>JAWDJC010000016.1:0-1274759 GCA_033682645.1 Phoma sp. ATCC 74077 | reverse complement strand
CCCTAACCCTAACCCTAACCCTAACCCTAACCCTAACCCTAACCCTAACCCTAACCCTAACCCTAACCCTAACCCTAACCCTAACCCTAACCCTAACCCTTAGTAGTAATAGAGTACCTAGGTACTAAAATAAACTTAATAACTATACGCGTAGGATTATTAACCCTAATCCTTACTAAGTAACTTATTTTATTATTAATACTCTAGTAGCTCTATTCTAACCTTAGTCTAGCCCTCCTTTATACTATTAGTAGTTACTAGAGTCCTAATAATAACCCTAGAAGTTCCCTTCTTAATAACCTACTACTCTATAGGATACCTAGTATAATTAAGAGTCTATACTATAAGATTATATACTATATCCGCGAAAGTACTTAATATATATTACTAACTTAGCCCTAGAGGTAGGCCTTAGCCTAGATAGACGTATATTCGTCCCTGTATATAGAGCTCTAGGAGCTATATATATGATAATATAATATAGTCCTTAATACTACGTGTACGTACCTCTTTATTACTATAGTACTATACTTAATATTAGGCGTCCTATATAGACCTTAGTACTATATATATAGATATAAGAATATATCTACCCTTATTAGTATTAGATATACTAGTATAGTATAGATCCTAAAGTTAAAAAGTAGAACCTACTACTACTATTTCTTTATAAGACTACTTATTATTATCCTCTATTAAGCGCTAGTAATTATATCTACTATACTTCCTATCCTAAACTTCTATCTACTTATAGAGGTAATTAACCTTATACACTTAAGTAATAAGGAGCTAGTATAAATACTATCCCCTCCTATATAGGTAGTATAGAAGATACTTCTACTCTATCCTATCTCTAATATATACCGCCTATAGATACCTATAAGTTAACTATCTAAGAAACGCGTATAGCGTAATAGTCTATACCTAGGCTTTACCTATCTTTACGTAAAGCGTCTATAATCTTATCTTCTTCCTACCTATACCTATTTCCTAGAGGGTATCCTTAAACCTATTTATATATTTAGGTATAAAAGACCTAATAACGTTACGCTACTAGAGGTCCTATAGGTAGATCTACTTAATAAGGCTATATTAAGCTCTTTTATATAGGACGTAGACTAGCTTATAGGCCCTATAGGCCTTACTATAGTAGATTTAACTTAGGTAGTAAATACTAGTAGAATAGCTACATCTACCTAGTACTAAGGTAAGCTTACTATAAGCCTAGTACCCTAATACTATCTATATTTCCTAGCTATACTAAGCTACTTATATAGTATATATAGGAAGTTAATACTACTTTTCTATAATAATAGCTATCTATATATTACTATCCTAACTAGTAACCTATAATAGGCAGACTAGGGAGCTACGCCTCTGTCCTATAGCTAGCTACTACCTTTAACCTCCTATATATTAGATAATATAGTCTTTATTATTAACCTACCTATACTATATAGTAATAAGGATATAGAGCTATAGTAGGAGATAGCCTTTTAACGTAAGTTACTCTTATACGTAGACTACCTTAGGCTTAGTATATAGCTAAAAGTATAGCTATACTATTATAATTTTAATAGGTATAGACTATATAGCTTTATATATACTAGGTAAGACGTAAGCTAGTACCTAACTAAATATATACTAATACTATAGTAGTAGTCTAGTAGTATAAGAGACTAGGTTTAATAGCCTTAGATATATAGTACGCGACCTAGGCCTAGCACCGCCCGTAGGTGCGATACTAAAGGTATAGTATTAGATATCCTCTCTTAGGAGACTAGGCCCTATAATTATTAATAGTCTCTTTAAAGCTATATATAACTAAATATATACTATAGAAGATATAGACCCCTAGTAAGATATCCGTAATAGCTTAAGTATCTACTATCTATTATAATCTACTATCTATAGAGCATATAACTATAGATAGTATAGTAACCTTAGGGTAAGTCTTATATTACTAAGGAGTATAGTATATAAGATCTTAGACGCGTATCTTATAGATATACCTATTAGGTTACTACTCTCTTACGTAAAATAGCTATAGGTATTATAGGAGAATTAGGTAATAATAGAAGGGAAGAAATAGTAAGAGATAGGTAGCTAGCTATATATAGGCTTATATAACCTATTAACTTTAGCCTAGGGGTAGTAGAAGTATTCTAGTTATAGCTGCGATAGGAGCTATAAATATAGTATAGTTATCCTATCTAATTATATTAAGGGATAGGTAGAAATTAAGGTTAAGGCTTAAGGGATATACTATAGTCCTTAACTTATATAGTAAGGAGCTTCTACTTCTAATATCTTAGGGCGGAAATCTTAGTAAATAAATACTACTATAAATTAACTAATTAGCCTAGTACTAATTATATAATATAGTATTTAACCCTAAGTATAAATATATATAATATTATATTTATACCTACGCGTATAGACGCGTAGTATTTAATACTTTAAAATAGTATAGACGTATAGTATTAAATACTACGCGCACGGATACTACGTAGTCTATAGGTTATAATTAATAATAAAATATAGTTCTTAATACTGCGCGTATAGATATAAGTAGTCTATAGATCCTAATTAATAATAAAATATAGTCCTTAACACTATATACACGGGTACTAGGTAGTCCTAAGATCTATATTTCCTAGGCTATATCTCTTTAGGTATCTAAGATCTATAGAAACGGAGTACGGCGTTAGAAAGTAGCTAGGTTATTTACCCTTCTCCCTAAATATTAGCCCCTTATAGCTACTAGAATACCTTTAAACTTATATTACTAGCCTTAGTAGTAATAGAGTACCTAGGTACTAAAATAAACTAGAGAACTATACGCGCGGGATTATTAACCCTAATCCTTACTAAGCGACTTATTATATTATTAAATTAGTATAATTTACGCTAGTAAGTCTACTCTATTATCGCCCTACTAGATTAGGATAAGCCCTCTAGCTAGCTATTATATATACTAATAATATTATAATAGAGGACTTCCTTAGTACTTAACTATATAGTTATATAATACTTATTCTACGTATTAGAGAGTTACTTTAACTATAAGTTTATATATTTCTACTATAAATATAAGATACTAACTTCGCTAGCTAGTAGGCTCTTATAACTAAAATATATAAGTATAATATATTCTTTCCTTTAGAAAAGGAGGATATAGTAGTAAATATACCTAGTCTTAGAGAGGTATACGCTATTACTAACTTAGCCCTAGAAGTAGGCCTTAGGCTAGACTACTAGAGAGCTAAGGTAGAGAAATATAGTAATAGTAGTAATCTTATTAGATAATAAGGATAGTAACTATAATAACACGGAGCTATAAATTTTTTGTAGCTCCTAGAGCTGTATATAGTTCCTAGAGTTTATATATTGTTCCTAGAGCTGTATACAACTCTAACGCTAGACCTAAACTAAATATAAACTACTAGTCTACGCGTATAGACTACGCTACGTAGACTACTAGTCTATAAATAACTAGTCTATTATATTACTCCTAGGGGTTAGGCTTAACTATATTTAAGTATCTAAACTTCTCTATAATCTCTTATTAGTTATAGGCGGGTATAGCGTAGTATTTACTAAGATACGTATTAAGACTAACTACTACTATACTATACTATCTATATATAATAACCCTAAACTCTTCTAAAACGTAGAATACCTATTCGTAATTATTACCTATTAGCCTCTAGGGCTATTAATAGGCGTACGTAGCGTTATTACTACTACTACCTACCTCCTATAGTATACCTATTTAGCTATCCTATATAGACTCTATCCTTAAAATTTAGACGTTAAAACTCTAAAGCTTAACCCTAATAATACTACCTATAATACTTATAGGTAAGTAAGTACTAGGGATTATCTATAATAATAGATATAAGAAACTTTTATATATAATACTTTATAAAAAAAGTATAGGAAGTATAATAAATTAGGGGGGTTAGAAACTACGAATTAGGGGGGTTAAAACTACCCCTATACGGGCTAAAACCCTAGTATTAAGCCTAGTTTAGCACGAATTAGTACCTAACTTACTACCTTATATTAGTTAGGAAGGGTAAATAAATTAGCTTTTAAGATTTAAATAAATATACTTAAGTATCTATACGGCTACTAAAAATTTATATAGTAAAGTAAATAAATATAGTCCCTTTATTTATATAATATACTTAGAGAGACTATAAGAATAGCTTAAATAGTCTATTAGAAACTATATCTATAGAGTTTAGAAGTTACTATATTTAAGAAGGAAGAGGTAAGATATAGTTAGAGGTAAGAAAGCTATAAAAAGGGTAGTAGTTTAGGAGGGAGGTTTCCTTATTAGAGGAATAGGTATAGTACTATATAAAGGGCGTATTACTTTCCTTAAGAAGTTTTCTTATATATTTAAATAGAAAGTAGATAGCTAGAGCTTAAGAGGACTAAGCTTTTTAGTAGGGGAGGTATATAGTAGAGTAGATTAGGTTTAGCTATAATAGGCTATTAGAGCTTAATATAAGGGCCTAATAGACTATAGAGTAAGAGGAGAGAAGAGGGATTATTAATATACTAACCTACTATATAAAGTATATCCTTCTATAATAATATAAATTCTATAATAGATTAGAGTAATATATTATATAGTATAGTAGATTATACTATTATTAACCTAAACTATTAAAGATAGTATATTTTTAGTAAGGTCTTAGTATTTAAGTAGCTTACCTATATAAGTAGCTTACCTATAGAGTATATTAATAAGAGTAGCTATTATTAATCTAAGAGTAGATTTAGAATTAGTATATAATTTTATATAAAATTACTTTTTAGGTTTCTAGAAATAGTATATAGAATAAATATAGAATAAATTATAGAATAAAATTTTAATCTTCTCTAAGTTCTATAATTCTATAACTAAATCCTAGGCCTTTCCCTATAATACTTTGTCTTAGATAGGGACTAACTTAGTTCTTACTTATATTTATCGCGGACGACTCCCAAAAGCTTCAAATATCTCTCCCATCATAGTCTCAAGTACCTTCTGACAGTTCTTAGTCCAATCTATCGTAGATATATCGTATCCACTCATGATCTGCTTAAGTGTCTGTCTTGAGTCTCTGTCCTTTTCCGGCCTTTCCAAGTCGGCAAGTAACTTCTTAAAGTGATCTTCGAAAAACCACTGTACCAGCAAGAACTTCTTGTCTGAAGCTAAATGCTTGAATGCCACACGCATGTTTCTCTTGTCCTGCAAGTAGCGATCGTTGTCCACAAGTCGGCTGCACCACAGGAACAGGCCCGCCAATCCTGACGCAGCAGCTGTAGCAACCGAGCTGCCGGATTCATGGGAGACGATCTTATTCTCATTGTTGTGGAAAGGCCAGTCCTTACCCGGTAGGAGGAAGTTAACCTCGCCTGTGTTAACCCAGCTTAACGCTTCGCCGGTCTCGGTGGCCCCGCCAATCGTGATGCAGCCGTCGAACCCGCCGGGATAGCAGAAATCCTTGGTGCTACTACCCTGATCACTCGTCGAACAATACATAAGAATATTTGCGTCGGCAGCAATTTTTACTGCATCTCTCAGGCCTTCCATATCCTTGTTGCCTTGCACGGGTGTCTCGATTGACCAACTCATGGAAATGATGTCAACATGGCAGTCAGTGGCCCACCGTATTGCCTAAGTGAAATCAGCACGAAGATTTATACAGTTCAAGCGTCAGCAGTTATTACCTCTGTAGCTGATTTTGGAGTGATTTGTCTCTGGCCACCACCAGCGGCTTGTCGCTCGTCTAACCGGGCAATATACAAGCTCACATGAGGGCAGAGCTTGCAGATTATCGTGGCCATGCATGTGCCATGGCTACCAGATGGTACATAGTATGGACTCGTATAGTCTGTCGAGTTGGCAT
The DNA here is from genome assembly GCA_033682645.1 of Phoma sp. ATCC 74077. Taxonomy (NCBI): domain Eukaryota; kingdom Fungi; phylum Ascomycota; class Dothideomycetes; order Pleosporales; family Didymellaceae; genus Phoma; species Phoma sp. ATCC 74077. Next base: position 1,268,850 of record JAWDJC010000016.1, on the reverse strand, counting down.
AATAGCAGAAAGATTTTCCGATAGCAATCTTTCTTTCAAGACTGATGAGAGACGCGTCAACGCCATCATCGATGACGGCAATCCTGATAGGACGAACGTTGGGAGCCTTGCGTAGAAGCTTAGCAAAGCTGCCAATGCAGTCGATCCATGGATTGACCCTGTTTGGATCTGTTATAATTTGAGATTAAAGCGTGAACAGGGAACTGACGACTGTACGTATCCTTCCGCGCTCTTGAATTTGGACGCATAGCTTATATCCTTGTCATCTTTGATAACTTCTACCAGTACTCTATTGTCCGTTTCCTTTTCGATAGTGTTTTTGAAGTTTTCGATGTATTTCGCTCGTCGCTTATCGTCTTCGAGGCCCTACACAATGTCAGCTGAAGAGGTTACCCACCCAATGCAGAATTAATAAAAACGCGAGAGAGGCTATACTGTACCTTCCGGATAAAGAGATGGACTCTCTTAAGCTTTAAATATTCTTAGCAGGTACTCGAATCATGGCAGGGTTTCCAACGCACATGGGGAAATTTGCTCTTGTCCGCCAACCCGCCAGGGCTAGCCCATCCCATCAAGACGGCATGATTGCCCGAAGAATAGAGGGATATCTCTCGAACGACGGATACTTCTCTGGAAATCAGCTTATCATCAACGTTACGTTTCTCTTCAACCTTCGTCGCAGCTGAAATGACATCAGAACTTAAGTCCACTCTCTTCCAGTCCCAGATCTCAACACCGAACCCCTTCAAGGCTTCTTCAATACTTGAATCCGCATGAGAAGGATCACCGTCGTCGATGACCATCACTTTCACAATTTTCTTGACATTTCTACCTTTCAGCCAACGAAATATAGATACGAGGTCTGAGAGACCTCGTTTCTGTAGTGACCGGTCTCTACATGAGTTTAGATTCACATGCTGTGGCAATCGCTTAAACACACTTACGCGTCTTCCTTGCGTTGTCTTGGAGGTGTTTCGATTATCAGCTTTGGCAGTGCGACATACTTCAGGATGCTCTCGAATTGCAGGTGTGTTGAAAGACGGTCAAGATAGTCGAGGGAAATTGTGGAATGTGGAAGGCCGCCAAGGTCAAATTCGACGTGCCTCTCTAACCAGTCCATAAGCAGAGATAATGGAAAGTGATGTTATACACTAGTGGAATGGACATACCTTGACCAGGCTGGTAGAGACAATCCGTGATCTTGTCCCTTGCAAAGTTTCGCACACAGAACGATCGAATACAGGCAGCGATAGGGTCGGCGGTCACGATTTTATGCATGAAGTCATTTGATGTTTTGGGTTCTTTCTCGATAGCTCTAGACTCCTTCAGTCGGTGAACTCGTTCTTGGTAGGGTGTACGCTTTGCCGTATTGCGTTTCCACAGGGCGGAATTTTGCCTCTGGATGAGAAGGTCAACGACTTGGACCGTTCGAGAGGTCGTCTCATGGGTCATACGATCGGCGAAAGATTTTGTTCGTTGCAAGGGGGGTCGCCTCGATCGACGCTGCATGGTACTGGAGGATTTTAATCCTAGGTGACTCGATTGTCTTTCCATCATTTCTCCAAAGATAACCGAGCCACTTTTTGTGGCATCTCCGTGCTTGAAGTTGGACTCGCCACCGCCTTCTTCATCATCTTCAGAATCCTCGTCCGAATCACTCTCGGCATCGCTCTCAGCATCACTTCCATCTTCCGCCATATCCATTGCCATGCAGGCGTGGAGGGGCGTATTACCTGTCGCAGGCGGGCCTCTTGTGAACATTTCCTCAATGGGAGCACATTTGTCGATCAAAAGCGTGACTGAAGCGAGTGGAAGTTTGTACTTAATTGCTACGTGTAGCGAGTTGCCGTACTGGCACATTGCAAGCAGGACCTTATCGAGGTTCAGCAGATTCTCTTTCTGTAAGACCGTATCCACAAATGCGGTGTTGTGCTCAATAAGTGCTAAGTGAAGCGGCGTGTAGTTATGCTCATCTGTTCTCTCCAGGAGGTCGTGATGGTCACCAGGGCCGAGCGCCCAATTCAGAAAGTCTCTTATTTTCTTGTTGGACCAGTCCATGCCCTGCCACTCACGCTTGTTGGCGAGAACATGGAGGATATTGGTTTTCCCTGAGCCTCTCATGATCCTTTGTTTGTATTTAATTCCGAACTCTCGAGCGTCGTTACTGTTGGTGAAGTCTTTCTTAAGAGCAGCCTTCAAAATCTTTTGCGTGCGTGTGAATCTTGGGTTTCTTGACTGCTCACCATCGACGCTGGCTGTCGACATGATCGCTCTGGCTTCCTTTTTGCTCTTCTCTGAGTTCGCCATCGAGACCGAAGAAATTAGGTTTTGGATCCGGTCCGCTAGCAACGAATATAATGTTCAAATTTTAGTAGCCTCACAACGAGGTAGCGACGAAATGATAATATTAGGTATGGGCCAAAGTTAGGTAGGTAGCCTTGGGAACGTCCGAAAGCGTGTCAACTAGTAGCTTGTGCAAAGTGAATGTCGGAATAGCTTTGAACCTTTGCCGACGACACGAGCTATCGTAGCACAGTTTTAGGTGGTAGCTCAATGCCCCTCTCGTGCATAGTTGACTAGCACTAAGGCGTACCAGGGTAGCCGAAGTACAGGATATAGGCCGGATTAGAAGCTACGAAGAAGTTGCTGGTAATTTATGGAAATTCTCGGTACCACATGAGTGGTTAAGTGGTTGCATGGGCGTGCGGCCCCCGTCCGAGAACGAGATAAGCCCCTGTAGGGTTGCAGCTGAGATATATAACCTCGCTAACCAAGCACTACTGTGTAGCATACCACAGTTCTCCTGGATAATTACAAACATCCAACATGGAGCCGCTCGACATTCTATTGCTCGAAGAAGGCGACCCCAACGCAGGCTTCCGCATCAGAAACGCCCCAGGTTTCACGGCTCGAAATGTGCTCATCGACCGAGGCGATGCTCTAGTGCTCCGTGCAGCGCTGGTTAGTGTTACAAACGGGGACTTTGCAGCGAACGGCAATGCTGCCACTCTCCTAATTTTCGAGTTCAACTTTTTGAGCATGAAAGGCTCCCGCAGATTCACCAGCGGCAAGATCACCTTGAAGTTCGATGACGCAAGCCAGAATGTAAAAAATCGCCCAGTCGTTGAAATGATTGCACCCGCTGGGGCCGTTGCTATAAACAAGACCACGTCAACCCGCGAAATCCACCAAACATTCAATGCAGGCATCAAAGGAGAAGCGATGGGAATTGGAGGGGAACTAGGTTACGTTTGGGAGACCACCAAGGTTGAGGAAAAGGCGCACTCCACACGGCTGGCTGGAACGAAGCGATTGCTGTCTGATTTTGGCAAGGACGATACTGTCATCTGGACTATCGAGGAGGACCCGGTGGAGAAGCAGGGCATTCCGAGTTTCCTGAGAACCGCGGTGCTGCTAAGCCGGCGCGACGACGTGCCGTTCCGCTTTACCATTGCTGTCGACACTGGAGTGGACTTTGAGGGTAAGTTCCGGCGCATGCTTGGACTGGAGAAGCCGGGCCCTGTAGACCCTGTAGAGCTGGACAAGACGACCGATTTGGAGGAGCTGGGGATCGCTAGTTTGGATCCAAATGCGGCAAATGTTGATTTGACAAATATGCGGGGCATCGACATTGGTAAGACGGCTGATGTTGTGCTAGCAACACTGCTTGAAGTACCAGGCTGAAGGTGGACGCGAGAACTGGTTTGGCACACCTCAGCATTGGAATATGTACGGTCCTTCCCTAACTCGGCGTAATCGAAATTAAAGACTTTCGGTAACGAAGTACCATTTGATTGGCCATTGCCTGATATCGTTGTATTTTATTACACCTGTAAGCGAGCTAGGCCATCCAGGGTAGTGCTCCTTGTCCGCGTTTTAGACCCCACTGTCGTTCCATGCACCAGCTGCGACACGTCACCCGCCCCGACATGCATGCATGATCATAAAAGTATACCCGAAGCGAGAATTGTTCGCTATCGGCAAGTTCGTCCTATAACCTCTCGACACGTTATCTCGAGTCCTCAAAGCTGAGCGTAAGTGTGCGCGTCGTCTTGCTCTCGCCTTTGCAACCCAAGATTTCAGGACTGCCACCAGTCCCTCGTGCATTGTGCCACAGAAACAATGGCCTAGGCATGCCTACCGGCTTCTTCGCGGTGATGGACGTAGAGCCTCAGCAGTTCGCAGTCTCCCCGCTCTGTACGGCCCTTCATTGCCCTTTATCCTAACCTGACGACCGCTGTGGAAACAAACGAAGTTACTGAAGAAATGGAAGAAGTTGAAGGGGAGGAATTTCAGTATGTCCCAAGCTCTACGGTACTTTCAAATCCCAGATCAGGCTCTAACAGAAACTTAGCCTTGTGATTGTCCATGGCATAGGAGACACGTCGTCTGCCAGGGAGGGGATTACCAGATTCTGGCGAACTCGGTTCCCCCACGCGTGTGCCGTGACCGACTTCCCATTCTTTGAGGAGAAGCTAGATTGGGGTTATACTGGGCTCGTGGAGAGAGCACAGTCTTTGTTGTTAGCTGCGGACAGCGACAGGAAGCCGTTTGTTAGTCATCCTTAATCATATTCATGAGTGGTGTATACTAAACTTTCGATCAGGAGAACGAAAACTCGTGCTTACCTGGTGTTTTTCTCTGCCATGACCTGGGCGGCTCCTTGGTTCAACAGGCACGTCGTATGATGTTAACCTGCCAGCCCGGTTGATTAACAAAACAACTCTTTAGGCGCTTGTCCTTGCGTCAAAGGACGATAGATACTCCCGCCTTGCTAGTGAGACTGCTATCATTGTAGGTAATTCTAAAAGCGCTAATTACTATCTATGAGTTGGCTCATATTCTTATTATAGGTCTTCTGCGATACTCCTGAAGGGAGCAAGGATGTTCTCGTTTTGGAGCATGAAGTCGTAAGCCTTGTTTCAAGGATGTCAAACAAGGCTTGCTCCCCAACGGCCCTGCTTAAAGAACTACCAACTGCTCTGGAAAGCAGTCATTGGGGATTTTACGGCATAGCTAGACATCATTCCGTGGTAAGAGTTAACAGTACAATGGACGCAAAAGATAACGCATTTGTATATCCCCTCTTCGTTTTGTCTTTATCACCGCTTCTGACCATCGTAGGACATCAGTACTGTGTTTCGCTCCCGCGCCCCTCTCCTTCTCGATTCGCCAAGATCTGCAGTAGATATGTGGGACTTTGCACCCGGAGAAAGCACAACCGAAAGGATATTTGACTTGATTGACCGCGCTGTAAAGGACGCATCGGATTGTAAGTGTGACCTCATCAGTGATATGCTCGAGCTTACCGTTTCTATTGTAGCTACCTCTAAGGATATGCGCCTTTTCTTGCAAATGCTATCAGTTGTCGACGTTAGCAATCATCAAGTGGACTTGTCTCGACCACGTACTGGATCTCTTGACTGGCTTATCAATAATCAGGCATACTGCGAATGGCGGCTTCTGGTTTCAGAAGCACCCAACATCCTGTACCTCTACGGACCGCGCGGCTCTGGAAGCGCTGTTATAGCATCTCATCTCATTAATACGCTCTCAGATACCATATCTGATTCCATCCTTCTTAGTTACTCATTCAATAAGGGAGAGGTACAAACACAACCTATCGCGACGTTCTACGTCTCCATAGTGCGCCAAATTCTCCTAAGTCAGCCCTCCCTGTTCCATCGGGTTTCGAATATCAGCGGTTGGATTCAAACTGAAGAGCTTTTGAGCTGCGAACTACTACGAAGCCTCGCTCTTTGTCTTCTGAAAGGCGCCTCTCCCACTCCCATCATCTGTATCATTTATGGGGCTCAAGACTGCTGCTCTTTCCCACTCAACCATATCGTCATTTTACTTGAGGAATTTCGACGCCTCTCCACTGGAGTCTTCAAATTGGTTATTTTCGGCGAAGAGCCCCAGTATATGGCCATTCAGCCTGCTAGCGAACTATGTCGGGAGATTGATCTCATGGCTGAGAACAGTCGAAATGCATCTGTCTTGGAACATGCTCGCTCGAGTGTCGACGAATTGGTATCCAATCAGCCACAATGGGACATTGCTACGGACAAAATACTCCAGAAGCTGGATAATCCGCTGGCATTTGTCAAGACTTCTCTAGTTGTAAGGCTACTAGATACAACACCTATTCCCACGAGTAAAAGCGCGATTGTAAGCTTTGTTGACAGCATTCCTTCTTCACTTGATTCAATGTACGAAATGGCTTTCGAACTGCATCCCAAGAATTACCCGGTGCCCCTGCCACTGTTATTACAATGGATCGTGCATTGCGTTCGGCCTCTGAAGTTGCAGGAACTGGCAGTCATCATTGCTATTTTGTCTCCAGGAACGGACTCCTTAGATCATATACAGGAAAGGACACCACTTTCCATTGGGCGCGATCTACAATTGATCAAAGGCATGATTATCAAGTTTGCTGGCTCTAGGATCTATCCCGTTCACGAGTCTCTTGTGTTCTTTTTGAAAAAGCAATGGCGCCTATCTGGCACTGAACCAGACATTATCATTCTCTCGAAGTGTCTAGATTACCTCCAAATTACGCTGGCACATATTGCTAGCTTAGAAGAGCCTTCTGAGATTGATCCATACTCCCAAGCGCTGGAAGGCACTGAATTTGCTCTTCTCAGCTACGCCATCACAAACTGGCCGAGACATTTCGCAAGAGCGCAAGAAGACCCCCAGATGCACACACGGGCGCTTGAGTTTCTCAACAACACTCAGTTACTTGGAACATGGTCTTCCCTCTATCACAAATACACAGGAGAGTCCATTGAGAAGTGCTCACAAGTCGATAGTGCAATAAAGTTTGCTAGCAGGTTTGGCCTTCTGAACCTCGCTATTGACGCTGTCCGGCAAATCAAGTCCAAGGATGGATTTGACACAGCCTTAACACAATCTCTGGATTTAGCTGCATGTTATGGCCATGGGAATATTATTGCCCTGCTTCTGGAAGAAGGAGCTCGCTCCAATGAAGCAGTATGTCTTGCTGCTGAAGGCGGCTTCCAAAGTATTCTGGAGATGCTCCTAGGCTTTGAACCTCATACCTTTGAGTGCGAGGATCAATATGGCCGGCCTCCCTTCGTGCTCGCTGCTTTACATGGGAAGGGTGAGATAGTGGCTTACCTACTCTCGCAAGGAGCAGATTGTAACCCAGTCGTCGGCTCTGGATTGACGGCCGTCCATGTCGCCGCTATGAGTGGACAGACCGAGATCCTCCAGCACATGATTCGTACTGGAGCAGATGTGAAAGCATCCAGCGAAGACGGCAATGATGCTCTCAGAATGGCTGCCGCTGGAGGTTTTGACGATGTGGTTACGCTTTTGCTGGAGCAAGAGGTGGATATAAATGGACAAAACAATGACGGGATGACTGCACTCCTGCTTGCAATCGTCCACGGGCATGCGTCTACGTGTGATGTTATAATCAACTCTAAGGCTGATATCCACATTCCGACAATAGAGGGGTTGTCCTCCATTCAACTTGCCGCGAAAGGAGGATATCTCGATATTCTACAGCGACTGATCAGCCTGACTCCCGGACCCAATGAGGAAGCAGTGGATGAGTCCGCAAAGGAACCCGCTGAAGATGGGAGTGAAGAAGCTTGTCCCTTCGTTGTGTATGATCCTACCGATGGTTTACTATCACCACTACAACTCGCAGCTTCACGTGGACATTTGGACGTCATTCGCGAGCTGCTAAAGAATTGGCGATACAACTCTGAGAGAAACCGAGCAATTGCACTATTGCTAGCCGCTAAACATGGCTTTGCGGATGTCGTCAAAGAGCTCCTCAACTCTGGCATTACCATATCAGTCAAAGAGCCTGACGGGAACACAGCGTTACACTTAGCCACCCAAAGCCAGTATCCTGGTATTGTGTCACAATTATTGGATCCAGACGCACCTTCAGCAAATGTTTTCGACGTAAACGCGGTAAACGAATCAGCGTGGAGCTCCTTGCATGTTGCTGCAAAAGTCGGGCGTCTTATAACCCTGCAAATTCTTCTCACTCGTCATGCACGAGCTGACAAGGTGACCAAAAAGGGTCAGACTGCCCTTCATATTGCCAGTGATTTCGGTCATTTGTACATTGTGAAGGAACTCCTAGAATATGACACGAATCAAGCTTCTAAGGATGATATGAGATTCAGACAAGATCACGATGGACATACTCCGCTCACATTAGCCGCTCGCTCGGGGCATGTGCAGATCGTGCAAGCTTTGCTTGAAGGTCAGCCCGAGCCACTCAAGCTCCAAGGAGAAAAAAACGCTTTAGACATAGCCGTTGTAGCTCGTAAGGTGGACGAAGGCCACCATGAAAGCATAGTTCAATTATTGCTAAAACGTGGATGGGATGTCGACGCTAGAGAATCATCATCAGGCACCACTGTCCTTCATTCTGCTGCTGCGAAAAGTGACGTATCTATGATGCGTCTACTCCTTCAAAGTAAGGCAAATCCTAATGCAGCGGACGAATACGGAGCAAGACCATTGCATTACGCAGTTAATTCTGGTACCGAAGCGGTACGCACCTTACTCGAACATGGCGCTGATGTTGATGATGAAGATGATGATGGGATTACACCTCTCTGGCGAGCAGCTTTCGATGGTCAGGTCGGAGTAGTGAAAGAGCTACTGGGCCAGAAGCCGAATCTTGAGTGCAGAAGAAAGCGTACTGGTTGGACGCCTCTTCATGCTGCTTATGACAATTGCGAGATCACATATCTCCTCCTTGATGCTGGCGCGAATCCACACGCACTTACAAATGACGGTGATCTGCCGCTGTTCTTGGCTGCCGATCATCACGATGGTGTGCCAACGATACGACGATATCTTGAAAGGAAGGTTGATGTCAACAGCAAAAGGTGCAATGGATCATCAGCGCTACACATTGCTGCAGAGAACGGACGAGACATCGTGACCAAATTCTTGCTAGACAATGGCGCCGATGTGAATTCCACGGACAGCAATGGTATAACTCCGATACATATGGCTACGTATTATGGCTTTGTTCATATTGTGGACGAGTTGCTAGGGAGAGGTGCCGAGATCGAGGCACATTGTGCGAAGTACGGGACACCACTTATGACAGCAGCACTGGACTGTAATACTGATATGGTCCGAAATTTGCTGGAGAAAGGGGCGAATGTCAACGCCACTAGTCAGGAGTTCAAGCACCATACTGCACTTCAAGCGGCTGCATGCTCAACACTGCGTCGCGGGCCATCCACAATTGATGTGTTATTGAATGGTGGAGCGAATGTTAACCTCAGTGGAGGCGCATACGGCTCAGCATTATGTGCGGCCGTGGATAACAACAAAGACAGCGTCGAACGTCTTCTAGACACCGACGTAGATATCAACTACGCCGGCGGACCGAAAGGCACCGCACTGGAATTTGCATTGGGTCAAGAGAAAACTACAATCGTAGACCTCATTTTTGAGCGAAGTCCTGATGTAAACGTGGTCAGTAAAGGAAGATATGGCACTCCGTTGATCGCGGCGATCGAAGTGGATGACCTTGACAACATAAAGAAACTACTGGAACATCAAGCCAATCCTAACCTGGCTCATCCAAAGACCAAAGAGACACCGGCACAGGTTGCCGTTCGAAATGGTAGACAAAGCGTCCTAGAAGTACTTGTCGAGAAAGGTGCGGAACTTACATACAAGGACAGCTGTGGACGGGGCGTCGTATCGCATGCCATCTATTGGAGGAGCACTGACCTTCTTCCCTACCTTTGGACACAAGACAACGCAGACATCGACGCTCGCGATGTTTGTGGACAGACAGCTTTAATGCAGGCTCTTATGCAGGGCAGCGGTATCGTCGATGATATCATCGCGCAGAGTCCTAAGTTGGACATCCAGGACCGATGGGGGATAACGGCCTTAATGCTTGCTGTCCGCTGTGGTTACACATCCTTCGTCTTTCAGCTCCTTGACCGTGGCGCCAGCCCTTTTGTCAAAGACAAGCGCGCGCGCGATGCTCTATACTGGGCTGCCCTGAGTTCCAGCGACGAGATCTTTGAACAAGTATTTCTAAAGTGTAAGAAAGACGATACAGCCTCTGAATTTTCGTTCAGACACGCTCTACACGCTGCAGTAATGGCTGGAAAACTGAACCACATGAAGGCCTTGCTTGAAGAGATGCGAAATATTGATGTTGATGAAAACGAGGATGGCTGGACCAACTTGTACACAGCGAACATATGCAGCGATTCTTCCAGCATGTCGATGCTGCTAGATTATATCAAACCGCATGTTAGCGTAGACGACCACTTAAAAGTCACAAGTCGGCTGAAGTATCCAGCCCAATGGGATGCAGCTGACATGTCCTTGGGCTTCACATGTCATCCCGACTCCTGTTCTCTTACCATAAATCGTAAGTTCTCCGAGTCAAAAAGCTGGGAATGAGAAAGTGAGCATGTTTTAATTGATTTTGGCAACAGTTACATCCTACCAGGGAGAGTCGTATGGTATGGCAAGAGCGGACCATCCTATGGTCCCAGCGATGGACAGTGTCTTCTATTTCGAAGTTAAGATCGAGAATCCCGGCAAGGCCCGCAATGGCGCAAGGTATATGCTTCTGTATTTATATTTCACGCAGAAGATGGGTTTAGACTAATTCGAAGCCTACAGAGAAATTGCAGTCGGCTTCTGCGAAGAGCATGTCGACTTAGTCTCCATGCTGGGTTGGAAACACAAAGCGTGGGGCTACCACGGTGACAATGGCTATATTTATGCTGACAGACAGGATTATGGGGACCCGTTTGGCCTACAGTTTGGTGATGAGGATACCATCGGTTGTGGCGTGAACTTCAAAGAGGGAATCGCTTTCTACACCCGCAATGGAGCAGTAATCGGTAAGCTCTCCCACTTGCTATATTATAAATTCCATTCGTTGTCACATTTCTTTACATGGTAGATTTGACGACCGTTCCCCATTTTCTGTTACGCGAATACTAATGGCGCCCCAATTAGGGCGCGCCTTTCAGGATATCAAAGGAAAGCTGTATCCTGCCGTCAGCGCCGACCTCAGTCTTGTAGGATGCGTTCTGACGGCCAAATTTTGGGATAAGAGCGGAAAAGGCAACGGAGACTTCTTGTACAAGGGATTGCTTGTGGATGAGGAAACGCTCAAGGAGTCAGAATTTTCACGCAAGGAAGCTGGCGAGGGTAGGAGAAACAGGGCAGATACTAGTTCGGACGATGATGTTACCGATGTGAGTACAGATGTATAAATCTCAGGTGGATCTTAGCTTTGAAGTTGCCTTTTATATAGAGATTAAATCCCTCAATATATTAGTTATCTAAAGCTAAATAATTGTCGAGGGGCACGCTCTAGCTCGGGTTGGCATAGAGTCTAGATAGCTTAAGCATAACCAACAGGCGACGGACCCGCATTTACAGGATACGTGGAAATGTAATTCGGGTTCGAAGTCGTGAGTCCGTTGCCACCAGGTTGCATCTGCGAGGCAGGAAGCCAAAGCTTCTTATCACAGTCACCCGCATCTGATCAGTCCAAACCAAAGCATCCTCATGGAAGAAGATCGATGTGTAGCCATCGGAATATATTTCCCAGATGGCGAGCAAGTTTGTATCGATGATGCAGATGCTGCCGCGTACATCTGTGGGCATGCCACCACTGCTTGGAGTGGGAGCCATCGCTTCAGTGTAATCCCCGAGACTGGCTGCGAGAGTCAAGTTTGTGAGAGGCATCGCCATACGAGGTCTCAAGAAGAGTTTTTTTCAATTTTGCCCATGTTCTTTCCATGTGCTATGTCCGGTGGTATCGCATTTACCCTTTGTCTCCAGCTATTAATTATACTACTAAGCTGCGCAAGGAATGATTAAGTACTTACAGCTCCTCTTCATCAACTGGTTGTATCGCGGACAGTAAATACTCCACACCAAATTCCCAAAATGACTTAGTCTTACAGCCTCAAGGTACTTTACTGTATCCTTGGATAGTGCCATAGTCCGCGCCTTCTTAACAGTGTTATCAAACTCCACGATTCGCTGGATTAGTGTTTGTCTACATGTAGTCATCGCTTCCTCTTCAGCACAATTCTTCTCATGCATGATCACCCATATAGCATTGAATACATAATCTTGACCAGCTAGCTCGGCATCTTCGCGCTCTTTGCGCCAGGAGTATAGATCGTTGACTAGACTGATTGCTTCATACCCGGGACGAGCGAGGCGCATGCAGAGATCGAGCTCGGATGGTGGAATTGTCAGTGCCATGGCGAATGTGAGCATGCCGAACCAGAACCTGTAGGTGTTCTTTTAGTTTGATGTTGCTGAGAAGAATGACATAGTACATACAGTTCGCCCGCATCAATGACTCGGCTTGGGAGATATTCGTCCCTTGTTTCGAAAGGCTTTGCACGTGTGCGTGAGGCGAGATCAATGAATTTTATCCACGCTTGCATGGTTGTTATGGCGCGATCTCGATCGATGGAGAGCAGCTCGGTAAGAAGCATTTGTGCTTGGAGTTGTTTCTCTGGTCGGGTATCGCCGTAGATGGTAGGTTTGAGCGCATTTTTACAGAAGACATGTAAGATATCGTCACGGCCCTCTTGGAACTGATCTGTTCAGGTACAAATTACCTCTTCCATAGCAAAACCCAAAACTCACATTCTTGAGATCTAATTGCTCCATCTGATCTATTAAACTTTAGCTTTTAGATGCAGAGTCAATTGTGTGAAAGCCATTCAACACACTGTGGACGTACCATCGTACAAGAGGGCGTATTCGTTAGCGTAAGATATGATCTCCAAACGATCAGGTAGACACTCCGGGATCGTGACTCTGACGAAGCTGAAACGATCTCCCAGTCCGCCATGGTAATCCTTTACTGAGAGAACTGTTCTGTCCCAATCTTCTTGTGCCCTCAACGTGCCCTTAATCTCCTTGTACGGATCCCTGTGTAGTCTCAGCTGTAAATCGTTCGCAAGACCATCATCACGGTACGTCCCTCGCTTGACTGCATCTGAGTAGATAAAGTGCATCTTGGTAGGTTTTGCGACGTGAAATCTGGATATACTGGATGATCTAGAACGTACTTTATGGCCACGAACAGTGAATCGCTAGTTTCGCGGACCCTTGTTGCCAGGTAAGCCGCAGCTACTACGTGTTTCCTTTACGCTTAGGCAGAGCCCCACAATGCAACATGTGTTTATCGCCTATATGCAAGAATAAGCTGCAGAAGTACGCTGACGACATTGGAATTCCGGTGAGAACTGGTTGGGCCGGCTTATGGCAAACATAGTGCGCCAATCCAATCTTCTCTTCTCTTGGCGTCGATATTTTGCCTTCCTATCTCGATTGTGGGTGCTTGACAACATCAGCTGTCGCATCCTTGTCGATGCCTATGTGCGTCCGTGGCGCTCAAGAAGACACATTCGGGCTCACGTTATGCTCGACATGCATATTGCTACACTGCATATCTCGTGCCAGCTGTTCAACAGCAATAGATACCGCTTATCAGGAGCACGGGACGCGCCTGCACTGACTCATTCTACATTGTAAATGACTGAGATACGCGGCAATCCTAGTAGAGCACTACTTCTGGACAACCTCTTGCGCGTTACAACCATTCCTTTGTCCCTACATCTCAATCAATGGCGATGGAAATATCACTCAGTTGTGCAACCACTGTAGGACTGATGGCAGTCCTCCTGATTCTTCGGTCCGCGTATCTGGTCGTCTGGCGACTGATGTTTTCCCCGTTAGCTAGGTTTCCAGGCTCTAAATTAGCAGCAGTGACTGGCTGGTATGAGTTCTACTATAATTACTTTTCCCATGGCAAATACATTTTCGAGATTGAACGCATGCATCAAGTATATGGTGAGTGCATCGTACACGCGATGTAGTGTGTTTGCCACCGATCTGACTGACACGAACATCAGGGCCTATCATTCGTGTGAATCCAGAGGAGTTGTCAATCCGAGATCCTACATTCTACAACGAACTGTACGTCACTGGAAGCCAGCGTCGCTCTGAGCATTACGACTCATTTGTCAAGGGCATTGACTTCGATGGTTGGTTCCCAAACCCATCATGCGTGATTGTCAATGTCTGATGTGAACAGCTTCACACATCCTTACCCGTGACCATGATCTCCACCGCCGGCGTCGTAAGCCACTGGAACCTTTTTTCTCGAGATTTGGTGTGCAACATTTACAAAGCATGCTAGGGAAGGTGGTCCTAAAGATGGAGACACGATTACGGGAATACGAACATGCGCGCGCTGTTGTGCGTTTAGATCATGTATTCAGTGCATTCAGTAGCGATGTTATGTACCAGATCTGTTTGTCGAACAGTCCTGACTGTGGGGAGCGGGCTGACTTTCTCGATCACCCAGATTTCTCCCCGGAGTGGTGCATCCCCCTTGTGTCTACGACCGGGATTAAGAGGGCTAATAGTTCGCAGGTTCGATTGTATTGTCACTATGATCACATCATTTCCGCTCTTCACTGGATTCCCTTGGATTATACATGTAGTGAATTGCATTCCTACCTATATTCTGTGTCGACTGCTACCAGCAGGCAAGATCTTTAACGACTTCAGAAAGTTTTCGCTTGCGTGCATCAATGAAGCTGTGCGCATCAAAGAAGACAACGATAGAAAAGGCATCGAGACCGATGACCGTGGTTCGGTTTTCCTCCACCTCGCCAACAGTAATATGACAGCGAGTGAGCGGACACCAGAACGACTACTGAAAGAAGCACAAGTGCTGCTTGCTGGTGGGACAGCGACAACGTCGCATACCCTGGGGTGAGTTCCTTGATATCCTCTCTGGGACACGTACTGATCACGTACGGCAACGCAAGGTTTGCATCCTACTATATTCTGTCTCGTCCACGGCTTAGAGAAGACCTCCGCGAAGAGCTCCGTAGGCCCATGGCGGACTGGCCTTCCAACATCCCAACTTGGGTACAGCTTGAAAAACTGCCACTGCTGACGGCAATCATCAAAGAGTCCCTACGGTAAGCTCGAAAAACCCTTAACAGCTTCCAAACAACCTTTTGCTCATAAGTCCCCAGTGTGGCTTACGGAGTGATGCACCGACTACCGCGAGTCTCTCCTGATATGCCGATTAAATACAGAGACTACACAATCCCATCGGGAATACCAGTTGGAATGTCGACATACTTCATGCACACTGATCCAGAGGTGTTTCCGCAGCCATTTAATTTCAATCCAGACCGCTGGCTGGGAACCGTCACCCCTCAGATGCTTCGCAATTATGTGCCCTTCGCACGTGGCTCTCGGAACTGTCTGGGTCAGCAGTAAGTGGTCTGACGATAGAGTAGTCATACATGAAAATGTTTTTAACGTACCAACTAGTCTCGGTCAAGCTGAGTTGTACCTCGCGTTAGCAGTACTATTTCGTCCTGGCGCTCCTCAACTAGAGCTGTTCGAAACTGACGAAAGTGATGTGACTCGCGTTCATGATTTTATTATCGCGCTACCTAAGCTGGAGACGAAGGGCATTAGGGTAACAATCTCTTGACGCGTGCGGGTGCCATAGGTGTATTCTCTATGCTTCCTCTTGTACCATTTGCGTTGTGCCATGTAAGGGTCCAGGTTTGGTACGACATGTCAAACTTTCTATGTAACTAACTTCATTTTCTTCTTCACAAAATAACAACGCGGCCTTTGCGGTGTGCCTTTCGCAGTGTTGTCTTATTGTAATACTAATCTTCTTGTCGGGGGATCAGTGTTGATGGGTCTGGTGCGGCTCCCCGCATCCTTGTAGGATCACGCGACTGTATCGAGACTTGCAGCCGCGGAAACACTCCTTCTCTCTACCACCTGATTTCACCAGATAAGGTATCATGTCCCAATTACTTGTCTTCTGAGCTGGCGAATTGGTATCGATCGCGAATCTGGCGCAAAGAATAAGCCGAGTTAATACAATCTGGCTAAACGTTTACTCATTTAAGCTTGGGTTAGACAACGGCTTCTTCCCTATATACAGGAAGCAGACTATGGCAGTAGATAGAAGTCTTTCAAGCCTTATCGGTTCTTATAAATATCGTACAATAAGTTATTATATAGCATTTTAATGCTCTATCCTAAATTGATTATGTGCTATTTTCAACTTGAAGGACACTTGGTCGTGCCTTTACTGATCCTCCTGCTAGGTACTAGTGGAAGCACTAATCGCGGCTCCCGTGGGCACCCCAGACATCCCAGATGGCGCCGCTCCTGAGGGGCCGCCGCCACCGCCACCCATACCGCCAGACTCGCTGTTTGCAACTCCTCCATCGGCAGTCAGAAGCGCGGCATAGCTAGTGTTATAACTAGCAGTTGTGTCGACACCGATAGTGGCCCAAGAGAACAGACCACCCTCAACTCCAGCCTGCTCGTTTAGGTAGACGTAGTTGAACACGGGGTCTGAGTTGCTTTCTTCTGTTTCGACGCCGAATACTCGATCCGCCGAATTGAGCGTGATATCGACGGTGCTGGTGTTGTAGGGATAGGTAGATTCTACCTCAGATATCAGATCTTGGTCGAAGAACAGCTGGCCAATGTGCGACACGCTGCCGCCAGTAATGGTGCTGTTGCACTGCAGAGTTGCGTTGAGATGACCGACAACGTGAACGTGAGTAGCGCGGCCGCTGTAATGACCTGGGAACACGGAACGGAAGGTTGCTACGCCATCATCATCGGTTTTCTGGAGACCGCGGAGAGCAGTCTTGTCGAGGTTGCTCGCGTCGTCGCCATTACCATTGCTAGAGTCCTGCACACCAGAGTATACGCCCGTAGAGTTGCAATTCCACACGTCCCAGTAAAGATCTGGCAGGGGTTCACACGTGTTGATATCGATAAACTGGGCGTGCATGTAGTTGATGACGCCTGGCTCATTGTCGACAATATCAGCTCGATTGAGCTCACCCTTGACCCAGAAGGGCCCGATTTCTCCCTCTGGAGAGAGAATGCATGTTTGGTTGGCTTCGGTGAAGAATACGGATGACTCGGTGTCGACGGTGATTCCCTCTAGGCTCGAGTGGTGAGAAGTGTTTAAGACGGCATCGGTGTCGCGGCGCTGAAGGCCTTCGGCTGGATGAGAATCAGTGCCATGATTTGACCAGAATGCAATAGAAATATAGGGGGTTCAGGTACGTACCAACGGCCTTTTTGTTCAGCTCGTTCAGAAACCTCTTGCGACTAATTTCAGCCGCCTTCAGAGTACCACGGGCCTCAAGATGAGCGGCACACTTGTCAAGCGAGCGCCGGGAGTTTGCAAGAAAGCTGCGCTTCACAGCACGCTCAGAGGGCGTGGTGTGGTCTTCATGGCCGGGATGGGCAATGCTTTGCGCAGCGTAGCCGATGATGGCTAAACCAGCGATGGATGAGAATGCGACCATTTTGAGAGTTGAAAAACCTAGAGACTTTATGTATTTGCTGATAGAGTATGTTTATTAGAACAATTCCTAATGATGAAAATTTTGTGATGGGAGCAAGATGGAGAAGGGCACATATTTAAGGTACTGTTCCTTGGAAGTCACCATTCACGCTTCCTGCATACCGCCGATGCATAGGCTACGACGACAACAAGACGCGTATCGTTAAGTCCATTTGTTTGCCGCGGATGCTACTGCAAGAGATGACGTTCACACCGAAGACTTAGAGGAAGGTGTTGATGTGCAAGGCGGTGCGTGACACCTTGTCGTCTTGCCGCGTAATGCGAAATTGTTGGCTTTCAACTGGCTGAGACTATGACAAGGTCGATTGCATCTACTGGATGGAGGCAAAACCATCCTTGTGGTTTCGTTTCACGACGCTCTGCTGTAATGACGCGGCCGGGGCCCACGCGGTTACGGAGCGCGCAGGCCATCCACTACTCAGCATCTTCCAATTAAGCTCCAAGGTTGCTCTCGTAGGCAGGGGACGGGTGAGGCTTGTTTTCTCTTGGAGATGCTTCGCAAAGGCTGAGAAACGTCATGTAAAGTCACTTAGAGAGTGTGTGTATTCGACCGCGGCCTAGCGCAACCAAAAATTGGAGTTGGAAACCTCGATATCGCCTTGAATTACACATACAGCTCGATCTCAGTTCTTTCCGCTCCCAACTCTCATATACTGGCTCCCGGATGGGGATAATAGGGTATCTCGACTGTGCTAGGCTGTATTGACCGTCAACCATTTTCTTCCAGTGTCGGCCCAAGACTAATCTAGACCGAGTTGCTATCCAAGGGTATGGGGATGGTGAAGCAAGCACCGTTACTGAAGAGAGTCTCGGATGCTCCCTTGTCAGGCATGAGGCAGGCAGAAGTTGTTGGACTTAGCGGCAAACGTAAGCTGCCGAAGTTTGTCCGCGACTTACGCAAGGAACGATGGTGCGGGCCGACTGAAGCATCCACACATCGTCGGAAACATTCGCCCTTGCATCACTCCCGTGAGGCTATTCGGATGCTAAAGATCATCTGGTCCATATTATGCATGCGAACGTGGCTAACTTCGATCTAGTCCAGTCTTAAAGTAGGTTACGCGTGGCGCCATGATAACCTTGACAGTACGCGCGGCGAATTCGACAGCGCGACACCCCGTACCCGCGTCAGAGGACGCGCTCAACAAATAGAAGAACTACTGCGGGGAATGACGGGTATGTTCTGGCTAGTCAAGCCTGGGGCGGACAGGTCCCGCAAAGCCGACGAGTATCTTACGGGTCAAGCAACTAGTATATAAGGACTATCATTCACACCGTAAGCGATCATCTCGGCTCCTACTACTTCATACCTAGACGGCAACCCTGTGCTTCGAACACGACCAGCAGTGTAGCAGGGGCATATTTGCCTGATCTGTCTGAGACATCGCAGTGTAGGGATGACTGATAATACTGGACAGGTGATGGGCGACTGTCCTTGTGCGGGATAATCATCGCTGTTGTCAAATAACATAAACTCAAAGTCTCGAGCTTACATGTGCTGAAGAAGCCTAGCGCGCTGCGAAATGAATGACTTCATGTCACATCACTAAGCATAGTCGCTATCTTCCTCGCAGATGACACATTTACGCACAAAGAATAGGCTGTTGATATCGTTGTCAACGGTACTTGATTCTTGCTGATCTAGGCTCGGTCTCGCTTGATTTATGGCGAATCTACGGAAACGAGTTTCTAGTGCTTTTATCTAGATGCCAAAGAAAGCAATATCCATGTCTGGGTGCTGAGGTACAGTGTGTCCAACACCTTGAGCGCTGTATCCTACAAGCTGAGCTGTCGTTGTAGTGCCGTCGCCATAGATAGTCTGCGTGTACCCGCTCTGGGGCGTATTTGTCTTGTCCACCTTCGTAGTAAGCCCTAGCACATCCGACCACTGCTTCAGCTGCTCCGCGTCTATTGTACTGCAGTAAGCATCATACTGACATGGAGGTATTTTGGGCGCAACTTACAGTTGGGATAGCGTAGGGTATTATCAGCAGTTCCGTGGAAGCTACATCACCCCATGTCAGCTGACAGGCAGCACTGCAAAGGAATGAAACCTACATTTGCATTCTGGTCCGAGAGCCGGTGTATCCCGGATAGTATCCTCGCACCATATCACCCCACTCCTTCGCTGTGTGCGTGAGTTGCCCATTTGCACAGGCGTTAGACCAACCCGGCGGGTCCTGGGTGGCGGTCGATCCTGAGACGGCAAAGCATCCATCTGGAACTCCAGAGTAGACGGAAGCAGCCTTGAACACGTCTGGGTAGGCGCCAGCTAGCACGTTGGCCATCCTTTTGACGTCGTGAATTAGCAGCAATTCTTGTGGGGAAGGAAAGCGGATATGAACCTACATGGCACCTGAGCTAGTTCCAACGACATAAGTCCTATTCGCATCGCCGCCGTAGTTGTCTACCGCGTATTTTACCATGTTCGCAATCGTCTGGCTGTCACCGCCGCCGTCGTGCTTCAGCGCTGCATTAAATTTCCATCAGCCGTGCCCATATCGGAATTGCACTCACCATAGAGCGTGGTGCGTCTCAGTAGGGTAAGGAATAAGACGACTTACTAGCTTGTGATGCCACATCGAAGCAGCCACCGCCCGACTTCGAGTTTGGATAGATCAGAATAATTCCGTGTTTGTCGGCCTGCGGCATCAGCTGCGACTCGCTGGAGTATCCCGAGGCAGAACCTTGGCAGTGGTGTACTGCCACGATGATAGGCGCCGGCTTTGTCAAAGTGTTTGGTACGTAGGAGTACATCTTCACCGCTGTGGGACTGCTCTTGAAATCGGTGACTTGCTTGAGCTGGGCATGACCAAGGGTGGCAAGCGCAGCAAGCGCCGAGATTGTGAGGAACTGCATTTTGTCAAGTGCCCGTGTACGGTTGGTCTGGCAAATAAGACAATGTACAGATATCCTACAAAAACGAGCAGAGGGCTCGAAGAATATAACAATCCACATCCGTTCCTCCGCCCACGGGATCATAGCCTACAGGCTTTCTAATTTGGATACAGCATCGCTATTCTTCCAGTGCTCGTTTAGATCCGCGTGGGTCTTGTATAACTCGGCTATAATTGTATCATACTAGACATGGGTATTATATGAGGGTTTTGAGCTGCAAGCGAGAGACCTTGAACTGTGGTTGGTTCATACCCATACTAGTGTTGCTTGATTACACCGAAGCTTCCGGAATTACACTTATGTGGCGGTGGGCTTAAAATGATAATAGTTCCGCAAAGGACGGCAAAAGTTGACTGGCATGTTTTTCTCTCGAATGTGGAGAGCACGGGTGATATCATACATGCCGACAGCGCCAATATATTGGCCCTGTTCCCCGCATTTAGCCCCCTGCATCGCATACTGCCATATTGAGACGTACGATCGTCACGAAGAGTCGTCGAATAAAAATGAACAACTCTGATTGGGGTGCGTATGAAACAAGCATCGCAGTTCCGAAGCTTTTTGTGACCTCTTGATTGGATTCCCTGCTCACCCTTCGCCCGGCTACCTTCTAGGTGTCACTGTGCTAATCTGTACTCGGATCTCATCGAATTGGCAGCTCTCCATAACGTTACTTTGCCGCTTGTGCATTCCCAACTTCCGCTCCGAGATCCCCATACCTCTTCTAAGTATTAGCACGACCCGCCTGATTGTGTTCTTAGTTCCAACTATAACTGTTCCCTTGCACAAGCCACCTGCTAACAGTCCTCCGTACTATCTGCCTGAAGATGTGCAGAAAAAGTCGTGTTTTAGTTACTAGCGCTTCCAGTTGTAAACTATCTCAAGAGTTTATCTTGTATTATTATTCAAGTTGTGAAAATCAATGACGATGTCGTCGCGTTTTTTTCATCCTCGCCAAGGTCCTCTTTCGCGTGCGTTTCGCGAATCAAGGCAGTACGCCCGTGCCAAGACGGTGCCGGAGCAACGTAAGGGCGGATCAAGGAGTGTCCGCCTTCTGGTGTCTTGCAGTCATTTGCCAATATTCTCATCTTCAATTCATTGGAATACATGTCCGAAAGTTCTAGGCCTCGGAAACGGAGGGAATTGACTCAACGCAGCGGTCGACCATGTGATTCCTGTCGACGGCGCAAAACGCGCTGCATTACCGAAGCCGGTTACCAGAAATGTAGCGTTTGTCTGCATCGAGGCAACGAGTGCACATTCAACGAAGAACCTCCGAACCGGACATTCCCTGCGCCTGCAAAACTGCCTCAAGTGGAGCCAAATACTCGCGTATCACCTGCGCCGCACGTGTTGCTCGAATCTGACGAGTTTGCTGACCAGATTGGGGGCGTCGCAGCTACTCCGGGTGGAGTTGATCTTCCTTCTGATGCGAGTCTACTGCAAAGTCAAGAGCCGCGCATTGGACTAGAAGGCTCTCTCGGGCTGAACCCATCTAAATTTGCTGAGCTGTATGGCCTAGGAAGCGACATGGAGCCTATTCTTATGCGACATCGGCCTTATAATGCAACGAACAACGAGTATTCTCTCCCTACACACTCCATTCGCCTTGTTACTCGACAAGATCAAGGCGTTGACTATCCTGTGACTTTCCACATGGTGACGGATGAGAAGTCTATCAACTATGTGCCCGGTTTCACAGACGTCGATGCGGTGGAAGCTTGCGTCAAACCTTATGGTGGAGAGCTGCTTCGGTTGTTCTGGAAGATGGTTCATCCTTGGTTCCCGATACTGTACAAGGAGGGCTTCATGATGAAGTATGCCACATCGTATCGTTGCATTGAAGCGCCCTTACTAGGTGCCGTGTACCTCATTGCGACAAACTGGTGGTTTTACGACTCGCATCTCTCGAATCAGCCCATGATCGATGTCGCGACTTTGCGTAGAATAACGCATCAGTCTATTCAGACTTCTTATCATCGCCCACGCCTGTATTCGATAGAGGCAATCCTGCTGTGTCTTCAGTGCACACCAGAAAACCCACTGAACCCCGACCACACTTTTGCATGGGGCCTGACTGCGCAGGCGTTGTCTATTGGGGAAGCTTTGGGTTTGCACCTCGATGCTTCGGCATGGGCTATTCCAAGGTGGGAACAATGTCTTCGGAAACGTCTGAGCTGGGCTTTGTATATGCAGGATATATGGACCGCGCTTGCTCATGGCCGACCGATCCATATCTCCGAGGATGACTGGGCTGTCACGGATTTGACTTATGACGATTTCGATACCGACGGTTCTACACATCCAGGAAGTCAATATTTACACATGACTTCCCTCACAAAGATACTGTATAAGGTTCTGAAACAATTTTACACTCTAAAATCAACAACCATGCAAGACACAGGAGAGCTTTGTTCCATGGCACGACCAATTCTCGAAGCTCTCGATTCATGGTACGCAGCACTTCCCTCCTCGCTGAAGATGGAGAATTTGCCACCAAGACAACTTTGCGCAAATGGTAAGTGACATGCATTGATGTGGTTTTCCCGTTTTCACACATGCGTATGTGCGTGTCGGGGAGGGCCGCCCATCCAGTCCGATGAGGTCTAGAAGCTAGCCACCATAAGCTGACATAACGTTTCAGGTAACATACATCTTGCATACTACACTGTCAAGATCAACATACTTCGACGGCTCGTGCGGTCTACAGCGCTCACTCCTCTCTGTCTCGATATCCCAGTGTTAAGCTTCATAAGACAGCAGGCGCACGAGACCGCCCAGCAAGCTACAGTCCACGTGGCATCATTGCGCATGGAGCACCTGGATGCTTTTTGGTTTTTCGCTGCCCCGTATTACTTCTCCGTAATTGGGTCGTTTTGCACGTTACTCCTGGTCACCAGTTTGATGTCAGCTGAGCGCGACCATTGGCGCGAGACCCTGCGTTCCTATTTGTGGAACCTGCGAGTTGGGAGCAAATCCAATGAGCCAATGCGATACGCCGTGAATCGTCTCGAGGGTGCTATTCTCCGCGGCTTGGAGCACGCTTTGGCTGTGGCTGTTGATGCCACCTCGCCCATCACCTTTGAGGCAACAGCCGGACAGTTTGAGGCCGGTATAGATGGTTTCGGACTCGCCTATCCAGGAACAGATACGTTTGACTTGAACACTATAGATCTGGATGCATTTGACTTCCTGACCAGTATGGCACCTGGCTAAAGGGGAAAGGCGACATCACAGCATGGTACTTGTGCATGAATGGTGCTCGAAAAAGAGTACGTTAATATTGACTATGCTACAGCCAAGGGTTATAGTGACGTGGCCTGGTATTTCAAGGTGATGTTTCTTAGCTCTAAAGAACCATCCTCGACAAAAACTCCTAATTCCCGCCTCGCAGTTTGCGCCTTGCCTTGTGCCAGGGTTCCTCCGTCCAAATGATCTTCCTCCCTTGCGCCAATCACCCAACAGTGCGCAGATTGAGGAAGACGGTAGCTGATTGACTTGCCGCCCACAAACACTTCCAGCACATTCGATCTTTGAGTGACAATTACGGGGTCTTTGAGATTAACCTGAGGATGTCGGGCGAGTTCTGCTCCATCCACCTCACGCGGCAAGTATAAGTTGTATTGGTCTGCCCAGAAGTCGTCCAGAGGGGCTGGACATTTCGATAATGTCATTTCGAAAGTATTGGAAGAAATCGGTTGAAAACGGAGTCGATGTCCCTGCATTTCATCATCGGTACGGAACAGTAGGCCAAATGAGGCCGCATCTTGAGAAGCAATGTTAAACTCATAATAATAGTCGCAAACCTTCTTCTCGTCCATGGGAAAGAAGTGGGCAGATGTCTGACCAACGCTAGAGAGTTGCAAGTCCGATGTTATGAGCGCTTGGTCAGCTTGGTCAAGGAATGTGGCCTGGAGGAATTCGGAATTTGGTTGCACAATTAAATGTCCATCCTCATCAGCGAAAACATCTCTCGGCATGCCCATGTCACCACCCCAAGACCACTGCCCATCGAGTTTGTCTGCAACCCAACCAAAATAGACCCGCCTATTTGGATCACCAGCTTTTGGACATGACTTCGCAGCGTACCACCTCCGGGCGTCGAAGCGGCCTCCAGAGGTTCCGCGAGGTGTACGGAACGGTCCTCTCGGTGAATCCGCTATCCTATATACTGTTCCCGCATCGGGAGTATGGAAGCGGGAATACACGAGATACCACTTTCCGTTCGGCAATGAATAGAGCTCGGGGCATTCGGGGCAGAACATGTCGTTGGGCGCGTAGAAAGGCTGAGGATCGATAGTCCACTCTTCGAGGTCGACAGATGTAAGCAGTGCCAGACATCCGCGTGTCCAATATGGCCCTTCTCGTAGCCTGGTAGCGACAAGCATCCAGAAACAGTGTTCCGATTTGACCCAGGATACATGAGCGTCTCGAAAATCAATATCCTCGAATTGCGACATGTCACCGTTTATGCGAATAGGTGTCGGACTTTTCGTAAATTGTGATCCTCGCTTGTCGCTAGAGCGTGCGTGGAGGATTACTTGCTTGCCTCCCTGCGAAAGATTGTAACCCGTGTAGAACAGGTGCATGTTGTTGTCTGGTCCAATGACGGCGCTACCAGTCCATGCTCCGTCTGCGTCTGGACTTTCGGACGTGTTCCCCGGGTACAAAGCCTCTACTTCATCCCGTTTCCATGTAGCGAGGTCGTACGAGCGCAGTCGTGACCAGCTCGAGCGTAGTCGCGGTGGATGACGAACAGTGTTTGGTGGTGTTGTAAGATGGAAGATTTGATATTCATCATCGACGAGGATCGGTATAGCGTCAGCTGCTGCTTGAGAATTCGATGACCGGCCATAGCGCGCAGAATGCGGGTGGACTACTGCAGGCATGGCTGTGTTTTGATGTACACAATCAGTTGCTGGATAATTTGGACCTGATCGCCAAGTACAAATCGAATCTATTGAGGGCTCGTGAACCGAAGGCAGACTTGGGCTCATTTACACACGTTTCTAACAGCCACCACGAAACAACTAGCACCGGCCCGTTCAGCAAGTGAGGAGAGGGCATTGCTGTAGTCCGCTCTGTGCTCCTTTCTGCGCCGCTCGGCCGGCGAGATGCTAGCGGGCCGGGAAGAGACAGCGGCCGGCCTGCCGGCCGGCAAAGCGCACTAAACCAATTTCTTAGACAAAGATGCCGGAAAGTAGGCAAGGGGGAATTAAACCTACGCTAAGAAAAACTCGATTTCCGCATCTAATGCACCTTGACGAATAAGCCGCTTTGCTCGCGAAAGCTCGACCATCTGCGCTATAACCTCGGGGCTCCAGGTTATGAGATTGCGGGGACTTAGGTCGCTGTTACGGCGATATAAATAACGACATATCTGGCCATCCTGTTGGTGAGATGCAGGCTTATCAAGCAGCCTACATGCGATAACACCTATTCACGCTCACGTTTCAGCCATCATGGGGAAATTCAAGTATCCGTATGTCTGGCTCTTCTGCGCATTTGCTGCCT
Source organism: Phoma sp. ATCC 74077 (assembly GCA_033682645.1). NCBI lineage: Eukaryota > Fungi > Ascomycota > Dothideomycetes > Pleosporales > Didymellaceae > Phoma > Phoma sp. ATCC 74077. The sequence goes on along the minus strand of JAWDJC010000016.1, from coordinate 1,242,974 downwards.
TGGGAGCATGTCAATATGGCTATGATGGTATGTATATCTAACTAAAATCATTACCGTGGTACTCATCTCGCTTCAGGTGTTTATTTTTCCGGCATACAGGCCATGTCGACCTTTGTCGAGCATTTTGGTCAACGCAAGCCTGACGGTACATATGAGATTTCGGCTTCCGATCTCTCCATCATGAGCTCAATGATCAACGTCGGGGAGCTCGTTGGGTCGCTCGGTGCAGCTCCGTTGAACGATTTCGTAGGCAGGAAGGGCGCATTTTTATTTGCCGCCATTGCCGCCATCGTGGGAACTGTGCTGCAAGTCATTACAGATCACAGCAAGGGCATAATTATTGGGGGACGAGTTATTCTCGGATTGGGAGTGGGGATCTTCTCATCCACGAGCCCACTGTACATTGGAGTAGGCTCCATCCCCCATGTCCATGCATATTGGTGCCGACTAATTCTCCCCATAGGAGGTGGCGCCGACTTCGATGAGAGGACCACTCCTAGGCTGCTGGCAACTTACCATCTCGCTAGCTCAGATTATTGCTGCGGTTGTGAATCGTGGGACCGAATCGATGACCTCGACTGGAGTACGTCTTGCCCTAAATTTGCTCAACACGAATCATGCTAACCATTTGGACTATGACAGGCCTATCGCATCCCTACAGCCGTTCAATTAATCTTCCCGCTTCTCGTTCTCGTTTTTCTTTACTGGGTTCCAGAGTCTCCGCGATGGCTAATGCGTCGCTCCAAAACCGATCGCTGCGATGCGGCTCTCCGCCTGTTGCACAAAGATGAAAAAGCATATACGTCAGACGTGGATATCATCGCCATCCAGAAGAGCCTAGACACCGAAGCGGAACAGACAGCCGAGTCTAGCTGGTGGGACCTGCTTCGCGACCCTGTCGAAAGGCGTAAATTGATCTATAGCGCAGGCGCCCTCGTGGCCCAGCAGATCAACGGAATCCAGTGGTTTTACTATTTCGGGACTGTATTCAGTCAAGCCATTGGACTCGACGACCCGTTCCTCATGACTATCATTGTGTTTGTCATTCAGGTGGTGACAGTCTTCGTCGCGGTGCTTTGTGCGAACAAGATACCGCGACGGCCGCTTCTCTTGGGCACGACATTGGTGATGATGATGAGTATTTTCATCGTGGGTTGTCTTGGTATTCCGGGAGGTGAGGTCAGTAGTACAAGTGGGAAGGTCATCATCAGTTTTGTTATCATCGAAATAACGGCGTTCAACTTTGCTTGGGGTCCTCTAGGCTGGACGATTGTGAGTTGCCCATCCCCGACCGATCACCCGCGGCATGGTCGATCAGTGAGTTATGTACTAAATGATACTCCTAGGCATCCGAAATGGCCGTTGGCCGCAATCGCAACAAAATCTACGCCGTCGCCGTCGCCTGTTTCTGGGTCACTGTATGGGTCACCGTCTTCACGCTCCCTTACCTCTACTATTCGGCCAATCTTGGCCCCAAGACCGGTTTTGTGTACACAGGACTTTGCTTCATAACATTGGCATACGTATGGTTTTGCGTTGGAGAGGTTACGGGCCGTAGCATGGAGGAAATTGAGTCGTTTTTCCGTGAGGGCATTCCGGCAAGGGAGTGGAGGAGGCAGCCTAGGTTGGATAGGAACGAGGGAGAGAGTATGGAGAAGACTACCTAGAGACTACTTAAAGAAGGATTAGAATGTAATATAGTATATAGAGGTTAGGGAGAGAAGTTCACGCATTGCGTAGAGCCGCATGTTCCCTTGAGCTTTTCCGTTGCTGCTCATCGTACATACCATGCGCCAAAAACTCGCCTGCGCAAAGTTCTCTGAATCCCTCCACGGTTCAATATTGAGGAACTTGGTAAGTACTTGTAGCTCCGTGTAGTCGTTCTCGAGTGGAGTTCACCTAAAACCAAAGCGCTTGGTAACCTCTACTGACATGTTTTAAGAAACTCAAGATAGTTGGGAGCGCGAGGAGGATTTATCATGTGGATCCAGCATGGATCTTATAGAACGATGTGTTTACGGCCCATTCTTAGCCATGGTGAAGCTCCTCGGATAGTTAGTTGTCGGTCTCCGGCGTGGGCAATGATCCAACGGCGCGTTCAGAACTTAGTACCTGCTGATGTACTCCAGCCCCGTATTGAACGCGAGAACGTTGTTTTGGCAGAATGGCAGATGCTTTGGCGCGCAACGAAAGCAAGCAAACGCATATCTTGGCGGCGGGTCTATGGCACGTCTGCAACGATCCACAGACAGCACCATTTCCCAGTTGCCGAACTCTATCACATCGGTTCTCTCGCATTGAATTCCTTGCCGTCGCACCCACAAAACTCCGCGCTCGATTCACTTTTGACACCCACCGATAGACGTCGTTGTTGAGGCACAAGAACAGCTACAGCCCCGCCATTGACATGGACGACTATGACTACAACGATACCCTGGACGGTGACGTCGTAAGCGACGAGTCTTATGAATTGGGTTCTGAAGACGGACTGCAGTCCTACTCACTGTGGGGCTCGTTCATCCATCACACAGGGTACATGGCAGCTGCTGCCGAACTAAGACTTAAGGATGGTAACGTGACTGAGGAGTGGAGAGCTATTGAAGATGACTACAGTAGCGAAGATGAAGCTGGAGTTGGTAACGAGGAAGATACCGATGAAGAAGACGACGATGACGATGACGGTGACGATGAACACGGAGGGCATGAAAAGCAATGGTCTACATCCCCAGAGCCCGAGGACTCCGCGGACGACCACCTCCACCCACACACTCGCAAAGTGCTCGAGGCGGCGCACGCTCTTTTCGTGCAAGGACGTGACATGCCTCCCCATAACCTGTCCAACGAATGGGCTCTTCAGGACACCCCTGCGGCCTTCCGGCAGCATGGTATTGAGCTATTCAAACATCAACGAAGCGAAGCTGGAAGAATGCTTTGCATCACTCACGGCTCGGACACAGCGCAGCCAGGGTCCATCGAGTCTTTGAATGGCGCAATCATCGCATACCAGATGGGCACTGGCAAAACCTTCATCGTAATCAGTAAGTGTGAGCGCCGCAGGGTTGACAAGATGGTCACTGATGATCTTTCCAATAGCCGTCATGCTGTCCCTGATTGAGCAGGACCCGAGGACAATGATGATGCTAGTAGTACCTCTTGGTCTGCTGTCCATGTGGAAGAAGGAACTTGAAAAATTCCTCCCTTCCGGCTCAGTTCTTGTCTATCGTAAGTGCACGCCATCCGTTATTGACAACTGTCACTGATCAAGGTAGGTACACAGCGACAATGTCCCATGAACCCTGAGATGATGGTGAAATTCAACGTTGTGCTGACCACCTTTGAAGTTGTTCGTAAAGAATGGCTTGCGTTCGAAGATGTCCACTCCGCACGGACAGCACTTATGAAAGGCGAGTTGATGAGGGCATTGCCGCGTCGAGGTAGCTATCCGTTGATGGTTCTTCACTAGGCCGTTCTCTTCGTCGATGAAATCGCGCGCATCGGCCGTCCGGTCGTCCAAAACTTCAATGCCCTTGTGCGCGCTGCTCGCGGGCACTAGTAAGTGTGTACAGCCTCCTGTTGGATCCAAGGTAGGTAGTAAATACTTGACATGCTCCTCGCATACCCAACGATTCTCAATAACGAATCATGTCGCTGCAAGCTGAGCTGATACTATTCAATGTATGTAACCCGTTGCCGGACCCAAGGTGGGTGGAATGCTCTGACGTACCCCTCACATCCCCAAGGACAGTGAGCAACGACACGCGTCAACGCAAGCTGGTACTACTGGCACATCTATTGCAAGGCGCCTAGTGGCTTCTCAGTGATGCCCAGAGCATTTCACTTTGCTCCAGCTGTGACCATAGAGAAAGGAGCCGTCAACACCAGCCTCTGCTCGAGACACTCAGATCACTTAGACTCGATGACTTCTTAGAGCGCTGCGACAGTCATATCAGCATTATCAAGAGAGGGGTAATGGACGAGGTGGGCTCATCATGCGGCTGTGCTGGGTCGTACCTTCCGTATGGGAAGCGCTGAGCCCGCCACCCATAACAACGAGGCCGACATTTCGAAGGCCTCTGGCGGTTGCTGCGAGAATGAACGAGGCCTCTGTAGCTTGGGAGGCTTCGTCGAAAATTAGGACATTGAAATTGGGGCAGCCTTTTTTTTCGCGGATTTGCTCTACGACTTCGCGATTCGCTGCCGCAGCGGTTGCAGCTACAAGCCGAGGAGTGCCAATGCTTGCGTCCATGAGCTCCCATATTGTCGTAGCCATGCCAAATTCGGTTTTTGCGGCAGGGTGGAGGAAGCCATGTTCAAAGTTGGCCCATTGTGTCTTTGCTGCGTCGGCCCATGCTCTGTAGCTTTGCGAGAGTGGGTCGAAAGGATTTGCGCGAATATATTTGGCCATTTTGTATGCGGCCGAGTGCGCAATGTTCTCTGCTTGGATAGAGCTAGTAAAGGCATCGAAATTATCATTATCCTCCACACCCCAGTGCGTGAGAGGAGCATCCACAAGAGCAGAATCGATAGTGGAGCCGCCGAGGCGGAGCAGCTTGCCAGCTTTGATACATTCAGGCAATTCTTTTCCACCTAAGCGACAATCTTACTGGTAACTAATATCGCTGCGAGGAACAGGATGGCTCAGCTTCACTGATGGGCTACGAAGGAACTCTAACCGTTCAAAAAACATTGGCTTCCTCCCCGCATCAATATTAATATTATTGCTACCTTATGTTTACATCTTAGCTACTTCCTTGCGGCTATATCAACATAACTATCTTATTTTTCGAATGCTTCGTCTTTATTATAGTTATGAAGACAGCATCTGTTAGCCTGAGCAAGTATTGGAGCTGCATTGATGTGTGCATTGAGTCTTAGCCCACAATGCCATACACGTCCAAGATCACTGCGTCATATTCCTAGGCATATGTGTGAGTTGCAGCTGCGATTGTACAGAGGGCATTGAATGCCTCCTAGGCGTAACCTTAATTGCACTACCACTACATTGGAATTTCCCTTGTCGTTTCCTGGGATGCATATATAGGTTGTAATTGCGATTCCATTGAAGGCCTTGAAGGCCTCTCGACTTTAGCTTTCTTAATCAAATCCTTGACCGCCCCTCTTGTGCTACAATTAGGACTAGATTATTAAAGTTAGTATAGCCGAGCCATGTACCATCGCGACCTTCAATTTACAAGATATATGAAGATAGTAGAGATAAAGCAGTCATCGCTATGCTCTTCCTTTATTCTTTTGTGAAGCTAAAGACTTGTCTATCCGAGCTAAGTGTAAACAAGCACTATTTTCTTACATATGTAAGTAAGCTATAGGGGTGGCTGGAGGCATCTATGGCGCTATCATCTCTAGCAAATATATTATAATAAGGTATCTTGTAGTCTTTCAACGCGCTATGCTAACTTAGTTGTGTGCTGTTTTCCAACTGAAGGATATTTCGTACCTCGGGTACCAGGTAGGTACACTGCAGAGCCATCTCATCTTTCTTCTGGACAAGAATGCGATACTAAAGTTGGAAGCCACTAGCAAGAAGAGAGACCAATTCTAGGGCAGTGCGGTCCGCGAGGAAGCCAACTCAAGAGTCGAGAGTACCGCGGCCACGAGAAATTACTGATCTCCCAGATCAAAGCAACGACAGACAGAAGGCGTGTGGCGAGCTGAGCCCAAGACAACAGCCGTCTTAAGACAAATCGAAGGAGCTGCAAATACCGGCGAGTCTATTTACAACCATACTCGACCACAGCAAACGCTGCAACAGGGCTTAGTCGAGAAAACTGGGCAGCCGGAAGAGCGTGCGAGCAGGGCCGAGACAGCCAGAGAGGAATACAGGCAAGGCGAACTTGGCTATGCTAGAAGTGCCTGCGCTTTTTTGCGGCGATCCCTGTCACGGAATAAGTGACATGGAAATCTCGCGAACGAATACCGTACCGAGTCCGATATATGCCCGGCCGCTATTCGTTCTCCGGTTTTGATGATGCAATCGTCATTCACCAATTAAAGAAGTATGTACAGGCACCTTTCAACTCCCTGCAAACTTCGTGCAATTGCGTTAATCATACCATGAAATTCGCTACAACTGCGAGTATCTCGAGAAGAACTAGTCAGCGTCGTGATGTGATGCATCGAGGTCAGGAAAGATTCAGTCTAGTACGTAAGCATCGGAGCTAGACAACGAAATGATGGCCAGGCCGACTTCGACTACAAATATTTGAATCGCCGCTTACGTATCTCCAAGACTTAGTAACAAAGGAGTGTTTTGGAAAAGAGTGTATTGCATCAATCCGCCTATCTTTTCCCCCCTACATTCCCTACCTCTACCTTTCGATTCCCAAACCCCCATATAAACAGTGTTCCTCCTCTTATGTGATCATATTGCGACTACCAGACCCCAAGTAGTCGACCGATGAGTCTTCAAAAAGTTAGTTTCCTTCCATCATTTCATAGCACAGATAACGTACCCGCTACTTAGCAAGGACCATACTTGTAGGTAATGCAAGTGGTGGAGCGAGGAATGGGCATGCACACAATGCGAACGCATGTATGCCCAACACAGGTTTCTAGGGAGCCACAGGCACGCTTCTGGAGTAGTCCCCCATCGCCGCGGGCGTCAAGGACAGGATCGGCAAGACCACTCAGGTCAACATCGAATGATTCAGGAGCCGGGGCAGCAGCAACGAGGCTGAAAAGAGCAGCGAGGATAACAGCGGCTTTCATTATGGCGTTGTAGGAGCGTTGGAGTCGTTCAAATGAAGAAGGTGAATATGATAGAGGATCGTCTTAGAGGCTGTTGGGCTCATAGCAAGGGGATTCTCGAGGGTTTTATATGTGCAAGATTTCCTCCGTTTAACCCGCCTGTATGTTCTTAAGAGTACTTGCGAACAATGCATGATGTGAACCTACATGTTATTAGTGTAGGATCTGATGCCTGCGAGTACATGATCGCTGGTATAGGTGTTGGTGTAGTGTTGGCGGGATGTTGGCATGGACCACTTCAAACAACCGCGCCCAGCACCTGCCTGAACTAGAGCGAAAGGATGAGACCTCAGTTGGCTTCCCTGGATAGTCTGATCCTACTTCATTAATTTTGTAGAGCGCATCTACCAAGCCCGGGTTGACGTCCCGCATACCCTTTGGACTTGCCCACTTGGGGTCAACCACAACACGGTCGAATGAGCGTACACCGCAATCAAACGTAGCAAATATTCCCTCAAAAAAAGCCAGGTCTCCCTTCCCGAAGTATATCAGCTTTTCCTGGGATTATATATCTTCAGAGTATGTTTGAAGGGATCAAGAGATACAACACACATGCAGAAGGCGCTTTCCCAGAGATGTTGGAGGAACAGCATGCACAACCACTACTTCAGAGAGATTCGATAAACTCTACACCCGACGAACCTCAGATCAAGAGCAAACCTGTCAAACGAATATCATTCGTCTTATGGGCATTCTTCGGAATAAATATTATTTGGACCATGATATTGATCAAGAGCACCTCTACGAAAGGCGCTTCTCTCCCCCTCAACCATCATCTGAGAAAGACAGGGACCGAGTGTAAGTAAGCAACTTCGGGTTTCCATCAGAACAATACAACCGCAAGTTCTGACGTATAACAGCACCGCTATTTGATCAAGTCGACCTCGGCCCCAAGCCTCGTACCATCAACGGGAGCATACATTCAGACGGCAGCATCTTTCGCCAACCTCCATCTGATGCTGTAGATGAAGCCTGGTCGCGAGTTGCTTTCGACGGCTATGAACTAATAAACGTCACCTACGCGGACATCGTTGCCTCAGGCAAAGATACAGACACGCGCGTGCGTTGGTCCGAATCAATTGATGCCTACCCTGCGCAAGTAGAATTCGCACACAAGATCCACTGCCTCAACGAAGTCAGAAAGGAAATATGGGGCGAGCACTACTTTGGAGAGTTGAGCATCCACGCCGACGATGCCGACAAGAAAGACTTAAAATCAGGTAGAGTGAAGAAGAGAGACGCGGTCTATCAGACCAAGACTTTGCAGGAAGCAAGGAAAATTCACCGCGACCACACGATGCACTGCCTGCACATCCTTTTACAGGATCTAATGTGCAATGTCGACGTCGGAATAATCACGCACAACTGGATCAGAGTACCCGGGCAGCCCACCGAAGCTCCTATAGCCTTGGCGGATTTCAGCGTAGTCAAGCAGTGTCGAGACTTCGATGCCGTGGCTGATTGGGTGAGGAAGAACACGGTGCCTGGAGGAAGCGAGAAGCTTGCACATCTTCGGGGATTGTCGAATGCCAAGGTCTTGCATACGGATGATTCGTATTTCTGAATCAATTGATGCAGCTTTACTACCTATCTAGGACTGCGCGAGGCTGAATCGTGAAGGAATGCGACGAGTAATAAGAGACCCCAACATAGAGGCGTTTCCAACTCCGACGAGCCGATGCAAGGCTGAATGTGATGGTGATTACACACAACTGGGATGCAAAGCCTGTAAGCACTAGCTTTGCGGCTGTGTCCACCTTTAGATCTTGGTATGGCCCCAAGAAAGCGCAATGCTTGGAAAATTAATTAGCGTCAAACAAGTGGATGATCGATTCGGGTAAAATACGCTAAGATATCAAAGCATGGAGAAAATGAAGAATGAGGTAGCCGGCTTAGAATAACGTTTTTAACGTTTAATTGGAGCGTTTGAACCTAAATCATCTTTGGTATGCAGTGATAAGGGCTTGGCAATGGAGTGTACGAACCTAGGAATGGGTCAAGGTCGAGAAAGCCTTGAAGCGATGCGGTAGACTATCCAGTATGCATGGATCGTATTCAAACGACGAATTGATCACCAACACGACTCTAACCAACCGTTTTGGTAAGGACCTCCAGAAGCTCCGGCTCCTTCGACATGCACCCTCGTGTCCGATGATAGCCCTGCGCGTTGTGATTTGTGACTTGCCAAAGCGCCGACGGACATATTCCTTCCGCTTCTCCGTTCATTCTGCCAACCATCAAAATCCTTCCGGAAGAACGATAGCGTTGAAGCGACCAGGCGCAGGTTCCAGCGTCGTACTATGCCATTGCGTTGGCTTCAGAATAAGGATTAAATTGGACTAGGCTCCGTTGCGTCGTCCCTGGCATTGGTGCAATGATACTATAACCGAACTGTGGATTGTCTACGTGGTGAAGGTGGCAAAATGTTATAAATTCGAGATTCGAGGCTCGAATGCGATCATGGATGTTTGAACGCGATTCTGGATGCAGTAACGTAAGTTAAGGCGATGGACAAATTCTAGGGTATACGACCAACGCATATGTACTTGTACCCATGCAATTTACAGTTACAATTGTTTCAGTTATCTCCAGATCGCCTAAGCTGCAGCCCCAGAAGCCTTTGCCTTCTCCTTCTCCTTCTCCTCCATCTTTCTCCTTGCAGCAAGGATCATCTCCTCTCTCCGTCTCTGTAGGTTCGCCTGCCTCTCATTCCGATCTTGACTCCATGACTTGGCTTTCGGCTTCTCTTCTCCGGTATGGTCTGAGGGTTGCGACAGCTTAGTCGATAGGTTGTATCTCGTTATTAGATCGGGATGTACTGGTTTTGCGGCCGGTGTTGCTGCTCTTACGGGCTGGGCGACTCGACGGTTCTCTGGTAGATTGAATGACGCGGGTGCCTATTCGTACCGTCAGCCTATATCCCAGATCCCAGTCCGACGACGTTTCGTATGCCAGGACAACTTACGGTGTCCAAACCCCGCCCGCTCAAGACCCTCTCGGTCGTCGCTCCGACATTCCCTCCATTTCTCTGCAGATCCCACGCTATGTCCCGTGTACTCAGGTGCGGAAACATCTCTGCCACTTGCTGTATCTGTGTGGGGTTTATTCTAGCGGCGGAGCCCGGGCGTGCTGGTGTTCGCGTGCCTTCTGTGGTGGGTTTGCTGAAGTACCATCGTACGGCAAGGAAGGTGACAACTATGAATACCAGGACTTGGGGTATGTTTACAGATTGTTCTGCCATGTTGATGTGCGAGGAGGGCCGTGGCCGACTGGGACAAGGACTCGGAAATGGTTCCGAGCAGCGGCGTGGAAGTGTAGCAGTTGGCCGTGATACGGGGCGAAAGGTGTAGGCGTACGGTGAATATTATTAGTTTTTATTTCACTGCCAGCCAGAGTGAATATGGGTGAGGTTGCCGTGGTACCAAGGTTGCAGGTGAGAAAAGGTTGACGTTGACATGGTTCGGACGGGCGTCGGCGAAGTTCAATCAGATCTCCGAACCATCAACCGCTAGCCGCTTGGACCCCTTTCCAACCTTGAGGTACGCGACCCACATGTTCCTCCATCTCCACTCCTTCTGGACCCTTAATTTTACCCTCGATGATGATGTCGGGCATTTGAATGCTCTGGCTGCCACTCCTTACATCGCACTTCATAATGCTTTAGTCCTTCCTTCGTTACAATATACATACAAACACAACAATTGCGCACAGTGACGCGCCGCAAGATAAACAGTCATGGGCGCGCCGGAAATACCCCGAAAAGATATAGAGGAGCCATCGCCGGCGCATCTGAAAGAAGTGGATACTGCGAACACTACGTCAGATTCAGGTTGGGATATACCAGAGGAAGGACAGAGCAAAAGGAGGCATATTCATTTGGGCATTGGCGCAAGCGCGACAGGATGGGCGCTTTCAGATCGCTTTGATCGCATGCTCCCGCCACATAGACGTTACTTTGGTCGCAGTCGCCGCACGTTCCTCATAATCGTTCTCGCAATTCTGCTCTGCCTTCTTGCATTGGTCATCGGGCTCGCGGTCGGCTTGACTAAAGGATCAAACAAGTACATCGCCAACTTGCACCTCCACAAGCTCCAGCTGACAAGTACATCCCAGGACGCAGGATCTCCCTTTACCAGGCGGCGCCGAAGTTCACACTGGTGACCTGACATATTACAACCCCGGCCTTGGCGCCTGCGGTATCGACTCGACAGACGATGACGCAGTTGTCGCTGTATCGCATATAACGTTCGATGCTGTGCAGACTGGCAGCGATCCTAATCAAAACCCACTGTGCGGGCGGAAGATCAGGGCGAAGAGGGTTAATGAGAAGACTGGAAAGAGTGTCAGTATTGATGTCACGGTTATTGACAGATGTAAGTGCATGAACGTTTTACTCTGACGGGTGATGAGAGAGAAATCTGAGGGATGGTCGTACACTTTTATGCTAACAATGGTTAGGTACGGGATGTCAACCTACTGATCTCGACGTCAGCCCCGCTATGTTTGTGAAAATGGCCGATCCGGATCTAGGTAGAGTGAAGGTGACGTGGGCTTGGTTATGAGTAATGCAACCCGTCACCATCCAGTCATTGTCTCGCCTCTCAGTGACACACGATATGGTTATTTTGCTTCGCTTACTTGCAGCATCCCTTTTCTGAAGCGTCCCTTAAAATATACTTGCTACCTTGCAACACGCTTTACCCATGGGAATATAAATGCGTTGGTGCCCTACATCTTTGCACGATACTTCTAAACCTACGGCAGGAGCATCACGTTTGGAGATATCGAGACCTACCCTCTTGGGCGCCGAACCAACGCCTGTGACATTCTCAAAGACAGCAGGATACGAGGAACCGAATCATTCGATTCCGCTATCAGAATCAATATTCACGTCGACCTTAGAGGAGGAGCTCCCGCCACCCCCAGTACTGCCATTGCGGACTCGGAGAGCCGGAGAATCGAAATTTGACCACATCGATCGTAATAATTTGAGGAATTATCCTGATGCACCAGTACGCCGAAGGCAATCACAAGACCACGACGACTGGCGGCAGAGGTCGTTCTATCGTAACCCCTACCAAGTCGATAATCCTGGTATTTTTAATGGACGGAGTCGAGTGAACGCTCTCCCTAATCCTACAGAAAAGAAGGACCGAGAAGATTCACCGTCAGTGTACTCGTCTCAACCGACAAGCACCCACACATCCCCACTAGACACCGATAGTAGTCACCGTAGCGTATCCCTTATCAAACCATATCTTGCACAGTACTGCTTCATGGCCGTCATTGGTATTGTGGCAGTAGCTGCACTCATCGTCAGCAGTATAGCCCTTGCCAAGGGTCCGCATGTAGAGCGAACACAAGCTCAATTAAGTACAACCGAAGTACAAATCGTGACGCCAACCACTTGGCAGACATTATCTACGCTTAGCGAAGATGGCGTCGCAACGAGTATTGTGACAGTGTCCTCACATTACAGTTATGTCGAGACGATTACGAAAACATCAAGCTCTACGAAGATGTCTAAAAGCATATCAAGTACTTCGTCCCATCCACTCAGTGCAGATGCTAGCAGCAGGCGTAGCATCGCTCTAGATCGACGGGAGGGAACGGTTGTCATGGATCTGATACCTATATGCGGGTCGGTGGCTGCTACGACCACCAACGCTGTTAGTTCAACTGGCATTGAACCACCACGGGCTTCCCACATTCTTCCTTCGACACTGTCAAATATCGGAGCTCGGCGCTTCCGTGCCCCTTTTGCGTGGGCGAGGCTCAAGAAACGATGGCTTCGTCCGCAGCATGACCAGTCGATCAAATCAGCGATTCCTTTACCCACTGAAACATTGCGGAACAGATCTGTCGAGGATGGCGAGTGTGGAGCAGATGGTATAGAGACGACCAGCGCGGCAAGCAGAAGTGGTTCGACGCAGATCACGCAGAGTATGGCATCGACTCCGCTTTCGTCGACTGTAATTGCTAGCCCGGCGCAAACGACTTCTGCCACTTTGTCGGTTGGATCTGCAGCGATTCCAGTCAACGTCTCCATCCCAGTCACTTCCAGCACCACATTGATCACGACGTCACCGATACCGAGTGCATCGTCACCTGGTGCAATATTAGCAACATCCACCTCAGTGACAGCAACCGAGCCGCTATTGACCATACCAACAACCACATACCCGCCATCCATCTCCCAACTGACCTTCGCAACCCCTGCCCCCTGGTCGACGGCTATACTAGCAAGCATCCCTCCCTGGAACGCATCCCACCCATACATCGAACTTAGCGCTCACGGAGTATCGCCACAAGCCAGCATGCCCTACGGCTACACAGCCAGCCACGGCGCAACCCCAACCATGGCACCTACCATCGTCGTGCCAGCGATCACACAGCTTGGTGATCTGAGCTTCTATAATGACATCGATGCTTTCACGAATCCTCCAGCCTGTGGCCCCGACGACAATGCTCGGCTGCAACCTAACGAGGCTGCCGTAGCAATAGGCTGGGAGCTGTTTAATTTTGCAAAGGCTGGGCAGGGCAGGTGGCCCGAACCGCAGAATGCGCTGTGGGCGGAAGATTGTCGCGTGGTGTGACGTAGATAAGAAGGGAGATGGGGAGAAGGAGAGCAGTGAGATTATGCTTTGGGTTAGAGATCGGCGTGCTGGGTGTCGACCTGAGGACCTGGATGTGCTGGAGGGTGTGTTCCCGTTTTGTAATCATGTGGATGTCGGGAGGGCACGGGTTTCGTGGATGTGGGTGGAGGATGGGCATGTGCAAACGAAGTGAGTGAGCAGGTCATGCTTTGTTTAAGTCGTTCTCTGTTTCTAGTATGTCTAGATTTGTCTCATCCCCCTTTGTCTGGTGTTTGAATGCAATGTACAACGGTAGTATGTATTCTAAGGTAGATGATCGCACTGTTTTTTGGTTAGACATTAATATACCTACTTCTATCACGCTGCGAACATCGTTGTGGCAATTGTTCATACGCTTCATATCATTGCACCACATAGGAGTCATCATAGACCACCCATGTTCAGCTACGTTTCTCCTACGCTCCAGTGTTTCATGACTATGTCCTTCGGTAAGACATGCTCCTTATTTCTTACCGTGAATAATCGCAAAGGTGCGCCTCTGGGCTCGCACACCAGCACCGCAGCCCGATGTTCTGTCTCCCGCACAGTGCGCTTCAACTCTACAAGCAAGTTGACCAGTTTGCACAACTTTTCCTGATTAGCTTCTTCCCACTTTGCAAACTGTCGTTCGACGTTGGTGCAGGAAGTGGAATTGAATACACCGTTGACGTGCTTGCCAACGAGTAGGTAGGGTGTGCGACCGAACCAAAGCTGCGGCATGGCTTCATTGACCTTTTCGGATTTGCGTGCTTTGGTCTCAGCTAGCTTAGATGAGCCAATATATCTCCCCCTAGAGATGACGGGGGTGCTCCCTCCTGTTCTCGTATCTAGAGGTAGCTCATCGACAGCTAGATTCGTCATCATAGTGGTGATATTGTCCATAGGCTGCTGGGTGGTACTAGCATGGTTTGACTCATCGGCGTGTTCAAGATACGCGTCGACCTCAAACCGGACAACGCAATCCAGATGACCAAGGCGATATCGAACGACTCTATGATGGCTGCTCGATCTGTCCAGCCCGTTTTCAGGTCTTGTGAAAGCCTCCTCGAAGTTATGACCGTACCCAGAATTCGCGGCCCCGTGGATCATCATCCGAGCGTGCTTCTCCTTACGGGTGATGAACAGCGTATCATTCACCATATGCAATCCCATGCAGAATGGATCCTGCCGTTTTCCCGCGGCAAAATCGAGCAGTTTGCGCAGACTGTTGCGATTGACGATGAGGTCGACTTCGTCTAGAGATATATTTGGTTTCATAATGGACAAGGCTTGGAAGGCAGGCTCGAATGGGTATTTTGGAACGCGTAAGGCATTGCAGTTTTTGAACTGGCTACCGTCATCTTCCGGAAGAGCGATTGGTAGTGGTGGAGGCACCCATTTTGGAGGCCCACCTACATAGACATGAGGTGAATAGTTGCTAAAGGTTTTGGGAGAACATACCAGGAACGAGTATAGCTTTTCCGTCAATCTGCCAATTGTAGCTACACAAAGTCTCAAATCCAAGGTCTGAGGACACTGTGGTGCTGTGTGTTTCGAGTGATGTTGGTAAAATAATGCGCACAAGTTCGCTGGTATCTCTCGTCATCCATGCCGTCTTTGACGTGGCCATTGAATGATGTTTCTTGCGCGGGCCTTATTAGATATCAGCTTATATAGACAAGAAGGCTGAAACGTATAAGTACCGCAAGTTGCGACTTTCGGGCATCTTCTACTGTCAAACTGAGCAGGTGGGCTGTGTGTATTGGCGACAAGGCTGAAGTGCGTTCAGCTGCCCCGCAGCAACTGCTGCCCATCCTCCGCTGATATGGCCACTACCCACATCTCTTCTTTCCTTTCGCATATTCAGCATAACTTGCAAATACCAGCATCAGGTCATCGGTCTTGCAACTGCACAAAAAATGAAGAACAAAGTCGACTTAGTCACCTCAAGTGAGGACAAAAATTTTCCAGGTGCAGCTACGCCCAACCCGGAGGATGATGCACAATTCAGGTCGAGGCAGCGCATCCCGTTGTTTGCCGTAACGGAAGGCCTGCAGTCAGTTGGTTCTGCACTTGAATTACCTGATGACCAGGTGCACACCGTTATCAAAATCGTCACCGCAAAACAAGAGAAGCGTGTCGAAAACTTATCGTTCAAGGAATGGCTTAAGGCAGCGACGCTGATGGCCTTCAGTGGTCGAACCCAACAGCAAATGATGAATTTGGCGATCATCCTGGCTTTCTTGCGAGAATCTGGACGACAAAATGTTCTCGTCTCCTCAACTGATTTGGACCAAGTTTGGGCGATACTCAAAGACGTGCTTCAGTGTTCATCACTGACCTGGAAGATAATGCGAAGCGCAGATGGATCGCACGCTATACCATTGTGGAGTCTTATAGACAATGGTCGCATCCATGAACTTATGCGTCTGCATATCTGGCTGCCGGACGCAGTAAGAGTAGATCCAGGTTTTGCCGTTCACATGCACCAGCCATTCGCGCAAAGCTGGATACTAGCTGGTGAAGGCACAGATCATACCTTCGATGTGACTTCAGCTCACGAGGAAACTGCGACTCATGCTGAATACACAGTCAGTTGGAAAGATACCGATGACGAAGAGGGCGATAGGGCCTATAAAGTTCACAGCAAGTCGTCTACCATAACCAATACTGGGAAGCTGGTTTGTGCTCTTCCAAGGAATGCTGGACTTCACAGGCGTGATATGAGCTATCATATTCCTGCAGGTGTCTTCCACAAGATAGAAGTCGAGCCTGATGCACTTCACGCAAAAATACTTTTCTTCGATTCAAGTCGCGGATATGTTCATGATGCACCGGTCCTCGGACCAATCCATGGGAAAATATCTACTAGTCAGCGAAAGGCTGCCAATCTCAACGCGTTCGACATTGCGAATATCATCGCAGACTTACGGAGCTGGGAGGTCCTACAGGGGTCTGGCTTAGCACATTCAGATCGGGGAGAGTGGGAAGAGGCACTTCGATCGTATCGGACCGCTCTGCATATTTGCCAAAAGAATAAATGGCTCGACCGCCCTCGATATAAACACGTTAGTCTAGGCACGATCGGGAAAATGTACCGAATGTTGGGACGATATCAAAATGCTTGTGAATGCTTGGAAGAAACCATTCTTGACACGCCACAATCTCAGTTCCGCGTGGACTGTGCTGGCGAATTGGCTATGGTCTATCGCCACATGGATCGCCTAGAAGATTCGAAGCGGGCTGCCGAGGAACAATACGAGGGCGCTAAGCAACTCAATCTAGAAAAGTTCGCTTGTCGGGCGATAGGAAATGTAGGCATGGTTAACTATCAGCTCTATCTTTTGAATAAGGATGACGCCCTGTTGAGTAGCGCCATCAGTCAACTCAACGAACGCATCGAACGGGCACAGCGGTTTGGAGATGTTGTTCTGGAGGCAATCGGTCATTCGCGACTTTCCCTGTGCTATATTGCAAAAGGAGACTACGAGAATGCCGTTCAGATTGCGCAGAGAAATTATGACCTCACGTGCATGCAGCACGACGCGACGAAGATAGGCTTCGCCAAAGCGTTTCTCGGTCGAGCACTACTCTTTGCGGAACGGAAAGACGAAGCCTTGGCTTTGTTCAATGCACCTCGTGGCTGTCCTCCTATCATTGCTCTATGCAATGAAATTTCTGGTGAGCACCGACAGTACATAGTCGAGATGATCAATGCTGGTGCAGATTTGAAACTTCGAGACCAACAAGGTTATTCAGCCCTGGAATGCGCTGTCTACAATGGCGACGATGCAACTGCAAAAATCATTGAACAAGGTTTAAGAGCTCAAATCTTACGAGAAAGGGGCGATGTTGACGAACAGATTACTCAATTCCAGTATGAGGCGACCCTTCGCAAAGGATACAGAGACATTTTCCAGGATAGACTGCGGCCAGTTCTTCTTGATGCAAGCGGAGACTCAACGCTACAAACTCTTCGTCAGACATATGCCACATCCCTCGCAAACGATCCGGGAAAACAGAGTACCTTTGACGGGTTGAAATATCTACGCTATGCCGACTTCTTGCGGTGCGGACGGCTTCCGCGATCAAATGATGGATACACACAGGAGTCTGGCAGAGAGAATGAAAGCCACCCGGACCCTTTCATTTTGTTCTTTTCCTACAGATGGATCGCGAAAGACCCCAATGTCCAGGCTTCCAGATTCTCGCCCGATGACACTGCGCATACCCAGTACAATCGCATGCTTAGGGCGGTTGAGCAATTTCTCGATCTTCATCGCGATGTCGAACGAGACCGATTGTGCATATGGATTGTAAGTGTACTCTTTTCATCAAATACCTCCGAATAGTACTGAAAAGATTGTTAGGATTTTGCTTGCGTGGACCAGGATCATCAGAGGCCAGGCGTTGCCGCCCTCCCCATGAACCTTGCCCAATGCAATGCCATGATAAGCCTTGTCGATGAGCAATACTACGACCGGTCATGGTGTTGTGTGGAAGTACTTATGATCCAAACATTGCGAAAGGCGTATGGTATACATTTGTGGTACGAGCACGTTATCGATCCAATAGATGCAGAAGAGTCTTTGCGCACAGGGCCTTGGGACATGGAAATCAACATGTCTGAAAAGAAAGTAACTTATGAAAGCGACCGTCCAAAGTTACTATTTTTGGAGCGACAGACGAGATTAGTGGGTTAGACATAAGATGATCGTTTCATTTATGTATTTGTATCAGGTCATCTTTTGAGTTGCAACCATATATCGATGACCGTAGCGATACCTCACTCCATGTATAGGGACGTAATTCCTCTTCCAATTATATTTATATTGTGCCAAATATGCCTTCTGTTTGGTCTCAAGCTGGTGCACGTAACCATCAATCGACACATTATATCAAGCTCGTACAATAGTTCTCCGCATTTGCTGCGGCGAGCCGCTCATGAGGCAACTCATGCCATGCGAGAAATGAAGCATGCGATTCTGTAGAATGAAGCAAAGAATAATTCATGAAGCTACTGCGTAATTCAGCTTTTTGTATGCCTCCTCGCCTTTGGATTGGTAGGCTGCTCTACGAGACATCGCGGGGTAGCTGGCGCCTCGGCTGCTCAATTCGCTTGATTCACACACCGACTTCCCTAGAAACACCCATCTGCTTTTCCACCATCGCAGATTTAGAATTAGCTTAACAATAGTCGTTGTTGGATTTATGCTTTTCAATCTGGCCACTCGAGCCTCGCGCATAGCACTTGGAACCGAGAAAATCAATGGAACTGCATGCATCGATTACATTCAACGAGGGCTGGCGGCAGGGTATCGCATGATTGACACCGCACAGGTATATGGGAACGAGGAAGAGGTTGGAGGAGCCATTCGAAGCTCTGGTGTACCCCGTAAGCAAGTCTTTGTCACGACCAAGATTGCTATGGGATTCAAGAAGAACCCGAGCAGCTTCAAGGAAGCAACCGAGTCGGCGCGAGGGTCAGTAATCAAACTAGGGCTCGACTACATTGATACAATGTTGATTCATCATCCTGGTGATGATGCGGCCGACCCTTCAGCTGCGCTTAGCCGTCGAGTGACATGGCAAGCGCTGGAAGAACTGGTACTAGAAGGACGCGTCAAGAACATTGGCCTCAGCAATTTTGATGCTCCACATATCCTAGAAATAAAACAGTATGCTAGGATATCACCATGCCTCAATCAAGTAGAGGTGCTAAGCCTATATTCATGAAGGTTCTTGTTAGCTGACTCAAATCACAGCTTCATCCATGGTGTCAGCAGCGCAAGCTTGTAGACTTTTGTAAGAAAGAAAAGATCCGGATGCAGGCCTACTCGGCGATCGCTCGAAACATTCATTCCACAAATGCCGAACTGAAAATAATGGCAGACAAGTACAACACATCGACTGCCCAACTACTGCTGTGCTACAGTTTGCAGAAAGGCTACACGCCCATTGTGAAAGCTACAAGTCCTGTGCACCTATATGCCAACATAGAAGCAGAAAATCTCGTTCTGTCCCAGACAGATATGGCAGTGTTGGATTCTTGGGACAAGGGTATGGAAGGATCTTTGTGTATGTCGAGCCACATGTATCCTCAATTCTCTGCTGAATGATCTAGTTCCATGGTTGATGAACCCGATTGAGGCATGAAGGCCCATCATGCAACTGTAAGCCTGAGGTCGCGTTTTGTACGAGCGTTATTTGTCATCACCGTACGGATCTTCAACTACAATTAGACCCCTTTGGGGCAGCTATGATAAGGCATTTGGATTTCGTAAAACTCAAATTATCTTTACTGGGACTGAATGGTTGCAAGTGCATGCCGAAGCACAAAACCGTGCTCGCCCAATGATTCGGTTTTCTTCCACGATGATGCCCGTGCCGCTGGTGGCGGTATACTGATATGTCAATCCGGGAATCAGATAAAGCCGCGCTTCTACCATTGGCTTTTGCCAGATGTCCACACGGAAGACTGACCGCTTGTGACAATTTGGACACGATATTGACGCAAGAGTATGTTCAGATGCATCGCAAATTTGCCGACGCAGTTGATGGACACCGAGGTGCTCGAAGTGATCTAGTTCTGGTGTTGGGATAGAAGCCGAGAGTGCGAGCAGCGGAACGATATCGTCATATATCCTCAATGTCCCGGCAGATCCCTCTGTGCTTTCAGACGCGGCTTGTTGCTCAAGTAGGCTGCCAAGTATCTTGATGAGAATCTTTGAGGACGAAACATTGAATTCCAGAGTAGAAACTCGGTCAACGTTGCTACTGGAGTTGGAGCGGAAAATCGTAGCTGGATTAATAGTATTAAGGCGCCTGAGGAACTCTGTTGTCGATCCATTGGCGGATTCAATCAGGCATAATAGTTCATGCGAGGCGCTGTTCAAGTGATCGTCTGCTTGTAGTTGCCATGAGAAGTCGTGAGTGATCGTTCCAACCAAATCCAAGTCCAGTTGCACAGAATGTTCTTGTACTTGAGGCAATTTATATGCCGAGTGAATTTGATTACCCCATTCCCACATGTTCTTCACAATGGATTTGTGACCTTTGAGCCAGCTGGCTTTATCATAAACGGGTTCGGTGGAGGGCCTCAGCAACAAAGGACTGTAATCATTGCCCTTAATCTGTTTTTCCGCAAGCCAAAGGCATGCATCTTGTGTGTCTGTGGGAAGCGCTGTAGGATAATCGGAGATACCGAGAAGTTCAGCAGCACCTATAAACTTATCGCGAAACGAGCGACAGCCGAGATCGGCTATCATGTCGTAAACATATCCGAGACACTTGTTCTGCTGTTGCTCTTGAACAAAAATAGGCAAGTCGTAAAGCCAGTGTAAGGAGGACATTTGGTCGTATGGCAATGCTGTCGCGCCCGCTTGCACGGCATTCAAAACTTGCTTTACGAACACGGAAAACTTTGACTCCATGATTCCGTACTTGTTGTTCATGATGTATGCCTCCCCGGCCCGGTCAGATTCTACAATCGGCCATAATCGAGTGAACAAGTGTGCGTTGAAGAAATGTTTCAAATCGTCATTATGTTCTCTAATCGTCTCGAGGGTTGGGGTCTGCACGACTTCGACAGGAGGCTGGTGCCCAAGATGTAAGATCGCAGAGCCACTCGTTTCGAATATCTTGAAAATTTGTGGCAAAATGACCGTGCCGCGAAAGTCATCCTGCCATTGTGGTATGCTGATATAGTCATGCCAAAGTAAATAGTCGGAGCCAAAGCGACGGATGACAGCCAGGAGTGTGCGGATAGGAGCCTCGTAGCATGTCTGCGCGGCGTTCGCATTGAAGGTGCGGAGAGCGTACGCTTCTGCTATTGATGGATGCCATGGATGAGAGACTGGGATGAACTTGACCTGATTTGACTTCAAGCACCTGAGATGATAATTCTTGACGAAAAGAGGTGGGAGTTCCTTCGTCAGCGGATCAATGGCGTTCGTATGTTGGCCTAGACTGAGAAGTCGCACGGGAGGTTCTGTAGCTAAGTCGAAAGTTTCTCTACAGATGGTGCAAGGTGTATCGAAGCCATCTGTCCAACACGCCTGCAAAAAGCTGTCCGGTGTGAAATCTTTTTTTTGGTCTTCCAGATAAATCGTGAGCACGGCATCAAAATTTTTCACTTGCGATGTCTCGTCGACATGCTGATCGGTTCCATGAATGTAAGGAGTGTCCCAAGATGCATCTCTCATCTTGCTAACGTCTAATTGTGCAGGGTTCGCATATGGCCTAGCCAATCTGTGCACGAAGTCTTGTCAGATGCTGATATAGCGACAACAACATAAAAAAAAGCGCACATAAGACAGCATCGTTCTTGGGTGTGCAGTGCATTTCGTCATCTATCAAGATATGTTTAAGACCTCGTGCACGAACCTGTTGGGCCTGTTGCTATGGCTCCGAAGATACGACTTGTCTGTGGAGGACCTCTGCGAATAGGATTTTGGAGCCCCACATGGAATTCGAGGTCGGGAGATGCGTGCCAAATGACCGCGAGAGCGACAAAAGATGGTGTACGAAGACCACTGCATTACCAGAGTGCCTGCATTGAATAAGCACTCAGACACCATATGGGTGTTGCTCGCGTTGCAGCCTGGGTGCTTCTGCTACCTGACAGATTTTCAGCCCCGCACGGTCGTCCAAAAAGCAAAAGCGCTCACCGTCTCGCAGCTAGCGCTGACACGAAAGCCTTAGCCACCTCTGTTCAAAGATGTGCAGGGCGCTTGAGGCGGGGCATTCGTCCCGTGAAGACGCAGCTGAAAGGTCAAGTCTTGTCATCTCCACAGACGGACTCATGCCTCCCATTTATTGCAGCCTTGCCTGAGAGGACACCATGCCACTGATCTCAGTGCAAGGAACTTGCTACTCGATACCTGTGGCTATCAGTGCCACATTAGCCTTGCCGCCATATGTTCCCTACCCTTCGGCGGGCCGTCCCGATCCACGGACTGCGGAGCCAGCCAAAGCTTGAACTCAGTCGCATTCGGGTATCTGAAGCGGAGCAAAATACAGCACGGCTCAGCCAACGGAATATTCAAAAAGGTCTCGTCGAGTTTCATCAAAACGGTATTGTCATCCTTGAGAATGCTGTTAGGCCTCGTTCGATAGAGCACATTCACCACAGGATGCTGCAAGATTTCGGTAAACACTGCAAATCCCCAAGTATTCGCTGGAATCAGGGACGAAACTCTGGCAATATCTCTCAACCACCGCCATCACTTCTCGAATACCTTCACGAAGATGTATGGGCGAACCGTCTTGGCGTTGACATAATGAAGTACATTATCGGACCCAGGCCTCAGCTGTCATTAGCTACATCCAATATCGCTCTACCCCGGTCAACAGGTCGGCAGGCGGTCCATAGTGACTATTACTGTAATCATTTTGACTTCCCTGTTTTCCTGGAGGTTAACATCTACCTTCATGATGTCGACTCGTACAACGGCGCCACAGAGTTTTGGCTGGGCACCCACACAGGCCACTCTAAAGATGATCACAGTTCGCCAACAGTAGGTTGGATCAAGCAAGAAGTCTTCACGTCCCGGGCGACGGTGTCTCCCCCAATACAGCCTGCCATCCCCAAGGGATCATTGATAATTCGAGATCTACGATGCTGGCACGCAGGAAGAGAAAACCAGGCATGCGAGCCACGAATCATTTTAGGCTTCATGTACAGTCCGCTATGGTTCGATTCTCACATGCGGATAAAATTCCCGGATAGTGCCAGACCGCTTCTAGAGTCGTGGAGTCATGTCGACTGCCTCAAGGCTGCGGAATTTGTCACGGATGAGTTTGACTACCTTGCGAATCATCAAGACATCCATCTGACGCAAACACCACCCGATCCCAATGCACCTTATTCACCTAGACCTGGATCAGCGAAAGTCACGTCACGAGATTACTGGATGCCCCCATGAAGTAATTCGGCTTGGCTGTACTGTGGATAACTTGTCACTCTTGGAGAAGATATGTTGTGACCTGGTGGATATCGTGACAGCCCATCGAATCGATTGCAGCCACTCTTGGGCTCGGGGATTTGGTCACCAAAGTCGTTCCATGTCAAGGATATGTGCGATGGTTCTAATCTCTTTCGGTTAACGGCTCGCTCCCGATCTTTTGACCATCTTCGAACTCGAAAGCATTTCGTCCGCACATTCGAATCCGTGCACGACATGAGAAAGTATTAAAGCTGATGCTTTCCTTACATTAATAGTATTCATTGCACCCATAAACTATGAAGCAGACAAGCAGACGTGCAGAGACTGGACAAGACACCTCTTGAAACACCAGTGACGGATCTCAATAGCTCCGTACAGCTATCGCAACAGTAGAAGTCTACCACAATCCGCCAATACATATGAAAAGAGACAAAGTTCAATTTCAGGAGTATTGAAACCCCGATCTGCGGAAGGGCCCTTCTCTTGGCTCATAGGCAGACGGTAATAGGGGAAAGGCTTACCGTGAGCGTAGTAGTTAGGTACAGAACACCCACCACATCCAAGGCAATCAACCAAAAGCGTTATCAGGTTCTCTCGAGTTCTCAAGGCGTACTGATCATGGGGCGAATGCTGCCTGACAATATACATAAAGAAGTGGAGAGTCGAAAGCATGAAACGCGGGTTGTTTGGCGAGATGACGGAAGCAATGCTGCTTCACTGATGCAATACGGCTAACTGAAATATTGTCCTATGTTTCCCTGGATATGGAGCTCCTTCAATAATATACTGTCAATATTGGGCATCTTGTCTAGAATAAATTTGATCACCTACGCCATCTATGAAGTGGCTCAATCTGTCTATCTCTAAGCACCATGACCCGTAGTTTTCAAAAGAATCTCAACTTCCTTACCAGCGGGTCGTATTTCACGATAGCGGCCCCTATATAGCCCCAATAAGCAATCCCACCAACCAGACGGGCCTGACCTTCGTGGTCGTACTTCTCTCCTTTGTCCCACAAATGGTGCTCTTTCGATACCGACATGCACTGCACCGTCCACGCCTACATAGCTACCGTATCCAAATACATATCCAGATTATTTCAAAAATTGCGCGCGTTCTTTAGTGCTAAAGCTTGCAGTCTCCTTGAATTCCCGGACTACTGTACTAGGGGCAACAAGCGATATGATCGCACCAATCGACTTCGGTAGGCGAAGCAGAAATTTAGCTGGCCGATTGGCGTATATGAGGACTCCAACGATGATGTAAATGCCAAGAATCACCTCGGAGATGATGAATAGGGCTGTGTTGAAGAACAGGCGTTCTTCTGCGTGTAGTGTATATCCATCCATGAGGCTAGTGGTATTTGATGCAGACTGAATAATTTCTTGCGTGTTCAAACCAAGCCAGATCGCAAAAAGCCTAGCAAACGCATCATTGACAGCAGGCGCTATATCTGCGAGCTCAGGAAGAGGCTGTGAGGGGTCGACGAGGCTAGTATTATTGAAGCTTTGACGAATGAAGTAGTGAAAGCGACTACTGGTGTAAGGATCCGTGTGCCATGGATGATCTTCGTTGCCAACAAATTTCCACATGCCTTCCATGATGTCCATTGTCCGATTTGTCAGATAGCGCGAAGCAATTTCATGCTCGTTGCCCTCTTCGTGCTGATAGTCGCGAACCGGTTCTGTTATGTAACCATCGGCGTTGATGGAAACGGTAGCCGTACCTGCTGTGAGTCTTGGCCGGCACCTGAGCAGTTTTATCGAAGTTGAGTTCGCAGCAAACGCTGTGAGGTCGGCGTAAGCGCTTGTTTCTGAGTGACCAGGTCGGTTTTCATCATGAACAGGAGGAGATGGGCCAGCGAGGTACTCGAACACACTCCGTGTATTGCAGACACCGGGGGCATCGATTGGAAGGCGTACCCAACCGAGAATGATGCTGGAAGCACAAGGATTGAACCCCTCGTATTTTTCGGCTGGGCTGTCCCCAGTTCTTTCAAATGTCATTGAGAATTCCGTCCCTGCTGGTTTGGGTGTGCATGGGTTTCTGCTACCCTGATCTAACTCAACGCTCCATCGTACCAGATTTGAGCTTTCACGGCCACTACCGCTGCCACACTTTACAAGCCGACCATTTTCGTCTGGGAAGCTCAGGGAGAGGTAGAGACCTAGACTAGCGCCTCCGTTGTTTGTCTCGTAATAATCTAGGCCCAAAGTATTTCCAGACTCGAAATTCAGGTTCTCACAGTCGCTCTCGGCCCCAAACGCCATTATATGAGCCTGTATACGTTCTTTAGAAACGCCTTGTGTCGGTGGATCTTCAAAGAATGGTACATAGGTTCGGTACCTGTCAGTCCATGGTGGGAGACGAGTGCCCTGTGTGAAATTCGAATCAGCGATGATGACGTGCGCTTTGGACCACTGTCCAGGATAGAAGGTTCCAGGCCTAACGAATTTTGGGTTCTGAAGTGTTCTGAAGCGTGTTGAAAGCGCCAGTGATGTTGTATCTTGGAATAGAAGACCAGCGAATGACGTAGCTAAGATATTAGCTAGCAAAGCCATTGCACATACTGTGGCTAACATGTAGTGCTTCGAACGAAGCGCCCTAAACATGGTGAGTTGATGCGGTAGGGAGCTGTAGTTACGGTCAATTGATTGGCTTGGATGTGCTTTCGTAGAAAGAAGCTCCTGCATCGGCTGCATCATGCATAAGAGTCGGTTGATAAGAATCCACATGGGTTCAATCGATGTGGCAATTGCAGTGGGTAAGTAGCTGCGAAGCAAATTTTGTACCAGCTTGGACCTTGACGGTAGCGGAAGCCCTGTTCTAGGGTCAGTTCAGATTCACAGCGCGAGAATAATTCGGACGTCTGGTCGTATGAACCTGTCTGCCCCCTGTCGCGAAACTTGTACTAACCTTCTAGTCTGGATTTTGTGAATAGCACGGCTAGAGTGATGATAAGAGCGACAAGCAAGCCAATGAAAGGGAGAGCTACGCCGAGATGGAATTCGACGGGTTGAACCGGACTCGCAGTTTTAAACTGAGCTTGTTGGCAAGCTTCACTCTCATCTGTGGCGCCTTTTCTTTGTATTTGTGCCTGTTCCAAAACAACAATACTTGTCAAATTTAGCTGATACAATATAGTAGAAATATATGAAAATTAACGTACCCAGCGTCGGTCAGTTGAAACCTTGCTTCACCAAGGATACTCTTCATATAATCTATGTTGCAGCCATCCAAGTCTCCGAAGGCCGACAAAAGATCATCATCATCCGAAACGAGAGACATGATAGCGGCAACTGTTCCGGGATCCGAACGAAGCCGGCCTGGCAGCATGTTTTGACGTTCGTGTTTCCTCAGATATACCAAAGCCGTAGCACATAGTGAGACCACGAAAAGGATGATCTCGACGATGCCGGTGAAGACAGGTTCAAGCACGACAGCCTCAAGTTCTTGGCTTGACTCGCCCAAGATTGGTGCGGAGAGGGAGACGTTGCTTTTAAGAGCCTCGTTCATCGCGCGGGCGAAGAGCAGTTTATAAGCTTGTGAATAGCTGGCTATCAGAACATCCGCATCCGAATAGTCTTTCAATGGCCTCTTCTCGATCGCAACAGCCATGGAAGACATATATGGAATCATGTCGAGACCTGCATATCTGTCTTGACCATATGTATAGTGCGGGGTTTCAGTAAAAGGAAGCGATCCTGGCTTGGCCAATGGTGGTTCGTACCAGGTATCTTGAGAATTCTCAAACGCGGTGAAGTTGAATGGGTTGACCGCGAGAGTCTCTCGTGGACCAAGAACGTCATAACCCAGGGGTCTCTCGAAGAATTTGTCTACGGTTGCCTTCACAGCCTGTTGGAAATAATCAACCTCGCAGAAAATTGCTTTCACTTGATATGTTTAATTGGCCACCAACTGACCGAAAGCAGCAAAGAACATGTGCTGATATGTGTCGCACTGTAACCCAGCCTCGTTCTTGGCCGTTCCATTTTGCGTACTGAAGGCAGCAGAGAAATTGTAAGAGAAACTTAAACTGCCTGAGTAGGCACACCGGCTAGTCGTGTAGTTTGATCTTCCTGATAAGTATGTTTGTGGGCCCTTCGCAACTTCGCATTGTAGATCCACTCCGTAAAGCGTAGTCGGGGCAGTAAGGAAGGAGGAAGAGGACGTTTGTGCATCTGCGTGATGGAAGTAGGGCCTTAGGGTATAATTGTGCGTCATCCATGATGGAAGTGTTTCGTTAAATTCGATAATGCTGTATGTCGAAAGTGCGTAGGGTCTTGCAAGTCTGTCAAAATCGACAGCTGCATTCGGTAAGTCCTCATATAGTGAAAATTGCGTTGTCAAAGTCCGCGTCACCTTTCGGGTAGAGAAAATGCCAGCTTGAGCGGGAACAACACCGAACATTGTCAGGACTGTGGCAAAGGAAGCCCAGAATACCAGCCAATGCCTACATATGTTAGAACGATACAAAGAGATCTGACAATTCTTGAGGGTTCGGCTTCTTACCTGCGTTTCAAGGCATGATATGGAACGAACGGCATGAAGTCAAAAGGGTATTCCAGAAATAGAGAGTCTTTGCCGAGCGATCCGCGCTTTGTTGAGAGCTGGTGATACGGCTCATATCTCTTTGCATCGAGATCAATCCAAGTCCAATATATGCTGAAAACGACGGCAAACAACGTAGGGAAATAGAGGTACCAGAAAGAACGTCGAAGTGGTAGGCTGTTAATATCGGCTGCAAAAATGATACCACCATCTTTCTCACTTTTGATAAGTAGAAATTGCAGCGTTGCGATCAGTATCCAGCAGGTTATGATCGTAAAAACGAGATTGCTTGTTCGCAGCGCGGGAGGATGCCAGCCTGGCTGCTTATTCGAGTGTCGATGCGACTCACGTAGGAGATGAGGGTGTTGTTCTTTCCATCTGTGGAGAAATAGCATATCGATTATCCCGGAAGAGAGAGTTATGGAAGATGTAAGGTCGTCACATCTTATGAGGTCTGGAGCTCTTTGCCTCCCGAGATGGCGAGGTCCTGATATGCAAAGTGTCGAGAGTGTTGGCCCCCACGCCAAATCCCAACGGCTCACCCAATTACGCCCAGATCACTTGTTATGCGGCGCAGATGAAACACGTTCCTTACGCCTTGCAGGATTATCCACCGCACAGCCTGACTCCGAAAAAGGAAGCTCAGATACAAGGGGCAGGTAAAGAAGATGACAGATGCGCTGGCCCAACTCGATTGTGGCATTGGCGAACTGTGCTTAGGCCGCACGCGATCGCTTTCGCCTTTCTGGCTGCGGTATTACTTGTCGATACTTGACCTTGAAGAAGCTTGGCAGCGGTTACGTACGGTTCTGTAGTCAATAAGGGCAACTACAAGTCCTAGATACCCTAGTCAAATAATGGAAATCCTTGGACAGGGCAGTAAGGTTAAAGAGAGCGATAGGTGCGAGATTACTAAGAATAAATAAATAGATACATTACAGACAGCTGGAAGTATACAGTCTTATAAGTCCGATTATTTTCCTAAGGGCATATTAGAATTGGTACCGTATCGAAGTTCTCTTGTCGTGTCGCTGTTGATGTGCTGGACAAAGTTATCGATTTTCGAAATCCATCATCGATAGAACCTCCATCACACTTGACTACCTTCAAGGCGATGGAGGACATGAGAGAATTCGGGATGAGCATGCATCAACTTACACTAAGCTAGCTTCGGGATCCTCGACGCACGAGCTGAGGACTTATTCACTACAAAGGACGCCTTTGGTACTCTTTAAGCGACGAAATTACTACCAAAGGGTCATTATTTTTAAATAGCTTAAAAGTAATAAAGGATAACAACTTCAATCTAATACAATAGGGTCCCTAATTTAGAGCCCTACTAAAAGGATACCTTTACAGTATAGTTATGGAAACTTCACGTGAACATGCGAATGATTGGCAGGGTTCTACCAAATAGGCTAACGTTATGACGCGTCATGCGGCCCGGAACGTCCAGCGTCCAACGTCGAACTTCGGACGACGGTTTTCGAACGTTATAATCACCCAACTCACAACTCCTCGCCCTGTGCCGCCTCTTACCTTTTCTAATCATTTGTAATGTCTATTTAACCTTCACTCGAACTTTCTTCCTTTAGGTTCTCAGTCTCCCGCATGCACCGAGACCTTCGTCGCCACCAGGTGAACGCTCCCCAAGCTGATGGCTACTGTCTTTTCCTCCCTTATACGACCCCCGAAACCCCGACATGCTTCGGCCAGCAGCCATGAAGCGGCGAACCTTCCGTCGTCTCTCGACAGCCATGGCCTCGACGAACCAGACCTTCGCGACCTCAACACCTCTCTGCAAGCGCTCACCGACATATTCCCCGACATACAGCCCGAAGTCTTCAGAGAGATGCTATCGTCTTTCAGTGAAGAGAGCAGACTTCAGGTCATAACCGAGGCCCTGCTGAAACATGGCCACAAGTACGTGCGGGGGCGATACAGGATGCCAGCGGAGCAAGAAGAGCAGCGGGAGACGGCGCAGAAGTACAAGTACCGGACAGACGACGCACCGAAAGACACGCGGGGCATACCACTCGCACTAGAAGACACATTCCGCTCGAAACGGTACAAGGAGGCCGCCAAGGAGGCGTTATACCAGGAGTTCAAAGGGCTGAGTCATTCGACCGTCAAGGCGGTGCTGGCAGAGTACAACTGGAGCTACACACAGGCAAGACCGACGCTACTAGGACTTTCAAGTAAGAGTTGGAGGTCTAGTATCACCAATTTCCTTATGCGACGGAAAGCGCCCACTGCAAAGGACCACCCGCTTGTTATATGGATTGCCGCCGAAGCAAAGACGAACCGTCCACGGATGCCACTACTTGTCAAGAGCAAGAGCGACGAGCTCAATCGAGAGCTTTACGAGGCCCTTATCGTGCCGGAGCTGGAGAAGCAGCGAAAAGAGCAGTTGCAGCAGGATTTTGAGCTAGCACTGAAGTGTAATGAAGAGGAGGCTGAGAAGGAAGGCGAGATGTACGACTGCGAGTGCTGCTTCATACCGAATACCCTGCAGCAGATGTCGGCGTGCGATATCGACGGCCACTACATCTGCTTTCGATGCATACGGCATGCTATCAATGCTGCCCTGTATGACCAGGGCTGGGCACGCAACATCGATACCGAGCTGTGCACTCTAAAATGTATAGCGCCGATGACGGATGGCGTCGAGGACTGTCGAGGATGCATCCCGCTCGCTTTCGTCAAGCGTGCGCTCTTCGAGGAACACGACGGCGAAGATAATTTCAGCAAACTCAACGAACGCTTTGCCAGTGAAGCACTCCTCAAGTCCCAACTTCCACTAGCCCGTTGCCCTTTCTGCTCCTACGCCGAACTTGACGACCTCGCCCTCCCAGACAGCAATATTTTCGCCAACCTTCGCCTAAAGCCTCGCCCAATCATCATCGCCTCCCTAGCCTCCATCCCGCTCCTCGAACTCCTCTGCTACAAAGTCACGCAAGCTATCGTATTCCTCGTCATCCTTGCATATACCTTCACCGCGCTTCTATTCCGCATACCTCTCATTCCACCCTTCCACAACGCCCTGCGCCGAATCCATCTCAAGCGCCGTGGTCTCCGCTTCCAATGTCTCTCTCCAACCTGTGGCCGCGCCTCCTGTCTATCATGCAACCTCCCCTGGCACGATCCTCACACCTGCTTCTCCTCGCAACTCACCTCTCTCCGCCTCACGCTCGAGCGCGCGACCACCGACGCCGTGAAAAGGACCTGTCCGCAGTGCAATCTAGGCTTTGTCAAGTCGGAAGGTTGCAATAAGTTGGTCTGTCTGTGTGGCTACTCCATGTGCTATATATGTAGGCAGGGTCTGGCTGGCGAGGGCTACCAGCATTTCTGTGGCCACTTCAGGGAGAGACCGGGCCAGAGTTGCGTGGAGTGCAATAAGTGTGATTTGTATCGCGTGGAGGATGAGGAGAGGGTGGTTAAGAGGGCGAAAGAGAGGGCTGAGGCTGAGTGGTGGGAGAGGCAGGGCGAGGGGGCAAAGGAGGGTTTGGAGAAAGAGGCTGGAAAGGGAGAAGGGGTGTTGAGTATGAAGAGGGGGAGTTGGGAGGGTTGGATCGAGGGCGTTTTGGACTCTGTTCTTGTTTGATTACTAAGTATGGCGTTTGGAATACATGAGAGGATAAGATACCCAGGTCATTCGCGAGATAACGTAGAATCTCTACCCCCGTACTATCTTTGTAATGGCCTCTTCTTCTTCGGTGGTAGTGCAGACATGCATGGGGTAGACGCTCTCACGTGTCTCGAAGTGTGTGTGCGTGGTACTTGATACGTCTCCTTCAAGTTTAAGACCCATTGGAAGGCTTCGATGATGAGCTTGTGGCAATCCAATCATCGGGCTGCCTGAATGGAAGTTTTAGAGGGTCA
The DNA here is from genome assembly GCA_033682645.1 of Phoma sp. ATCC 74077. Lineage (NCBI taxonomy): Eukaryota > Fungi > Ascomycota > Dothideomycetes > Pleosporales > Didymellaceae > Phoma > Phoma sp. ATCC 74077. Next base: position 1,211,215 of record JAWDJC010000016.1, on the reverse strand, counting down.
TTAAAACGGTTATTCGAATTTGACTTGAATTCCTAATCGCTTATAACTCTATATGGCAGCTGCAGCAAGTTGGGCAAGAGGACCAACAACACTTTCGACAAAGGCGCTGAAGACCCGATGTTCCATTCCCGCAGCATTGTCACCTGACACAGCTGTGATGAACTCATTCATCAGGCACATCCTTACTACATCTCTATATACTTCGCCCATCCGAGGACCCAATCGCGGTACGTAGACATTGACAATAATATCTCGAAACTTGTGCGGGCTCAACTTGCGATACTCGGGCTTCCGCGACCACATTGTAAGGGGAGTCCAAAGACCAATCTCAAGTAGCATGAGTCCCAGGCCGTAGTAATCGTATTCTACTAGGAAGCGCTGGTTGCTCTTGTAATCGGGATGCTGGTAGTCAAGAAACTCTGGATCCTGTACAGGACCCTCTGTATGCCAAGCCTCGCTTCCCGGACGACTTTTATGAAGTCCAACAATGTAAGGATGCTCCAGTATTGAGCTCCGAGCAGGGTCCATGCCTCGATTGTCCGGTGCCCCGTCGAAGAAGATGATGTTGTCTGAATGGAAGTTCTCGTGGAGCCAGCCGATCATGTGAAACTCCATTAAGAACTCGGCAAGCATGGAAGCTAGCTGGTACTTCTGTAACAGGAGTGGCTGATTGAGATGTGGATTTGTCTTGAGTTGCTTCGCAGATTGAACTAGAAGCTTTAGTAGAGTGGTCGGCGAGGCGCCTTGGTCCTGCACTGTCGACTGAGGGTATCGATATGCAAATCCATAGCCTGGACGGTCTTCACTCTGCTCAAAGAAACCAATACAGTCGAGGAGCCGAAGACCCTTAGGTTTGGGACTAATGCTGAACCCTTTGGCCTTATACCCCATGATCACAGCGCGTTCTGATGCAGGAATATTGGCCCAGGCAGGAGTGTAATACATCCACTCGATGAGTATCGGGGTGGTGCCTTTATAAGTCCCCGTGCAATGACCCGAGAAGTTCTCAAGCTTCTTGATGTCATTAGCTTGGAGCCTCAAGTCTTCATTACCGCTTGTAGGATTTCCGTTGATTTCAAGTCGAATTCTCGCCATTGTCGCCATTGAAGCTGCCTCTTGATACACCTGCGGTCTCTGCAAGCTCAATGACTCCTCCAGATGGCTCAGGCGAGATGTGTCGTCTGTATCCAACATAGCACGAACCCAAGTGCTTTCTACTCTTTTCAGTGCCGATTTGGGCAAGAGTGCCCAAATTTCGTCCAGCAGCCTCCGCAATTCCGTCTCAAAAATACTGTAGGTAGCGCGGCCCTGGCGATCTACGTCTCCCGAATAAGACCTTGGATGTATTTGAGAGTATTGGTGAAGGCTGGTCCCTGGCGTTGTGGCACTGGCAATGCTTTGAGGCTTGGGTACACTGTGGAAGATCTCTGATAGCAAGCTCAACAGCTTATCGTGCTGCTTCTCAACTTCCTCGGGGAGAGCAATATCAAGGTCCACACCTTCAAGGCCCAGAGCATTACCGAAAGCCTTAAATCGCTCGCGCTCGAACCATAGCTTCATAGTCGCAAATGAGCCATCGTTTTGAACGTCATCAAGCTCTATGATTCTGGATAGTTCATCGCAAACGGAAACGAAAAGCGCCTTCAGGCTTAATAGCGCAAGATGACGGCAGAGATCTGGTATCGTTGGTCGCTCATGGCTTAAACAGGTGAGTGTACGAAGAATTAGATTGTACAGCGACTTATTCACCATTGAAAGTGGACCATCCGCCGTGAGGAAATTGAGCCACTGTTTCACCACAAATTTTAGATTGCCCTGCGGGTCAAAAAAGTAGCTGTTCATCCAATTACTCTGTGGACCGGCACTCAGTCTCGAATGGCGGAACCTGTCTAGGCCCTCAGAGCCCATGTGGATAAATGTCGCCGTGTCTGCCATAAGGCATCCGAAAGCCCAGACATCAATGGATCGTCCGACCTCTTGATGGGCAAAATTCTGATCCATACACTCAGGAGCAAGATAGTCTCCCGCTCCAGTTTTCCAGGCTGTTGTTGATGGTTCTACGGCAGGTTTAAGCCTGCCCAAACCAAAGTCAGCAAGAACGAAAGTCTCCTGATTGACCAGGATATTAGCCGGCCGAAGATCATGATGATAGCCGATCGCTTCAAAATCTATTCCATTTGCCCCGGCCTCTAAGCGAAAGTTATGCATGTTGCTAAGCCCAGAAGCTAGACCATGCAAAGCAGACATGAAGGTGAAATTCCAACGGAAGTTTCCATGGCGACGGCCTGTGCTGAAGAATTGAGCTAGGTCCATGTCAAATCGAGGAAATAAAAGGTTGTGTTGTCCATCTTGGGTGAAGGATGTGAGAAGAGGGACAATGTTAGGATGCCTGAGACAGTTGAGTAGCCTTAAGCAGGTTCTTTCATTCTTGAATAGCCTATCATATTGTTCGCGAGAGGTAAGTTGGCGAAGACATTTTCGCACGACGACAAACGGCTTCTCCTTCTTTCGATTAGTAGCATCTCATTATCATGTAAGGCTGGCAGTGCTTACCGCTTTGGGATGAAAGTCTTGAAGATAAGGATGGATTTGCTGCTTGTATATTGTGCCAAATCCGCCAATAACTGGGGGCTCCACATCGAGGACAAATGGGAGTATCCTCGAAGGCTCAATTTCTCGATATTCATTGCGTTCGAACTTATGGGGTAGAAATTGCCACTGGTATTCTCTTGCGAAAGCAGTACCAAAGTGCGGCACAATCAGCTGCGCCTCGTCTTCGCGGAGTGGTAATTTGCTGTCAAGCGCACCATAACGCCGAAATGCGGTGATGGCGCCTTCTTCATGCATCCACACAAGAATGGCAAAGGTGATCATACCTCGATTCGATATTATACTTGCTAGACCGAGGCGGTCATCTGGCTCACAATCTAGCTCTGCTACAGCCTTGCCAATGGCCAACTCAGTGAGAATGGTATTAAGGCTAGCCTGAGTCACGAAGAATTGGCCAGATGTAGACGCAACTCGGTTCATATCAATCTGAGCCCATATGTGCTTGAGAGCCTCCTTGGAAGTCATGTTCAGATAGCCTAACTGTTCCAAGTGATGGATTCGACTTCAGCCTGCTCAAGTGCCGTCAGACGCCAAACACGCCGAGTGCCAGGTTCGAAAGAGTACAAAATACCTCAGAGAGAGTTCGTGGCGCAACTACTTCTATATAGTCTCCCGAAAACTAGCGCATCTATCAATAGTTTATACAGTATATTCGACGGGGAAGGGCTCACCAGAACAGAGAAATCAGTACCGAACTCGCGGGTCAGGAGAGCGCTGAGTTCTGCCTGAAGAACATAGCGTGCGATGAGGCGCGTGATGATACCCATCGATCGTATGAAAATTTATAACTTGATTGTCTGGAGGACTCGAAAGGTTCGTTTCGTTCGGCTGAGGTTGAGGTTGAAGATAGCCCCACCTCTGACCGGAATGGAGAGGCTGCATGCTGCCACCAAGCAGATCACGCCCATAGCCTTGCTGCTCAGCCCCACCCTACTGCACATTGCCACGTCTGGCTACAGACTTTCTAAGGTTTTGAGAATCTTTATTCAAACGATATACATATCCTTCGATACCGGATCGAAAAGAAGAACAGGACTCTTCGAAAATGAGCTGCGACACCCTGGACACGTACAATGACTACCCTACAAACTTTCAAGCCAGTCTCGACGCTTACGATATGAACTTCTACCGTTTGCGACTAATACAGAATGCCCCATCGCTTTTCGTCTCTGAGTCTGCTACATGCAATGTAGAGGTACACCGACACATGCCCGTTCAACAAACGGATCAGCTGGCCCTATGCGAAGAGTCTTGCACGAAGAGCACCATTGTCGTATCCACACTAGATGAGTTGAGATCAGTTTTAGAGGTAGAGTCCGCGACGTCCCTCGATAATGAATTCTGCTAACAGGGCATGGCAGTGCCAGCAAACGCCGTCTCAAGGAAGTACGAGCATCACGTCAGTCAAAACTGCGCAAGATTGCCACTCTTAACATGGACAATGTTTTCGAGTCCGGTCCTAACACCCACCAGCACCATTCATCGAGCGAACTCGTGGAGCCGCATGAAAATCTCTTTGGGCATGTTCCAACTGCTGTGCACCAAATCTCAAATCACACCGCGTTTCTTGGATTTGGTTCAAGGGATGAAAAAGAAGAATATGCCCAAAGACGAGCATTTCATGAGCTGCTACACTGGCTTGTCAGCTTGCCCAAAGCAGCCTGGTATTGACGATACTGTACAAGCATCCTACGGTGAGTATAAAATCGATCTCAGGATGCATATCGCTCACTTTGTGCGTAGACATCTGCTATAATTTGAGGCATTTCGAGCAGCATGGGCGAAATCTTCAGGACCCTTGGTCGTGCAGGCAAACGGTTATACATCAGAAGTACTACTTTAAAGACGCCACATCCTCGTGGATTATCATACAACCGCCCGAGCTATGGAGCTCTAGCGTCGACGAGGTAAAGCTCTGCAGAGTATCGCACCCACTTAGTTTGCATCTTCGTCTCCTTTCCTGGACCATAAAACCATTCAGAGTGTATTTGGATGAAATCAGTACAAAGCTTCTCTCCTTGGTATGCCCTCTTCGAATTTTCTTGCTGCCCTCTCAGCCTTTGATTGCTACTATTGGTTCGTACCAAATATGCTAAATGCTGAATTGAAACTGTATAGGACCAGCGGGTATCTTTCGAGAAACAATTGCACAAATTCGACTTTGATTTTACGTCAAGTCAACACGTACAAGTCTTGAGGAGAAAACTGCATTACGTGGTAACGATTCTGAAGGGGACCCAAGCGACTGTGAAAGCCCTGGCTACCTTGGCCAAAGCCATCCAAGGGAAAGCTGGTATTTCTACAACATCAGAAGAATGCTTCCTTGGAGAGCTCGGCAATATCTCACACGACGTCCAAAGTTACTTGACGACGTCAAGTGAACTGCTGAATCTATCAAAGGACATTAAATATATGGTGCGCCCTGACCATTTTCTGTCTGCGCCTTTTCCACAAACTCGCAATCAGCGCGTTGTCCCACTTCGTCTCAGTTAGCTTGAACCAGAATCCGTCTAACCACGCCATTGTGTCAACAGATAAACGCAATTCTTGAATTTCGCAATCAGGACGTCATTAAAATGAACGGAATCCAGCTACAGAAGATTGCAGAGAATGATTCAGAAGCAAAAAGTGCTGTCGCGGACATTGCTCGGTGGACCTATAATGATTCAAGGACTATGCGCATCGCAACTGTGATCGCCATGCTGTACCTTCCAGCAAGTCTTGTCTTAGTAAGCTATGCACCGTTCCTGGAGTGTAACTGCAAGCTCAGTTCGAATGTAAGAATTACTATCAAGAGTCTTTGCTAATATGTCTCCTTCTGTACAGGCGCTCTTTAGTACATGCTTTGTTGAGCTACGCGGGTCTGGTACCGGTTTAATTGTCCATTCAGAGATATGGGTTGCGGTACTATCAATACTAGTACTTATCGGTGGGAATTCATTCCTCTTCTGGTCGTGGGATCGCCGTGAGAAGAACCAGTTTTCCCATGCAGTCCAAAAAGTGGCACCGTAAACTTGTAAAAACCGTGGTTTGTCTTTTCCAAGATTAAACAAATGATATAGTCAAGCGTCCCTCAAGCCAAACCCTGCAAGCTCACTTGACGAAGAAAGAAAAGTAATTTCGCTGGCATACTCTATCAAGCTCCATACTCGCATGCCATGAATGGAATGCATTTATACAACGAGACTCGGCACTAGCAAATGTGCCGTGATAATGCTGACTCGTCACCACATTGAAAGACCATGTGTGCTCACCCAGTCATCCCCACCCTTTCTATGAATTCCCAGCCACCAATTACATCACAGATTAGTTCGTGACTCACCACCATTCTCAGCCAATCGAATCTTGTCCAGTATGTTGGAGGGCATGAACCTTAAACTCATATCACCTGTTCCTCTCCGTCTGAGGAACTCATCCACCTCAGCCTCCAACTTCAAGCGCAGATCCAAAGGGAAATCGGGAAACCGCTTGGCCAGCAACACTGCAATGACCAGGACCTGTTCCGCCTCGATCAAGCATTCTCGCTCCAGACACGCCGCTGCCAGCCTGCTTGCGCAGGCTATCACATCACACCCACTCTCCTTGAATCCGCGTTGCACTCGATCGATAAATTCGAGGATCACGGGCCGAGCCTTGGCCGGCTGGTCGAGCTTCATAAAGCACGTAGCAACGAGAATCAGTCCTGTCAACGATTCCATAGGCACTGTACGATCCTCGTCGTGTTTCCGCTCAACCTCCTGCTCTAGGAGTGGCAGTGCGCTCACCCAATCTTCGGCAGAGACGAGAATTCGCGCAATGTCCGAAACAAGACTGGCCTTCGTCTCATTGGCGGTTTCCGGGACGTTTTCAAGGATGGAGAGTTCTTTCTTGCGGAGGCTCGCTGCTTCTGCGAACCGATTCTGGCGTAAGAGATTTGTGGCGAGATTTCGCAGAGCGGTGATTGTGTTGGGGTGGTTGTCACCGAGCAGTCTCCGCCTGGCGTCCCAAACACGCCTCTCGAGAACCTCTGCATTCTCCCACTGTTCAAGGTACTGGTACGCCACAGCAAGATTGCCTAATACCAGAATAAGGTGTGTTCCCTCCGGCTCTAGGACTGCCTCGAACTTGGCCAGAAGCAACTTGAGGATTGCGACGGCTTCGTCAAGTTTTCCTCTTTTTATGAGCTTTGTGGCGTAGTTGTTTGCCGCAACCACCACTGGCGCTGCATTCTTGGTGTCTTGGTCCACAAGAGCGTCGATCTTGTCGTAGCATTCTTGGGCGGCATCGATCTTTCCAAGTAGACTATATTGGACGCTGAGTTTACTAAGGTCTTGGATGAGGTTGGGGTTGTCTGCCGCGATGCCTTTTTGAGCTCTAACATGCGTCTCGTTTATCTCCACTGCTTTTGCCAAATCCCCAATCGCATCATAAGCATCCACTAGGGAGTTTCTCACTGAGATGGTGACATTGTGGTAAATGCCAAGCTTACGTACACAGCCTCGTTCTGCTGCTTGTCCAAGTCCAATGGCTTCGGCGTAGTTCTCGCGCTCCACGAGAGTTTGGATGAGAACTGCCTGATTCAAAAGTCTTGCGACATGGTCCTCATATGGTCCTCGAGCATATTCCTCTTCTATCACTCTCGCAACCGACTCCGCTTGTTTCGTTTGCCCCAACTTCAGATAGCCCTGAACTATACCGACTTTTATCCCAAGCAAGTCCACCTGGTCGACGTTATGGTCTTCTGCGATCTTTAAGTTGAACAGAGCTAGGCTGAGCGACTCCTGAAATTGATTATTCAATCGCAGCATAGTGACTAGAATACCCCTGAGGCGGATTGGCGAGAAATGGGCTGGACCAAGCAGATGTTCTTGCGCCAGGACCATGTCTTTGTATCGTTGAATAGCTTCCGCCAGGACCCCACTTCTCTGATATGTTGTTTCCAATATACCTGTGTAGCCCAGCCGTGACAATGCTACTATCACTGGAGCATTCAAGTCCCTTTGCCTGATTCGTTGCACTGTGTCCCTCATGTCAGCAGACGTTTTGGTACTGAGACGCAGCCATTTTTCTGATTCCTCTTTGTCTGCTTGTACTCCAAAACCAAGTAAATGGCACAATGCAAGCTGAAATGCGGCGTTTGGGCTACAGACATCACAGCCCTCACCTTGAGCCATTGAAGCCAAGCATTGTGCTACAAACGAGTGAACACGAAAGTCGCATGTCTCCAAGTCAAAGAATGAGTCTTCGATCTTCTTCTAGTTAGCATAGGTTGAAAAACGTCGGTCAAAAACATACTTGCAGACTACCATGCCAGTCTGTAGGGTCGGTTATACTGAACGGCTTGTAAGATTCTGTGCCCCTAGAAGCATACCATGAATTAATGGATGTCGCAGAAAAAAAATCGGAGAATCATACGTTGGATCTTTTGAGCGACGGGACAGTTCAATGAATGGGTCCATGGAGGACGGCCGCTTCTCAGGATCAAGTGCGAGTGCGAGGATCAAAATTTGCCGTAAGCGCGCTCGAGTGTCATTGCCCAATTCTGATTTGCGCTCCAGTAATCGCAAAGTATACGCAAGTAAATCATCACCAGATTTCTTCAATTCTTGGAGTTTGACTGTAGCTTCCGTGTCTTGCTTTGCAAAGGCCGTTGCAACAGTGATTGAAGGGAAGCCAAGGTCTACCAGCGTCTCTTCACGAAAGAAGAGCCACATGCATACGAGGCCAAACGAGTAGATGTCCATTGACTTCGCCTGTTCCAATGTGAAGCCTCTGCTATGCCATTCCGGCGCCTCCCATGGCTCTGTTTTGGCGACGCGAACGAAATCCTCATCCGTAGAATTGTAAGATGAGAACCCAAAATCAATTACTTTGATCCCTTCTGCGGTTCTTTCAATGTTCTCCTGGACTAGGATATTGCTAGGCTTAAGGTCTCCATGTGCCACACCTGTATAATCATATTAGAAGAAATTTTTGGCCGCGTCTTGGGTCCGTACCGCATTGATGCATGACCTGTATTGCTTTAGCAACATCTCCGCACATGGAGAGAAGGTAGGCCGGATCCCGAGCTTCAAGTAATACAAAGTTTTCTAGATCACCGAGAGACGCTCTCTCGAAAACTAAAACGGGCCATACATCGCCTGTAGCAGCCACGAGTTCGAAACAAATGCCTTGCAGCGTAATGATGTTTGGGTGCTCTTGTATGATAGGGCAGCTAAGCACAGTCATCTCTGAGGCCATTGCGTTATACTGGAGACTACGATAAGCTTCGGTAGAAAACCTTGGATCTGTAACCCGAGGATTGAAGCGCTTGTAGGCCAATATGAACTCTGAGTTCAAGGCTGACTGGCTGACCTGACTGGTGGCGCCATCGAGGCCCAAAGCTCCAAACTTTGGCTCCCATGTGAGCGGCAAAATGGGAACATCCAAAGAAATAGCATATTGGAGAAACTTGATAAAATCCTGGTGGGGTTGGCTGTCAGATCGGTCAAGGAGGCTATACACGGTGGTCAAAGAGACAGTCGAGAATTGAGACGCAGAGTAAGAAGAGGTGAAAAGGTCCATGACAGTCTCAACCTATAAGCAGGATGAAAAGAGGACAGCATGGGGACAAACAGGTCGTTTCAAAACCTGGTAGGAAAGGAAGAACAAGTGCTAAGAGATGTAAGCAGGTTCCACAACTGAGGGGAGGCGCCAAGCACAAAAGCAATGTAAGGCGTCGAAGTCAGCTGTTGCGTGACAAACTGATAATCGTGTCTCCGCTCAACCGTGTATAGGAAACGTTGAGGGCGGCAAGTTTTTTGGATGATTGCTTTGTTGCTGTTGTGTCACAGTCAGTCCTTCTATACCTAGCCCTAGGAAGCCCTAGGACAGACGTTTCTCACCCAGATTTACATGCCGCAAAAGTCCAGAAACCTACATGTTGCCATTATCATAAGTCTACCTATACGATCATCTCTTCAACTTTTCCCAAGTGAATCTTGCCCATCAATCATTCCATTCTGTTCCATTCGACCCGACTCGATCAGAACTCCGCCAACCTCCGTCCCAAATAATCCTACTCTAACCGAACCATTACATTCTTCCTAACCTTAGTATTAACCACCCCACCAACCCCAAAAGCAGGAACAATCCTACAAATTCTCGCAGCCGCACTCTTCGCCCAATCCCTCACGACCCTGCCCACCCGCCCATCCCTTCCCCCCATGCCCACACCAGGCCGATTGTACAAATCCAGCCCGAGCAAATGCAACGGCGTACTAACAACCTGCACAGCAGCAGGCGTAACAAACTGCGCTAGACTCGCTGCTCCCACCCACTTCTTCACTTCCTCGCCCATCTTCTGCTCCAGCTTCGGGGCTAAGAGCGGGGGGAGATTGAAGCTCGCGAAGATGGTGAGGCAGTCGCGGACAGTGAAGAGGGCGAATGTGGGGAGGGGCACGGGGCGGGGCGTCGAGCCTGGGGCGGAGAAGAGGCGCGTGAATTGGTTGTCTTTGTAGAGGCAGAGGGCGAGGTTTGCCGTGGACGTTGCGAGGAATTTGGGGGTTCCGGCTGTGGTCGTAGATGGGGTCGAGGTATGTGGGTGGAGGGTGGAGGAAGCGGTGTCGATTGTATTTGCGGTGAAGTAGGTGCCGAAGTAGAGACTCTGGAGGGGGGTGTAAGTATATGTTTTGTCGCTCAATTCTTGGATTCTGTTTGGTTGGGTAATTAAGTGTGAGGTACGTACGAATATCAATACAAACGGCTTGCTCGCCATGAAGCGATGGGGCCGCGTGAAAAGCTCCAGGGCACTCTTCTTCAAGCTGTTGCCTAGTGTGTTCCTTCCACTTGCATTCTCAATAATGCCCTTGTCTATCATCGTGATGATGGGTGCTACAAGTATGCCTGCAGCACCTGCCGAAAGCGCATCTGCACCGACTCGTAGGCCCAGCTTCGAAGTATTCCATTCGCGCTTGGGGCTGAGGCCGGTGGAAGCAGGTACCTCTTTCGTGGTGGGCATGATGCTCGACGGGACGGGAAGTTTTGGCTTCAGGACCGAGGACGGTATCGACGGTTTACTCCAACCGGGTGACTCTGATTCCGCAATGCTTTGGATAGTAGTGTGTCGAGTACTCTTCACGGGCGCGTTCAAGGCCCCGACTTGTTCTTCCCCCATTGCAGCTTCCTCCTATGATTGACAAACTCTCTCTTTCTGTGCTGCATGTATTCCTGTGAATCTGGGTTCCTGATTGTTTCTCTTATCAGTTGTCCACGCCGCTCAGCTCTGTTTCACGCTTAGTAGACGGCTCCGAAACGGCTAACGCTGATGTAGAAGATGACTGCAATAGTAGCGGTCTGCGGGTTTTCAGATTATGATGCCGTCAGTTTATGTTGCGCCTCGATAAGTTAGCGCTGACTGAAAGTTCCCGGCCATCAAACACCGACGTCGGAGCAAGTACAACCGAGCCTAGATCAGGCCCAAACAATTGGTCAATCCCCCTCCATCGGATCCGATCGGACTCGAACACTATTTCAAGGTCAGGATACAGGAGGGTAGAGTCGGCTGAGGGATCTGGATGAGGGAATGAATTGCGCGATGGGCGCAGATGGCTAATATGCATGGTGTAGTTACTGCATGATGATGAACTAGAATGGCAATCTAGATCTAATTGTTGAAGCTGGGTAGCTTCGGCTGAGCGATATAGCCTATTGTACGTATAGAGAAGAATGGCAAAAGATACGACCTTAGCGCATCGGAGACCAAGCTACATCCCCGAGTTTGTGGAGCATGGTTAGATGCGGGGAAGTCAATTGGAGGCAACAACGAAACATGCAGTGGCTTATATCAGCACCCTATGAGCACGTCTAACTTGACTTCAGATGAGCAACAAAAATCAGATGTACAGGAACCAACCAAGTATCATTACCACATTCGTTGCTTCATCCAGCAAGCGTCAATCTCCGACTATGGGCCTCCTTTTCCGCTATCAATTCGCTCGAGGATACATGACTAGACTATCCAACAGAGAGTCCAAATAGGAATGATCTTATACAAGACCCAAACAGCCCGCAGTAAGAGACCTTTGCCTGCATGCACCTGGATACGCCGAGTACGCCCGCTCGCTCTTGACTGAACAATGGAACCCCTTTTCGAACGCCGAAGTAGAGAAGCCGTCGAAGCCGTCGAAGCCGTCAAACAAGAACTGCCACTCCAAGTCCAGATTTGAAAGTGAAAGTCGCAAAGAAGTGAAAGTAGTCATCAATCCATCGTCCCCAATATCCTTACTGCTGCCGCCTCGTAGTCACACTAAGCGTCAGCTTAGGATTCCGCTCCACCGCGATCGCCAGGTCCTCGTCGTTCTCAATCGGATAGAAGTATCCCTCTTGTTCGTCCCTATACTCGACATTCAAGTCCTCTTCTGGTTCCTCGGGTTTCTCCATTTTCCGTCTCTCTTTGAGCTTATTATAAAGGTCGACGAATTTCAGGGAGATGGGCATGCGAATAACAACGCAGTTGTCTTCTTCGAACCATACTTTGATTTTTAGTGCAGAAGAAGTTCCGGTATTGGTGCTTGTTGCGGTAGAGGCGGATGAGTGTTGGTGGTTCATTGGTGGCGGGTTGAGAGATGAGGAGTATGCTTGTGAGGCCGTGGACTGTCCGCGTTGATGGTTCGGGTAGTTGGATGCTGTCGAGTAGGGCGTCACCGGAGTAGTAGCCTGTAACTGATCGGCCGAAGACTGTCTGCTTGCTCCCTGCGATGGGTCTGATGACTGCGCGGATTGCTGCGATAGGCGGTATTCTTCTGCGGCCACGACATCTGGATCTATCTCGTAGTCGCCCTGTCGTGGTGCAAAGAAGCCCTTGACAAGCGGCCCATTCGTGATGTGTTGTCCCAGCTTCAGGAGATTCTTTATGTACTCGTCGAGGTTTGCACGGCGTCCGTTCGATATGTTGTCGGTCACGTAGGTAACAGGGCCGGGCATGAACGGTAGCGTGCGCTCCCCTGAGCCGCTTGTGCCAGCTTCTACAGGGTATGTCGCTATCAGCTGTATCTGGAGATCGTAGAAGTCTTGGTACAGTCGCTGCAGCTCCCAGTGTCGCCCATCCTCCATTTGACATTCAATGATGAACCAGAAGATATCGTCGGCGAAACAGTAGCGCGGCACACATGCCTTGATGGGCGCTAGCAGGTTGTCTGATGTGCGGTATTGGCCTCGAGGCTGGCCTTGGGCGATCGAAGTGTTTCTTGAGTGAGAAACCTGCATGCTCGTTAGCTAGGGGCGCATATTTTCAATTGGGCAGAACTCACCGATCCAGTTGCGCCGTGCCCGCCATTCTGACTCCTGATACTCATGCGCTCCATGCCCTGTTGCAGTGACTGCCCAGAGTTTGTTTCCAGCTTGCCGAGCGGTATGCTGCCGTTTTTGTAGTCGGCCGCCATCTTCTTCCACTCCTCGACTTTTGGTACGCCTGCGGCTGTCACTGCTGCTTGCGCGTCGGTGACTGCCTGGCCTGTCGTCATGTCGCGAATCTCGATGAAGGATACCGGAATCAAGCCGGGGCCGCCCAATCGTGTGATGGGCTTTGCGACGAACCATTCTGGATTGGACTGCGCAATGACGATGATGGCCTCGCCCTCCTTGGCTTCCAGCTCGTCTGGCCTTTCTGCCTTGAAGTCATACATGACAATGCCGTAGACCATGGCGCCCGTCTTGCCGGCTCGCGAGAGGCGCATGCCGGCCTGATTCATCATGTCCTGCGGGTTGGCTGGACTCGTTATGCGTTCTTGGTAGCCCGAGTCGTGTGGTTGTTGGGGGGTCGAAGAGCGCGGAGCTGAGTCGCCGCTGTCGCGCACTGTTTTGCCTACGCCCTCGAAGTAGGAGACGGGCACCAGTCCGCGGGTGCCGTGCAGCGGGTTGCAGGCCTCGTACCAGTCGGCGTCGTTTTCGCGGCCGACGACGTGCAGGAAGTCGCCCTGGGAGAAGCTGAGGTAGCCAGAGTTGGGGCTGGTGTCGGTGGCCTTGTAGTCGTAGAGGGCTTTTATGACCTGTGAGATTGGATCGCCGTTAGTCGCGCGCGTTGTGCCAGATGGGGCAGGTGGTGTGGGGTAGTTGTTCGGTCGCAGCGAGGGAAGAAGAAGGAGAAGGAGGAGGAAGAGACGAGACGCACCTTCTTGGGCGGGATAATGGCGATGGCATCCTTTGGGGGAATGGACATGTGGTGTGGCCTGCTGTCCTTCTCCCCCTTCATCGACCTGCGGAACTGCGAAGACGGTTAGCAACATCATGCGCGGGCCTGACTCGACCGCGGCGGCGAGGCGAGTGGCGAGGGAACGGCGGGCGAACCTTCATCGTGGGCGAGGGTAGTGAATGCGACTACTGCTGGGCGCGCAACTGTGTGTGCAAAGCGAGGTGGTGGTGGAGGATGGGATTCGGCGCTGCAGGCAGTGATGGGCAGGCAACGGGACCGAAAGAATGGCGTGTGCGGGGACTACTGGGTAGAGGGCGGATATTGTCTGCGATGGTCGTAGCGGCTCGTCGACGGGCGTGCGCAGTGCAGTGCTATGCAAGAGGTCGTCAAACACTTGAACAGCGGCCGAGATGCCGTGTCGTCGTCAGTTGCTGCAAGGGCGCCGTTGGGAGGGAGGGACAAGAAATGCGTGCGAGATCCTGGCCGGTCACTCACTCCCCTTGGCAATGGGCGTCGGGTCGTGGGCGAGGCCAGAGGATTGGGCTACCTGGTGCTGGTGCTGGTGCTGTGGCAGGGCGGCGCGGCGATCGTCGTCAAGCAAACCAGGGCTTTGTCCGCGGTGCGTCTGAGTCTCACGGTGACGACACGCAGCCCTTGCGGAATGTGCAGTACTTCTTCACGGTAGAGAAATATCATACAGTATGCCACCAGCTGCTAGTCTGCAGGTCCACACTTTTGTCCGTCCGGCGGCGGCGTAGCGTGCAGCTGCTCGCGTGGATTATGCCTTTGCAGCCAATCACAGACGCCGCTCCATCGGCCATAGTAAAGCCTACTTGTTATGCCTTGTCCCGACATGTCATAGGGTCTATGCAACGCCTACTCACCTCGACCTCGAACTTCTTCGACATTTACCCAGCTGCTGTAAACGGACACATGCTCTGATGTCTGTTCCAGAGCCCCACTTGTTATTCAACATGACAACATGCGACTGGGACATGCCTGCCGGGCTGGATTCCTCCAGTTCCCTCACCACGCCTCACCAACATCAGGCAACACTGGAAATAACACAACGCGCTTCACACGCGCTTCCGCGTTCAACATCGAGAATCGTGAACCAATGCATTACTGAATATCCTAAAGCCTTGTAGCCCTAGAGGGGGTATAGCCAGCGCCAGAGCGCCGTTGAACATTGTCCTCTGCACCAATCATAGCCCTGAAACCCTCCTTCGCCACCTCATTGGTCTGGCCCCAGCGCCTCTAACGAGCAATCCATCAAGAGGAAGGGTCCAAGAGCACTCCAGCCAAATCCCGAATAACGGACGCCTAACATCCTAAAGACCTGTCATCTCAAGTCGTTCGATGTTCGCAGATAGCCGCAACGTGCCGTCATGATGCCGCTTTCGTTTATCCCACGTGTGATATCGGACGCTCGAGAGCCGAGCACTCTGAGACACAGGGACCACCCTGGCCGAGTCTTCGGATCTAACATCTCAAATATCTTTCCCTCTTAGGCCCATCCCAACTCTCTGGTACCCCCAGTTTGTTTTTCAAGACCCTCGTTTCGTCGTACCAATGACGTACCAAGACAGAGGAAAAGGTGCATCCCAAATCACCATGAACAAAAATCCGAGACGTTCCATGTGTGAAAGTGAGCTAGAAGATTCCTTGCATCCAACGCATAGAGCGGACACCCCGCGTTCCGAGAAAATTGACATTGCGAAAACGAAGCAAGTGATACCGGGAAATCGCTGTTTGAGACACTGCTCCGGGGCGGGCAGAACGCTGGTGACGTACGCATGTGGCGCAGGGTATCGCAGAGAACATCTAGGTCATTGAACGAACAAATCCGAATCGTGGTAAGAATGGGCTACAGAATAGAAACATGTCGCTTGGGTCGACTCATATTTGGCCTTTGATGTCTACTTTGCTAAAAGCAGCAGCACGAAGGTTTTCGAAATGCGATGCGCCTTCGCGAATCTTCACTCGGAACTGATTGCCGTCTTTCTCTTCAATGAGGCTTTGCGCACCGTGGGATTCGAGGAATTCACGACACGTCTCATCGTTATCGAAGCCAAGTTCGTCAGTGAGAAAGCGGAGTGTGACATTAGGGTAACTGTGTCTGGTCAGTACGCTGCAACGAGAGGGGAAAGTTGGTACGTACCCTCTTGAAATGTTAGCGAGAGCGTTGAGGCGCTCACGCTCGATGAACATGTCCATGAGGTAGCCGCCCATGTTCTGTGCTTCGAGGTAGAGCCTGAAAAACTTGTGATAATTGCCAAGAGCCAGCGAAGATCGAACGTCAAGGGCATGCTTGATCCATTCTTGGGTTTTGTCTGCGAGGGTTAATTCTGCCAACATGTCGTTCATGTCGGTCTTGTTGCACGTGTATACGAAATAGAGAATGCGGTACGCTTTAAACTCGGCCGGGTTGCCACCCAGGTTCTGCGCGTACAGCGCCTTCAACTGCGTCTGACACTGATTATACTCACCCAAATCCCCCTTCTCTAGAGATATCCGAGCATGGATCTCATACACCTTCACGGTGAAGGCATTCTTGATGTGTTGGACAGTGAGATCCTGGCGGAGCGACTTGAACTGATTACAGATGTAGTTGTAGTTTTTTTCCGCCTTCCACTTCTTCGTAAGCATAGCCAGAGTCTTTTCGAGAACATGCAAAGGGCGGACTGTCTCTGCTTTGGGGGGTGCTGTCAGGCGGAAGTAGCTCTTCTCGAGACTCTGGTTTGTTCCAACAACGGGCCCAGTAGGCATTTCGTCTTCATCTTTACGTGGGGAGCCCCACGGCGGTGTCGTCTTGCTGCCGTTTTGGCCGAGCTGGAAGCGTTGTCGTCGTTTCTCCAGCTCAGCCTGCTCAAACTTACTTGCGGCATCTAAAGCGGTGCTCTTCTTGTGACGCTTGTCGTTGTGGCCGTCGGTAAAAGTCATTCGAGACGCTAGGTTAGTTTTACGCCAGGGTGGAATAGAGGCCTCAGCTGTTTGGGCTTGCAGTTCGTCAGGATCTTGCGACTTCCGCTTTTTCGATTGAGGGGTGGTTGGGTTAGTGTGGTTGTGGGAGTCATTCACGTATGCATGATGGAAGCCGTTCGTAAAGCCATTAGAGGGTGCGGCGGCTGGCAGGCCAAGCGCCGCTTTTCGTCGCTCTTCCTGCAACAGCTCCTGAGGCAGAGGATACGTAGGCCATGAGACCTCGTCTTGAGCATTTCGCTCGGCGTAGTAGCTGATGGTTTCTTTCAGTTTGGTCTGCATCTCTGCACTGGAGATACCGGGTATAGCGTTTGCCGGGTCGAAGGCACGCCGCACGTACTCGCGGACCGCAGGCGGCCACTCTACCTTCTTTGGCTTCGAGGGTGTAGAGCCCATGTCTGGCTGGAATGGCGTGTGAGCGTGGGGCAGGCTTCTGGGCTGAGCGTGAAGACTCACGGGAACAGGCGCGGCTTGTAGAGTGGTTCGCGGGTTGACCGCGTTGTAGGCGGGTGGCAGCGGTGGCCGGGTCCACGCCACGGTGGCCGAGGGGAAGGACATAGTAGGCGGGGAGGATCAAGCGTGAAAAGGATCAAGTGACTGTGTGGTGAGTATTGCACAAGGTGAAAGGAAGAAATCGTCCTAAGTGATGGGTATTGGACATCTAAAGGCGCGGTGTGGAAGGGTGAGAGTGAAGCGATGGCTGGCGCAAATCAGATGAGCGTCCTGTGCTTGGCGCGGGCTAACCGGATGTCCGCTAGCCGCTTTGGCTAATGACGATGGTCGGGCTTGGTGAATGTGGAATGGCTCAACGACGCGCGATGCCAGCTTCAATGGCCATACATCCTCACCTGCAGATGGCCTGAATGTTCCTGCACCATCTTGACCTCACTACCGCACTGCGTCCGTCGCTCCTGCCGGAGGAGACGCTGCTTTTTGTGCAGGATGCCGTGGGGCTCTATGAGGGGTAGGCAGATGCTCGTGTGTTTCGCTACATGCTGCTAATCTTGGTACAGCAAATTCAAGATAGCCCAGTACCAGCATGGACAGGCCTACTTAACCTCGCATCGTGCATGCTACGTCGACCATAGCGAGCCGCGCAAGAACTCAGTCGCCATCTTTCTCAAGGATGTCGAGAGGCCCGAGTTCTATGTAGGCCGTATCTCACATGGCACAAGCGCACGCGATAGCTGACCACTTTCCAGGCTGGCTTTCTCAAATCTCATCCCAAGATCACCCTCTATCCCAAGCCCTTGAAGCAGCTATCGCGAGGCTCGTCGGTACCTCCAAGCTCTCACAGCCCGTTGTCGGCCACCCCACCGCGACATGGCAGCCCCGCGCCAGCACCTCCAGCCAGCGCAACCTGGGTATGCCCCATCTGCTCCTTCTCGAACCCAGTGCCCTCCAACTTCGACCCGGCGCTTGCGTCCCGCACACCCATACCGCCATGTCTCGCCTGTGGCATCAAGCCGCCAACAGTGCTCGTGGTCAAGGCGGCGATAGCAGCCATGTCGAACAGACCAGCGCCTGGTCCACCACCCAAGGACACGAATAACGGGGTCCCTGCTCCCACGTCTTCTGGGGGCTCAATGCTGTCGTGTCCTCGGTGTACCTTCCAAAACCATCCTTCCTTGTCAAGCTGCGAGATATGCGGCGCGTCCTTGATGACGGCCGTAGATAAGCGACTTGATCTACCGAAAGATCCTGTGAGATCCGAGTCACCTGGGCCAAGTCTAGCATTGCCCTCGCAATCAGAAGTTCCAGAGTGCATCAAAATCTCTTTCCGTGGTGGTGGAGAGAAGATATTCTACGAGCGCCTGAAGAACGCATTGGTGCAACGAAAGTGGTTGCTTCAAAGCGCGCCACCTATTCCAAAACCACGACCTTCTTCGGGAGCATTGGACGACAGCTATTCTACCAAGTCGGATAAGTCGTCAGTAGAGATCGAGCGCCCGAGAGTCGTGGGCATAGCAGGCTTAGAGCGGCGCGGGTTAGAGCAAAGACAGAACAACGAGGCCATGATCGGTTCCGCTTTCGAGGACCTCGAAGCCCTCATGACCTCCGCGAAGGAAATTATTGCCTTGGCAGAGCAGTTCGCATCACAGGCCAATCTCGGGACGAATGGGAACTCAGAAGCAAGCGCATTGGCGTCTCAGTCTGCTTCCGCACTTGGGCTCGTCACCACAAAAGACATGCTAGGCACAGGATCCGGATCGGAGTCGCTATATGTGTCCGAGCTATCGAGGAATCTTGCAGAATGGCTAACGGACGATACGAGAGGTATCCTTCGGAAAGAGGGTGGAATCATGACGCTCGTAGACCTATGGGCCGTTTTCAATCGCGCGAGGGGCGGTGTAGAGCTCGTCAGTCCCACGGATTTCGAAAAGGCAGCGCGAATGTGGGACACCCTGAAACTTCCCGTCCGTCTTCGACAATTTAAGAGTGGCCTACTCGTCGTTCAAGGTCGCGACCGTACTGACGAAAAGACCATTGCTAGCCTTCTGGCTTGGTTGAAGAGTCTACACCAAGAGCCACCAGCAGCAGATGTAACATGGGATTGGCAAGCATATGGCAGAGGCGTTACGGCGCAAGAGACCGCCGAAAGATTTGGCTGGAGCGTCGGGGTTGCCACGGAAGAGCTTGAGATGGCTGAAGAAGCGGGAGCACTATGTCGAGAACAGGGCATCGATGGGTTCAGATTCTGGGAGAACTGGCTCGTTACCATGCCTGAACCCGCTGCCAGTGCTTGATAAGTCAATGATCAAAAATAATAGGACTAATTAACAAACTGTGTGATATCTTCATTTTGAACTTGCTTTAAGTATAAAGGAACTTGGGGGGTCGTGTTGCCCTATTTCCCGCGTTACTTGCTTTTATGTGAGTAGACTTCGTATCATCAATCATTGTACTCAACGATACACTAAAGTCAGGTCGACTGCCTAGAAGAACTCTCATCCAGACATTTTCATACTCACGACCAGCCATCTAGTTGATAAACTGCAAGTCACTGCATTGCGGAAGACATTAGGAACCGTTCGCTGACATAGCTGACATAGCCATAGGTCCAGCATCTTTTCAGCTCTTAGGAGCTCCGATCAATTGGACCGCTAAAGGAGATGTGACTAGGCACCAGCCTGTGAACGCCAGCTACTTACCGCCTTTCGACCAATCAGTAAGAGGCCGCCAGTATCACGTTGGTGCACCCCGCGACATTCAACCTCACTCCTCCACCATCTCTCCTGCATCCTCCAACTTCTTATTCAAGGATTATCCTTTTAGAAACAAATATGTGAGTACTATAAGCTCCATGACGAAGAGTATTGAAGTGTAGATGCTAATACACAAACCTAGGCCACGAAGAAGCAATATCAAAGCTGCCAAAAGCTCAGACCGAAAGCGAGTTTGCTGCGGCGCAGAAGTGAAATACCCTCGCAAACGGCAGAAAACCAAGGTCGACCCGGAGATCGATGCCCCCAGCGAACTCCAGCTCAGCCAAAGCCAACTTCCAATCCCTACCACCAGTGACAATCAAGTCTTCCGCTTCCTAGACCTACCTGGTGGTTCGTACTCACGATAGTAGCCACCAAGTTCCACGTGACTAATTCTTCCACAGAGCTTCGTAACCGCATCTACGAATTCGCAGCAGAATGGACCCGGCGCTGCTTCCCGCACACGCACCGAAAAGACAAGCCGCCAAAACGTCCAAGACCCCCAAACCTACCCTCATCATCATCCTCAGAACCCCCCTCCAACCCCCCTCCACCTCCCCAACCAATCCCCTACCTCCCCCTAACGCAAGTCTGCTCCCTCATCCGCAAAGAATTCCGCCCCATGTTCCTCTCCTGCCACCGCTTCCCCTTGCACGCGCTAGACGGCTACTTCAAGTCCTTCTTCCCCCTCCCCCCGCGGCACACAGATCGGCACCGCTTCGACGCATACCACGATCCCGCAGGCGAGCTGCGAATCTGGATCCGCAACGACGATCTGTCCGACATGTCTATCTCCAAACTGCTGAAACATTGCGTCCGGTTCCCCGAGTACACTGTTACGCTGGATGTGGCGCCGGGCTCGGATGTGGGTGACGATACGCTCGCGGCTATCTTGGCTGTTGTGAATAATAGGAATGAGAGGTGGGTTAGGTGGGTCAAAGGGAATGTTTTGACGCAGGTTAGGTTGATGTTTAGGGGGTTTCCGGATGGTGGGAGGCCTGTTAGGCTCGTGGTTAAGGAGAGGTATGCGCCTGGGTGGATGAGGCCGACCCTGGATGCGGATAGACATATTCCTGAGGGGTATCTCGAGAGTTTGGGGTTGGATAAGGCGACGGGGTTGAAGGTTAATTTTGGGGTGGACTATTCCTGAGTTCGGGTGGTTGGATATCGACGAGATTGCTGTGGCTACAGGATTGCGCTTTCTTGCCTTTTTTTTAATGCCTTGAATCTTTTATCACTTTATGTTGTCCTAGATGTTTGGGTATGGGACTGATTTAGTTTCTTTGGACACGAGCGTCCGTATGACATATGAGCCTATTCTTGGTGCGATATGGTGACATTTGGACCACCAGGATTTGTCTTACGGCTACTACGTGGAATTTAGCCTCAACATGGAACGTCTCACAGAATGCAATTGAAATGTGAAGTAGTGGCCAAACAGGAGGGTGGCTTATAGAACCTGCTTTGCATTCATACGACAACCACCTCATACTCCATCCCCTGCTTCCACCCAATACCTCACCACCCCTCCAGCCCTTCGACTTGGACTCTCCGCCCACGTCTTAGTGAAACCATCCTCATCCTCATCCTGATCCACATCACCAAGATCGATACCCGTTACCTCACCCTCGCCACCGTCATATTCCGCTCCGCCATCCGCACTCTCATACTCAACATCACGCTCGCGGCCTACTTCCTGCGACGGACTGAACACAGGACTCGTAGCAATTCTAGGCCGACTCTTAAACACCCTATCGTAATCTACTTCATCGGAAAACAACTCTTCTTTTGGCGTACGTTCGATGCTCCTCGTCTCCTCGATCAACTCAATAGACTTCCTCGTGCGAGGAGTGTCGAATTGATTGACGGGAAACAAGCTCTGTCTACTCTTCCGTTTCTCTTTCTTCTCCCTCGCAGATAGAGACATTCGAGGCTTGTTTTGCATGGCGACCATGCTGAGACGCGTACGCTCGAGGAGACTAGCGTGGCGATCCATGTCTGCTTCGACCATTGGGGGTGGTGGCATGGGAGGTAAGGGTAATTCTGGCGACTCGGGGACTGGTTCGAAAGACGTAGTGCGTGCCATGGACATGCGTGTTCTCTCCATGAGCGATAACGGCATTTGGGGTTGTGGCTTCTTGACCGGAGAGGGGGTTGCATTCCCAATCGAGGTGATGATTTCTTCTGCGAGTGCGTCCTCAGGGTTGAGCTCGGGATGTTCGAATACAGGGACTGGCGGTTCAGATGGGAAAGTAGAATCAATCTCTGGAGAAAGCGAGGGAGTGGGCGAGAGTGGCCTTGGCGAAGGCGGGATACTGTTGGCACGTGGTGGAGACGAGGCTGCGATAATCGGGTCTGAGGTTGGCGGCGTAGGTTCTGAATCCGGCTTATATTCATCCTGAGCTCCGCTTGGAGACTCGGCAGTGCGAATGGTAGAAATTGCGCTGCGTAGAGTAGACGGATGGCCGATCAATGTTGCCTCGGAGTCCGCCGGCGTTGCGACTGTTGGAACATGTGTCGGCCGTGGAAGGATGGGAATCTGCTCCAAAGATTTCTCTCTTGTCTGAGGCTGCGGCTTTCGAGGTCTGCTCGGGCTAGTGGGCGCCTTTGGTATTGATCCAGATCGGGTATTCTTCCTGCTGCGGTTTGGCGAGCGAGGGCCAGTGGATGACGACGTGCGTCTTCTTGATAGAGAACCGGATGTTTGGTCTGGCCTGGCTTTAGACACGCGTAAGAGCTCAGTGTCCATCTCAGACAGAATATATTGATACTCCGATCGCAAAGAAGGCCGCTGGATTGACGAAAGATCGGTCTTGTGATTCGAGGTGGGTAGCTGATACTTCAAATGGTCATCAAACTTATACTCTTTTACAGCCGCAGGAGCGTTTTGAATCTTCTCTTCACTTTTCATATCCTTCTTCTTTATTTCTTCGTGGAAAGACTTCCACTTCAGCAACCGCTCCTGCTGTTCCTGGACCCTCGACTGCAGATTCTCCAATAATCCGGTCTCAGTCGTGACATCCTCCAGCTTCCTCCCGTTTTCCACGGTATGCCAGACCTTGTCGAAACGACTGTTCAAGAAGGCGTCTTGGGCTTCGACACTATCTCCGTGGAGCATGACATCGAGCCATTTCTGATTGCCGATCCAGTTGTCCTTTAGCTGTTTCTTGACTGCTTCCGCTTCTTTCTGTGGCACGGTCGGCCTCTTTGCTCGAGGCGTATCTTTACTTTTGCGAATCCGGCGATTGATGTCTGCGGCTTTGTCATCCAACATGCGTTCGAACTCCACAAATCTCCGTCTCTTGGCCTCCTTCCTCTTGAGTACATTGACGAGCGCTGCCTTGTGCGCAATGGCCAGTGGTAGCAGAGACTGCTGCTTGTCAGCTGACAGGGCCGTTGCAGTTGCCAATTTCCGTGCAACAGCTGCATTCCTATTGCTTCCTTCTCGTGCTGCGAGGACCTTCTTCAGCACCGCAGTAGAAAACAGGGCCAGGATCTCGAAGAATTTCTCCCCTTTACACTCGTCCAGCATAGTCTTGCGTAGCACTGATTCACGGCCCAGGACGCCATTCTTCTTGAGTTCGTTCAAGCATCGATACAGCGCAGCGCGGAGGTTGAGTGACTGCAGAGGCTCGAGGGGCGGAAAGAAGGGCTGGAGTTTCTGCTGTTGCATGAGATATGTCCAGTTTCAGGGACACCCGGGACATACCTGCGCAGTCTCGTTCCTGTCCCAGATCTCAAAAAGGCGAAAGAGCGCCCACTCTGACCCGCCTATCCTCTGCTTCTGATCTGCATTCTTGGCCGAAAACGTCTGTATCGTGATACCTGGCCAGTCGCTTCGCAAATCTAGGTCGAGCAGTCGCAGGTTCGTCACAAAGAGTCCAATGTCTGACGCTGGGAGCGGGTTCAGGGTCTGTGTCTTGGTATTTGTTTTGACCGACAGACTGCGTGAGATGCCCTGGCTAGTGGTTGTAGTCGTAGAAGAGGACTGCGAGGTGGAGCGAGACATTGCAAGGCTCTAAATGCAGGCATGTGCAATGCCCAGCGTCATCTAAAGCTCGAGAAGCTGCAATTGACGTTGGATATGCATGCGTGGTGTTGCATTGAAACGGGGTCCATGCATTGTTTGCCAAGCCGGGCGCTATCGATAGCGGCGGTCGCGCTTCCCTGGCCCTGGTTTGACATCCGTCACTGTTTTCCAACTTTGCTTTTCTTGTCCGACAATCACGCTGACTTCTACACGCAATCGTGCTCGCACACGCATATAAAGCCTCACACTCCTGCGCCTACCTGCAGCACCCCGTCGCCCACAATGACAGTCGACAAAGCAATACAAACCAATGGCGTCCCAGATCCCGCCGCGGGGAAGTTGGACGGGAAAGAAGCAGAAAAGCGCGCCTGGACAGTTGAGAGCGGTATGTTATGAAGAAACGGCGCATCGTCCGTATGCGACACCTCTCCTACCCTCTCATCCCTCTCCCGCTCGTCCCTTTGCACCACCAACTAACGCGCCCCAACAGTCCTCTCTGAGATAACACCCCGCTACGCCGAAAACACCGACTCCCCCGTCCCCTTCTTCCACCTCCTCGAGCGCCTCAAAACCACCAAGCGCGCAGGCTGGCGCCGCTTCGGCATCTCCGACTGCGAATCCATCTCAGACCACATGTACCGCATGAGTATCCTCACTATGATGGCACCCTCGTCCATAAGCTCGAAACTCGACATACTGCGGTGCTGTCGCATGGCGCTTATCCACGACATGGCAGAGAGTCTTGTGGGGGACATCACGCCTGTGGATAATGTCTCGAAGGAAGAGAAGGGCCGCCGCGAATCAGAGACGATGGATTACATATGCACGAATCTACTGGGCAAGTTCAATGGGGCGTTGAATGGGAGGGAAGTAAGGCAAATATGGCAGGAGTATGAGGACAGCAAAACACCAGAGTCGCTTTTCGTGCACGACATCGACAAGATTGAGCTGCTGCTCCAAATGGTCGAGTATGAGCGGTCCAGCAAGTGCGAACGCGATTTGGGCGAGTTCACGTGGGTTGCCACAAAGATACAGAGTGACGAGGTCAAGGCTTGGGCCGAGCAAGTGTTCCGTGAGCGGCAGGAAATGTGGAAGCAAGCGGGTAAGACGCCGACCTGGAGGGCGGGCATGGAACCAAAGGCGAAGTCATAAGCGTGGAAGTTTTATGAGATCATGCAAAGCTAGCGAGGGATAGGGTCGGCGTTTGATCAGAGTGGACATATCAGTGAGTTTTAGACTTCCATATACCTTAGCACGCATCACGATTGGGTATTTCATCTATTCGTCTCTCTCATGTCTCGCCATGTGTGATTCGTTAGGTTCATCAGTCATACCACCGTCATCCCTCACGTTATACCCGTTGCAACCTCCCCAGATCGAGACGCCAGACAACTCAGGGACTAGACAGACTATCCAGCCGCCTCTTCTTCGCTTTCTGCACGGGCACATCAAATATTCCCACCTCCCCGCTCCGACTCCCCCTCCTCAAACTCTGCTTCCCCATTTCCTCAAAATAACCTCCACTCCGCTGCCCAGCCTTAGGCCACTCATTGCCCGCCTCTTCCTTGATCCTGTGCGACTTTTTAAGTGCAGATTGCTTCTGTTCGTGCCAGTAGCACACGCCTTTGCACGGGCCTCTGTATATGGGGTTCAATGGGCATATCGGGCTGTTGGGTAAATGTTCAGGGACAAGCCACTCAAACTTGCGTCTTTCGTCTTCTTCTTTCAGGGCTAGAGCAGTCAAGGCATGCTCATCAGGCGACTCGCCATGGTGAATGCGAAACCAAGCGTCCTGTCTTAGCACCGGACTCGGCACTAGCAATCCTGGACTCGATCCCTTCATTACACTGGGCACTGCGATGAGTTCTGGTGTGCCGTTTGCCTCAAAATCTAGTGGTAAAGGTATATACGACGGTGGCCGACCCTCTGGGCCCTCTTCCTCGTCCGCCTCTGCATCGATGTCGGAACTCAAACTCATCAATAACGCGTCCGAGTCCCAGTGCCCGCCAAGACCACTCTTCGGATTTCGACGCAGCGGCCTCGTTGAGCTGCCCTGTACGTCAAAGAAGAAGTTTGCTAGCTTCCCTTTGATTTCGCCGTCCGCATCGAACACGGGGGGTGTGGGGACGCGAATGACGCCCGGAGGGACAAACTGTGGGGGAAGAGCCATATGTGCTAAAGGAGATGAGGGGGCGAGTGATGTGACTTGAGGTAGTTTATCGTGCCCGAGACGGGAGTGATACGTGGGCATTTCCTTGTAGTCTTTGTCGCCTGCTTGCTCTACAATACGGGCGGAGCGCTTGAACGGGTTGATGGAGAAACGGCGGTTGGGAGATTCTGGAGGTGGAAGAGCCTCGTCACTTGAATCCCTCCATCGCCAGCGCCGTAGGCGTGACGTTTTGGTAATTTGGCCTAGTTGTTTGAGCTCTTCCTTTGTGTGGGCTACCTTCTCCTGCGCCAATTTCAGATCATCCGATACCCAACTACTGTCCGGTGTCGGCATGAAAGGAGGCTCACTTGTAACACTCCGGTCACTTCGGCGGTTCTTTAAGCGGGAGCCAGAAACGACGCCGTGATCACGAATGTTGGGAGACTGGCGTTCGGAAACAGGAGACTCGAAAAGAATGGAATGATCATTTGCAGACACAGGGCCCAGGTTACCTCTACCCATGACGGTATTTTGGATATAGTCTTCTTCTATGATAGGCGCGGACTTCACCAACTTACTGATCTCCCATCTGGGTGATTCGTTACTGGCCCATGGCGCTTTAGGGCTTCGGGGATGAGACGGAGTGATGCTACTCAAGGCACCAGCAGGCGGGCGACTCCGAACGGGAAGATCAGATATATCGGGCGGGAGCGAGATGTCCAAGTTCACCTTTCTTCGGTCTCTGAGCGAGCCTTTACCAGATGCTTGTGCTGTGGGCGAAGGGCTGGTACTTGGTTGGCTTGTTTTCGCTTTGATGACAGGAGGTGGCTTTGGGGCATTTGCGTGCGGATTCCTCAATTTGGTGGCCAATGGCAGAGCAAAAGAAGGCTTACTATGTTCTCTATTGTTTTTGATAGACGCTGCATCCTGCGAGTCTCGCCTTTTCTGACCTTCAGGGCTACGGGCTGCGTTGCCAGTGGGAGGGAACATCCTCAAATCAGGAATACGTCTTGCGAGACCCTTTGCAAAGGCAGCAATGGAAGACCTTCGGGTGTCGCTGCGCGATAGTGCGTCACTTATAGTAGAAGACCGAGACAGAGGTGTAGCTGGAGGCTGTGATTCGATGGTATGCAAGGGTTGAAGCATAGTGTGGTGTATGCTGTCAGTGTCATCGACTGTTGGTTTGCGCATAATCTCCTCCAGTGTGGGTGGCGTCCTTGAGCCAAACTGCTCCGGTGGTAGTGGACCGTGACTGTTTCTTCTCTGGTCATCAGATAACGGTTGGAAGTACCAGCTGAATTCCTTTCGCCTAGTCTCGTGCTGGGGAGTCAAGGGAGCATCTTCGGGCGATGCTTGTGCTCGGCGCAGCTGGTCCAGCTCTAAAAGTGATGTATAGTGTCGATTGAGAGCTGTGTTTGGTCTTGAGTAGAGTATGTTGCTGTCGCCATTGTTCGCGAAAGGTGCCTTGGCGTCTGATGCATCCGGAGTGATTAAACGCCGTCGGGCGGTTGTGTCAGTAGGGCTCGCAGGAGACGGAACCGCCGACGACATGTGCGAGTGGGTTGTGGTCGACTACAGGTGTAGGCGAAAAGCAAGTCGCACCTGTTTACGTGAGCATATAGGCGGCCAGGGATAAGTTTAAGTCGATGTGCTCGGGAAGAGATATCGGGTATGTAGGTGAGGCGGATGATGAGTGGATAGAAAAGGAAGTGTTCACATCATGTAAGTGACATTGTGCCATTGTTGTGGTTGAAGATGTCGAGATGGAAGCGTGCGCCATTGATTTCCAAATCAGGCAGGAGAGATAGACGACAAGAGATGTGAACGGGGAAGCGACCAACCACGCCGCAGATAGGCACACCCAACTGCCAATCCGGACCTTAGTGCCGCAAAGAAAACCCTGCCAACGCCGTCCTATGCAACGCTTGCGGATGCCTTCCGAAGCTATAACCTATCCCGTCCCGAATGTATACACCAGACACCCAATCCATGCCTTCGTAATGCATTTTACAACAACATCGCTACCTATCCGACCCAGACGTTGCTTGAACCACACTCGTCCCGTCAACAAAACGTGTGCGGAAGATTCTGTTCGCGTTCTGGAACATGCCGTCTTTCAAGCTCACAACAATAAACTGCGAGCCCTTGAACCTGGTCTTGAACAGGCGGCCAATGTTCTGTGTATGCGACAAATCGAGCGCAGCGTCCACTTCGTCCAGAATATACATTGGTGCGGGCTTGAACTGTAGCAATGCCATGATGAGCGAAAGCGCAATGAGTGACCTACGCCGTTAGCACATGACAAGTCATGAAGGAATGGGTAGTTTGCGTACCTTTGGCCACCGCTCAGCTCAGTCAGGGACTGCTTCCATACCTTACCCAGCATGACCTTGACCTCCAGCCCGTCAGAGATCGTCTTGCCTTCCGGTGGATCTAGCTTCGCAAAGCTACCTGGCAGGAGCTCGTTGAAGATCGATCCAAAGTCGCGATTGACAGTGGTCCATGTCTTATGTAAAGCCTCCTTCTTATACTCGTCAAGCTTGACGATAGTCTCTTCAATCTTCGACTTGTCTTTGATCACAGTCGACATGTTCTTCTTGAGGCTAGCCTCCTTCTTTTCCACGTTGTCAATCATAGCCATGACCTTGGGATTGATCTTGTTCTTCTTTTGTTGGAAATGTTCTTCCAGGGCCTTGCGCTTCGTTTTGCAATCCGCAATGTTGACACCCTCGAAGTCGTAAACCGTGCCAGACCGCCCAAACAGCTCAGAGTCAGCAGCGATGAAGTCGTATTCTTTCTCAAGCGACTTAACATGGCTTGCTGCGCCCTCTTGTTCCTTGTGAAACCTTTCAATTTCGTGACCGAGCTTCTGTTGTTCCAGGCCGCCCTCTGTTATCGAGGAGTTCTTCGACCGTATCGTGTCTTCTAGCGACCGAAGCTCATCGTCGAATCCAGTCAGCTTCGCCTGCTCGTCGCTCAGGTTGGCTTGGGCGAGATCGTGTGCATCCTATAGAAATCAGCTCTGTTCACAAGTACGAGTTCGGAGCACTACCTTCACGCGGGCTTGCTCGGCCAACAGCGCATCAACCTCTTCCTGTTGTGACGTCAAGGTAACCTGCACCTCCTCCAGCTGTTCTTGTGCAGCCGCGAGGTCACTGCCGCATTGCTCCGATTCAACCATGGCTTCTCGCATTTCCGATTGCAGAGGCTTTATCGACGCATTGTTCTTGCTTAGAGCTTTCTTCAGCTTCTCCAACGACGACTGCAGCTCCGCCAGCTTGCTGTCCTTGTTGTTGTTGAACTCGCTCATGTCGCGCTCGATGCGCTTGACGTCCTTGTTTGCCTCGTCTTGTCGGGATTTGGCCGCCTTTATATCCTCCTTGAGCTGGGCGATGCTTTGCTTCATCTCCTCGACGGCGTGGATTATCTGCGAAGCTATTAGTCATGTCCCACTTTCTATGAAGCTCACTTACAGATGACGATGAGTTGCCACTAATCTGCTCCTCGGTGAGCTTGATCTCATGCCGCTTGAGGTCAAGCTCCTGCTTCGACTTGCGTGCGGCGTCTGACTTCTTCTTTTCCTTGGCCATAGTGGTTTGAAGAGCATGGAGTTGGGTCTCCTGCGACGCTAGCTCTGTGGTGATTTCGTTGAGCTTCTGCAGGGTGATGAGAACCCCACTCGACTGGGGCGCACTTCCACCAGACAGAACACCTGCTGGATCGTAGGTATCGCCTTGGAGAGTGACACTCTTCATTCGCACTGCGGGATCGAAGGTCACGCGCTTAGCGGTCTCGGCGTCCTCGCAGACGAGAGTTGAACCAAAGACATACTCCATGGCGGCTGTGACCTCATTGTCGTATCCAACAAGGGACAATGCGAGATTCACTTTACCAGGAGCGATCTTTTGCGCAGCCCCAATCTTTTCTGCTGAAGCCTTGAAAGCAGCAATCTTGTTGAGTGGAATGATGGTGACTCGCTTCTTTAATCGGCCATTCTCAAGCAACTGCTTACCGGTGGCAGCGGAGTCAACGACAACATTGTACAGTCGACCCCCTGCGCAGATTTCCAAGGC
Organism: Phoma sp. ATCC 74077; assembly: GCA_033682645.1. Classification (NCBI taxonomy): domain Eukaryota; kingdom Fungi; phylum Ascomycota; class Dothideomycetes; order Pleosporales; family Didymellaceae; genus Phoma; species Phoma sp. ATCC 74077. The sequence continues at coordinate 1,181,016 of JAWDJC010000016.1, read as the reverse complement.
GGTACCTGCTCGGGTATGCTCCTTTTCTAACGTGAAGAGCTGAGCTACAAGTCCCTTGACGCGAGATCGATCAAAGTTCGGAGACGGATCGCTGTAGGTAAAGTCGATGTTGGCAACTTGTCTCCTCAGAGCGTCCGCTTGTTGCTTCAGCTCTCGGATCCGTGCTTGGAGGTGCGACTCCTGCTGATACATCTCCGATTCCTTTTCCTCGTTGAAGCCAAGTTTGACCAAGTCAGCTTCGAGTTTCTTCGCCTGGGTCTTCAGTATCTCCAAGTCTTTCAATAAGCTAGAATTTTGTTCTTTCGCCTTCTTCGCCTTTGGCTCATCTTCCTTGATCTGTTTCTCGAGATGCGAAATCTTGAGCTTGTTCTGCTCTTGCTCAGTGGCCGCAGCACTCACGCGATTCCTCGCATCCTGCAGTTGGCCTTGATATCCACTTTCCTGACCCTCTTTAGATGCCACACCTGTTTGTAGAGTCTGCAGGAGCTCTTCCTTCTTCTCGACTTCTTCTGTCTGCTTCGCCAATTCATCCCGAGCAGTCTGATACTTCTCCTGCAGTTTCTCGTGTGCCTTTTTCTTCTCCTGCAGTTGCTTCTCTAGCTCTTTGACGCTCTTTTCGATACCCTTTTTCCGGTCGATCTCTTCAACCATGCTCGTGTTCTTCAGGTCAAGCACCGTTGTTAAGCGAACAATCTCGTGCGAATGTGTCTTGACTTCTTCCTCGAGCGCCTGAAACTTGCCGCCCTTGCGGAGCTCTTTTTCGCGTGTAGCCTTGACTTTCTTGATGTCTTCCTGCAAGTGCTCGATCTGTTGCTTCATGCGCACCGCTGATTCTTCGAGATTTTTGGCTCTCTGTTTCTTCGCTTCGAGATCATCTGCTGACTGACGTAGCCGTTCGTTATAGCGTATATAGTCGTGCGCGACGACGAGTTTTGTGAGTCGCTCCAACTCGCTCTGTGTCTGCTGAAACTCTAGGAATGCGCGCTTTTCCTGCCGTAGTTTCTCTAGTTTTGGGTCGATTTCGTCTCGGAGCAGTTCTGCTATCTCCTGCACCTTCATTTCTTTTTTTGCCATCGTCTTGTAAGCCTTGTCTCGCCTGTCCTCAAACATGCGTGTTCCGGCAGCTTCCTCGAGCATCGCCAGGATCTCCTTGGCCTTCATATTCAACACCTGCATAACCTTTCCTTGTGCGATCATGAAGTTGGGGTTGTTGATATTGAGTTGCACAGACTGAAACAGGTTCTGTATGCTCTGTTGCTGAGCGCGGTGCCCATTGATAAGGTACTTGCTCGCTCCACCCAGCACGATTTGCCTTGTTACGGAAATCTGTGCATGTTCTTCGAAGCCAACGGGGCTTTTCGATGTATCGCGGTTGTCAAATACGATGGTGACACTCGCTTTTGTGACGCCTGCCTGGCCACGCTTATATATCAGGTCCTAGCATGCTCATCAGTATCCTTACTATGCGTAATCGCCAGCTCCACCCACCTGCAGGTTTTGCGCTCGAACCACACTCAAATTGTTGATACCCAACACAAAGCATATTGAGTCGAGAATGTTCGACTTTCCAGATCCGTTGAGCCCGGTAATCGAGTTGAAGCTCTCGTCCCTGCACGTTGTGAGCGGTGATGCGATTCGCGATTCGCGAGTGGGGAGTAAACAAACCAGCCGGAGATGACAGTGCGAACAGCGTACGACTTATAGCCCTAAAAAAATGTCAAATCGTGTCGCATGGGTGCAACAAAGATACTCACGTCTATAACAAGTTCTATGATCCTCATGGTGGCGGCATATGCTGTTTGTTAGTAACTCGGGGATGGTTTGTTTGGTGGGTTCAGACGCGGTGGACCCTTGCATCAACAAGAGTCGGTTGCAACTGCCACGAGTCGCGCTAGCATCTCTCGCCACGTGAGAACGCGACCCCGCGCCTGGTGCCCATTTCCATGTTCAGTCTTCAAGCATCTCTATTCGCTACTGTATACAGATGTAGCAACATAGATATCATTACAGCGGCCGTTCACGTCGTAAATTACTACTATACGCTAAGGAAATGTGGGTATACTGGCTATGTGTTTCAGCGTCATGCCATCGCTTGCAACGTCGAAATAGAATGAGTGAATCATCTCGCTTGGCCCAAGCAGTGCTTTGGTTCAGCCTCGACAGGTTCACTCCCTGCAGTCTTTGAGCAACTCGTCCTCGAAGGCTCTAGTACCTCCAGGCTCCGTCTATCCTCGCCATCTCCATTATTCCTCTCGATCGTCTCAACACTGCCATGAGGCTTCAGATCGTACACACTCTCACTCTTCGCGTCCGCTCTGCTACTCCTAACTCCGGTGCCCAACTCTACAGCAGCCTCCTCTCCCCCATCCTTTGACAGCCCAAAATGGAAGTTTCCTAGTCCTCTTGAGGTTCTCGACTGCGACTTGCTCGTCCTCGCAATTTGTGTGCTGTGGCGATCTTCGTAGTAGTCGGGTGTCTGTCTCGTGCCAAAGGAAGGGAACAGGTATCGGAAAAGGCACTTGGTCGCCGGCGCGCAAGCGGTCATTATGTGCACGGCTGGCTCCGCGATAGAGATTGCAATACCGATATCCCATGTACGGTCCGTGTTGTTAGGCGCGAAGCGGTAGTAGTAGACTATGAACCGGCCTACTGATACACCTGTCGCTACCCATCCTAAGCTCATGACAATCACGACGAGGATCTTGGTGCGCTTGTACATTTGGAGGTTCCAGACCATAACACTTGGGATGGGGATGATGATGAGGTCCATGAAGATACTCAGTGCGCAACTCGTTAGGACGAACGTGCGTGAGTCAATGCACGTCCCACCGGCGACGGTCTTGCCCTCTGCGTCAACGTAGTCCATGGCAGGCTTTGTCCATGTGTAGCGTGTGGGTTTGCACTGGAAGATGTTGACAAAGGATGTTCCGACAGAGTACATAATGTTGAGCCAGAAGACAACATGCAATGAGTACCGTATACGTCGACGATTGTCTTTCATGCGGAAGAGGAACATGATGATAGATGCTCTTATCAATCCCATGACTGAAGGTAAGAAGTCAGTATATGTCACGTGCAACTTGTATGGTACTGTTACGTACGTGGATGGTAAAACATCTGGACTGCAAAATTCCACCTGAGCGCAACGAGCTGCTGGTTGATTGTCTTCTTTGGGAGATCCCAAATGTGGTATCCCGTGCCGCTAAGAAGAATATATTGCCAGGTTCCGATAGTATCTGCAACGAGAAGAAGCATAGCGAGCATGATCAAGTAGTCGTCCCAGGCGTAATTCCGTCCGAGGTATCGAGAGTATATCCTAGTCGCTACAAAGATGAATGCGACGACTGTGAAGACGCCCACGATGGCGAGGACCTCATCTTGTCGACTCTCTACCATGGTGCCGGAGACCGCTGTGAAGGTGCTGCAACGAGGAAGTGGACCATCAACTGAAAAGCATCGCACAATCGCTGAGTGACCAGATCAGCGCTCGTGCTAGAGCGAGGCGCAAGATCGGTGACGCAAGAGAATTGGGCGTATCAGCAATTGTCGATTAGAGACCGGAACGGAGACGTTTGAACCCAGGAGGGCAAGACTACATCAACCGAAAATCCTGAGGAGGTGGGGAGATGGAAGTGGTCGTGAGTCGTGAGTCGTGTGACAGTACATATACCATACGACAGTACGTAAGTGTTGAACAAGGCACCAAGCAGGTTCAGAGGTCACTACCCCGGCGCCTCTCCGGTCATGAATTTCCTAGTCTCCTATCTCTTCCTTTGCCCGTCCGTGCGAAGTCTAGGCGCACGAAGGATTGGAAAACTCTTCCTTAACAATAGTCTTGTGGTAACTAGTGAAGGTAGGCTCGTACAGACCAAGTTCGACAACTGACAGTATTGAGAGGAGAATCTAGAGAAAGAGGGCTTACGAAAACATTCGTGAGCGATGGAGCTGCTCCACAACATGCCGATAATGATTCCTAGCGTCAGGTACTGAAGCCATCATGGTTGATCTAGATTCCTTTCGGAGCAAAAACGTTGATCATGCAGTCCAATTATCCGCGGGTACGTTAGGTGACTTCGGCTAGGCTCCACTTTACCGCAACGGGGTCTGAGCCGTCTCGTGGCGCAACAGGAGGATTCTTGTGGTCTCAAAAGGGTTGATCTTCCCAGAGAGTTTCGCGGAGCCGTGCTAGTTGCCGGGAGCACACCTGTTTTGCTGACGGGAAGCATGTTGCTTTTCTGGTGACAGTAATAAGGAACACAGGGCAGGCCTGCCAATGCGGTGACGCCGGCGCTTTTTAGGAACCTGCGATTCAGTGATTCGGAGCTTACAGAGTTTATGGAAAGAGAAGACGCAGATCTTGCAATGTGACTTTGAAGGCCTGTCGAGGGGCTGCCGGGGAACGCTGTCCGATGTTTTAGGTTGCGCCAAGGTCCTCGTCTGGTAAAGCGCAACATGAATTAGCGTGAACAATGATTCAAGCGTAAACAATCTTGTCGTCGTCAGGCACAATATCACAATCGGGGTGGTGGGGTAGGAAGAGTGTACTGAAGGGGAACAGTCTTCCAGCTCATTGATGACATGAGTTCGATGTTGTCAGAGGAAAACTTTCTGCTTGTAACCCCTCAATATCTCTCACCGCGGTCCCGCCGTCAACTGCAGCGATCAGCAGGACGCATGCCTCAACTGTTGTACCCCACGAGTCAAGAAACAATGCACCAACGGCTAATGCTTGCAATATAACCGCACGGGCTCGCTTCACTCTTGACCTGACTTGGCGGAACAATGGCACAACGGGAACGCTATTAAACAACACTCCATGAAGGCATCTTCTCACAGTTCATAGTCAAGGATAAGAGATTATGGTGCATGATACTCATTACAAGCATGGACTGGAGGGTACGGGTTTGTTCGAGCATTAAGTGATGATCTCCAGGTTCCTTGCTGTCTGTTCCGGGCCTCCTCACTTATACCCTGTCCACCAGCAGGAGATCGTCAGTCAGACTCAAGCAGTTAGCGTAAGCTTGCATCCCGCTAAGTGCGGCAGTTCGAGGAACGCCTCCTATCCCAGAGTGCCTGGTCTTTAGTTCGATTCGATAGAAACAATAGACTACCGCGTGCCTTTTGTTTCTCGTCACACCGCGCAACGGTGCGGGACATGCCAGAAGCCACATCTCCAAGGAACTAGTAAGTTTACGCTTCAGATCGTACTCCGTAAGGGGTGGATGTTTAACGAAAACACTCTTCTGACGCCTCTTCAGAACTACGGCGATCCAGTGGAGTCGATCGTGCCAGACAATAGATAATCCAGTTCGCGGCGGGTGATCTGAACTGTTGATCTATGCGAAGAACGGAATACGGCGCCATGGCATCGTTCACCTTATGGTTCGCGGCTATTCTCGCCGGATCAACGTCTGCGTCGCCTCTGCTATCCGCAAACGTGGATACGAGCATACTCAACATCGACATTGATCTCAAGAACGTCGACTCGACCATCAAATCCCTTTTCCTCCCAGGCTCGCCCAACTCTGACACTCCAGCAAACACGACTTCGAGATGTAAAGTCTACCCTGGAGACCTTGAATGGCCATCTGAGGAAGCTTGGTCTCAGCTCGATGAACTCACCGGCAACCGCTTGATTGATGCTCCCACTCCGCTGGCCGCAGTATGTTACCCCGGCGAGGACTACGATGCCGCGAAATGCGCAGAGTACACGGTAGCAGCATGGCAGCGCTCTTATATACACATGGTTGATCCCATCGAGATGATGTCGCCAGTCGCGCAGGGTATGACCTGCTCACCTCCAGCTCTCTACGATTCGCATGGATGCACTCGTGGCGGCTTTCCAAAGTACGTGGTCAATGCTACCGAGCCAAAGCATGTCCAGCTTGCTGTCAACTTTGCGCGCAACACGGGCGTAAGGCTTGTAATCAAGAATACTGGTCACGACTTCTTGGGCAAGAGTGGCGGCAAGGATGCACTGAGTATTTGGACGCACTGGATGAAGAGCATCGACTACATTGAAGAGTACGTGGACGAGAAACTGGGCTACTCCGGCCCTGCATTCAAGTCTGGTGTCGGTGTGCAAGCCTTTGAGATCTACAAAGCTGCTCATGAGAAAGGCAGGGTCGTCGTTGGCGGTGAAGGAGAAACCGTCGGAGTTATGGGCGGATATATCCAAGGAGGTGGGCATTCACCACTGACCGGCCTGTACGGCACAGGCGCCGACAATGTTCTTTCATTTGAAGTCGTCACAGCTGACGGTGAATTCGTCGTCGCGAACTCCACCTCCCATACTGATCTCTTCTGGGCGCTCCGCGGCGGTGGTGGAAGTACCTTCGGTGTCGCAACTTCGGTGACTGTCAAGGCGCATCCGGATCTCGAAGTCACTGCCTCACGCTTTGGCTTCTCGTCTGCAACCACAGGCAACGAGACCTTCTGGGCTGCGATTCGGTCCTATGTCGACTCTTGGGTTGCCAATGCGGACGCTGGCACGTACACGTACTGGACGCTCATCCCAACCAATGGCACTCTCGCATTCGCCTTCTCCCCATTCTTCGCACCAGGAAAGTCAGAGAAGGAAGCTACCGCCTTACTCCAGCCGTGGTTCAACAAGCTCAACGAGCTAGGCATCAAATTCGATCCCAACATCACCCACTTCGACCACTACTACGACGCCTGGCGATCTTCCTTCCCGCTAGAAGCAGTCCAAAAGCCCAACGTTGCTACCGCATCACGCCTATTTCCGCGCGCAAACTTCGAGACTGCGGAGAAGCGCCAAGAACTATATGAACATATTCGCACTTCAACCGAGAAGAACAGGGTGCAAGTGCACTTCAACATGCAGGCGAAAGACCCGGCGAACAACGACAACGCAGTCAACTCACACTGGCGGGCCCTGACTTCGTTTAGCATGCAGTCAGTGCGCTGGCCGATCAACAGTACCGCTGCCGAGATCCTGAAGATCCGAAAGGACTTCCAGGCTGTGGATATGCAGTCCTGGAGGGACATCAGTCCAGGCGCTGGATCCTACCTCGCTGAAGCAGACCGCCTAGAGCCAAACTTCGGTGACGCTTTCTGGGGCGACAAGTACCCGCGGCTCCTAGAATTGAAGAAGAAGCTCGACCCGCAAGACGTCTTCTATGCAACCACGGGCGTCGGCAGTGAGAGATGGAGAGTCGAGAGTGTCGATGGACTGCCAAACGAGAACGGGAAGCTGTGCCGTGTCGATTAAACACTAAACTAAACTAAACCTGATACTATGATATTTTAATTCTAATATATATACCCTCGAGGAGAATACAATTTTGCTACCCTTCACTAGCCTGCACTACCTGCGCCCAATCTCCTTTGCTCTGCTTAAACTTTCCCGGCACTACTCCATCCCACAGGCTGGCTAGCACCACTCTATCGCCCTGTTCGCCCTTCCATGGCTGCCTGCCGTGCTGCGCAATGATGTTGTCGTACACCAGCACATCACCTTCCTGCCACTTGTGCAGCACTCGTATCTCATCAGTGATCTCCGCCAGCTTCTTCAAGTATTCCTCAGGGATAGGCGTGCCATCGCCAAAGAGCTGCTGCGTGACATTTCTGCGAGCAGAGTTTGGTGCGTCGGGGCTCAAGAACGTCTTGTAGTACGCTGCAAGGCCTGTGAACAGTGTAGGCAGGTCACTACCCGGCTGGGTTCGTATCGCCGGAAGTCGATGTGTCAGGACGAGAGTCTGTCCATCATCGCTCCACTCCCACGTCGTGTGTTGGCCTCGTCCGTACCGCTTGATCTGCTCCTCCACCTTTGCCCTGCGCGTCGCCTCGTCGTCTCCCTCTTTGATCTCCTTTCCAAAAGCCTGCTTTAGCGTCGAACCGCCCGCATACTGCTTGTCGACTTTATACGTCACTTTGCTTAGAATGCCTTTCTCCGCCAACTCATCGATGAACTCAGGGAGTTCTTCTTTCGCCCGCTGGAATAGTTCCAAAGACGAGGATATTGGCGTCTCCCCACCTTCCTTGGGAGCACGGTGACTGTAAAAGAAGATGTACTCTGGAGCATGAGGAACTTGTGGCGACTCGTTATGGTTGTAGATGAGTACTTCCTTCGGCGCCTCGTTCGCTGGTGCAACATTTGGTGCGAGAAGTGGCCGGTCTACTACGATGCCGATAATCTCGTGAGGAGTAAAGCCAAACGCGTGGGCAAATCTGCTAAAGTCATCTGCTGACTTGATGGGCAGGCCACGGAAGAGGAGAGTGCCATGGGTGGCAAGCTTCTTGGAAAGGAGATTGTCTTGAGCTTGAAGCGATTTGATGGTGGAGATGGCGGCATCTAGATCTGGTGCTGCATCGCCGTGGTTTGAAGGCCGAAGTGCGAGCGGTATTACTGTCCCCTTCGGATGAGGCGCACCGAGTAGTCTTTGGTTCGTTGATGGAAGGTCAAACGACTCAAAGGCGAGTGGTGTTGAAACACCGCCATCCAACTTGAGTGCTTGTGTGAACTGTGAAGCAAGTGAAGCAGTCATAGTGAGTATCAACTTGAAGCCTGCGACTATTTTCTTTTGTAGAAGCCAACGAACGTTCTGAGACCACTGCGTTGTCTTTATATCCGAGGTCAGTAGAGTTGCACATGGTGACAGATGACACCACTCCGCAGCTACCCCGCCGATAGGTCAACCGTCCAAGTGTGCGTCTATCCATGCTAAAATTATGCCATTGTTCCCTCCAACGCCAATATTCGGTATCTTGTGAAATGGCAGGCTTCTCACTCGCTGGGCAATCGTTAGGGCGATCCTTCCGCAATCGTATCCAGACGTTGGGCTCGCTTGTTAGATAACGGTGGTTGCTACCCTTGCAATCGTCAGTATCCCCAAAGGTTGCGTGCTCAAAAATGGTGAAGTCCGGGCGCCTATTTCCGAGAGCATGAGACGACGTGATTTTATACCTATAGTGAGAGTTTGAGAAGATAAATCGGTACAATCCGGTCTCCGACCTTTATCATACTTTCCAAAACTGCTCATTTTACGATTCGTTGAAGTCGTTCACTGTCTTATATTATAATATTTTCTTCGACCTGTTGGCAAGATGTCCAACACAAGCCCTCAAGAGGCGAAAGGGGAGACCAGCAGAGTCGGCAATGAAGAACTATGGGGTGGGGCTTTACCACCAGAACAAGTCGCCGAGCCCACATCTTCCTTCCCAGGAAAGACTCCCTTTCACCGTACGACACTGTTTCAAATTCTCGTCGTAGGAATATGTGCCTTCTGTGCGCCCGGCATATGGAGTGCCATGAACGGGCTTGGTGTTGGAGGCTCACAGTCGCCTGACCTCGTCAACGCAGCAAATGCGCTCCTTTACGCCTTCATGACTGTCACTTGCTTCCTCGGCCCATGGTTGACTAACGTCATTGGCTTCAAGTATACGCTTGCTATTGGGTCTCTTGGCTATCCTCTGTACGCAGTAAGAAATTCCATGCAGATTTCCAAGAGCAGGACTGTACTGACAATACAGGCTGGACTGTACGTTAATAATCGCTTTGGCGACGAATGGTTCGTATATCTTGGAGCCGTGCTCTGCGGCATCAGTGCCGGCTTCTTCTGGAGTGTTGAAGGTGCTATTGCCACTGGCTATCCAGAGCACCACAAGCGCGGCCGCTATATCGCCACTTGGTTCACTTTCCGCAACTTCGGAAACATTATCGGCGGCGCAGTGTCCCTAGGTATTAATCACAAGATCAACCAGCGCGGCAAAGTCGGTTATCAGACATACTGGGGCTTTATCGCGATACAGTGTTTGGGCTTCTTCTTTGGCCTCCTGCTCTCGAATCCGGAGAAGGTAGTTCGAGATGATGGCACCAGAATCCAAGCACCAAGAGGAATCAACTGGCGAGTCGAAGGTCGAGAAATGTGGCGTCTTTTGAGGAGCAAGTCGATTCTCCTCTTAGTGCCACTTTTCTGGTACTTCGGATGGATTCAAGCCTATCCAGGTACTTACCTAGCAACATATTTTACTGTCCGATCACGAGCACTCGGAAGCTTCATGTCGGCAGTCGTGGGCACGCTGGCAACGTGGCTTGGAGGTAGCTTGGTCGATCTCCCATGGCACAAGAGTAGGCAAGTACGAGCCGTCTCGACGTTCGCTCTGATTGCAGCCCTCAATTCTGCCACCTGGATATGGGCTGTCTACATTCAGAACGAGTACCGACACACTCAACCTGTCCTGGACTGGGGTGACCAGAAATCTTTCGGGCGGGGATTTGGCGTCTATCTATTCGAGCGTATTAGCCTGGGTATGGTGGAGAACTACATCTACTGGTGCATTGGTAACTTGTCGGATTCGCCAGGTGACCAGATCAGGTATAGTTCGTTGTTGAGAGGCATCGAGACGGCGGGCGTTGCGGTTGGCTTTGGGGTGCAGGCTGTTCCGACGGCTCTCATCGCTACCGCGAGTATCAACTGCGGTCTGTGGTTCTTTGCATTGCCTTTCAGCTACTATGCTACACAGCAGGTTGTTCACAAGTTTGATAAGCTGGATAGAGAGCGTAAGGAAGCGGGTGAGTAAGTGGAGAAACGATCTCCTTCGGTGGGGAAGTCGGGGGTGGGGGTCGCTGCTGTCAAACGGCCTTTCAAGGATAGAGCGATGGTCTGGAGTATTTTAGCTTTAAAGCATTGCAACACCGTCCATTTGTTGCCGATAAATTTTCTTCAAACGCTTCAGATGCGCTTCTTTGGAAGCTTCTATCTACGACGGAGCTCATTCATAACCATGCATTAACGTCATCGGCCTTGAGTAACACAATACACCACCACACTATATAGGATTATCTTTCTACTGTATAAGAGTACTCTTATTTAGTCCTGGAGTACTACATGTAACTTTCACAGAACAATACAGCAGCATTGTTGTATTGTGAGCGTTGCTACTGAGGACTTTTTCTACGGCAGCGCACCTTCGTATCAAAAACCCCATTCGTAATATTTATATTTTTAAAAGCGGTGGATGGAGCTTGTTGAGAGGCAAGAGTACAGGGAAGATGATCAAGAGGGTGGAAGTCGTATATCAATATGATAGAAATACTATGCGTACATCTTTGTACCTATGCGCAAGAGTGACATACATAATCATCATTGTGCGTTCGTAAACAAATGTTGGCATATATCATAGTATTCGCTAATGCTATCTTCCACGATGCGCTCTTGATACGGATACTCTAATCAGCGTCCTAGCCCTGCCACTCAAAGGGTAGAAAGCCCACTTTACAGACCTGGTGCTTCCACCGCCACTCGACTCAAACTGCTCCCCAATCGAGTTAGTTCTAGCCGTACACACTCCGTCGTCACGGAGTTTTCTACTGACTGATACCAAGCTCCTTGTAGAACGCCTCCGTCTCCGGTTTCCTACCCAAGAACTCCTCAAGGATCTCCATCTCCTCCTTCGAGCCACCACGCTCGAGCACGGTGTGCCTATATCGTCGGCCTTCCTTGCCGTTCATAGGATCTGCCTTGAAGACCGTGTAAAACATATCCGTAGAGTACACCTGCGAGGACAGGTAGCCGTAATATCTGATTCAAGTTAGCACTTCGCAAATTAGGGCAATGGGAAGAGGAATCCATTGACTTACCCGGCATCATATCCACCGATGAGATGACCAAAAGTCGCTTGCCCATTTCCCCAGTGCCAATCGCCCTTCTTCTCCCCATCCAACGCCTCCGGCCCGTCAAGCTGGCTGATCTCCTGCCTGAGCGCGTTGTACTTTTCCGTGATATCCAACTTCTCAACCTCTTCATGACTACTCGGCTCATGCACTGTCATATCGAACGTACCGAAATGCAGCTGCCTCAGGTTGAAGAGTGCATCGTTGACGTGCTTTGTGTTAATCAAGTTAGCGATCAGAGAGTTGGGGATCTGCTCGGAAGGCTTCTTCTCTGCACCAGAGGATTCGAGATAAGCGGCTTCGTAGTCCGAGGATAGATACGAGTAGTGGTGTGAAAGGGAGCGGAGTTGCGAAGGCGTCCAGCACCAGTTCTCTAACATCTGAGAGGGTGCTTCAACGAAGTCGCGGACGGTATTGGTGCCGTGGAAGCGCGAGTACGTTGTCCTTGAGACCAGATCATGGATACCGTGGCCGAGCTCGTGGAACAGCGTAACCACTTCTTCGTGCTTCAGAAGTGAAGGTTTCTTGGGTGTCGGCTTGGAAAAATTGCAAACAAGTGCTGTAGCGGGGTATCGCCGCTTGCCATTCTCATCGATGTAGCCGGGTTGAAGGTTGAAGTTGGCTGCGTGTCCGTACTTGCCGTCTCTCGGGAAGAGATCGAGGTACAGATATCCCACGAAACCGGCACCTTCGCCCTCATCGTCCCACACACTGAAGATCTGAACATCTTCGTGCCATACAATGTCCGATCCTTTGCCACCTTCTGCAAGTGCTGCCCTGTCTTCCTCGCCCACAATCTCTACGAAAACCAAGCCGAAGAGCTCCTCAAAGATCTTCAGCATGCCTTGAATAGTCGTCTGGAGAGGAAAGTACTCTGCAATGACCTGATGGTCCAGCTGGTAGTCCTTTTCCAGCATCAAACGATCATAGTACCTGTGGTCCCAGAGGAAGTATTTCTCAGCCAGGGGGCCAGTCAAGCCACGCTCTTTCGTATCCTGCTTCTTGAACTCCATCAACTTCTCGATCTCCTTCTTGCCACCCGGCGCAAGACGCTTTCGCAGATCAGCCAAAAAGTCGTCAACCGTCTTCGTCGTCTTGGCCATCTTGTCTTCAATCCTGAACTGGGCATGGTTGTCATAGCCAAGGATACGGGCTGCCTCGTCTCGCAGCAAGATGGCTTCCCGGAACAAAGCGACGTTGTCATTGCACTTGTTCTCATTCTCGATAAAGACCTTCTTCCGCGTCTCGGCGTTCGTAGCGTACTTGAGCGTCGGGAACAGATCAGGGTACTTGAAGGTGAGCCACAGCTTGCCTTCGTTTTCTCCATCGCCCTTCTTCAGAGTTGAGATGGTATCCTCTGGCACGCCGTCCAATTCTTCCGGTGTGAACCACAAACCTCCATTCTCCTCGTTTAGGTTCTTCTGGAAGGCAATGCTGATCTGACTCAGACGCTGTTTGATCTCCTTGAACCTGTCCCTCTTTGGCCCCGCAGGCAAGCTCAATCCATTCCGGATGAAAGACTTGTGATCCTTCTCCAGCAGCCGCTGCGACTCTGGATCCAGCTGCTCCTTCTTCTTCAACACCGCATCAACGATGTTGAAGACATCCTCGCGCATAGATGATTCAATGCCAAAGTCATCGAGCAGTTGTTCCGCCTCGCTTGACGCATCGCGCAGCTCCTTGTCTGTAGACACGGCGTTGTAGAAGCCAATAATGTGCGACTCGATGGCCATCTTGTTGTCATCGCGGGCAATTGGAAGGAGGGCGTTTGCGAAAGTCGCGCTTTCTAGCTTGACGTCACGGACGACGGCGTCCTGAACACTTCGTGACCTGTCAATCTGGGCAGTGTCAGCTCTATTTCAGCTCCGCCTCCCAGGTCCCCACAATGCGGGGGTTTGTATTATTATAGTAGTAACGAATGGTCCAAGACAATATATGACAGCTCCTTACGTACCAGCCTCTTCGTGTCATCAAGCAAGCTCTGCTTCGTCGCGGTAAACTTTGGGGGCAGCTGCGGCGGCGTCTTGTACTGCTTTGGCGCCATGGTCGAGTTCGTAAGCGGTCTGTAGGGCTGCGAGTATAGCGGGTTGCTCAATGGCCTCGGCTTTATGTACTGTAGGAGGGAAGGAGGGCGCACGCCGAGTCGCAGGGTAGCCAGAATGGCGGAGAGAGAGATGAAGAGGGCGACGGCTGCGAGGAAGAGCTTGGTGAGGCGTGAGGAAGCCACGGTGGTCGAGGTGTGTCGATCGCGCTTGCTACTTATATCGACATGCAAGGTGGGGAAGCAATTGGGCGGTGTGCTACGGTAAACGGCGCCTGTAGCTTGGAGCACAGTGATGATGCTGTGAGTGAGAGTGGACCTCAACGTGACCTCTGCCTCTCCAGCGGCTGATGGTGACCCACGGCCATGGATGGCTGCATCTCCGCCTCGGACATTTCTGGAAAGGGGAAAGCGCCATCGTCGGACTTGAACCCTGGGTCTTAGCTGAGGCCATCCTGGAACGTCAATCGTTCGAACAACCGCACCATTCGCGTGGCAATTTCTTTTACTCTTTCGCTAGACCGATTACAGCTTATTTGTCTATAGCATTGCGCGCTCGATATGTCTCCAATATGCATCGCCACGTGCTCGCTTAAACGGCGAGACATGTCAGACGAACTACAGCATCTTTCTCCACCCAGTATCGGGGCATTTTGTACACCGCTCTCTTGCCTCGCGAAGTGCCTCAAGGTATATGGCTGATGTCGCATGTCTTGCCAGCGAGTCTCTACAAAGAAGCTTGTTTTGAGTAACGCACTACCCCAGCAAAAGCCTCCTATAATAACCCTCACAGCACAAGAATGCAGCAGTTTGTGCGCGTTATCCTAGGGGTATATGTATTCTCCAACAAATTTAGAAAATAACCATGTGGTGTGTCATGGTGTTATGTTGTGTCGCGCAAACGATTATTAAACTTCTATCAAGTTGTCAGCCGACGTCGAAGCAACTTTCAAGCACCAATAAATGACGACTCCGAGAACCTACCATGGGTATCATTAGTTGGACTGCGGCGCAGTAGAGCCAGCTACCACGCTGACACCGTCCCTCTCTTCCACTTGCTGCCAAGAACGCCCATAATGCAGCGTAAATATACACAGTACAGTTACAGCTATCATTCCAAGACTCTTGTGCTTACACTGTAACGTGAGGATGCGTAGGCTCCAGCAACGTGCTGCCCCTGCTCCCCGAGCTCAAGCTTTCAGGGACGGTGATGAAAGGGCCCCAGTTAGGGCTTCCTTCGCCATCCTTCTTTTCATCCCCAAAGAACGCCCAGGTACCGGCTTGAAGGGGCTTGTTCTGACTGACGCCTGCCCCTTCCATAGGTTTTGGGGGGTTAATCTCAATCTTTCGTTGCGTTACGCCTCGCTCTTCCTTTTCTCTTCGTCGGAAAAGCAGGCGGAGAAAGGGTATCGAGGCGGAGATGATACCGCTGTTTGTCTCCACCTGGCCCCAGAGCAGTAAATCGGCTCCAAAACGAGCCGAGTTCCAAGGTGATTCAGCCCACAGCATCATCACCCACATGCGTACCGAAGAGGCAACGATGGCCATGATGCCAACCGAGAAGATGCCAATAAGAGCGAGACGTTTGCTCATTGGCACTCGGAGACTGAGCAAGGCTGGAATCGGTAGCAGCAGTATGATAACGTCGCTCAGCAAATTCGCTGCCGCACAGAACACCCACAGCTTTATAGGGTCGTAACACTTCAGATTTGGTCTTTTGGTACCCGGATCCCTGTCGAATTGCGCAAAATACCCGGCCGTGCTCCACGCATCTGATGGATTTTGGCACTGGAAGGCGCCAGCAAGACATGCGCCGAAAGTGTATATGCTAACGAAGCCGATTGTGGTATAAACGAGACGTCGAAACGTGCGCTGGGTGGCTATTGAACGATAGAAGAAGAGGATGCTGAGCTTGACGAAGCAGAGCGCTATGATGTAGCTCATCCGGTACACCCACCATGTGATGAGGGAACCGCGCACTGTTTCCGCAATTTCTGGTCGCTTTTCCTGGTTATGCGTTAGATATAATCAACAAGAGTGGACGCGGTGTGCGTACCGGTATCCGAAAGTAGCTGGGTCGAAAATTGCTGCTAGTGTAATCTTGGTAGTAGTTAACTACGAGATTTCCCCATGTGAATATCTAGGCTTTATGAGCATAATGGCAAAGATTGGAGGTGCAAATCCTACCAGAGCAGCGAGCATTAGATGATCACTTACGCCCACGGATCCCATAAGGAAGTGACGACAGTAATATCTGGTCACTAGCATCAGTATCATACCGTGAAATTCAATACGCAGTGGACGTACCGTGCAGCTACGATGATAGTCGATAATGCAGTCAACGACGACCCAACAATCACCACTACAAAGCCCGGCCGTAAAAACATCGCGTATCAAGTCACCGGCCTCAGCTGCTAACACAATATCGAAGTGTCGGGCTGGGTACAGATTCCCAGCTTGCAAACATAGAAGTAAATGATCGGTAGAGCTTTGTGCCCGGATAACAGCAGAGAGTAGCGAGCCGAAGAAGCAACAATAGACTGAGATCAGTTGTGCCTGAGCGTTCAATTATGAGCGACATTCTTCCATTTAGGCTTCCCCAGATTCTGCGCATGCGAGACAGAGGGCTCCGTCGACTGTACCGTTTCCCTTGTACGTGCAGGCAAGCAACACCTAGTTTGGAGGTGGCGGTCATGCGAAGGGGGAGTCTGCATGGCTTAACGGGTTTTGGAGCCTAGCGAAGAGCTTCTATTACCCGACTTGCTCCTGGCCTACAGTGAAGACAATGAAGGGTAGGAGATGCTGGGCTTAGCAACCGTGGTTAACTTCGCGAAGCTGTATGATCGACTCGGTACCTGAGTAGGAACCGCCTAAGCATGGCGTGCATCAATGGAAGCGGCCTGGTTCGCAATTTCGACATATGTCGTACGGTAACAGAATAACGACCATCTCTTAAACGGGTCAGACAAGCAATGCGCCATCAGCTTGACAGCGGCTGGTAAACCGTAAATGGCTTAGGGTGCATCGTCGCCTGGCGATCTTTCCGGCGATCTGCAAGTTTGCATGATGTGACGAGCTCGGTATTCGCATACCCAGTAAGAGCGCTTTAGCCGGGGTGTGAGGTTGTATGGTTAGTGTCTGAGGTTCTCAGGCTGAAACGCTCCTCAGGCTACGCATCGCTCGCTGTACGACGGCATTGTTAAGCCGACTCAGTCGCATTCCTGACTTGCTGATGTGCAGGTCTTGAGGTGCGACTGGATTGTCCATCGCGAGAATGCGGACGAGACTCGGTGATGGAAGTCTCATTGGTCTGAGAGATCGACCGAATTCCGTTTCCAACATGGTAATTCGCCAGGCGAAGACCAAATTACCATCAAGGACGAAACTTGAAGAAGAAATGACAAGAGAAACCTGTAAATTTAGACACGGGAGTTCAAAAGGTAATGCGAGGTTGGAAAGCTGCTGAGGGAAAGAGGTAGGGCAGCAACAGAAAGGAGCAATCCATAATCTACCAAGGTCCGCTTCTTGATCCTCTACGTACATGGCCGGCTGGATGCTCAGGTCAACAGGCCTCAAAGACTGTCGCGGTGACATGTGTCACGACACGGTCTTTACCATTTACAGTGGTTGCACTCGCTCACGTGGCTCTCGTGAAGATTATCATGTTACAATCACACGCAGTTAGAACAACAAGGTCCAGACCATTCCTGCTTGGCAGTGTGCGCGAAGTGAGCGCTAAGTTGTGGACACCGCATTTTGGGTGGAACTCTCGTCATGAGCGGAGGTGAGCGATGGTGAGCAAATGTGAGCAGAAGTGAGCAAAAGTGAGTCACTTTCCACCAACCCGATTGGTCGAGGTCAGGCCCAACTCTCATTGGCTAGCCGCCTGAAGACAGTCATCGCTGCATGCCCAAGAGAGAGATGAGAAAGTCGAGTATGAGGTTGTTGTAATTTGAGGAGACGTATCTAGATCTCAGTGCAAATAATTGAAGCTGTTGACAGGATCAGTGTTCTTGCTCTTCAACAAGTGCAATTCACGTTTCGACTTGGCGCGATAAGCATGCCGTGTCCTCAAGATCATTTCGACTCATTGTGCGTGAGTGTGAGCCAAAGTGATGTTTGTGAGATATTGTGAACGTGTATAAGAGTGCCTGAGACGTGATGTTGAAAGAAACCAAGTTGTTGACAGCTACAGAACAGTGACCTTGTGAGTACCCAGAAACCTTATCTAGCCCCGAACCTCAAAGATTAAAGAAACATTTGCCGATCTGATCCAGCCCAAGAGGCATACCATGATTGACGCATATTCCGACATCGTCTGAAATGAGGCTGAACCCAGATAATTGAAACACAGAATGAGAACGCGCAAGATGCTGACGGTCGAGAACAGAACTACTTCTGCGAGCGGAGCAGAGCACGAAGCGTCTCCACCTCGCCTTCAAGCCGGGCGCAGCGGACCTTGAGGTCGTCACGTTCGGTCTTGACGTTCTTGAGCTCGGTCTCCAGGCTGCTCATCTGGTCAACGCGTTTTTGTCGATATCGGCGAGCTGCGAGAGTGTTCGCTTTGCGCTTCTCAACACGAGCCACTTCGGGCGCCAAGGGGCTGTTTTTGGACGTTGACAATTTAGAGTATGCCAAGGATTGCTCTGGTGAAGACGAGATCCGGTCCTTGGAGCTTGTACTGGAGGAACCAGATTGAGAGTGATCTGTTTTGTTTAGATACTAATACAAGAAAATATGTGATGTTCTTACCCTTTGTCATAGGGGTGGAAAAGTTTGTAATAGGCAGATCTCCCATGCCAGATGACATGGCTAAGGTATTGGTGTGGTCCTCAGCTGTAGTGAACAAAGTAGAGCCGCCGGGGACCATTTGAATGCCATGGCCAAGAAAGTGTGGTGAGTCAGATGAAGGTAAGGAGAAAGCGTTCCAGTTCGTGTTCGTATCATTGGGAAAATCGGGTGCAGCAAGGCTAGCCGTCAAAGAGTCCAAAGAAGTAGAAGAAGAAGACAAGGGGAGCGTAGTAGAATCGAGAAGACAATTATTGATATCGGCTGTGGAAAAGGAGAGGGTGTAATCCCAGTTAATTGGCGGCTGTCCACAGTCTTCGTGATCTTTGACCGCGTTGAGATGGCTGGAACTGGATGTGGGAGTTGGTGTACTGCATGTCGAGATTGTAAAGCGCGGGTCCTGATACCCGCTGGTGAAACTTAGAAATTCTTCAAGGGAAATTGAAACTACTGAAGGGCGCCCGTCACGGGGTGTGCGAGCGCGGTTGGGGGATGAGGTCAGAAAACGGACTGCGGGGTGTGCTCGCTTTATACTACTGGGGACAATGGGTGTACGAGGCGCAGTGGAGCCAGGCCCACCATGCCAGGAATGGCTACTAAGCCGCTCGGGCACCTGGGCTCTCGCAGAGTTTCCGAGCTGCATAGAGCCAGCGCCTGCGCCCTTTTTCATCTGCAACACAGCCCGACAATGGCTGCCATACCCCCCTCGCGAATATTGCGATCTGGTCTAGCACTGCAGAAATCGGATGCCGTACTCTCATTTCTCGCACCCTCCGTCCAATGCACGCGCAACGCTCCCGTGGCACGATTCTCGACCTCGCCAGCGCTATGCAAGAGAGATAACAACAGGAACCGAGGCCTTTCGGCCGTGAGGAATACAGGACTTCGACCCAGACAGACACTGTCTGTAAAGCAGAAAGATTTTGAGAACCAGCAGTTGCCAAAACCCGTTGCGATCGAGACTAAAGTGACGGGCACACCAGACCACGGCCTATGGGACTTTTTCAAAGACCAAAAGCTTCTACAGACCCCAGTTGAAGAGCAGCGACACGGTATATAGCATTGGCCCCTGAGCTAGCACGTCAATGGCTGACCAGGACACAGGAAGGGCATGGACGGTTGGCGAGCTGCGCAATCGTGACTGGGATTCACTGCACCAGTTGTGGTGGGTATGCGTCAAGGAGCGAAACCGCCTAGCGACCGAGAAGATCGAGCGCAAACGCTTAGAAGCCGGCTACGGCGATCACGAAAGCAACCAACGAGATAGGACAGTGCAGGAGACTATGAAGGCCATTTTGGACACCCTTGCGGAGAGACAACTCGCATACCAGGAAGCGCTTGAGCTTGCAAAGCGCGACCCAAGCATCGACCTCAATCGAACGGATGGACCGCAATACACGCAGGAGCCATATGTACGTACGATCTGCTCTCATGGCATGATCTCTCATTAACTCCGCCTTTAGGACCCACTCGAGTCAGATGAAGCGCTCTACGACGCGCAGCCGGAGCCTACAAGTGAGGGGCGCGTGAAGAACAAGACACCCGTGTAGGTAGAGAATAACCGACCGCAAACGTAAAGTATGCAAGGAAGAATGCGTCTGGACACACGTCCAGACCGAGGGTAGCCTATAACGGGCATATCCAGTATAGGAGTATCACTGTATGATCACCACATGTATATTCTGTACATTATCTCGTATATCCGGTGGCAGGCGGGAAACAGAGCTGGCGGCATCTGGATAACATGGAGAATCGCTCGTATGACTTCATACAGCTAGGTAACTTCGGCAGCTTTGGGAGACCCTAGTGAAAGACAAGAATGAAAATAAAAATTTCAACACATCTAATTCTCTGTGTGCCCGAAACGCGACTTGTTATGAAAGCGCAATGCATAATGGTCGACGAGCCTCAGACGCCACTGCACAATTGGCGAGGCAAAGGAAGCTACCTTTGTACAGCAACCCCACATCATCGCTCACCGCAACACCTCTGAGCCCGCCACTGTCCACC
Organism: Phoma sp. ATCC 74077; assembly: GCA_033682645.1. Classification (NCBI taxonomy): domain Eukaryota; kingdom Fungi; phylum Ascomycota; class Dothideomycetes; order Pleosporales; family Didymellaceae; genus Phoma; species Phoma sp. ATCC 74077. The sequence goes on along the minus strand of JAWDJC010000016.1, from coordinate 1,160,542 downwards.
CGCATTCTAGTGCACAGCTCCTACGAAACTTCCAACCCCCTCCTATACTAGACAAATTACTTCTCACAATTATGGACGAGATCGCGCCCGAGTACGATGTTGTGGTTCTAGGAACAGGTGGGCGGCTGCCCCGCTGTGAACACCCCAGAAGCTAATGATCTCCAGGTCTCACAGAATGCGTGCTCTCAGGGTAACACATGTCTTTGGATGGGAAGGATGCACACTAACATATGCCCAGTGTTCTCAGTGTCAAGGGCAAGAAGGTCCTTCACATTGACCGCAACGACCACTACGGCGGGTAAGTTGCCTTGCTAACAATTGTTGCATGCAAGAGAGCTTATATGACGCAGCGAGGCGGCCTCACTCAACATTGAAGCGGTATGTGTGGTGGTAGCCTTATCTGCATAGCAAGGCGCTCATAATTTATTGCAGCTCTTCAAGAGATACGGACAGACTACTGGAGAGCCATGGAAGAAGTACGGCCGCGTAAACGACTGGAACATCGACCTCGTCCCCAAGCTCCTCATGTCGAATGGCGAGCTCACGAACATCCTCGTTTCGACCGATGTCACAAAGTACCTCGAGTTTAAGCAGATTGCTGGCAGTTACGTACAACAGGGTCAGGGTCCCAAGGCGACCGTCGCAAAGGTCCCTTCAGATGCCGGCGAGGCCCTCCGATCGCCTTTGATGGGCCTATTCGAGAAGCGCAGGGCCAGGAACTTCTTGGAGTGGGTCGGGGCATACAAGGAGGAGGATCCCGCGACACACAAGGGTGAGTACTACAGCAGACAAGGGAAGTGCATGTCTACAATTGCTAACTGCGTACTGTACTGTAGGGCTTGATGTGAAGGGCTGCACCATGAAGGACGTCTACGACAAGTTCGGTCTGGAAGCTACTACTCGCGACTTCATCGGACACTCCATGGCTCTATACGCAACGGACGACTACATTACCACCAAAGGCCAGGCAAATGAGGCTATCCAACGCATCAGGCTCTATGTCAATTCCATGGCACGATACGGAAAGTCTCCGTACATCTACCCACTTTACGGGCTTGGAGAGCTCCCTCAAGGTTTTGCGCGTCTATCTGCCATCTACGGCGGTACATATATGCTCAACACGGATGTTGACGAGTTCCTTTATGACGGCGGCAAGGTCGTCGGCATCAAGGCCACTATGAAGGAGAAGGATGATGCTGGTCCGGGCATGAAGTTTGAGACGAAGGCGAAGAAGATTCTCGCAGATCCTTCATACTTCCCGGGCAAGGTGCGAGTTACTGGGCACCTGCTCAAGGCCATTTGCATTCTCAACCACCCCATTCCCAACACTGCCGACGCCGACTCCCTACAGCTCATCATTCCTCAGTCCCAGGTCGGACGCAAGCATGGTGCGTCTAGATACGATCTCCACTAGCATAGAACTAACAGGCTTTACCAGACATCTACATTGCCGTCGTCTCGTCCGCCCACAACGTCTGCCCCAAGGGCTACTACATCGCTATCGTATCTACCATTGCGGAGAACGACAGCAACCACCACCTGGAGCTCCAGCCTGGACTAGACCGTCTTGGCAGGATTGAGGAGCAATTCATGGGCCAACCCATTCCGCTCTACGAGCCTCTTGAGAGCGGTGTGAACGACAATATCTTCCTCTCTAAGAGCTACGATGCTACCAGCCACTTCGAGACCACCACAGGTAGGAATTGTACGTCCCTATAGAAAGCTATGTTGCTGACACTTTTTAGATGACATCAAGGACATTTACCGACGTGCTGAAGGCCACGAGTTGGTTGTTGAGGGTCTGAGAGACGGACAGAACTTCAATGTCGAAGAGTAGGCAGGCACTAGTAGATTGACAAATTATACGGGCAGCAAGCGGTCGTTTGATTTATCTTCTGGTTACTGCTGGAGTTGGTCTCATATCACATGCATCCTTCATCATAAACACAATGGCACTAACTCTCAAATCGTGATGTGAGTATGTTAAAGCAGTCCGGGTGTCACCTAGTCATAACGGAAGCCTGAGTACTTTCGAACTATGATGCACTTGCCTTTCAGCGAGGTCCATATGTGGTGAAGACGGTTCAGGCTGCCAATTGGCTTGCGGAGGGGATTCTCGGCTATTGCCTGTTTGGGCGAGGGAAGCTGCGACCTTGCCCTCCATCTCTCACCTCAGCCATGGAACTTGTGTCGAGAGCTTTCACTTCGAAAAGGATTTATAGTCTAAGCAGAGTGTCACGTATCCAGGGGGGGCACCGCAAACTAGATATTGAATCTGGGTTTAATTCGAAGTACCTTGATGACCCCAGTCCGTAAATCTTGGCAGGGACACCTTCATGGTCCCGTAAACGACACAAGCCATTGCGGTGCTACGTCGCATCAAAAGGTCTCCTCGAGACATCCGCTCTTTTGTGCATTTTCGCGATGGCACAGTTCGGGCGCTATCGTTTCCTTGTGGTGGCCGTGGTATTTCATCTGGTCTACATTTACAGCATCTTTTCGATATATTTTGTGAGCCCAGTTGTTCATGGCATGCGCGAGCATCGGGTAGAGACCCAAAAAGCACCTGCAAAACGGCTAGTCCTCTTCGTCGGTAAGTGTTTACAAGACTTCGGCCGCTTCAAGTACTGACAACACTGTAGGCGACGGCCTTCGTGCGGACAAGGCATTTCAATCATTCCCAGACCCTGATCCTAATGCCCCCACGTCACTCGGGGAAGACCCTACCATACCTCGACCCCTCGCTCGCTACCTTCGCTCGCGAGTCCTAGAAAGTGGCACATTTGGCGTCTCCCATACACGTGTTCCTACCGAATCTCGGCCAGGACACGTTGCGCTCATTGCTGGTTTATACGAGGATGTCTCGGCGGTTACTACGGGGTGGAAGCTGAACCCGGTGCACTTCGACAGCGTGTTCAACCGGAGTAGACACACATGGAGCTGGGGAAGCCCGGATATTCTGCCCATGTTCGAACAGGGAGCTGTCCCTGGAAGAGTCGACGCGTTTTGCTACGAAGCAGAGTTTGAGGACTCTTCGAAGGATGCCTGGGTGCTTGATGAATGGGTCTTTGAAAGAGTCAGGAAGCTTTTTAAGGACGCAAAGACAAATGCGACGCTAAATGCTGAGCTGAGGCAGGAGAAGAATGTCTTTTTCCTCCACCTACTTGGATTGGATACTACCGGTCATGCGCATCGACCATATTCGTGGCAGTACTTGCACAACATTCAGATCGTGGATCGCGGTGTGCAGGAGATCACTCGGCTTATCGAAGAGTTCTACGATGATGAGAAGACAGCTTTCGTATTTACCGCAGACCATGGTATGAGCGATTGGGGCAGTCATGGAGATGGGCATCCAGACAATACACGCACACCCTTAATCGCCTGGGGCGCTGGTGTCGCAACGCCGGTCAAGAACACGTCTGGTGTTGCTCAGGGTCATAATGAGTTCTCATCCGACTGGAATTTGGATGAGATCGAACGACATGATGTAGACCAAGCTGATGTAGCAGCGCTGATGGCTTACCTTGTCGGCCTTGACTTTCCCACAAATTCGGTCGGAGTGCTGCCACTGTCGTATCTCAACACGGATCCTAAATCCAAGGCCGATGCACTCTTAGCCAACGCAAAAGAAATACTGGAGATGTATCATGTCAAGGAAGAGCTGAAGAAGTCCACTGAGCTTCGTTATAAGCCCTTCCCTGGCCTGGGCGACGAGTCGCATTCCGTTGAGCATAGGGTCTCTCAGATACAAAAAGCCATCGATGACGGCAAAAATGAAGAGGCGATTCGTCAGACCTATGACCTCATTGACCTCGGGCTCGATGGCTTGAGATACCTGCAAACATACGACTGGCTTTTCCTGCGGACACTCGTCACAGCTGGGTATGTCGGCTGGATCGTATTTGCTATCACCACGGTTATCGACCTGCATGTGCTTACGGAAGATGTGCCGGCCCTCAGGACAACTCAAAGCATTGCTCTCTTCTCCGCGCTGCTAGTTGCGCTTTACGCCGTTCTTCTCAAGCAGCGGTCACCTATTTTGTACTATGTTTATGCTTTCTTCCCTGTCCTCTTTTGGGAGGAAGTATACGCTCGTCGTGCATCCCTCACAAAGGGAAGCAAGATTCTTTTTGGTCACGTCTCCTCCAACGGCGACATTGCCAAGCTTGTACTCTCCACACTAGGCTTTTTTGGTCTTTTGGAGGCTTTGGTACGTGGTTCCATTAACAGCGTGATCTAACTTCTAACAAATGAACAGGTTCAAAGCTACTTCGTCAGGGAAATCTATACTATCTGTTATCTGCTTGCCACGTGCTGGCCGGCAGTGTATGGTCAGGAGTTCATGCGAAAGAATTTGGGCACTGTCACCACCTGGGTATTATCTTGCATAATCATGAGCGCTTTTACTATGCTTCCTGCAAACAAAGCAGAAGATACTCGACTTATGTAAGGCACTCAATCACATAGTCAAAACAACTTGCTGACAGTCATTAGCTTGCTCGGAGGAGGCCTTATGTTCGCCGTTGGCGCGCTGTATCTTCTATTCGAGAAGAACATCCTTGCAGATACAGCGTCGGATGATGAACTCGCTCAACCCAAGCTGGATGATAAGTCTCGTATCATACTCAGCGTTCAGCTCGGTCTAGTACTACTGTCCATGATCGTCACCAAAAGCAGCATTGGCTACATCCAGGCTCGACAAGGAATACCACTGGGCGTCCTGACGGTGGGAAGGGCAACACTTCTGGCATCCTTGATCCTCCCTCAACTGCATGGATTCTATCCAAACAGCCACTACGTCCATCGCCTTGTGGTCATATTCCTGCAATTCGCGCCTACTTTCATCATCCTAACCATCTCATTCGAAGGTCTCTTCTACTTCGCCTTCTGTCTGTGCCTCTTCAGCTGGATGCGCCTGGAGCACAAAGTCTATCTCCACACGAATAATACCAAAGAGACTGTTTCGACTTCCACTAACCCAATGAAGCCAGCCGTCCAAGCCGCAACAGACCGACTTGATTCGATTCAGAAGGGCGATTACCGCTCACTCACCCTCGCCGATGCTCGAATTGCGCTCTTTTTCTTCTTCTTTATCCAATCGGCCTTCTTCAGCGCCTCCAACATCGCATCTGTGTCGTCGTTCTCCCTTGACGCTGTGTACCGGCTGATCCCCGTCTTCGACCCTTTCTCGCAAGGCGCGTTACTCATGCTCAAACTCATGGTGCCCTTCGCCGCACTCTCAGCCAACTTTGGGTTGCTGAACCAGAGACTTGGAGTCGCGCCTTCAGCGCTGTTCATGGTGGTCATGGCGGTTAGCGACGTCATGACGCTGAGTTTCTTCTTCATGGTCAAGGATGAAGGGAGCTGGTTGGATATTGGGACAACAATTAGTCACTTTGTGATTGCGAGTCTGCTCGGCGTCTTCGTCGCGGGACTTGAAATCTATAGTGAGTGGACTATCAAAGGGGTGAAGTTCAGTGACGCGAGCAAAGCTGCGAGCAAAAGCGGTGACAAGGGTAAAGCGAGCACGAACGGCAAAGTGAATGGACAGAAAAAGTAGGCTTGGTTATGCAAAAGCATCCAAGTCAATGTATAAATAGCTGAACTGACATAGAAATTCTATATACCGACCATCTCTGTCTCAAGCAAGCTGCGTGATGCGTGGTCCAAACAATTCTCCGATGGCAGCAGCGAATCAACGACGAGCGACGACTAGCGCAGGTGCGGGCGGGAGGAGGCTGGTTCCAAAAAACATGGGCGGGGAAGCAGCGGAAGCTCGGGCCCCCGCCTCAACACATGGGCCTTGGACGTCTACGAGCAGCAACACATGCAATCAGCGTTGCATCAATATCCTGCCCTGCGGAGCCAATTCGCATTGTTTACTCCCTGTCGCGTGGACACGGAGCAGCTTGTGTGACGGCAAGGCTCGCGTGTAACGTGGTTGTCCGCTCTTCTGATTATCGTTATCGACCGAGTTCCCAACCCCCTCGACGGCCGTCAGCCATTTCAATTCCCACACCTATCTCAGGCCATCAGTCCCCAACCACTCACTCCTCCTGAGGGCGCGTAATCTCGCTTCGCCCCTCTCGCGCCATATAATCGTCCTTTCCTTCGCCCGCCCGAGCTGCCTCTTCTTTTCCCATGATGTTCTTCAAACGCCGGTCCCGCGCAAACAGCTACGTTGAGCACGACGCGCCTCCTCGCTCACAATCCTTCGACGACTACGCAGAGAAGCGCCCAGACTCGAGCCGCAAAGAATCGCACCAGCAGCAGCCCACCTCGCCCACAGAAGACGCTGATATGTACCCGCGCCCGCAACAGCCCCAAGAAACGGCCTACCCGCAGGGTGTCCCCAACGGCGGCCACAACGCAATGCCTATCAGGAGTCAGCAGGTTCCGACCATGGGCAGCAACAAGCCAGAGCCAATGCCAGATCTGCTCGCCCAGGCTTTCAATCAGGCTGTCCGACCGTACACAGAGAAGATTGAGCACCTTGAGAGCCAGCTCGCCGATATGCAGGCGTGGGTAGACCAGCTTGAGCAGCAGCGTGCCGAAGTACACAACTGGATCGACAAGCGCGGACTACGACCTGGTATGTTTCTTTTCTTTTCTCTTCTCCGGCCCCTATACTGACAAACATCCCAGACGTTCCCGCTTCTATCGCTAAAATCATGGATACCACCACAGCTGATGCTGCGCCCACGCTCAACGCACAGCTTGATCGCAAGATCACCATCGTTAATTTCGATTTGCATCGCCTTCAAGACGACCTTAACGACTCCATTTCATCATCGCACTTCGCTTCCGCCATGCTCAAATTCCTACCTGACATCCAGCGCCTGACGCTCCTCCCATCGGGACCTCGCTATGCGTTTGATCTCATCCTCAAGCTGGGCGGCAATCTCAACTCCCACGGTGGCATTGATAGCGCCGATGCTAGCGATATCGCAGCGCGCCGCGACTTCTACAGTAGACTGGACGAAGCTATGGTCGATGTCGTCCAGCGCCGATTCGGCGAGGGCGAAGACTGGAATGTTCCGCGCGAGATCAAGCGCATTGAAAAGACTGCCAGCTACCTCAAGACATATGGTGTTGAGCCGTACTTCCCTCAGACGCTGGAGCTGATGAAGCGGGAATTGGAGTTCCAGCCTAACGGTGCGCCCAATGGGCAGGGAACTCCTCCGCGGTACCATTAGCTGTCTTGAGAGTGCTTGAGTTGGCGTGAGCTGACAGTTGGGCTTTAGTTCGACGATAGGGAAAGAGGTGACGGATACGGCTTGGTGGAAAAGATCGAGTTCGAACGGTCCTGCCGTGCCACCTCGGCGTTCATCCTTTACTGGCAGATTGATCTCCATCTCGAGGCGTTTATCTGGTTCACTGCCGGAACAATGTTCTTCTTTTCGGGGAAGACTGGTTACGGCACCCCGCATATCAAGACATCGCTATGTAAGAGCCAGCCGAACAGATCTTCCTCCTGCCAGGACGAGCCAAACGGACCCTAGTTCGTCGACGAAGACTGTTATGCCGAAATCTCTATATTCTGAGGATGCCAGCGGACCAAGCCAACGTGCGTCTATAGAGGCTAGCGACCCAAGCTCTCTCCCTCCTAGCGAAAGAACCTCCAGTCAACCACTCGATTGACTTCCTCGACGTCTGTCTCGCAACTCGGTCCTTTTGACCCCCTACAGGATGAGACTCTTTGGTATCCTTGGCTTATCACAGGCTGGGATTTCTCCAGCGCTGACGTTGGGGATCAGGATGTCTTGCGAAGTCGGCCTTCCCAGATGAACGCACTGGAGCAACATCACAAACATGGATTGCACACCATCGACGAATTAAACCAATAGAGAAGCCTAGCGTCAAATTTCCCCTCCGATGGACCCGCCATTGTTTCACGGAGATCGAGCTCGAGTCGAACTGTCGCTCAAGTTGCTTACTCACCACTCTCAAGATGTTCTTCATCTTCTTCACTTCTTCTTACGATGATCATATTTCCGCTGTCAAAACATCTTCACCCATGTATTTGCATCACATTCTTGCATTCTTCTTTCACCATTGGTGCATACCGCATTCCTGACTTCTGTCCTCTGGGTTTGCTGGGTTGCTGCATCAGGACACGGCAGATCACGACTGTACTTAATATTTTCACTATCACGAATCTCCTTGCTTGCATTGCTGGGGGATGGTACTGATATAGTGGGTGGGTTGGTGGGAACACGCGCGTGTTCCACGCATACCCAGTACTGGTAATGGGCGATGGCGCTCAGGGCGTTCTGGGACATGGATATGCAGTATAGTTGCATGGTGAGTTTCTTTGAGCTTCAAAGAATAATTGATAAAGTATATTTCAAAAAGCTTCATCTGATTGCTGGTCGCTACGCGATGCTCTGAATTCATTCCATGGTGCACTCTCTACGGAGCTGGTCTCGGCGCCGACTTTAGCCAAAGACCAGCCAGGCTACTACATAATCCGTTCATCATGTCCTTACGACCTATGTCAGTTTCCCGTGGTAGGTGGCAACCTGCTATATCATCGCAACATATCTCCAGTTCTCCCTCTGTATCGGCCAGAGCACATGGTACGCTGAACTCCTCATCCCGGAGATGCGCGATCAAAGTTGACAAACAACCACTCGCCACACGCGACGAGAAAGGCAATCCGGCCATGCTAATGTAAAAGGCAAACATGGCAAAGTCGAGAAACCCATCGGATGAAGAGGCGGAGCTAGCTCCGCGGGTGGCATTGTCTCTAGATTTCCCCGCGTTGAGATCGTCGGTATTGATGTCATTCCTAAAGAGGTAATCCGACGCACCACATGGTTCTTCTGGAAGTGTTGATGTGTGATTTGGGATGGGATCTGACGTCCACGGTTGGGCAAGTAGGCTATATGTTTTGTTGTGTCGTTGGCGTTGGGTGGTTATTTATACTATATTCGACGACCTTTCGGTCACTTCTTACTTCTTTTATAGAGCCTTACGACCCTTTGGAGAGACTATTCAGTCGTAACATACGAAATTCGAGGCCAATATGCCGGACGTTGGTGGATCTACCCCTTATGGAGAGGCTATTATCAATGGCCTGCTCAAGAAAGAAGGGAAGCCCTCAGTACCAGCGCATACAAGCAAGGATGATATGACGCTTGTGCTGCAGAGCTTCAGATTGCTCATCGCGGATCTGTGCCAACAGTTTGGAATGGGGCATCCTGGATCAGCGATAGGAATGGCTGCGATTGGTGTTGCGCTGTGGAAGTACGCCATGAGATATTCACCCAACAATCCAGACTGGTTCAATCGAGATAGATTTCTATTATCCAACGGTAAGTTGTGGACACTGGCTTAGAGAGGAAGTTGACGCTGACTTTGAGACAGGACACGCGTGTCTTTTCCAATATGCCAACCTCTATCTTTCTGGCTATAAGGCAATGACCTGGGAGCAGCTTCTGTCCTATCACTCCGAACGCCCTGATAGTTTGTGCCCTGGACATCCTGAAATCGAGCATGAAGGTATTGAGCTCACTACCGGTCCTCTAGGGCAGGGCATTGCAAATGCCGTAGGCCTAGCAATGGCAACTAAGCATCTTGCGGCTACATTTAATCGTCCTGGATATGAGGTTGTGAGCAACCACACCTGGTGCATCGTCGGTGATGCCTGTCTACAAGAGGGCGTAGGGTGTGAGGCGTTCAGCTATGCCGGTCACCTTAAATTAGGTAATCTGACGGTTATCTATGATAACAACCAGATCAGCTGTGATGGATCAGTAGACCTTACGAATACGGAAGATGTGAACAAGAAGATGGATGCCTGTGGCTGGGAGATTATCAATGTTGAAGACGGTGTCAACGATGTCGAAGCTATCGTCGCCGCTCTTGAGAAGGGGCGAGGTCCTAACCGCACGAAACCACTGTTCATTAATATCCGAACGATCATCGGGGTTGGTAGTGCGGTCGCTGGTCAGGCAGTCTCTCATGGCGCCCCACTGGGAGCTGACAATGTTACCGAGATGAAGAAGGCTTATGGCTGGGATGTGAAGAAAACTTTCTACATCCCCGACAAGGTCAAGGAGTTCTACGCTGATATACCAACACGCGGTGATCAGCATGTCCAAGAGTGGAATGACCTTCTCGACGCTTACACGAAGGAGCATCCCGAGCTCTCGCAAACCCTCAAGGATCGCATGGCTGGCAAACTTCCCGACGGATGGGACTCCATGATCCCCACAGAATTCAGTTCCGACCCAACACCAACTCGAAAGTCAAACAACGCAGTCGTTGCAAAACTTCTAGCTGAGATTCCAACCTTCGTGGTCGGAACCGCAGACCTAACACCCAGCGTAAACCTCACTTACAAAGACTACACGATCTTCAACCCTCCCGATCTAAAACCCACTTCCGGGGCTCAAGGCTCCTACAAAGGCCGCTACATCCACTTCGGCATCCGCGAACACGTCATGGCGGCCATCGCAAACGGCCTCGCAGCATTCTCCCCCAGAACAATCATCCCCATCACCTCCTCCTTCTTCATGTTTTACCTGTACGCCGCGCCCGCCGTCCGCATGGGCGCACTGCAGAAGTTAAAAGTAATCCACGTCGCCACGCACGACAGTATCGGCGCCGGCGAAGACGGGCCAACACATCAACCCGTTGAACTCGCAGCGCTATACAGGGCCATGCCAAACATGCAGTACATTCGCCCTGGGGACTCGGAAGAAGTAGCTGGCGCGTGGGCGACGGCGATAAAACATACGGATGGACCGAGTATGATCAGTGTGAGCAGACATGCTGTGCCACAATTCCCTGGCCTGACGAAGCGCGAGGGCGTGAGTAAAGGCGCGTATGTGCTTCGAGAAGAAAAAGACGCTCAAGTCACGCTTATAGCTGTCGGCGCGGAACTCTCGTTCGCTGTGAATGTCGCGGATGCCCTGGACAAGTGCGAACCGCCTATCAGAGCGCGCGTTGTGTCTTTCCCTTCGCACGCTTTGTTCCGCGTGCAGCCGCTGCTATACCAACGGGAGGTCTTGCGCCGGAATGAAGGGATACCTGCGGTGGTTATTGAGCCGTATGTTAGTCTTGGGTGGGAGCGCTGGGCGGATGCGGGCGTGAATATGAAGGGTTTCGGACATTCGTTGCCGGGCAAGAATATTTATGATTATTTTAGTTATACGACGGAGAGTATGACGGAGAGGGTGAGGGGGTTCTTGGGCGAATGGGAAGAGGGGAAGGTGGGGAGGGGAGAGTATGTTGAGCTTTAAATAAGATGGACATGTATGATTGTATGACTGTAAATATGGTAGGCATAGTCCTTAGTCGACATGATTTTTAAGTGGTAGTCTGAACGTAATATTTTCCATTATCTTCAAGAAAATAAAGGTCACCGAAATAGCAGTATACGCAAAAGCAAAAGTACTCACAATTCCTGAGCCATTGCTCCCCTTGCATCCATTCATACCTCCGTTCTCCTATACTTAGCACCTTGACGTCACTCCCCTCGCTTCGAACGAATGTTCATGCAAGCCGATCACGTTCTCGACCGTTAAGCCCCTAGTGATCGATCATCTCGCGTACGCGTGCACGGATAGCCATGTGAAACAAGCCGTTGTTCGCGTGGGACTTTAGCCGGGTAAACGAACCAACATGGTGAACGCAGCAAAAACGCGTGCTCTGACTACGCGAGCGAACGACCCGCGCGCGCGAAAGAGACTATCGACTGGATGAGACGGCAGTTGGGACATGTATGTGATCAAACATTACTCCTATTTCGTAAAGATGTCTATGGAATCTGGCTACAGCAGCCGAAAGTGCCTCCGATTACGCCTTCTCATTCCCAATGCTTGCGCTGCCGCCTCCTCTTGCTTCAGCTAGTAATTGCGTGCCGACAACCTCGCCGGTACTCTTGCTCTTGAACACACCGGAGATGGAGTATAGGCCTGCGAAGGGCTCGTAAATGTACTCTTCCTCCCAGACTTCTTCCCCATGGAAAGTTACGCTTTCGTTGAATCCGTTGAAGCGCATGTTCTTCAAGTAATCGCCTACAACTGTGCTGCCTGAGATCAAGCCGTTGTTGTTGAGTGTCTGCTCGACGATATCGCCGTTTTGCGCCAGGACGCGGCGCTTGTGCGTGTTGCCCTCGAAGTTATTGACAGAGTAGAGGATGTTGTTGCGGAGGTCCCATTGATGAAAGTCAAGATCGCGCTTTGCTTTTGCTTGAGCGGTCTCATTGTTGTTCAAGTCGTCTCCGATGCCGCCGATGAGACCAGCAGTGTCGTTGATAATGGTACCGAGACCGTTGCCGAGCTCAGCGATGACGGGGTTCAGATCAATGCTGTCAAGAACATCGCCAATCATTTTGACGAGGTTGGCCAAGCGGGCCTCGAGGTACACTTTCGCGGTGACATTTTGAATGAGTAGAGTGACTTTGTCGATGCTGAGATCGACTCCGGCGTTGAACTGCAGCAACTGGAGCACTTGGGCATCGAGATTGATCTTTGCGGTCAGGTTGTCAACGCCAATGAAGATTTCACCAACGTGAACCGACGCATTTAACAACACATCTGGTTCCGGCACAAAGGCGGACACATTTGAGGGCGTATTTTCGGTTTCGTAGAGCACAGCGAGCGGATCGCCGTCTTGTCGAATGTCGAGTTTGTAACCAGAGTAACCATCGGAGTCAGATTGGCAGATGGCGAGGAATGGTAGAGAAAGGAGCGTGACTGCTGAGAGAATTGACCTCATCTTAGCTGCTGAAACAGGGTGTTGTGCGGCGATGGAGAGAATGGACGCAGGTCAAGAAGCTGCTGAGAGACGAAGAGAAGGGAAGCGGCAGCTTGATGAAAGGCGTCAGCCAGCGAAAGAGGGCAAGCGACGGTTAACAATACCATCGAGACTTGCAGTGAGCTACTTACCGGGTTAGAGATGCTGCATGATTAACCCGACGCCACAAGGCCAACAGAAACAAATTAAGGAGACCAAACGCACATTCGCCATTCGGCGCGATTGCTCAAAAGACCAAGTTTTTCGTATGCAAATCAAGATTCTAGGTGTGCTTACCCCAGGAACGTTCCAAATAGCGCGTTGCAGCCCTGTAGAGACCCCGGTCGGTGGCTGCATAGGGGGTTTCAACCGAGATTATCCTGATGGGAATCCTGGGTTATGCATGGTGATCCACTGAATGATTTGCAACGGCATTCCTTCGCTTTAAACGTTTCTTGGACTTTGTTCGCTGTTACTTGTACGGCTTCCTCGCTCCTTACTATCGTTCGTTGTGTTTGCCGTCGCTGTCGCCAAAATGTCGTTCTCTATCCGCCTACTGCTCATCAGCATTTTCTTCACTTTCGCGACCCACGTACTTGCGCAAACTGCGTCTTCAGCGGCTTCTCCCCAGCCGTCCACTCCTCCCATCACAAGCAGTACACCACCGCGCGGCAATGGAACAAGCTCGACTGCACCGCCGGAAGTTGGGCCTACCTCGTCAACAGCACCAGATGTGCTTCTCCGCGTCCCAGAACTGCACGTTGGGCGAATCGAACTCGGAGTGGAAAAGCTCCAAGCTGATCTCAACCTAAACGCCAAAGTCGCAGGTCTCGTCCAAGTCAATGCCGGAGTCCAGGTTTACGTAGAGAAAGTCAACATCACAATTGCTGATGTGGACGTTGATCTTGAGTTGGTCGTGCGACTAGGCAACCTCGTTTCCATTGTTGAGCGCGTGTTTGATTCTTTGGACCTGAACCCTCTATTGATCAGTCTAATCGGTAACGTGACCAACTTGGTCGGCGAGGTCATTGGCGCAGTAGACGGACTGGTGAGCATTTGATCAAAGTCTAGAATGCGGGACCTGAGCTAATAACGTGCAGCTTGGATCCATTACGCAGAACGGAAAGACATTGAACTTCTTGGTTGACAACCTGGGCAATATTGTCCAAGAAGTGGTTGGAAGCGCTGGAGACGTTCTCTCGCAGATTGTTGGAAACTTCAAGGTATGTCTCGTGAATCTGGCAGTATAATGCAGAGACTGACCGAAGGTACAGCTGAACATGACTGAAGTCGCTGGAAGCGTGAAGCAAATCGGTCAAGGCCTTACGCAGAAGACTTACTCCTACGAGCCATTGAACGCCCTTGTCGACATTGTGACCAACGCAGCCGGTACGTTTATACAGCTTTTCCCTTCTGATTATCAACTGACCATCCTCTTTAGGCCAAGTTGTTCAAGCAGTTGTTCAGAAGCAGACAGGTGGTGGCGGAGGTTCCACCCCCTCGCCCACACCCTCAGGGACACCGATGCCAGTCAGCCTACCCGTCAGCTCGGCCACAGGTGCTGCATAGAGTACCTAGCATATTAGCGTTAGCATAATGTAATGCCTATTTGACGTCATTGATTCTCAGGTGACAGTCCGTTCTGTTTCATATTGAAAACAGTTTATGGAATGATTTTGCCGACCAGAGAGCAGCTTTGGGAGGCACCCGCGTGTGGGGCCCTAGTCGGGGACGGCATATTTGAAAGTTTGAAACATTAGTCACTGAGCGTCCAACTGTGATAGATGACCATTGTCATGCGTTGATGGAGGTAAATGGTACACGACCGGCAGTGCGTCGGGTAGACGATGCTTGCATGATGACTAAGACACGCGACCTCCATGATTGGCACCCTCAAGAGTCGAACTGTACACTACCTTCGGGTGCTTGGTCTATTCGAGTCGGAGCCTAAAAACATCGTCCTATCAAGATTTGGATGCTTGTATTGTTGAAACGGCTCTCCATCATTAATGACCACCCCATACGACCTCTATTCTGCTATCAACCTCCATGCAATACACTCTGCTCAAGCAACCGTCTCTCGCCTCTCCTCTACCGCCCGTTGCTTGTCGTCTCTCGCCACGAAGAACCAGCTCGTCAGCACGGCACCTAAGCATGTCGATAGTAATGCAATCGAACAGATATAGCTAACACGATACGTCGGGCCGAACTTCGGTTGATAGATCTGGGGACCAACAATGCCCATAAGTTGGCAGCTGGCATTCGTCAAGCCGATAGCAAGTCCGGCAGTCGTTGTTCCTCTCGCTGCTCGAATGCGTTCTGGCCAGATGATTGCAAAGAAAGACTGCGAGGCTGCCGTCGCGATCATTACAAAGATGTACTTCGCGACTGGTTGCTTGACGGTAATGAGAAGTATGTAGCAGATAATCTGCGTTATCTCGACGCCCAGGCCGGCGACCCAGGGTGATAGGCGCTTCGTGTGTATAAAGAAAGCGAGACCGCAGAGTATAACGAAGACAAGCGTGAACGGTGGCTAGAAAGGTCAGTATCGATTCTCACGGGGTGTATCGGGATTCTTACCATGGTCATGACCTGCGAGATGGCCGTGTTTGAGATGCCCAGCTCGTAGATGACGGTTGGCAACACAAACGAGATGCCCCAGCCACCGATTCCGTGTGTAATCCAAATCATCAGGAAAGGCACAAACGTCGGGCTCTTGAACAAACTCTTAATCTGCTCAAGATCGAACGTCTTTGCGCGCATTGTGGGTGCTTGCTTGGGTAAGTCGGCCAGGATAGCTTCGCGTTCGTCTTCGTTGAGGAACTTGACTGTTTGGGGATAGTTTGGCAGATAAAAGAAGGTATAAATCGAGCATAAGATTGCGGGTATGCCTTCGAGGATAAAGAGCTAGACTCCGTCAGTAGGTGGATCAGTCTGATAACGCCTGAAACAGAACATACCCATCGCCACCCAGCAAGCCCTCCGACGCCGTTCATGAAGGAGATAGCGTACGCCAGCAATCCACTTATCGTTCCTGAAAACATGCCGCAAGCATAGAAGAACGCAATGCGTAGTGGTAGTCGATCAGTCGGGTACCAGAAGCTCAAATGGTACAATACGCCAGGATAGAAGCCTGCCTCAGCAGCTCCAAGGAAGAACCGGCATGCCAGAATGCCCGAGTAGTTCTGTGTTGCACCCTGGCACATTGAGATGATGCCCCAAGTGAGCATGATGCGGCTCATCCAGACGCTGGGACTGAAGTGCTTCAGCATAAGCGTAGCAAGAGGCTCGAAGAACATATATGGGTAGTAAAAGATGCTCAATGCCCAGGCCCATTGTGAGGATGAGAGGCCGCCGAGTTGCTTCTTGATGCCCGTACCTTGCTCAAGGTTCATAATTGCCGTGTTGGAGATATTGCTGACATGAATACGCATGATCAGATAAACGAAGGCATACCAGCAGAGCAGGCGTTTGTCGACTTTTCGATGAGCGGTTTTGAGCGATACTTCCGAGGGCGAGTTCGAGCTGACCTCTGAGTCCGGCGCATATTGGACTTCCTTCGTTGGGATCTCGTCAGGCTGTTTGAGAGACACCATCTTGCTGGGGACTGTCGACGAATCGCGAGTTCAGAAGAGATCTAGAGGATAGTCACGACAGGCCAAACAGCTACCAAGGGAGTGGCTCTATTAAAGCATAGACGGAAGCCGTTGAAGGATCAGCGTTATTGCGGAGCACCGCGCATTATCCCACTCAACTCTTGCGTCTACACCCTATCCATTGAGCAGACTTGCATATCACGCAGCAAATTTCGAAAGCACGTCATGACGCTTTACTAGACAGGGCAGATGAACTATTAGCTGGTGGCCTTAGCCGTACCCAAATGCATTTCCCCGACCTCGCTACATACTCGAATTTTTTCCTGAGCAGAATCATTCGGACGTTATTTGCCGACGCCATCGGCGTTTGGGCGAAGGATGTTGATATCGTCGGTTATGCGAGCACGTAACTTGGCGAGGAATTGCGTGCTCGACACCTCCACTTCTAAGTAGTGACACTCACACGTGCAGTATTACCGACACCGGGGATAAGAGGAAGGTAAATACGTCCGGGGAACCAACACTGAAATTGATTCTCGAAATTTAGTCTGACACAAGAGTCTCCAAAATGCCGTCAGCAACATATCCAGATCCCCCAGCTATCCCGAAATGGAAGCGACCAGGGAAGACTGCTGAGAAGCTCGATTGGGCGGATATCAAAGTCATTGATCTATCAAGCTTCGATGAGCCCGGGGGCAAGCAGAAGTTAGCAGAAGAACTGCGTGATGCTGTAGGATAGCACTTCACTTACTGGTGCTAATTGCTGACTTGGTATGAAGGTACACCACACCGGCTTCTTCAGTATCACCGGGACTAGATTTACACAGGAAGAGGTGGATCGCCAGTACGATATTGGCCAAGCATACTTCGACCTTCCGCTGGAAGAGAAGGGTGATGCCAAATATCGCTGTGACTTTGCGCAGGGAAACTACTTCGGGTACCGCGGTGTAAGTGACAAAGCACCCCTATATCACAATATAATCGCTCATACTGATGATCTGTGATATTCAGGCAAATGAGAAGAAAATCATGGGCACAGACATCCTAGACAACGTGGAATCAGTAAACATCCCCAAATTCATCCCAGCAAACGAAAAGGAGCCATTCCACCCCTTCCTCCGACAATTCCAGCCAGAAATCGAAGACTTCTCGCGCCGTTCCCTCGACCTAGCATCCAAAATCTTCACCTTGTTCTCCATCATCCTTGAGCTCCCAGAAGACTACTTCTCAAAACAGCACCTGTACGAAGACCAATCAGAAGACCATCTCCGCTACATGATCTACCGCCCGCGCTCAGCAGCCGACGACGCAAAAGTGCAAGACACATGGTCGCGCGCACACACTGATTTCGGCAGCCTCACCCTCCTCTGGAGCCAAAATGTAGCAGGACTACAACTCAAGACGCCAGCTGGTGAATGGAAGTACGTCCCGCCCGTCGACAACGGAATTATCTGTAACGTCGGTGATACACTCGACTTCTGGTCTGCAGGGTACTTGAAATCGACTATCCACCGTGTCCAACGGCCGCCGGAAGATCAAGCGCACATTCATCGCTTGGGATTGTTTTACTTTGTCAGGCCGGGTAATGAGGTAGATATCAAACCTGCCCCATCGCCTCTGTTGAAGAGGTTAGGGCGCGTGGCGGAGAATCAAGAGGATGCGACGCCGGTGAGGGGATTAGAGTACGTGCGTGAGCGGGTGAAGAATTATCACAATCATAATGATTACGCAGACATGAAGGGGAAGAAGTTCAAGGTTGGGAATTTGGAGATTGAAGATGAGGCTGCATGATTTAGTAGGGTTGTGTGTATTATGATTGCATTGACGGAAATAAAAGTCCCATGCACATTATATATATATCCCCTCAAGACCAATAGAAACTCATAGCACTTTCTCCCGACCATCCTAACCTAGTATCGAATTCGATAAAAGGACCATATATTCACCCTTAACAAACAACCAAACAAACAACTAGGCAAGCGTCTGTACAAACCACCGCAGAACAATTGATCGGTATCTCAAGGACCACCTATCACCTAACTACTCAATATATAATAGAATAAGCTACATCCGTGGTTCGTATGGAATATTATTGGCCGTGGAACCCATTTAACGAGAGACTAACGAAAAGAGGGGAAGGGAGGGTGGGAGTACCGCTTCTAGGTAGCACGGGTAGTAAGGGTATATTGGGGACGTGTTTGATCGATGGGGTCGCATACCGTGGACTTTTGAAATCGAGGATCATACATGAATTACAGATCTAGTGAGTGGTTAGAGTGTGGAGGTGGTACGATGAAGCGCTTGCTTTTATATGCAGTCTGATTAGCTGTGCTGTGCTGTGCTGTGCTGTGCATGCGTACCGTGGGACTCGATAATGGCTGCCAAGCGGATTTGATGCACCGATATGCGGTGATTACAGTCTGCAAAAAGATTTCATGGCTTCCAGAATGGACGAGATAGTATCGCAGATGACGTCACTCAGTGCTATGGATGTAGAAGCAAACGTATATCATTGACTACTTTTGAGCAGGGCGGCCCTTTGGCTTAACACCCGATCGATGTTCATATCCTCTAATTTCTATTTTGAAGCAAAAGGCGCCGCCGTCCATGCAAATAACAGTAACAGTAAAAGTAAAAGTAAAAGTAAAGATAAAAACATGTACACCGAAGCCATAATCCACGTTTCCCAACACAATCTAATCTGCGTTGCTTCCTCCGATTATTCAGATGAAACAGCCGATGGATCCATCGTGCTCTGCCGCCTCCCTCTATTGGCACATGTTGCCTCGATAGGCCCTGGTTGCGCCAGGCAAATGCGCTCCGTGAGGTGAAGTGTCTAATGCTTTTTCGTCGATGGATGAAATGAAAATCGTTTAAAAAACCACCGGATATTTTCGTAGTGCTATATGTGTCGCCCGAACGACGTGCTCATGTCGACGCCAAAACTCCTGTTTAGATGCAAGGGCCAGCACTGCCACGTGTGCTGAGCCAGAAAAAAGTAAGCACGAATGCTGGTACTCTAATAGACTTTGGCGATGATACACCGAATGATGCCAAGGCAAGAGTTGCTTGTGGTGGTCGTTGTTATAGTTGGTTGTTGGTTGTTGATGTGGTTAAATTTGTGGCTGGAGCTTGCGCAAAAGGTTCATACGTTGTGGTTGGGAAGAGAAAGCGAGACGTATAGTGGAGAGCTCATTGTTCGTCGATAGGGGTGAAGAGGCGCTTCATGTTCAAAGTGAGATCGCCTATGCCGTAATCGTCGGCGATCGTAGCGACTGATCCGATTTCGATGCCTTTCTGAGCGGAGTCTGACGCGACATGGCTTCTAATCTGCTTCAGAAGGTTGAATACGTGCTGGCAACGGAAATCCGCAGGTGCTGCCCATTCTTCCGATCGGGATTTGCGGAGAAAGAGCTGGGCCAAAAAGTAGTAGTGAACTCCGTCCCTGCAGAAGCCAAGACGCTGCTCCTTTTGTGTGAATTGCATTGCAAGATCTGAATCCCAGCATGTTTTCCACAACTCGAGAGCACTGACTGTTAGACGAAGCAACTGCTGAGCTTGTTCATTGACACCAGTCGGCGCGTTCACAGGGCTGCCGCTCTGCGATTGAGGCGTACTCGTACCACTTCGGGAGACTCGGCGGAGTAGCTGTCGTTGGATGTTGTAGATCTGGATATGTATCGCATGTATGAGGACTAGTAGACGCGTAAGTTTGATGGGTGTAGATAATCCTGACAGGCCAACTTACTGAACTTTCCGAACACGTTCGTAGCTCGTTCGGGAAAGGATCTATGACCAGCTCCATACAGGACGTGCAACGCCTCGGACATCCCTAGTTGTTTCGCTCGCCTACTTCCAGTTACGTTGTTGGCCTGCGCTGTTTCCCCTCTTAATCCTAATGCGCTGGCGCACTCTTCTGGCGATTTGGCATCCCATGCTGCATCGTCGGCAGGCAGTGGAACTTTAATCTCATAGACGTCGAACTGCGGCTGAGTGTTGAAAAAGATGGTCGACGAAGCGTCAATCAAGAAAATGTAGGCCATCAACCTCGCCCGCTTCTCATTCTCGACCCACGTAGCCCAAGTCCACGAATTGACTTCATCTCCTGTGACCGGTCCGGGTTGGTGAAGCGCGCTAGCACTTGGGCTGTCTCGAGAAAGAGGTTCCAATAGTCCAGCACGACGGGTGATATTGGCAAGAACCGAAAAATCTTCTCGTCCTTGATGACGCTGGTGCTGAGACCCATGCCATAAAAGTAAAGAGTGGAGAAGAACCAGGGCTTGCAATTCTTCGGTAGTAGCTAACAAACGATTATTCAGGTCGATAATTTGGGGCGGATTCTGAACCAGCTTGTACACTTGACTCGACCTCAGGACGCAGGCGCGGACATACTCCATGAGCCAGCGGACCTCCTTCGGACTCAACCTATCAGAATAGACAGCGCCAATGCAACACATTGCCAGCACGAGTCCATGGTTTGCGGTGAATGGATCGAATGTCGGTGTGTGTATGAGAGGCCAGTGAGAGTGATAGTGTCTATATTCGTGTAGAAAGGCCTTTATATTATCTCCGGTTAAGATGCCTTTGAGTACTTCATATGTGTATCCCTCACCCGAGCGATCATTCGGAAACGGACGCGGGTTCGGGGAGCAAAAAGTCAAAAGCATTTGGGCCAGGTGTTGCAATGGATCAGACGTAGACTGGCCCAGAAACCAGTTATCAAGCATCGGCGAAGAATCGACAAAACCAGGAGCGTGAGCGTACAACCCGAACAAGGTATCATTTGGTGTATCATCTGAGGTCTAAAAGGTACCGGTCAGAACACCAGCCGATTTGGGTTGATATGGGCCACCTGCCGTGCTGGAATTCATAAGGTGCGACTCTCCGTTGAACGATCCATTCCGCCACAGCGAGCCGTCCTGGTTGTTGGAAAGGCCGTCTACGTTTGGCAACGTGGGAACTCCGTAAGAAGCGGTATCTGCGCCTTCAGTCTTGCCAGGCATACCATTCTGCGCCATGGCATTGTTCGCAGCGGCATGTTCATAGCTGTAGTGGTTGCTACCATCCGGTACGTTGGAGGCGTGTTGAGACTGCTGCTGCGCATACCCGTTGGAGACCGGATCTTGTCGGAAGTCGTTGAAATTCATCCTTGGGTTTGCGAACTCCAAAGCAGACATGCTTCTGCGGTTTTCCTCGACTCCACTGCCGGGCCGGATCAGGCTGTTTGAGCGCGACGTCCGCGCAGACATGGATTGATGGTTGGCGATGGAGGGAAGATTGTCGGCAAAACCATTAGCTCCTACGGTAGGCATCTGCGGCATACCCATTGTGTAGCCAGCATCGGCGTAAGGCATAGAAGTAGCTCCGATGTGGTTGAGGTACGAGTTCTGCTCGGCGCCGCTCGGCTGCCTGTTCTTCTGCAGATGCTGTTGCGCATGCTGCAGATGGTTCGCGCCAGTGGGATTACCCCTTCGTATTGAGCATTTCTGGAAGTGACGCTTTAGAATGTCGCTACGGCTGAAGGTGTCTTTGCAAAGATGGCATTGGTAGGGTCGCTCGCCCGTGTCTGTGTAACATTAGTGGCTGGGCATTGATCGGCAGGCAATGGTACTTACGTCGCAAAAGATGGCGCTTCAGATGTTTCAAGTGCAGATACGTCTTGTTGCAGTGGGGACACTCGTACTTGCCTTCGGCGTTCTTGGAGGCGGTGGTAGGCGCCTTGCCCGCAGCAGGCGCTGGCCGACCAGGGTGTGTTGGCAGGACTCCGCGCCTTCCCTGCTGGCCGACAACGTGGACGGGCTCAGGTTCCTGGTTTGGGAGGACAGGAGGATGAGGGTAGAGCGACGGGTGTGACATGCCTAAGCCTTGTGTGGGCGCTTGCTGCTGTGCGTTCGAGTAGGCGGATGCTGTAGAAAGCATAGGCGCTTGTGAGTAGGCCGAAGTCATGGGCAGGTATGCGGAGGGCGACGGTTGGATAGGTCGCAGCGGCGGGTGCTGCAGCGGCGGCATCGTGGTACTCGCATTGGGCGCAGAGGTTACAGGCGTGCCCGGCTGCGGCGTCTGAGGGTTGCTACTGTGGCCGTACAACGAGGGGAACTGAGCGCCGCTGTGGAGGGGCGGCAGCGTGGGCAGCTGGTTTTGCGAACCACTGTATTGTTGCTGGCCTAATGACGGGTACTGCGACAGGCCGGGCTGGCGGAAGCGTTCGCCGTCCATGATCTGGTGGATGATGGTGGATGTTGGGTGAGGAAGACGCGACCAATTGTTGTTGATGATGGTGTTGACGATGATGACGACGACGACGACGGTATCATTCGACGAAGCTCAAGATCCAGTGACGCTTGTGATGACAGCTGATACGCTGAGTGGGCACGCACAAGAGGCGCCGGGTTGGGGAATGATGGCCCACGAGGAGAGAAGCTTTGTGGAGCCCTGCGGGGGGACTGAGATGGACAGCCGATACGCGACAGGCGGTCAGTCAACGAGTGGAATTGAGGTTCCCACAGTGGGCGAGAGGGTAGAGATGGAGGGTGTGTGTAGTGCAGCAACGGCGCGGGCTTGGTTGAGAGATGGGTAGTGATGATGAGATTCTTTGCCTGCACTACTGCGGTGCTTTGTCTGGCTCGCGGCAGTTCACGCGAGAGACCAGGGACTGCTGCAGATCGGAGGCCCACACACGCTTCAGCCTCAGCCGATAGACAGCGGATAGACCAAGTGGAGGCAGAAGCACGAGGCAGCCAGGTACAAGAGACCCACGGCAAAAGATGACGACGGTTGGGGTAACGTTTTGAGGAGGGGTGAGAGTACTTGGGGGCTGAGAGAGGAAGGTACCTCTCGGCGAAAAATCGAGCGAATGTTTCTGCACCGCGTCCGATTTCCGCGCACACCACACAATACCTGTTTTGCGCTCTGGAGTCGGCCGGAGCTAGCCGGAGTCGATGGAGCAGGAGTCGCCGTAAGGTGCTAGTTGAGGGAGCAAGAAGAGACGGGCGGAGGGGCGGCGAAGAGGGCTGCAGGCGGTTTTGGTCGAGGTCGAGGCGATGTCGCGGCAAACGCGTCGGGGTGCGTATGCCAGGACAAGTGGTTACAGAAGTTAGAGTGGAGGCAGGAGGGAAGCACGGGAACGTCGAGGCCAGAAATGACGAGCGGCAACACGTGATGGCGACTATGATGACTTTTCACCGATGTGCTATTCACCTTGTCTACGCTGGAGCGCTTGGAGCGTATATGCGCCGTCGCGAAAAACGTATTACCAATGGCGACGGCCGTTCATGGACTAGCACCGCGGCCGCCCAATTGCATGCATACATGCCTTACCATTGGGTCTGCCCGGCTCCTTGCGCCCTTGAGTCGTGAGCGTATCGACATGCCCTGCCGTGCCGTGGATTTGATGCCGTTCGCACAGTTTCATCCATGGCACGCCACCGACACACGGCGGCAATCGATAAGAGCGGGAGCCTCATGAGCGTTATACACCCCTTCCACCACCACCACCACCACCACCAGCATGCCCTCGCACCCAACACGCATCACGCTCCTGGCCTGCCACTTGCAATATGCTCGCCTACACGCCCGGCATGCCCTTACCTGAAGCAGCATGTCATTGCCAGCCCATCGGACGCAGCGAGTGCGAGAAAGAAACTTGTCCGAGCATCGCCCCGACCGAAGCCGAGCTTTCAATGGCGCGTTGGCGGCTGTGGCTTGCCAGGGTCTTATTTCCGCCCATCGACCCGACGGCCGCCGGCAAGGCCTTCACCCTTCCATTCGGCGTGCTCGACTGTCCCTATTAATGTGTGCAGTAGGCAATGGCTCGCAGTGAAGTGTGAGATGTTGTCAAAGCGCGCCGCGAGACATTGCATGCACCGTTCTTGTCTTAGCCGCCCACGTCCTAGGACTCGCAGTGAAAACTTTGGACGGGCGTGACGTATGCCCCTGCAGAATCGTCTGATTTGGGCCATGGGTCCCTTGGTTGAGAGATACCAACGGCGTCCGCTAAATTCTCTGGCTCAGATCTTTTCGGCGGCGCCAGCCCTCGAATGCAGCCCATCTCCTCGAGGCGCCTCTTCGAGAATAACGCGTAGAAGCCTGAGGGGAGGCGCTCCTGCTGTTAAATCGAAACAGCAGATGCTGCAGGTCAGGACGGACGACTAGTGCACCTGGTGCTGTTGATGGCGATCGCCCTTGGCAGCTAGTTTGTTGAACTTGTCTCATCCAGTAAGCTTATGCATCGCGACACGGCTAGCGTGAATTGTCACGATGCTGCTGAGCGTTGGCAAGCTGACGGTGAAAGCCGCTCAAAACGGCATCCCGGATGCTGGTGCTGACTCGATTACAGAATTTGACGCATCCGATGTTCGCACGCGTCGACGTAGCATTGCTGCAACAGTCTTTTGCTGCTCTGCTGGCGTTTGCGTTGCACCTCTCCGCGGACAGCAAACTCTTCAGCTGTAGTCCTTTTGACTGTCCCTCACCTAATGTTGTTGCTGAGGCATGTTTGCGTTGCATCTCCCTTGGCGAAATACGACGTCGTCCATACGGCAAAAAGAGCCGAGGCATCGTGACTGAAATGGGACGGCATCTCCGATCATGCTGCGAGAGGCTGCGACAGAGATTTTCTTCGGTATGGCGGCTGATCCTGAGCACAATTCAAGGCAGACCGTGCGATTGAGGTTATGAGCGTGGGCGCCATGGCTTGCAGATTTGCCGATTGATGCAGCAGACCCCACGTGTTTTTGCGCGCTTCATCCCACTTCGCTACTGCGCCAAACATGGTATGCGGACAAGCTCTTGGGGCGAGTCTGCTCGTCGCGGCGCCGTGCCTTTCAGATGTATGTTTCCAGTAAAGCGTCGACAGGACGACTGTCAGGCGCCCCAGCCGTACGTCCTCGCGTCCCTGCATATCCATAGCAAGGCGGAGATTTAGTCGTCGCGATACTGGTGGAACAGCGTTCGAGGAAGTCAGAATAAGCTCACAGTCCCACTCCCGGTTACGCTCCCGGATCTGGGTCTGACGGAGAGCCGACAGTGGGCATGATTCCGCATGAATGTGGGCTGCCCGCTGGACGCTGCGTTGCGTCCCAACGAGGAAGGTCCAGCGGACATGTGCCAGCGGGAAATGTCGTGCAGCTTCGTTCCCTGGCCTGCCTAAGCGCATGCTGGCGTGGGCATCACGCATACTGTGCGTTCCAACTTCCACTTACGCACTGCCAGGTCACGTACCACGGAGGAATCACCGGTGAGCCCCTGGAACTATTGTTCCGATAGTGAATGCGCCTTGTCTATCGAATGAGCCGATCATTTCGGAGGCCGTTGGCTGCCATTCGCTGTCACTCGCCGACTGTAAGCGGTCGGCGCTGTGTGTCGAAATTTATTTCTCGTAACAAGGACGGAATAGACACTGAAAACGGAACACCTCGCGACGTGAGACGTCACAGTGGTTTCAAGAACAAGACCAATGAGGCATATCGTGGCTGGGAGATGGTGGTGTGTTTCGCAGCTTCACCGGCATCCGGACCTACGTTTACCCGGTACAAGTCACGATCGCTCTTTCCACAGTTGTGACCCTAACTGTTAGATGATATCATGGTCTTTCAAGCTGCTATGCAATTACTATAACACTAAATCCGTATGGATCGTGTGTATAAGGAAGGTATGCATCATAGGCAATGCAGGGTGTGGTTGGCGCTTTGACGTCGTCGAGCTTTCTAGAACTCCCTCGACAGAAGCTTCTCCAGACCCCCTCAACTATTCAACAGCAATAATAAATCATCCATCTATTCAAGCCACTATCTCGTATCATCATTCATGAGACCATCAGTGCTATCATCCAGAACCTCTTGCAAAAGCTACAATTCATTCCGTCTGCCCACTGCCTCTACCAGGCACTTCATCACGTCCAACTACAACAAACAAAAGTATCGCAACATGTCCACAGCCACACAACAAGACACACCCACCTCATCCCATGATTCACAACCATCAGACTCCAACAAGGCTCCTCTCCCTCTCCCAGAACCAACCTCAGAAGACTCCACCAAAATCGACGTCAACGGCGAAGGCGTCAAACTGGACCACCTGGGACCCTTAGTCGTCAATAAAGACGGAACGCTGTCGCGGATCACGAACTGGGCTAATATGGCGGAGATTGAGCGGCAGAACACGCTTAGGATCTTGGTGAAGAGAAATCAGCTGCGGACGGAGAGTTTGAAAGGGAAGGAGGAAGGGGAGACGTCGAAGAGTCAGGAGGGAGGGGAGGGTGCGTAGATTAGTGAAGGGAAGGAAGATTTCAAATTTGAAATATGTGGCGTTAGAGGATCGGGTTACTTTTCTGAGTTCTTTTATGATGAGGAAGGGCGAATTTGATATTGGCTCGTTTAAGGAAATAGGTGATCGGGGACGAGGAAGTTAGTACTGTATATAGTGTTGTCAAGATTCCATGTTCTGTTGTAGAGCAAGCAAAGCTGGCTGCTATCTTACTCGCAGATTTGAGAAGTAAAAGGTATATTAAACGGTCAATAAATGATAATACCCCGAGTACGTTATTATCGTTAGAAAGAAACAAAATTCAGTACTATCTGAAATCCGAAAACCTAGCCATGCTAGGATCCTACCTTCTATCACAAGGGTTCAAGCAAAGCTCCGCAATATTTACTGTAGCCCTCCACGCTCAAATCTCGCTAGATCTATTTGATCAAAAATCTATCGAGGACTTCCTCGGCTTATTTTTATTTTCCTGCAGCCTACGATTTCGATGAATTGCCTGAATAGCCAAGTCGTCTGTCGTTTGCAACGCAGACCATTGAATTTATGTTAAATGCAAGCATTTCATGTTTCATCTAATTAAGCAGAATATCAACGGGCGTTATGTATTAGCTTGTAAGCACTATAACGCAACTATGTGAATGTCGAGATCTTATCGCTCATTGAGAACTTAAAAAGAAAGTGTTGAATTCAGGTACTCTATGATGGAAGTCTTGTATCATACTACATAGCGGTTAGGAATTCGTTGATGATCCAGCATGAAATGGTTAGATTAGTCTACTGTTTACAGATATTACGTTTGTTACTTCTCTTAAGGCTATTGTCCGTCAATGTGCTTCCGTTATAACTCTGGACAATGAGTTTGATTCCGCTGTCCCAGCCAGTAGACGACTTCATGCATATTCAAATGAATAATAGATCTGATGCAGAAAGCATTTTGCGAGTAGATTAGCAACGCACCAACAAACCTCGGGAGCAAGCTACCGAATGGCGGTGGTTTTTGTGATTAATTCCTTGGGTGAGTATAGATTAATGGCTCTGCAGGATAGCTAATACTTAGAAGTGTTTGTGAAGTTAGATTGGAAATCAAAGGTTCGTACTTGGTACAAGGATTGCTCTCCTGCTATATACACGGACGCTCATGCTAACATCTCTCTATGGCTTTTGGGTTTTGGTGTGTGTGTTGCGCTCGAAATAGCTCCACTGCCCCTCCGGTGCCGGCTCCTCAAGCGGTTCCCACCTGCTCATGATTAGCAACATGCACGCAGTTATAGCTCATTTCACTTACACTTTGCTCTTAATCATTGTGTCTACAAGCGCATGCTCGCCCTCGGCGACTGCAATAACCTCTTCAACAAGGCCAGCACCGATTCTGCTCTCTAGATCTGATATACTGTATTTGTTTAATCTTGACGTTATGCAGATACCAGAGTGTGTAGGAGACTTACGCTTCAGCGGTATACTGCGGCTCTGGGTCGAACTTGATGGATGAGAACGCCCTCTCCGGTGTGTAGTCGACGTCGCCTTTCATCTTTTTCACATGGGGCAGCCGCTCCTTCGCAGATCGGATGCCTTCCGGGAATGACTGCGCAATCTCTCCATCCCACTCAGCCGCCTTGGACCTGAAGTCGACCTCCTGCTGCTTCGGCAACACAACGGTCTGTCCTGTCGAAGTGTCGATGACATTATAGGCCCCGACATCATCGTCAACTTGCATCTTGATCTTCTCCTGCCACTCGTCCCATCCCTTCGGCTTGGACTGCTCGATGATTTGCAGGCGATGCTTGGTGAGCGCTTCGACGGACTGACGATATACCGAGGACTCGGGAATCTGTTTGAGCTTGTCGAGAGTCGAACTGTAGTGGTAGAGCAGTGTCGACCGAGGCGACGGGTGTGTGAGGAGGCCTGTGAGACCGGTCGGGGCGCCGGCCTCGAGGAACTGGCCAGGCTTGACGCTGGCGAGAAGTCGTGCAGCTGCCCTCATGGTTGCGGGAGCGTTGGATGTGGGGATGCGGCGCAATGGATGGGTGAAGTGGTGATGCCGTCAAGTCTGAGTTGCGCCTGCCAAGCATTGTGGAGCCAGCGAGCACATCCCTGTCATCTCAGGGACATCAATGCACCTTTCGAGATGTGGCTCCTGTCGCAGTAACAACCCCTCCGATAGCCACCACGCCTTGAGTAACACTTTGAATTCCCTCGTGGGCCTACTAGCGCTTCCACTCACTCGGATCTGGCTCAGTATATCGACTATACCTCCTCACTTGGAGCATCGCCACTTCACACAGGCAGTTCGCTGCACTCGCCGCTATGCGCGCGATTCTCTACTCACTCCTGTCGCTGGCGACGGTTGCAACCACGCTTGCAGTCGAGATACCAAGCGCGAAGAAGGCCGCTGCGGATGATGACTGGGACGAGAAGCAACCAGATACTATATTCAATGGCCAGACAGTGCCACCCATGATAGAACTAGGACAACACAACATAGACAAGGAGATCAGCAAGGGTAACTGGTAAGAACTTGTCGCATGCGTTTTGGCTGTATTGCTGACTCTTGAACCAGGATGGTAGAGTTCTTTTCGCCCAAGTGTCCACACTGCATGCATTTCAAACCCACATACCAGACCGCCTACGAGTTCTATTATACCTCAAAACCAATCATTACCAAGGACGACAGCGAAGGCGACTCTCTCAACGCATTCACAAGATATTATGACTTCAAATTCGCAAAGGTGGATTGCATAGCATTTGCAGACGTCTGCAGCGCGCACGATATCCAAAGTTATCCCTCGATCGTGTACTTCAAGGATGGGAAAGAGATTCAAAGAGAGAAGGGTACCAAGGATATGAAGACTCTGAGCAAGTGGATTGAAGAGCTCCTGGAGAAGATTCGTCCTGGATCGCGCAAAGAGGGTGGCCCTAAGCTACCTAAGCCTGGAGCGAAATCGGTCGAGACTGGTCCAGACACTGAGGAGGCCGTCAAGGAGATGGAAAAAGAAGAGATAGACGGCAAGAACGCTCTTAGCTCCATACTGAAGAGTACACCTACCAAAGCGGCTAAGGCCACACCAGTGCAGGCGAAGCCTACCTCAAAAGCGAATCCCTCGGGTGTGGTAGAAACGCTTACTGCCGAGAACTTCCAGGAGGTCGTCACCAACACCCTAGATCCTTGGTTTATTAAGTTCTATGCGCCCTGGTGTCACCACTGCCAGGCTTTAGCGCCCACTTGGGCGAATCTGGCGCGCCAAATGCAAGGAAAGCTCAATGTTGGGGAGGTCAATTGCGATGTTGAGACGAAGTTATGTAAGGACGCGCACGTTCGAGGCTACCCAACCATGCTCTTCTTTCGCGGCAGCGAGCATATCGAGTACGAGGGCCTCCGAGGACTGGGCGACCTGTTGGACTACGCTGAAAAGGCGGTATCAGTTGGCTCTGGCGTCCCTGATATTGACGCCGAAGACTTCAAGATGATGGAGGAAACCGAAGAAGTCATTTTCGTCTACTTCTACGACCACGCGACCACCTCTGAGGATTTCCAGGCTTTGGAGCGACTTACACTCAGCTTGGTTGGGCACGCTAAGCTGGTCAAAACAAATGACAAGGCGCTTGTCGACCGCTACAAGATCTCTACCTGGCCGCGGTTGATGGTCTCGCGAGATGGCAAGCCTACGTACTACCCACCTATGACGCCTAAGGATATGCGCGACACAAGGAAGATTACCACTTGGATGAAGTCCGTCTGGTTACCGATTGTTCCCGAGCTGACATCCTCGAATGCACGCGAAATTATGGACGGGAAGCTCGTTGTGCTGGCCATATTGAGCCGGGATCGCTCTGATGAGCTCATCCTCTCTAAGCGTGAGCTGAAGAGTGCGGCTTTGGAGTGGATAGACAAGCAGGAAACTGCGTTCCAACTAAAGCGACAAGAGCTTCGCGACGCCAAGCAGTTTCGCATCGAAGAAGCAGAAGACAAAGAAGACCAAAGAGCTTTGAGAAATGCGAAGTCCATCCGCATCAACATGGACGAGCTGGAGCGCACCCAGGTCGGCTTTGCGTGGGTCGATGGCGTGTTCTGGGAACGATGGATAAGGACCACGTACGGCATTGATGTGAAAGATGGCGAGCGAGTGGTTATCAATGATGAAGATGTAAGTGTTTCTCTGCCCTTCCAGATGGAGTCCCTACTGACCTCCACAGAACCGCCGCTACTGGGACACGACCGCTTCTGGTGAACCCATTCGCCTTTCTCGCACCTCTATTCTCGAAACCATTGGAAAAGTCACTTCCAATCCCTCGCAGATTACTCCCAAGTCCACTACTGGTCGTTTCACGGGCTTCTATCTGTCCGTAAGCCAATTTTGCGGTACCCACCCGTTCATTGCGCTTGGGATGGTTGTAGGTTTCTTCACGGCGGCTGTGCTGTTTGGTAAGTCGAGAAGCAGGAGACGAGGGTTTGGAAACACGGGCGCGTACTTCCAGTTGGGGGAGAAGGACGGACTGTTGGGAGGGATGGGGAACGGAAATGGTGGCGCTAAACATGATTGAGTTGAAGGGACGCAGTTCATGGGGATCTTTAACCGGTGTTTGGCTGCATTGGTTTGGCTTGACTGTATTATACCATCGTACGCATGTTCCTGCATGGGCTTAACGGCGTAAAGGTTTGATTTTGAAGGAGCTTTCCATACTAGCTATGAGACTGTCAATATTTAATCGTCTTTTGCTCACAATCAAGTTCTTCAAGGAAAGCATCCTCGCCGTTCCACTTCGTTCCTAATAGTGAAGCGACTTCACGTGCTCTCGCGCCAACGCTCCCCCACGCGTGCCCCACTACCTGTCGCCCCTCATTCATCTTCCTACACGAGGCTTCAAAGCACCACCTTATGCTTCTTCGCTTCCAAAATCCCTCAACAGCAACTCTACCCCCCGCTACTATTCTTCTACAACTCCTGCCCGCACATAAAACCGGCCATTGCATGGACCTTCACCTCCTCCACACATACCACCACCGCGCCTCCAAACCCTCTTTCTTCACCACCACCACCACCACCACCACAACCCCCAAAATGTCCACCATCTCCCTCGCAAACCTCCAATACATAACGCGCGACACCCTCGCCGAGCAATTAAAATCCTCCCCAACATCCACCTTGCCACCCACCACAGCCATCATCGACGTCCGCGACTCAGATCACATAGGCGGCCACATCCGCGGCTCAACATGGATTCCAAGCAACGAGCTAGATTACAAAGTGCCCGAGCTAGTGCGCACGCTGAAAGACAAGGAGGTGGTAGTATTTCACTGTGCGTTGAGTCAGCAGCGAGGACCGAGTGCGGCGTTGCGGTATTTGCGAGAGAAGGAGAGGTTGGATCCTGGGAGCAAGGTCGAGTCTAAGGGGGGTGTGAGCGAGGAGGGGAAAGTAGGCGTTGAGACGAGGGTCGAGGGCAAGGCGCAGAAGGTGTATGTTTTAAGGGGTGGGTTTACGGAGTGGCAGGAGAAGTATGGGGGCGATGAGACGTTGACGGAGGGGTGGCAGAAGGACCTGTGGGAGTTTGGGTATTGAGGTTCGGGATTGAAGGGTGATATTTGTGGTGTGTGATATGTTCAAGCGATTGGTTTATTGTATAAACGATGCAAACACGCTAATGTGCAACTAGAACTATTGCTATGCTTTTGCTTCTGGCTCCTAAATTGTAATACGAACAAATAGGCGGGTTCAACAGTCTAGCACCCATTCGCACTCTGCTGATCCTTCACCAACCCCGCATAATTATTCCTCTCATGCTCCATAATAGCTTCCACCTTCTTCGCGCTCGCACTCGTTTTATCAAATCGATATCCCACCCACTCCTTCACCAACCGCCTCGCAAGCTCAATCCCCACAACCCTCTCCCCCATACACAACACCTGCGCGTCATTAGACAAGATGGCGCGCTCAACCGAGAAACTGTCATGTGCGGTCACAGCCCTAATGCCTGGTACTTTGTTGGCGGAGATGGCGACGCCGAGACCGGTACCGCAGATTAGGACTGCGCGGTCTGCTTTGCCTTCTGCGACGAGTTTGGCGGCGTCGACGGCGATATGAGGGTATGCGGTCTTGTCAGCGTGTTCGGGGACGCCGACGTCTGTTATGGTGGAGACTCTCTTGTCTGCTTCGAGGTCTTTGATGATGGCTTTCTTGTACGAAACGCCTGCGTCGTCGCAGCCGATGGCAATGCGGAGGGGTGCGTTGTCGCTCGACATCTTGTCTTTGTGTTGTTCTTGTCGAACTCCGGCTTATAGTTCAGAGGTGTCGTATTTGTCTTCGATATGTCTTCTCTTCTTCTTGCTTACAACGTTGAGTCGACTGTTTCCCTCTTTCTTCTCGCTTCTTTCCGTTGAATACGTTAGTTCTCCTTCGGCGCTATGCACTTTCTTGCCAGTCCCTTCAATCACTCCGTCGACAGTCCGGTTTACAAGCTTCTCAAACGGTTTCGTCACGTACGAGAGATCCGTATGGCCGTGTGTCGGTCCCTTGCTCTCAATAACTTTGACTTTATCGGTTCCTTCTTTGCTATGGTCGTCGACGCGCTGGTATACGTGGTCAGCGTCAGAGTCGAGGTTCAGCGAGAAGAGGGCGCGCTTTGGCGGAGTCATTTTGAGGTGGGAGAATCAATGGTTAAATGATGTAAGGTCGGATGAATTGAGGGGCGAGGCTTGGATGCGGAGGCGGGAATGCCCTATTTGGGTATGCCGGTGGGGAAGGGGCGACCTCGTCACGGGGTTTGAGGCATCGTGTCGGGGTTCAGGCCGATTGTTAGTCGGTTGTCGAGCCGAGCTCGCTCTTTGAAAAGGATTGATTAAAAAGCATTTTGAAAGGTTGTTTAGAATACTGTCGTAGTTTTACTGGTCACATGGCTCAATTGTATACAGATTGGGAAAAGGCACGTGGTAAACAAATCATATATCTAAAGGTTATGTTTCCTTGGCCATCTTGAGTGGTATTACATCTTGCGTAAGTATTACCTCTGTTTTGTTTGCAAATTATTCAGAACCGTAGCCATTGCCATTCGGACTTGTGGTCGAGACGGAAAACTCGAAAATGAAGATACAGGGTTTCATTGATTGCTTAATATAACCGGTTATGCGACTTTATTTGTAGCTCTGCTTCTTTTTCTCTATTTCTTATCGTCACCAAACAGGTCCTTCTCAACCATTTGTCTACAGATAGGATGGTAGAAGTCCTTGTTCTTCTCAAACGTCTTAACTGCCAAATCTCTGTCCGCTTCGTTCAATAATCTAAACATAGGTCGCACAAACTTCATACGACCAATGCGTCCAAGTAGGTCAGCTGACGGCTTGTATGTTTCTGGAGCTTTCGCCATCAGGCCAATCGATAGGTATCGCGATAGAACCTCGATGTTCTGAGTTGTAGTATACCCATACGTGGCTCCAAGTTGATGCACATTCTCCGCAGAGAACTTCCCAGCGAATGACTGCAGTTTCTCCAGGAATACAACGGATTGATTAGACACCCAGCCCTTTATATCGCTCTCTTTAGGTTTGAATTCGCCACTGGCAGACTGGGTGAGAAGAGAGTGCCACTTATCTGCAAGCTCATAACATGTCGTCACCATGGACTGGTCGAAATCCGGCTTGGGCGGGTAACCCGGCGCATAGAAAAGTTTATCCCAATCAAAGTCATTCAGTTTCTTGCTAGCTTCGGCGTCCTTCGCGAAGAAATTGACTAGGCATGACTTGAAATCGTAGCTATCCAAACTTTTGTTCTTGAATGTGTCGAAGTAATGCGGGATGAAAGAGTCCCACTTCTCTTTCCCTAGCAGAAGCTCGAACTGGTACAGGGCATGGAACCCCTTCTCGTATGGAATAGATGAGAATGCATCGTCTGGATCCCCGCCTTTGAGGTCGGTGACGAGTTTCGTGTACGGATGCTCTTTGCCCAAGCGCTCGATGCTCTCCTCAAGAGCTTTCCAGCCAATGATAGCACTGAAATGGCGATGTGCTTCTCCATGAATCGCAGCCGCGATTCTGCGCTCTAGATACGTCGTCCATCCCTCGTTTAGCCAGAAGTGTTCCCAGCTCGCCGCACTGACTAAGTTGCCGGACCACGAGTGAGAAAGTTCGTGCGCGATGACATCAACGTTCTGCTTGTCGCCGGAGATAATGGAAGGCGTCGCGAATGTCCAAACAGGGTTCTCCATGCCGCCATATGGGAAGGATGGAGGGAGAATGAGCACATTGTATTGTGTCCATTGATAAGTGGGAGATACGATGGATTCGAGAGCCTTCATAAAGGGTTCGATCTCACCATCGAGCTCACGCTGACAGTCGAGAAGCTCCTCTGGGCCCGACCAAACCGTGCTACGTGGGCCGATGCTGGCACACGCCAAGTCACCGCTTGCAATGGCAAAGAGGTAGGATGTAATTGGGACTTTTTGCTCGAAAGTATACTTCAGCGTGCCATGCTCGCCGTCTTTCTTAGGCGGCTGGTACTCGCTCGCACCGGTCGGCAAACCTGAGGCAAGGACAGGTAGCGGTGAGCGCAGAGCAAAGCTGATGGTCGACTTGACGTCCGGAGTATCCTGGCAGGGGAACACAGAGCGGGCATGAATCGCTTGACATTGACTGAACATATACGGATGCCTCTTGTTCGAAGTTTGAGCGGGCGTCATCCATTGCAATGCCGTGCATTTATCCGTAGTTGCAACCTTGATCTCGACATCGACGGTCTTCCCTTTCTGCACGGTTGACGGGAGGGTGATGGTGAGTGGGCTGCCGTATGGCTCTATGCGATCTCCAACACTGAATTTGACGCTCTTCCCGTCGACTTCCACGACCGAGATATCCAGGTAACTGCAGTTTGTCAGTTCTGCTCATTGATGCTCATCTCTTTTGGCTGTCATGTCGAGCCCGAACATGTGCTTGTCTCAGACAAGTGTAATTACAGTGGCGTTCCCAATCAAAGGTCACGTACCTGCTATCTAGAACCACATCCTTTACCTCCTCGTCGGTCAAACTTTCGAGCGTTAGCGTCACCGATCCATATACCCGCTTCTTCTCAAAGTCAATGTTGAAGTCGACACTAGTATGTCGAGTTACGAGATTGTGGTAATTTGATAGCGTAGTTGGATCCCGAGGTGTTCTGATAGTGATGTTGGGGTCGGTCATTGGCTTGGTGACCATGGCTGCGGGGGCGCGGTGCATTGTGGAGAATTGAGCGTCGAACCTCGCTTTGGGGGACAATCGGGCTCTTATCTTCGGTTTTGCGTGTGTATTCTTCGATATCCACGCTGACGAGGAAAGGTTCGCAGAAGTCGATGCGAATCTAGACAAAGCAGGTGATCTTGTAGTCAAGTACCGCACATTTTGCGGTCGGAGTTGTTGCTGTTCGTATGCCGATCCAATGCGCGCTGCGAACGACCTGCCTAATCCACATCCTGCCGATGCGATAAATTCCGGCTGTATGCCAACAATTAATCGCATGACACTGGTCTCTAATTATGTGTGAGATGCGATGAAGATGGAAAAGTGCATTGACAACTGGGGTCGACAAAAGTTCGTCTCCTGTATGTTCCGAAACATTGCTACTTCTGTATAAGGCGCACGGTCTCAGCCGATATTAGACATGGCAGTCAAGTCATTCATACCCCAGCACTAACCTTGTGTCGGGTACGCGACAGTCAACCAAAGCAGGTGGATTGGACTCTCAGATATCCGGGCTGGCATTATAGTAACAGTGCGAACTTTGCTTATGCAAATGGTCTTATTGCAGGTATATGTGAACTCTCACGGAGGGTAAACTACGCCAAAACGCTTCCAAGCCTGGCACAAATTGCTTTGCATTCAGTGCATGCAGTCCGAAACGCCAATATCAATTCCAAAACTACCATGGATGCTATTCACTCCTTCTTGCTGCTATATCCTTTTCGCCCTCGGTCTCTAAGGACGAGATTGATGTCCGGTCTTGCGCTCTGGTACTGCTGGGCTGTTCTCGAGGTTGACCGTTCACTTGTTGATGCCAGAATCTCATCTGTTCTCGACCTCCCTCGATCACGCTCATCGTCGCCGATCTCAAAAGCATCGTCTCGTAGTTCAATGAGGTCGCCTAGGTCGCCACCAACGGCTCCAAGCACCGGAACAGCGCTCCGTTTACCCTGGCCAGGCGTGCCCGGTTCACTCAACAGCTTCTGTGCATGAGTGCCAACTTTCCTCACCCACCCTTCGATTGCGCCTCCGATCTCTTGAAGGTCCATTCCTGTCCCATTGATCGGCGTTAGTGCCCCGGAACCTCCATATTGACTGGATGTACCAGTACCTGCATCTAGCAAGCTTGGTGCCCACGGTGTGAAGTACTCCTGGCCGGGGGGTGGCGCCATGTTCGGTAGATACTGAGCAAAGTTCTTGTTTAAGCCGTCCTGCGCAGGACCCGGGCTCCGTACGTTTCTACCCATCGTCCCCACACCTCCCGGACCATGTAAACCCCAAGCTTTGCCTGATGTACTTCGTTGGCGACTATGACTTGACATTGTAGATAGGTTACTCGAAGCGCGCGGCCGGGCAGGTCGTGAGGGAGAATTCGTGATCGGATTCGTGGAAGTAGAGGAGCGAGGGAGGTCGACGGATGCTCGAGGCGTTGATGCATCCGAGTATGCGAAAGACTTCCTACGAGCTGGTGGAAAGAAGCCAAGTGATCTACGGGGCATTCGACCGATCTGTGTAGGCTGTTTGTCGTTGGGTAGAAGTACCCAAGAATCATGTTTCCACGGCGGCTCTGAATCTGCGCTCGAGGAAAGGACAGAGTTGGTCTCCAAGTCCTTCTGTTTTGGAGTACTCCAGCCGTTGGGGACACCATTTGTTCCCGAGGTAGGTGTGTTGCTGCTTGAGCTGTTGCCGTATTCCCCAAGCAGAAGATCCTCGTCTGGAAGAGCATCAGGCCCTGGCACTGGTCGTCCCTTCACTCCACAAGCGTCT
Organism: Phoma sp. ATCC 74077; assembly: GCA_033682645.1. Classification (NCBI taxonomy): domain Eukaryota; kingdom Fungi; phylum Ascomycota; class Dothideomycetes; order Pleosporales; family Didymellaceae; genus Phoma; species Phoma sp. ATCC 74077. The sequence goes on along the minus strand of JAWDJC010000016.1, from coordinate 1,122,970 downwards.
ACAGGGAGCACTACTGTCTTCTTCGTCTGGACGCTATCGTTCGGCCACATGCGATTTGACTTGCGTAGTATAGCCTGCTCACAGTTGTATTTGATGCTGAGTCCAGCTAGCGTGTCCTGCGGCCGGACGTGGTGAATGTACACAAGGGCATCTCGGTCATCGTTCTCGCCGGGAGGTGCGGAAGCACTTAGTCGCTCATCTGAGGTCCTGCGCTTGATGCGACCGACAGAATCCGGTACCAGGTGCTCGTCGGCGGTCAAGAGGTCCCTGCGCTTCATTGCTCGGACCATAGCCTCCCTCTCCTCATGTGTCCCAGTGCCGACGTGCGAGCCTGCGCCTGCCGGACCCCATTGCTTCGGCGGTGGTGCACTGGTAGACGTGCGTCGTCCTTGTAGCGGCTTTCGCCTTCGAGCATTACTTGCACCCGTGGATGTGTTCTCGCTGCCCATGACGTTCGCTGCGATGCCCTGAAGAGCCGACCACGAGTTTCCCCAAAGCCCAGAGAAGGTGTTCGCTGTGGCCTGAGAAGTTTTCGGGTCTCGTGCGCTTGAAGACCTCGCAAAGGAAGAGGACGGATTCGAGGTGACATTAAGCCGCGACGAGGGAGCGAGGCTAGGGTATGCGTCTGGTGTAGGTGATCCATTCCTCGAACCTGTTCTCGATACACTCCTGCTCAGTCCACCATCGCTCCCATCGGTGGCATATATATCATCTTCCAGCGAGATTAGTCTCCGCGTCCTTGGACGTAATGTCGAGTTGCTCTTAGATGTCGATAGCGACGAGCCATTGGAGGGGTTCATGGCATGCGGACACCAGGCGGCGTGGGCGAAGGTGGAGCTGCATAAGCCAAATGGTTCGAGTGGTCGGGAAGACGCATGGCATGGAGTCACTGGGACATTGTTGGTAATGAAAGGGGAAAACAACAGCGGAGAGGCGGAGGATGTAGGTTTTGGGATGTGGTAGGAAGCTACGTAACGCCATCACGACTCCTTCAATCAATCAAGGCCGTGCGCCGACTTCCCACGTAACGCCATCTTGGCGCCTAGAAGAGCCTCACCTTATCCAGTCTGCATTATTTAATTTTGTGAGCATGTTCAACTGTTGTCAAATGCCCTGGCCACTTTGTGCCTGCTCCTGAGGTGACGATAAGGACAGATAACGACTAGCTTCACGTAGCGAAGAGGTGCATGGTCTTTATTGGACCAAGCTGCACTATGGACAAACTCGCGAGTCATATGAATCGTTGATTATTCCAGTGTCGTGGCCTTTCCAGCACAAAATAGATCTTGAATGAGACTATGCATTCCTCGCCCTGGTGGTCGTGGACGTCGGGCAGCACGCTACGAAACAAGCACCAGAGAACTAACGCCCTGCTGTTTCGTGTACAGAGCCCATGGATATTGTCATTAGTCATTGTGGTTGTGAACATCAAAGAACAAAAATGTCCGCCCATCCATAGCCAGCAATAGTTTTTTATTTCCTCTGCCTCCAAGCATAGTTGATCATCACCGGAACGGACTTGAACTCGTCGTCACGTCGACAGTTTCAAACTCTAACTCGAACGCATCCACTTCCTCAAACTTCTTCCTGATGGCAGCTAGCTTCTCTGAATGTTCGATCGCAGATACTTCAGCGGTCTCTTCGTTCTCTAGGCCCGCTGCATCATTCTCTTTATCGGAAGATATCCGGCGACTGTACGTCTTGCTAGGCTTCTGCATCGCTTTTGTAGGTAGTACTCTCTTCCCTCGTGCGGCCTTCGTTGTAGCTTTTGGTGATGCCAATTTTCCAGGTCCTGGCCGTTGGCGATTTCGTCGCTCCGGCATTTGTAGTTCGTCCTGATCTGAGTCCAGCTGGGTCACTTCATCCGAAGACTCAAGGTCAAACTCGTCACGATCTCGCATACGGTTCCGTCGACGAGGTAAGAGGCCTTTCAGCTGAGCTGTAGAGATGCTCTGTTGCGTCTTCTTTTTCGCCCCTCTTCTCGTCTTTGCAGGCGTTTCCGCTTCTTCGGATTCCGAATCATCATCTATGACAGGCGTCTTCGCTGATCTTCCTCTCTGGCGAGGACGTGTTTGTACTAGTGATTGAGGAGGATGTGAGACTTCCCGAAGCGGACTGCTTGATTTGGGAGGGGCGAAGGTCTCACTAAAGAGCTCTGGATCATCTTGTGTCTGTTCGATGACATCTTCACGTGACGGTAGGACGTCCGGTAGGCTAGGAGAAGGAGACCGTGCAGATTCCACGTCAGCTCCAGATGGTGGGCTAAACGGCGGCGAAGAACGGGGGACTTGAACAACAGGGGACAGCTTGCGCTTAGTACCACGGGAGCCCGAACTGGAGACCTGGGTACCACTATCGGCTCGCACATCTTCTCCTGGTGCGTTCTTTCTCACGTTAAGTGGTGTTGATTCAGCATGTGGAAGAAAATCGTCGAACTCGAAGCTGTCTGTATTGTCCAGACTGTCTCTATCGTTGTCCTCGAGATCGGTAGTCTGCTGCACCATGCGCAGCAAACTTGGCTGTCGGGCTCTTCTCTTGAAGTTTGTTAAGGCGAGGATAGACCTCTCGTGTGCAGGTGTTGCGCCGACCTTGATTGCGGATGGTGGGCGGGTCCCGTGGGCTGGCGAATCAGAGCCCAGAGAAGAGAAGGTCAAGTCGCCAAAGCCGCTGCTTTCTTCCGTTTGAAGTGCCTCTTCCGGCGCGTCTGCAGCAGGGGAGCGAGACTGTGCTGGCATAGATGTGGATGGCGAAGCTCTTCTCGCGGAGGTTCTAGCGCTACCTCTTGGCCCTTGTTTTTTCGATGCCTTCACTGCGGGTGTGCGGTTCTTAGTCAATGATAGCGGCACTTCCTCAGGAGCTGGGAGCGCGCCAGTCATTGTAAGCTCTGCTTCGTTGACAAGCTCCGGTGTCTTTTCCCATGGCATTCTCCGCCTCGGGCGCGTTGATTTTGACTTTGTGACCAACCCATCGCTATCGTCGCTGAAAGTGTTGGTCGTTTCGCTGGCTTTCCTGGTCTGCAAGGTGGTGGCTTTCGTTTGTTGCTTGCGCGGGGCGGATTTCGGTTTCGCGACGCGTGTGGACGACAACGCGACTTTGGCTCTTGGTGGGCGAGGCATTGTTGCACACAATCACCGCAATGTTGTGAAAGCGATAGGTAGTGAGCTCAGTCCAGTAAATTTTGTGGCGAGCGGACCGCGGAGATAAACAGTGTTAGCGACGAGAATCAATGATGATGCGCGTTGATGTTGTGACGCGACCAATTCACTGGCGCAATGCGCTAGACGCTTGGCCCACGTGATGATACTGTCTTTTACCGCCCGCCCCAAAGAAAACGGCCCAGCCGTTGTCGCAATTCTCGCATTGTAGTAGACATATGTTTTTGCATTGGCTTTTGAGTCATCGGGGCTGAGCCTCATCGAGTTGGCGAGGAAGGCGTAGCCGCCCGCTCAAGGCAACTGCAATTCATCACCGTACATAAAGAACGAGCTACTGCCTTCCAATTGCATCCCTTCCGGTATACCTGAGGCTCATACTCCCCTCCACTACTTTCATCTCAACTTTGCAATCCGTGTTGTCCCTCAGCAACATGAGTCTTTCCTCACAGTCTCTCAACTACCCCTCCTCCTTGCAGGAGTATGCGGTAACTGATCAAGAATTTCTTCGCCAACATCCCGAATACCACGTTCTCTGTACAGGCATAGTAGTCTTCAACAAGGAGGGGAAATTACTCCTGGTACAGCGTGCTGCTGACGAGAAAGCATTTCCGAATTTTTGGGTAAGTGAGTCACGGAATGGAGCACGAGATGGCCCCAGGGTATTCAAGCTACCTTTATATTTGTTACTTGGGTACTGCAGAATCACATGAAGCTGTCCAGGCTGTGAGCTGCAGTAAGTACACTGCATTGGGTCAAGAGAAACTAGCAAGGCTAACGATGTGTAGGAGATACCAGGAGGGAAAGTGGATTACACCGACGAGACTATTTTACATGCAGCTGCTCGAGAACTGAAAGAGGAGGCTGGTCTTGAAGCAACGCGCGTAGTGAGAAAAGTCACGCAGTTCACCTTTCGCGATGAGCGGCCAAACCGGCCAGCAATAACGTGGCTGAAGTTAATTTTCGAGATGGAAGTCCGGGACAGCAGCAATGTGGTCTTGGATCCCGTTGAGCATCAGAAGTTCCTCTTCGCTTCAGAAGACGAGATAGTGAATGATCTTGTGGGAGACGTGAAGCTGGTATATGTCAGCCCGCCAAACAAAGCGGTGAAACTGGAGGCTTTTAGGCAACAGCGAGAATCGTTGCTATCCTAAGCACGAGCAATTCAGACGATATGCCTACAGCTATACGAGAGCCTGCCTCTTCTCTGGATCGATTTAATCTTACATCTAACTACACTCCAAAGTCTACAACTTCGCGAGCACTTTCGTAGAGGGCACGTAGAAAGCGCCCCCAACAGGGAGTCTTTGACACGAGCCAGCAGGCGGCATTTTGGATCAGTACCTAGGCATCCAGGGAAGGATCCCCTTGGCAAACACGAGGGGTCGACAGGGGTTCTCCTGTCGATTGGTGAGCCCAGATGAGCACCATCTGGGGCAGGCCATCTGACCATGGAACGATGAGCAGAACAGAGAACTATATATGCTTGTAGAGCGGAATGCAAATCGCGATGATATAGAGCTTTTGTCACACTGTCCTCTATTAATTTGCTTGCAGCTTAAGGTGCGCAGGCTTAATGATTACTGCAGCAGACGGAGGATCGGCGGAGCAATACTGTGGAGAGATCACCCTGTAATAGTCGGCGAGATGATGCGCATCACAGGTGAAACTCGGAGGTGGCTGCTGGCTACCGCCAATAGGAGACAACCCGTTTGGATGGAGACGGGATGGTCCGGGGTCGATGAATATGCTCAAACTTGGGGAGGACGGGGCAAGCTGGAACAATATGGTCCACAACAAACCAAAGTGAGGGAGGCGCGACTGTGTGGTCTTTATATGGAGCGCACTTGTGTACTTGCTATGGATTATAGTAACAGCAGCGCAAGCGAACCTGCCTGACGAACAAGAAGGCATTTGTTTCAAGTGTGCTGTGTGTGGTGTTGATGATCGATGCCTTCGCCGTAACAGGCCGTAAACCCCGCTAGCGTGAGTGTGTTCCGGGGCGCCATACCTGTGTGCCACAAGGACCTCGACTGCGCGAGGACAAAACGTAACTTCAACACTCGACGACCGCGCAACGCAGGCCAGCGTAGCATGTCCGGCGAGCATTCCTTCATGGCCAGTTCAGTGCCCGCAGCACCGCAACCGCTGGCTGCGCAGCCCAGCAGTGGAAACTCGTAGGTCTCGTGTCGCGCTACAAAGCATAGCACATGCTCACTACCTGCAGCCCATCTGCGAACTCGCAGTCAGTCCCTCCTGGACATCCCTCGTTCAGACGCCAGCGCGCAAGCAGAGCATGCGAAAGTGAGTCCGTCCTTCCTTTGCGCATCCCCCACCGGACGAGTGAACAGCAGTGCGGTCTTATACGGACCTAGCTGATGAGCCTCGGCACCTCGGTCTACCTGAAGACGATGCTAACCACCACGATTCGCAGCATGTCATGCGAGGAAAGTAAGTAATCAGCCGCCGACCGACCCTATCTCGAGCCAGCGCGTAACAGTTACGTAGGTCCGCTGCGACGCCGCATCGCTGGGCATCCCGTGCACCAATTGCACCGCCTTCTCCATCGAGTGCCGCATACCGCAACCTAAACGAAAGAAGACCCAGACAGCAAGGACCAAAGATGCGGATAGGTAGGGATTCACAATTATTGGACTAGGAAAGAGCTCGGTGCTGACATGGGTTCTTAGTGACCGAGGGGACAGCGATGACCGCTCCCCAGCAAGCCCATCCGCCGAACCACGCGATAGGACAACAGTATATAACTCGGAGGATGGCACGCCTTCCACTACCGTCTCGAATGCATATGCTGCCCAGCAGGCCACTCATAACGGCACCTATGTGCAATTCATGAAGCCGAAATTTGCTAGAGCCCCCATCAAGGAAGCTGGACGTGTTGCATATCTTGGAGAGTCCTCCAACTTATCGCTCCTGGTTCACGACCGCTACGGGACGACCGACGTAGTTCACTACCCGCTACCAGAGAACGTAAGAGGCGCCAAGGCACGCGTTAACGAGATGGACAATATGGAGATTGAAATATTGCACCAGCGAGGCGCCTTTCTGCTCCCCCCTAGAGCACTGTGTGACGAGTTGGTAGAGGCATTCTTCAAATGGGTGGCTCCCGTCGTACCCGTCATCAATCGCAGCCGCTTCATGCGCCAGTACCGAGACCCGAAGAACCCGCCGTCGCTCCTTCTCTTACAAGCTGTCCTCCTGGCTGGTTCAAGAGTGTGCACTAACGCACAGTTAATGGATGCTAGTGGTTCCACAACGCCCGCTGCCATGACCTTCTACAAACGTGCAAAGGCATTGTACGATGCGAATTTCGAAGACGATCGGGTGACGATAGTTCAAGCTCTCATTTTGATGGGATGGTACTGGGAAGGGCCAGAAGGTAAAGCTTGCAGCTGCAATTGTGTAACTTCATCTAACTGGACGTAGACGTCACCAAGAACGTGTTCTACTGGACACGAGTTGCCATTGTTGTAGCGCAAGGGTCTGGCATGCACCGAAGGTGAGACGGTTGTGAAATATCATTAAGAAGTCTTCACTAACTTGTCTAGCGTTGAGGGATCTCAACTCAGCCGATCAGACAAGCGTCTATGGAAGCGAATCTGGTGGACTCTGTACAGTCGAGACCGTTCAGTAGCAGTTGCGCTCGGTAGACCAGTTGCTATCGACCCCGAGGACTCTGATGTCGAGATGGTCTCCGAAGATGACTTTATAGATGACGATGCCGACCACGCAGCAGAACACCCACCGGATCCAGTGCATGTGCAGTTCTTCATCAACTATGTCAAGTTGAGCGAAATCATGGGGTTGGTACTATCGCAGCAATACTCTGTCGCATCGAAACATCGAAGAGGAAATGCTATAGACCTTACTCATAGTGATATGGCGCTTGCAGATTGGCTGCAACATTGTCCGCCAGAAGTGCAGTGGGATCGATCACACCATCACTTCTGGGCGGCTTTGTTGCATTCAAATTACTAGTAAGTTTAGTTGAGATTTGGGAGGATTAGCCACTTATCAATTTATAGCACTACGCTATGTCTCTTGCACCGCGCGCATATGCCACCGGCAGGATCACCAAAAGCCAACAACCTGGACGGGTTCGGAGAAGAGCACGCCTACCCGTCAAGAAACATCGCATACCAGGCCGCCGCCATGATTACATCTATCATCGAAAACCTAAGAGCACATGATGAAATACGGTACACCCCGGCGTTCATCGTGTACAGTTTGTTTTCCGCCCTCATCATGCATGTCTACCAGATGAAGTCTTCCAACAAATTGATTGTGTCCGCAACCGAGCAGCGGTTGCAGATCTGTCTAGACGCCCTCAAAGAAGTATCGAAGGTTTGGCTCGTTGCCAAGATGGTGCATACGCTCTTTGAATCCATCCTGGGAAACAAACATCTCGAAGAGCGCTTGCAGAAAGCTGCAGGTAGGAACCATAAGAAGAACAAGGCATCATCTGGTCCACCACCCCCACCAAAACCAGCTCAGGAAGCTCCCAAGCGCAAGTTCGATGACATGGATCTTGGCTTCCCTGCTGCAAATGGCCCGCCCGCGCCCCAGGTATCGTATGAGCGGTCTAGACCACAAACTCCAGCAGTCACGCCTTCACGCGAATTGCCACCCCAGCAGCAGATGCCTCAGATGACGACTGGATCACCTCAAATGAACCGACAAAATCACGACGCTTTCATGGGTCCTTCGCGATCAGGAACGCGGCCAACGACGCCTTTCAACCCGTCTTATTCGTATCCGGGCACTCCACCAGACCTATTCCTTGTCACTCGAGACACGCCCAACATCAGCCAAGAAGTCTGGCAAAACTTCCAACCCGACCAACTATTTCCTGCCGACACACAAGTCAACTTCCCGCAAATATCGCCAATGCAGAATCACAGTCTTGTGGACCCAGCGTTAAGCCAGCCGCAGAATCTCCCAATGCATCAGCAGGCACAACCGCCGATGCCCGGAAACCAACCACAGATACCGACTCCGCAGACCAGCATGAGCATTCCCACTGGTTTCGACCATAACAATCCGCAAGCGTGGGCGCAACAGATGGAGATGATGTCGCAGAACCAGCAACAGCACGGTGCACAGGACGATAACTGGAGTAATAGCTCAGGTGGTAGGCATAACCCGATTGTGCCAATGAGCTTGAACGTGGACGACTGGTGAGTCATTCATTCCTCTTCTGATACTTAGAAGACGCACTCTCTTCCTCTTGGATATCCCACTGACATCGCATCCATTAGGTTCAACTTCTTCGGTATTAATGGCGAGACTGACATGTCACATCTCTTCCAACATGGCCCTTCTTAATTGCCTACTGCGCCTTGAATCATTCTTCGCTCCACCATGGGAGCATGTACAATTTCTTTTGCGAATTTTAGCGTCATCTATCGGACTGGAAGCACGGCATCGGCGTCTCCTCCGCAACTTTGTGCGGTTCGCAAAAAAAAGGGGGGGGACTGCGAGTATCGGACGCGAGTAATAGTTATCCATCTAGGCGTCACTGCTCTTTAATGATGGCTGAAGACTGAAGGTTGTTTTGCAGCTAAACCGTGGGTGCAAAAGTTCGGTATTCCTTTCCTCTTAGCCTTAAATGGCTGGGAGCTGTACGATACTACGTAATTCGAAGGAGGTTGCTGTTATCACTGGTCTTCATGCCCAAACATACACATGAGTTGAGGAACTATGCTTGCTCCGTGATTCAGATATTCTACTGCTAAAGTTGGCTCGGCAATGAGGTCTACGAGAGCCTAGCGCGGAGTCGCTTTGCAGGTGAACCTCTATCTTTTCCGCAAACGACCTAGTGAAATGGCGCGGATATGCGATGGTGAAAGCAAAGTCCTCCCTCAGCCATGGCCCACCTGAATCGCTCCCCGCAGATCAGTACTTCTAGCCTAGCCTGATTGGAACAAGCTCCTTGGCTGCAGTTCGCATCGCGAACCTCCAGCTTTGTGCACGCGAGAGAGCTCCGACTGCAACTTCGCCAACATCGCTGTTGTTGCTACCAAAACACAGAATAAAGACAATACTCCCAGGTTCGTACGCGAGTCTACAGCATGAATCGTCCAGGTTCGTTCCTTCACAAGCACCGCACAATCGCAAGCTCGAACCTGCGTCTGTCTACGCCGCATTAAGCAACGAAGCTGTTCGCCCATACTTCCAAGCGGTCCGTCCAGAGTTCGTTTCACACGCTCTCGGTAATTGGCAGGAACAGCTTCACTTGACGCCTCCCGGTCTCGCTACATCCCCAGCCTCGTCTCGCCTCCAACGAAACGCACATATTGAACCGCTCCTCTAGCTCAAAGCTAACTGAATCTCCTGCCATAGGGCAAGGCGCGCAAACACTTCGAAATATCCCCTCGAACATGTTCCAAACACAACAAGCCGCGCCTCGCGGTGCCCCGCTGGGCTCCAACAGATTACAGAATGGCAAACTGGGTAAGAGAGCGATCGAAGTAGCAGGCAGAACGTTTTACTGATGGGCGCGTGTCGCAGGAGGTGCATCTCAGTGGGGAGGTTTCGGAGCTCCCATGGGCGGTGCGCCGGGTCTTTCAAACACGCAATCACGAACAAACGGCGCAGCCATGTCAAGCTTTGCGCAGGCAATGGGCGGCTCACAACCTCATACTCCGCTCAATCTCGAGTAAGTCATCTACACAATGGCAAGGAAGAGGCGAAAAGTTGGGAATCGCAAGGACCGGCGAAAATCCTAGGATTTGAACAACATTGAAGAATTCATGCTGAATTTTGGCGATTATAGGGAGTTTCCATCTTTGTCTGGCGCCCCTCAAGCACAGCAGAACACGACCGCACAGCAAATGTGGGCGAACCCAAATCTACGAACGACCCAGCAACAGACCATCCAGAGGCCACAAGGGCAAGGGCAGCAGCAAGGACAGGCCAGTCAGACAGCAAACCAGCAACTACAGAATCAATCGCATGACGACTCTTCGCAAAGTCAATTCTCTGGTGCGGGAGACGATTATCGGTTTGGTGGGCAAGGGGGTGTCGGACAACTAGGCGGCTCTCAGCCGCAGACAGGCAACATTGAGGAGTTTCCTCCATTAGGTGGTGCTGGTGGTGAGATCGGGCCGGATCGAAGAGCAGGGCTGATACAAAATGCTGCGGCATTCGGAAGTAATCCAAACGCCAGCGCTTTTCCTGGATTAGGGCAGACACGTAACGGCCTCCCAAGCCCGACAGATAGCCAACAAGACCGGACGATAAATCCTACTGTGGGCGGAAGAGGTCTACCAAGTGCAGGTGAGATGTCGAATGAAACCAAGGGAGAACAGTTACTGATGGGGTCAGTGTCGCGGACGCCTTTTGATAATATGAGAGCAACTCCACAAGAGGTATGTTCCCCAAATCTTATTTTTCGAGATTGAGCTAAGAAATTGCCAGGGCAACCAGCGAACAGGACAGACACCCGGTAATTTGTCTTTCCTCGGCCCTCAGATAGGGCTTCGGACTGGTGGCGACCTTGCACCAGGGGGCCAACGTCAGCCGAACCAGTTTGAGCAGCCTTTCGGTAATGAAAATGCTAGCTCACCGAGCACGCAGACACTGCTACACAAGAAGCTAGCGGACATGACAGACTCAGAACGATATGGCCTGCCAGGACTGCTCTCCATGATACCTCTAGAGAGTCAAGACTATTCATCGCTCGCAATGGGCCAGGATCTCACAGTTCTAGGGTTGGACTTGAGTCGGCCAGAGTAAGAGATGATGCCCTCTACAATTTGAAAACCAACGCTAATTGCACCAGTAACTCGCCGCTTCATCCAACTTTTGGCTCGCCGTTCGTGGAGTCAAACGTAAAGCCAGTGATACCACCTGACTTCACCCTACCAGCGGCCTACACCGTGACAAACGTCCCACCGTTACACTCCAAAATGACGAGCTTCTCCGCTGAGACTCTTTTGGCTATCTTCTACCAGTTTCCGAGGGATATACTGCAAGAAATCGCGGCACAGGAGCTGTACAACCGGGACTGGCGGTGGCATATCAAGCTCCAGCAGTGGATGATGAAGGATCCTGATCTTCCGGCACCGATAAGATTGTCGCCCAAAGAAGAGCGTGGATGGTACCTATTCTTCGATGTCACGAACTGGAGACGAGAGAGAGTATGTGCTAACATGCTCAAAATCGAGAGTGCAACGCTGACGAGTGTACAGAGAGAATTTGAGCTCAATTACGATCATCTAGATCAGCGCCATGGCAGTCCAGCGATGGCGGGCCAAATGTAGGCTGAGAATGATCCCTCAAACTTGTTTGATTCAACGAAATATTTGCAAAATCTGTGCTTGCGTGGAGGTAATGATAGCTCGTGGGGGCGGGCTTCATGAAGGAGCTGCCTCCTACTCAGCATGATCAATGCATGTGCGAATGAGATGATTCACGAGGCTTTGCCTTGCGCACGCTGCATCCTCCCACTTGAAGTGATGCGATACATCAACTGCTGACACATAGCGTGGTCATGGTCGATGGTGCGGCACAGATGCAAGTTTGCCATCCGCACTTTCCAGAGTAAAGCTAATAGCACATTCTCTCACCTTCTCGACTACCCCATCAACACTTGTTTCACCTGTCCTTCACTGGCACTACGCGACCTTTACTCCTCCCTATATAAACTCTGCCACTACGAGGAGCAGCTCCAACTTTCTCAATCCTTTCTCTCTTGTCATCCACTGTGCTGGAACAATCTCGAACGGACTTGCATCACTTCTCCAGCTTCATACTAACAAACCAGATACTCCACATCTACAATACTAGCGATCTTCTGCTGAAGACCAGGCATCATGTCTTCAACCACGAACAACGACGCTGACCATGTTCGCCAGAATCTAGTGGCCCTCTCCGCCGCTGTCCGCGAGATGACACCCGCCGGCGCAAAGCCCATCCCCACAGCCCCAGAGCGCTTCAACCTACTTGCTCGCCCCTTCCACGCTAGCTGTCGCATCTGCGGTCTCCCAGGCCACCAATCCCACAACATCAAGAAGGCCACCGCATGCCGCATCGCCATGCTCTCCCTCATTGGTTTCTGGGAAGACATCACCACCCACGTCTCCTTCCTATACCAGCACTCTGAGCGCTTCCACCAGGCTATTGTGGCGAATAGACCGTCGTATGAGATGCGTTTAGACGATGGGCCAGTGACGGGTGGTGATCTCGAGGTCGTTCTTGTGGATCGATTGACGAGGAATTGGCTTAAGTTTCAGGCGCATTTTGCGCGGATACGTGCGAAAGCGAATGTTGTGCTGGAGGAGGGGGACTTGGTGAGGTATGAGAGGGTGAGCGCGAATTTGAATGGGTTCTTGCTTGATGGATTGACGTGTAAGTTCATGAATGGATGGTGGTGTGGGAAGTGGAAGCTAATTTTTTTTTGGCAGTGTCTGATCTGTTCGAGCGAAGCGTTGCGAGGCAGCAGTGAGCAGTTCTGTGCGATACGTGCAGTCTGTGTTCATCGCTGCAATGGAACACTCATAGATGGAAAGTTATCCTCCTGGGAAGTAACAGGATACAAAGTCAAAATATGCTTTCAATATAAGGTTCTTGCGTCCAGTTTAGGGATACTCAATCTCGTGACTTCCCGCTCTAGTCACAGTGGGCTGAACAGTTTTGGTGCCGCCTGCATCACAAATGAAGCAGCATCAATCGTTGCGAAGAGCTTTTAACGCCTAGCCAATCAATGGGGAAGGCATGTCTGAATCAGCCTTGTTGCTGGTGGCGGTGGCTGGTTTGGCTAAGCCTGATGCTAGCAGCTGAACACTAGATTAACGATGACAATAGTTCCAACTTCTATCACAACTCCATGCTCGTCCCCAATGTCTCTGGAAGTCGCTGCTGCCATTATCGGCATTCTTGCAGCGGCCGGCAAAGTCGCCGAAACCCTCGGTCCCGTTGTCTCAGTCTTGAAAGACACAGCCAAAAGCGCCGCAATCGTGCTTTCCGAAGTCAAGCACTCAAGAATCATATTATGCGCGCTGCAGAGGTTATTTGATGATCTTAGTTCGATACGGTCCCTAAGAAGGGAACTTATCCAGATCGACACTTTGGTTGCTACACTGACAGATGGAGTATTGTTATTCTCTGACTTAGAAGCGTTGGTCATTCGTCTAGACCCTGCCGATCTTACACTGACGAAACGTTGGCAATGGGCTTGGAATGATAAGGAGTTTGCAGCACTTATATCAAGGATGCAGTGCTTCAAGAATTCAATAAGTGTGATGCTGAATATACTTCAATGGTGAGAAATCCCCTGTATACTATTGAGAGGTCGAGCGTTACTCACATTTTCCAGTGAGTCGGATACGGATGCTTTCGCTAGCGGTCGAGATCTACTTTCCATGACCACGGCCTTGCTGAAAAGCAATCACGAGCTGTCAAGGCGGATAGCCCGCCTTGAAGATTGCATTAGCACGAGCAAATCCGTACACACACGACACGGTCCGAAGCTCCGTTCGGCCCCATCCCAACGTTCCAGTTCGAAAGGACCCTCGAAGTATCTAGGGTGTACCGCAAGGCAAAAAGGTCTACACTAGATGCCTCACCTCGTAATTCGAACGCAATATCGCATGCTTGGACAGCTCTCTCCGATATCAGTCTGTCTGACATTTCCGCCATATCTGTGGTTGTCCTTCCTCTACATCCAACCGACATTACGAATAGGCAACATTATGTGTTTCAGCAGTCCAAATCTACAATGAGTTCCCCGAAGCCACCTTATCATAGCTTTTCGGTCCCAAGCCCGCTGCCGACTTCACAGAACCCACTATTTCAGCCTCCTGCACAACTAAAACTCATTGTGGCAGGCGTAACACAAGCAAAAGCCGAGAAAATTGTTCAAAAGGTGATTATCATCCCATGGCATTCTGAACATAGAGTTCGAACAGAGCACTAATGCAATAAGTGGGGCGCTCGAAGGTCTCCCAGAAAGAACAACCTTTGGAGATACCTGACGCCATATCGCGGAACATGTGCGCTGGACGTGTACGGCACTTTAGTGAACTTGGATATCAAGATCCTTCACAGCACGGCGGGTGTTTTCACTTTCCTGGCCTCAGAGGCCCAGGGGGTGGGGCAATGTTCCTGTTGGTCGATGATGCCGCACCTTTATTCTCTCATATCATGGAGTTTTACAAGCAACAGCTCGGGTCGAATATTGACTTACCTGTTGTGATAATTATGGCCGACACCAAGTCCGGGCTTGTCGAACACGAAGTCTTCAGTCAAGGTTCTGATTTTGCCAAAGGAGTCGGCTGTGGCTATTCCAATCTCAAAGATTGGCAGCTTGGATTTGTGTCAAGCCTTTTCCAAGATCCTGTTGCAATTGGAATTTCCATTGAGGGAGAAGGAGCTCAATTGCCTTACAGGGCGTCCCGAGGAGAAACAGAGGTAGCGATAGAGATTTCGGAAGAATCGATTCTGAGTCTTTCTAGATTTTTTGGCGCAGGTCCATTCTAGTTGCTCGCTAGAGGCTATGGATGAAGCGGAGGATGAATGGTTCGAGTGGGGCTCACAGTAGCGTTACGATCGGTATCAACATTATTTGTAGAATCAGCCGGCAGTAGTGACCTGTCTCCGTCGATCCAGCTACAAAAAATGTGAAACACTCGAACCCTTCGATCAGAATCCCAGGGAAGAAAATTACAGCACTCAGAAAAATGCTCCTTGAATCCCATTTCATGTCACTTATCCACAGCAACCCCCAAACACCTACCCCTTCCCCCCCATCATAACCTCCCTCAACCTCCCCGCAGCAACCCCATCCACAAACTCCACACTCCTACACACCCTAAACTCACCCTCCCCCTCCCTCTCCAAATCCAAAACCCACAACAAATCATTCTCAACACCCCTATCCCCCACCCCCATTCCCTTACCCCTCATCCAATAACTAACCCTAACAACCACCCTCCCCCTCCCCTCATCAACAACCACATCCGTAACCCCCGCCTCCCAACTCTCAAGCCGCTGCACCATAGCCTCCAAATGCTTGACAAAGTCGTCGATGAAAAAGGTTCCCTGCAAGCCCGGCGCACGCGAGACGGCGTAGTTGTGGCCCCAGGAGTGGGTGAAGGACGGGGTGCAGAGGGAGCGGAGGCGGGGGAAGTCCATTCGTGAGGGGAGGTGTGGGGACTGGGATTGGGCGGATATGAAGGATAGGGCGGTTGTGAAGAGGGATTTGTAGGTTTCGGAGGAGGTGGGGGGTGGGGTTGGTGGTGGTGTTTGTGCCATGCTTTTTTTCCCCTGTGGGCTGAGTGTTTGTGAGGTTTATGGAATGGGGTGTATGTAGTCTGTTGGTAGTGTGGGTATTGGGTTTTAGAGATTGGTTGGTTGGTGTTGATATATGGGCCGTGGGAGGCGGATCCCCACCTTCTTACCCGTGAACGTTGTATATGGAGTAATGTTAGTTGCTGGCCTTGAATGCGCGCGGTTCAATCGTAAAATAGGCGATGATGAAGTAACAATTGTGACTAATTAAGATAAAAAGAGGATGATGACAATGTTCAAACTGGGGACACGAGTTAAAGTATATCAGCAAGTAAACGGAACTTGTAGCATTCACACCTTCTTTTCTATGGCATTTTTATGTCTCGAAAAGAACGAAGCATAAGAGAAAAAAAAAGAAGAGACTCTGCTAGATCGTAGACGTTGAGGTCTTATTTACTGTATCTAACTAGTCAGATGAATGCTTTTACCGTAAGAGAATCGATAACTCCATCGCTGTGGAATAAAGTCAATCAGTCCAAGCCTTCCCCTCTATCATCTAATAACTCTTCTCCATATCTCCCCGTTCCAACCCACAACGCTCTAATTCCCACCATTCAGATTCCCCTGCCTAACCATCCAGGTAAGCAAATCCACCTTGGTAACAACCGCCACGGCCCTTGGCTCACCCTCCACCCTCTCCGTAACAACCGCCGCACTATTCCACTCGAAGAATTTATTTAAATCGCTTAAGCTCGTCTCCTTTGTAATTTCTACAAACTCCCTCCGTCCACCTTTCTTCTCTTCTTTCTGGCCGTCCAGCTGCAGTCTACCAAGATCCTTGACGACTTCGTTAAGCTTGCGGAAGTCGAACATGACGTCTTCTACAGGGGACTTGGGCGTCGCGCGGCCTTGGGCGATGTAGGAGAGTAGATTGCCGAGTGTGACGAGGCCGACAAGGCGGGCTTTGCCGGATGTGGAGTATGTGGATACAGGAAGTTGGTCGAAGCCTTTTTCGCGCATGGTTTCTATGGCTTCGCTGCAGGGGGAGTTGGTGGGGATTGTGGTGACGGGCTTGAGGCGTAGAGACGCAATGGTCGCACCGTGGAAGGTGTCCGACTTCTTGGTGCTGGTGGAGAGGCGTCGAGAGATTGTTTGTTGGGCGCCGTTGGTGTTGGGTGTTAGCGGTGGTGTGGGTGGGAGGAGATCATTTGCTGCGAGCCAGTCGTCGTCGACGAACTATGTCGGATTAGTTTGAGAAGCCTATGGGTGGAAACGGAGATACAAACCTTGCTCAAATAGCTTCGAATGCTGTCTGGTAATATGACAACTACGACGTCATCCTCGGTCAAATTCCACTCCTTCGAGGCCTCCACCATAGCAGCCATAGCACTGCCTGAAGAACCACCACATAATATTCCCTCTTCAGAGATCAGTCTCCTCGCATACTGGAAACTTGTGCGGTCATCTGTCTTGTACCACTTGTCTACGGTCTTCTGGTCTAGCACCTCAGGGATGAAATCATACCCAATACCCTCCACCTTATACGCTTCGTTAATATGCTCTTCATTTAGGCTTGCGGGCACGGCAAGAATGCTGCCCTGGGGATCCGCAGCCACAATCTTGACATCTTGCTTGTGTTTCCTCAGACCCCTCGAGAGGCCAGTAATCGTGCCGCCGGTTCCAGCGCCCGCGACAAGGACCGTGACCTTGCCGTCCGTCTGCGTCCAAATCTCCTCCGCGGTGCCAAATTCGTGAGCGAGCGGGTTGTCAGGGTTGGAGTACTGATCAAGAATATGCGCATTGGGCAGCTCCTTTACCAATCGTCTCGCAACACCAATGTGGCTCTCAGGACTATCCCATGCCGCACTGGTCGGCGTGCGAATGATTTCCGCGCCCAGCGCCTTCAACACGGCAACTTTCTCCGGGCTCATCTTCTCCGGTAGTGTGATAATCGTCTTGTACCCCTTCACGGCAGCCACCAAAGCAAGTCCAATGCCCGTGTTTCCAGACGTGGGCTCAATGAGCGTGTCGCCGGGCTTTATGCGCCCTGACTTTTCGGCGGCTTCGATCATGCGCAGGGCAATGCGGTCTTTTACGCTGCCACCAGCATTGAAGGCTTCGACCTTTGCATATACGGTTGCGCGAATGCCGAGAGACTGGGGAATTTTATTTAGGCGGACGAGAGGCGTGTTGCCGATCTGTTGCGTTATGTTGTCCATGACCACGGGTGGGATGGCGGGGCGCGTGGTGGTGGACATTTTGGCGGTTGTATTTGTTCGTGAGCTTGGAGAAATGTCTATAAATTCTTGACGTATAGAACAGACAGAAGCAAAAGAGAGAACAGGAGAGAGGACCGGCACGCAAGAGGCCAAAGAGATGTCGTGATGGCGTGAAGGCCGTTCCAGAGAAAACGTCGAACTTGACCCGCTTCTATCCGCCGCCACTGAGCCGTTGGCACCTGCCTCACCCGCCACACGCTAGCTCAGCCTTACAAGGCTAGCCAGATGCATTGTCAAGTTCTATACCTGAGCCTAGGCAGAGCTCTTACAGTGTATTTTCCTAAAGGCAGAGGCTTGGATGGGATGAAAATTATTGTCCTTGCACCTTATAAGTAAGGGATGCGCGAAAGTCTCTTCTCCTTCACAGTTGCTTGCGATATGGCCGACGGAGAAGGCCACCCACCAGACTTCACGGAAGTTTACACAATTACTTCTCCCTCGGCGACCTATCTGCCCTTGGAAAAGCCCTTGGACAAAGGCGCTAAATCCTGAACTGAACAACTCCAGCAACAGATTCTCTACTCAACATTTCGCTAAACGTTCCCACATCCATCCCGGAACAAGGGCAGCTGGGCGTCCAGGGTCCTTTAATATCGAGTGAACACGTTACGCAACCGGTAGTGAAGCTGAACTGCCGGCGGGAACAGCGGTACTCGGTGCCCCATCAATCTGACAAGCGCGCATCGTATACAATCAAAAATGCGATATAGAGCTAGCAAGCAATGTATTCTGGCTACCTCGCTAGCTAGCGACATGCAAGCTCGCTTCCCCTACAAGGTTTCGCAAGCAGCTAGTCTGATTTACTACATACGGGGAAGCGAGGTGGTCGATCCGGATGTATGCAAGCTTATCATACGACAGCACAGCACAGCACAGCAACGCGACGTGATGTAAAGTGATGCAGGGAAGCCTCGACTCATTTATCCTCAGATGAACGACCGCCCGGTTTTCCTGATTGCCGCGTGCGAGAGGCGTACGAAACGTGCTCGTTAATGAATGGTCTGCCAGTACACGGCACGTATGCTCGACATAGCTCTCTCTCTATTCCTGTTCACTTTTAGCACCGGCAGTCGTATCCGCAGCACTCTGACTGCCGCATCCTGCGCTCGGCTGGACTTGACCGCTGCCCGTCCCAGCATGTTGGTTCAGCAAAGGTCATACTGTAGTTAAGGCCTCAACAGCGTCGACGCGCACGCACGCACGCTGATGGCTGCCTGTCCTGTCCATCTTCACTCCGATGCACATTCCTTGTTCCTGCCGAGCGTAAGATCCGTACGGGAAGGAAGCGGAGGGAACGGAACGTTGCCGGATACAGTCTATGGTTCGGCGTTGTCCGCTTACCAAGCCCTAGCCGTCCTCGCAGATCCAAGGCTGACTTCGCCTCAGCAGGAAGGCTGAGGAATGTGAGGACAAGGGGGAGGAATGTAAGCTTACGGGTGTCTCAGCCATGATCGTCTGTCGGGTTTCCGGTGCGGTGGATCGGGCTAAGGCGCCTGCATCGCGGTGGAGTGCATTCGAAGGAGCGCGCTGCACATCCTACAGCTCCAGCAGTCAGCATAGGGTCTATATTCGGGAACCAACTCGTCGGATTGACGTAAAGCATAAAGACTCTTTAGAGAGTCATGATGTCATTCTGCTGGAGGTCTACTGGCCTTGCCACGTTGGTGTTCTGCGAGAGGGTCGTCAGGTGTGACTAGATGCTATGATATCAGTTGGTTGGTTGAGGACTAGGGCTATTCAGATACGGAAGGAAAGTAGATGCACGCGAAATTTGGAAATCATGTAATCATTTGGACTATGTGAAGTGCTAAAGCAAAGTGAGACGCATGATGCAGAGCCTAGTATAATGCCAGAAATCAAGGCGAGGTGTACGGTAGAGCTGAAAAGGACGGAAATGCAATCGGACAAAAGGAAAGAGCATGCAAACTAGAAAAGTGAAACAAATGATGCAAGAAAAGGAAGGGATAATGATGTCAAATCATGCCTAACCAACCTCTACCAAGTCACCCGGGGCAATATCTTGACCTTGGCGGATGAGAGAGAAACCGAGATACGAGAGCTTACTTCAGCATAGGTTATGGATCTTCGGGTGAACCTTGTGTTAATCAAAGTACTCGACGTGAGTGTATGTTGTCTCCTTTCCTTCCTTGTCTTTCCTCACTATCGGGTTGTTCGCCTGAGGCATGGCGACATCTACATTTTTGAATGACTCCCCATGTCGATAGTTGAGTCTTACGTTCACTTTGTTGAAAAAGGACTGTAGCATCGATAGATATCGCGAGACGTCGTCATTGATATCTTGGCCGAAGACATCGGCGAGAATAGCACGGAGGTTCTCCTTCTTTTTTCATCTGTTCACTAGATCTGGAATGCGGAGGAACAGATTGTATTTCATGTGAAGCGTCTCCTTCTTCACATTGACGAATGCCTGGATACGAAGACGAAAGAGATACTTGCTGGATGTGTTTTGCAAAGACGACCGCTCAAAGACAAGAACATCGTCCGAGAAGTTCCACACTAAAAAATCAGCCTGTTCGACCGTACTTCTCGGTTTTGTAAGCAAAATGTCTCGATATGCATCATCTGAATGAAGAACTTAATATTTTTCGTGTAAAAATCGTCGTCAGCCTCGTTGCCGTGCCGGAGAATGAGTCCAGTGATCTCGCATCTGTTTACATCATCGAATGCTGGACTTCATCGCTTCGGAATAATATCAACTCTGTTTGGCCCTAGCTTTGCTATTGAAGGCGTCGTACAGCCACTGGGGAGCAACGAGGAATTAGTTGCCCAGACTGCCTTTGGTGTTGACAGCAATCAAATCTTGGACAGATTTCAGGCCGATTCGATCGATGAACGCGCGGATGTTATGACTGGAGTGGTACCCAGGTGCTGATCTGATTGCCAGACTTCTCGGTGGAGTTCCTCTTGGAGACGACCTTCGTTCTCCCAACACATAACTCAGGCAAGTTCTAGAGAACATAAGTCAATTGTCCAACGTATGTTTTAAGCATGGGTTTGACTTTTTGGTTTTCTTGCCGGATGTTCTTTCCGTAGTAGTCGGTCCGCTCGTAGCTTGATTTGAACCGGCTTTCATACCAATCTGAAGTCTGATGCCGTTGGTGTTCGGTGTATCTGCCGAGACCGCAGCAAAAGACCTTGCTGAACGTTGCATCTGTTACAGAAAGCAGTATATGTTGGGAACGGAGATGTCAGTACTGAAGAAAAGCAGCGTCGACTCGAAGTAAAGGAAGGAGCGACACCCTACCGAAGAAATAAGGAAGTAACAAACATTGCCCCACAATCTATGGGCCATTCAATTTGTAGCTTTAGATTCAGTCCAGGCGCTTACAAGAGTCGAATGCATTGAAAAGCCGGGTATCGATCAGGAAATATACACGCAGCCACTAAGATGCTCCTTGATGCAGACCCATCTCCCACCACTTCTATATCCTTACACTCCACATATTTACAAAATCGCAACTTCTGTTCGTCCATGACAATGCTCAAAGGTGCTCGGCAATCCACGCCCACCAAGCTGCAACATCACCGCCCTCCTTTCCGCTAACCACATTTCCACCTACAACATCCACCGTCGTCCCAATCTCTTGCATCTGCCTGAATTCAAAAGCCCCTTCTCCACCCTCACCAAGCCACTCCTTCTCCTCATCCACCTCGTCTTCACCCCCGCTCAGCGCCGCTCCCGCATCCCTCAGCGCCTTTGCCCTGCTGCTCCTGACCTCCGTGATAGCCTTCTCGAGCTGGATCTTGACCAAGTTGGCAGGCAGTGCAGTGAAGAGATCCATTTTATTGGCCGCAACAAGGACGGGAATCTCCTTCGGCCCCTTGCTACTCTTCGCGCCCGTGTATCGTTGTTGCAGAGCTAAGAGTACGTCGTGAAGATACTCGGCTGCCTCGTTCAGCCCTACTTCCTCGGCAATAGCAGCCGCATCGACTACAAACACTATGGCCCGAATGTTCTTTGGGTCGCTGAGTTGCGAGGTCGCGAAGTGTCGGAGTTTGCCGTGCCCAGGCGTGTCAAGAAGGAGGAAGCGACGCGAGCGCTCGAATGCGGGATCGCCAGGGGAGCGGTAGTGCGAGGAGGCGGGTATGTGCGGACTGGGTAAGAGGGCAGAAACGGTCAGGGGGGTAGTCGAGGTGTGTGTTTGGGTGGTGGTGTTTCGCTCTGTCTGTTATATGTCAATACTTGTATATCTCCCGAACCTCACGTCCAAGATATGCCCGTCCTGCAACAGATGCGCCACGCATCGTGGGAATTGGAGCAGCATACCAAAGTCGCGAAGGCCGTCTTCCCACCCCCACTGGGCCCAACCAGCAAGAAGGTAGGTACATTCGTCGACGCAGCTGCCTTCTTGTACAGGAAGCTATGCAGCAGGATCGGCAAGCCCAGCGCAACGAGAAATGTGATCAGAATGGTGGTCAAGTTTGGCGAGAAGGCTGCGGTAAGCCAGCTATCCTGATCGTGCCACGCCATCTCCGATCCTTGGACAGCTCAAAGACAGCACTGGATAGAGCGTGAGAGTTGTTTGGAGGCCTGGGGGTACGTGTTTTGGCGACACACGCGTTGTTTGTCGAGATATTCGGAACAGGGGCAGTTGGCGATGACGTGACAATGGTGGGCGGCGGGACTTGCAGTTCCGTCAAAGTTTTGGCCGCTTTACGTGGGTCCCTGAGCGGCGCCAGAACCGCGGGGAAGACGGAACGATCGCACGCTAGTTTGAACGGTGGGAGCTTTGTCGGACCTCACTCGATGCTCCCGGTCACTTTCTCGGCTATTCCTCGTAAGTCTACATGTCACTGCGGCTACGTGGCATGTTTCGAGATGGAGTCAAACGCTCCTTCCATTGTGTCGAACCATGCACGAGCCCGCTTCACGGCAAAGCTCGACTCGCGCTCCCCAGCCATGACTCGCGGAACATCACTGAGGTTAGAGATGGGGACTTGGCGAGCTACGGTAAAAGAGAAGGGCCGCCTGCATTTCACCAACTATCACAAGCTTTTAGGGGACTATATAATCATACAATAGACAAGGGCCACCATCATTAGCCTTCCGTGCGCTGTCACCAACGGCCGTGCCCCCTCTCCACACGACCTTGATACCCCATACTCCACTTCCCAGATCAATATTGCAGTCCTCTTGCGACCGTCATAATGCCCCACCCATCCCAATAAGAGAATCCGTGGCCATGACCCATTACTCATACAACCATAATGTGCCATCGCTACCATGGCCGCACTGACAGAGGATTGTCGGGGCGAGCCAAGCAAGAACAGCATAAAAGAGAGGGTATGACCATTGAATACCTTTTTTTTACCCATGTGAACCATGCACTATGCATACGCGCCCATGAGTCGTCATAGTTCGCCAAAACCCCAACACCGTTTCGCATCCCATTGACGCATGTAAAAGGACAATCATAATAGAGAACATAAGATAAACGCCATGGTGAACACAAAAGGAGGAAGGAAATGGTATGAAATGGTCGTTTACGCAACTCATACAGGTCATGGCATGATGAGCCGTCGGGTGCAGGAGTAAATATGCTGTGTGGTGACGTGACAGAGGAAATAATGAGAAAAAAGAAAGCGAACCAACAGCTCGTGAGGCGCCGCCGCATAGCGAGTGCAACCGCCAGAGCGATGCAGCCTCGGCCTGGGTCCCACAAGAATGGGATGTTGAGGAGACGAATTCCAAATGCAGTAATACGCTAAACGTTTCACCGCGGCCGACGTGCTTAAGACCCGCGTTATTGCCTTCGTTATGCGCCTTGTAATACACCACTTGGCCTGATCCTTGCGGCTTTGCGTTGTTATGCTGTGATGCTACGAGCAATGCGAGTCCGTGCGGAGTTTGTTCAAGACAGGGGAGGCGTGCGGGGTCTCGTTCGTGTTGAAAAGGGATTAAGATGCAAAAAGCCATAACAAAGCCGCCGCGGAACCAGTGAGTATGTGGTAATCATGTTGGAAGATGTTCGTCATCTGACAGTGGGTATCTGCTCGTGTGCGCCAGATCCTGTCTATCCTTTCGTCCTTTGATACTGAGAGCGTAGTACGATTGTTGAACCGGTCAACTGATTCGGTGTGACAAATGGCGAAAGGCTCGTCGGTGTAGCTCAATAACCTGCGTGGGCATGCACATCTGGGTAATACCCACGGCTGGTCTCCATGCCCTGGAATCTGCCGCAGCCCCCTACCTGCCAACCGGCAGCAATAGCTGCAGGGCCTGGATACTCCTCTTTGATTCTTCGCTCGGGTAGAGGGAGAGTTGTTTCGAGCTTGGGGGGTATGCTCTCGTAGATAGGTGTAGGGTAGTAAGAGTAGTCGTGAGGTGCTTCCATCATCTTCACGTCGTCATCGTCCACCATGTGTTGATCTCCAACGAGACCTTCGACAGGTCCTCCGCTCAATGAGCTCGCAGAGCTTACAGAATGGCTTCCGACAGGACTTGGGTCCAGTGAATAGGTGTTTCCTCGATACATGCCCCCACCCATACCTGTTGGACCGCCGCCCGATAAACCATTGCTGTAGCTCGAATATGATGCGCGACCGTTTGAGCCCAATCCGTGATGACCGGCTCCACCAAGGCCAGCGCCAGGAGCACCCCGCGATGTACTAGCGTTGTGTGGGCCCTCGTTCTGATAATGACTGGGCGATCTTCCACGGACAACGACTGGATGTGACGATCGGCAGGCGACCTTCACCCAGCGGGGTTCTGTATCGCGGGGGTTCTGGACGTTTGCCCATAGTTCAACGATGAGGTGATAATACTGCTGTTGAGCTCGGCGCTTGCCGTTGTTTGCTGTGGCAGATTTGAATTGTATACGTTCGAATGAATGTTGATAGTTGCTGTTCGCGTGGCTAGTCGGAGAGTACTGCTGGGAAGAGTCGCCATCGTTCTGAAGAGGAAGTTGGGGTCCTGGCAAGGTGGAGGACTGATGAAAGCTGCTTAAGCCATAGCCGTGCTCATGGCTCTTTCCAGGCGGGGTTGGTGCGAGCAGCTCCTTCTTCATCGCAAGCTGTGGACCCTTGTCGCGTTTCGGAGTATGCTGGATCAACTCAATAGTTTTTCCTGTCGTGCCATCAACAGCCGCAGAAAGTGACACGGCCATGGACTGTATCTGCTCTTGCTGTTTACCATTCCCCTGATCATAGTACAGCCGTGCGTTCGAGATCCATGGGGACAGTCCGAACGACACGTTAACAGCAAAGTAGTTTCTCCGATAGCACGTCCATACGTTATCGGAAGAAAAGAAGAAGCCTTTCTCAATCTTTGCATCGATATTAGGAGTTACCGTCGTCCCTTCGCAGGTAATTGAACCGTAGGTCTCTTGTTGGTTGAAGGGCGGTGTCTCACTTGAGCTAGGTTGTCCTCCATAGGTACCAGTTTGGTAGCCATTGTAGGTAGTCAAAGGCATGGTAGTGGGAAGTACACTCCTGGGTGTGTCCGGCAGGGTGTTGTAGCGAGGAATGTCCGAACGAGGGGACAAGGTGTGTGGATGCCTATGCAGGCCAGGCGTCGCTGTTGTATAATTATCCCTAACCGACACACCCATAGATGGTGACACGGAATTCAGCCCTGGTGATCTCGTCGGAGGTAACATGGCCGACGAGGAGTTATCATGTCTATTGTGTAGCTGTCAGCTGCCAGGTATACTTCTCGGGTTCTACACGCACGAATGCGCCACAATGGTAACGTACAAAGAGGACATGCGTCGAGTCGACGACATGTTGTTGTTGTATCCGCAAGCGAAGCTCGAGTAGTTGTTTGCTAGGGGATACTGATTAGAGTAAGTGGTGGCCACGGTCGGAGGAAATGATGAGTAGGAGTAGGCTAACGCCGACGAGGCGTTGGAGCTAGGCGAGGTGGATATAGAGCCAGATCCAGAGTCGGAAAGAGCCGCACCAGCCTGATAGCTATGAATGTAATGTCAGTCAAATGAGCAAAACAGCGCTATTCGGCCAAAAAGATGCCATGGGCAATGATGTGTAACCAGGAAGAAGGGTGGCACGGTATAAGTCGTCAAACTGGTCAGTGACGGTACGGCATTACCGCTAGGCTTGTCGTGTGATCAATGTGACAGACCACCCTGTTGGGATACCCAGGTGCGCCATGCATCCGGAACGTGTACAACGACAAGTATCAAGATGGACATTGACGACGTGTTTGTTTCGGTGTAGGGGAGGTCAGAGCTTGGGCAGCACCAGGCCAAGATGTGTCGAGGGACGCAGGCTGGGGGCCGCAGGACCAGGCAACACTACGGAGCCAGCCATGCCAGGCCGGGAAGAGAACGGCCAATGAGAGGGACTACTTACGCGGTATCGGGACGAGGTGCGCCGTAACGGCTTGTTATGGAGCTTAGAGGGATACCGGTCGCTGTATGTGCTAGGGCCCCGTCGCGCCTTAGCTGATCGGGTACGCCAGCTGCAAAGGAGCTATGATGTGCATGCGCACCAATGTGATCGATGCATTGTTGCTCCGAAGAGAAAGGGTTGTCCGATGCCAATGGCAAAGGAGGTTGAAGTACTGCTTATCCTGCACGTCAGCCAATCAATCTGAGCCAGACAGTGTGCTGTTGAACACGACGTGTGACAAAAACGGACAACGTGCACCAGGATGCGATAGAGAGGAGGAGAAAAGGCGCGCGTGGGACGTGGTCGTACAGGTGGCTCCGCGACCGGGCGGGCAGAGCAAGCGTGCAAGAATGCACCACAGGAACAGAAAAATAGTGGACCCACAGTGTGTAGCAGTAAACTGAGCAAAAATAAAAAAAAGGAGAGCAAGTGCGGCTGGTTGTGTTGTGATGCAATACAAAAGCGATTGCAGGAGGAATGTTGGTTTTGTGGGAGAATGCGGAGAAGGGCGCCAGTTTATGGCTTGAGTGTGCAGCGCTTGGAGCGAACGATTGAGGGTTTGTGCTCTCGCAGGACATGGGTTTGCAAATGTATAAGGCTGACTTACCTGAATTCATTATTGCAGCAGCAGTCGCTGCACCGCCGGTCTCTATCGTCTGTAACAGCACCTGCAGACACTACGACCACTTTGAGAGGCCAAATCTTACGCCGCGCCCAGACGCTCCGCGCTGCGAATCCGACGCTCTGGGTAGACACTCAACGGCGCCGGCAGTGGCGAGAGTGATCGTTGCTGACAGGAATTCGCTGTGGCCGAAATGCTGTCACCGTCGCTGGAGAAGCCGACCAGTGGAGCGAGTCAGGGCCTTGTATGTGCCGCTGCGATAGTAGGGCTCGGGGTGCCGGTCCAAGCGTGGAATGGTCGCTGAAGCGGGACGAGGATGGCCGTCGAGGCTCGTCTAATGCCGTTGCTGGCTCGCTTCAGGGCAATCTGGGGGGTTTAGCCGGCACAGGGGCGGGATCCTCGATTAGCTGCCGCTGCGAGTCGCTGGTGGCTGCCAATCCGTCAATGCTGATGCTCGGCGGCCTGAAGAGGTGTGCGGCTATTGTGAGCAGGCACTGTAATGCGTACTTTATCCAGCAGATTGGTTCGTGATGCGCGCTCGCTCTCACCACACCGATAGTTCAACACTCGAGCCTGTCGCAACGCTGAGTCAATTGGCCTGTCATGGCGGTGATGGAAGGAGGGCAGACTGACAGGTTTGGAGATTTTCTCGGGAAGCTGCGATGGTGCAGCGCGCGTTGATGTCACCTGTTGCGGCTGCGCGACACCTTAAGCCCTGAGCATTAAACGGCTCGTCAACGCCGAGTACCAGGCCGAGAGCTGCGCTTTGCTTCTTCCCGCCGTCTCCACAGATCTCAAATCGCGAGCACAGACAGGTACGGCCGATGGCCCGGCTTTTCGATCCCTGAACTGCTGGCTGCGACGTAGGCGGTGTGGGTGTGAATACTGTCGCCGCTACGCTGCGACCTGTCAGTCCTTCGCATGAAACAAGGGGGGATATGTCGCAATCTCGGTGGAGCTTACAGGGTTGTTCTGCAGTCTGCCAAAAGAAACGATGGTGGCGTCGACGGATTTTCGATCGTGGCTGCTTCGGCGAAGATGCTGACCTGTCGCCGGATGCTCAGCGATCTATGTTGAGGCCGGGTTCACGGATCTAGTCGACAGGCGTCCTCTGCTGCCTGCACCGTGTTTCTGGCCACGCAGATGACGAATTGCAGACACTGTGACTGGGTTGCGGCTGACTTCAGGGCTGACTCGATATGTGTCGAGTTCAAGAGAGTGAAGGGTCGAAGCATATATGCACCGTGCCCTCTGTTCAAATTTGACGTCTTGCTCTCAGGCCGTCACACAAGCTTACTAGGGTTTGACAATCCCGTGATCGTCGCTCAAGGCTGCCCGGTAAGGTACCCGGATTTCGTCCTCAAGACAATTGGAGTGGATGGGACGGTGAGGATCGAGAGCGTCCCAAAGGGGGGATGGAAGGCGGTGCAGACTGTGAGAAGTGGGAGATCCAAGGATACGAGATAGCGATCAAATGAGAGTGAGCATACAGAGGGTGGGCAGTAGAAGTACAGTTTGGCAGACAAGAAACGCTATAGCTCAATACAGGGTAGAGTGACTGGGGATATGGCGGATTGTTTGGCTGAAAGAAGAAGTGTCCCCCAAGCAAGTATAGCTTCGAAGCATCATTAGCATAATGGATCAAGATTTCAGCCCCAGAGCAAATGATCCGTATTGCCCTGCTCAGACCATGACCGTTTTCTAGCACCACGGTAGCATTGGCAGGCTGCAGCAGCGAGCCTTTCCCAAAGCAGTCTCTCTATATCTCCGAGAAGTCAGGGAGGGATGATTTGCACCAGTGCCCAGGCTCGCATCTTTCTCGAATGGTTGCTGGTCCACGCTGAGCTTCGCATTCCTTACACCGGAACATGATCTTCGCTGCCCGCGGGGGTTGGCCCACTGCTGTGCCGTCAGTGGATTGGCTCGTCAGGCAGAGGCATCACAGTCCCGTGCAGCGATGCAGGAACATTGACCACGACACCACTCTCAAATGGGGGTCCGACTCGACACGGCAGGATATCGACCGGACTGCTGGGACGTCGATGTTTCATCTCGATCAGCCGCCCAGAATAACCCATGAAGCGAACAGATGATCAGAGTTTGCTCTTGCCACGGCCGCTCTGCGGCGTCCAGTCAGCGGTGCATCGCAGCCAGGGCCAAGAGAAAGGCTGGGAGAGAGCGCCACGGGCCGGCAGCCGCTGGCAGGCGACAGGTCGTCCCGTCGGGTGAACGGTGCAAGTCAACGAACTAGAGGCCAGTGGCAGATTAGGCTCGAGGCCGTTACCTGTCACAGAGGCGAGCGCGACGACACTACTCGGCCTCGACGGGGGCGGTTTGGAGAGACTGAAGCCAGCGAGGGAAAGCATCCACGCACAGGCGCCACGGCCAGCAAGTGATGCGCAGAGGTTGCATCGCCTGGGGGGTGTGGGTGTTGTTGGCTGGAGCACTCAATTACTGCGCCATGATCCGGGCTGGCCCTCCTCGCTGCAAGCACACCGCGACCCGGCACGCTGGGAGACTGCGCAATACTCCGAAAGAAGGCAGAGCCACTCATCGACGGGCTGCCCTGCTGCAGCAGGTCGCATTCAATCAGCGCGACCAAGTCGGCGCGGCGGGCGGCATATCCAGCCTATGGTCGATGTCGAGGGGGTGTGTGAACGGTGAGGATGGCGAGAAACGATGGGGCGCCGACCCGCTCGGCGGCTCCCTTGCGTGGGCGAGATGGGAAGGCGATACATGATCGATATGGGAAGGAGGGATGGGCCGAGCAGGGGATTGGGAAGGAGCGTCCGGTGACGTGCAGCGTCCGCGGTTATTCCTCTCCCGCAGCGGCGCCCCGCTATTCCGCTCTGGGCGCTAGCGGCCTTGGCTGCTTCCGCTGTGCAGTAGCCGCTCCCAAACCTCCCAAGTCGTCACCACCATGCCTCCGAGGGAGCACACTCAATGCCCACTGCTATCAGAGCCGTCATCAGTCCCTTGCTGCCCTCAGCGAGAACCCACGCGGGCAGGGTGACATCTCAGTCCCAGACCTCACCGCGCTCATGTGTCTCGCACGTTGCGGCCGCCCACCCTCCCAGTGTCTGGGGCTGACCGGCGACGACTTCTCTCGTCTGCGCATTGCATTCCTTACCTCCAGCTTGCGCAGCTCATCAAAATGTCCGTCCAATCGCGCGCACGCGATCACCCTCCGTCAGTGAGCAGAGCACGCCGCCGGGCTGGCCGCAGGAGCCAACATGAGACTGACCCGAGCGCACTTCTTCGACTTCCAAGCCTAGCCAGTCATCTGACGCACCTCGATAGAGAATGCAGAAGCAGGGCTGTCGCTTAGTTTCCGAGTGCCTCACCGCACTCTGTGCCCTGCCCTGCCCCGCCCCCAGCACCACCGGCACTTGCCAGAGCATTCTCCTGTACCCAAGCACAACAGCCCGTTGATGTGTAGATGGACATGGTGGCTGAGCGGGTATTCAGGATATGACGACCTGAACTGGACGCTGCAGCCCATCGTGAGGTCACGAAACACCCGGCCGCCCTGCAGCGCATTCCGCTGTCGAGGCACACTGATCTGCAGCCTCCCGCGAACCCCGTGACGGTCAAGGTCGGGCTTCGAGCAGTGTCAGCAACAATCAATAGTATCATGGCGGCCTGCAGCAGCATTGAATGTATCATCGGGAAGAATAGGGACCACTTGAGTGCTCCAACCAATGTCTCAGCCTGCTCGAAGCAGACAGAAGGCGGCATGATCGCCTAGCTGTCGCAGCAACCATGTTCCGATCGTTGCGTACGAGTTGTTACACCAGCTCTGCTTATTCCGGCCCTCCTGATCAACCGATCACCAGAAAGGCTGACGTGATGCTGTGTTTTGGTAAGAAGAGAAACGTCTGCCAACTGCGCTTCGGTCCGTACCGTCAGCAAGATCAGACGAAACATCTCTTGAGCAGCTCTATCTGAGCTGCTCACCAGGGGGTCTTGAAAGGTACTCTGATAGCTTTGTTTCGATCGACTTGGCAATGTTTGTTTACCACTCACGACAAAGTGTCTAACAATAGTATCATAACAACATACGATCCTACATCTTTTGCTATTGATTTTCAATTTGATACTAGTGCTCCGTCTCAGTTTCCTGGATACCGGCACAATGGGAGCGCCCCAAGGCTCGACCGAGAATCGGAGAGCTTGATAACGCGGACTGTGGTAATTGCTACTAGGCGGCGGTCCTGTCTCATATGTCATCTGGCGCTGAATCCACGCTCCTCGTGGTCCCAGATTTCTTGCCTGAGAGTGAAGTGTCTGGTGGCAGTCCCACATTTTGACGTTCTCCTACAATGACAAGAAGCGCTATTCTATGTGTCACAGAATAGAGCTGGAATGTTGGCGCGGGCTGATTGCTCCCCCGGGTGAGTGCTCTTGCCAGATGTTTGGATGTCGGAATCTTGATCGTATAGGCGGCTCCCAATATAGGTCGGCAGTCGGCCTAGGTGCGTGAATGACCTGTTGTTTGCATCTCAAAGACTCGCACAACTGATCTCGTGGAACTGTTGAACAGTCCGATCCCACGCTAAAGGGAGTGATAGTTCCCAGAGGCGCTAGGAGACACAGCTGTCACTTCAACTTGCGGCCTCTGCCTTTGAATTCTTGGCAGTAAGTCTCCTTCCAGACGTTTTTGCAGACGTCTTATGAGGCTATGCGTTAGCTGCCAACGACAGCTCAACCAAGCTAACTCATCGCATGCGTTAGTCGCGGCCACCTCCTTGAACATCGTGCCGTCATATTAGCATCAGTTAATTCTTTCAGAGAATCTCTGAAGTCAATTTAATGGAAAGGTCAGTCTAAGGCGGTTTTACACGAACCGGTAGCGAGCCCGTTGGCTTTGTACGGCGCGGCCGATGGTGTCCGGGGAAATAACTGTCCTGAATACTGGTTCGCCAATCGGGCGTAGCCGCAAGATGGGTAAATTCTCCTCACTTCACGATCTTTCTCAAAGAAAGACCGATTCATCAATGGCGCGTCCTAACCAACACTGTCGTCAGGCCTGTGACGATGAAAGGTCGTACGCATGCAAGCGCGTCTAGATCGTTTGGGGCCAATCCTGTGGGCAGAATTCACTAGAACTCCAGGCGGAGGATCCTTTCAATTCTCTTTGGTTTCATAGACCCATTGTGGCAGCCCCGACAGCCAGATTCATCCTGCATGCAGGTGCATATCTGCACAGAGCATTTGAGCAACATTCTCGGTCAGTTCCCGAGAGTAACGCGTACAACCAAGCCGCCGTATAACCACCAACCCCTCAGATCAACTCATGAACTATTGGTCCGTGCGGACGCAGTGGAAGCAAACGACATGGCTGTTGAGAGGCACAACTTCCCAGTTGCCCCTTCAGGAAGGCGCCGGTGAAGAGCGTTTGCTAGTCGCATGTACTGGGTAGAGGCTTCTTGTGACTCCATGTCTAAGCCCTAGGCGTTCTTCTCGCGGGCTCACAGCACGAGCATCGTCACAAGGTACGCCTTTCGCCCCTTTGAAGCGTCACGAAACTGCAAACCACAATCCGGGGACAGGCAACCAACAGTGCCACAGTTCCGCGAGATGGAGATACCGTATTTGATTTAGAGCGCCTGACCCCGCCGCGACGGAAATCTTGCTTTGTCCGGATTTCAGGGCCTAGGCTTTCATATACATTCTCTGTGATTAATCTACCTAGAGGCCAGTGCGCTCATCACCACGTCGCCGCTCGATTCCTCCAGCATCCATTCACATCTCTCAACAAGATTTGAAAGGTGACTGGAGAAAAACATACCCCTGAATGCTGCAGATTATTTGTGACTTGTATCAGCTGAACACGACATCAGGCACTAGACATGCTTTCTAGGTGAGTCGTCGTAATCACCTCCCGCCTCAAGCTGGCTGAGCCATTAACACTCTTTCTTTGAGGTAAACCATGGCGATGCATTAGACGTAGCTGATCGCAAGCCGTAGGATTCTTAGGACTGCCAAGCCAGTCTTCTGCAAATCGCACCCACCATGCTAACTCATTATGTAGTCCCTCCCGGAGCTTTCCCATCTTCGATTAGTGCTCGACCAAGTCGCTGAAACCCATCCTTCCCAATCGTCGCTCATCGCCTGATCTTCGCCTTCAGCCTCAAGCCCTCCCAAACCACCCACTGTCTTGCTTTCAATCTGCATTTGTATAGTCTGACACTCTCGCTTCCGTGATGCCATACACAAGTTACACATAGATCCGCAGTTTAGAGGCTCGGTCACCGGCATTGTAGCCACCATGACATCCGCAAGGTCTCGTCATACTAATCTTCCATATTCCCACTCAACTGCCTGACGGCTTCTACGACAACAGCCAAGAGACTAGATTCAGGCGTCAACCCTCAATCTGACAGGATGATTAAGTTACTTAAATTATTGGGGGTGGCAAATATGACTAGGCCATGCCCAGGCACCTACCTAGTCACGGTTTCTCAAAACCGCCACATAAACTTGGTATTCTGTACCCCCGAAGCTGTCAAGCGCCTTCTTGTTATCGAACCATCATGACGAATAGCGCAGTAGTGCCTAGCTTTACGGCCTCCTGTGGTGAAATTTAATGGCGTCGCTCACAGCAGATGCAAGATCGGTGCAATATACAAAGACGATCAGTGTCAGCCCCTGAGTGATCGGAGAATCAATTAGATGTATTATGTAGTTATAGCGTCGTTGAGTTACCGACCAACCAACGGGTACTGCAGCCGTGCGGTTCTTGAGAGAAGCGTCCGTAGATCCTCAAGTTTGGGGGGTTTTGTCTTGTCCCTGCGCTCTGACATGTCCAATGTTCGGAAGTAATAGGCTTTCTCCAATGTGAATGTTGACGGTAGGCAGAGTATGCTGTGAGTAACAGTATTTTCTAGCGACTGCCTGAGCTGCGGTATCCCCTTGTCCCGTCAGGAGTGACAACGTGTAGCACATCGTCGACCTCATCATCTTATAACAGCACTTTAGGATACATTAGTGCAATATCTATTCATGCCATACTATCTCGAGTTTTGCCGATTAGCGACGCTTTTCGATACTGTTGTCCTGCCGTGAAGATACCGCCTTTCATTGCTGTATCGTAATGCGCATCGTGGTGGTATCAAACACTATCGTATAACTTCTTTCTCCTCCACAACTTCACTTTGCTTCACCGGCGTCTACCATCAGATATGTGAGCTAAGACCATCAATTTTCATATTTTGGCATGAGAAAAGGTTTATTATTGCCTCTTACTGAGCTAAGTGCACGTATACGTTTATGCCTGACGAGTAGCCTCCATGCATAGCATGACAAACACACCGTAAAAAACTCAAAGCCGTCATCGAATCGCTTCGTAGTAAAGCGGCATCTTTCAATGTCCTCCAGATGGGACCTGAAACCGCCGATACTACGCCCATGTTTCTTGCGGACCTCGACGGTTGGGATTACCTCCCGTCCATGCGAGAATCGCTTCAGGTTTCAAAATCCATCACGTATGATGAGCGGGACATCTCATTTTCACTCACTTCACAAATCTTGTCGGGCAATGGAGTGTGGACTGTACCTCAAGTTGAACGTGGAGGAACGGTCGCGTCCGTAAGCTTGGAGGTAGGGAGCCGACTGTGGCTATCTTGGGGCGCTGCGTCCTTTGACGAACTGCTGCAGTTTAGGAACGATCGATACCTACCTGAATCGGGGTTACCAATCCTAGTGCGATCCGGTGACACGTTGGTACAACCGGCTGGCACTCCGTATGCATCTCTCTCTAGTGTTTTCGACGACATCACTCTCGACAGTCACCTCATTTGCGCCAACACAAAAGATGGACAGGCAAATGAGATGTTTGGAGGCGGAGGCTAAGAGTATGTCCACGATCACTAATGGAGATACGGCCTATGACAACAAAGCAAAAATGACCATGGCTAGTAAGCTTATGGCGACGGGTAGCCATGCTTGGCCCTGGCCGACTGCGGCACAGAAAAAGGTTTTCGAGGCATAGTTCAAGAGATGGACTTCATTGGAGAACAGCAAACGTGTTACTGCACGCAAAAAGTATGGTTCCGGGAGACCCAACGCCGAGGACGCTGTTCTCCCAGAAGAACAGGTATAACTACATGAACGAACAATGCGTTATGCAACAGCGCTATCCACGTGAGTGCTGATACTGGGGAGGAAGTGGGAGGAAATTACATTGCGTAGAGAGGAGGCGGACAATTTATGTCCCGATTAGAGCTTTATATGATGTTATGCTGGTGATGAGAGTGGGACCCACGCAACTTTCGTTACTAGCACGTATTCTGAGGGCACCTGTATTAGAAAGGGGTATCGAATACGTCGTTTAGCAACTCTTGATCGATTTCATAGTATAGATAGACATCTTTTACCAGCAGCAAGGCTCTCGGAGATGAGCTACTCATGGCGTTAGTATTTCACATGAAGATGACAAGAACATGTTCAACTTCTTTTTTTCATTGCAATCAACATCACAATTTGTGAATCCTTCCAAAACCAACAGATATTCATATTTACATTCACGAAGAACCACATCCTTGTTTATGTTCACTTACAAAAAGGATCAAAATATATCTTCTTTTCCCGGGCCCCTTCTACTGTCGCCGTCAATCATTCTTTCGAGACATATGCACTCAAGCAGTCTTAGTGCTCGAACTGGCGCCGCTTCATGAAACAATTCTCAAGTGTGTTTTAGAATTAATGCCCTGAGATTACCTACACTTAATGACGAGGCACGGACGCTACAAAGCTAAGTATACGCCGTAACTTCTCGCCTTCATACCGCCTCGGCTTGACTTATGAACAATTTCCGTACCGCGTTGCATGTTTACTTAATACTTACCGTCGCAAACTATTTTCTTCAGACGAAGCAGACCGGGGTAGTCCACGCTTGTCAAAACGGTTGGTGATGTGTATAGTGTGCGAAGTGAGCGGTAGCGAAGGGAGAGATACGGATATCTAGTTCGATGAAGATGTTAGAATCTCGGTATGGAAAGCTGACCATTGAGATTCGGAGTGCTGGGAAGCAATATGGCTAGAGTACGACCCACAATTTTTTTTATAGATAAACTCCGCATGTCTGTCGCTTTAAAACAATGCTGGGAACTAGACGATGGATGTTTGGCATGCTTTTGGCAGATCTGATGCTGTTAAGTGCGGTATAGCCGAAGTGTATAAGGCTCACTTACTGGTCGTTGAACCGGCATACTCTTGCTGACAAGAGATTCCGATTTCATTGTGTCCGACTAGAATTGAACTGCCTTGCGTTTTCATGAGTACTTTGGCCGCTCCATGCTAGTCAACTAAAACGTCTATTGGCTCTGTCGAAAAAAAAGGAAGTACATGGACCATTCTACAGTACTCGAAAGTAATAGAGGTAAGCTATATGAGTATGACAGTATAAGAAAGAATTGACCTTCTGTATGTAAAATATACAAAACCCCGTTGAGTAGAACATTTTGACGAACCTAATCCTCGACCGCCCTGGATAGAGTTCGTGAAACGGTACTGTATATTAGGAACGGTATCTTATAGAAAGACCACCATGTTCGGCAATTGCTTTCAGACTGTAGAGGGAAAACAGTTGTCCGTGACTTCGATAACTAGACGAACTCATCTGCCATTAATTTTACAGAGCATCGGATGTTTGGGGAATGTAGAGATAGCTGATTATACTGAGAGGCCTGGTCATGTAACCCGATGCTCGTCATGGACTAAGATAGCTACTTGCGCCCATGGATCCATGCTTGTGTCTCTTCTTACATGAGCACGAAGACATCTGCAACTTCATCATTACTCAACCCTTGTTTTTAAAATCCAAGCCACTCTCCTTTCTTACAACCCCATATACACTCGGGATATCCCCCTTATCACCCAACTCCTCCTTTACCTTATCCAACCTCCCCTGCGCCAACTCCAGCATCTTCACACTACTCCCACTCCTGTCTGCAAGATCTCTCGCATGCCTCGCATCTTTTCGAGCAAGGTCAATGTGAAAAAGCGGCTCTTCGCGCTTGTAGTAGTCACCCTGAAGCATGCGCTGGGAGTAGGCGGTGTACGGACCAGGGAACATTGTCGAAATGAAGTTGTGGAGATTGTCGACGCCGAGACCAGATTTCTCAGCGAGAACGTGACCTTCGGAGAGCTGGGAGACCATGTTTAGAATGAATGTATTGCCGATTACTTTGAGGAGGGTCGAGTTGCCGGCGGGTTGGCCGGAGAAATCTATGTCTGCGCGGCCCATTACACCCTTTGTGTAGGGGGTGACTTTTGAGCATGCGGACTTGGTGCCGGCGAGTACGCAGACGAGTTGGCCGTTGTCAGCCATTGCTGGGGCGCCGAAGACTGTGGTGTGTTAGTGATCTGCAAGTGGGCAAAGTGTCCTCACGCGTCTTTGCAGACTTCGGGTCTGCAGCTTTGAAGAAAAGTACGTCTTGAACTCTGTCTGGATGCACTCAGTACTCACCAGGCATTCCGACGAACTCCGCACCCTTTTCTGTAATCCTCTTTTCAAGTGCGTTGGTGGTGTCAGGGTGCACAGTTGAGCAATCAACGACCAACTTTCCCTTCACATCTTCCTCCAGGATCTTGTCAACCGCAGAGTTGACGGCAGTATCATCGCCAAGACACATGAAAATGATGTCTGACTCTTTCGTTGCGTCGTTGATGGTGTCTACGACTTTGGTCTTGGAGGAGCCTAGCTCAGCGGCGAGATCTTCCGCTCGCTTCTTCGTCCGATTAAATATAACAAGTGGTTTATCAAGGTTGCCCTTCTCTACGAGATTCTTGCACATTCCCTACGAACGTTAGTAAAATATATCAGAATATAGTCGGCTCTACTTACTCTGCCCATATTGCCGAGGCCTAACCAAGCGAGTTGCGGAGCCATTTTGAGATGCTTATATCGAGTTACAACGTAGTCAATGATAAAACAGAATCAGTTCTTCAAGCTATATAGTCTTACACTTTATCTACCTACCCCTCAAGTACCGTGACCATCCGCGGTGGCCTCTGCTTAGTAACTTGTCGGGCAACGGGGTTAAGGGCGAGGCGAGGCCGATGTCGGCTAGCTCCAATCCAATGACGTCTAGCTCCCGTTTTCAAACTTTGGTCGCAGAAGCGTGTTGCGGCTATTCCACACCGCCCGGTTTCATGTTCCTGCTTCGATAATATTCTTCCAATGTTTTAAGTAGCAAAGCGGTAGTATGCATTATGTTCATCTGGAGCAAAGCCCCCGCGAGGGGTTTGGGGAGGGTCACAAAGAATGTGCGTACGCTCCGCTGGTTGACTCACATGCAGCCACCCAAGATTGAAGTTGCACAACATAACTGATAATTGTAGGCCTCCAGATTCGATGACACGAAACGAATCTTTGACAAGACTGCTACCGCGCAATTGTCAACGACGAGCCCTCTCGAAAACCGGCATACGCGAAAAGCCTTGAGCTCAGTAAAAGAGCGCCAACGAGCCGAACGCGAACAATTGACTCGCCTATTGAAGGAATCACCAGGCAAACGCGATGCCAGAAACTTTCTTAAGCAATTCGACGCTCCAAAAAAGGCAAAGACACCTGCTACACCCAAGGCCCAGCCAGCTGCGAGCGAAGCGGTGCACAAGGACTACGGTTCGATACGCATTGGTGTTAATTTGGGCAACTTATATCAGCCGACGATATTTACACGGGATCCCTTACCAGAGGAGAAATACAAAGAGGAAGAGCAGGATGAGCCGCTGCATCTTGCATTGGTCAAGCTGCGGCAGCCCCAGACGCTTGATGATCGTACATTGGAAGGAATTGCATTGACGTTGAGTCAGATGGCACAGCTAGGATTGAGCACAGCTGTAGTATTAGACTGCGATGAGGACACCGGCCCATACACCTCGGAGGCCGATTCGTCATACGAGCATATGGTCAGAGAACAAGGAGCGCGCCTAGCAGCAGCACTAGAAGACTATAACGAGCCTGGAGCATTGCTGGTCGAACATGCGCTGAGTTACTTAAATAAGGACCGCAACGTTCCAAGCTTAGCTCAGGTGCGAGGAGGCGTGGAGGTGCAAAACAGCTATCTTCTCTATCCCCTCATCGACGACGGCGTTGTTCCCATCATACCGCCTTTTGCGTACAACAAGGATCTGAAGAAGGTCAAGGTGCAGGCAGATGATGTGCTGTTGGCCTTGATTCGAGAGTTTGCTGGCATCACGAGCCAGGTGAACGCCACGCAGGAGCTTGATGGCTCTATACAGAGCAAGAATTCCGACATTTTTGAAAAGCCTATTTTGGATCGTATTATCCTCCTTGATCCTCTTGGAGGTATTCCATCTGAAAACAGGGCAGATGGAGCGCATGTCTTTGTCAACCTGGAAGCAGAATATCGCGATATCAAGAATGAGTTACAGCAGCTTTCACCACCCGTTGAAATAGATGGCAGCGTTAGTAACGTTTCATCGCTCGGCAGGGGTAACCCGTTTTCGAAGTTTGTGGAAGAGGAGATTGTATCCATGCCAGGACCTATATCTCCTCGGCCCACTGCGTCGGCGCCAATACGCCATTTGAAGAACCTGGACGTGGTTCATCGAGCTCTCAAGCTGCTTCCACCTTCATCCTCGGCCCTTATTCTGACGCCTTCTGAAGCTGCTACACGAGCAATACCTGACGATGCGCGAACAACTCCATCAAAGAACCCTCTACTCCATAATCTGCTGACTGATAAGCCTATGGTCTCATCCTCACTTCCAACATCTCCAGCTAGTCGATTCCTAGGCTCAGCAGCAAATCCTGCCACTTTCCTCAAGAAGGGAATACCACTCACCATGATACCCGATCCACGTATTTCGGGACCGTGGCAGCCGCCTTCTGCATTGTATCCCAGCATTGACCTCGCAAACGATCCACGGATCAACCTTCCCAAACTCGTCAACTTGATCAACGACTCATTTCGACGAAAGCTCGACCCAAAGGACTACCTCAACCGCATTCACGGCCGCGTCGCAGGCATCATAATAGCTGGCGACTACGAAGGTGGCGCAATATGTACTTGGGAAACGCCATCCTCCCTACTCAACACCCCTCCCTCTGGTATAGCAACACCAGACTCACCCTATTGGATTCCTTATCTCGATAAGTTCGCCGTTCTCACATCATCGCAAGGCTCAGGCGGGGTCTCTGATATCGTATGGGCAGCGCTGACGCGGACATGCTTCCCTGGTGGCGTGGTCTGGAGGAGCAGAACGAGTAACCCAGTGAACAAGTGGTACCAGGAAAGATCGAAAGGCATGTGGAATCTGCCTGGGGATACATGGACGATGTTTTGGACTACAGAAGGTGTCACGCGAGGATGGGATGCGAGCATTGGGGGCGTCGATGGCAATAAGGAGATCTCGAGGTGGGATGCGTATGTAGATGTTTGTAGTGGGATTGAGCCTAGTTGGGCGGATGGAATCAAGAGAGCTGATTAGGTATTGTCTAATTCAGCGTCTTTACAATAAAGAATTTACCTCCAGGGTCGTCAATACACGTAACATAAGCCTATACTTAAACGAGAAGTTGAAGCAGTGAACTTTGATGGTTCGACAGTTATTTCGAATAGGAATCGGTTTTACGAATAGGTTTCTATGAGCTTGAAATATTAGCAAGCTGAGGTATACAGGCTTCTCGACTTCCATCAGTTTTCTGCATTACTATATTCGTTGCTAGTCTCTGAAACTCTATCGTCGCGAGTCTACATGGATGAAGAGATGATGGAGAAGGTTCTCGAGTCTTTGTTATGGTTAGGATAACTAGAGTGACACTATGACAGATTGAGATGGAACGATTCGAGTAGCGTCGAAGAACAACTTCCAACCATGGAAACAACTGCTACTTTCGTGCTCTTTCGAGTACTCATCAAATCTCTTGAAAGCTTAGCAAGCGTGCAATGTGGAACGAACTATAAAGAACCTCGATAGTAGCTGGTCAGACACGGCGGTCGCAAGATGAGATGCCCGACACCATCCCTTTCGGTCGAAGCCAAAAACCATTATCACGGACATCTAGACTATCTAAAGTGGACCCAGGTCCCCAAGCTAGCCCTTAATTCCGACGTACATGGGTACAACATTTGTCTCAGCGCTTATCGCCCGAGACGCTGTTACACCAAGGCCCCTGTTGCTGTTCCTGGTTCCTCATTGAGTCATGATGTAATCGAAGCTCCTCAAATGGCACCTATGCCAAGTGCGCGACGGACGCGGGGAACCGATAAAAATGGCGCCAGGAACGGGGATGATCAAGACACGGATGCGTCGCGAGGTCTTGGAATCTCCGGGACGGAGGTTGGCTGCGCGGTCGCGATTTTGTTTCCGGTGTTTGTTGACGAAGGTTTATTGGTGTTGTCGGACGCTGAATTTTGAGCACACAGATTCCACAGTTCTCAACCTCGCAGCGCTTCAAACTCCATCATCGATCAACTTGCTTAAATCAGTTAATCAAACGTCTTCAGAATGTCTGATAATTTCATCGTGAAGAGTGTGGCAGGAACCTGCATCACGTTCTCGTTCATTCTCGCTGGTAGGACATTTGTCTTGCGCAATTCGACCCCTTAGCTCACAGAGTCAGGAAATGCAATCACACAGTCCTTTATGACCGTCCCAGCACTTCTCGTCGATTTTCCACCCCCAGGATCGCCTGATCACAGCGAGCGCGCAAAACTGCTCGGACGCCAATGGCCACTCTGCTGGACGGTCGGCAACCAATTCTTTCGCCCGATTTCCACTCTTGGATTTTTGGGCTATGCGTACGCGGGATTCTCTGTGTACCGCGAGGGTGTTCTTGCACGAAGCGACTGGAAGCTATTCGGTGTTGCGGCTGTTATGCATCTGACCACCATTCTGCATTCAGCGCTGAATATGCAGCCGCTGAATGACAAATTGGAGGCTTTGGCGTCGCGGTCGAGCGAGAAGGAGCTAGGTGAGGCGGAGGGAATCGCAAGGAAATGGGCGAGCTGGAACAGGTTGAGATTGGTTACTCCAGTTGTTGCGGGAAGTTTGGCGCTTTGGAACTTGCTTTCCTTGTAGGGCCTTTATGCGTGCGATTCGGGAGGGATAATATGTCTCGGGAGAGGATTGATAGTCCAATGTGCTGATCAGTTGATTTCAATTGCCATATTGAAAAAGCATCGAATTGAATGTAGGTTGGATTATTGATCTAACAACTCAAGAAACTCACAGCCGTCTTCCAAACCGGAGCGTCTAACGCCAAAGATTGCACGCTAAAAAAACCATCGCAACGGGCAATATCTACCTAGCAATCGCCTGTGACTTCCAGCCACTTCTCTCACCCAACCAAGTCTCGAAATCGCACAGCTTCGGCTCTTCTTTCTTCAACTTCCCAATATCCGCACCATAGCCCTCCGTAGCAAACCAAGTGATCATGAGATTGACCTCGGTTACAGCCCACATGAGTGCCGACCCAAATAATCCATAGGTTGCAGGAACAGGGCTCCCAATTGCTCGTTCAAAGCATGCGCTCATCTCGTCAAAGGTGAGCTCACTGCCTGCGAGTCCCTCAGCGCGAGCATTCCATGCTTCATGTTCTCTGAATGCCCGCGCACCGAAGATACCGATATCTTCAACCGAAACCCACTGCAGTGGCTTGCCCTGCAGCGTATCGCGGAGTGCAGCGAGAAAGACTTTGGTCGGGAAGCCCGGCATCAAATTGTCCATGAACGCAACGGGTCTCAAAATCGTCCAGCCCATGTTCTCCCCGTTCTTGCCTGCCTTCTCCAACAGGTGCTTTTCGATTTCGTATTTGCTCTGGAAATGTGGGATCGGAGTC
This sequence comes from Phoma sp. ATCC 74077, assembly GCA_033682645.1. Taxonomy (NCBI): domain Eukaryota; kingdom Fungi; phylum Ascomycota; class Dothideomycetes; order Pleosporales; family Didymellaceae; genus Phoma; species Phoma sp. ATCC 74077. The sequence continues at coordinate 1,080,484 of JAWDJC010000016.1, read as the reverse complement.
GTGTTCTCGAAACTGCGCTTGTTGCCGCCGCGATCAACGGAGGAGTAGACGAAGTGCGTGACACCTTCTTTGATGGATTCGTCGATTAGAGCGTTGCCTTGCTTGACTTCGCTTTCGTGAGTGACATTCTTGCCCATGGAAACCTGGACGGAGTAGACACCCCAGATCTTGGGTTCTTCGCCGGCTTCTTTGAGCGCTGCTTTCGCTGCTGAGAACAGGGCTGAGACATCGTCTAAATTGCCTTGAACGAGCTTGACAGCAGGATGGCTCTGGACAATGCGTTTTGCGGACGTTGAATTTGCATCGCGGGTGACAGCCAATAGAGTATAATCAGGACTGGAGGGGTGTGTAGCGAGCTGCTTCAGAACCGAACCACCTTGTTTGCCGGTGGCGCCAGTGACCAAAATGGCTTTGGTAGCAGGCATGGCGAGGAGCTTGTATAGCTAAGGAGTACTTGGCAATGCGGAAGGATGCTTCCTTAGTGATGTATGAGCTTGTTCGAAGCCACCCGCAGCTTTGAGACCAAGAATGAGAGACACGGTTAGTCGGCCAAGGATTAAGGAAAGAACCTCCATGATATGGACTTTTCTACATGCAAAACGACCGCGAGAGCGAGATTACGGCCCCGCAGTCCACGACACTCCACAGCGCTTCAGTACTGCTGTTGAGCTTTCCCATGTCCGCATGCTGATCTAAGAAGCCATCTGCGGTACGTGACGTACAGACGACACGTCTGAGAAAGCATACAAGCACGCGTCGGTGGTCCAAATACCGACTTGCGATAGCCGGAGGTTGTGTGAACAGTGCTGAATGCAGGTCGGGGAGAGGAGATCGTCGCTGCCAGGGTATTGCGCTTTAGCAATTCCGTGGATCATTCTCGTAGCTGCAGTGGTCGGTGTTGGAGCTATCCACAATAGTCGTCCAATCAAGTAGAACGCCAATGTAGGATCGCCACCAATTCGGGAAACACGAGGTTGGGCATATTGGTTGAGAGCGAAATGAACCGTGCTATGCAAGAACACAATTACTTTTACTGTTACAATGATTAACTATTTTGATGTACTAGAGGGCTTATATTGAGAGGTTGCGAATAGAACACCAGAGTAAGCGGAAATGGTGAATACTTTCAAATCGCGAACGTCCTGATACGATTATTAGGGACGAACAGGCATATCAAAGGCGAGAAGGAGGCGAAGTTAACGAACATACAAGGTCAGCGTTGACCACATCCATAGACCTAATTTCCATGAGACTCTTTTCAACTCTCCTCGACATGGTAAATCACACATTGCAATTACTGTTTCTCTAGTACACTACCCACCAGCTTCCACCCATTTCACTTTTCTTCTCCACCTTCCCGTTACAGTTCACTACCCGCCAACACCGTGTCTGTTCCTGTACTCTTCTTGACACAATTGCATCACGTCTCAGGTTCTCTTATCTTGAAGAATCATGGAAAGTTGAGAAGAAACAAACTATGGCCCCGAGTCGTTGATACGGCGGTAGCGTCCGGACGGTGAGTTTGACGGAGGAGTAGGAGACGGTGTGCGTGGAGTCTTGCGATTTTCTGTTGTCAGGGCTTATCACTAAATTGCAGCGTAGTTTTAATTGAGCGCAATGAAGGTACTCATACGATTGGTATTGTTTGAGGATATGTAGAGGAAGTACGCTATTGGAGCGAGGGCCCCAAGTGCTGCCAGAGCCGCAGCAGCAATGCGCATCTCTGAAGGGCTGAACTTGAGCTGCGACATAATGCTTGTGCTTTATTCTTAAAGTAATAAAATTGACTGCTACAACGTGTTTTGATTTGTTTGATAGAGTACTGAAGTTTAGCGGCGAAGTCAACATCACGTGCTCGGCTCTTCACTAGTCATACGAACAGTCCCTAGGGCACTCTGTGTCCCTTAGAGACCAATCCGCATACTCATCATACTGACTAACATAGTGAATAACGAAATTTTGACCCAAGAAGCTGAGGAACGTCATGCCTTACTGGGAATACTGATCTTACCGTGAAGCCCCCTTCCCGAAGCAGTGCCTGATTGCCTTGCTCTCACAGTCCCAAATGGTCTGACTACCGCGTCTTCAAACTTCGGGAAGCACTCACATACAAATTTCCGAGACCCATCTCAGCCCAAGCCATCAACAACCCAGCCTGCTGTTTGGCGCATCTTGGCAGCGTCATTGACTTCCCTACACCACACGAACACTAATGGCGAATCCAACGCCCACGGAATCTATATGACCTTGCCGTTGGAGAGCCGTATAAATGTCCGCAGCTCGAAATAGTGGCTTTAGTACAATCCCTGTTGCCGGTACCTGGGCTAAGGGCTGTCGATGGCGGTCGGGGGTCGGGACGTGTGAGGTTGCGGTGGCTGAGATATGAACTGATCCGGTAGATTAGTGCTCCATCAACTTGACTATGATATCTGTGGGGGAAGATAGCATGGTACTGTCCCAACAGAACGCTGTGCCCTCGCATGAAGGTTGGGAAGTTAGTTGTCTGGGTGTTACGTGTGATGCACGTCGTCCCATACAGCAGTCCTGAGTGACGTATGAAGCTAGCATAGTCGTACAAGTCACCTCGCTTATATGGTACTGGGTATTTGTGCTCATGATATGAGACACTTCACACACCGTAACGAGGCAGCTGCAGCCGAGACAAAACTCGAGATAGCTTTGTCTACAGAAGCTTCTCTGATACGAGTCATCTTATTGGGGTAGAAATGGAATGGCACTCTACCCAATCCATCTCCATGAAAATAGAAAGCAACTACTATGATGAGAGGATATCGAATCCAAGCCAACGGTTATGTCTCCGAATGGACAGGGTTGCAGTGTGGCAGTCTTTTGAACCTTGTACATTCTGCAAGTGCGGCAGCGTGCTGCAATATGCGCCTGTCGTACAGTAAACCTCCCTCTAACCACCCAGGGTCGCGGAAGGCTGACAGAAGCTTAATCTGCATCTATGATGTCTTCAACCTCGTCGCGAAATTAGGGGATTGGAACAAGAATTAGAGGGCGGATTTACAGGTTGTATCGTAAGATTATGAGGAAAATTACATTCAGCGCTCCCGAATCCATGCTAATGATATCGAGAAAGTGCCCCGTCATGTTCAACTCTATCTTAGTGCCTAGCAAACATCCAGTTCCTGACATGTTCACTCCCAGTCGCCTGGGCCTAGATCAATGGGCTTTCCTGCCCTCATATCTTCCATAATCTTCTCGATGCTCCAGGGCTCATACTTGTAGCCACGGGGATAGTTAGGTTCAAATGCATCCTCATCTCGCATATCCACGCCCTTCTTCAAGCTGGCTGCAGACTTCTCGTAGTTTTCATAGGCATACGCTTCAGGGTCGTGGGACCAGACCCATTTGGGCAATTTCGGGGCCGCACGGCGCGGGTCGAGCTTGACTTTATCCCAGTCTGTGTCTTGCAGGAGTTCTGCGTTGGAGAAGCCGAGTTTCTGGGCGCAGGAGTTTCGGATGAACCTTGAGAATCGTGTTAGCAAGTAATTGGTTTAATGGGATGAGTCGTCGGCGCTTACCGGAATCGAATATGCACGCGCACAGACTGAGGAATGTTTTCTTTGCCGCCGATCTGCAAGCATGAGGCTATTGAAATTGCATCTTCAATGGCCTGTGTCGCGCCATTTCCAGATGCCGGGAGGTACGAGTGCGCAGCATCGCCGATCTGAATTATGCGTGCTCCAGGGGATGTCCAGCTAGGTTGAGGATTGCGCCAGAGAAGTTCGAAGTTGACAATGGTGTTGGGTGGGGTGGTATCTACGAGCTCCTTGAAAATGGGCGCCCACTTCACCTTCTCCATTCCTGGCATCTCATCCATGCCTTGGAGCACTTCCTCCTTCTCAATGGTGTTGTTCCAGCTCTCCTTCTCCGTTCCCGTGACCTGCGATGTCAGCTGCAATCTTCATATGGCTGATAGAGATAACTTACATCGTGATTCATGATCCATACCATGACATCTTCACGGGAGAGCGTTAAAGCATAAGTAGAAGGGCTGGGATGAATTAGTATCTACAGAACGGACGAATATGAGGACAACTTACCCTAGCCATGTCCTCACAATTGGCTCATTACCCGGCATCAGCTTGAAGAACTCTTTCACCTTCGGGTTCTTATCTAGCTCTTCCCTTGGGAAAGCTGCACGCCACATGGCTCTTCCGGAAGGTCTTGCGCGTACCTGTCCGCCGACCAACTTCTGACTCTTTGAACCGACGCCATCAGCCGCAATCACGACATCCGCCTCGTAGCGCTGTCCATCGTCCGTTACACAACCTCCCTTTCCAGTCTGATCATCCTCGAAGTAGTCAACTATCCTGCGATTGAACTCTACGGATACTCCGAGCTTCTCAACAGCGCTGACAAACATCTTGTAAACGAGCGGGCGCATTTGAAACTCGCCAGGCGGGGTATCAGGGTCAAGTCCCTGAGCGCGCAGACGGTCCGCAACTTTCTTTGGTGGAATCACAACCTCGCCGGAGTGCTTGAATGTCTCGATCCAGGCATTGTGCAGAGAAATTTTCTTGTATTCCTTTAGCAGTTCGGGCCAATGCTTCAAGAAACGCGTCGCGCTCAGTCCCATGAAATACATATCACCTAGTAGACGCCATGAGCATTGCGCGGGATAGCAGACTTTGAGACTTCTCACCGGCTGTGTTGATATCCGCGTTCCTCTCCAAGACTCGTACATTGTGGCCTTTGCGCGTACATTCGAGTGCAGCAACTAGACCTGCCAGACCAGTACCCACAATCAAGACGTCAATGCCACTAGGTGGGTAAGAACCAAGTGGTTTGGCCTCCATCGCGGAGTCGCGGGATGTGAGCGCGTGAGGCATGATGGCAGTCGTTAGTGTGTGCTGTGAGTGTGTCGTCAAAGTCAACGTAAAATAACCAGCACGCGTACTTCGTCCATCTTAAGGGCCGCTCTTCTCATCTTCTCCGTTGGGGTACCAGTGAGGGTTGCCGAAGCCATCGGACATCCGGCTTACCGACCTGTCTTGAAGTTGGCCCTTTTCGACTTATGCGTGAAAGCGCACATTTCGCACAGCGTGATGATGATTACACTGCGCGGCTAATTGTCAGGTACACGGCTTCTTCAGTGTTACAATGATGTCGATGACGAAAAACAGTCTCTGGGCTGTACCAAAACTCCCCATCGAAGAGTCAGTGCGCAAGCGCTATGGTTCCCCACAAACTCCGGAACGCCAAGCCTTGCACAACGGTACACTAACCAATCTTGAACAGAGTGAGATTTGAGGCTTCAATGTGAGATTTGGCGTTCGATTGCTTGATACGATCTGCGAAGTACTCGCAGCTAATACGAGGGTTTGATGCTCCACGTGGAGACGTGATACCCGCAGTACATATGCCCCTAGTCAATGTATTGCTGTGTAATGTACGCTAATTTTACGCGAGCATTTCTCATGACACTTAGACTTTATTGTTTGAAACCAAGACGTGCCACGACAGTCAAAATGAATGGCTTCAGTGTGTTCCTTGGAGTGTGGCCTTAAGCACGAACCGACTGACGGGACCTAGAATTAGGCGCATTAGTTTCAACGATCCAGTTCTGCGTTCTGGAGACTGTTCTTCCGAGATAAAGATGATAATAGTCATGCCGAATAAGAGCGATTCGTGACACGCATTGATATGACACGGGAAGGCTGTAGTGTCAGTTGAAAAAATTACCACGGCACAATCGTAAAGCGACCGCCGGTCGAAAGCTAATAGCGCGTCTCTGACGGCCTCTCTGTGCAAATGAAGTTATGCTTTTAATACTAGGAATGTGCCGGATTTGATAGCCTGCCAATTAAGAGATGCTCCGTCAGCGGTATCACACATACTGTATTGAGCCAAAGTGGCTGCTTTGGTACGCTGTACGCCCTTCTTGCTGGATTTGGAAGTAGGTCATGACGATCTCCATGTTCTCTTGACCCACGTCCATACCTTAGTCCAATCTCAATCATCTCAACATGGCGTTGTCGGCGCCGACCAGCACCGATCTCAGTCCTTCCACACCACCGGGGTCCATATCTTGAGGATCGGCAGGGAAGCTTTGTCGCCCCTGGCATCGAGGAGAAGCGTAGGATCGTATGTTTCCCGCATTCCCTATTGGCTAAGCATGCTTGCTGTCAGTCCAAGCAGCCACTTTGGCTCTCATCGGCGGCGCCCACCTAGCTGCCGATAGTGTAGTCTGCAGGGTTGTCTCATTGCGCCAGTGGACCCTGTGTACCTGTGCATGAGCATAGGATTTGGGGAGCCGGACAAGCAAAGCAGATGCTGAAGCCTTTGGTCTGATATGTAGGTAGCTCCCCACAGAGTGGTTCTGTGACAGTTACCCTCCTGCCAGCATCTTGGCTCCAGATCCTTGGCGGCGTTTCTTCATCCACGGCCACCGTGTTTTGGAGAACCTATCGTACATTCGACAGTGCTTCGGTCGGTTGTTTGCATTGTAGAAATGCACTCACTCACAGTGTACGCTCTAGGCGTTGCAATTGTCGGCTTTGTCCTCTACGCCTTCGTCGAGGCTGTCTCAAAATACAACGCCAAGTACAATCCTCGTGGACTTCCTGGACCAACTCTAGTGCCATGGCTCGGACGTGTCCATGATCTTCCCATTGAGTTTATGTGGCTGAAGTTCAAAGAATGGGCGGACATATATGGGCCAATATATCGAACAAAGATGCTAGGTGCAAACTTCGTCATCATCTCTGATGAATCGCTTGCCGAGGAGATGCTGGTGAAGAAAGCGAAAGTATACTCTGATCGGCCGGAGATCAAGTCCCTGTTTGATGCAAAGAGCACGTACGGTTCGATGGAGTATTTGCCATTGATGGGGAAGAATCGTAAGTGCAATCCCTTTTCGCCTTGTCCTATATTCCGCTAACTGATGATCAAAGAGTACTGGGCGCGTCAGCGAAAGTTCACACACTCTTATCTCACTGGAGCGACCAATGCCCACTATTATGGAATCATGGAGCTCGAAGCCAAGCGATGGATGTATAGACTGGTCGAGAACCCGGACGACTTCGCGTTCTCGCTTGAGGACATGTGCTCCAAGGTCATGTGCCAGTTGACATGGGATGATGACTCCCTGAGCGTGCCTCTTACCCCCAGCGCTTGGGGTCTTCTTACTCAGATGTCACCCGCGGGACCAATCACTAATGTACTGACTCCGCTCTGGGATTATCTTCCCGAACCTATCAACCCGTGGAAAATTCGAGAGCGCAAGCGCCATGACGAGCAGCAGGCGTGGTGGATGGACTGTCTGCAAAAGACTCGAAGGTTGATGGAAAAGGGCAAACAGCGACCTTGCTTCACCCGGACGTACCTAGAGACGGCTGAGAAGACGAGCATCTCTGGCGACTATGAAGCATCCTCGGTCATCGGAATGATGGCACTTGTCGGCATTTTCACAGTAGCTGGGCCACTGTACTATTTCCTGATTGCCATGGTACACCATCCGGAATGGCAGTACAAGTGCCAGGAGGAAATCGATCGGGTTTGTGGAAGTCGTCCCCCTGCTATCGCCGACATGCCCAATCTACCAATCCTTCGTGCTTGCATCAAGGAAACGATGAGGTGGAAGCCAACAGTGCCCACCGGTAAGACAAATCAATAAATCTTGTTCTACGGGAATGAATGCTGACAAAGACTGTAGGAGTGGCACATGAATGCGAGGCTGACGACTGGTTTCGAGGGTACTTCATCCCCAAGGGCACGCGCATCCTTCCATTGGATTGGGCATTCCTTCGCAACCCAGTAAAATACCCAGACCCAGAATCCTACCGTCCTGAACGATGGCTTGAAGCTGGTTGGCCAACATTCCAGGAGCCGCTCACTAGATATCCAGACATAGTAGGAATGACTTCCTTCGGCTGGGGCCAACGCCAATGTCTTGGAATGTCCATCACGCGTGATGAGACTGTCACCGGCTGTGGAGGTCTCATGTGGGCGTTCAACTTGAAGAGAAAGGTTAACCCAGTGACAAGAGAAGAAATTGAGGTGCCACTGAACCAGTCAAACTCGCTGCTCATCATCAAACCGGATCCGTTCGAGATGGCCTTTGAACCACGAAGTGAAGCCCGAAAGGCGGAGGTAATCGAACAATGGAAGGTAGCCGAAGCAAAGGACATGGAGAAGAGGGCCGAATTCTTGAGGCAGGCAGAGACGAGAGAGGTCTTGAGTCGGCTGTAGGGGCTGCAACCGTACAGTGACTGTGGAGCATAGCTTGATGGCGAGGCGTTCATCGGTGTTATTGGCGTCGCCACTTCCTTTATAGATCCTACACTTGCTCTAGCTCATAAGTATGCATAATTCAGAGTCGAGATATTCGTTCTACTTCGTCTTATATGCCCTTATGTCTTCTCCGAAAGGGGTAGGGCCAACATCGTTCTCATCCACGAGATAAATGGACCCATAATGAATTTACGAAGGAGGATATGGCATTCTCAGCGTCAAATAAAGCGGGACTAGAGAATGAGCACGATTCGAATGTTGTACAGAAATCTGAAGCTGCTCGTATCCGGATGAAATTGAGGAGCCGGCGCTAAGCCGTGCTTAGCCTGGCTGTTTCCCTACTATTCATCTTCCTGACCAAAGCTAGCAGCTAATTCGAGAAGAAGCAAGGAACTATCGTAAGAAAGCCCTCCTATCAACGCTTTCATATAGAACATGTACTACAGCGGGTCGGCACCTACAAAAGGAAAATGAGTGGGTAGTGACAACGCGACACGAATCACGATAGCTAAAGACCAGCCAAGCTTCTACATAATTTGTTCGTCCTGATTTTACAATCCAAGTAAATTTCCCCTGGTAGGTGAACACCCACTTTGTATGTAGTAGTAGGCGATCCCTTACTTCTGCCCTGCCAATACAAAACTCCGATGGTGCAGATTACCCCTCCAACCCCTCCATGGACCCCTCCAGACGTGGCCAAAGCGCAACGTTTTCAAGCTTCACCTTCCCAAAAGCTGGAAGGGTTCGGGAGAGTTCGTGGCAGTGAGAGGCCAATGATGTATTTGACCCCACATAGTGTGCCTGGTCCCTCGCTGTTTCGTGCAGCTGTCATCAGCTATGCGGAATGAGCTATAAAAGGTGGGCGAGTTACCCCTCCATCCTGGCTCTCACTTTTAAAGCACCCCTCCTTCATCATCCTTCTCAGCAGCAACACTACAACACCACACTTTACTCTCCCACAACCAAATCCATCAAAATGTCCAACCCCCGCGTCTTCTTCGACATCACCATTGGCGGTTCGCCTGCTGGCAGAATCGTCATGGAGCTCTTTGCCGATCAGGTCCCCAAGGTAAGCACCCCGCCATCAGAGACTTCATCATCGGTTTTTCAGTTGGAACGTATGCTGACTATCATCACTTAGACCGCTGAGAACTTCCGCGCGCTCTGCACCGGCGAGAAGGGCACCGGCCGCTCTGGCAAGCCCCTCCACTACAAGGGCTCCAGCTTCCACCGCGTCATCCCCCAGTTCATGCTTCAGGGTGGTGACTTCACCCGTGGCAACGTACGTTATGACAAAACACACGAGAGGGAAATAGATGGCTGACACATATCAGGGCACCGGTGGTGAGAGCATCTACGGCGAGAAGTTCGAGGATGAGAACTTCAACCTGAGGCACACTGGCCCTGGTATCCTCTCCATGGCTAACGCTGGTAAGTAGTTCTTTCCTAGCGTGTACTAAAGCGCGAAATGGACATGCCTTTTTCCAGCAATGGTTCCCAGACTCGACCGATGGGACAGTTCATATTGGACATCTCCGCTAACGACTTTTCCAGGCCCTGGCACCAACGGATCCCAGTTCTTCATCTGCACCGTTAAGACCTCGTAAGTCGCTCCTTGTCGCGTACGCAGCGCTTTCGCAGTAACTAACTCGCACTGCCAGGTGGTTGGACGGCAAGCACGTCGTATTCGGAAAGGTCATCGAGGGCTTGGACGTCGTCCAGGCTGTCGAGCGTGTCGGTTCCTCCAGCGGCTCGACCTCGAAGACTGTCACTATCGCCAACTCTGGCCAGTTGTAAATTGCGGAGTTCATGGCTGCCATGAGGGCGCTTGGCACATCGAACGGCCAATGATGATTATGATTCAATAACATACAAAAGTCTTGAGAAGGGATGAGGGCGAGAGTGACGCAGACCGGTCATAGTACTTCATCTAGGAAATGATTGATCCATGTGCGCTCCATCTAAGATACTTGCGTGATCATGTACTACTTCTTCGCGTGTCTCATCGTGCCGACCCACAAACTGTTACGCCTAGAAACTTGCATAGCCTATTCTCCTTCTCTGACAGGTACATTGCGGGTCCACTCCACGCTATCTCACCTGCAACACTCGCGCAAGCATTGCTTCCCTCAGTCAGGGCGTCCGGTACACCTACCCTTTGCTAGCTACCACCCAACCATGTGTTCGTGTGTGTGGCCTCATAGACGGCAGTATCCCTCACGCTCTTCGCCCGGCGAGGACAAAGCGCCTCTCTAGTCGCATACATGAAAGCGCAAAACTCGTACGTAGCAATGAGCAACATCACGTCTTCAAGAGAGTTGATCGACCACGACCAGAAACTCACCATGGTTCAAAGACCAAAGGTCAAACACTTCGATCTAGTTCAAGCTTGCTTGGGCGACACTTCCGAATTGCGTACCTGGTATTCTGGATTCCGCTCTTCTTGTAATGAAAGAAGATGGGCGTTTTCTAGTGAAGTAACAAGAGTGGTGAACAAGTTGGTTTGCTTTGATAGTCGTGTGTGGAAGAGGACGACAGCTCTCAGGAAGGGTGGGCTGAACTGGCAGAGGTATGTGTATTGACGTTACGACTTAGGGGGAGAAAGCTTGATGATACTGTCTGTGAGACAAGATGCTTGTGCTGCGATTGTGTAAGGAGACACTTAGGATTACCAGGGATAATAGAAAGGTGGCTGATCTTCGGCCATAGATTTGACGCGTTTTCGGTACTTAGCTTGAGCGTCATGAGAGACAAGTCAAGTAACTGAGCTATATGCGAATATCGAGTCGAGGAGAGGTGAGGAGCTAATGGCTTTTCTGTGCTCTGGAAGGCCTGGATAAGGCCTGTGCATGTCGTGGTTGGATACTGTGATTCTGAAGTGCTTTGAACGCCATATGTGACAATGATAGATGAGGAGGCAACGACAGGATGATGGTAGTAGGTAGCAGTTCTATGGTAAAGACGTTCCTAATAGTGTGAATGGGAACTAAGGCATCTGTCAGAATTTGGCAGTTCGACACTCCTCGGGCTCTAGCTCGGCGTAATCTGCCCCAAGCCAGGCAAGATACGTACTTGGTGACTTTCAACAAGAATACTCCGAATGCTGTCGTCAGTTAGATACGCTCACCACGTCCGGGAGGACCGATGAAGGACGAAGCCAAGCGAAAGGCAGACACGATAGGAATTCGGTGGCAACCCACGTAGGTCTTCCCCGCGAAAGGTCCCTCGCCCACCCCATGCGGTCCATCGATGCCTAGTTCTTCGCTAAAGTTTGATGCGCAGGCAGTTATAGGAAAACTCGGCTCAGGCTTGAAAAGAAGGGGGCTTCGAGATCGTTGCCTTGCAGCCGCGTCAATACGATATGATGCGTGGGCAGTGCGGAGAAGCGAGTGAGGCCTTCGAATCGAGTAATAGGAAGCCTGCTCAGATGCTGCGCTGATAGTTATGCGCAAGGTAATCGTCGAAGACTGCTTGGTCAGGATTGATCAATCAGTGCCCGCGCTCGTGGTGTCATCGTGGGCGTGGTCTGTCAGCACCTCCACGGGGCGCCCTTCAACACGCTCAATATCCACACGCTCCACTCATGGGCCCTCTTAGGGACCCGTTCTATGTGAGTGGTAGACGGGGCGGGGAAGTTTTCGAAGGACCCGTGAGAGTGGAAAGAGCGTATTGGATGACGGAGTTCGAAAGCATAGGGCGGAAGACGTATTCCACTTGAATGATGTGTTCAACAAATGTAGATTTTATTCTGCCGAAAAACGATAGTTGAGAAGGGGCTGTGCGCCGATGTTGTCGTGGCTGTCATTGAGGTCAACACGTACCTTGCCGTCATTGGCTCAACTCTGCGTAATGAGGCAGATTTTTAATCTTGCAGATTGCCATATGCTGGAGGAAACGATATTGAGCCAAGATGACGCTAGAAACGAATCTTCCAGTTTGATTCTCCGTTATGCGGAGGCAAGAGACGTAGTGAATGGAACCAAACGAGCGTCACGTGTGAAACTGTCACACCTTGCGGGAAAGTCCGATGCTGCGCGGCACCTTCCACTTTCAGAAGTAACAGAACGACAATTTTGCCTCCGAAATGTCACTGGTCTTCGCGATGATCATGCTCATCAGTCGTGTGAGGTCTCTTTTCGTGGGGTACAGCTAGGAAGATCTTGTGCACCGAAATGGGTTGTCGATGCGACCCTTCGTAGTCCCTTCCAAGTTTGGCCAGCACAGCTTTCCACACAGCCCTACGCTTGTTGAGGACAGGGCACGCAAAGAGGAAAGGCGCCCGACTCCCAGCAACTAATATGTCGGGTCGATAGTGCTGTGCAGTTCCGATATTCGCAGCGAGGGGGTGTTCATTGCAATACATGACGTCGGAGTGGAGCATTGATCGAGGGCTGCCGCTACCGCTACGAAGAGGAGCACTCCACCACTCCACTGTCTGGTGACAACGACGGGAGAGCCCGTCGAAAGGGGATGATTCAATTGCACGTGGGATCAGCCACCATGGCGCGTGTCGTCCCGCTGGCGTCCGGATCCGAACAGTAACCAAACATCAACAACAGGCGAGGCTGGGTTAGGCTGGGGAGGCCTGGCGGATTAGGCGGTGTCGTCCCTCGCTGAGTTTCGCTGAGGTTTGCAGCCGCTGAGTGAGCACTTGGACAGCCGCATGCGCTCACTATTCGCAGAGTAGCTGTAGATGAAGGTCAATCTTTCGAGGCTGCGTGAGGCCTGCTGTGAGCGTTGCGCGCGAGGGGACAAGGTGGTGCTGGTGGGAGGCCTGGGAAGAGGACTGATTCGCCCAGCGATCTGTAATTCGCTAGATACGGCAAAGTCATACGGATCGGCTGGACGCAAATGGCGTAGCTGGGCGCATGGAACAGGCTCTAGGTAAGGCCAAGGCAGCGGAGGACGCAGTAGTGGCAAGCATGTTGGTTGGCGATGATCGAGGAGTCGCACGCAGGCCATCAAACGGCGTCCAGACTCCGCTCCGCGAGACAGGCGACGAAGCCTCCAGGCAGCCCATTATCGACTTATCCCACGCCATGCGCTGCGCTTTTATTCGCGCTCCGTTCCCACGAAAAGTTTGACATTTCTGTAGATTCTATTCGATCTTTGCGTCCGCCCCGTGCCAGGTCACCCTTCTGTGCGCTGTCTTAGATTGCTGCTGCGCCTGCTTCACTTTGGAAGTCGACTATTTTACTTATACGCTGGGCGATATATGGCGTTCCGCGTTCAATAAGCAGCACATTTGCATCCTGCAGCGATTATTTTGTTTAATACTATTACTATCCTCACATCATGTCACGAAACGTACATTGGCGGCAGCATGAATCGAGCAACAGTACTACCTCTGGTCGCAGCGACAACAGTAGCCGCTCTTATGAGACGGCTCCGACTGAATATAGCGACCGTCGTCCATCCCTAGCGCATAGCGCGACATGTTATGCACGAGTGGAAGGACGAGGACAAGAGCGAGACTACTTCGCAGAAAAACATGACCGCGAGCGATATGAGGTCCCTCCTCCCCGGGTCTCAGTTGACACATATGCCTCAACATCAGCGGAAGACCTTGCTGATGACCTCGACGATATGCCCGACTACGAGGTCCCACAGTCGCACTACGAACCCCTTCCCTGCGAGGCTATACCAACGACACCTCGCGACTTCGGAGAGCTCTTCCCTACTGCTAAGCGTATATCGATACGACACGACGATGCTACGATTGATGGGAACATGAACCTTAGGGTGGACACACAGGTCGAAGAACGCGGTCACAGGAAACAGAACTATACTCTCTTCCATCTCCGCATGCAAGACCTACGCACCCGCGAGTTCTCCCTTCGCCGATACTGCAGGGAATCCGGCCGTGAAGTCTGCCACTCAATACGCAAGTACCAGACGCCGCCTTCGGAGAAACGACCAGTCTTGCAGCGCGCAAGCACAGCATTGGCAAGTCTCGTCAAGCCCGACTCCCGTCCGTCCACATCAGCAGGTCTCAAACGGGCTGACTCTGGCTATGAGTCGGTACATGGTAGTGTCGACGTAGAAGATGACGAAGACCTGTCGGAGTCACCCCCGAAGTCCGTAGGCTACAGCAAAGGCCGCGCTCTGATTCCCACAAACACCATCAAGCTCGAGTTCTCCAACTACGCACATCTCGACGTAAAGCGCCGCGGCGCAAAGTCGCACAAGCGCTACGCCTTTGAGTACTGGGGGCACGACTACTCCTGGAAACGCATCGTCAAGTCGGAGAGTCAACGCGACCAAGAGAGCATATCATATTACCTTGTCCGAGATGACAACGATAAGGACCCGCTGGCGCATATCTGTCCCGTACGGTTGACGCAGGAGGAGGCAAGGGAGGAGGCGGCAAGGGGAGGCTGGGTGCCGCCATGCTATATGCGCATTACCGGTGACAATATCCTACGGTCTGACACAGACATTTCCGAGTAAGTTGTACAAGCTGTACACGTCGCACAAGGCAGTCTGCCGTGTGCGATGCGCAGCAAGCAAAGTCGGCAGCCAACTAATGCTGTGAACAGCGTCGTCGTCGCAACAGGCCTCATGGCCCTCGTGGACGACTGCATAAAGCGTCGCTTCCACTCCAAGCAGAGCACCCAGTTACACATCCCGCTCCTCCGGAGCTCGTCGCTGAAGATGAATATGGAATACATTGGTCCCATGCGGCTTATTGATGAGGTGTTTCATCGGAAACATCACGATGGCGGGAGCCCAAAAAGGCAGCCATCTGCGTTACGCCGGGTCCCGACAGAAGCCTAGCTTGGCCTACCGTCTGAAGTCGCAGCCTGGACTTAGTTTGTAGATTGTTTGCGATCACTGGACCCACTGCCTTGACGCGGAGCCCGCCTATGTCGCGGGAAGTTGCAGCACATTCTCGTACATTGTCACTCCGAGCTGTCAAAACTGTTCTCTTTGGATGGCTGGGATGTAGGTTCCCGCTGCCCGCGTGTCGTTTGTAGTCGTGTTGTTGTTTTTTCCTTCATGGTGCCTGAGAGCACACAGCACATGCATAGCGTTGCAGATTTGTTTGCTGCAGTTATTGTTGAGTCGTTGTGTTCTTGTTCTTCTGCAGGCCTTCTGTGGGACAACGATTTGGTATACGAGCGCTCCCCATTTGGTTATGAACGGCCACTGTATCCCACTCTTGGATTGATATACGCTACGATCCCGTAGTTTTGGTACGAAGTTACGATTTGAGCTACATATGCTCTCTCTACCGATTTGGTCCCAAACCTGCCACTATTGAAACTATACTGATGGTGATACCTGCCAGCCAGGGCATGTGAGTGCGCGGATGCTACACAGAATCCCGTCCTTATCGCGTGGGCTAGTACGAGTCTCATTGTCGCTTCACTTCACTTGATTATCGATTGGAACGGCGCTCAAAGCTTCCATCGCAGTGGTATCTTGCTATCCCTAATTCAAAATGGCTGTTAGGGCGATTTTTACATGCTTCTCCGTCATAGAACGAGAACAAGCCCAGTATAACGTGCTTTTGAAGTCCCAGTGACTGCGCGATGAGGTAAGTCTGCTTGCACAGTAGATTGCTAATGATTTGCCTTACTCTTCTCGTCGACGTGGAAATGCGAGAGCCTCACTAAATGCTACCTGCGTCGGGTCGCGGCATCTTGTACAACACTTTTGTTCGCTTTTCCAGCTGCAAGCGAAGAACTTCATCTAGGGGAAGGGGAAATCTTGTCATGAGGATTATTGCATGATCTCAGTTTTCCTGGCTCTGCAGTGGAACGCTTGGTTGTTCTACGACACAGATAGCACTCAACCAAAGAGAGGCACCATCTTTGCTAGCAAGAGCGAGAACAACTTACCTCATAAGGTCCTCCATGAAGAGCATAATCCATCATGTCGCTGCGTAAAGGGTGAGAAGTATAACTTGGCAAGCGAATTGTAATCCGCGGAGATTTGCTTTCGCTTCACGATTCCTTTCTCATGTTATTCCGTCGGGTCGTCACATCACGAAGCACAAACAGCAGGTACCCGTCGTCATCAGGACCATGTGACAAATGGCTTCTTCACACTTTAGTATATGCATGCCAAGCGAGACATCGCCAACGGTCCTGTTTTGATGATCTCGCGATCTCTTATATGTCCTATTTCCATTCGGTTGAGCTTCACGATTGGATCAACGAGTCAAGATATAGCTTGAGCTAGCAATATAGTGTTTGAGGAACGTGCTTCTGCTGGGGCAAGATTCTAGCATCAGAAACGTGATAGTGTTAAGCAGGGTCTGGAGAGCTACTGCACAATGAGTTGTTCTCGCTCCACGCTAGATCTGTCTTGCAGCATGTAGTGGGTACGCAAACGTCTTCTTGGGCTAGAACTTCAGGACACCTTCTACGAAGGAGCAATGACATGCCACGCAACGGCTGCCATCCCATCTACTATCATCAATAGGCCGCCTGAGCGACCGTGTTGCCAAAATCTGCCGATGCTCGTCAGGTTCCGGCCGCATGTCGGCATCGCGTCCCCATTTTCTTTCGCGCAAACACTAAATCCACCCACCCTACTTGATCCAACGGCCCGCTCCAGGCTGGGCCCAGTGCGTTGGGACCGGGTAGTTGAGGGTGTTAATTTCCTGTGTGCGGAAAATGCATAATTGGTCCACGGAACCTCACGTCCGCACGGCGGCTTCTAGCATCTTGTTGCATGTCAACTGGGAGAAAGCATGACCGACGAAACGGGTTCTCGCATTTGTTCGTTACTACTAGTATCATCTGCTCTTTATACTGAGTGAGGCTTTTTGGAGTCTGAAGGTTATAAGTCCTGTTGGTTCAACACCAGAGGCTTCCAAGTTAACGCGACATTGAGAGCACAGTTTGAGTTGTCTGCTTCAGATTGTTTTGACTGCTTTCGCTCATCTGAGAAATTTCTCATCTCGAGATATTTTTATTATGGCGACTCGTGAGCCCTGGACGCAGCGTCTTCGAGGTGCGTTGAGTCTCCCTCGATATGCCTTTATCAGCTCAGCCAAGTATGGAACGTTGAACTGACTCAATTAGACCATTGTCTCGTTCGGCGACTCGGAGAGCCTTCATATCAAGACGTGTCTGACCGTCGAGGTACATCTTACCACATTATTCCGAATAGAATCCCTCTGACCCAACTCAGGAGGTCGAACAGCTTGGTCTACGATCGCAGTAGTAAACGGCACGCCCTATGCCGCCCGCTTTTGGTACGATGGAGCCTATATAGACCAAGCGAAGGAAGATGCCGCGGAGATTGCTTTGCGGAAGCTTACAGGATACACCGATCCAACGATCGAACCACCACCAGCGAGCCACTACCGCACTGCAATCTCCACCTAGTTGTCCACCTCAGCAAAGATCTTGAGCAGTTCCTCCAGAGCATTGATAGCGCTGTGCCAGGGACCGTTTGTTCTTCAATCTCTTTGATTCACGTCACGCTTTCCTGATATTTGGACTATTGTACATTCGAGCCTCTGCGGAAGCCATTTTATCGGCGTTTGGGGGAACAAAAGAGCTGGCATTAGTAAGGTACATGGCATGGGTGGTTGTCTCGCAATTCATATCTATATGACATTCTAATGAGAAGATTCCAACTGGTGGTGATGACTGCCATGTCTCGGGTACCTATCAGGGAAAGGTCTATGCATGAGTCCTGCAAATGCCACGAAGGCAACGGTTGAACCCGATTGGCTTCAGTGCAAAGCGCTGGCTTTTGATCACCACAATCTCAATGACTAACTCCTTCCTCTGCCGTACGTACATCACCACTGTTGACAGTCTGACAGCCAAACTCGCCACGTTCTACTAATAGCCCATGCTGCTACTCGATGCACTTTCGATACACCGGTCGTGTGGCCAAAGCGTCTAAACATATCATGACGGACCATGGCAGGAATCACCACATAATGTAGAAAGTTACTTTGCCAACCAATTCTATTGCCGGAGCGCAACCGTCCGGCACAACATCCCTATGAGCGAGTCGCTTGGCTCGCTGGCTCTACATTGACTTCATATGAACCTTTTCCGCACGATCTGCCATTTGTACAGATAATGTCGCATCGCTCGGCAGCGGGAACATATCGTTTTCATATGCCGGCAGACGCGCTGGTACTTAGCGTTCTTGTCCGGCTATGGAGGATCCAGGTATGCCCGAAGGAGATTGATGCAGACAGTCAACTGTAGCGGAAGAGAAGCGTTTCTACAAGACCACCAGTACGTACTTCCAGAGTTTGATTCAACAGCAACAAGTCGTTCAGTCAGATTGATGCCCCGACAAAGCGTACAGTCACTCCTGGTGAAAGCACTGACTATGATCGCCGCATCATCTCCGCCCATGCCCGACCTAGCTCGCCTAGACACGTACGTCAGCTTTTCACACTCTCTAAACTAACAACATTTTCATCCTGACTACTGAGATGAACAAGCAGAATATAACTCTTTCGTAGTCATGCGATGTTTCGCTGAGCGCCTAGAAGCCTCAGGCCGCCTCCGTCGCTCGATGCCCAACTCGAACACGTCCGAACCGAACCTTGAAGCAAGCTGTTCCCAATCGACGAACAACGCGATCGTACCCGCGCTCTATGATACAATAAATCCACATAACGTTCCTGAACGAGAGTATAATGTAACACCGCTTTATCCGAGATGCACGGGATCTCTGTGAGGCTATGTCCTTCAGAAAGGGAGTGAGGACTGCGGACAATGCATTGAGAGCATTTGAGCACGTACATTTTGGCTTCTATATGCGTTTGACGATTTCACAATCTCAGATCTGTGGAGCTCTTTGTGAATGTATCTCTCCTGCCGCCACTGCCTGATCCTGGCCGTCCAAGCTAGCCTGCTGTTCCACAACAGACGCGATCCCCGAGACTTAGAGCCACAACATCGCCTCATGTCAGCCTAAGGTTTCGATACATCATCTAGTAGCGGAAAAAAACATCGCTAGTAGCATGCGAGCTACTTTAGAGGAGTTGGCGTGCATATGTATACGCGATCGTCCTTCCTCCAACCCATTCGATCTTTGGTGGATGTACCCGCCACCCTTTTGCACGAGGACGTGGCCTCTATAATAATCCTGACACAATGGCAAGATGAGTATGAGGAATACAAAGTACAGTCTCGCAGTGCAAGGGATGGTTGGTCGACCTCGGCATTGGTAGCACCACAAGATCCTGACGGAATTGTATTTGTTCATACTGCTGATGTATCTATCAGTAGAGCGCATCTGCATTCGCTCACCAATGCCTCATTATATTGCTTTAGACTATCGAGGACTCACCACGGCGAGATATCCCTCTCAGCTTTCAGACTATTCACTCATAGAAGGAGCTCAGGAGGGCAAAGACTATAAGCCCCTACTGGTATCTTATATTGTACCGAACTTACCAAACTCAAAACAAGGCTCCTATGCACCTTTTCACAATGTTAAGTCAATGGTGACATGACTCGCTATCAGACTCCGTTGCAATGCGGCAAGAAGGCTAAACGAAGGATCAGCAAGGTATTCGCAACCCTCGAAGATGACGACACTATGAACAGGATATCCCATCGCTGAATTGCTTCTGCATTCATGGTTGATTGGAAAACGCTAAGTCCCGTACATTTTCGAATTATGAGATTATCAGGTCTGAGCCATAAATTCTATCGAAGCATGCTATCCATTAGCTGTGAGCTATGCACTACTTTCTTTTCCTCCCGATCACCATGTTAGCTCGAGCCGATCGGTGCCTAAATTCCGACCTACGGTTCACGGCTTTTTACTCTCAGAGTATCTTGTTGGCGCTTCATAAGGTTTCCAACGCAATCAGCTGTATCAGTCACGCAGACAGTTCTAGAAGGGAAAACCGCACGGACAATAAGAAAGAGGTATCTTAGCAACAATATCCATTCGGCAAGGAAATCCAGGCTAAAATTCAAGATTTGAGCTACTCCTAGGCACATTTCCTGAAGAATGGAGGCTTGAACGAAGTCCGGTGTACTGAACATTGCACAATAGCAAATGGCCGGACCACCCATCCCTTTTTTTTGAGGAATAAATGACCCATAAAGCATTGCGTCGATTTTTTTTTACACTATTTTTTGTCACAATTCAACGTGACTAACCCTCATCTATAGTAAGAAACTCTTACTCATTTGGCTTGGCACTTTACCTAAATCTCACGTTCCTCAAGCTGGTCCCCGACCATCGCCAGCACGAACTCGACAAGGCTAGTCTGACGCAACAATGACCTCCGGAGCTGATTTTTAAATTAACTGTATGTCCTATCATGCCGAGGTATTGGGCAGTGTGAGGTATCTGTGGGCCGTTACGAAGATGCTGATGTTGCGGCTGAATCTGCAGCCGGCGGTGTAGATCTTTTGGGCAAAGGTACGGAAATAAGAGAATATAAAAGCCAAAATGTATCTTCAGTATGAATAACTACATCAATTACCATTTCAACAATTTTCTTCACTATCAAACAACTAGCCATCTCCTCAGAATTCATCCGAAAAAAATTAGCAAAATGCAATTCTCCACCCTTCTCATCGCTGCTTCAGCTACCCTCCTCTCCATCGCCTCCGCCGGCCAAGTAAACTTCTACTCCGACACAAACTGCCAGAACTACATCGGCTCAAGCTTCCCAGGCGCAAATAGTCAGATTACCGGGTATGTCTAGCAAAGAAAAAAACATATCTTTGAAAACTCCTACCATAGCACGCTCCCTGTTCCATTCCCATCTCCGCTTTCCAACTCGTATGCAGTCTATCAGTCCATTCATAACTAACCGGCGTCGATCTTTGTTCTACTAGAGGCCCTGCTGGTTCTTTCTCTGCTCTCTGGGTCACAGGCGATCAGAAGGAATGCAGTCGTACGTGCGGTCCGTACAACATCTGCGGCGATTCGAGCTGCAGCCGCCGTAGGGCTACGGGAATCGGGGGTTGCGTGAGCTTCAACACGGGTGTTTGGGCAAGGAATGGGTGTGGGAGCCAGATGTGCAACAACGCTTAGATGATGGCCGGTTTCAGGCCAGGAGACTAAGTGGGCTAGTGAGGGTATGAGGTGGTGCAATCTGATGGGATGAGGATAAGATTCCACTCCATTCTATTTTCTCGAATATGTACCTAGGATTGCTTCTGAGAGCAGCCTCTTCGATTCCGACTTGATACTTTGTCGAGGCCCAAGTGTCGAAAATTATGGTGTATGGCCTTTTAAAAATTCGAAAATGTTGAGTATACGTTATCAAATAAGCTGTGCTAGTTGATGAAGTCTAATCTTTCAACCCTTGCTGAACGTTCTGGACCCTGTTTTGTCAGGATCTGTGACGGCCTTCCCTGAGTGGCGCGAAATCCCCGGTGCCGAAACGACATATGCATTTTTCTGCAATTGAGTGGGCACAGGTACTTTCAACCATAGTTCTCTAAGTACATGCCTCGGTAGAGCAGTTTTGGTGAGAAGCTAACAATGCACCTGACTATTCTATCGATAATTACTTGTATACATCTCCAGCCGTATCGGCGTTGGGTTCCTGCTATACAACAAAAATCAAACAGATTCATTTTCCGGAATACTCAGAGAATAGTGTTGTCGCTAGAGAACATGCAGTCTGAATATGAAGGCACTCAGTCTTGAAAGTCGCACTCCGTCCAATGACATCTCCCTTGATCTTAGCACAATGCTTCAGGCCAGGACTGTTAGGGTATACCGTGAGATACAATACAAGTGGCTAAGTATCTACACTATGCCACATATTTATATAGCGATTCCAGAAATTTCCATGAGCATCCAGATGTTCACGTGGTGGCTACATTTGGCTGGTCCTTGTACCCAGTCGTCTCCAGCGCGTCTTGCACCTAGATATCATCACCATCGCTAACCTAGACCAAACAAGTTATGTACTGGCCGAGAGCCTTTCCATATATATGAACACTGCTTTTTAGAGCGGAGTGCTGCCCCTCTTACCAAGTCTTATCATCTTGCTTTACGGACGACCCTCAAAAGCAACCAGGCTCTGGGCCAGTAACACCTTACCCTTGGAAATCAGTAATTGGTGAAATGAACGGCCCCCGCTTCCCCGCGCCAGGCCAATCAATAGTGAACACGTACCGCCAAGATATATCTCAGCCTCATGAGGCAGACCTCTAGATACGCCTTGTCTCGACATACCGTACGTCCCGCACTTCTGCATATCTCTTACAGACATCGTATTGATATGCCTTATAAGAGGGATGTTTGGCATGTTGTGTAACGATGTCTGCCTTCTCACCATAAGCATATTCTCTATTGTCGAATCGGAGCCCAGACGAAGGCTTCCTCGCTGAGGCGCAGCCCTCCAGCATAGTTTATTTTGTATATGTGCGTTGGCGCGCGTTAATATCATAAATGGGTGAGCTGACATACTGGTCCGTCTCTTTGCGAGCAATATTGGAGCGCTAGCACAGTTAACTTTGTTCGTGTAGATACTTCTCTCCTAATACACAACCTTTCTGCAGAACATACCATACAATATGCCAGATCCATTATCGGTGGCGGCTAGCGTCGCTGGTATTGCATCACTGGGTATACAGGTCAGCCAAGGACTGGTTTTGTACTTGCGTTCCATCGAGGGAAGAAAACAGCAAATAGCGCACGACCTTCGAGAAGTTCAGACGCTTGGTTCCATTTTCTACTCACTGACCGACATCCTGCCCCAGCTTTACCGAAAGGGGCTCGCCGATTCTACTGTTATTCGACAATGTCTCCAGGACAGCGAGTTGGGACTTCTGGAATTTCAGCAACTGCTGATCGAGCGCAGGGGTCCGGAGAACCCAACAAGCATACGGGGAAAGATGAAAGAGGCCGGCCGTCTACTCATTTACCCATTCTGCGAAGGAAAATTGATCTCACTTCGCCAGACTTTGCAAAGATTACTAGATAACTTGAACACGGCCATACAGGTCGCATCGCTGTACGAGTCTTACCTATACCCTTCACAGACCATAACTAATATTCTACCGTCAGTGAAGTGGACATAGCGCACTATGATGAAATCCATGCTATCAGAACCTCTATTGGAGGGCTAGAGGCTAGCTCGCACGTCCAACGCGATGAAGTCAGGAATCTACATACGCAAATGCAGCAGAATTTCGACCAGCTTCAATCACTACAGAACAACGTCACTGATAGCTTTAACAATATCGAACAGCGACTTTCTCAAACGCAGTGGAGTGTCCAGGACCGTCAACAAAATACTACTGGACAACTAACGTTGATACAAAATGACATGCGATCAATCAATTCGACAAGCCTGGTGACGTTTAAAGCCGTTATAGAGATGGCTGAGAAGGTATGCGGACAGATTATCAAAAAATCTGCCTTTTACTCTTCGTAATGTTCGCCTAGGCTAACTCAATTATTCCAAGTTCAACCAAATCTACCCAACCTTAACCCAAGCCACACAGAATACAGGGGACCATCAGATGATATCAAAGTCATCTCCTGATGGTATAGATATATTTCAGCCACCACTGTGCAGTTCCTGGTCCAAACAAGTCTCTAATCTGACAATGTCGAGGAGCACAGCTCCAACGAGGGCTTCGATGGCCGGTTCTGAAACCAAGCCGCCGATTTGTGATTGTCCGTGCAACAGCCGCTCTGCCACATACTCATACACTTTCTGGGGCTTTTCGTTCCAATTCGACCACCAGCAACCGTCGAAACATCGTCGAGGCTGCAAGTTCTATGGGATCGATCGGAAGACACAACGGAGTATCAATGCACAAATCCCGATAAAGATGGGGTTGTTCTTTACAAGGGTTAGTTATGTCTGTGTCGCTTATGCTAGTGGCTGCAATAATCTTGGGATGTCGATACGCTATAAGAACTTCGTGCCATGGGACCGATGTCCAGTCAGGGCCGAGTGTAGTAAACTATGGGATTATATTAAGTCTCCTGAGTCGCGATCCAGCGAAGACGTGATTCGGCGACTCGAGACATTTGAGTGCGCAGTTCTCTCCATATACAGAGAGGGGAAAGCGTCCCCTAGTGATCGAGACGAAGTGGGGCATAGCCACTTATGGGTGAGTATACTTAAATCGCAGCATTTATCGAGACATCTGACATCGAAGCAGCATTTCAGGCAGGCACTTGAGTATGACGACCTTTTTTCCACGATGACATCCAATCCATCAATCACAGCAATGTTTCTGCAAATACTCCAAAACTTCGTGGGCCTTGTCCAAGTCGAAGACGAGAAAATGTAAGTTTTGAAGTCATGATCAGTTCACTTTTACAGATACAAACTCATCATGTTTAGTGATCTTAGCTTTGCGCTGAGTAGCTTGAAAGAAAGATTTTATGGCATGGCCCTGGACCAGCGGACTAATATACAGGGGATGATCTCGTATCTTAAGGATGTATTCGAGATCGACATGGACGACATGGTACATTCCGCCATGCGTGTTGATTTTCTCCATCTCTTGAAACATCTGCCAATCGTAAATAGTATGTACAACGCGCAGCGATCCATGCATAGCCAGACCCAGTATTGCAAACATTTTACTGAAAAGAGCATCTACAGGCATAGAAACTTCCCCAATGGCTCGCGCAATATTATTACAGTCTCTTGGAGACCTTGAGGACCAGATTTTGCGCGACCCCAATGCGACGATGGAGCGCTTTTGGGGCTTCACATCCCTCCAACTGTCAGCTTCTTGGCCAGAAGGGTTACAAAAGCTACTTGCGACCGAGGCGAAGTGCATTATTAATGATAGCGGCATACTTTCTATGGCCCTTAAAATGTGTTATAGGCCGCCTGTTGTCTGGGCTATTAGATCGAATTGTGCTGAATCAGTAAACCTTCTCATGAAGGCTGGTTGCCGCATGCTCTCCGACGAGCTCTCATACCCTATGTTCTCACGGAAGACCCAGCAATGTTCTGCCGTTTTGGCTTCAAATTTGGCTGATAGGCGGCGAAATCTGCTCGAGTTAGCACAACGAAAGCTTGTAAATTTACAAGACTGGGACCCGTCCGATGTGGCAGATGGCGCAGCGGGATATCTCTGCGAGGCTCTGATAGATGCTGGTATCTCTATCCCTCCATCCCTTGAGGTGGATCGGGATTACGCGACGATATACCACTTTTCCGAAATCCCAATTCATCATTTCCGGATATATTTTGAACAAGGGTTTCGCGATTTTAACTCGCACAATGATATGGGACTGACCCCGATCATGGTCTGGCGAAAAATCTCTTACATACAAGAGACCTATAGCTCAGACCAAGTCTTCGAGGCATTGCTATGGCTAGATAAGCAAGGGTTTCTCGACCAAAAACCAGAAGATCCATGGATGATGCGTCTTAATATACACGCTACTGGTTGGCATTACGTAGCCGCTATGCTAGGCTCAGATTCTGACGAGATATCTATCGACTTAGATTGGGTGAGTCCCTTGGCTTGGAAGATAATAAGGGAACTCTCGCGGGTTACGATAAGGGATAGCTGTGCTTGTTGGTGCAACCTTGAGGGTAAGGGTTGCTCGCCTCTCAGATCATTGTGGAATGCGCATGCCAACCGAAGGGAATGGTTTTTATACGACTGGATAAGAGATAGATACAGAGAG
Source organism: Phoma sp. ATCC 74077 (assembly GCA_033682645.1). NCBI lineage: Eukaryota > Fungi > Ascomycota > Dothideomycetes > Pleosporales > Didymellaceae > Phoma > Phoma sp. ATCC 74077. The sequence goes on along the minus strand of JAWDJC010000016.1, from coordinate 1,054,642 downwards.
GATTGCTTGCGGCATATTCTCTTCCACCATGACATCAATATTACGGACATAGAAGACAACGACCCGTGCAATCCATCACTCCAACTTATCCGGCTTCTTACCTTCGAAGCACTCGACATGTCGCATACCTGCTGTACTCTCGAATATGTCAGTCTGAGAGGAAGACGTCTCTGTACAAGTTACGACGAGGGCTTACACAGCCATTTTCATTGGAACGAGCCTTCTGTCATAGCAAATCGTGACCCAGAAGTTATTGAAAAGATCAGATCTGATAGCCGAGAACAAGAGAATGCCTATCTTCTAGACATTCTTATGGAAGAGTTCACGGAACAGTGGAAACGGCGAGATCCGTCCCCCAAAGCCCTCGAAAACTTTATTTGGGGTTATTGGCGCCGCCGGATTTCCGAACTCTTCATTGTTCACTCTGAAACCCTGGAGGAGACGGAGCGACTCCTAGGGAATGTGGAAACACGTAAGTTCCATAAATACCGAAGAAGTATGAACACTCATTTATATGCCTTTAGATGTTGTGCCTGAAAGACTCCAACGTTTTCTTGGAAGAGATTTTGCTTGGTTGCGGCGTGATGCTGAAGCACCACCAGACGAAGAAGAGAGTGAGCAGGAAGTTGACGAAAGCTCAGTGGAAAATATTGGAGTATCGCGATACTGTGTATTTTGCGACCGCGATTAAGATTATGATAGCGAAGAGTACCACGAAGACAGCTACGATGTCGAAGATGGTGACGATGATGAACATGATGGCAACAGTAACAGTGATGATGAATAAAATGAAGTAACCGTCACGTCTTGAGTTCAGCGCCTGGAGAGGCTCTACACTAGGATCCAATATAAGCATATGGTTATCACAGTTTTAGAGATGAGTGCCGTAACAGCTAACGATCTGGAAAGATTGATTCCGAAGGGAACGAAGTTCGTGAATGCCACCGATATTATATTGAGGCAGATTTTCCCGTAATGGAAGCCGGAGGCATGGTCTGGTGAGCTTCGTGGATGCAGATACACACTATGTTATAGGGAATTGACAGCATAGATGATAATCCTATACGCATCAGGTGTTGATGGGCGCTTCATAACTGCGTTTACGAAAGGAGCTCTACATCAACATGAACAGGGGCATACTGTACACGAGGCGCGAACGCGATGATGAGAACATGATTTGCTAATTAGAAGAATCCTTTAGTATTCAAAATAGCTAGACTACATAGCTTATATCAACGTAGAAGAATTATCAACACACTTACAAAGTTCAAGCCCTCTAAAGTTGAGTAAACTCTTCTAGTTCTCGGCACGGCGGGTTTCTCACTACACGAGGAACGTTCATTATCATGTGGACAATAACAACACCTAATTCTGTGTGCAACCATCTCTAATGGTGAAGAGCACCTCCAACAGGAAGCACTCACATTAAAGATTCAAAAGCATATTATCCAGCATACAATCTTCTTCAAAAGCTTGCATCAGCTATTTAAATTAACATTTCGTACAACGCCCCATCATGATTATCGTTACCAATCCTTGCAATCATAGTAGCATATCCTGAGACTCCATCTCTTCCAACTGATTCTTCTCACAATTACTATTAGCTCCATCGGAGAACTTTCTCGATGGGTATAAGATAATGGATAAACTTCCTTCTCGGCGCCTCATCGTTCTGGAGGAGTAGTGGCGTGTTGTGTCGCAGTTCCAAGGTGCAGACTTTGCAAGCTCTAGTCTTGGTGTTCAACGTCGACACACACTGCGCATTACAGTACAATCCCTTCGCACCTGTCGACATATCAACATTCATCCTGTGAGATGCTTGACAACCGATGATCACCACTCGCTGCAGGACCAAGAACGATCACAATAGTTCTTCGATCCAGCTCTGCTTCCTTTCTCTTACTTTGCGATCCTCTTCGTCCAAGACGGTTGGCTTTCGAAGCGTGGGATAGTCCATTCGTGGAAGCTATTCCTATTTGTCTCGGCGTCGAGGGATCGGCGAGTGTGCTAATGGGTGGGAGGGCGTAATATCGGGGACAGAGGAGGCATCTGTTTGCTTTCCAACAGGCCGACTTCTCGTGACCGTAGTCTTAGGCGCAGTGGTAACGATGCTCAAACGGCATGATTCCCCGTCACCTCGAAAGCATGCGCATGTCGACCTCGCTCCTATATCCCTCATCGCATTATGGTCTCTTTTTCCTGTCAGCGCACAGTTCATGCCTGATTCCATTCATATCTTCGTATCCGAAGTCTCATATCTTCTTTCCACCAGAATACCCTCAACACTCGTATTATCTGTCCTGCTCGCCCCATCATTCAATTCTGTCCACACCCTCGCAGCGTACCTATCAATCTCCGACACGCTCCCAGGATACGTCCCGCCCGTCATAGAAATATGGCTCTGATGAGGGTACGAAGTATCTTCCCTGCGATTCCGGACAAGCGCGTAGATGGTTGGCGTCACAGCGACGATAACTGCGAAGAGGATTTCCAACGACGCCCACATGGTGTGTGCGCTTTGGACGCGCGAGTTCTTGCCTTGTAAGATGCGTATGATGCTTATCGAGATGAGGAAGATGCCGATGCTGAAGAGGAAGAGGAGGCGCAGGCGTTGCATGGTGGGGATTTTGACGGAGAGGATGAGCGAGAAGGGGAGGGCCATGAGGAGGACGTCGGTGATGATGTTGCTGATTTCGTAGGTGAAGAGCCAGATGTTACCGACGACACTGCGGTGGTTAGATACGTCTGATAGCATTGTATGTAAGCAGATGTGATGGCGTACCAGTCTCCAGGATTGGGGTTGATCTGCCAGTGTCGTTTGAACGGGTGGCATTCAACGAACACTGTGACGATGGAGGCGATGAATGTTAAGCACAATGCAGTCCAGAATGCATATAGGACTTTTCGCTCGTAGGGCATCTTCATGATTAGTCTCGCTAGCAGATCGAGGACTGCTAACTTCAGACACCACAACCTGTACGAATGATTAGACGTCTGAGAGCCTTATATGAATACGTGGGTTAAGCTTACACACATATCAACAGCGATCGCGTAGCTAGGACGAGTTTGCTCCCCGTCACAACCTTATAAGCCTCCGCATGAAGTGCCGGGTCGAGTAGTTCGATACGTCGTTGCTCCGACAAGACTGCGCTCATGTCAATACGCAACTCTCCGCTTCCAAACGCCAAAACTCACTCCTCGTCGAACCATACAACAGCAGGAAATGGTTAGCAAGCAGCCTTCCCATAATGCACACTGCTGCACCTAGACACCAATAGTCGCCGCGATTAAAGCCTTGCCCTCTCCATCGCCGCAGAGCCAGTCGAGCGGCGATAAGCGCAACAGATCCCATGAGGCAGACCCACATGGACACCGACGACTGGGAGTCCGCTGCCATGATGTCGACGTGTGCTATGTCGCCAGTCCAGTACAGTAAATTAGAACAATCAGGCGTCGGGATAGCGATCCTCAGGGAAGGCAAGCGTCCCAGATCGCATGCATGGAAGAGTTGTACAGTATGTAGTAGACGAGAGGATTGATGGACCTCGGACTCGTAGCTCCCCAGCCCACCGGTATGTATCCGCGCAGAATTTCAAAGGATCACCGCCCGCCCCATATGCACTAGAAAGCTTATCCTGTCTGCTAGAGATTGCATGACGGTTTGATTGGTGGGACGCCTTGCGAACAGCGAGTAAGTGTGCGGACTAGACGCGGCGCGATGTCACTAGAACGGCTGGGGAAACTAGGACGAGAGGCCGCTCTGCCGTGTGCTGGCATGAGGAAAAATGTCATGACATGATCAAGGACGTTTTTATGTACGGTCGCTCCCAAAAAGATGTCGGTCTTTGCTTGTGGTTGCTAAAATGGCCAGTACCAATTCCACAGAGCTTTTTCCGCATCATCTTGGGCTTACTGTGGCATGCACGAGCAGTGTAACTGTCATTTGACCACGAGAGCGGAAGTCGAACCCGGTAGCGCGGATGTCAGTGCCATGTGCGGGGGATGCTCAAGTCCCAAGAGCTGGGACTTGGCGCAAAGGCTAGTCTGGCCCTGCCCCAGAACCCATGAATCAAGAAATCCATTCCCAATTGAAAATCATGAAACAGTCGAAGAAGATTCCACCCCTGATTTCTGTTGTTGTCCTTCGCATGAACATCAAGGTCTCGAGATTCCAAGGGGGCTACCCAAACCCGCGAACCCTCCCATCCGAGAATAGGCCCCATCACGAGCACGAGCAGATACCTAGATTCTCCGAGCCTTATGACAGGGTCCAATTCAAAGTTCTGGGGTAGGCCCGACATCTACCGCACTATCATCCCGTCGTACGAGAAATGGGGTGCTGTGGCGCGACTAGGGTGCCCAACTTTGGTTAGAACCCAAGACATCACTAAGCAATGTTGAATCATGCACCACTGTTTTATTCGTCTCCTATTCTTTGGAGTTGCAGCCCAATGTAGCAGCTGCCAAGGTCATTGCGTGAAGGAACGAGTACCTTGAGGGTTTGGGGCTGGCTTGGTCGGGGCCAATGTTTGCGGGGTCGGCACATAGCGCAGCTGGCGTGTTCGGGTTTTTGATGGCTTTTATGGACTATTTTGGCGGATACGCAAATGGTCAGTGCTATCGTATTCCTGCGTGTAGTGGAATGGATATGAATGCCCAACGCAAAGCCTCATTGCCCCAACAGCGTTTTCGTACATCGGTTCTGTCCTTTCAGTTTTGAGAACAGTTCGTGCCAAAATCACGCGAGAATACAGAGAGATCTAACAACGACTATGAAGATATCTTGAAAGTGTGACTTATAACATAATAGCTGATTCGGTCCAACGGTTTATCAAGAAAAGTACCACGATAGTGGCATGTATTGGGGTATTGTGAAGTAAGAAATGTACATGGACGTGGTAGACGCGCCAGCCTTATAGCACAAATATGAACCTCCGTCCTGAATTTTGATATCGCGATGTATCAAAATCGCCCACTCTCCCTCCGCCCCACTCCAAGTCCACCGTATCCCGAACTCCTCCCTAACCTCTCTGCCTGCCCAAGCGGCCTTTCACCATTTGGCATACTCATTCGCTTCAACGGACTTCCTTCGCGTTTGCTAGGGCTAGCTTGTCGACGTTCGCCGGCGCCGCCGAGGCTGTCTCGTCCTCTTGCACCAGGTCCATCTATTGGCTGGCCATAAGCATCGAAGCGACCTCCAGCCAGACCGCTACCACTGCCACGATCGCTGTCACGGATAAAGCTGGTACTTGAAGACTTGCGTAGCGGAGACGCTGCGTGTTGTTTTACGCCTAAATAACCGCCATCGCTGGTACGCGGGATCGATGGTGCTTGGCGGAAGGGGTTTGGCGTGTTGGAGGGTCGGATGGGAGAGGAAAAGTCTGCGCCTGTAGCTGTTGACGTGCTTGTGTATGATGATGAGGCAGTATGATATCCAGGGCGGAGAGAAGGTGTTTGCTGTGATGAGCGCACAACAGATGTCGAAGCTAAGTTGTCAGGGTCATATTGTGAAGCATAGTTGGCGTTTGGATTCGTCCGGAACGTCCGGTTGATAATCGTGGTGGGCGTATATGTGACCACCTCGCTCGCTAGATCATCGCTGCTGCCCTTGACACCCACGCTTGAGTCTCGATTGCGCTTTCGGGAGATGGTCTGGATGCCTACGTCGCGGCATGGTTTCTGGAGCGCAGGATGTACGAACTTATTGTCGTATTCATGGAGCACTCCGCGGCTGATGATAGCATTGTCCTTGGTTTGCTGCGTGAACGAGCTCCGCAGCCACCAAAGGTGCAACGATAGAACCGCACCAATGAAGATTGTCGTTGTGACCTTGACACTTGGCCTCGGGTCCAACGGCGCGACAGGGAGATTGAGGTAATACAGCACGACATGCAGCGGGCTGAATAAACAGAACAGCTCCAAGCACAGTGGGTTTGGGTCCCACACTGCAATCTCCCAAACGTCGCGCTCAGCATCTGGATGTGCCCTCGCAGCGGCCGAGTTATTCATGACGTTCTTGATGAAGCTCAAAGGTGACGCTCCAGCAGGCGATGAATCCACCCGGACCCTCTTTGCACTCGGTGTCTGAGGGGCAATCTCAACGCTCTGCTCAAACAGGCGGTAATACCTCCTCTTTCCCCACACCAGCCATGCATTCGTCAGACTCGCACCACCAAGTATCAGCACCAGTAGATTCATCATCCATTTTATCCATCCCGGGCCTGACACCTCAGTGAAAACACCATCGCTGTCATTGTAGCTTGTTGATGCGCCGCTATTTGCTTGTGCAACGATGAAGAGCAGATTTGCGCCGAAGCCGATATAGAGTGCGTACGAGGATGCGAATTCGTCCCAGTCGGAGCTGTTGAGCTCTTCGGAGATCCATATCAGCCAGTCGGAGGGGTCTGTATAGGCCTTTATGCGCTCAGAGAGCGGTGCGCGGCGGACAAGGCGGGGCATTGTTGTGTTGTCAGCTCGTTTGAGCTATTAGGATTACGGGTGGTCAGGTGTGTATGCGGAGGTCGCAAGAAGGAAGCTGAAAAGGGAGCATAAACTGTAAAAGAGGAGCGAGATTCACGACATGGCGAGGGTGTCTGAAGAGGAAAGAGGACAAAGTGCTGGAAAGCGAAGTTGAAGTGAACAAACAGTTCGCCTAACGCGGACTAGCCCTGCCCGCCATGACGACGGAGCTCCAACACCAGCTCCAATAACCCAAGCTTGACCTCACGACAGCTGCCTCCTCCACATTCACCATGGCAGCACCGGCGTCGCAGTACAAGGATAGGCAGTTCCTGGCGGTAATTGGGGACGAGGTGCGCCTTCATCAAAAGTGCAGCCAACATAACGGTCGGTGCTAACGAGCTGCAGGACACAGTAACGGGTATGCTGCTCGCTGGAGTCGGTGTATGTCTCGCTGCGATCCAAAAGGAAGCCTTTGCAGGATGTTAACAGTCATTGCAGCACGTCACCCAGCCACCAGACAGCCAAAAGAACTTCCTCGTCGTGGATGCGAAAACGGAGAACTCGGCCATCGAGGCAGCATTCGATCGATTCACCACTGAGCGCAAGGATATCGCTATCTTGCTTATCAACCAACACATCGCTGAGAGGATACGATATCGCGTCGAGTCATACACTGCCGCATTCCCTTCGCTGCTCGAGATACCGTCGAAAGATCACCCCTACGACCCGGAGAAGGATAGCGTGCTGAAGAGGGTGAGGAGGTTATTTGGAGAGTAAACGTAGATGGGAGTTGTGGGTCGTAGAAGGCATCTTTACAGTCGTGCGCATACCAGCTGAAGGATGTTGGCAGCTGGAGGAGTATACATGCATGCGTCGTTCCACGATATGTAAGAAATGATATCCAGTTCATAACACCAGGACATTAGAGATCACATGTGCCATGATACCATGCATATCATATCTACATTATGCCGTTGCTTCAGACACGAAGTCACTATCCCCATGCAAAACACCAAAGTGAAAGACCATAATGGTATCGCGCGTCATGAACAATAATACCACATCCTCCCCTCAAATGTACAGTTCCATTATCAAAGCTCGTTCCGCTGCCGCAGTCGCTCCTGCACCATATCTGCCAACGGTCCCGACATCTGGAACCTCGGTTTGCCAATCTTGATGTTACCACCACTTTTACTACTATCCTCCCCAGCACCAGTCCTATGTCATAACATCAGGCACCGCCTCGCAATGCAAGTCGAGAAAGAGAGGAGGCGAGGCGTCGTAGTAAACGGAAGCATTTACCGATGGAACGTAATCTTAGCGGTCAAGCAGGTAATCTTGTCGCCGTCTTCGGTGTATACATCTGCGAGAACAGTGTACGTGCCCTGCCGAACAGTTAGCAACCTGTAGCTGGTGTCATTAGAGAGGTGTACATACCGGGGGAATCTCTTTAGGCAGATCAACATCCTTGGACAAGGTCATTTCACCCTTATCGAGCGGGCACTCAAGATCCGCCTTGCCAATCGTATCGCACCCGTCCGCCTCCTGATTGATGAGCGTGATGAGGCCATATTTGACCTGGAGGTGCATCTTGAAACCCTCGCCAACTTCCTCTTTGAAGTCGCCCGTTGCCTTAATGGTGAGTTTCTCACCGCTGTAGAAAGTTAGCGCAATTCTCGCACATCTCCACTTCTCAGCAAACACTGAAATATACACATAGCAATGGGCAGGTATGATGCTGAATGTTAAGAACAAACATACGGCTTCGGTGGGTTTGGGCTGAGGTCGACCTTCTCGATCTTCAGGATATCGTCCGCTGGGTCGCCGCAGAAGTAAAGTGGGTTGTCGCCAGGCACCTTGTACTCCTCCTTGATCGTGATTTGATCGCCCATCCATGACGGTTTCGCGGAAACGGAAAGCGCGCTGAGCGCGGCGAGGAAGAGGGTGGTGAGCTGCATAGCGGCTATCGACGAACCCAGCAATACCTCACAGCGGTCTTCTGTGCGGAGAAATACCGGGGGACGTCTACTTCAGCGAGTGGAGAATAAAGGCAATCAAGCGTGTAGAGAGAAGCTGTGGTGAGGAGGCTTCCACAGAGATAACGATCGCGGTTCAGTTCACGAAGAGGCTGGGGCGAAGGCGGTGGTGAGGCGGTCTAGGCACAGGCGAAACGTCGTCATCGGTCACATTGGCCGGTGAATTATAGTCTAACCGAATCTGGGGTTGGCATCGATTCTCCAGTGACAGCCATCGTTGATTGTTTCGCACATTGCTTAGTATACTTCGATGCGCCGCTATTGTGCCTGAGTATGTTGCGGAAGCCCGTTCTTGCCAGTTGTTCTTTCCTCCAACTGCCGTTTGGTAAAAACTTACAGCAACCTATGAAGCATTGACGTCAGGATTTCCACTTCTCTCACCTCCTCAAATCCATCCTGTTATCCACACATCCTCATATCTTCTTACTGTTGCCTAAAGTCTTTCGTCGGTTGAAATACTTGGAGCAACTGATCAGCATGCCCAACGCCACCATGCACTTCTACGGCAGCCCACCAATGCCTGCCCGTCCGATAGCCGCTCAGCCTCAGAACGCAACAACATCATATGTGCAGGCTGTAATCATGATCCACCAACATGGATCCTCTTTCGATAACGGCAGCATGCGTGTCGCTAACAGCCACAATAACGAAAACGTCTATTTCTGTTAGCACATTTGTACGCTCAGTAAGAGCGGCAAGAAGTGACCTGGATGCTGTGTCACGAGAGCTAGCCTCGCTCAAGACTTTACTCGAACTTATCGCCGAAGATGCTGAGGATGTCGATACGTTTCCAGAGACCCTTCGGAAGCACATTGCTGGCATTTTGTCCAACTGCGAGCTCGTCCTTGTCGAGGTGCAGCGCCTCGTCGAGAAGTATAATAGACCCGGTGTTATCACAGGCTCAAAATGGGCCCTGGCGGGCAGCGAGGACGTTGCTAAGCTACGCCTAAGTCTTGAAGCACACAAGTCGGCACTTGAGATTGCACTCGAAATGGTAACTTTGTGAGTCCTGGCTTTCTCTCACTTTCTCTACGACACAATCGCTAAGGTTCATTAGATCCATGACTAAAGAAATCAAAGCCGATACTAGCAATTTGCGAGACGATACAGCAGCTATCAAACAGGACACCACGGACATACTCCAGGAGATCGCACGCCTGAGAGCGCAACTACCCCATGATTTAGCTACGCTTCGCCCGAGTACTCAGGGGCCAGATACAATGCTGCTTCGCTTTCTCGATGACCTGACATCCTATGCAGAGACGGTATGCTGGAGCGGAGAGGATAGCGACACGGACGCTGACAATACTAATGACGCTGATGCATGTTGGCCTGGTGAAAAGCAGAATTTGCCATATGAAAAAGGGCAATCACCCCCCAACGCAGATAATACCGTTAGGATTGTTCATCAACCGCATCAGAAGCAAGAAGTACCACTGCGTGCAACACAAGGCACTCCTGTACCGGCAAAACCTTACCCGCACCGTGGGTGGAATGAGACAGGAGCTGAGGTACTTCAGCCGTCTGAATCTTCAGATTCAAAGGTGACAGGAATATCGAACAATTTTTCATCGGTCTTGATCACAAGTGGACCAAAGCCAGATGACAAGCAGGAAGACAAGAGAACATCAGAAATGTCGATGAGAGAGTTGGGAACTTACATGGTAGCAAGGCGTACGCATAATGCTGCGAAGATACAGCAAAAGGTCGTGCCACAGATTTCGCCAGGGATAGAGAAGGTTTTAGGTTCAAAGACGGAGCGGGAAAGGCTAGGATTTGGTCCTCCACGTCGGATAGAAGATACTAGCGAACCCATCCCGCAAGACTCGCCAGTATCTGTACGATCTAACAGTAGTAAGGAAAAACATGAACTAGACTTCGACCCAACGCAGAAACAGACGACAAGTCCCAGTCCTTTACAAAGCCCCTTACCAGCCCTGGCCACCTCTAGAGTAACCATACTCGGCCGTGCGCCTAAGCTACAGCCGCAAAAGCAACCTGCAGGGTTATCAAGTTTTAGAGACCGCGAATGTATCATCTGCGGGGAGCGATTGGGATACAAGTCCTCAGTCCAGCTGTTCTGTGGGCATGACTCCCACGAGGCGTGTCTTCTTCGTGTTACCGGAAATAGTAGTTCCAAGTACTGCCCAACGTGTAACTATGTCTTGGAGAACACCCAGGGGAAGACCCAGGGGAAGCCCCAGGAGAAGCCCCTTGACAAACGGCCCACGCCGGTTAGCGGGGAAGTCAATACGAATCGCCGCACTACTATCCAATCGCCCCAAGGCAACTGGGTCATAGGCAGCACATTTGCCGCAGGATCAAAATGTAAACTCAAGTTTGCCGAGAACGCAAAGACACGTGAATTAGTAGGTTAGTCTTAGGAGCTCATTTGATTCATAATAACAGTATTGTAGGTTGCACTTAAGATCTATGTTCGAAATTGGCTCCAGGACGTTTCAATAGCACACGAAGTTGCCCTGCTGATTAACATGTCTCATCCTCACATCAACTCACTCCGCGATGTTGTACGCACAAATAACCAGTGGTATCTTCTACTCGAATTGATGAATGACGGAGACCTGTCCGCCTACATCCAGAAACGTGGGCAACTGAAAGAAAAACAAGCCCGCAAGTTTGCTCGACAGATTGGTAGCGCGTTAGCATACTGTCATGCACACCTGATTATACACCAATCTCTCAAGGTAAACAAAGTTCTCGTGTCAAAAACGGGCGACGTCAAGATTTCAGGATTCCGTTCTAGCAGGCTAGCTACTTCGTTCGCAGATTTAATTCCCCGCCGTGTTGAAGGTCCATCCATACCACTACCAAGCCGTTTGGAGCCAGATTCCTATCCAGCTCCAGAGATACTGCTTGGGTTTCCACCGCCCTCGTGGATGGATGGTCGTTTAGTGGATGCATGGTCTTTTGGCGTCATTATCTGGACAATGCTCCGCGGGCGCTTGCCAACTGAAGGCGAAGTCACTCAGTTCTCGGAATTAATACGCCATGGAGAAATACCAAAGAACTTTTCAAAAGGTAAGTTGGGTCCACAGGATCCGTGTCCTAGACCAGACCAGCTAGCTGATTGATCCCCAGAAGCCTCTGTCTTGCTGGATAGTTTGCTAGAAACAGACAGATTCAAACGCATGAATCTTCATCAGGCTCTTTCGAGCCCTTGGATGACCAAGGGTTATGGAGGCCCACCCGAGAGCTACGTACCGTTGCGCGAACCGTTAAACCTGCCGCTCGATGACAACGTTATCGAACGTATGACGGATTTTGAGCTAGGTCCTATCAAGGATATAGCCCAACGGCTAAGAAGCACGATGTTGTCTAAGGAGTATTCGATGGCGTGCGCTTCGTGGCAAAAACTGCAAGCATCGCGCGCTCAGGAGAGCCAGGTTGCATCAGCAAAGCGAGGCATGTTCGATTTCTATAGGAGGCAGAAATTAGCCGTTGGAGCTCTCGGGGATTCCTTAGATTTTACGACACATCTTCTGGAATACGTTACCGAGCCGGTGATTCCTATCTACTATCTGGTCCGAGAGAAGCTTGAGCGTTAGCGCGCCGGGCGACAAAGGCAAGTCCCGGCCACGTAAACTACGAGTCTGTTTACCACTTTGGCTTTCACGCTTTTCATGGAGCCTCCCAAGGAAAGACTCGGTGTATCCGTGCTATTCATCGCCGAATCACTACATGCCTTTCCAATCTTATCTCCTCATCGATGTATGTGTTTGAAAAGATGTCTATGCCCGTCATGAGTACCCCTCGCTCTTGTTCAAACTCAGAAAGTAGACATACGATGGTCGAACAAACCTGCGACTACTTACGAAGCGGGAGGAAATGTTCGTGGCACATCCCTCCAACGGAATCCACAACAGTTGAAAATACTGAGGATGAATATCGGTTTCTAGGAACTGTTCGCAAGCATAGTGCTGATGTTCTAGCCAATTACGAGCTCTGTCCTTTTTTCAGGTGCGATACCTAAGCCTAGAAGCAGCTATATTCTTGTACAAGCTAGCTCATTATACGCAGCCAAAAAAACACAAAAACATACAACAGCGGGGATTCGCCAGTGGTCACCCACCTGACTACTAATCCGCCGGTATTCTGCTTAAATACAGCTGAGCAGACGGGAAGCGTTGATTTCAGAATCCTATGGTCGTATGTGAAAGACAAGTGCGTTGCTAGCATATATGTACTCATGTTCAATCATTAGCGAGCTAAAACACACGCATAGTCATTCGTTCGTAGAAGGGAGGCTATACAGCGAGTTGTCACCTACTTGGGAAAATTAACATAGATAATACAAAAATATTAAACGAATTATATAGTAGCCTAGCTGGTCTTTAGCTATCGTAATTCGTTTTTCGTGTTTCTACTACCTCGATTTCCCGTCGTACGTGACAACCTGCTGTAGTGGCAATTGTTCCGGCGAGGGCGACATTCCGACTAGTCTGGCGCTAGTTCGGCCGCGATGCACAGTTCCCGGCCCACCTATGCCACACCCAAAGGCTTGCTCGGTGAGATCTATTAGTGTCCGATGGCCGTGTCGTCTTATGATGGCGTTAAACAAAGATAGGAGAATATAAATATTTCACGATTAGTAGTCTAGTAAAAGTCAAGCCCCAGGGGAGAGTACTATCTATTGATACTTTCCAGCGCAAGTCCGGAATGGCGCACAACCCTTCCATTCTTATTGTCGGCGGCGGCGCATTTGGCACATCGACTGCCTATCATCTTTCCCATCGTGGGTACACCAGAGTCACCGTCCTCGATCGATTTGCCGCGCCGTCCAAAGATGCAGCAGCCACGGATCTCAATAAAATCGTTCGATTCGACTATCCAAATCCACTATATAGTAAACTGGGTCTTGAAGCAATGAAGATCTGGGAAGCCCCTGGCAATCTCTTTGATGGATTATTTCGTCGAACAGGGTGGATTATGAGCGCGCATGAGATGACGGCCGGCTTCTTGCAATCTGCATACGAAACATCGAAGAAGGCTGGTCGTGCAGGCGTCAAGTTCATCGACATTGATGAGACTAAGAAGATGTTCCCGCAGTTTACTGGTAATTTTTCCGGTTGGACCAACCTTTGGAGTCCTCAAGCTGGTTGGGTAAGGAAGAACCACAATATAATGTTACTGTCCTAAAGTGCAATGCTGACGCTTTCGAAGGTGCCATCAGGTCAAGCTCTGTTACGCATGGCAACTGCAGCCCAGGCAAGTGGTGTCAACTACGTTACTGGTAATGCTGGTTGGGCCAAGAGGCTCATCTACGATGAAAGTGGGAAATGCATCGGAGCCCTTGGGAGCAACGGCCAGGCTCATTTGGCAGACATTGTCATTCTTTGCACAGGGGCAAATACATCAGCTTTGATTGATGCGAAGGATGAGATTGTTGCTCGGTCCCACTGCGTCGGCGTTATCCAGCTTTCTCCTGAGGAGGTGGAGAAATATAAGGATCTACCAATTGTTGACGACTTTGAGCAGGGTGAGTATTCAGATTCCCAAAGCCGCTACAATTGGTTACTTCAGCTGCCTGACTGTATTGCAGGCATTCTTTTCCCACCCGACGAGAATGGTCTATTGAAGCTGTGTAGCTGTCGCTTCATCACCAACTACTACAACTCTCACATCCCCGGCGCATCCCTAGGCCATTCGCACGAAGATCATCCCGAGGATGGTGTACCACGTCAAATTGAGGAGGAAATGCGCGAGTTTGTCCGTGACATGATACCTGAGCTCGCAGACCGAGAATGGACATCCACAAGGATGTGCTGGGATGGCGATACCAAAGATGTCAACTTCCGCGTCTGTCCTTCGCCTAGCCATGGCAACCTTTTTATCGCGACTGCAGGGTCTGGACACGGATTCAAGTTCATGCCTGTTATCGGCAAGTATGTTGTGGACTTAATTGAAGGAAAGTTGAGCGAGGATTATACAGATCTGTGGAAGTGGAGGTTTGGACAAGTCCCTCCGAAGACTGGTAAGGAGCCACACCCATGGCCACAACGCGATCTTGGAGAGCTTGATGGATGGAAAGGACGGAACACACGTACCGTTAGTTTGTTCCAGCCAATCCAATCAAGATTGTAGGCTTGGCGTTGAAACGGATCCAAATGAGGCGTGCCACCAAGAAATCAAGCTCCATGCGGTTAGACTGCTAGACTAGACATGCACCCCACAGATAACAGGTCCGCTAAATGTCAAGCTTTCCTGTACTTCATCTTGAATGATCATGCATCTTACCTTCTTTTTCTTTCCCTTTAAGTGAAGCATGGCTTGCCAGCGCTGCTACCAGAAAAAGATCAAATGCTCGGGAGGCGACGCCGCACGTAATTTTGCTTGCCGACAATGCCATTCTGCCCACACTGAATGCGTTTATCCCACCCGCCACAAGAACGTCACCGTATCCGAAAGCTATCTAAAAGCGCTAGAAAGCACAGTCGCACAACTGAGCGAGCCTAGGCCGGTTCATGTGCAGGAGGCGGCCAGCCCGCCTAGAGCTATACCAGAACAGAACCGTGTGGCTCCTTCCTCAAACAAGCGTCGGTTCATCGAGGACACAACAGGAGATGCCTTCGCCATTCGACTGAGAAATCTGGCCAGTTATAATTCCAACACGGCTTGGACAGAAGCTGGTGACGAAAGCCACTCATATTCAGAACCACGGGAGCATGCCCGCATTCCCTCTTATGAATATTTCTCTTTACCATCAGATCAGCCAGGTAAATTGCAGCAGCCAATTTCAATGTTTATTAGCTGACAAGACTTGGTAGCTACTAATGTAACGCTGAAGCTGCCTCCATATCCGTACGCTATCCACCTTGTCAATCAATTCGAAACGTACATGGGTTTTGAGTATCACTGGTATCTCCGCAAGTCATTCCGCAAACGCCTTGAATTGACATACGCCAACCCGAAATCGGAGTCGTCCAAAGATCGCACATGGTTATGCCGCCTCCTCGTCGTACTTGCATTAGGAGAAACTTACAACAGCAGAGTGGCTCCTTGGATCGAGCTGGACGGAGACGCCACTCCGGATCTAGAGCGGCGTACACCTGATACCCCTCGTCCACCACCTGGCGTCGAATTCTTCGAGCAGGCCGTATCGCTGTTCAAGGCTCCTTTCGAGGAGGCCGAGATCGAACATGTCGAAGCTCTGAATCTCATGGCTTTCTACTCGTATTCTCTCGGCCGTCGGAAGAGCGCGTATGTTTATTCAGGGCTTGCCACACGTATTGCATCAAGTCTAATGCTTCATAATCCTACTGTATGCAATGTATTGTCCTTGCGCGAGTCGGAGCATCGCAGACGACTATGGTGGACTACCTATCAACTTGATGCAATGACTGGATCTGAGCTGGGTCTGAATTCAACGTACGACTTTGAGGAGATTGAAGCTAAGCTTGGCCTTCCGAGCGATACCGGGTTGCCGCCAGAAGACGAGGGTGAGTTTGCTCAATCGACCATCTTGATAGCTCACATGCGTCTATGCTCTGTTCGTTCAGAGATTCTCTCGGTCGCAAACACTGGGCTGGTGGATGTTCAGGCGGAGAATGTTGACACTATTCTGGGACCTCCTATTGGTATCCTCGAAGAGTGGCGACGACAGCTGCCTGGGGCAATCAGCTTTGACTTCTCAACCGGAATTCCACCGGCGATG
Source organism: Phoma sp. ATCC 74077 (assembly GCA_033682645.1). Classification (NCBI taxonomy): domain Eukaryota; kingdom Fungi; phylum Ascomycota; class Dothideomycetes; order Pleosporales; family Didymellaceae; genus Phoma; species Phoma sp. ATCC 74077. The sequence goes on along the minus strand of JAWDJC010000016.1, from coordinate 1,038,472 downwards.
ACCGATATGATAGAGTGTAGATCACTTGCCTCCCTGTATCTTCGGTTCCATCAGGTAAGTTTCGAATCCTTGCTCCCATCCCTGATGAAGCTCATTATTCCATTAGTGTTTCATTCTCCTTATCCGGCCCCTAGTACTCCGCTTCCTCACATCGGCGATGAAAGAGGCTGTTAGCGGTCCGGACCAAGCTTGGCTTATTGATTTGTGCAATCAATGTATCGATATGGCAAGGCAAAGCCTGAGCCTTCTAAACAATTTGTGGCAGATCGATAGGATAGGTAAGTGGATCACGGATGCGAATATGACAGCCGAATCCGGATACTGAGGCTCACACCGTCTAGCTAAGTTTGGATTCTGGGAATCACTTCATTTGTTCTCTAGCATCAAAGTGTTTTTGATGGCGAGTATCATCAGCACTATTCGCCCATTCAGTATAATTTACAGCGACCTCAACGACAACGTCCTGTACGAGAACTCGAAAGTCCTGCTCCATGAGATGAGTAGCGTCGGGAACATGACCGCCCGAGGCCATCTGAGCCTCCTCAAAGAACTTGAACAAGCCCGTGAGCTTATCATGGGGCTCGTGCAAGTCGATGCTGCTGCCGGCTTGAAACTCCTGGACCCCGATATCAATATAGACCAATGGTTGGCTATGCTGAATGCGTCTCCTACGGCTAGTATGGTTCACATGGAATAGGGTTTCCGGACTAGCTTATCACCCTTCGGCCGCTAAGACGAATCTCCGGGCGTTGGAATTCGAAAGTGCGGGGAATCTACCACGCCGGACGCTAGTGAGTACTCTCCGAAACTAAGCGATAACGGCTCAAGTAACTGTATCTCCACGAAGGTTTCGCGGCCATCAAGAGGAGTCTTGACATGTATACAACTCTACATAAATCATGGGGGTAGGCCCTCAATTTACTCCTCACACTCATCCATCAATTGGATTATTTCTGCAGAATGTCTGATGAGAAGGAGAACACCCATGTTCAAATGGGATCTTCGGATATCCAAGTCGAAACTCCGTTCGCAAGCCTGCCCCCAGAGTCTCTCCGCAACATGTCGTCCGAGGACCTCGAAAAGGCAGAGCGCCGTCTAGTTCGCAAGCTAGACTTGCGACTCATCTATCCGCTTATCATCATCTATATTATGAATTACCTGGATCGGAATGCAATTGCAGCAGCGAAGGTCGCTGGCATTGAGAAAGATTTGAAGCTTACGGATTCCGAGTTTCAGACCTCTGTTAGCATTCTTTTTGTTGGGTATATTGCTCCTTTCGATTAGGTGCTGGCTGTAGTAACATTTGAGTAGGTACATCTTGATGCAAGTTCCTTCAAACTTGTTCCTCAATAAGATCGGGAGACCATCGCTGTACTTGCCAGGCTGCATGGCCGTATGGGTAAGTCTTGTCCTTAACCTTATCGCTTCTGTCTTAACTGACATGTGGGAAGGGAGTCGTGTGCGGCTGCACAGGTGCTGTGCAAGGTTTTGGAGGCCTTGTCGCATGTCGATTTGTCCTTGGTTTTGTCGAAGCTGCATACTTTGTACGTACTCTGCCCGATCTATATTCATATACAAGACACTGATTCGCCATAGCCCGGATGTATGGCCTGTCTAACCGCATGGTACACGCGTAAGGAACTCGCCTTTCGCACAGCGCTTTTGTACTGTGGATCCTTGATTTCCGGTGCATTCTCCGGGCTCATCGCCGCTGGCATCACGGCCGAAATGGACGGCAAACTCGGTCTCGAGGCCTGGAGATGGCTGTTCATCATCGAGGTTAGTTGGTTCCAATAACACATGTTTCCTGCCAAACCCTTCCCTGAACGTGGCTGACGCTTCTCTCCACAGGGAGCCATAACGGTAGCCATCGCCATAGGCGCCTTTTTCATCCTCCCCGACTTTCCTGCAAACACAAAATGGATCCATGGCCCCGATCGAGACCTAGCAACCTGGCGCCTAATCCGCGACATCGGCACAGAAGACTGGACATCCTCAGAAGCTGAGCCCTTCCTCCTGGGCTTTCAGCAGTGCGTATCCGACTACAAGACCTGGTTCCTCGTCGTCCTCATCTTCGGCGCTGTATCTAGCGGAACAATAAACTCTTACTTCCCCACCGTCGTAGCAACACTTGGCTACACACGGACTACAACCCTCCTCTTGACCGCGCCACCATACCTCTTATCGTGCATCGTTTCGCTCCTGGTTTCCCTTTCCGCTGACAGGAGTGGAGAGCGATACTTCCACTTTACTATACCGTTGTGGACGTCCATTGCAGGCTTCATCATCTCAGCTTCCACAACGCACTTGGGCGCGCGCTACTTCTCCATGATGATCATGTTGCCTGGTGTATATACTGCCTTCACGATAGGCTTGACATGGGCTGCTAACACGCTGCCTCGTCCGCCTGCCAAGCGCGCTGCGACAATGGCATTGTGTAATTGCATAGCAAACTGTTCGAGTATTTATGGCCCGTTTTTGTATCCGGCGGGAACGGCGCCGAGGTATCTTATTGCCATGGGCGTTAATGCTGGAACGTCGTTGATGAGTATTGGTGTCGCTACTATTTTCCGAGTTGTACTTATTCGCTTGAATAGGAAGATGGATGTTATTGAGGGTGTGGCGCCTGCCACTAGGGGTTCCGCTGGCGATCAGGCTGAAGGGAATGGCGAGACTGCGCTGGCAACTAGGGGTTTCCGATACCTTTACTAGGTGGGTTGGGTCGAAGCAAGCATTATAACAAGGTCGTTCAATTTCATAATTGTAGTGGATGATCTCTTGATTGTTTAATTAAATAAATAATACTGATTGAATGTTTGAAATGGAATGATACACCTTTGCCTTTTCACTAGTGCTGAAAGGATTGCGCTGTGGCTAATCCAGTGAGAAATTTCGGGATCCTCCCTTCCTTTCTGCCTTAGGCAAGCTCGCAGAAATGATACTATGCAAAATAAGACTAATGCTCAGACGCAGTTCTTAAAGGCAGGTCACCGTTTTTGGTGCGTTGGATAGCTTTTGGGTTTCGTTTGAGGGTGGCTTTACCACCTTAGCGTAAAGGTGGATATCAGCGCCCAGGATTTCATGGAAGACTGGATTTGTAAGTGTTCCCTTACTATGGTCACGGTAGAGTAACGTTGATGACTGAAAGTAAGATGGTATCGAGTGATCGGCCGCATCTGTATCAGGTGTTCCTCCATTACGCCCCACTGCCGCATATGTACAAAAAAGTGAGTAGCGTCTCCTCCACCAATACATTCATATCACTAGTGCTTTGGTCCTCAAGTATTCAGCCAACGCGTCGAATACTAGCCGATGGAGTCTCCCCTCAGCAGAACGCTGTACGTCGTCACGTAGGCAATCAGCAAACTAGCTTAGTCCGGGGTAGGCGAAGTTGTTTGAGACAGGGGTTGCAACAGCGATCGCGATTGCTTTACGCAATTCCATTGCAATCAAGTGCACAAAATGGAGACGGCAGCAGCAAAACGGTGACTTTGAACACCAGTATAGCGATGGAGTGAATACGTATTTTGTAGACCAAGTAAGCACTAAGCAGGGTTTGTTATTAGGTGGCTACGCTAATGGAGCGGGACCTCCCTTCATGCAGTTGAAAACTCCGTCTTACCGAACATGCGTCTGTTTCCATATCCGTTTTCAGAAGGTGGCCTATTTGAGCAAGATGGGATTTTAAAATGGAGCAACCGAGCAGGCACTTATGTTTATAATCTTTTGGTAACGCAAGACCATCGAACCAGTGCACAGCATCCTATGGGAGAATTTGCGCGACGACCCGACCGATCAGAGGTCGGATTGGTATTTTTGGACGGCCAACGTACGCGGATGCTCGTAGATGGAGAGGAGTAGTCGTTTGAGCGGGTAAGGCAGGACGCAAGGGTCAGAGACAAGTACATCAAGCCAAGAACCCGATCATGTATGAACAGGAGGAGGTGTAGTGATACACGGACTGGGCGATTGAAATTCGAGGGAAGCTGATTGTGTTGATACACGCCACCTCATACAAGACTACTCAATGTGATTCATCAGGCCCCTACACTACCGAAGTTAGAAATAATCAGACTGTTTCTACCTCCGTCAAAACGCCCCGTAGCCTTGGCGTAAGTATTGCCCTGCTTTTCCCCGGATTCGTACCTTCCAAGGCTGTTCATTCCTATGCACTAAGCAAAACTTTGGTAAGCACGGGGAGCAGGTACTGCGGGTGAGCACATACGAGGGGAAGTTGACAGGGGTAACTGAAAAACATAACAAACGAATCACATCAAATTCAGGCCATCTCTAACTATCGTAATTCGCTCGTCACGTTTCGGACTAGCCATGCCAATTTTCCCTCGTATGTGCCAACCCGCATTAAGCCTTGTCTTGGTCGCCTAAATCTTCTATACAATTGACTTCACCTATCATAGGATTAATATGCTTAGGACTAACATGCCAAGGACGAATACGCCGATGATCCAACACACGAACGCCCCGGCCGACAATCGCCCGGTAGGAACAAAAGGATTAGCAAAGGGAACAGGTAAGTCTTATCCTAGTCGCCTAAATATTTTACACAATTGATTGTACCTATAAGATGTTTAAGACTCACTCGCCAAGGACTCATACCCCTGGCACCCAGTTCACGAACGCCGCAGCTGACAACCGCCCGGTCGGAATCGGAGGGTTAGCACGGGATCAAGCAACTCTTCTCTTGGTCGCCTGCATCTTCTTCACACTTGATTGTACCTGTAATATGCTTAGGACGAGCATGCCGAGAACTAATACGCCTGGGAACCAACACACGAACGCCCCAGCCGTCAGTCGTCCGGTCGGAGTAGGTGGCAGAACGAATTGGAAATAACTCTACTCCGCTCCTATGACGCTGGAATGATTCTTCTTTGAACTTGCCAAGTGACTGGGGGTAGTCCTTAACAGCATAAAGGCCACTGCCTTCTCTGAGCCCACACAGCACAATCAATCTCCCTGCCTCTACTTCATCTTGTAAAGCATCACATCTTTTACTTGCTAAAATGAAGCCCTCCACAGCCCTTCTCCTCCCATTGATCGCCTTCGTAGGCATTGCCAGGGCCAACTTCGACCTCTACATCGAAATCCAGACCGAACCCATCAGCGGCCAAATCAATCGATTCTGGAAGATCTTCGAAGCCGAACCAAGCTGCGACGATGTCAACAACTCCTTCGGCTATTTCGACCAAGATGACGCCAGCGGGGACCGTGCTGTCCGCTGTGAGGGCAGCGGATGCGACCCGAGCGGCAACGCCAGTGACATTGAAGAATTGGAGATGAACTTCACACATGACGGCGGCCCCGTTTGGCATTGGAGTAAGTGGTAGCCCTTATCCGGAACATGTCGCCAGACTAGATCAGATCAGATCGCGGCTGGGTGGGGCTGTGATGTGATGTGATATGTTTACGCACTGAGACTAACACGACTTGCGATACAGCTATCTACCGGGACCGCAACTATGACATGATTGGTCTCGACGGCAATACGTACGGCAACTGTATTCTTTTTCCCGGCGACGACTACCAATGCACTAGCGTTCCTATCCAGAACGGGGTGCGAAAGTTTCGTTGCTTGACTCAGTACACAGTGGGAGATATCGAGTGATAATCAACCCAGGAGAGCGCCTCTGCGATTGATGCAGTCATTGGTTCATGTCGTCTTTGAGCTTAGCTGTTTGCAGACTTGCGTAGAGGTTGGGCGTGCGAGTTCAGTGGGCTCCTCGTATCACGGATTGTTTACAAAAAATGCACGCCGAAAAAAGAAGGAAAAGAGAAAAAAACCAAAGAGAACCCCTCATTCGTTTTTGCTTGGAGAAACTGTAACTCTCTTATTCGCTGCTACTAGTCTGGTTCATAGTCGCACAAGTCAGAAGGTCTAAAATTATGCTTAGGTTGTCTTGCTCCAAGTCCGTCCCCTGTCCATCTCGCATTTCAACCCGTTCTTATACCACGACAAATTATCAACCAAATGTCAAGAGACCCCGCAAACAGCTGCTTTTCGATCACAGGTCTAGTTTCACAATCTGTATGGTCACGACTTCCTATTTTCCCTTCGCGGCACTCCATCGTCACCAGCGGGTGGCGTGACCAAACGCCCAAGAGCAACAGATACATACATAGTGCAAGTGGATTCATCTAGTATAGACGGAGCGAAATTTGAGATATCAGCGGGGACGTACTTTCTATATCTCTCCTTTCCGAACCTATCATCCTATAACACAACTAGAACATCAAATATCTCACATAAAGAAACATACTTCCCTACCAAAACGATCATATAAGACTAAACACCAACAAGTATATCACAACTCAACTCAACTCACCTAATTACAAAGCATATTTCGTCGGACAGCAACGCCGTCACCCCTACACTCTACCTACCTCAAAGGTAGCACAGCATACAAGGGGAAGTCCCACCGCAACTACAACTCCAACAACCACGAAGAAGCCTTTTAAAATGAGCAATTGCTCGGACCACCGTCACCCAGGTGAGCAATCGCTTGTTGAAAACCAGCTTCTTCGTAGAGAAAGGCGGAAGAGAATATTAAGACTGCGCTAGTGAGTAGAGTAGGTATATCCGATACGTTTACTAACTCAAGCTGGATAGAGCTTAAGCAAGGAGTTTTGCAAACGTCTTACCTAACCTTACCCTATATTACACTCTCACTCTATACATATCTCTCGCATCTGCACTGTCGCTACATCATCAGGACATGGAAATGCCTTACACGTTTCGACAGAAGCTCAAGGTCCACTCTGCTCAGAAGACTGACTGCGCTGATGCTAATCAAGACAAGACAAGAGTAGAGTATCCAAAACACGTTTTGGCCTGCATGGCATGTTGGCGGGGGCTCTTGGGCTCATGAATATTGTTGGTTCTTTTAGTTTATTGTAAAGTGAGTGCTTTGTTGAGACTGCGGTAGTCGGGAAATGGGTTATTTAAATAAACGTGTGATGAACGATTGATACACGTAGCAAAGTTCACCACAGCGCACCTCAAAAGCTCGAATCATGAAGAAGAAGAACATAGTGAATATCTTTTGTAGTCGAGTCAACAAGTTAGGTTAGGTCAGGGGAAACGCCAACGCAATGCTACCTATCAAACAAACACCCCTAAAACGCCGCGCTATATAGTCTTTCTTAGAGTTCCGCCGCCTCCCTTTCTACACTGTTACTCCTACTCTCTCCTTTGCCAAGTCTGAACCCCACCTCGGTCCTGGCATCGTCTGTCAGTCTCCCCCACTCAAGCAACAACCTAAACATATAAACTTCCATATCTTCCTTCCTGAGAACCTTCTCCGTCCACACTTTTCCTTGCCGCGCAATGGCTTCTGCCTCCTTGGTTTTGCTCTCCATCATCCGTTTATTCCTCGCCTCGACGCCATAGCCCCCAAAGTACGCTAGCGAGCTGAACAGGTCGTGAAGACGAAGATCGACGGGAACAAAGTGTTTCCATGCGGTGAGACGGCCCTCGTACCATTCGTGAAAGAGGCGGGATTTGAATACGACGGAGTTGGATTTCAAGAAGGGAATGAAGCGGCCTGAGAAACCAGCGCCGTCAGTGTCGAAAAGGTAGCGGTAGCGCCAGTGCTGTCTGAAGTCAATCACTTCTGCAAAGCCAAACTCACGGGTTTGGTCGGTGCAATCTTGGCCGGCGCACCGGACGATTTCGTTGACGAAGCGGGCATCGGTCTTAGTCTCGAGGTACTTCTTGATATCGGCCGTCCGTTTGAGCACATACTCGAGTTGCCCGCTGTGATCACCTTTCAATAGGAGAATGGGTTCACGGGCAGTTTCGTTGTTGAGAAGGTGCACAAGTCGCTGGCGGAGCATGCCTTTCCAGGTTCCAGCTGTGGTCACGCCTTCCGTCGTTTCGCCGCGCCAGAACAAAACATCCTCTTTATCATGGAAATGAGGATCCGGAAATTTCTCATCGAACTCGTACTTTGTCTTGTCCAGATAATTCCAGGGCGAAGGGTATCGAATGTCGGCGTAGCCAGGCGCACGGCTTTGGCTAAAGATGGGGACAATGTCGTGCGTGCCCATCAAGGTCGAGGGGCTGAGGTGCATGCCATGAAGATTTGCTATATCTGGCTGGTGGCAAGGGTCGGCTGAAATTGTCCAATTCGCTACGAATGCTCCCATGGTGTGAGGCTGCGTGCAGGTATGGCAAAATGTCTTTGCGTTCCAGTGACGTTCCTTTCGTGCGCGAGACTCTGCAGAGCAAGCAATGGATCCATAGGTTTGGAATGAAGGCTTGAGTCGAGCGTCTTCGAAGAATTGGGGATCTACGCGAACTTGTTCGAGGTCTGGCCACTTCTTGGCGCGGTCAGCACTGAACTCTTTCCCTGGTCGGGACGGCTCTGGTGTTGGGTAGGGTTGAGGATTGTCAAGGGCATCCTGTAGTCGCTCATATGGAACAGCGACGCGAGGTTCGTCTTGTAGATTTAGAGCGAGATCCATGTCGGGGAGAAACTCAGCAAACTGCTGAATCATGCCCGCAGCACCATCCATCATCCATTGATGCGTTCCAGGTACATTGGCAAATACCTCAACCTTTCCCTCTCTTATCCGAATGCCACCCACTGCTTCGTTTGTAGCCAGGACAGTTGCTGTACGTAATCGCAGATCGTCGGGATTGAACGATGAGAAGGGCGCTAGATCTTCCTCGATGTTGTCGTAGTCATCTATTACGATCGAGCTCCGGGTAATTGCGAAATGGTACCACTTATCAAAGTTTGGTGGAGGATCTCGCTTGTAGCGTTGTCGATAATGTACAACAGCTTCCGCTAGCGATTTACTCCGGTGCGCTTGCGAAGCCCACTGGTCGTGTTGCACAGTCGCGAGATCGATCAGAGTAGCGATAGGATGCTCCAGCACTGGTCCTTGCCGGCGATAGACGACTACACCGATCGAGAAGGCGATGAGCAAGACGATGAAAGCTGCCGACTGGTTCCTGCCCAGACGGACGGGCACGGTGGATCGAATGCGCGTCTCGATGTTGGTATCTGTGATCAAGTGGAGGATGAGTGCCATGGTGAGCAAGGTCAAACACAAAACAAGTCCCACGGTGGACTTTGGAGGAAATGAAAAGGACACGCCAGTGCCGAGTGCCCGAAGGACGCCGATGAATGCAGAAGAAAATGCAACCATGAGTACTGAACTCATAACGCCGTATGACCGTGCCTAGATTGTCAGCGCCATGCTTCGACGTATGTGAGAATGTCTTGACGTACCGACTTAAGGAAACATAACGTCATAAAGGGTATCATCAACGATAAACGCAAAAGACCTAGAAGATATTCGGAAGGAAACGAGAGCATCCACTCGCGATGCTCGGGCATTGCAGGGTATACAACAATGCCAGCGACAAGAAGAACTAACGATGATGCCTGGCTGGTGTTAGCATAGTGGCACTTGAAGGCCGGGTGGGAAGCGCCACGTACGATGAGTGTCAAGCCGACAAGCAGGTGATTGGAGGTGCCGTCTTGGAGGTGAATAGTCCAGTCATCCGGCATAGAGATGCCATCGTCTACTAGACGATACAAGATCTGCACAATAATGCTATCTAACAAGAAGCCAAAGAACTGGAGCGAGGGAATAGTGGTTGCAGTTGCGTTTGCAACGGGGCAGATGTACGTCGACCGTAACGAGCTTGACTTGACGATGACGAGGAAGCTGCTGATGGAGAGCAGGATGGAGGGAATGATGTAGCGCGTGGAGCCGTCGAAGATGAAGTGGGAGACGCGATCGAGGAGTGTCCGCGGGCGTGAGTCAGCACTCCAGGCGGGGTACTGTCGCTGGCTGGGGTGACGGATGCTGTGGTAGAGGGCGAGCACGAGAGGGAGGAATGCCTATACTAGTCAGTACTGTTTGGCGCTGGAGCGACTTGTACGCACCATTGATGACGGCCCACTGCACTCGACATCCTTCATAACTCGGTGGAAGATGCCAATGCGACCGCATATTGCGAACAGCAGCACAGCCAACAGCGCCCCGACGGCCCTGACGCTCCATGCTCTTCTCCGTCCTGGATGCCCTGCCTCTGTCCATATCTCTTCGCCAGATGGCCTTGCCTGCCCGTGGCTGAGTGGTATCGCGATATATCTTGTCGGCGGCTGTGGCTGGGCACTCCGGGACGGCCAGGCTTCAATTGCGACGACGGCGAGGCCGGTGAGGAGCAGGACGACTCCCACGGTGTGCAGCGGCTTGTCAAAGGCAAACGAGTAGTCGATGGGCGTTGCCGTGCTCAGATAACTAGAAGAGAGGACGAGTCCGCTGGTTTCGTCAGTCACCGTGTGCGTCTTCTTGATGGAGTCGGTGTGCTTACCAAGGGAAGAGAAAGGCCCTCCAGTCCATGCCGCATTCTTCGTGATTGCGATCTAGGGCTGCGAGAATGCGCAGCAATGGCGGCGACGGACGCTTGACATTGGCCTGGTGGTGGTGGATTGTGAAGAGACGTACTTTGCAGTGAGCTGGTCACGGCTTAATCGGCAGCCCTGCGTCTGCCTCCATGGATCTTGTCAGGCACAGCCTCAGCGAACACGACTAGCGCGCGGGCGGGGAACATAAATGGCACCGCACAGCGGTACGTGCGGGCAAAGTAAGAGTCCCGTTGTGGACGGCTGTTGTTTTCTATACGCTGTACGAGAATACGCACAATGCAGTGGGTTTGCACGGCTTGAAGGGACTCGGACTCGGTGCGATGTTGTCTGGTCATGTGTTGATGTGCAAACACAAGCTTGTGCTGTGCCGGATCAAGACTGCGATCTCCAGGAACCCGCGTCCATTGCCATGACACACAAGACGGTTATTTCGGCAGTCTCATCTCAAGCACCAGCGCTACGCGGGGAGACGTGCACTACTCACGATCGGCACATCGTCATTCCTCAAACAGTCCATTCTTTGCTTCATTCGTGTTGCAAAGCCGGGGCTGCCATTCGCTCCTTCCTTCCGGCCTTTCCACCAGGTCATGTCAGCACGCGCTAGGCTAGCCCTCTCGGATCCAGTATTGCTTGCGACACGTGGGATATGTTTTTACTGGCGAGTGGTAGCCCTTGCGCTTGAATTCACCTTTGTTCGTATGCCCCCTTTACGGCTTTGTGCTTACAGCAGTTTGTCAACTATGAGGGGCAAGTGACATGGGTGAATCACGATGGCTAAAGACCAGCCAGGCTACTACATAATTCATTCGCCGTGTCTTACTGCCCATGTTCATTTCCCCTCGTAGGTGACAACTTTCTGTACATCGTTCCAGAGACGATGAGGCTCAAGCCTTCAACACTATTCTATCGACCGTCTTACTAGGCGAATCAGGGCACACTGTCGTGGTGAAGATATAAGCGCTCGTGTTAGCTTTCCTATGGTTCCCAGCCTGTATTCTATATTCCCTTCGCATATCTCATGTTAATCTGTACCCATTCGCTAACCGTGCAGAGTGCTCTGGGCCGTACATTTTCATTCTTTTGTTCGTACACATATAATCCACAGTTCCCTCCTCGATCGTAAGGGTGGCTCCCCTGTTCGGGTGGTTGATGAAGGTAGACTGGACGCTGCAGCTGCTCGCGTGGCGTGCCTTCATCCCGTTTCACCCCTCAGCTACCCCACTAGTGCAGGATCAGGCGCAGCATCAATAGAAAAAGAGACTCCCTCTTTCTATCAGCCACCATGAACAGCACGTTCAGTACAAGCACGATCTCTGCATCGTTAATGGTTGTCCTTCGGAAATTGATCCACTTTGCTACAAGTGCTGAGGCCTAGTGGCCACGTTCAGCCTTGTCACTTTCCCACGACATCCATGCCACGGGCACTTCAAGACGAAGACGTATCAGCAATGTCTCTAGGCCTGTGCGCCGTGTGTAACACGATTATCGAGGAATCATTGATAGTAAGGCAGGAGAAACCGCATCATGAGACCCTAGAAGCATTCCTTGACGCTTCTTCAAGCTGCTACATCTGCCGGACGATTACAAAGAGTCCGCAGTGGAAAGAATTCGAGCGACGTGCGAGCCTGTGTGAACAAGTGCCACCCGCGGTGTGGTACATGGCTCCACATACGCTCCAGACCAACAGCGAGGATAGCTCTCTTGTCTGGTACAAAATTACAATTGACCATGCCTGGGATGAGGACGAAATATCTCCCCCTTCAATCGCATCATCCGACGATCTACCAGATCTATTTCCAGAGACTCCGGCTTGGGAGTTTCGTCTTTCACCCTCTCAAGGTAATCTCCCCTCGTTTCAATATATCGACATTCCGCGCTAGATGCTAAGCCTTCGCAGAGATAGAGGGCATCATCGAGACCGACTCTATACCTGCAGATTTCCAAGATGCTCGCCTGCTCGATCTGCCCAAGAAATGGTATCGTAATTGTCTCAGAGACCATCCTCTATGCAAGCCGCCAAACGCGTCATTCCGGCCGACAAGGCTACTGGAGATCATCAACGATGATTTGATCAGACTTGTCAAAACAAGCGAACAGTCGTCGAAAGATTACTACGTAGCCTTTTCACATTGCTGGGGCAGAGCCAGAACCTTGAAGCTACTACAAGGCAACATGTCACAGTTAGTCGCTGGGATCCGTGTTTCCGATCTTCCAACAAGCTACAAGGAAGCCATCTTCATATGCAGGTCTATGAATCTCCGCTATATCTGGATTGACTCTCTCTGTATCATACAGGATTCACATGAGGACTGGCAACAGGAGGCCTTGACAATGAAAGATGTCTACGAGAACTCTGCGCTCAACCTGTGCGCTGCTGCCGCCGCTGAGAATTCTGAGGCGAGCTTCACGTCCCGGGATCCTACCCTTATCGCCCCTCTGAAAACCGTACCCGGGTGGGCAGATGGAGGAGTCTATTATATCACCAAGTTCGACATGTATGACGAGGAAGTCTCATACTCTCCGCTACTGTCCCGCGCTTGGGTTCAACAGGAGTATTTCCTGTCGCGCCGAAGCCTTAGTGTTACCCGTTCGCAGATGTGGTGGCATTGTCGACAGAAGATAGCGTGCGAGACGTTCCCCAGTGGATATCCGACAGGTTCGATAGACCCTACCAGGCTAGAGCTCATGAGGAAAGGTAAAGAGCGAAGTGCTCAGACTGGGGAGGCATGGCAGCGTGACTACGAATGGTATAGGCTCGTGGAAGATTATTCGCGCTGCGGGCTCACAGTGGCCACGGATAAGCTGATTGCCTTCGCCGGACTTGCACAAGCATTCAAGCGGGTTCACCCGAAGGATCAGTATATCGCAGGTCTCTGGCGCTCGCAATTACCTCTAGCACTGTGTTGGTCAACGGACAATTCCAGTGCCACTTACCGTCCGCGCGACTATATCGCACCTTCGTGGTCATGGGCGTCGGTGAAAGGCGTAATCATCGTTCCTCTCATACAGGATGTATTCTGTTACAAGGAAGGTAAAATGCTTGCGCCCAAGCAAATCCACTGCACGGTCCTGGATATTCGTTTGGAACTTTCTGATATCCGCTACGATACTGGACAGGTTTCAGATGCGCAAATAGATCTACAATGCCATCTTATTGGTCCAGTAGACTGGAAGTCGCGCGACTGCGATGTCTTCGACATCATGTCTGGAACAGACTCACAAACTGAATATGAGATAGCGATGGGCGATGCTCGCATTTTATCTGACAACACGAGCCAAGACCAGATCAATCACGCGTCCTGGTGGGAGAGACGGAAACAAGAGGCAACGACAGGACCAAACCAGGCCAAAGATATCCAAGAATGGGGCATGGTTCACTTACCAGAGTTCCTGATTCCTGTGGCCAACTTTAGCGACGAGAGTGGCGTTCATCATACCTTTGGCATAACTGTCTTTCGCGTGGATGAGCCTTCTACCTACTATGTACGCAGTGGCAACTTTGAGCGACTCATCTTACCGGCTGGCATACTAGAGAGATTCCCTCAGCAGATCATAACCATAGAGTAGAAAAAGGCTGACACGTTCCATAAGGCACATCAACTGTTGCTATTATAGCCCAATTCTTGGGTCGCTAACTGTGAGCTATCTGCCGTCATTTTCCGACATAAGCACCCAGCGACCCCATTGTGATTACTGGAAGTAAAACAATGCGCTGTTCCTTGTAAGCAACAAATTCCCTTAACAATACAATACTGAAATTATCCATCGCTTAATCAAGAGGGGGCTACACTTTCTCAGCCGGCTGCACAGTCTCTGTGTGCGCTGGAGCTTCCTTCTTAGCGAGTACACCACCGGAACCTTCACTACCACCGATCTGGTTTTCTGGGTCATTCGCATGTGCATTAGTGATACCGATCTCAGCCGTCGAAAAGCTGTCTGCCACATTCCGGTACGCTGGTACGAAGTTGACACAGAACGGGTATGTCCATGCTGCGATGAAGAAAGCCATTGGAACAGTCATAGCGATCGCTGTCGGTGCATGGCGCGTCACGTCGTTTGGCTCCCCTTGAGAATCGGATGCGGCAAAGAGAAGCGGAGGGACCACCGCTCCACCAGAAACACCGGCGACGATGAGGCCTGAACCACGCTTGGAGTATTTGCCCAATCCGCGCATACCGAGAGCGACGATGGTCGGGAAGATGATGGATTCAAAGAAGAGCACAACGAACAGCATGCTCATGCCCGTGTTTCCTCGCTCGGTTATGGCTGGAATGATGAAGATGACGCACATGGTCATGAAGACAAAAAACACCCAGCGGGGCCTGACGAACTTCATGATTGCGCTGCCAACAAACCGACCGACGGTGAAGGTGCCCTGCGCACCAGCGAGGAATCGAGCCGCATCCGAAGGGCTTGTGGGACCAGTGGATGTGAAGCGTGTCTCGGTCACGTAGTTGATGAACGCACCGGCAATGGCTACTTGCGCTCCAGTGTAGCAGAATTGGGCAAAAGTGGCGTGGAACAGACGGTATTGCTTGCGGAAAGGCTTGATGTCGGTACCAGCGTGCGTACTCTCAGCTTGGAATGCCATATCGGCGTCTGTTCATAAGTCAGTATTGCAACAGAATATCTGATGGCTTGATCCGCACCTGTGATTTCGGGGATTGGTGAAAAATAATAGACCACCGCGAGAGCAAACACAAAGCATGCAATGGCAAGATATGTCCATTGTACACTCTGCAGCGATTTCTCATCGGTGCCCGTATTCTTAAAGAAGACGTAGGAGCTCAGTACTGGCGCGACTACGGTGCCAATACCATTGAAGGCTTGTGCAATGTTGATCCTGATTTCTGAGTACTTCGGCGGCCCGCAGACTGCTAGGTATGGATTCGCGGCCGTCTCAAGCGACCCCAGACCGTTTCCGATAACGAAGATAGCTACACAGAAACCTCCAAACGAGCGATATACGAGGCATGGCCAGGCGATCAAGGAGCCGATTCCGTAGAGGCAGAGACCCCAGATGAACACAGCTTTATAGCCGAAGTGTCTAAGTAACCAATTCGCATGGCCGAGTGAAGCGAGCGGATAGGCGCCAAAGTATGCCGCCTGTAGGCCAGACGAGCGGGAGCGTGTGATGCCAAGGGTGATTTGAAAGTGCTTGTTGAGCGTATCGATGAGGCCATATGAGAAGCCCTGTGCAATGGTTAGTGAGAGCGCATTAATCTTGGTAGAGATCGCTACTTACCCAGAGGAAGAATAAGATGGTAACGAGACAGAGCGGGTAAATGGACTCGCGTAAAGTGAGCTCCGCAGCAGGCGTGCGCCTATCGTCGCGCGTGCGCAGCGTGGGCTTCTTAAAGAACCCCATGGTGTTCCGATGATTAGGTGGAAATGCTGGCTAGCAATGTATTGTTTGTTGATGTTGGTGCTGTGAAATACTAACCGCATCAAACATGAGGTCAATTACAACAACAGCTTCGTCAGTCGCAATGTGAGAATCACGCAGAGGATGCGCAACTTCTCCGCTCAAGTACCTGCCGCTCATCCATGCGACGAATTCCACCGAGCCATGTGCGCGCGGCTACCAGGTTTCGATGCTGCAGCACCGATTTCACAGGCCGAATCTCACATCCACCATGGCAGCCAGTGCTCATCTTAGCCGTAACAGGAAGCTGGGGGAGAACGAAACCTGGGGTAAAGACTGGGGATCCGCAGTTTCTTCGGGTCGTGGCGCCAGTGACGTTCTACCCTTTGTACTGCCGGGAGCTTCTTCGGAGGAGTGGAGACCGAGCGTTACATCAAAGGTTGGTAAATGGAAGTGATCGGCAGTCACATTGTCTGATGATGCGGAGATCACACAACAGTCAATGACGGGCGCCGAGACTATAATTGCCGTGTTGCGAAGGATAACTTGCGATGTCAACAATAGACGGCGGTCGTGTTTGCCTTTCTTGCATCGGCATCCTTCCCATATACTAGCGCAACGCTATCAACGCTTGTACAGACCTCTCCTTCAGCCATGCGCGGACTTTAAAATGCTCTACGGACCCGGTATCTCCCCACCGAATTCTACCATGCATCTGCTCGCAACCAGCTTGAACCAAATTGCAGCAGTAGAACTATCCTTCAAAAGCCAGCATTGACCACGATTCTTCCTCATCCTGGATGGCAATCTCGTGCAAACCGCCGTACTCGTGATCTTCAGCAAAGTACTCCACATCCCGCTGTGATACCTCTCCGACTTCCACTTGGTCTTCCTCTGCTCCCTCTTCGAGATTCATGAAACCAGCCTCTCCAGGATCAAAAGTCTTAGCATCTAGCTCCGCTTCGCCAATCCATCGAAAACCTTTCCTTTTGATGATATGTAGCCGATATGCAAGGATTGTATCGCCTTTGACCGTGTAGTTTTCAACGCCCTCCTCGCCCTTGTCGCCTTCCATCGTGCCTCCCACAGCGAGTTCCTTTACGATATGATCTTGTCTGCCGACGAAAGCTTGCTTCTTGGCAGTGTGATGACTGGAGTACTTAAGCCCTTTAGCAATTTTCAGTCCAGTAACAATGTATACGGGACCACGATTAAGAGCCCCTTGGACTTCCTTGTTCGACTCTCGAAGTTTCTTTGCATCGGCTACTGTGGGACTGGTTTGGAGATGTAACGCCTCGATTTCATCATATTCGTACATCGTCTGCGTGGCATTACTGACGTGCGCCCCTGCTTGCCCTCCAAAGATTTGGAATATCTTTGCGGAGAGTTTCAATTTGACTGAGGCACGGCTTTCGTGCTGTTGATTTCCCTTGTCGTACCCACAGCCTGATATTATCTTTGGAACTGGGTCTAGTGCCGCGATTGGATCTTGAGGATACTTTATGTCTTTGATAATGTTTCCTATTCTTATTGGTCCGTTGAGATCGAACTCGAGGTTGGGCGCTTTGAGATAAAACTTCTTCTTTCCATGCGAGGGCCCCATCGTGCCTTGACCTAATGGTTGCGTGCTCTACTGCAATCTGAACGTATAATAGAAGTGGTGGCACCATTGATAGGTACCCGCATTCAGCGCAATACATATATGTATACGTTGGTTGCGCATCAGGCTGAGACAGAACTGGCTTGCACTAGAAGCTTGTCCGCGGAGCCCGAGGCTGAGGCTGAGGCTAGGCCGGTCTCTTGTCAAATATACGCAAGCAGTCTGACGTGGCATATCTAGGCGGTCGCCTTCTCGTTGTATATTGTAGCCTATGTCTACGACGACTGGACCAAGACTGATCAAGTTTCGCGCAGCAGCAAAGCACTTGGCTTGCACATTTGTTATCTTCGTCCGCCTTTTATCACGGGATTTATAGGCTGGATATTCCTTCAATCTGTTTTGAGAGACTCTTCTTGAATGCTACGAGCAAGCTTAGTAATGTAGTGGTGGGTTATCATTATGTAGTAGCCGTGGTCTTCAACATATGTGAAACAGTTGAGCGACCCCGAAGTAAATAAATAATGCGATTATGATGCTTAGCAGGCATTATCAAGCAACACTTCGAACGATTCCGGTAAATTATGCACGTTTTCCAATGTGATGAAGCGTTTTCGTGCTTCAGGCTCCGTAGATATGCTGCGTAGCAACCTTTGAAATCCGTCCTGGGTTCGGATATTGTCCCATGAGTGACCTTCACCAAAGGCACTGATATATCCAATTACAATAGCGGCAATTCCAGCTGCGACCGCAGTTGCAGGTGAGGTTCCACTTCTTCCGACATCTTCTTCGCTTCCTCCTCTTTGTGCTGTAGGAACACCTACTCCTAATGTGCCGTACACTTTCACTTCAGTCTCTTCTGGCAGGGAGGCATTGAAGGTTGGATGTTTCCCTAAGTTGTCTGTCGCTCGAACCGAAACCACCTGAGGGTGTCTTGCCGGAAACAATTCGTGCTTTCCCCCTCCGAAATTCGAGGCTGCGGCAAAAAACAGAATTTTTTGATCTCGTGCGGTCATGGCGTCAGATATGGCGTTCCTCACAACGTAGCTATCTTCAAATCTGTGCTCTTGCTCCCACCCTAGAGACATGGAGATAATGTCAGCGCCATGAATATGCACGGCCCATCTAATCGCCTGGAATGTTAATATGTTAGCCTCAGGGACACTTTATACTAGACTTCTGGCAATGATAATACCTCCGCAAGGGCTTTTTGACTAGTACCTGAGGATTGGCCAGCTAGGTCCTGATTGGAACCCGCTATACGCGCTACACAGACGTCCGCAAAAGGAGCAACTTTCATGATCACAGAGAGCATGGCAGTTCCGTGGCCATCATCATCTAAAGGATCGGTCTGTGTTCTCCAGAAGTCTTTCCAATGGTATCGTTCATGTCCCTGCCCAAATTGTTGCAAGTTCAGTCGATTCTTCTGAGGGTTCCCAATGAAGGACGATGTAGGGTCGTAGCCTGTATCAATGATCGCTATTCTTGGTCTTCTCCCTGCTGTATTGTCCTGCGAAGCATTTCTCAATTTTAAATACACACTTTTGTACAACGCTGACGTCGTTAGCTTTTCCATCCATTCCCTCGATGCCTTGCTAGATGCAGTGTTAGATTTGATGCAAAGGTCGGGTTTAAAACCTACCGAGGTGCCTCCTGGATCTCGTTTATGCTTGTTTGGCTTTGTGAGTAGCTCTGTGTGGCTCCAATTCCCGCAACTGGGGCATCATCTAACTCTGGGTCTTGCATCTTTTGGAGAAGACCATACAATGGACGGACAACCTCATCTCTTAGCATCGCGCGTCGTTCTGCTAGATCCAGGCGGATCCTTTGACAGGGTTTGGGAAGGCAACAACTGACTATCCGTTTGTATTCCTGTCTGAATGGTTCGGGAAGGTCTATGACGGGCCAACTGCTTTGCTGGTGTTGCAGTTTCTTGGCGCAAAACAGATAATTCCCATTGATTGTGTCGGTTACGTTGTCCGTAGGATCTTTTCCTGTACATAACAAGACCAAGAAAAAGCATAAATTGAGTATATAAGGGTACTGATGCATGCGCTTTCTTTTACTTGAAGGTTCAAACGGCTCACACTCACGAAGAAATGGCTCAACAGGAGGTTCTGCGCCTACTGCTAGAAATGGCGTCTTCGCCTCTGGGTTAAGGGTCCGAAATTTGGTCCGTTGTGGTAGGAGATGAATTGTTTCGAAATTCCATTGCGCATGCATCCATTCAGATTCATAGTACTGCCAGAATGATTTAGATAACGTGAATGCCAGATGTATCTTACTCTTTGCCGAGAGCAGATCTTCTCGAAGCGCCACGGACAGTGGAACCGGAGCACAGACTTCAGGACAATCATCTACGAATATAGGCGCGAGCTCGTACAGCTTGAAAATAGAAGGACCGCCTTCTATGCGTATGGGGATACTATGGCATGGTAATTGCCGTTCGATGACTTGGCAAAAATCATTCAGTAGATCGAGTGTTGGAGTGGTTGTCGCAGTTTCCGCGTCACTGGCAGAATCATGGAAGCGAACTTGATTGTTCAACCTGCATGACAAAAGGTCTATCAGCTACGCGAGTAGCGTTCTGAGAAAAAACATACCTAGGGATTTGGAACTGAATATGTCTCCATTCGTGTCTCTCATCGATCGCAACAATCGAGTCAAAGAAGCAGTGGCTCTCGTCCCCAGCTACTTCCCACTTTCCATCTAGGCGTAAGGCGCACGCATATTCCTCAAATATTCGGAATCGTTCCCTTTGGTAGTGGCAGTCGCAAGGCAAGAATGTGTTTTCATGGAATATAGTATGGAGGGTTTGAGTTGTCGCGGCCGAGTATTGTTCAAGCTCTTTTCCCTCCGCTGTGTCTGCCATATCGGCTGAGATTATGGCACTGGCCTCAGCATCTTCGAGGGCAAGGCTCTCTTCGACTTCGCTGAATTTCTTACCATCCCACAGGTCGTAAGGTCCCTAGAACATTGTGTCAGGCTCTGTTTGTTCGCGAATCAACTCAATTGAGTGAGACAGTACGGACCGTCGGAAGCTTGACAGCATCTTTCAATCGAGAACTGGCCTTCGCAAATGATCTGAGACTGAACCAGTCTTTGGCTGCGAGTATGTCCGTCAGGGCTTGGCGGGGTTTGTTTTGCGAAAGGCTGAGCAGTGCAGCATCCGCGGCAGCGTCACTACGGATCTCCGAAGAAAGCTCGATAGCAACCCAGGAATCTTCATAATCATCAGAAGCCATATTGAATGGTGCATTTGGGTTGTCATCACCGGTACGACGTTGACGATGTTCCCGCTGATCCATGTTCTGTCACTGGAAGTGGGCTCGCATGATGTGATTACTATCTCAGCTCGCTTCCCTATTTGCCGCCCCGCACACAACCTAGGCACGACCCGACCCGCCTATCGCCAGGTGCCCGTTTCTCTTCTAGAAGTAGGAGCCCGCTGTGATCTAGCTCCATTGTCTCCTAAGTCTGCGCGATAACGATCAAACATCCAGTCCAGGGTCGATAAATGCTACTCTAATGGATGCTCAGAAGGACCAGTCTCACGTTAAGTCCAGCATCCTCGCAGTCACCCGAGATTGCCGTCTTAGCCTACAGCAATGCACACAGATACCAGAGCTTATCGCGTCGCACTGGGCTGAGAATCGCCTAAGTGACTTCAACCTGTGGGACGCTGGTGTAGGAGCAAGCGCGAGGGTATCAAGTTCACTTGATATTCGCCTACGGGATGATATTGCGGCAAAAAAGGTGGTCATCAGCTCGCTGAGCACACTAAAGACATGGGCAACACTGTGTCGAAATTTGGCGATCACATCCACCGCAGGACGTGACAAGCCACTTGACACAAATATGGCCTCTCAGCACAAGGAAGTCTCAGAAGAAGAAGACCATAAAGAAATTTCGTTAGAGGAAGCAAAGCGTAGTGTTGAGCAGTTACTGAGAATTCTGGTCAGCCTGGGCGTCGCGATCCGTCAAGCCGGTGCCGCCTCGCGGTGGAGTAAGGCTGATCGTACGTTCGCCAAAAGCAAAGCCGAATATTCCTCGTTGATTGAGCATCTAACGTTCCTCCTTCGGGTCTCCGGTATCCCTCGCAAGGAAGTTCATGATAGAAACGGTGACATGGAAGAAAGGATACAGACAATAGTCGCCTTAGAGGAAGCAGTGAAGCAGAAACAACCATTGCGATTTGAACAAGAGATCCTTATTGAAGCAAATGCCAGGCGTTTGCATAGATTTAATTTTGCCAAAGGGCGCAGTAAGGCTCTACGGATTCTAACCGATCAATTATATCCGGACCCAGATACACTCCCGAGGAGGAACTCAATTCCTCCTCTCTCTACATCAACAGCAACCAGCGAACATAGAACATCCAGAGCCGAAGAAATCAATAAGTACGCAACGTCTCAGTCGCAACAGTCTACCAACAGTGCGAATCAGTTATCAGATCATATGGCTGGCGTCCCACTTCAAAATAATGTCGAGGAATATCCTGCGGCTATTCCTCCAACCGCGATTGCACTCAACGCAGATTATCCAAAGCCCCCACAACCTTCTCAAGGTGTCGCTGGGGTTGTCTGTCCATATTGCAATTTGACAATGCTGAGTGAGGTTGTGCAACCGTCACAGTGGAAGTGAGTTTTCAAGATTGAACATGTACAAATTGGCAGGCTAACAGTCTCAGAAAACACGTCTCGGAAGATCTGCAGCCCTACACTTGCTACCTTCCAAATTGCCCGCAAGACAATTGCTTGTTCGATACCTTCCATGCCTGGAAAATACATGTGTTCTCAAAGCATCAGTCTCTCCGAGGATGGACCTGTTACTTCTGTGAGGAGCCCCGCAACTTCTCTCAAGAAAGCTTCTTCAATGATCATATCGAAAATGTCCATAGAGATGATATCGCTGGAGAGCACTTGACTGATCTTTTGACGGCGTGTCAGCTGTTAGAGGAACCTAACATGGACAGATGTCCAATATGCTCAACATACGAGGGAACATGGAAGAAGCGAAGAATTATGAACCAGACTTTTGAGAAAGAAAGCCCGTCGTTTCTAGAACATATCGGAAAATGTATGCACGACTTTGCTTTGCGAGCCTTACCAGCGACAGAGTTGAATGAGTCCGCAGAAGAGGGCACTGGAGCTCCTACTGGAATCTCCAATCTTGGCAGTCGCTCGTCACTCTCCTCGGTCATGTTCTCAGATCGTGGTGAGGATCGCCGTGGTCTTGAAATAGCTGACATAAAACAAGTGGCCCAGCTTCCGGGCCTTGGAAAAGTGCACAACTGGCTTGCGGCTACGAGAATCGCAAGCCTGGAACCATCTGATGATCTTGCTTCCATACTCAAGGCCGACCTTCTGGAGCCACAAGCGCCCGATGACAACGTTTCCGTTGATGAATCCGGAAATACTCAGTCCGGAATGACTCTACTACCCCTGCGTCAAAGCATAGACGGCGGCGGAAGTCGAAATAGTCACCATCCACAAACCAGCTACAGTGATGGAGAGAGTGCCATCGATCTTGAAGACGATCTAATAGGCAATATTTCGAAACGCTTGGTGCAAAGTGCGTTCGATATGACACCTTATAATTTCTTGCCCGGGGGTGGTCTTGATAGCATTGTCACAGCAAAATCAGTCCTTGCAAGCATGGATACCAATCTCGCCACGGAGAATGACAATTTACTGCTTGACTTCATTCTGACCAGAGGTAAAAGGCTCTTTGCTACGACTGCGTATGTGGGCCTAGATTCTTTGGACTTGTACAATGCTATGGTATTGTTCCACAACAACAGCTTTGATGATAGTAAACTCCCCATTGAAACATGGTCGCAAGAACACCTTAGCCGTACCTCAAACCAGCGCGATCTACATCCCTTTGAGCTTATGGAAATGCCTTCAACTGCTTTTCAAGATGTTCCATGCGGCATATGGTCCTCCTTTAACATTAGAAGATTTCAAGCGAGTCAACAAATCTTCCTCGCCCCGGTCTTTTCGACAGCTGACTTCAACCATGACCTTGGCGAGCACATTTTACCCTTTATACGGAAGCATTCTGATACAAAGGACGATTTCTTCAGTATTGTCAATCAATACGAAGTCCACAAAGATCACATAAAGAACTTAGCCATTACAGTAAGTTAGCAATAGAGGGTGGAGAAGAGTTGCACTCATACTGAGCTTCCATAGGCTGGTCGGACCTCTCACATCTTCACCGTCAAGCATATCAAGAACATCGATGACCATGACCTTCAGGTGAAAGCCAGGCACTGGAAGTCTGAGGTAGACGCACTAGCAAGAATAAGAGCTCTCCACCAGGATCACATTGTCCGCTTCATCACTGCTTTCCGCTGGGGCCCACTCAATACTGGGTTCTACTTGGTCTTTGAGTGGGCGGAAGGGGGAAGTCTTCTTGATCTTTGGAGGACAAACCCTCGACCGACCTTGACGACCTCGTTCATCAAGTGGACTATCCAGGAGCTACATGGGCTTGCTCAAGCGCTATGTGCTGTCCATAATATAAGAGACGGTGGCACGTTCAGTAACGTCATGTATAGTCATACAAAACTCACGCCCGCGAGCATTTATTGGTTCTTCGATAGTCACAAGCTTGGAACACTAAAGATCGGCGATTGGGGAGATCTCTCGAAAATTCCGGTCTCGTACGACACCCGAGCATGTTATGCCCCACCCGAAGTCGATATTCGTCGTGCCGTCAGTCACCGCTCCAAATTACACGATATGTGGGCTATGGGATGCATCATCCTCGAATTTCTTGTTTGGGCCTTATACGGCGTCGCAGAACTTCAAGAGTTCATCCAAAGCAGGGAAGGAGAATTTGGCGTCGGTCCATCATTCTATCAAACCATCTACATTGGTGGAAAAAGAACAGCCGAAGTGCATAGCACTGTGACATACCGGATGGAGAAGATGGCAAGCCATTTCGCTTGTCTCGTGGGTGCAACCGCGTTGGGAGATGTGCTGGAAATTGTACAAAAGGGCCTTCTCGTTGTGAATCTCCCCATATCAGAGAGCGACACGGATCATCTGTTTTCATCTAAAGAAGTTGTTTCTGCTGACGAAGAGCTGCCGACAAGCATGATCCCTCCTCCTGCAATCATCAACATACTCCCAGAGCATCCTAAGGAAGAGGAAGTAAACATGGTCCAGCCGGCTCGACTCTCTGCCAAAGAACTTTGTGACAGACTGGAGCGTGTCAGCATGGTGGAAGAAGATAGCTACTGGTCCACCGAAAAGATTACGACGACCTCCTCGGCCCATACTAGCACGGAACAAATATAACAACGAACCAGGTCATGATAATTATAGAAAAATAGCTTCGCATGAGTCCTTCAAGATGTTTTGTTCTCGGAACGTTCACCTTATGTCTCATCGAGATTTTACAGCCTTCGAGGCAAATCTTCGTGAGCGTCCCAAAATGCAGCGTTCAACACCACCTATACAGTGCAAGATCCATGAATGAGAATCTCAACGACCGGGTTCTTCTTCACGAAACAATAGTTGATAGATTAGCGCAACCTGGGGAAGTTCATCATCTCTATGCCTCGACACACACAAAACTACTATACTTTACATTCTTTTTTCTGAATCAACTTTGGTCTCACGGGTTTGTACGTGAGTAAAAGGCTACGAGTGGGTCTCCGTTTCATCGATACAAAGAAAAGTGCTTGTAGTGTAGACCCGTACAAGGAGAGCCAGTGAACTCACCTAATATACGACTATTTGGACATCATCAAAATTGGCTATGAGCTGATATACAGCTTCATTCCGGCGCAGCGTTCCGTAGCATGAGCTTTTAGCACCTTAAACAGAATTTCGATCATTCTATCCTCCCATAGGTCCATTAACGAGGTATTGTGCCCAATGAAATTGGAAATGATGGCGGCTTTATCTGGTGCTGTCATCGTCTTGATGCTCTTTGCTCCCTAGCAAGGAGAAATCACAAAGCTGGAAGTCCTCGCTACTATTTCGAGTCATTTAGCCCACTAGAATAATGTACTAAAGGCCCATGAGGGGCTAGATGATTGTTTAGATAAAATTCCGGCTGCAACATGTATACAGCAACATACCACATACGTAAGAAGGGTGGCTGTGTGGTGAAGAAATCATTGAGAAAGAGTCGAAGTAGACATGGTGAAAAAGGCCATGTTCTAGCATGCAGTTGCAATTCGTTGATATGAAAGAAGGCTAGTTCGCGATGGTTAATGGCCTGGTTTTTAGAGCGCCCCAAGGACAAGATAGAATGCTAATTTCTCAAGTGATTCACAGTATAAGCCACATAGAGGACACTATCCTTGTTCATTTCATACTAGCACATCGCGCAAATTACATCTGTTTCCTCTTAACGTTTTAACTTCAGTTCCCGCAATTTTTTAGCCGTCTTTCTCCTTCCTTAATCTCTTCTAGTATCTTCATCACTGTTTCGTCTGCCTCTGCTGAATTGCCTCGCAATTGTAAATCAAGTCGGTCTAGCATAATCTCCGCGTCAATCCGAACCCTATGCCAGTCTTGAAAGCTATCAATCCGTGACCTTGATTCTGATCTTAGCTGTCTGCAACGCCTGTCAAAAAGTTGGGCAAAAAGTTCCGAAGGTGAAATGGCGTAATCTGGCTCGATAGGGAAATCCCGGAGTTCCTGCTCGTTGACAAGAGACAGGATTGCGTAAGCTCGATCTCTAACATCGGAACAATCCGCACCACTAAGCACCGAGAAGAGAAGGTTGAAGGAGAAGAAGTCCTTGAATGATGCGTCGAGCTCTCGCCTTTCCCGATAATACCGGAACATCAGAACGTCATGGGCCTGGCCACCCCATTTGGGAATTTTGTTCTTATAAGGCTCCGATTCAAAAGCTGCGCCCTTCCAATCTTCGTCTTTGATGTTACGAAGTTGGGCAACCACCTCGGTATCCATCTTCTCAGGCCCACACCAAATTTCGACCTTTTTGCTGAGAACAAATTCCTGGATGATCCAAAGTCGACTCCAGTAGACGCTTGTGGTTAATTGCACAAAATTCCCTGCAAAAGAAGACCAGTCCCGCGACTCGTGGCTGTCCGTGGAGCTCGTTTCCGTGAGTCGTCTGATTGCATTGGCAACGCTTTCCGGCCCGAGACCTAGCCATGCTATGACTTTCACCGCATTCGAGTATATCTTTCCCATCATTGCGACTTGATGGTTGCGCTCATTTATTGCATCTTGGTTGATACAAATCGCGTCGATCCAAAACAATCCTATATGTCCGTCCTCTCGCGCGCGAGTAAGAAAGTCCCAGAGGTTGTCTCGTACCGGGAAGGGCTGTCCGTCTAGTAGAATGGTTTTGGTAGCAATTGCGTCACCCCAGACATACGAGAGAGCTGTATAATCTGGCGCGGTGTCTACGGAGACGACATGGAGTTTGCAGGAGATTGGCGTCAAGGCATGGGATAAGGTATCGCTTTGTAGTTCGACAAGACGAATATTGATATCGGCGCCGAAGTGCAAGGGGTGTACTTCGTAGGCTGCCGCCATGGCAGCCATTCGTTTACACGAGTCGAGAGAACAACGTCTGCGCTTTCTAGATCGGTGAGTGGTGTTGCAAAAGTTAAGATGTTGGAAAGTTGAGGTAAGGCTGACAGGCAGCTGCAAGTGAATCGTGAACATGAAACCAACCAACCAGAACACCGCATTCGAATTAGTAATCGTTGCTCTTGAAATTATACCTAGGATATGGCATAGTCCAACGGGTAGTCAGTATAGCATGTAGTCTTCCATCAGCGCTTCGTCGCAATGCTTAGGTACACAATAGGGAAGTGCACGCCCTTTTGGGCAATACAACGAGCACGTTGAACACTAGGAAGAAAGTAAGGGATGGATATCATGCATTGACAAGTATTAGATGGGTGAGATCCCAAAACGCCCACTGCCGTACCATCCTGGTATCTTAGCTCGATGTGCAGATATTTGTGTCTGTCTTCGTAATCTTGAACGCCCAAAAAGAGACTGAGAAGCTTTCTCAGTCGGTCAGGTCGTAAGGACCATATTTCGTTCGTATTCTGCCACTCCGAGAGACTGCAGGCGTGCGGAGGATGTTAAGGCCGAGCGAAAGAACACAAGCTAAACCGAGCGGTAGCGCAAGCTCAGAAAAGGCGATCCAGACCCATGTCAAGAATGTTCTGAAACTCCAATCGTCGCTTGCCAGCAATACTCTTGCTGTGCGGCTTCGATTCTGCGGGAATGTAGTGTTCTATAATCTCAACGGTGGCAGGAAGATTGTCGAAGGGGTCAAGCACGTCAATCCTAAGATTTGCGCTCTCGCTGTCCTGGGCAGTGTCGTGCCAATGGATGACGACCTCTCTAAGGTCAGGAGCCTGCCTCAGGATCTGGTAGACAAAGTTGGAGCGCTGGCGAAGTAGAGCTGGGAAGATTGCATCTACACAGCCAGTTTGGTCCGCGCGGATCCAGGTTGTATCCCACACGAACGTCACCTCGACTTTGCGGATATTCTCCATGGGTGAGAAAGCAGCCTCGGTGATTTGGCTAAAGGCCTCCTCGTAGAAAGACGTGTGAGCGAAGCTGCCAGTAGCCTCGATGCGAAGCACCGCAACGTCGTAATACCAATTCTTGGCCTCATCATTGAGTTGTTTGGAGGTCAAGAGTAGCTCAATTGGCGGCGGACTATGAGTGAGACGCATGAACTTGGGGATATGGCGCCATTTTCGATGAGCCCTAACAATTGGACGTAGCACACGCGGAGTTTGAGTCGCGTTGGCCGTGTCATCTCCATGACCAGCTTCCTCATCCTGTTCGTTACTGTCTTCTTCAGCCATTGCCTCATCGCCATCTTCACCGCCGTCGTCATCGACATTGCTGTGGGCTCCGTGAGTCTCAGCCTCAGCCTCGTCTCCTTCGGCGAGATTTGCCTCGTTGCCATCCTCCATGTCTGCTTCAGCCTGCTCCTGGTCATCCTCGCCTGGAGCCGTAGGATGGGTTTGGACCGATACTGAAGCGGGGACCTGGGTTGGATTCGTGCCTTGGTCGTCTTGGTCCTCATCTATATCCTCCTCTTCCGCTTGGACGTCCACTTCAGCATTCTGCTCTGTATCGTCTTGATCCATGTCCTCGTCGTCTTCCTGACCTTCATTGTCCTCATCTTCGTCCTCGTCCTCGTCCTCATTCTCGCTGGCTGAGTCTTGCTCTTCAGCTTGTTCCTCGTCTATCTCAGTGTCCTCCTCATAGTCGTCGTTGTTATCTACGATTTGCGGCGTCGGTCCATCTGGGTAGTCTAAAGCATTCTTCGCAATGATTTCTTTGACCTCCTTCTTCTCAAACCAGTAGCGGAGCAACTTCTTCGGCTTGACATCACTAGTAGTCGCGTGCTCAAAGATGCTGTGTCGCACCTCTAAAGGGAGGTCCATGAAGATGGGCGTAGCCTTGTCGTTGGCCATTGTGAGCAATCCAACTGTGGGTGAGTGGTGGTGGTTGAGTGGTAGTGGCTGAATGACAATGGAGGACAAAGTAAAGAGGATTGTAGCAGCCTCGAGGTAAAGTTACTGAGCCTGCGCTGCGGCTGTCGAGGTCACGGTCCAAGTGAAGCTGGTGGTCTTGCTGCCTAGGAGGGCGGGGCAGGGCTGTGTGCGTTGTGTTTCAAGCGCGCTGACAGGGCTGAGGAAGAAGATGAAAGCGAGTGACTGGGCGCAAGAGTGCGCGAACTGAAGTTACGCGATTCCATGGCTGACGAAAGTACGACGCTGTGTCCATGGATGGCATCTATTGCTGCGTATGGAGGTCGGGCGCGCTTTCCCCACATCTATCTCGCGTAGACTTGCCGTGTCAGCACCTCTCGTTTCATTGGCTGCGTACAATGAGCGCGTACAATGGCAACGTTCATCTCTCCCATAATATTGCTTTATCATCATCAACATTGCAGATCATCAAGCGAACTACATATGTGGCATTTCGCCCGCTATAAGGCAAGAAGTCACTGGGTAATTTACGAGGAGCGCTGCATACCGCCTTATTTCTTGTAGCATCGAACCACTATAAGCGAGGCTTCTAAAGACTACGACCTTAACTAGCATTAGTAAAGTGCGATTTACCTTAGTGACCTTTTCCATGTGAGGTTTGCTTTGGTGACCTTTTCCATGTGGATTGCAGTACAAAATGACAACGAAAAGACCCCCATAATGGAGAAAATCTAAGATGAGCCAGGCGTTGTGCTTGAGCTATGATGTACGAAGCCTCGTACATCATCTCGTACCAGATGCAGCACATCGACTTCCCATAAGAAGGCACCCTTTCTTCCACACAAGTATGCCATCTCACATTCAAACGCGCCAAAGGAAATTACCCGCAGTAAATATCATTTAATATGGACCCCCAACCCGGCCGTAAGCTTATCGTCTCTCGTGGAGCTGACAGGGGAGGCAAATATGTCTGGTCGCCCTTCGTCACGAAGCTCGAATTTCGTTTCCGCATTGAAAAAGTCAGCTACGAAAATAGTTCTGGTGGTCCTCTCAACGGCCCCAGGGGCAAGATACCCTACGTTGAGATCGTCACTCCCGGCAGCCCTTCGGAGTGGGTGGCAGACACATCTCTCATCACTAAAGACTTCATCAGGAGAGGCCTACTACAAGATCTGAATCTAAAACTGAGCGGGAAAGAGACGGGTCAGGACCTTGCGATACGTGCACTGCTGGAAGACAAACTCTTCTTCTACAACACCCATGAACGATGGATCAACAACTACTACGTTATGCGCGACTATTCATTGGCCAAGGTGCCCTTTCCGCAACGCTATTTATTCGGGTACCTGGCGCACCGTGCTATTGTCAAGAAGCTCCTCGATCAGGGGACTGGCCGCTTCTCGGATGAGGAGATTCACTCCTTCCGCAAGGAGATATGGGCAGGCGTTAATGGCGTCTTGGAGGACAGCCGAAAAAAGGCCAAAGTGGAAGAGTGCTTCTGGGTGCTTGGTGGCGATGAACCTACTGAGGCTGATGCTACGGTATACGGCTTCGCGATCAGCGCGCTGATAAGTCAGGCTGGGCCAGTGAGCAGAGACCTGGTCAAGTCGGACTGTCCTGCGGTGGTGGAGTACGCAACAAGGATCCATCAGCGTTATTTTCCTGACTATGAGGCTTGGAATTGAGATGGGTGAGTACAACACAGCATCAGGGGGAGGAGCGACACAAAGGAGTTCAAGCTCCTGCGCTTGTAGGCAAGCAAAATGGTAACTGCGATGCCCAAGCAGCAACTGCAGCTCCGCCCTCAATTCTACGAGGGAATCGCGTTTCTTGCTATTCTCTTTGTATATAATTACGCTCTGTAACTTTAGACTTCTTCTTCCATATCATCCACCCATCCACCATCCCAACATCGATATCCATCCTCATCAACGCCAGCATTGAGGTCATTCCAATTTGATTCAGCTACGCAATCAACAATGCAGCTTACTGTCAGTATTCTCACTGGCCTCGTCGCCGTCGCTGCTGCCTCACCTGCCGGCCAGACCCTCAAACAAGCTCCCTCCAAGGCTTCCGTCAAGGCCATGCCACCTCGGTCGACTAGTGCGGATGGGGACTGGCACATCGGCTGCGACAACGATGATCACTGCTACTACTATCAGGGGAACGTCTCTTCAATTGCCAACACTACGTCGGTCTCTTCTCGCAGTATGCTCCTCCGCCAGACTGAATGCATGCCTTGCAAGGACGCCAAGCAGTGCAATGTATGTTATCCCATCATTCCCAGATACTCTTTCCATGCTATTACCGCTAGCCGCTCATACCATGCTAGGCATGTCGATTCCCATCCCACGGCGATAATCGCTTCAAGTGCATCGACCCTAACACCCTAGCTTCCTTGTGCGTTAGCATGTTCTCTGGTCAGCAACCTACTGTCTCCAACAGCTCCGCCAAAGCCTCGGCCAAGGCTCTCGGCACTGCCGTCTCGATCCTGCGTCGACTCGTCGACGACCCTTACCATTCCCCTCCTCAACCCAACGATCCCGATGACAATGGGCCCCAGAACGACGAACCCGAATATCATGGGCCCAAGCATGACGGCCCCGAGAATCATGGGCCGAAACCTGACGGACCCACGCATGATGATTCTGATTATCAAGGACCGAACCCTCATGACCCTGAAAACCACGGACCTCAGCACGACGACCCCAAGTACGAGGGCCCCGATGACAATGAGCCTGGGAACCATGGACCAGGACACGAAGGCCCCGAGCATCACGGACCTAATCACGACAAGCCTGAACACCCAGGATCTGAGAACGACAAGCCCGAATACCAAGGACCTGAGCACGACAAACCTGAACACCACGGACCAGATCATAACAAGCCCGAGCATCCAGGTTCTGAGCACGATAAGCCTGAACACCATGGACCCAAGCCCGACCACCCCGTGTCTACCGGTGAACCACCCTACTTCGAGTTCAACGAGGAAGAGTGCAAGGCGTGCACCAAGAATGACCCTTGCGACGTAAGTGCGCCGCGTGTTCCTCATGTAACATTTTGACTGACATCTGAACAGCAAGAGTGTAACTGGCAGTTCAAGTGCGGCGGAAAGTGGACTTGCTTTTACAACGGCCCGCGCGAGGTCGTCGAGCTGTGTTACGAGAAGGGCGAGGTCTGCCCGTAGGTGGACCAGGAATGCTTCATGGGATCGCGCGCGTTCTAGGCTGGGTAAGGAACGTTCGTGACGGACACATGAATTGAAAGCAAGGAGATGGGTAACTCGGTTCCGGAATTGAATCGCGCTGGTCTGCGTCTTGGTTGTGTGGTTGGCAATGATGCCGTGGAAGTGTTACGTCGTTGCTTCGTCGTTGCTTGTCTCTTTTACATTCCTCTTGCGGGTTTTGACTTTTTTTGTATCATTGATTCAATTGACGTTTCTCTCTTGTCGCTTGATATTACCTCGTCTGTGCTTTTGCCTTTGTTTTTATTCTGCATGGTAGGCTGTTTTAGGTGTTGGTCAGGTAAGCACCTGCCCCTGCGCCGGTCCCCGCCCTTTCCGCCCTCGACCACGAACGATTAATTAGCAAGAACAGTGTTCAATTGGAACCACAAGGCAGGGCGCCATCAGTGTGACGGTACTCATTACCAATACCGCTGAATTGTTTAGAAGATGGTGAGGTGATAACCATGCATATTTCCCGTCTGCAAGAAAGGCTACGAGTTGAGCGATTGGGAATTCGGAAAATATGGTAGAAGAGATAATCCTTATCCTGATTTCAACTAAAATGAATCCAAGAGTTGAGGTTCAAAACTCCATTGTTGGAAAGAGTAGAGCATGAATGTGTCATGCTCAA
Source organism: Phoma sp. ATCC 74077 (assembly GCA_033682645.1). Lineage (NCBI taxonomy): Eukaryota > Fungi > Ascomycota > Dothideomycetes > Pleosporales > Didymellaceae > Phoma > Phoma sp. ATCC 74077. The sequence continues at coordinate 1,005,783 of JAWDJC010000016.1, read as the reverse complement.
CGTCGAAAGTGGATCCCAAGCCAGATAACCTATAGAGACAAAAGAATGAGCACCAAAGCACTACCCACAATTTCTGTGCCCAGATTTGATACATTCTCATCCACCACCCATCCTGCACTTTTGCTAAACGGAACAATTAGACAGATCCGGCCCATGATACTTGGGGCCAAATCTCACGCCGTTGTGCCATTCATACCGAGGATTATCCCAGATACCCTGATTCTCTATCTGAAAGACATTCTTTCCATTCTCCCAACCTGCTCCATTTGTCCATCTAGGAACAGCATACCTGATTAGGCACAGACCATGATGGCATGTACCGTCCTCGTAAAGCTCACCGCACCGAAGCGGTCCGCATTGGACCACGTAGTATGTCGTTCCGTACGAGGTGTACTGGTGTTCACCCAGTCCGTTGTGGATTGCGAATGTGTCGTAATGTTTTCCTATATTACCAGCTTGTGCCGCATCTTGTCTAAGGCCCTTGAGTATCTCGCTTGGTTCATCCAGCCCGCGCTCCTCGCGTAACTCGTTGAGTCTATTGTAAGCAAGAGTCCACAGGGAAGGTTGGATCTCCGGGTGTAGTGGGATCAGCGGGTGACCAGTGTCGAGGCAGTAGGTAATCATCTCCTGAAGAAATGTGATTTTCAAATCCTCCGCTTCTTGCTCTATTGCATTGATAACTTCTGGCGATTCATTTGAGCCTCTAGCGTCCAACCAGCGGAGCTTGATGGGTATGATCATATTATGGAAGTTGTGGACATGTGTTGATGGCTGGCTGTGTTTGAAGTCGAATGTATACGCTCCACCCCAGAACGGCATGTCGGAGGCGGTAGTCTAGAGTTCGGGGGTCGGTCTAGTAACTTGGAGCTGTTCAACTTTCCGAATACTATCGCTATTCGTAGTTCTGCCTTCGCAAAGAAGCAAAAGGGAGGTACTTATACTTGCAAGCAGAGCAAGCTGACTCCTAGTTTGTGTATTGCGAAGACTAATGGAGTATGATTCTTGGAAGCGCAATGCACATGCTTGGGCACTAGTTGGCCGTTTCCTCTATGGCCTTCGTCATGAGCAAACCTTGTGCTCAACATGTAGTTACACTGAACACGTGGACTGTGACCTTTAACATCGGCAAGGCTTGCAGTGTGCTCGGGGTGGAGAGTAGGACTCATGATAAACTGACGAATCCAGCGCAAGTGTATCATCAACCTATCGCTGTCCGGAGTCAACTTTACCAAATGACCGGATCTATGACTTCAACATACGCTTGAGCAGAAGAAAGTGTACTATAGCATCATGGCAATGTCCCATTCGATCAGTTCGTTTTGATAGTGTAAGGTGTTATACACTTGGTGAAGCCAGCTTGAAGTAAATAATTTTTCCAGGCAGCAGGCTTCAATCCCTCGTCTGTTTAACAAGACCTGCTATTGTCAGCCAAAGCCCAAATTAGCAAACGACGTGGATGCTATTGTGCCGATATTGACCCTGATCCTCTTGGGCACGCACAATAGAAGTGAACCGCTGAACAAGGCCTCTGCAACTGCCTGAGTACATATAACCTTCAGGAGTACTGCTACCTTCCTTCTCTCGAACAGCCAAACATTACACAAAGCAACCATACTTTCCAATTCCAATCAAGTACAAATCAATCGAACTTACCATCCTCAACTACAAGCAGACTTCTCACGAGCCAAAACAAACCAGATCGTACTGACAAGATGTCTTCACCCAGATTCCAAGTCGTTCTCCGCGTCTACAACATCGACAGAACGAAACTGACAACTACAACTAGACCTAAGATCTACACCGATGTCGATGTCGCAAATAGCGTTGCCCTTGAGTGGCTGAAGGACTTCCAAGGCGAAGACGAAGTGGTTCGAATTATGCGCGACAAGGAATTCGGCATGAGGGAGTTCGCTGCAAGCAATTTGAAGGAAGACAATCACATTTCGGCTTGGGCTGAGGTTGTCAGGGTTGAAGAAGAGAAGTGAGAGAGGTGCGTGGGTGCTGCGTTTGGAGCTGCAGAGAATTGAGTGAAGGATTGCGCATGGTAGAAAGGGTGGACTGAAGGTCTGCTCGGAGTGTGAAGAGATGTCCTATCAGAGGAGACATGGGTGCTAGGAATCATTCGGTGCTCGAGGAGTAGTGAGACTGACGTCTCTTAGATAGGCGTGAATTACCACAGGCTATGCATTCTTGACTTTCATTATCAATTCGCTGAGAATACTGAATAGCGACGGCCCTCTCCAAGAACGGGATGTCGATAGAGTATAGTGCATCTGTCGTAGAGCACGAGGACGTGAAGTGGTGAGGTCCAAGTTGAGCTCCGCGCTAGAGCCCCACTTCCCGCTCGGCAAAACCTTCCGCCGCCGCCAAAAATTTCGAGATGCCGACTACACCTTCGTCCAGCTCGAACTTTTCCCAAGTCCTCGTCTTATACACCTCCCACAAGCGACGATATTGTCGCGAGGATGTTCGCAGTTCCCGGATGGAACGTGTCCGCGCCAATCAAAGCACAAGTCGAGGCACCGAAACCTAAGGACCCGAATAAGCTCGGCAAGAAGGCGCTGAAGAGGAAAGAGAAGCAAGAACTGCAGGTCAATGCAGAGAATATAGGAGAGTATTGGGACAAAGTTACTGAAGGGAAGGATGCGGAATCAAAGGGAAAGCAGCCGGTAGCTCAGAAGGCAGTAGAAGCCACAGGCGACGATACGCAAGAGAAGCGAGGAAAGAAGCGAAAGAGGGGCAAGGCTGGAGGCAATAAGGACAAAAAGGAGGGCGAAGATGGTACTTCGAAAGCAGACATCAGTATTCCTGTGGTAGCAGAGGATGTTCCTGTGGAGAAGCCCAACACGGCTACAGACGCTGACTCTAAGCGTGAAAAAAAGAAGCGCAAGAAGGAGCAAAAGGCTGCCAGCCAGCAAGCGGATACCAATGGAGTTCATGCGCCAGAGCTATCGAAACCCCTCGCCCCATTATCGCTCATCCCCGAGCCCAAAGGCCTCACACCTCTTCAGAAGTCCATGCGCAGCAAGCTTGCCAGCGCGCGCTTCCGTCATCTAAATGAATCCCTATATACCAAGCCGTCTGCCGAGTCGCTTGATCTCTTCAAAGAGGACCCCAGCATGTTCGAGGACTACCACCGTGGCTTTGCACAGCAAGTCGAAGTATGGCCCGAGAATCCCGTAGACGGATACGTACAAAGCATACTATCTCGAGGAAAGATACGCAACAAAGATCCCTGGAAAGACAAGAAGCGACAAGCCAAGAAGGGCAAAGGCGGCGCCCCAGAAGTCGAACAACCAGAGTCGACCGTTACACCCGCACGAGGCGACGCAAAACCGCTCCCCCGCAACATCAAAGGCCACGCCACAATCGCAGATCTGGGCTGTGGCACTGCTTCCCTCTCCTACCGTCTACAATCCCAACTCAAACCCTTAAACCTCACATTCCATTCCTTCGACCTGTCCAAGCCCTCCGGCCCCTCTGCCCCCCTCGTCACAATAGCAGACATATCCTCCCTCCCACTCCCAGACAACTCCGTCGACGTAGCCATCTTCTGCCTCGCGCTCATGGGCACAAACTGGCTCGACTTCATCGACGAAGCCTACCGCATCCTCCGCTGGCGCGGCGAACTGTGGGTCTCGGAGATAAAATCCCGCTTCGGCCGCGTCGACAGAAAAAAGGGTAAACCACCCATCAACAGCATCGGCAGTCTGCGCAAGCAAATCCCCGATAGCAACAACAACAAGAAAGCTAGCGGCGGTGGTAAGAAAGGAGGGAAATCCGCAGACAAGCACGAAGAAGAAGGCATCGCCAACTCCGACGACGAACTCGACCTCGCCGTCAACGTCGACGGCGTCGACGCAAAAGAAGGCACCGACGTAAGCGCTTTCGTCGACGTCCTCCGCAAGCGCGGCTTCGTCCTCGATGCGCTGCCCGAACGACCCAACGACGCGATTGATCTGAGCAACAAGATGTTTGTTAAGATGCAGTTCGTTAAGGCGGCGCATCCGAGTCGAGGCAAGAACGCGAGGGACGATCAGAAGGCTGGGGCGGGGCGGCCTGGGGGCTTGAAGATGGGGATTAAGGGGAAGAAGTTTGGGATTGTGAAGGAGGGGGATGATGAGGAGGGGAGTGAGGAGAAGGAGAAGGCTGTGCTGAAGCCTTGTTTGTATAAGATTCGATGAGGTGAGGGGGGTTATTTCGTCCGGGTCTGTCAAGCGTTCTAGCATCGAGATCATGAAGTATTTTTGACGATGCTGTAGCGACTCAACAGCTAAGAACACACTAATTGCACACTCAACAATGGACACATCGTAAATTCGCCATGGTAAATTTCACATTGAGCTAACCCGCTCAGTCTACAGAATCTAGATAGTTATGCCGATCCTTATCCTCCTGAAAATGCCGTTGGTGGTTTCGCTTTTACACTACGCTACGGTCGCTTGTTTGTTCGTAGAAATACATATGCGGAATGGATGTGGCATGTCGTGAGCTCGTAAACTCATGTCCTCGTCATCTAGCAATCAAGATGTGAAGCACTCGATTGATGGAAAGCGAGTAAAAAATTGGAAGAAGAAGCTAAAACCCCTGTCGTCTTGAAACAGCTCGTCTGTTCTTCCTTGGTCGCAGATCTTCGCAGGGTTATTTGCTGGAGTAGATCAGTGTGCTACGCTGCGTCTTGGAGCAGATTTGCCTGTTGCTTGTTGTCTCTCTGTTTCTGACTCGTCTGCTAGTTTCCTCCGAGCAGAAAACTTGCTGCTCCGTCCAGATTGCCATTGAACATCTCCAGGGCCTGTGTGGCCTCCTGCTCCGTACAACCAAACATGCCGACAAGCTGTTGAACTGAGCTACCAGATGATGAGGGTACGGGCGCTTTTGAGGATGAAGACTGGGTCGTAGACGGCCCAGCGGAAGAACCGGCTGACGGGCCAGCTGCGACAGAATGCTCGCCAGCCGCGGTTGCACCTTTCGGGCGGACAGCGCCTGACTTTGCACCAATCTCGGTTCCATTGGGACCAGCGACGGTTGGCTCATTCATCTCGGCCTCCTCGAAGCTCTTTGGGATTTCAGATTCGTGCAAGAAGGGTACTTCGATGCCTTCAAAGCAGAGAGCATTCTTTTCCAGGTCGATCTTCGCCTTGTAGCGCTTGAGCATGTCGAGTCCGAAGAGGAGATCGACGTCTTTGCCTTCCATGACTGTAAACGCGCAGGGCATAGCGGCTCCGCCAATTTGAATCTCGGCTCGGTGCACGCGACCGAGGATCTTGGCTGTGCCCACTCCTCGTGCCATACCAGCATATCGAGTGTCCATGAGCCGCATGATACCGCACCTCTTGGCGCAGTCTGGTGACATGATAGTAGCCTGCGCTCCAGAGTCGACAAAAGCCTTTACGGGTACACCGTTGACTAGGGTGTTAACGTAGAGCATGTGAACACGGACGAATACTGCCATGATTAGCGCATGCTCCGTGGTAAAAGCAACCACGACTAATGTGATACATACCTTCAGGGTTCTCATCGTATGCCACCTGCAAGTTCTCGATGACGCGGTCTTGACGAATGAGTTCTTCGATCTTCCGTTGGGCTTCGACATTGAGGGGGTCCTCGTTGAGCAAGGCGATTTGGTTCTGACGCTCGCGCTCTGCTTCCTCAGCCTGGCGCTGCCTCATGGCGAAGGTTTCTTTCCAGCGTTGGGAGTCGGTGACGGCGGCGGCAAGCTCAGGGTCGCTCTGTCGAAGATCATTTTGGGCATTGGGGTTCATAAGGAGCTGCTGTCGCACGCCCTCCGGGTCAGGCTGGCCTGGGCGGGACTCGCGCTGGTTCACATTGGGTCGCGGTGGGTTCTGCCGGATCAGGACGGCCAGCATCTCACCATCCCTTATTCCAGCATCCTCTAGGGTCTGTGTCTCGTTGGCTACCAGCTGGCCGTTCAGGTAGATGCTCTGTGATGCCGAAGGGAGGTTGGTGTCGGCCTCGATGAAGCCCTTGAGGTCCTTGACGGTGCTGCCGGGGGGCAGCTCGAGGGTCAGCAGGTCGTTGTCCAGCTGCGTGCTCGGCGCGGTGATGTTTATGGTGACGCGTGGCCTAGTAGAGGAGACATTAGCCGTGTGTTTTGGCGTGTAGTACAACAACGGTTTCGGTAGCAACTCACATGTCTGGAGCGGGAGGGCGGCGTCCTTGCGTGAGTATGCAGGTGCGGCTCGAAGCAGGCAAGAGAATGTGGTACCGTGTGCTGAGGACTGGTGAGGGAGGGTATTTGTTGGCTATGGCGGGATGGCGGGGGTGGCTCTTGGGACTGTAGTTCGGCGCAGGTTCCTCCCAGAAAGTGCGTGGGTGCGCCCAGGGAATTGCTTATAAGGAAGCAGAGCACGCCGGACCAGACCAGCCCAAACCAAACCGAGCTGTCTCGCGACGCGACCCGTTGGTGCACACGGTTTGCGGCCTGTGCCTGCTAGAAGGCAATGGAAGACGGTGGGCCCCTCTTTCAGGCTCCAATCGAGGTTAATAATCAGCGCGCTCAACGGGGACAGCCAGGGCGCAACGACATGTTGTGGGAGAGCAGGGCGGCGACGCGCAGGGCGGCGAGGCGGTCAGTCTGCGTAATATAGCAGCAGCAGGAGCAGCGGCGCAGCAAGAAGACGGCTCGACGAGGATAGGATGGGATGGGATGGGATGGGGTTGGGCCGGTAGGCAGCGCGCACACGCAGAGGAGGTACTGCCTGGAAGCACTGCAACGACCTTGCGCGCGATGTTGGCGGTGTAGCCCTGCCACTACCAGGACAGCAGCAAGGGCCCAGGGCGGGGCGTCGAGGCGAGTGGCCTCAGAAACAGCAGCATGGGGTGATACATGAGCAACTGTAGTAGACAGAAGACTAAGCAGGCCTCGACGCGGCGCGCGACTTCAGGCTGTGGACAACACCACGCCCGTCCTGCGCCGCTTGCTGCTGTTCTATACCAGCCCGTGGTCATAGTATGTACTGTAGGCCTGCAATAGCCAGGGACGCTTGCCGCAGCGACAGCGTTATGACGGGGATGGACGGGGGCACAGCAGCGAGTCGCATCATGCAGGAGGGCCATCGTCCGGCCGTTGCAGCACACGGCTGGGCCCTGGCTGGCTTCATCTCAGATGCGATATCATCCCACCTGCAAGTCATTGGCACCCGCCAGACGTGCTCAAGCTCCAGCTCTGCTGCACTTGCGGGCTTGTCACTGGCATGGTGGCATGCGAGTCCGGGCCAATCACGCCGCCATCAGCATGCGGCACAGTCGAGACGCCCATTGATCTTGGCCACAGTACAGTAAACCTCGCATAGCGGACTCCACGAACTAGAAACAACCGTGACGGGCAAACCGCAGAAAAACAAACGAAGGCCGTTGAAACTGTCTGGTCAACTGCCGCCCCCAGCTCGGATCTGCCTCCACCAGGCGAAGCGAGCCGCGCGGGGCTGAAGATGGCTTAGGCCGCCGGGTGTCTCGTGAGCTCCAGGAACCAACCACCCACCCTTACAACTCACCAACTGCACCTCGGGTCCGTACAGCGCTGCCCTCCCGTCTTGGTCCACTTTCCTGCTTTTGTGTCCAATTGCTCCTCGATCGGAACCTGTCGCCAGCCGTCGATCGGCCCGCCAAGATGCCACGGGACCTGCTAGCCGACAAGAGCACCCTCGACGAGATGCCTCAACTGTCCCGCGAGCCCACCTTTGGCCCGCCGCCTGAAGAATCAAGCCCCATGCCTCTCTACAGTCCAAGCATCGTCAAGGAGGAGCGCTTCAAGAAGATGGGCGAGATCCATCCCTTTGCGCAATTGCTGAGTCTCGACGATCTCGACGACTGCGACTGGCTCGAGCATGCCGCCTTCGACCCAAGCGAGGCTGCTACACGAGAAAAGGTAAGCTTGTCCCTACATCTACGTCTGCGGCCAACATGGATGCCCCTATACTTGGTTATTTGCTGTTCGTCCTCCAATCTCCCCTGTTGTATCACGATTGGGCTGTAGCAGGCTTCAGGCGTTGCGCACTTCTCCATTGCCTGGTTGCCTTGACCAACGAACTCTGCATAACTCGAAGCTTTGTGTACCAACCTCCTACCATAATCCTACAGTCCCTGTATTCGTCACGCCAGCAACTTCATTTGCATTGTCCTACTCTATTGAAGACATAGACTATTGATTGTATGAGCAATGGTCATCCGCTGTATCCTTCCCTTTGCAGCCTTTTGTGTAACCTTCCACCTCTCCAAGCCAGCATGCCTAGTCTAGTCTTACACTCCACCAGTACACTTGCCCTACTTCGATCCAAGTACCCCATGCTAACCACATTCAGCTCGAATACCGTCTACGCACCTGCGGTGAACTCTGCACTGGGCTCTTCTCCTCAGCCTACGCGACCTCATCCGGCCCACTTGGCGAGATCATCAAAACACGAAAATTCCAATCCATAGATGCATCAGACTCTGACCGGAAACGCATCCTAATAGGCCATATCGTCGCCACAAAGTCCAACTCCTCCGTCGTCACAGACGATTCTATGGACTACCCCAAAGACTGGCGGACAAACTACCAACTCACTCCAAGCACAGGGCACAACGAAGATGGCCAAACAGTATGCCTACACTCTTTATGCGTACATCCAGACTTCAGTGGTAAAGGGCTTGGCCAAGTCTTATTAAAGAGCTATGTACAGAGAATCAGGGACTCGGGAATCGCCAAGAGAATCGCCCTCATCTGCAGAGATCGATTAGTTGAATTCTACGAAAAGGCAGGATTTAGCAAGGTCGGGCCGAGTAAATGTCAGTATGGCGGCGGCAATTGGGTGGATATGGTGCTTGATTTCGAGGACGGCATGGGTGATGATGATCCCGACTTCTAAGCTATGCTTACAAAAACTTAAAACGACAGTATGTAATGTAATGTAGCCTATCGAATCTAACAATTGAGTAGCCGCTCTACTTAGGAAATTTGCACACCCTCGTCTACTCTTTCCGCAATCAATTGCTGTTCTTCAGTTGGAACCACAGATCATACCAGAATTACCAACACCACCAACGCACTCATAGCTTAGCATAGCTGTAACTTCTCGATGAAACGGTAGCTCCCACAATTATCCAGTCTCTCCTAAAAAGAAAAATCAATTTTCTCTTCGTCGCTGATCAGAGGCGAGGCAAGGTACGGTAAGGTCTTTTGCCAAGATCGGGGTACGAACTTGGACAAAGGCTTAGCCTCTGCGATCAGAAATCGCCAAGCATACATCTCCACGTTCCCCCACACCAGGGATTGGGTCACTTCATATATCGAGATCTCTATTTGAATGCACAACAAGCTTCTCAGTAGGTCAGCCAATAACTCACCGATGGCGGGCCAGAGCTCTGGGGCAAGATGAACGCTTTCGACGATGTTACGTTGGCTTTGAGGGGGGTTAGGTATGGATTTGGGGGATCTACATGTACTGGAAGGAGGATCGGTTTCTGAAAGCACACAGCTATGTCTTGACCCAACTCAATTCTTTCAATATTAATCTAAGATGCCTTTCCAGGACGAGAAAAAAATGCTTAAATGATTCCCGGGCCATATCGTGGCTCAAAGTCCACAGCAAACCTATTCGTGGCAGCATCACCTTCCAAAAGTTCGACCATGTCTCCACACGTCACCACTCTTTTTTGGTTGGCCGCGCTGGCTCCTTTGTGCTCAGCAGGCCTTCAGGTTCCGTTTCTTATCATCAACCTTTCTCCGTACGACGTCAGCGTCGACATGACTCGACGAGAACTGCATCAAGCACGACTTCAATCCCGTTGATCTACAGCATTACTACGATTCTTGGGAGAGCAATAATCTGGGTAATTTCGACTCGGATTATGCAGAATACAACGACTACCTACAGCAATACAAGACTCAATTTGGGGTGCCGAAGCTAAGAGACAATCTAGCTCCAATGTCAGGCACCACCACAATCCCAGGCCTCAACCCAAACTCGACAGACAAAACCGCCCCTTACATGGTCTTTGAAACAGAGATGGATGGATCTGGTACTTGCTTCGGAAGCCATTCTGGAAAGTCTTTCGCCCTGAATGTCAACGGGCAGACGGAGAAACTCACCATCGAGGACCCTCCGACTTCCGAATGGACCCTCACCCAATACTACCCAGATGACACTCGCATTGTACTCGGCTCAGGTGGTCATGCAGCGTGGGGCACCATCGTTCTGCAGAGTATTACTGCCGTGGCCGCCGTAGTTACCCTGGGCGCAGCCGCAGAATTATACGCGACTACCGAAGTATTCCAAGTCGCACTTGCAAACAGTGCTCGCTTCGCCATTGGTGTTACTGGCCAGACGACTGTCGCCGCTACTGCTTGGTACGGAGCTCTAGGCACTTCTTTCCTGGGCGCAATGGACTGGGTTGAAAAGTCCTACACCACCACAAACGATCCTCAGGATAAGAACTCGACTGCAACGATCAACACCGAGGGGCTATACTTGGGCTTTCCGGACATTTATAATGGATTGAACGATGACCAGAGGCGGGCTTGCGTTCTCGGCCAGAACATCATTGGAAATTATGACTGCCTCGTTGCTGGAACGTCCTTGGTAATTCAGGGAAATGGGAAGGCGCTCGCTGTGCCGCTGCCTAATATCTATCGCGCCTGGAACTAGTCTAAACGGCGAAGTCGATTGGATACCAATATAGATCTAGGTTCCACTTGACAACACATGATTGATATCAAACAAAGCGCGGTATCAAAAGTTCTACAGCCGCTCCCATCACGGAAAACCCTCACTGGTTATTTTGATGAGACATTTTCGTATCAAACGTATGGCCTCTGCTTAGGTCTTATTGTAGACTCACCGCTTGGACCTCCTCTGTACATCCATTCTTTACATACCGTTAGCTAGCACGCTTTCAAGTATAGATCTGTGTAAAACTAACCAGTTATAACCCTCATTATATCCGCAGAATTCAGTCAATAGTATCGCAACAAGATCACCCGTTCTTTCTTGTGTTTCTATCTGTTGGATTGTCTCAACTCACTTTCGTCTCACATTTTTGAAATGTCGTCGACGACAGAACGATATCATGCTAACTTTGGAAGAAACGAGCACGTGCACATAAAGTTCGCCTTGGTGTTCAATTTATCGAGCTTGTTATGGATGTATCAGGAAGTTTGTTACAATATGCAGCTGTACAGGCCTTTCTATAGCTCAGCTTCAATGTCCTCGAGAGACTTGTAACTTGCCTTCGCTGTCCAAGCACCATTGACCTCCTCTTCAGTGGAGACACCTCCATTACTCACTTTCCATTCATCATCCTCCCACGGAAACCGAATAACCACCTTCGTCTCAAGATGTTTATCAAACCGCCTATACCCCTCCGGCACATCTTCAATCCCAATCACACTAGTCACAACAGTCCCAGGATTTGCTCGTCCACTCTTCACAAGCTCCACAAGCTGCGGCGCCAGCGCCATCGGATTCACAATCCCAGCCTTAATAGACAGACTCTTCCCCCAAAACGCCGTCATCGGGAACTCGATAGTCGGACTCATCTTATCTGCCTCAGGTCGTCCCGGCGCACTCTTCTGCGCAAGATAAAGGCCCACAACACCAATCCCGCCCCCAGGGATAGTCACGTCCATCATATCGTTAATAATAGCATTCTGCTTCGGCCGCAGCTCCTCATCAAGACACTCATACCCACAGCAATCGCAACTCCTGTCCACGCCCAACTGCTCATACTTCAAAATCTGCTTCGCGGCATTCCCCTTTGTGAAATTAATCGCTACAGCGCCCAGCTCTTCTGCTTTGTCGAGACGACGCTTCACGTAGTCGACGACGTAGACGCGGGATGCGCCGCGGAAGAAGGCGCTGTACGCGCAGAGAAGCCCGACGGGGCCGGCGCCGAAGACTGCGACTGTTTCGCCGGCCTGGAAGCCAGAGAGGTCGAGGCAGTGCCAGGCTGTGGCCCAGATGTCGGAGAGCATTAGGTAGGAGAGTTCGTGGGAGGGGTAGTGGGGGATGGGGATAAGGGATGTGTCGGCTTGGGGGACGCGGACGTATTCGGCTGCAGAGAGTATGTATCGTTAGCGTGGTTGACTTTCTAATATGCATTACGTCCCATCCATCCATCCATCAATCATTCATTCTCAAACTTCTCATTAAATAAGATGGAGAGGTAACGTGATGATAATAGGGACGAAGTAAGTTTGCAAATAGTGATATCAAAGACATACCTTGCATCCCATCATTCCCCAACCCAAAGTCCTCACCCAGCCCATACGCCGCCAAACTAGGCACATCGTCCAGCTTCAACACCCCGTCGTCCGGAACACACGGCACAACCACGCGGTCCCCCTTCTTCACATTCTGCACCGCCTCACCTACTTCCTGCACAATGCCCACCCCTTCGTGCCCGAGCACCCACGGCGGCGTCGTACTCCCCGCGACGCCCCGGTAGATGTGCAGGTCGCTGCCGCAGATGGCGGATGATGTGAGGCGTACAATTACGTCTTCAGAGGTTAGGAGGCGCGGTTTGGGCACGGATTTAATGGTTACGTGGTGGGGGGTGCCGGTCCAGAGGATGGCGCGCATGGTGGGTGAGTGGGGAGGGGAAGGTTTGGGGCGGGTGTTTGGGAGGGATGGCATTTTGGAGGATGGAAGGAGGGAAATTAATGGAATGGATAGATTGAAGGATTACAAGAAAGAGATGGTGTGATGTGAGGGTGGAGACCGGACGAGGGCGTTAGTAGGTGTGGTGTGTAATTTATACTTTTTGCACAGAGGTACTGACTGCTTCGTGACTATGCTTCTCACCAGGGAGAGGGATGATAGCTGAACTTCTTCTCAGCATGTCGATTTCAGGAAATATACGCCGAATGAAAACAATAGTCTACGGAATCCCTGTGCCTTCGATCGAGATAATGACTGCCCAGGGAAGCTCAGCCGCAATTATGTCTTCATTGCCAGGAATAGTCGAGATGATTTTAAGATAAGTGGCAAGGCTTCCAGGCAGGATTGGCCCGAACAGAGTAGAGTAAGAAATGGTGGTGATGCTGATGGCCATGGCATCTTACAGGTCGGGGGTGAACAGTTGTTCGCCTGACCACGCAGCTGATGTCACGTCAGCACCCAACAAGGAACCAGAGCCGCATTGTGAGTACGGCCGTGAAACTGACTTAGGCATCTGAGTTGGGCGACTCTCATAACTGAGCAGCCAAGATACACCATTACGTCACGCTCCCGCTCCTCTCGCGTCCCTCCGCTGCCCTGATCTCCTCGATTAATACGCTCATGAGCTTGAACATTTCGCCTGCCATCTTCTTCCCCGTTTCCCTCCAGCTCTCTTCGCATAGTCGTCCAAAACGGTCAGGATGCCATCTCAACCGCTCTTGCCTCAACCACTCATAGCTGTATAGTCCACTCGCGCGGAGCAGCTTCTCTACATCATGCTGGCATGCTTGTATGCCGTCCGGCTCGGACTTCAGAATTGAGCAGGCTGTGAGATCGCATGTTGTGATCCTACTGGGAAGGTAGGGAAAAGAAGTGAGTAACTTGGCGGATGTTACCGGTATATGCGGAACGGATGGAGCTGATGCATTAGAGGTGCTGGATTGAGAGCGGACTTGCAGTTTTCGCGGTGCTTTCGGTTTAGAACCACCTGTTGCGGCAGATGCTGAGGCGAGCGCCGTGGCAGTTTCCTTGGACCATTTCTCGTATAGCGCTTGCGTCGCTGCATCTGGTTTCGTATCAGTCGGTGTGGGAACGCTGTTTGGTGGCTGCCCGTTCTCCTGGCTGGCGCTTGGTTTTGACTTGTGTCTCGCCTTTGCGAAGAAGTTTAACGCGAAGGTTTCTAATGCCTCTTCGTTGACATCCTCAATAGATCCAGCCCATGTGCCATCGTTCCGGATCGCAATGAACTGATCCGAGCTGGTTGGGTCGAGAGCAATGAACGCAAGGTCGCTCCATAAGAATCCCTTCTCTGTTTTCCACTCTTCTACGGTCTCTTTGTAGATCTCCCATGAATCTCCGTCACCAAGACGATACACAACATTGCCATACTCACTCATGGCAAAGAAAGCGCCATGAGGACCCCACGACACCATTCTTGGTGGGCCAACCTTCCATCCAGAGGGCGTAAGCCACGACTGGAGTACATCTTCCAAGCTAGTAGGGAGGTTCGCCCAGCGAATGAGCTCAGGATGCCAAATGATGAAGGAGTCATAGGGGCCAAGGAAAGCGCGTAGATGCGGCGAGTGCCATGTTTTCGCTAGGATAGTCTGGAGCCGCCGGGGGATAGAAGTGCCCCAGCGGAGATTATTCTTGCCCGATGAGTCTTTGAAGCTGAGGATCCAGGAGTCGGTTACAGGTCCGAGGCTTGCCCAGTGCACTTCAATTACAGTACTTCCTAGAAGAAGGTCTCGAAGGTCGACCGGGAGATTGCGGCTATATGTAGTCAGTTGCTGTATAAGCCTGAAAACAACAGTGACTCACTATTTGAGTCCAGCGAAGCTCTTAGAGAGGAAGCTATCGTTTGTCCCGAAGGAAAAGAATGAAGTTGTGCTGGAAGTACCACTCATCCTGGTATGTGATTGGGTGAGGGCTGCTATGACGTCACTCGCATACAAACCTCAATCGTTGCTGTAAGCTCGAGAAAGCTACCGGGCTACCAGCAGTCAAGCTCCATTGAGTTTATGGGATGGTGCGCAGTTGATGTGGGCTGCTGGTGCTTCTTTCGCAAGTTGTCAAGGTCGTGAAGGTCGCGTGAGTTCCTCCGAGGCTGTTGCTATCCTGTTTGAATCCTGGAAGCGATCGGCTTGGCGAAGTGGACGCTCTTTACACGATTTCTCGCACTTGACCTCGATGTCTGTTCACTGCTCAATGAGAGAGCTACGCATCTTTCTCCATCTATGCACTCTTTCTTTTGACAAGCGCTCGTTTCATGAAGCGAAGCCGAGGTTCTAGCGATGTGCGATACCACCTTTTCGTTCGGCCAACGTGGGTCCCACTTCTTCCAGTGCCCGTCACGAAGAGAGCAGTACGCCTTTGCACCCAACCATATGTGCCATGTGGACGACTCTGACAGCTATACAGAACACGTCTTCCTAGGAAACTCACGAACTTTCTCACGTCTGCACAGCTCAAGCAGATTTACCATGTTGCTCTTGGCTTTGAAGACAGCTTCTTGATTACATGGCGCGACAATAATGGCCAAGATCATATTGAAGCGGCAGGATTGCCGTCGGAGCTAGTGAACTTCTTGTATGCTCGCAACGCGCAGCGGCGTCTAGTCCGCGACATTCCCAATATTCGATGTACCCTAGGACCCTACAACTCCTCCTACTTCGTCCATGACAAGTCAGCTTACATGTGGATGAACCTCCCGGAAGGACTGCTTGAAGCTTTGAATTCACGCATCAAAGATGGGAACTGGATCGACCGACCACGTATTGTGGCACTTGGTGCTGATAGCAACTTCCTTCTTGTGACTGAAAAGCATGCCGCGATATGGGAGCTCGATAATTACAAGACGGTGTCAAAGTTGTTAGAATTTTCGCGCACCCAACAAAGAGGCATTCCAGAGATCCACAACATAGTCTTACATTGTTATCGCTTCGAAAGCTTCATAACCCAGTCGAGGGACGGAACGTTGATCCACAACAACCTGCCACCGCATCAAGTCTCAAGTATCCAAGCCATGGTTTCTCCGATCGTCGAAGATACCCCGATTGCGGACAGAAACCTTTTTAGCGGTAGAGAGAGTGTCAAGAAGGAGACTGTGCAAAGAAGGCCGAGCGGTCTGCAACAGCGAGCCGAGTTGAGAAGAGAATGGAGTGAACATAAACAGGAAGTTACAAGACAGGCTAAAGGATTCAAATTTAGTTTGAGCCTGAGTGTTGGTGTGGGGGGTATAGCGCGAATGCTGGGATAAGATTGATGTTTCGCGCTCTACACTGAACAGTCAAGCAGTCGAGTATAGGCTTCGACTATGGCGATCATGGTATATTCGCATCCTGGTGAGCAATCGCAGCGTATGTTTGACACCCAATCTAAATGAGATAGGTTGATGAGGCTAATCTTGGATTAGCGCTCAGCCACAGCGCGACTCAGCATATGCAGGCCTGACAGCATCTCGATCATCTCCTCTACCACATACCTTTGCTAGGCCTCTCCCGATTTCATCGCCATTGAATATCCGCGGTTGTTCTTTAGTCACTACATCGTGATAGACAGAACTACTTTCACGTTGCATTTGAGATTGGTCGGGAGGACAAGACGGGCTGAGAATAGGCGCCAACCTTCCAGTTAACGGCTGCACTTGCGGACAGGGGTTTCAGCATGGAATCTACAATTATGACAAAAGAGCCTTCGTCCCAACCACAAAGCTTCATCTACGAGCTCCTAGAAGAGCCCAGTTCTTTTCGTCTCATCAAAGTACTCCCGGAACAGCACCTTAGTCGGTTTCAAATCAATATATGGAATGACAGTTTAGATAGAGTGGAGCGACTAGGCTACCGAGGTCTTTCATACACGTGGGGCGAGCCTATGGAGACGCACGAGATGTTACTGAACGACTGCCCTGTTGGCGTTCGAAAGAATTACACGATTCTTGGCAACTACGGAGAGTCGTGGTGCTGAAGAACCCCTCTGGATAGACGCCCTATATGAACCAAGAATGATGACGAAGAGAGGTCTCATCAGGTCAAACGCAACGGTCAGACGTATCACACCGATGACGAGGTCCTTATCCAGTTTGGGCATGATATTGAGCTTCGTTCGCCAAATGACTGGTACAAATCTGGTTAGCATGGAAACGTATTTGAGTCTATCTGACTGGATGGGAAACGGCGAGCCCATGGTCACAATGGTCAGTAGTTTCGCAGAAGCTTAGATCTGAGGAAACACGCCCTTCCCATATGTCATGGGTCATAAGCATGCCTAGAGAATACGCCGTCAGCTGCTTGGAAGCTTACGAGGGGGCTAACCACAGTCATATAGGAAACAATGACGCTAGTTTCGATCCATTTCACTTTCTCCAGTTTGCAATGAATACGCCGAATACACCGACGAGTTCCAACGAATGATTACGAAGGAGCTAGTATTTATTGAGCGTTCAGTCCTCACCAAATTACGTACGGGCCTAATCGCTCACTAAATACTAGCTCTTTCGTATGCAAGAGTTATCACGTGGGGCGGGCCGAAGCGTGCTGGGTATAAATGTCAAACATCATGGGTTGAGGAGGATCGTTCCCCTGCAACGCTTTCAAGTGGTCGACGATCGTTTGCCCCACCGTATTGGCCAGACGCTTGAATGACCCTACTTCGGCACGTCGCGATTCGCCCTACACGGCACTTCGAAGTTTTCGGGTTGCCGCTGCCCCTCCCGATAGGCCGTGAGACTCGGAATCTTTTCCCTCACATGATACTATCTGACAAGACGCCCGGTGAAGATCGACAGTCCGGCTTGGCGTGAACATGTCCCGACCTTATGGTAGTCTAATGCATCGGTTGATTTCATCTGAGGTCAGCTACTAGATATGGCAGCTGCGACGGCTGCGTACAGTGCTAAGTCTTGGAGATTTGAATGCCAAGTCTAGGAATGGGGCAAGTCTCAGAAGATATATACCGTCAGCACAACATTGCTGGGCATGGTGTAGGGTTCGATGTAACTTGGAGATCATTGAGTCAATATTTTAGAGAACATGCGGGGAACCTAGTTGTACTTAGAACAATTAGAAAAATCGTTGGCAAAGAGTGGACGTTCGAGGGAAGTGTATTCCCCAAAGCAGTTTGGTACATTGGCTTTGAATCAGGTCAAGGAGAACAGCTTTCTAATTTTTAATATCACGAGGCTCTCTTTCACCGTTTCCAACGTATAACCTTGGCATTTTGGCTGTGTCTTGTTCACTACATATGCTAGTGATGAGCAGGGTACGTCAACCAGACGTAGTTCACTAATTAATAGGATCTCTTATACGGAGCTTATGGGAGATGCAACTAGAGCACCATGGTAATCATGGAAATGACCGATAGAGGTGGCAATTCGACAACGATTGGCATCCCGTTGCTCCTTACCCATGAGGGCGCGTGTGATGGCATGCCGGCCTTGCATATTCAAGTTAGTAATGGCACTCGCAGTGCTAAACTTCACCACAGATGATCAGGGCCAGAAGTCTTTCAACGGTAATCCTTCAAGAATCCTTCACTATGATGCCCAGAGGCTGACATATTGAGGGAATTACACGGTTGTGGTGACAATGTGTGAATATAAAAAGGGGGATGGATTGACAGGATGGAATGGCCATCATCATCTTCGAATCATTTGATCATTTGCCTACTGCACGCTTCTAGCTAGTTATCTTTACATAACGGTCCACCAACAGGCTATCTCATCACTGAAGCTAAGTTGTCGAATAAAAGTAACCAGAGGCCGTCGTATTGCTTTATCGAAAATCTAGGTTAGTTCCTCACATCTTCTGAAGTCGTCGTCGATACTGCCTGACCAAAGATGTGGTCGATATGAGCGCTCTTGTGGTTATTCAGTCTCCACCATATTTGGTGACGTTTATGCTGATGGACTGGGCAATAGTTCTTATACAATGTCTCCATTCTTCGTCATCATTGCCTTGCTGTCAATGGCACTCAAGAGCTCCGCCGTGGATGTTCGGCTTTTCGAAAACTCGCCCAATTGCATGGGCGATGATTTCATCTCGTGCGGCGGTATCCCTGCCGGCCAGTGCTGCTTCGGCGCAAGCCTATACATGTCCTGCGACGCTGTAAACCCACGAAAAGCAATTCAAGCTTTCGCAAGGCAAGGCGGCGAGCTTTGTGGCGTACTTCTAGGTGGTAGCTTTCTTTGCTGGGGAGTCTCAAATGATATCGCATCCATCTCTGGATGCAAGTGGAGCGAGCCATCGGTTAAAAAGCGAGACACAACAGGTCAGGTCTGCTCTGGAACAGCCTCCTATGCTACTCACGTTGGGAAAATCGTTGGCAACAAGAGTTACATGATTTCTATGGATCGGCCAGAATACGAGATCTATCGAAGCTTGAACAGTTCTGAAGAAAAAGCCGTATACATCCAAGATCATGCGGATATCATCAAAGATGAAGAAGTCGAGTAAGAAATGTCTTCGTTGTTGTGGGCAAAAGAGAGTATATGACTGAAAGATGTCCTTCATTATCACCTGAATGCTTTTGTTGGGCTTCGAAGATACATCTGGGCTGATTGCAAGATTGAGAGGGATATTGAAGTTGAGAAAGGCAACATCGACTTCTGTACTGACGGTCGTTTTGGATAGATGTGGAAGTTTCTGAGGGATGTTAAAACGCTCATTCACCCGTACGTACAATAACGAAAATACATCACGACCATGTCAGGTCCATCAGTCAGTGATCATTCGTGCGTGAACGACTGTGGGCTATTCTTGTACTCTTTCCATCGTATGTGATACCGGAATACTACCAATAGGGTTTGTTCATGGTTGATGAGACATGAAGGATTGGCTACCATCCCCTCGAGAATGGACCCCAACCAGTCCATGAAACTAGGATTTCACTAGTCCAAGTTTTCCAGCCCCTGTGTATGGGCGAATCAGTACATAAGCCAAGGCTTACCTACTTTTCCCACGTGAGTCAGAAGAACTAGATTCATCAGCTGCCTGAGCAAATGACGTAGGCAGCTACGCACATTGTTACCACCACCTTGCCACTACCTCCCTCATTTCAAAACCTTGATATCTAACGATACGAAAACGTCCTGCAACCACTCCTACCTCAATTCCTTACAGCTTACAAGTTGGTCGACATCCTCGACGGCTCCCACAACAATGACTGCAGTACAAAAGCGGCTCGAGAAAGAGATCGACAACCTCCGTCAAAACCCAGTGGACGGATGTTCCGCACGCCCAGCAGACTCCAGCATCTTTGAATGGACAGCTACAATCCGCGGTCCAGAGACATCACCCTACGCAGGTGGCACCTACAACCTTAACATCCATTTCCCCCAAGAGTACCCTCTCAAGCCCCCGACCGTGACATTTGCCACCAAGATCTACCACCCCAACATCGACAGTAGCAGCGGCTTCGTTGGCTTGAATATTCTTCACGATGCGTGGACCCCTGCATTGACAGTCTCGCAGATCTTGCTGAGTCTGTCTGCTTTTCTGGTGGAGCCGGATCCGCATGATGCTGTTGTCCCGGAGATAGCATATGAATACGAGACGAAACGGGATGTGTATGATACAATGGCAAGGCAGTGGACGGAGAAGTATGCGAAGGGGACGATATAGGGAGCCTCATCTGGCTCTACATGATTGGATTGAGACAGGCGAGGCTGGCGGAGATATGTGTGGCGGAATAGAAGGAGCTAGAAACTTGAGACTCCCTAGGACCTTAAGGGTGGTCGGTAGTGATCACTGGCTCTTAAGCAGACGAGCTGGCAAGGTTACGACTAGGTACTCGAAACGTTTGGAGGTGGCTTGAACTTTTCCTACTCATGAGCTTCCAAACTTTACATGTCTGAATTACGATCAATGTGCATTCACATCATCTCATTTCTCATCTAGAGCAGCTTGTACATCTTCGTTCCACAGCTTACAAGCATTTCCCCGAGCCTCTCATTGCCTTATCCGCAAACTCAGCCGTTCTACTTATTATATAAGACCCTGCAACTACTCTCCTCACTTCCTAGTTCTTCTCATGCCGTTATACATAGCTTGGTGTATGCGTTGACACGGTGAAGTGGATTCTCCTCAGCGCACGGTAAAGAATTATATCCAACGGAAGAGTTGATCTCTTTGTGAAAGTGACATGGGTAAAGCGAAGGTATCTTTTATTTCCTGTAGAGAAGCTTGTTTGTTCGTAGCTTCTTGATGTCTGCCCGCACTGACGCCCTTCGTCCATGAAGATTAGATCAACTATTGCCGTACCAGGCCATGGGTATAAAACGCATCCCAAAACGCCAAATATACAAACGAAGGCATATGATAAAGTGCGTCAAGCATAGGGGCGACGCAAAAAATGAGACTGCAAGAGATGACGTGGTGTGGCGCCTGGCATTGGTGCACATCACCATGATCTACCGTGAATACCAACTCGACTGCTGTGCAAACTCCTCGTCATCGACTCCATCGCCGTCATCGAATTCCTCAACCTCGAACTTCGAGCCCAGTGCTTCACGAGCTTCCCTAAGCATCGCGCTCATCTGAGAGCTCATCCTCCGCATTCGAGCATCTTCTTCGAACTCTTCACGACGCACTTTGTTGATGAGGCGCTGACTTTCTTTGGGTAGCGGGCTTTTGGGTTTGTTGGCTTTCTCGTCGAACATGACGGGCGATCCATAACTCATCCGGCTGTAGGAGCGCTGTCTATTGTGTGAACTGGGGGCTGCTTTTGCACTACCGTGGAGGGACCGCCTGTCCAATGTTGAACGTCGTGATACTGGAATCAGTGAGGGCCGCTTGAGCGATGGTGTGGCTGCGCCCGCTCTCGACACAGGGCGTGGGATTTGTGAAGGCGAAATCGCTTGGTTAGGAAGTCTCCGCTCTGATAGTCGGGGCGTTGAAGGTCTTGACTCCGTCTCGCCGTCTGTATCAACGACGACCCAATTGTCTGCCGTGCGCAATCGCTTCGTCATCCTAGGGCGTTCATTTTTGACAGAGTCCATTGATAGAACACCATAATTATCACCCGGAAAGTCTCCAGGTATAGTATGTTGAACTGGACCCGATTGATGTCGGTACGGGTCATCTTGAAGCCCAAGCTTTGCTGCGATCTCGTCCTGTGAATCAAGATTGTATTTCTGTCCACCTCCGGCTTGGAATCCTCGGAAAGGTACGGTGCAGAATTGGAACAGCTTGCCCGCAACTCCTCCGACAAGGCCCATAATGGTCCAGGATTTGCTTCCGTTTGGTGTAGTTTGCATACTATCCATCGGCAGCTGTTTTACCATGCCGGTCTGTGGTGTAGGGGGTACCGACCACATGCCGCGCTGCTTCTGAAGCTGGTAGTAGTCATCGTAATCTCCATTCTGTCTCCGGAACTTATGCGACCCATCCATGTCGCCTCCAGCGAGTTCGTAGCGATCGTGTGCAAGCGGGGGAGGGCTCTTAGTTGCGGTAAAGCGAGAGCATCCTAACGAGCTATCGCCCCAGGATGAAGATGTAAAGCTCGGCGTGGCGGTAGAGTCGTGTTCGCCATATCGGGAACGTTTGCGGGTCTCGTGGGTGTCTGAATCAATCACCTGTCGCCCGGAGGTTTCAGTCGCAAATGAGAAGCGTGGAGCCGGGTCGAAGTAACTTGTGCGAGAGTTTGCGCGTGCGTGCGATGGCGAAGGACTATATATTCCAGGCATATCCGTTGAGTAGCGCGATGTAGTTGCCATGCGGAGCGTCGAGGGCTGCCTTCGGCTTTGGCGAGGTATTGCCTTGCGGATGTATGATGTCAAAATTGCTGCACAAGCTGGATGTTGGAGCCTTTCGAAGCTCTGAAGCTCCTCTAAGTTAACTGAAATGGCTAGAGATGCATGCTTAGGGTGCTTTGCGCTAGGTTGACCTGTCGGGCGGTGATTGCGGAGGGGAGCGCGCGCTGCAGTGCAATGTTTAGAGGCGTTGCTGGCTAGGGAACCGCGGCCTTGGCGGGATGATCGCGATTAGTACCTCTCATAAAACGCCCTGGAACCTCACACGCAGAACAAGCTCCGAACCTCAACTAATCGTGATCAGCATTGGATGTAATGATAGCCATATCTACGTAAGCTAGCCCAATGCCCTTGTAGCCCGGGGTATACCGTGACCTCAACGCCAAACTAAGCAGCAATACCGTCTTACGCCCTCGCAATCCAACCACTATGCACCAGATACTCGTACAATTGAGAGGACTTGTTCGCATCAATCTTACATATTTCCCTCGCAGTCTTCTTCTTTAGAGCACCGCCATTGTTCAAAGCTGCCCTTATTATTGTCTCTTTGAGTGCTAAGAAGGGTTTCGGCATGATTCGCAGGGTGCTACATATGTCCACCTCTTCAGAGTTGAGCAGTTGAAGGTCCGCCTTTGCCTCTTTTCCAAACTTCAAAGGCACCGTGTTGGGCAGTGGCTTGGGCACAAACTTTGTCTTCGAATGCTTGGGAGTTATGACGCCATTGGTACCATTGGTACCATTTGGCGCACGATCTGGGGGCGGTGTCGTGAGGCCACTCTTCTGCTTGATGTGTAAAGGCAGCTCTTGGCCCAACAGTGCTGTTGCTGCCGACGGTTGCTCGAATGGTGGTGTAGGCTTGCCAATTCTACTCGAAGCCAGCCGATCGAACTGACCAAGTGTGGGGGCTCTGGACTGGCGCTGTTGCTTCTCTGTCTCGTACTTCTCGCCAGCTCGGAGGTTTGTGATCTGCATGTTCCTCCACTCTTGTAGCTGAGAGATTGCCTGGCGAAGGTTGTGCTCGTACTCTAGCCCCTTGCAAAATTCCTCAAAGTCTGCATGCTGCATCATTCTTGCGAAAGGCTTCGCCTTGTTCATGAGGTCTTTCTCTTCCTTTGTCCGTTTCTTGTCGGCTAGTTGATTTTTTCGATATTCTAGCAGTTGATGCTCGAAGATTATCTTTTTCCTTTCCACTCGGGCATCTAATTTGGAGTTGTAGATCTCCATGATAATCATCTTTAGCTCCATTTCCGGTTCCATTTCGCCAGTCCTTGGATTGATGCCATCACCCGGTTCGAACTGCATGTGCTGAACAGCCTCCTCTGCTTCGTTGAAGTATTCGGTCTCAAACTCCAGACGACCGGGCATGTAACCTTGAACTTCATGGCAAGCCGGCACACTGGCTGTGGGTTTCTGCTTCGGCGTGGCGGGTACTGCACTCGCAGCGGCCTGCTTCTTTTCCTCTATCCTCCTTTTCTTGTTGGCTTGGAACTCATTCCGGGGGATTCGGCTACTGAGATCGGTATCGTCTTTACTGCAATGCTCCGGTAGCGGAAACCTCGAGCTATTCACGTAGGTGGCGATGTAGTGGTCCCGGACTTCATCCTTTTCCCGATAGCCACCGATATGGTCTGCAATGTCTGCCCAAGATCCAAGGCCATAAGTTTCCGCACCTTCTAATAAAGCCAGCTCTTCATCGGCACCCCAGTCTTCGGTGTATATGGGTATCGAGTGCTGCTCGATTACTTGAAAGGTATGTGTCGCGGGCTTGTGGTCTCGCGAGGACTTGCCGTCAGAGAAACATGGCACGCAGAGGTCGTACTCGTGGCAAGCCTCCTCGGCGCAGCGTATGCGAACCTACAGGACATGTCAATACCACGGTCATGAAGGTATACGTCAGGTTCTATGCTGCCAAGCTACTCACCGTTGATGTGATATCGGACGAACAAACATCGCAGACATACTTGATGCCGCCCTCGGTTCCCCGCGTCCCCGTTTTCTTCTTGATCACACCCATAACGTCCCTCTATACATGCGCGGCGACAAAAAGGCGATCGCCACGTGCGGGCGCGAAGGGACAGCGGAGCGGTGGCTGTGCACTGCCAACGCGCGTGCAGGAGCCCACGGGGTCAAGTGGGCGGGCCGTAGAGCGCTGAGATGACGGTATAGGTGAGAAAAGCGCGTCGAGTGGAGATGGTATCCGTGTTTCGCGGTGGGCGCTGCTGAGGTGCATGTACGAGAGGTTGCAACAGGCGGAAGTTGCAGCCGAGGCTGGTAGAGGCAGACTCGATATTATAGGCCCTCTCCCCCGAGAATCATCATCACCGGCCAGAAATAGACTGATAGCGCAATGCACTACTCGTGGGGCTCCAAACACTGGAAATGAGAGCGATGCAGATTGGCGTGTTGGTGCGGGAACGAAACAAGACCTGGTCACCGCCGAGATTAAGGCTAGCGACCAGTTGACCCCTCAAACGTGAGACCCGGCCTGCGCATCTCAGAAGGAAGCACATTGAAGGGCTTGGGCACTCGGACTGTACATTGCCACCTTCTCCTCCCTATACCCCTTCTCCTCTGCTCCGCCTCCTGTCCAACCTCACTTGACGCTGCTGGAGCACTTCCCCTCATAGTGCGCCGCCTCCGCCGCTTGCCCGCATCTCCACTCTCTCGCAGCGGTCTGCCTCTTGCATCCTACGACCGTTGAGCTGCCGCAACCATGTCGTGGAAGCTCACCAAGAGTGCGTACACCTCTAGCCTGCCCCGTCACTAGACTAACGCACCATGCAGAGCTCAAGGAGACGCACCTTGCTCCGCTCGCGAACACATTCAGTCGCTCGTCCTCTACTTCCACAATAGTCAGCGACCAGACCCCGAAGACGTCAAGCTCAGCCAGCAGCGCGACTACTCTCGTAGATTCAAAAGACCCCAATGGCATCGGTATGTAGACCCACGCCGCACGCTGAATATTGCTGATGCCTCTCAGCGGCCTCAGAAGCGAACGCAGCCCCGCCTCCACCGCCTCTCCGCCCGGGTATCCTCATAGTCACTCTACATGAAGGCCAGAAGTTCTCCCTGCCGCCGGGCGCTGAGCAGGCATTCAGCACTGGTCATCATCAGGGCTCGTTGTCACAGGGCGGTGGCTTCTCAGTGGCAGGGTCCATGCGACCTGGCTCATCATCACGAAATCCAGTTGTCGGCTCGTATGCCAACCGACCACAGTCTGCGGCTGGTAGCATCAACGCTGCGCCTACCATCCACGGACGCTACTCCTCAAAACACTTGCCCTACGCTCTGGTAGATTTCGATAAGCAGCAAGTCTTCATCAATGCAGTTTCGGGTACCCCCGAGAACCCACTTTGGGCAGGCGGCAATACACAGTACAAGTTCGATGTGTCTCGAGTTACCGACCTCACTGTTTCGCTGTACATCCGCAACCCGTCCGCACCTCCCAACGCCGGTCGAAATGAGGATATTTTCATTGGAACGCTGAAAGTGCATCCTAAGTTCGAGGAGCAACGGACAGATGAAAAGACCAGGAAGGGAGAAACTACACAGGGTCAAGCCGGCGCTGAATGGATACCGGTGCAGTTTGGCAGTGGTCAGATGAAGATTGGTGTCAACTTCGTGGAAAATCGACAGGACCGTCTTTCAATCGACGACTTTGAGCTTCTCAAGGTGGTTGGCAAGGGTAGTTTTGGAAAGGTCATGCAAGTACAGTATGTTTTGATCCCCCCCTACTACACTATTCAAATACTTACTCTTTGTAGGAAGAAAGATACACACCGAATCTACGCTCTCAAAACGATCCGCAAAGCGCACATCATTTCGCGATCCGAAGTGGCACACACTCTCGCCGAACGATCAGTATTGGCGCAGATCAACAACCCCTTTATCGTACCTCTGAAGTTCTCTTTCCAGTCGCCCGAGAAACTTTACTTAGTGCTAGCTTTTGTCAATGGCGGTGAGCTTTTCCACCATCTACAGAAAGAGCAGCGGTTCGACATCAACCGAGCACGATTCTATGCTGCAGAACTTCTTTGCGCTCTAGAGTGCTTACACGGCTTCAACGTCATCTACCGTGACTTAAAGCCAGAGAATATTTTGCTTGATTATACTGGACACATTGCGCTCTGCGACTTCGGTCTCTGCAAGCTGGACATGAAGGATGAAGACAGGACAAACAGTGAGTCAAGCTTGCAACCAACATCGAAGAGATACTTGCTAATATCGATTAGCTTTCTGTGGAACACCAGAGTACCTCGCTCCTGAGCTTCTCACTGGCGCCGGTTACACCAAGTCCGTCGATTGGTGGACATTAGGTGTTCTTCTCTACGAAATGTTGACAGGACTACCACCCTTCTACGATGAGAATACTAACGACATGTACCGCAAGATTCTTACCGAGCCACTGCATTTCCCAGGCCCCGAGATCGTCCCACCAGCCGCACGAGACCTTCTGACACGCCTACTGGACCGCAACGCAGAGAAGCGATTGGGAGCCAAAGGCGCAGCGGAAATCAAGGCACACTACTTTTTCCACAGTATCGACTGGCGAAAGCTGCTCGAGAGGAAGTACGAGCCTAGCTTCAAGCCCAACGTCGTACGTATAGCCCACTCTCAGGTGCTGCTAGTCTGTGCTAATCACCATGCAGGTTGATGCCAAAGATACTGCCAACTTCGACCGTGAGTTCACCTCAGAGGCTCCGACGGACTCATACGTGGACGGACCCATGCTCTCTCAAACTATGCAGCAGCAGTTCGCAGGATGGTCTTACAATCGTCCAGTTGCTGGTCTCGGCGACGCTGGAGGTTCAGTGAAGGATCCATCCTTCGAGGGTGTAGCAGAAAGATAGAGTTTTGTTGGTTTCCCGCGTGCGTTCCGGCCTCGGAGAGCGGCTATTGATCTAGCGCTTGGCCATTGTCACGGCGATTAAGCCGATGCCAGCATAACACCCGGCGGCTCTGGATCCATGGGTCTATGATGAAGTGATTGGTGGGATCTCAGCGCATTTTGATACATTTTGGCTTCTGGGGCAACGGTATTGGCGCGTGAGGCAGCATCTGTGTGAAGGAGAAGCCTAAAATAGGCAATTCAAGACGATATCCACTTGACAAGGACCCTCGACGTGCATTGACCTCGAGCCATTATGCAAGCTTGCGGTGTGCTTCATGGTTGTATTAGTGAGCGGCTTGGTTGTCTTTAGTAACCAACCGTAACCATTGATGGCACGCGTGGTGAGGAAGCTGCAGTGTGCCCCTCCTTCCCTTTGCGACCCTAGGAAGCTCTGACGCAACGCGGGGGTCTCGACCTTGCCTTCCACTTATTCTCCCAACGATCTCTCCACCAAAACACCTTTGACCTCTCTTACCTCCCAACAAATCTGTAATCTCAATTGTTCCTCCTTTTGTCAATTGAATCACTTTGAATTGTCCGTCTACCTCCTACTCCCCTTGCTCGTGTATACTGACCCCACCAGTTCTGTAGCACAATATGCCCGGCTTTGCGCAGGCCTCAGATCTTTCCGCCTGGTCGGCTCTCCAGGATCATCACCAGAAGCTTGGAAAAGACATCGTACTGAAGGAGTACTTCAAGAAGGACCCTCAGGTACGATATATGATGCCGGAACCTTAAGCTGAACTAACTATGATGTAGAGATTCGAGAAATTCAGCCACATTTTCAAGAACGATGCCGAGGACTCCGAGATTCTGTTCGACTTCTCGAAGAACTTCGTCACAGAGGAGACACTGAAGCTCCTTGTCGAGCTTGCCAAGGAAGCTGGCATTGAGAAGCTTCGTGATGACATGTTTGCTGGTGAGAAGATCAACTTCACCGAGAACCGCGCCGTCTACCATGTCGCCCTCCGTAACACTACCAACCAGCCGATGAAGGTCGATGGACAGAGCGTTGTAGAGGACGTCAATTCGGTGTTGGACCACATGAAGGAGTTCAGCGAGCAAGTCCGAAGCGGCGAATGGAAGGGCTACACTGGCAAGAAGATTGATACCATCATCAACATTGGTATCGGTGGCTCGGATCTGTACGTGATTACGCCATCCTAATGTCATCCCAGGAAGACCCGATAAGTACTGACATATCGTGTAGTGGACCCGTCATGGTCTCTGAAGCTCTCAAGCCCTACTCTGATCGTAATCTCAAGATCCACTTCGTTTCCAACATCGACGGCACCCACATCGCGGAGGCTCTGAAAGATTCCAACCCCGAAACATCCCTCTTCTTGATCGCTTCCAAGACATTCACTACTGCCGAGACAGTGACTAACGCCAACTCTGCGAAATCATGGTTCTTGAAGAGCGCGAAGGAGGAGGACATCGCCAAGCACTTCGTGGCTCTATCGACCAATGAGGCTGAGGTCACCAAGTTTGGCATTGACAAGAAGAACATGTTCGGTTTCTCCGACTGGGTTGGTGGCCGCTACAGCGTTTGGAGTGCCATTGGTCTGAGCGTAGCGCTCTACATCGGTTTCGACAACTTCCATCAGTTCCTCGCTGGTGCCCATTCCATGGACAAGCACTTTAAGGAGACTCCCCTTGAGAAGAACATCCCGGTGATTGGTGGCCTGTTGAGCGTATGGTATTCCGACTTCTTCGGTGCCCAGACACACCTTGTCTCTCCGTAAGTTCCACTCTGGATTCTATGAACATGTGCTCATTGTGACGCAGCTTCGACCAGTACCTCCACAGGTTCCCAGCTTACCTCCAGCAACTTTCCATGGAGTCGAACGGAAAGGCTATTACCCGCAGCGGCGACTACGTCAAGTACACCACAGGACCAATTCTGTTCGGCGAGCCTGCTACCAATGCCCAGCACTCGTTCTACCAGCTGCTCCACCAAGGCACCAAGCTCATTCCCACCGATTTCCTGATGGCCGCCCAGAGCCACAACCCTATCGACAACAACAAGCACCAGAAGTACGTCTGATATTCATGTTTTCCCAAATAGAACTGACCTGTCTAGGATGCTTGCTTCCAACTTCTTCGCGCAGGCCGAGGCTCTCATGGTTGGCAAGACCCCCGATGAGGTCAAGGCGGAAGGCGCTCCGGACAATCTCGTCTCCCACAAGACCTTTTTGGGCAACCGACCTACCACCTCCATCTTGGCCGACAAGATCACACCCGCTACTCTTGGTGCTCTGATCGTCTACTACGAGCACCTTACCTTCACTGAGGGCGCCATCTGGAACATCAACAGCTTCGACCAGTGGGGCGTTGAGCTCGGAAAGTCTTTGGCTAAGAAGATCCAGGCTGAGCTTGATGATGACAAGGAGTCTACAACTCACGATGCCAGCACAAGCGGTCTCATCAACGCTTTCAAGAAGAAGGCATCCCTGTAGAGAGAAGGGGTGGATGCTCTTAATGGCCAACTGACTATGACTTCACGAACGGAGGCAAAAGTGTCCAGCAAGGGTCTGAAGGATATGTAGATGAAATCTGACCTTTGTGTGAACAAATATAATGAATTCAAAGTTTTAGTGCTCTGAATAGTGAAGTTGCGGAGGTTGCGGAGGTTGCGGAGGTGGTGGCGCTTGGGCCTTCTTAACTCGATAATCTAGAGTTGACAGATTCACTTCCAAGCACCGAGATGTCTATTCAGTGATTTTACTCTTGTGCATACCTTCTCGGCGCCATTTAACACCTCGCCTGAGCCTTTCAATTGTTCGCGCACTATGTGGCTTGTTGTATTCGCCATTCAAGCGTTTTGGCTTTCGCTTGCGAGTGCATTGAGTGGACAGGAGCCGATGAAGAGTTTGGAAGAAGCAAGGGGGTACAACCCAGGAGAGCCAATTCCCGTTAGTTGTTTGAACAGAACGATGTAAGTTCAATTCCTACAAGACTTGTGCTCTAGGCAATTGCTGACTTGGACGCAGAGACACAGGTGAACACGTACGGCTACTCCTCCATGTACCCCAGTACAAGTCCAAATACAGCTTGATCTCGGACGGAAAGACAGGGTCCAAAGCGCGAATAAAGAGCTGACGGGAAGACTAGATCACAGACGCCGCTGGCCAACTCCAATATATCCCCTTCCCAACATGCAATGAAACGGGAAGACCTCTGGAACTCTTCTTCGGGGTAGAAAAGGACGTCAATTGCACCATCGACTTCGTAACAGACGAATTCTTCCACCTCCTAGAATTCTACATTCACAATGATGCCCCGCTCAGCTGCCGTATCCCCTCGAAACCCCTTCCTCCCTCCGTCCTCGAAAACGAATACAGAGTCAGCGACGAAACGACGCAGGAGGGCGCACTGGGCACACAAAGCACACTCTACACGCCTCTAATCATCGCGTTGGCGGGCACACTACAACTCAGCCACCTACACGTAGGCAACTACCTCAATCTCCTCGTGCACGCAGCCCCCAAGTCTTCCTCTCCAGGCACCGTCGACGCAGCAACAGCATACTCCATTGCCTCGCACACACGCAATACGAAAATCACTATCGGCGACCCGCTCCCGCTTGCCTTTAGCGTGCGCTGGTATCCTAGCACCACGCTGCCGCCGGGTTGGAGCGGATATGGAGGACACATTTACACGAGCACGTTGATATACTGTTTGTTGAGTGCGGTGGCGAGCGCAGCGGTTTGTGTCGTTTACTTTAGGGGCGTCGAGCTGCCGAGACGGTTGAAGCGGTATGCGACTGATAGGATGAATGGTGGGGGAGGGAGGTTTGGGGGTGGAGGGAGTGGGTATGGGTTGCCGGTTGCGAATGGTAGAGGGGGTGGGGGAAGTGGATATGGGTTGGGGGGATATGGGTATGGTGGAGGGAGTGGGAAGAAAGATTAGTGAGGGAAGAGGGGCGGTATAGATGTGTTTTCGTGACTGGTATATAGAGGTTAAAGGCGCTGAAAGGACTATGAAGTCGTTTTGGATAGATGTGGAGATAAAAGTTTGGAAACCGTCTTGTATATACATTTTAGTGGGGGTGTATAAATATGGTACCATCAAGCGATGTAATTTCTATGATTATGATATGTACAATGAGTCTGCAAGGACATCCGCTGTCTCCGAGAGAAACCCCTCCCAATGCTAGATCATAGTACAATGCATACACCATTCTTCAAATCGTACATGACCCCTTCTGATTTGCCCTTGCTATCTCTCTCATAACGTTACCACCCCTTCCTAGTCAACTCACTAACCCTGCCAGTAACCTCCTGAAACCCCTTCTTAAACCTCGCCCTCCACCTCTCACTATTCAACCTCTTCCTCTTCAACCCCCCACGTTCATGAAACCTCTGCTTATTGAAATCGCTCTTCACTTTGTTCCTCGCCATCAGCGACCCCAACATGCCTATGCCCCTCACAATATCTCTCCCCCGGTTCGCATCTAGATCGACAGTGCGCCCATACGTCGGGTTCAAGCGCGGGTAATTGGCGAATGTCTCTTCTTGCTGTGTCGCGAGGGACGCAGCATCGCTAGGCTTGTTTTGCAAAGAGGGATTAAGCAGAGTATCTGGCAGGGACATGGAGTCGAAGTTCAACCCGGGAGGGCGGCGGGAAGGACGATTGCGAGATGCAGAGGAGAACTCTGAGCCGAAGACGTGCGAGGCGCGTGCTGCGCGGAGTTCGTCGCTGGAGGTTGTTGTTGTGGCTTGCTTGCGTGGTGCGTAGGGTTGTGGGCGGCTGGTGGGTAGGCTGGAGAAGAGAGAGTCGATTGCTTGGGAAGTCTCGGCTTGGGTTGCTTGACGGGGTTGCCGTCTTTGAGATGATCCTTGGTCTTGTTGTTCAGTGGAGTAGGCATCTTCCTTTCTTTGTGGCTGTGCGGCTTGATTCGGGGTGTTGGATATGCATCGCTGAGCGGTCCATGATGGTGTGATACGTCTTGAGCAATGCGTAGTCGAGGTGGTAGATATCCTAGTGAAGGAGGACGGGCGGAGCAAGAGCTCGCCGATTGAACGGGAGCTCATGGTGGAGATTCTATTGAATGATCAAGTCATATGTAGAAAGGTATTGAGCTCGGTGTCGGAAGGCAATTGAGGTTAGGACTTGAGATGCTTATTGTCGAGGATGGAAGTCACTCACGTCGCGACTGCCCAAATTTGTCGGCAGCTGGGCGATCGCATGGTGGTCCAAGCTCAACGTATCTCAATTCTCGACTTGACTTCTGCCTCAATCGTAGCACGCGACAATCGATCTCACTACCCGTTTATGCTTCACGGATTTAACTGTCTAAAGGCGTTCGCGTGATTGAGAACTAGCAAATATGTACAGCTATCCTGGTATGTGCAGCAACCTTTGCGACATCAACACGGCTACTAACATGCGCAGGTGCTCCAGGGTACAATGGGCCCCCGGGCTTTGCAGGTGCTCCACCTGGTATGGCGCCGCCGGGAATGGGTAAGTCGACGTAACTGAGAGTGTTTGGAAGCTCCTTAATAGACTTACATTTCAAAGGACGGCCAGGTAGCGCAGCTCCTCCCGGTGTAGCTCCCCCAGGCGTCGTGCATGGTCAAGGGCCTCCAGCACTAGGCGGACCACGCGCTCTGCCACCGAACTGGCAGCCTCCTGCGAACATGCCCAATTTCAACTTCAATGCCCCCGTCATTCGTCTGGGAACTCAAGGAGGACGCACTGGAGCGCTAGACAGCCCTGTAGGAGGACGGAAGGACAATGCAACAATGCCTGCGCGCCGTGGGCTGGGCATGGACAGAGACGGCGATCGTAGAGATGGACCACAGCAGGTCATCCCTCCCAGTCGCGAGGAGATTGCGCGGACCATTTTCGTAGGCAACATCCCAGATGGCGTCGGAGGCGACGAGGGCATGGAGCGCATTCTCGAAACGGCAGGAAAGCTAGTTCGTTGGACGAGAGCTACCGACGCCAACAATAAGCCTCAGACATTTGGGTTCGCCGAGTTTGCAGATGCACAGAGTTTGGAGACGGCCGCCGAGATCTTCCAAGACGTGCGTGTACCCACGAAGCGACAAAAGCCTGGACAGGAGAAGAAAGACGATGATGATGAAGTAGAGACAACCAAGTTGCAGGTCATGGTCGACGATGCATCAATCAAATATGCGGACGAATGGAGCAAGACCAGGAACGAAGACGAGAACACGGTTCAGTTTCGATTAGACACTGCAAAGGAGGCTCTCTCTCAGGTTCTAGCAAGCTTCTTCAATCCACCAAATGCGCCGGTAATGGAATATGGAGGGGACTCATTAATGCAGGATGCGCCTGCGCAGGATGGTGACGACGTCGAGGTCGCATTCGTCAACCTCGCAACCGGCGAAGACGAACTTGCGGACATTCCAGCAGATATGCGCGAAATCGTTGCCGCCGAAATTGCCGCTTTCCGCGACCGTTCGAACCAACGCGACCGTGAACGACTTCGGAGAGAAGAAGAGCTCGAGGCCGAAGAGCGTCGTCGTAGTGGGAGGCGCGTTTCACCGCCACCTTCAGCACCCACCGGACCAGGTGGTGCGAACGGTGTTCCACTCGGCCCTAGGGCAGATCGGGGCATTCAGGGTGCTCCCAGTGGACCCAAGGGCTCCCAATTTCCGCGAGACTATCAAGGCGGAGTCAATTTTGTCAATGGAGGTGCCATCAATGGTGGTGTCTACATTGATCGCGAGGATGATGACGATTCCGCTAGCGACTCCGAGATTGAGCGGCGTCGCAAGAAGAAACGAGATGAAGAGCTCGACGACGCGTATAAGAAACAGCTCGCACGATGGCTCAAGCATGAGAGCCGTACCGTGGCTGGACTCGAACGTACTAGCGATCGCATGAAGAACGAACAGGCTGAAAAACAAGCCGCTCGCGATGCGCAAGCTAAGCAGCTCAAAGAGTTCGATGACGATCAAGAAGCAGCTTCGAAACGACATCTCTATTATCGCGATCATGGCGAGTACATGCGTGAACGTGAGAAGATACGCGAGCGGGAAGCCAAGGACGATGCAATCGATCGCTCCCAGGAGCAGCGCGAAATGGCAGCACAGCAGAGACAACGAGATCACGCACGCGGCCAAGCCGATGCCTTCCTGGATCAGCAAGCCGAAGAGCTTATGCGGTCACAAGAGCAGCGCGAGCCAGCACAATTCA
Source organism: Phoma sp. ATCC 74077 (assembly GCA_033682645.1). Taxonomy (NCBI): domain Eukaryota; kingdom Fungi; phylum Ascomycota; class Dothideomycetes; order Pleosporales; family Didymellaceae; genus Phoma; species Phoma sp. ATCC 74077. The sequence goes on along the minus strand of JAWDJC010000016.1, from coordinate 971,318 downwards.
AGATCTCTCTTGGTGCAGCCGCAAAGAAACTCGAAACAGCCGCTGCACCCCGCCGCACGGCTGCTGATGTCGAAAATCTACTCGAAGACGAAGACATTACCGACCAACCCGGCTCCAAGAAGCGGACTCTCATTCCCATCAACTTCGACGCTGCTGTACGCGCCAATCTCACACAGGAAGAGGTCGAAGAAGCACAGCGACAGCTTGCGCGCGATATTCCCAATGACAAGGAAGGCTTGTGGAAGTGGCCTGTCTCGTGGGAGCATTTGCCTGAGAAGAATATTGAAAAGGATATCAAGGATTGGGCTGCAAATAAGGTTCTTGAGCTCATGGGCTTGCAGGAAGAGATGCTTGTCGATGCTATTGTGGAGCATCTGAAGAATAGGGGTGGCCCGCAAGCACTGGTGGAGAACTTAGAAGTGGTATGTATCCTTGCATGACTTGATACAATGTATTGCTAACAACGTCCGTAGGCTCTGGATGAGGAGGCTGAATCTCTCGTCAAAAAGCTCTGGCGTATGGTCATCTACTACAGCGAGACGGAAAAGAGGGGCATCAAATAAGTTTTTAAGCCACATGGCTCCGATCAAACCCGAGCACACATTCACAATCGGCAGGTGAAGATATATTCAGGGCAGCGCTACTCAGGACACATTCTTTGGTATGGATTTGTGAGTATTTAGGTGGATCATCTAAGGATAGCTATTGACGTGCTGTAGGGTCTTCGGATCTAGCAACACGACTGCAAGTATATGTAGTGGAATTGCCGAACGAATGGAGTGTTCGAACTAGGTCCGTTCGTTTGTGTTTTCTGTTCTTTAATGCTAACGTGCAGATTCGCTGGTTCTATCCCTCAAGCAAAGTGGTCTTCAGCATTTCATAACTGGACATGCCTCGAACAATTTCACACAACAGCATCTCGAACATCTTGGGTGAGATTCTTCTATTATTGAGATTCCTTGCATTTTCTCCCAACTACTTTTCAACGCCAATGGCAGTCGAGCATCTAGATTTTCACACCCTCGAGGATTGGTCTCGCTTCTTCACTCTTCCACCAGCTCACGCCCTCTTCACCGGGATAGCTGAATCGATCCATACTCTGCGGCTTCATCTCAACACTGTAGCCCGGATCCATAGGCGTGACATAGTATCCACCTTCGATTTTCGACGGGTGGAAGAAATGCTCATGTAGGTGGTCTACGTACTCTAGAACCGACTTCTTGCCGGAGACGACGACATAATCGATAGTCGAAAGATGTTGTGTGTATTCTGGTAGCCCAACGCCACCGCTGTGAGGCACAATGGGCACGCCGAATTTTGCCGCCATCAACAGTACAGCGATGACCTCGTTTACACCGCCCAGACGGCAAGCATCGATTTGGCAAATGTCAATTGCGCCTGAGGCGAGGAATTGCTTGAACATGACGCGGTTTTGACACATTTCGCCCGTTGCGACACCGATGCCGTACGGTTTTAGCGCTTCGCGAATAGCTTTGTGTCCGAGTACTTTGTACACACGTCAGTTTAGCTGCCTCTGTAACTTAATTGAGATAGATGGCTGCAACTTACCATCGTCAGGCGAAGTAGGCTCTTCGATAAACCAAGGCTTAAACTCCTTCAACTGCTTCATATACTCTATCGCCTCCGGCACGCTCCACACTTGATTCGCATCAACCATAAGCACATTACCCTTGTCGAATCCAATGATTTCCCTCGCAATGCTCAAGCGCTGCTTATCTTGCGCCACATCGCTCCCCACCTTGAGCTTGAAATGCCTGTACCCCTTTGCTAGCGTTTCTTTCAGCAACCCGCGCATCTTGTCCTCCCCGTATCCAAGCCAGCCAGCAGATGTTGTGTACGCCGGCACAGCCCGCGAATTAAGCGCTTCTTCCAATCTCTCCTTCTTCCCTTGCTCACTCTTCGTCAGAATCTCCAGCGCTTCCTCCGGCGTAATAGCATCAGTGATATACCTGAAATCAATCAAATCGACGATCTGTTGTGGCGTCATATCGGCTACGATACGCCATACAGGCTTTCCCAGGGCTTTGGCCCAGAGGTCCCAGATTGCGTTTACGACGGCGCCTAGGGCGAGATGGATGACGCCCTTTTCCGGGCCAATCCAGCGGAGTTGACTGTCGTTTACTAGGTGGCGCCAGGTTTTGCCCCAGTTTTCGACTAAAGATTCTAAGGTTCGGCCTTTGATGCGATCTGCGAGGTGGGCGATGGCCGTGCAGACGATTTCGTTTCCGCGGCCGATGGTGAAGGTCTGGAGATGGTTAGCTCGTGCTTAATCACATTCAAAGAATAACTATTGAAGACAGTCTTCAAGATTGACTTTGTGGACAATCCACTCCATGCAGTGAAGCCGGCTCTGACATCACCGCAGGATTGCGGATTCAAACGCCTACAACTACAGACACATAGAATGACATCAAAGGTTTGGATGTTAAGGACTCTATGACTCACCATGCCATGTCCCTTGAATTCAGAGTCTGTGTGCAGGATACAGTATGCGGAGGAGTAGTCTCCCGCCGCGTTCATCGCATCGGAACCAGTTTTATCGAGGGATGTCTATACCGATTGTTAGAACATGAGATCCTGAAATCTTCCTACTTGCCGTATGACTCCTAATAGCTTACCGGAAACCGAACATCCCTCGTCTCAGCACTTGTAATCGTGACCATCTTGATAGTATTGCAATCCACGTTCGTCCTCGAGAACAGTTTCAATTCCGAAATTTCCGAGTTTAGCGCAAATACCCCGCAGAGCCTCAATCGATTCCAGCTCACAACCTTTAGATCTGATCACAGTCTGAGCAAACAAAAGCGACGTGAAAGCTAAATTTGAGGGGTTTTAATTCTTTTGCCAGGGCATCTAGGTCTTTATAACATTCGGCAACTCATCCGCAGCACCACTCCACACTTGCGTCCCCAACGTTTGCCGCGGGACGAATGACTAAACCGCCCCAGCACGCGCTACTATTCGTGGAGAAATTGCTTTCCGCAGCCCACTCCACGCGCCACTTGCTGCGGCTGGCTATCGGGGTATGAGTAGCCGCTAGGAGGCGTGCGGTTGTTATGGGTGAACCATGTGAGCCGGAATAATCATTTGTAGAATGTGTATCCTTGTAGGAAGCGGAGAGAATTGGGATCGACCGGTAGGATCTGGGAGCTTCGTTTGTAGGCGAAAAGCTTGAGCATGACGACTGGGGATATCCAAGTGCATAGGTACAGTTATGGCTTCTTAAAGTGCGACGGGATGATGCTTCTGAATGTAGAGGAGCAAAGAGAGGAGCAAGTAGCTTCAGAGTTTCGAGGCGTCGTCAATGAGCTTCAGCTAGGCCGTCTGGGTTCATGCGGCCCTCAAGCAAGCTGGTAGTGGTCCTAATAAGGTTTGATCTTCTTTTCAATACGTATGATATTTCTCCGTGTCCTTTATTTCGCATACAATGATATGTACTTGATCTGTTGCTTCTTCGACTCTCATCACTCCTGCCTTACTGTGCAATAGGATAGTCGGCGAAATGGAGCAATATCTTCCTACAGTGCATTTCATCATTCGAGTCAAGAACGAACTTGGTAAAGGCCTCAAAAGGATGTCTGATTTGCCGTCCACAAGCACACTTCTCACACACACACGACTGTTATAAGACTTCTCAACAGTCGACAGTGACAAAATATGCAGTCCAATGTTGCCGAGCGGCTACCATTCTCTAGGCATGCTTATATCGCCAAGCTCATGCAATGCAGTGGTTCTATTTACTCATGTAGCTCTTGATCTTGGCCTACCTCCCGCGTCCACGGATTTGACGGATTCTTTTCCGAAAGAAATCCTGGAGGGCTACTCCAGCGCCACCTCTCTGTGCTGAGTAAGGCGATGGAGAATGGCTACTTTTACCCTGCTGCAGCTATGCCGGAGTTGTATTCTATCGGCACTCTTTAGCGCTCTATGGGCCTATACCTGTCCTTGTCGGTCGACGTACCATCTGTTTAAGTGAAGAATACACCGTGATCAGGTTGCCAATAGAGTTATTTGCTCAACCAAATCATGTGATCGTTGAACCTAGAATGAATCCAATCTCGATGCGACAATGATGCTTGCTTAGGATGCTCGCCTCCAATTGTGGTTAAACTTTCGGATCAGCAACGCTAGTCCGCAAACCCCAGCACTGCTTGGGACATTGCAATCCACTTCGTCTCTTTCATCACCAGGACACCCACACCTCTCAATATTTTTGAGCGACGAAACAGAAGCATATTGTAGCTCTGAAGAAGATTTCATCTTCAAAGAAGAAGACCATTGATCAATAGACGCGTTACACAGTCAGCCGGTGAACCTCGGGATTACACATCATGCTCTTGCCACACACGTCTTCTTCACTTCAACAACACAAGATTCGCAAGCTTTTCTACGTCGGTCGACAAGGCAGCATCTAAGACTGCGGTGTATATTGGCCTATAGTATCACAAGGTCCGATAAAAACAGATCTATGAGCTAACAATCTGTCCCTAATAGTTCGCGGTCACCTCGCAGTAAACTGCGCGAGGAGAATCTTATTCATACTGAACTCCCTGATTATAAAACTGACAACTAATGCGCTCGCAGAGATGGCCGTCATCATGATGAAGACAGACTCGAACCCCTTCACGTAAGACTCCACGATCGCGGCCTTCTTTGGTATGTCAGTCATAGTTCGGAGGACGAAGATATATCGTTCCGAGTCATGCGCTATATCCGCGGGCAGGCCAAAATCCGAGAGCTTATTTTTCATCGCATTTTGGAAGACAGTTCCTGATAGCTAGATGAGAGTCAGCGTGATGGACTAAGAGGTAGGCTGTAGTTGGAATGCTTACAGCAACACCGAGGGGCATTCCCAGACTGCGGAAAAACCCGTACATACTAGCTGCCATCGCGCAATCTTCTGCTTTCGAGATGGCCTGGATTCCAACATTGACGCTGGTCAATACCATGCCAGTGCCGACGCCGAAGAGAGCTAGGACTACCACTAGGACTGCCGTATTGGTGTGGAGGTCGAAAAGTATCATCAGCCCACACGCCAATGTGGTGACTGTCCAGCCACCCCAGATCGCCCATCGGAAGCGTCCAAGTCGTGTGGTCAGCACCGACACAACGATTGAACCAGGTACCAGAAAGCACATAGCGGGAAAGACGTCGATCCCCGCACCCGTAGGGGAAGCTCCGCGAACGCTTATCTCGTAAAATGGGTAGTAATATAGAGCGGTGAAGAGCTATTAATGTCAGAAAGTTGATGTGGTTTGAGATGCGGGGATACCTACAATGAGTCCATTGATGAGGGCGCAGTAGAAGGCAGCAATTGAACTCCAGTTGCTAAAGACCGACATGGGCAGCAAGGTATTCTCTTTGGAGTACACCTGCCAGCCGAAGAATGCGAAGAGGCCAAACAATCCCACGATGATTGGTGCCAGGGTAGCTGCTGACCTCCATGGGTGTTGGATACCGCCCCACGAAAGCCCAATCAGAAAGCTAGTCATACTACCAATGAAGATGGAAGCACCAATCCAGTCTACGCGCTTTAGCTTTTGAGCTAGCGTGAGCTTTTCGACAGCATTGAGGCGAATGAATAAGATCGCAACCAGGAAACCGATACCACAGAAAGGATAGTTAATGTGGAAACACCATCGCCAGGAGGCGTGCTCCACGAACGCACCTCCAACTACCGGACCAATGATAGTACCGAGAGACCAGGCGCCGAGCACCATGGAGAAGTACTTCGGACGCTGTCTCAATGGGACTATGTCGCAGAAGATAACTTGAGTAAGTGTGATAATTCCCCCGCCACCTACGCCTTGGATGCAACGTCCGGTGAGCATCATGGTGAAGTCATTTGCGACCGCGCAGAGGATGGTACCGACGGTGAAGAAGAGAAGAGAAATAAGTAGAAGCTGTTGTCGGCCAAAGAGGGAAGACAGTGAGGCGATTACTGGCTGAAAGATGGCCGAGGTGAGCAGGTATGATGTGCCAGCCCAAAACGCGTCTATAGACGTTCCATGGAGCTTAAGTGCAATCTCCTACGAAATATTATGAGTACTTGCAGACACTTAGCACTAAGAGGAGACATGTCTTACTGGTAATACAGTAACAAGGATTGTTGCATCGAGCGACACCATCAACCCTATGAAACTAAGGCTGATCATGATCAGTAGCTCTTTCTTCTGGGGTTTCCATTCCACTAGTAGATTTGCCTCGGCTTTGGCCTCGATATCAGTTTCGGCCATTGCGTCGGCGTCGAGTAATGGGGTTTCCAAAGAGGGGCGAGTCGTGTCTGAGGTTACGGCCTTCGCTGGGGGATTTGGCTCGCCACGAACGGCTGCAGAGATGCGGTCAGAATATAAAGAGAAAACTATTGGCGGCAAACAGGACATGTTTGAGTGGAGGTCGATGCAAGACATGCTCACCTCTAACGTTGTGTGAAGAATCTCTGCCTGGCGCATCTATTGGGTCATAGTAACGGCCTGTGAAATCGCTCCTCCTAGAGCGGCGCTTCTCTTGGGTCGATTGAGCGTGCTCCACTTGGTTCTTCATGGCTGGCGTAGGGGCCGAATACTATATCCGCGAGGGTGCGTGATGAAGGCAAGGGTAGCGTACAAAGGGGAAACACGTCGGTGATTTGATACTGGTAGAGATGAGGGAGCATCGGAGGACACAACTGCCAATCTAGTCACATCATAGCGAGGTTCGCACACGTAGATATATCACGATCCCGACACAAACACTGCTTTACTACACAGCGTCACCGCGTTGCATGCTGAATAGCATATCAAACGCTGATCTCAACGCCACAGCCTCATGCCCACATCGCGGTAATGAGCTCCACCTACCAAGACAGTTGGCTCTTGCTGCGGCGACGTGCAAAATAGCAAACAGCAAAACTACGATCAGCAGGGCTCTCCAATCCGCCGACCTGGCTTCTGGAATCATGCATAGTGATGACTCGACCGAGGCGTAACATCAGCACAGCGATTGCAAACTGTCCAGTGTAGGAAAGCACAGCTGACGTGGTACAAACAGCACACGATGTCAATGTTCGCGCCAAATGCTGAGCGCAGCTTTTTCAGCCCTATGATCAGCATCCAGGCTCCGCGAATCACATCTTAAACAGATCTTGGACCTTACCAAATCAGGAAACACTTAGTTATCTAGAAGCGCCACGGGAGCTGCGGGCTCAATAACCTATTAGGATAATTACTTGCGACATATCACACTGCTGCGGCCAAGAACACATATTGGTTGCTAGAGAGGGACCGGCTAACAAAGTAGCGGTGCGCATGCCTCCCGACCACCACACCGGTGCATGCGGGGATTAAGTTGACTCCACATTATCAGATCCTAGGACCAATGTCTGCCCACAATAGCCTTTAGATTTTGGGCCTCGCGCTACGTGGCTGTCCTACGCTGATCAAGGGTCGTAGCTATGTAGGATGCGATATAAATGGAACAAAGGTATACATAGATGACTGGATTCTTGCTTCCACCTTGATATCAGCATTGTTACATGGCGTCAGGAAACTAGACTCAGAAAAAAACATTTGCATACACTGTGGTGATGGAATATCCGTTGCTGCTTTCAGGACTCGTCTCTACTGAGTGGTACATTGCGCCATCATCTTGAGCCTCTGCGAGCAGCTCTGTTTATGGCTAGGATTGGTAATGGCTGGATCGCTGATGTTAGTTCAATCATATTCTGCAGACAGATAATCACTTGCCCTAGGCAAAGCAGCGAAAGCACAAGTCAACAGATGATCAGTAGTAACCCCCATTCCACGTATATTGACACGCTATAGTGGATAGCAGTCTCTCCTTCCAAGTTGCTCCGTTTCTGTCTATACTTCTATCAAATCCACTAACCGGTCGATACTCGCTATGGCTAACGTCAAGATTTCCATCAATGATCTACCCGACTTCAATCTTCTGGCACCCTCAATTTGGGAATATACCCCTCCTTTCGCCCGCCACCCAATATGCTCTCCACCAAAAGTCTTGGAAGCACCATCACTCATTCTACTATGCACATGGACCGGAGCTCAGAGCCGATACATCGCCAAATATACCGCGGAGTATCAGTCCTTCTTTCCATCCACCCGCATGATGGTCATCACTACATCAGTAAAAGATCTCTGCTTGCGCAACTCAACCCGGAAACAAGAAAGATTAATACCAGCTGTAGAACGCATCCTGAGTTACAAGTATCTCAACGACGAAGGAATGAAAGGCGGCATCTTACTACACATCTTCTCCGAGGGCGGAAGTCACAAGGCATGCGAATTAGCAGAAGTATACCACAATCTAACCGCGACCAGACTGCCTGTCTCAGCGCTCTGTTTTGACAGCACACCCGGCCGACCACGGTACTTTCGCCTCTGCAACGCTCTCAGCAAGTCCCTCCCTCCTGTTCCTATATTTCGACATACAGGACTCGTTTTCGGCAGCGCAGTCATCGGCCCTATATGGATCACATATCGTCTGTTCAAAGGCTTTGAAAACAACCTGATCTCAAGGACTCGTCGGCGCATTAATGATCCCGTACACTTCGATCTTAATGCTCCGAGGTGCTATCTGTACTCCAAGGATGACGAACTTATCGCGTGGCAAGATATCTATGAGCATGTTGAGGAATCGATGCATAAGGGTATTTCAGCGCAGGAGGTGCTGTTTGAGGGCAGTGGGCATGTTGAGCATGCGAAGAGGGAGCCAAGGCGGTATTGGGATGCTGTTATGGCGACGTGGAGGAGTGCGAGTTGTGGGAACGGGAGTGGAAAAGAGGCTCCACGACTTGAAGTTACGCTCGAAGAGGTTGACTTGATGAATACGGTGCAGGAAGGGAAGACGGTGAATCAGAGGTGGAGCAATGCGGATTCTGAGCGTACGCTTCTGCCGGAGGCTCGGTACGGTGGATGCAGTCTCGTTGATTGAGGGGCTGTGCGTTTTCATTATCTTCATATCTGCTTTATGTTTAGCGACGCGTTTGAGCTCCACAATATCCCACTGCTGAGAGACTCATATGGCGCCAGCCCCTTTCGTTGTCAATCGAGGCACTAGAGTAACAAACTATAGCTGAAGCACTCATTTGCTATTGTTCCTTCAGCCCAACCATTAAATAGTAGACACTTCACCCTGCCCGTTGGGTAGAGTACTCTTTCCCTCCAAATTAGGATCCAGACTCTCCAAGGTTCAAGTTCAGTGCGGCTACGTCCACCTTCTCCACCATCATTAGTTCAGCAGGATCACTGTCCTGAGAACGAACGACGCACCTTCTTCCGCTTCACGGGTTTATCCACATTGGTAGTATGTGCTATCGCGAGCCTTAGGCCTCCCCGTTAGTAAGTTTGTTAAAGCAAATGGTATGAGAAGGCAGATTTGTGTATGTTTAATTGGGGTCTTCAGAGGCTGTAAGTCGAGTCGTCTTTGTGCTTTTATTTCGTGCGCATGTCTCACTTAATAGCTCTTTGGTCAGTGGATCTGTAATACCGTATATTTATCGCGAAATAGTTTTAAACGGCACGGAAAGAGTAATAATTCACAGAATGCGAGAGCTTATGTATCACTGTGTAAAAGGACTGAAGACGCGTTTGCGTGGAACTCGATAACAAACATGGCAGCTGAAAAATGGCTCAGTAGCATTCATGCCGTTGGAGTAAATAGACAATATGCTTATGTAAACAGACGTTCTCCGTCGTTGAGGCCGTGATAGACAACTCCGAAATATATACGTAGCCAGCTTCCATTACAACACGTGACACTGGGACAATATCTTTCATCGCGTTCGGCTCACAAGAAAAATTGTGTCAAACTGCTCAGCAGCGTAAACCAAATTTCATTGAAACGTCCGACGGATATATATATACTTCAAAACCCTCGCTCTCGAAACACCCGTTCAACCCAACGCGAACCTATCCAAAACCAATCCCTGCCTCGCACATCCTTAGTCCTCTCTTCAACCCCCTAACTTGCATCAATCTTGCTCTGCAAAAACTGCGGCGCCTCCCCAGCCGCCTCATCCCCATACGAAAGATGCGCCGGAGTGATCGTCAACGTGCCACTGCACACAAGGTCGCCAGTTGCACAGAACACCTTCAAGTTTGCTTGAGGATAACTAGGGATGCCGCCGCGATTCTGTTGGTTCTGCGTGTATCCGAAGAAAACGATGCCTTTGACCTGTGCGCGGACAGTGGCGGAGAGTTTGGGGACTGCACCGGCGATGACGGCACTGCCTTGGCTGGGGGCCCGTTAGTTCGTGTGATTCATGATGATCGGATAGGTAGAGATTTGGGACTGTTTCTCGAAGCTTGGTGTTTTGAGTTCATAGAGAGGGTTATAGGGAGACGTACGAGTATCCGCCAGCTACGACGGCTGAATTGGGGCACTTAGTGTTTGCTTGGTTGAACAGCCTCACTGCTTCATTGATCGCTGCCTGCGATGTGCCGCCTGGCAGGAAATTGGAGCCTAGATCGGCTGAGTACGGGCCACCGACACCCTGAACCCAAACGTTGTTGGCGCCATAATTTCGCTCGAGGGCGTTGGCGAGAGGAGGCCCCGTAAGCGATCCCTAGTTCAAAAATTAGCATTTCTGGCGGAGGAAGCTTGCACGGGAACGTTTGCTGAGTTCATACCATGTTGCCAGCCTCAGTGCTTCCCCTGGCATAGATCAAGATCGCCCTTGGGCAAGGAGCACTCCCTGTCTCGAGCTCGTTCCTGGTACTCGAACCCAACTGGCGGATCTCAACTTCGTACACTGGCTTGCCATCGACATCGTACACCGGCTTGCCGACGGCAATGGGTGAAGCTGACGCGAGAGCAGTCAGAACGGAGACGACGAGAAACTTCATCTTGAATGGTACTGAGGTGCAGGTTGACTGAGAAGTTGGGATTGAGAAGCGAAGGATGAGGGCAAATGAGTGCGAATGAAGAACTGATCTGTGGATGTCGAGCCTATCTCCTGGCGATAATGCTGGGTATTTATCTTTTTCCATCTCCCCTGATTTACTCACACATACCGGAAGTTTCCTACTGTACTATGGCTTACAGCCTCGGAAGCGTTAGAAACAAACTTTCGGCCATCACCATCCTCCCGATGCAAGCATCCCTCCACATTTTGGCTCTTGCAGATCTCCGCCGCCTACCCGTCTTGTTTTGTTCCTAGTTAGGTAGTGCAGATCCGACATTAGTCGACCTTGGCTAGAATATACACCGCCGTTGTAGGCGTTTTGCATCTAAACATTTGGTACATATGGAGCAGCCAATGTTGGCGACCAGCTACATCGCGGGCGTATATCAGGAGTTAAAGTCTGCACGAAAGGGCATTTAGCTTGAAAACGGCATGGCGCTGCTACGTGAGGAGTATCGTCCAACGTGATGGGTGGAAAAAGTCCCGCGCCGGGGGTGTTTCTTGGAGAAAAGATAATAGTTTCCAGTGATTGGCGCACGTTAGATCAACCGAGGTACATTCGTCTATCTTGGAGTGAATGAAGCTGCAGGTCTATCCGCTAGATAGCTCTCCTTTAATCTCTCCTGCCTAATCTCCTCGTCACTATGGTGTGTTGCATGATGGTGGGTGTTCGTGTCCTACAATGATATCGAGACCTCGGCAAGGAGGTGTAAGGTTGTTCAACATCCGTCAGGGGTCCCAAGCCACCCGTTAACGCCTACGCTAAACTAGTCTACCCCATACCCCACACATGCACTCCGACCATGCCAGATCACCTTTGAGATCCATCCTGGTTCCTGGCCCCTCACTTGCCGATAGGGTAGACTAATGCGATAGTGAACTTGGTAGGTCATGAGACTATTGGAGGCTTTCTTCAAAACCCTAGTCGCTTCGGTGCAGATTCCCAAGGCAGTATCACAAGCATCGGGTTGACCTGGATTGTGTAAGACGCCTGACGATCCTGTTAATCAGCCAATGATTGCACGACGTAGCTTTTGCTTGCCTCGGTATAGTTGAACTCACCCCACAAAACACCATCCGATCATGGAGCTACCACTATTTTGCTTCATGTGTAAATCTCCGTTGGATTATGGCTGCTTCAAGCAAACTATAAACTGAGACAGCCTCGGTATTCAGGCCACTGGCGCCATCAGGATGCTGCAGAACAATCTCCATTGCAAGAAACACTCCACGCAAGAGAGCGCCCTGAAAGAGGTTGAAGAACGAGAAGCCTAGCGGAGTCCTCGAAGGTGCGGAGAAATGGTCTCTCGCCTCGGCCTACCTTGATGGCGGGCTCTGCAACTGGTCACCAGATGCTCATGGATGCCCAAAAGAAGGCCTAAGGGTCTCCATAGAGCGGGGCACACTCCAAATCACCTTCCATGTATCCTACTTCCTGTCAACGTCTTCTGTTACACTCGCTTTTTGCCAAAATATGTATAGTTCAGAACAGGTTCAAAGGTGCGTGCATGTCTGATACCATATCATTATAATTATTCAAGATTTTCAGAAGTGTTATCGGAGGTCCACTTAATAGCACCTTAGTCGAAATTGACGCCTCCGCTCAGGAAAGGTAGGACCCTTAGTACTTCAACTGACTCGATCTCCTCGTCTTCTTGATCCACCTCGCATCTCTCTTCGACAATTCAACCGCGCTCCTCTTCCTCTTAGCATCACCGCCACCAATGTTCGCAGCCGTGATATTTCCACACTCAGGCGTCGTCAACCTCGGGCCAAACTGGTCTACAGCCCAGATGAGAACACCATTCGACCACCCAAAGCCTTCTACAACCTCGTACTCGCCGCCTCCACCCGCTGCATTTGTGCTTTCGTCGCTGTACTTCTCGAAGATTGTACCGTTTCCTTCCGCATTTGGAAGTTGCGGTACTTCCTCTGTCGCACCACCAGTTACTCGCCATGTGCAGTACAGGGAGTCGAGATAGCGCTGTGCGAGGCGAAGCGCGAGGTCCTGCGTCCACACGTAATCCTCCGTCGTCTCTTCGTCATCCTCCTCACTAACTTCAAGTGGCGTGTTAAGCAGACCCTTCATCAGAATATACTGGAGTGGAGGCCAAACATTCGGTTCATCCCACTGCTGTCCTGTAATGAGATTTGTCGCTGCAATCGCACCATCGCTATTCTCTAGCAATTCTTCGACACGTGCAAAGACGCGACGCATCGCTTTGGGGTCGTTCTTGATAGATTCAGGTGCGGCGCCCGTCCAGAAGGGGTAGAATTGCGCAATCTGGAACCAGATTTGCTTGCCGGGCGGAGCACCAGAGAGCGAGAGGGGTGTACTGGTGTTGTCTGCTAGAGTGTAAATGTTTTGACTGGATGAGGTGAGATTGTAGTCGAAGTAGCTATAGTGCTCTGGCGACCAGAGGAGGGTTGTCATCGCCTCGCTGCGGTTTTTGGCGCGCCCTGCCCATTCGCGCGCAGCGGAGTAATTTCCCTCTCGACGATGGAAATCGGCGATTGTGATTTCGTTGTGGTATAGAATGGAGTTGAGCTCGACTGGGATGATCTCGATAGTATTGAGAGAGCGAAGAGGGAAGAAAGTGTCGGTGACGGCGTCGGACGGGTTCGCGATCCAGCGGGCAGAGTAATCCCAGCCGCTCTCTGCGCCGGAGGCGAGATTTGAGTACAATGTAGCCCTTTGAGTCTCATTAAGAGGCTGGGTTGCGTTGAATTCTTCGCCTTCTTCATTGTAGTAAGTGGCGTTGTTGGCAGTAACATAGTCCTCGTAGTACGATTCTGGTCGCGGCTGCGTGTTCTGTACAGCATAGTGATTGAGTGAGTAGTTCCTGCCGGCGCGTTCAAGAGTCACGGTTCGGTTATTTACCCAGAATTCGTATTCCTGCTCCAGGATAGGCAGAGCGCGTTCGAGCAGCGTGTAGTTTTGGGTGTATTCGACGTAGATACGGACCATCTGTGTTAGTAGTGGTGGCTGTGATCGGTTTTCATAATATCTTCTAGCACCGTTCGGCACGAAGCCGATCTCCTCGACCAGATCTAAGAAATTTTCGATGATGTTCTCAGCTATCTGGGTGAACGATCCTTGGGTACGAAGAAGGCCTTCAATAACCCAGAACGAGTCCCAGTAATAAGGCTCTCGGAAACGGCCTCCAGCTACGACGAAGGTCCTGTTGACGGGGATGAAGGAATTAACACAGCCAGAGCAGTTTCCAGCTCCGACATAACGGCGGGTGAGATCGGGCCAGATGTCGATGACTTGGCGAGTAAAGTCCTCGACAACGGAACTATTAACGCTTTCTAGGAAGTCTGGTTGCGTCTCAAGCTCGTCTTCTGGCACTTCTTCCAGCTCAGAACCTGCTTCGCCGAAGTATTCGGATAGGAAGTCGTTGAGTGCGGTGTTGTTCTCGATAGGTCTCGAGAGGTTGGCAAATGCTGCGAGTACTTCATCTAGTGGGCGGGTGGTCGGCCTATGCATTGTCAGTTAGGGAGCAATCTTCGTTCAGCAGTCCACCTACAGATCGACAAACGTCTTTGAATCCTCAAACGGTCTTGCGAGCTCGATCTCACGAAGCAAGTCACCATAGCAGTATATGGGCGAGTCGCAGGGCGCAATCACACTACCATTTATGAACAGTCCAGTCGCCAAAGGCAAGCCTGCGATGAGGGCAGCGGTCCAGGAACGCATTGCGGCCATCATGTCAAATCCAACTCACGACGGGAAAAGCCAGAGGACATTGGTTTCGTGAAACACGCTTCCATTGTGCCCATTTAACCCACTCCTCGTACCACACGAGGTGACAAAGAAACCTGTCAATGCACCGGCAAAAGCGAACGTGCACGCAGTACACGTACGTGGCTGACTGGAGTAGCCGGGGACGCGCATCGTCAATCCTTGGCGTCGTCCAAGAAGGTACAAAAGTCACGATCCGAGCAGGCCTTGGGTTGCACCGAGAGCTTGAACATGGCCGACGGCTGCAAGTGGATGGATCAAAAGATTGGTGCTGATGGCGTGCTAAGAACGGTTCCCCGCAAAATGGCGTTGCGGCTGCTTGTTGGGCGTCTTAGCGTGATGTCATACCTGTCAGATCCGGTTAGTACAATGGTAACACTGAATCAGCGACCTGTACTCCGCTTCCAAAATCTGCACGTCATGCGTCGCGGTGTACCGGCTAGCCGTGGGACTGTCACTCGCAATATTGTCTTCGAGCTATGTTACAATGGTCCTGTGGGCGATATGAGAGACTGAGATGAGAAGTTGTTTCGTCACGTGTTGTTCTCATATCAAGTAGCGTGCTTGTATATGCTTCGATTTTCAAGAATATACGAGTACGCGACCAGCGCAATGAAAGAAGTCGGAATAAAGATCAAGAAGTGGCATACAAAATGTGATAGTTACTACTTGAGGAGAAGCTATGATCGCTTGTTAGGCAAGTTTGAGCTGCTAGCCCTTGGCTAAGACCGCATAACTGGCCAGCACCTACATCCGAGCACCCACCCATAAATGCCGCAGCTGCATTTCGTGTGAACCTTCTGCGATCCCGTTAGCTGAGTCCTACCACGACTAATACTGAGTTTGTTCACCACGAGTTAATCTTACTCCGTTGCCTAATCGAATTTGCACAAAGCGCGACATGTCCCAGTTCCACCTGTACTTCTCGACAATTCAACCCAGGGCATTACTAACAAAGATCAAAACGCCATAAACTTCTCCAAAAGAGGCCTTCCAAGGCCAAGGCCATTGAGATACTGGGATGTCCCTGAAACCTGCCAGCACTTCGCAGTACGTTTCCATTCTCGTCCTCTTGCAGACTCAACTTCCCCTTCTCCTTACATACTGCTAGCTTCCAGTTTCAAATATGTGGTTTTTGTTCGTCTGGTCCATTGAATTGGATCTTTGAAATTACCGGAACTGATGTGATTCAAGAAGCCGGGCTTCGGGGAAATAAGCGCCTCCTTGAAGAAGTGGCATATCTGCCTTCTTTCTAGACACACGCCTTCAGCGGTCGGCTGACACAGCTTACCTCACTTGCTCTCTCATTAGAAGCCAAAATCTTGCTCATATCTCATGCGCAATTGATGCACGGCGTATAGTCAGCACTCCTCACAAGCTTTACCTTATTATTTGTTTGTCCGTCACCCATTTACCGTACTGTTGCCAAATCACACAAAATATAGTCTCCCACAGCATAGAGTGACACGATCAGGACCTCAAGATGAAGTCGCTCACAGTACTCCTCTTCGTCATCATGATCGGCCTCACTGTCGCTACTCCTCTGAACAAGAAACCTAAGCCTCCAAACGTCTGCGACACGCCAGACTGTAAGTGGTGCTGTGATGCAATCAACAAATACCACTTCGTAGGTTTCTTCCAGATGCTTTTCGCGTCATTGCTAAATATTATCCCGACAGAACTGTGCTCTCTAGCATCCTGTTGACTTCTGTCGGCCCATGTGCCAGAAGAAATTCTGCGGGGGTGAAGATGGAAAAGATATAAGACAGGCAGTGGGAGGTGGATATAAGGATTCTTGCTGACAACAAGGTAGTGCAAAAGAAACGTGCAAACTCTGCTGCTGCAAGAATTTTTCCGCCGCTCATCTCCCCGTTGACGGTTCAGTAGATGGCCCGAAAGAACAGACAAGTACGGCTGGCCATAATACGACCAATGACGCCAATGCGCCTGAATGAACTGAGGCCGAGAAGGACGAGGCAGCAGCTCTGGAAAAGTCGGTCGAGGCTTCAAACACGACTGAAACGGTCAAGCTTGCAGCTACTGACAAGTTTGATGCATTGGAATAAAAAGTAGTCTGGTACTTGCTGACTCCGATGTCTTCAGCATTCTCTCTGGCGGGGTCGACATGATCGATAATAAAACGAAATAGCGGACACGCGGGTGATTGTATCTAGATTTTATTTTATTGCTTTTTTATTTGGGGTGTTCGGGTGACTGACATCTAACTCGAGCCACACTAGGCGTACTTGTCATCTGAAAGGACTTGATATCGGGCAGAGCTTGTATAGCTCACAGAGAAGCCAATATTTCAAATATATCCTCCTTCTATTCATGATGATGCATTTTGACCCCAGATCAGCTCAATCTTCTCCCCTTTGACCTTAGAGTTAAACCACTCAAAGATCTCTACCTCACTCTGCACAGCCCTCGCCCCTTCTAGCACGTTGCTCTTTGCCAACCTCTCAGTCGCAAACTGCAACTCCAGGGTCGCCAAGTTTCTCGCAATACACGCTCGACTGCCAGCACCAAACGCGAACCAGTACTTCGACATCTCTTCCGTAGTATTGAGCCATCGCTCAGGTATGAACGATTGTGGATTAGGGAATACGGAGGGGTTAAAGTGCAACTCGTAGCCTGAGCAGCCAACAATAGAGCCGGCGGCAAAGTATGTGTTCTTGAAAGTCCAGCCATCTAACGGCACAACGTGGGGAAGACGGGTTGGGTTTGCCATGCTAATCCGTAGGCCTTCCTTGACGACCGCATTGAGGTAAGGTAGAGCTTGAACGTCCTGCGCATCTTCTCCAAGTGCAGCATTCTCAGATACCTCTTTTTTGAGTCTTCTGTACTTCTCCGGATACAGCGCCAGGTTTCGCATGATAGTTGCTAGGTTCATACCGGTTGAGTCAGTCCCCGCAAAAACTAAGTCCTTACATTGGGCCTTTGTTTCCGAGTCACTAAGACCCGCAGCTAGAAGACGTCCCGGATATGTCGTTGACTTGGCTGTCGTATTCGCAACGAGAGTTCCCACGAACTTATCAACAAGGGACATGCTATCATCCGTTTCCCGATCCGCCTGCCACTTTGCAACACCCCACTCTAGCCAAACAAAAACCATATTGGGCAGATAGAAAAAGCGTCCTACGGCCACGAAGGCGTCTACAAACGCACTCACGCTCAAGACAGGACCTCGCTCGCTCACACCATCGTAATTCTCTCGAAACAAATGCGTGGACACCGCATCTACCGCCAAGCTCCTTGTCAGGTTCAACACATTTACCGGCCTTTTACTCCGACTCTCCTCTGTCAATCTCTCTACCATGCGGTCCACGCAGCCCCATATTGCCTGTTCATTTTCCCTCAAACTCTTCGTCGAAAATAGCGGCATGATCGCCTTCGCCCTTGAACTCCTATACTCGGCATTGGTAGTCGAGAAAATTGTCTTGTGTCCATCAATATCGAAGTTTGCGTAACACGGGGCTTTTGGAAAACCGCCTTTTGAGACGTAGATGGCCGGGACGGCATCAGCGTCGCTGATGTCAACCTCATTCGGAGATACACGGACATAAGGCCCGTATCGCTGGTGGAGTAGGTGAATTATACTCGCTTCGTCGCCAATGTAGGCGTGGTAGTGTAGCCAGAGAGACGTGGTCTTTGGAAAGAGGGGCCCGGGGATGTGAGAGAGTGGGTGAAAATAGATCCGGTATATCGAGCGGATAAGTAGGAGGGTCAATGGTGCAAGGAAAAATGAAATGAGTGGATGAGTTTGAATCCCATCAAGAACAACACTGTGAAGTGCCATACTGGCAAATGCGGATTTGATGTTGGTACCTACATTGCAGCTCTTGCGGATGTCATGATTTTATAGGAGTTGTGGTTGGTTGAGTCACCATCGGCCATTAGTGGGGTACGATAACGGGCATGATAAGCTCGATCGGAATAACAACCATTCACCATGCTTTATTAAAGGCATCACACCCTAGTTGAATGAACCCATCCAGTTCATTGCTCTGTTAGACATCGTGCGCACCGTATCTGGCCCCTCGACAGCATTTAGTTATGTGACGTCACCTTGGGCCTTTTTTGTTTTTTGCATACATAACCTAAAGCAAGCAGCACAGTCTCGGTTGAACGTAAAGGCGCGTGGACTCGACATCGCGGTCAAGGGTAGTAGATGGGATGGTTGCGTTGAAGATTAAAACAAAAGTTGATCAATTGGTCCCAATCCATAATCCAAGGTGCTCATCTCAAAGTGCCTTTCTTCCCTTATAAAACACTACGTTACTGACCTCAAGGTCTCATCGACCATTCCCTTCAATGCAGCAATCGCATCCTTATTCCTCCAGTCACTCCACTGATGGTTCAGCAGGCCCCAAGTTTCCTCATAATCCTGCGTGCCACCTCTCGTATAGTAGCTACCGCTGATGACCCACACTGTCCACCCCGTCTTCCACTGCGGCATCAGCTTGCGCAGACATGTTGCATATACGCCGCTGTACGAATTATCTGCTTGAGTAAACCCAAATTCCGTTAAAACCACGGGCATCCTATTGATGGCATTAACGTAGGTGGCGCGGAAACCATTGTCCCATAGCCCTCCTTCAATGTCCCCACACTTCGACGCAGAAGTTTGGTAGTTATGTAGCTCCAACACCAGTTTGTCCCTATAACTAAAGTCTGACAGCCGGAACCTTTTGCCGCCACCCAGATCATCGCCGGAAGGAATGGGTGTGAGCTTTGTGTCATAGTCGAGCCCAGAGAGGAATACCAAGATATTCGGGTTCGCAGCATTGACAATATCGGCTGCAGCTTTGTTTTGGTCATACCAGACTTGCCAATTGTATGCGAGGGAGTTTCCGGCGTTATCGGGCTTGCGGTACTCGTTGCGAAGGCCGATGGATATCATGTTGGGCCATGCCTTGCTCTGCACAGGACTGTTAGTCTCAAATAAACGAAGTGGATATGGCAGATGAGATGAGGAATAGCAGGAGAAAGAACGTAAACACATACGTGGTCGGCCATGAACTGTAAACCGCGCTTCCAGTTGTTCACGTTGAAGTCGGTATCTCCAAACCACGTATTGCCGTCGCCTCCGCCGCAACACCACTTTCCTTTAGACATGTGGTTATCGAGGTGAACATAGATCTGCTGTTTTGCGAGTTCAGCTGCGACGGCGTCAAATACCTGCATCATATCAGCATCATCAAGAAGCAGTCGTCATCGTAGACATCGTACCTGCAGCCTTGTAGTCGATGCAGTGAACTGCGGGTTGTTCTTGATCACTTGCTGCAACACTTTATCTCCATTACTCCCCAATCCCTTCTGGAATGCATTCTGCAGTGTCACGTCTCCGCCTCTATCCTTAATATCGTCGATCATTTCAATGGCAAATGTCAAGCGCACAACATTCATGTTCAGACTTTTGATCTTTGAGACAATTGACTGAACGGATTGGTACTGCAAGCCTTCCGGGATCATGACTTCACCTGCGCCAGGCCAGTTGGCGCCGACATAGGTGAAGTTTTTGCCGGTGGAGTCGACAACAAATTGTGTGGAGGTTTTAAAAGGCGTGTTGGGAAAAGCGGTGACGATGGACGGGAGTATTGCCGCCGCAAGGGCGGGTAAGAAGCGCATGGTGTACAAGTGAGAAAAGTTCAACCCCGTTTTTGGCGTGAACAAAGTGAGATATTTGGTGACAGTCGAAACGTATGGTTGACTTATAGGCTCATATTTGAATTCGTCTTCGACCGGTTGTCTTTCCCTATGCGGTATACCATCAGATCCTTGACCTTACCACTATCATTCATAGGTGTTAAACAAGTACTGTATATGACGGCGCACTATATGACAATGAGATATTATGAATATCTTCCCTCACTTGGCCATCTATAGTAATTTTCGCTTACTGGACGACGCATGCTGATTGGTGCATTGGGTTGGATAATTCAGCTTTAACCTAAGCGAATGATTATTGTACAGTGTGGAGAACCCTGCACGTTCATCTATTCGCCTAGTCTTATAACAAGCTCATTTGGGCTCTGAGAATAGCGTCTCATAAATGGCTGCACTATAGGACCATTGGCCAGGAAAACCTGGGCGTCGGGCGATGGCTTTCCCGGGCCACTTTCGCATCGGGGCATTGTATGACCGAAGGCACATTGCCTGAGTTGTTGGTTCATGTTACCCCATGTGCGAAATTTTGTTCCCATGGCCATTTTAGTTGACCTAGTCCTGATTAAGTGTTTCTCACCTTCGCAGTTTCCCCATTTCCCGGCTGACCATCTTGTTAGTCTTATTGGTAAGCGTCCTCGTGACGTACTTTATCCACGAAGTGCTTATCACTAGATTTATCTTTGTGAGCTTCTACACTTGAAGTACAGCGAATGTGTTCTTCCATCGCTATTTACTTATACTAGACTGTGTAGTCTTCCAGTCACGCTAGCCTTCGCATCTCGGTAAGTTATAAGCGAGTTAGACCGCGATAGAAAGATCACGGAACACGGATCACGGATCACGGAACACCATTTCACTCACGGGCTCATGGGCCGAGGATCCTGTAGGAATTCCAAGTTTGGCTACGCTCTATGGAGAGCATTGCTCAATTTCAGAAATGCCTGTTGGATCACTGTGGGTCACTAATGTAAAATAGCAGTAGCTTCTGCTTAAGTGCAACACTCCTGGACAGTTATTGCGGAGTTAGAGTGGAACGGATGTCTACCAGTTCCGATTCTATATCAGCATCAGGAGCACGCGAGACTCAAGGGGAAAGGAAGAAGTCATGCTATCCTGCTCGTGTCATTGAATGCGGGCTCGTTGGGCACATCACTTCTAGAAAGAGCACATTAGCTCTTGAGAATACAATTTTACCAGCTGACAATCTATCCCCGTGCATCTCCTCAGTTCTTCTACTTATTGTCCAGCACTCTATCATTGCCCTGAAGAACAAGCAAATACCGGTTTGACTAAGACAATCCTAAGATCCGAACCCCATCTAAAGGGACGAAGATAGGAAACAACCGGTTTGTAGATGTTGGACAACTGCTTTTCGGTGCATTCAGGAGGATGCCTCGGCATCAAGGGACTTCGAGTCCCTACTTCACTACACGACACGCACGAGATTAGATGCATCGTTATTTCTTCGAACGCCCTGAGATAGCCCATCCACGCAGGACTAGTGCTGCCTCCTGCATGACAGCCCCGCCAACAGTCTGAAGATTTGGAGGGTAGACAAGAGGAGAAGTGGACCCAGTTACCCGCTTTGATCTAAACCTTGTGCCAACGAAGCTGGCACGCGGCAACTTTCCGAGATTTAGTCATTGCCTTGGTTGCGGACTAGCAACCTTCTCCTGTGTAAATGAAATTATAAGTGACTGTAGTCCACTTGGCTTAATCCACAGCAGCGAATGTGGACTAATGTAGGCACCTCTTTGAGAGACGGGACAACTTATTTCTCTTCTACATGAGAGGGGTTTGCAAAAATGATACCAGAGCGAGATTCGGTCGACAGCTGAAGCTGCAAGTAGCCGAGACACCCGGACGGTACTACATCAGCTCTTTGTATTCGCTATGGATGTGGCCACCTATCATGCGCAATCCTACTCGATACGATAATCCTAGAATTAATGGGTACTCTACGATAGTTTGTGCTAGGATGGTTTGTAGTAATCCCGCTAGATGATTTCGTGGAGTTGGGCAAGCTGTCCTGCCTCGGCTGTTTCACTGCAAGTCTAGTGTCTGATTTGACCTAATCATGAGTCCTGGATTAAAAAAAGGATTAATATGCAAGGAGAGTTCAAACAAAGTACTAGAGCTACAAGGATCCGGCATACTTAACTGCATTGGAACCGTTGTGCGGACCGTTAGCGCTGCTTCTCAGCTATAAATTGCGGGGTACATGTCCTATTCCGCGATAGTAGCCAAATTTCGACGACCCACGCATCGTTGAAGCATGTTACCAAGACTTTAATGCAAGGCCGCTCTTGAATATTCTATTTGCCTCGGCTTATGATCCCATTGTCGTATCATGAGTCTAGAAATAGTCACATGATCACCATCCCAAACTCGCCTAAGTATACGGTCCCCAAGTTTACATGGCATGTCGATAACCTGTCTTATGGTCGCCGGTCCCCTCGGAGTATGCATGCCTAGAAATTTACCTTGGATACAAAGTCTATGGACCGAGGAAGCAAATATGCAACTCGACATCTCAATGGCCAGGTATCGACAACAACGAAATCCCTCAGGATACAGCCTACTCAAGAGATGGATTGAGAACGGCGAAAGAACCATTATTAGATAATATCGCCGCAAGCAACACTTTAGGTTGTTGTTCCAAGCCTGCAAGTAGTCGAGATACCGAGGCCATCGAGAAATGAAGGGGTCTCTGAACTCGATGACTGAGATCTTGTCTGAAGCATAAAGAGAAGTACCAACTTGAGTAATGGATATTCCACCACCACGAGCAACTTCCAACAGTAGGCCACTTCCAATTAATCAATTCCTCAACCTATCAGCTTAGTCTATCTCTTCCACGAACAGCATCATGAAAACACTCGTCATCTACTCCATCCTTGCCGCTCTATGCATTGCTTCACCCATCGCGGTGCCTGTCCCTGAGGCAGAAGCAGAAGCAGAAGTCCATGTCCTTGAGGCTCGTCAGTCAAGCTCCCGAAATGAGCTCGAGACCGGCAATAGCGCTTCATGCCCTAGAGCCATCTTCATCTTCGCCCGAGCTTCGGGAGAACCCGGAAACATGGTATTTTTTAACTTCAGATAATCTAGTATACTCGACTGAGAATTTTCGTTAGGGCATCACCGCAGGCCCGATTGTAGCCGACCGCCTAGAAAGCGCCTACGGTGCATCCAACATCTGGGTCCAAGGTGTCGGCGGCCCTTATACCGCCGGCCTCCTCGACAATGCCCTACCCGCCGGGACTACCCAAGCCGCAATCCGTGAAGCACAGCGCCTCTTCAACCTCGCCGTCTCAAAGTGTCCTAGCACTCCCATCGTTGCAGGTGGCTACTCCCAAGGCACTGCCGTGATGTCGAACGCGATTCCTGGTCTCAGCGTTGCGGTGCAGAATCAGGTCAAGGGCGTTGTGTTGTTTGGGTATACGAAGAATTTGCAGAATTTGGGTAGAATCCCGGGATTTCCAACGAGTAAGACGAGGGTTTACTGTCAGGTGACGGATCTCGTGTGCTCTGGGACACTGATTGTTACGCCTGCACACTTTTTGTATACGGATGAGGCTTCGATTCAAGCTCCTGCATTCTTGAGAAGGCAAATTGGCTAAGTACTGGACGTCAGGTGCTTGAGGGAGTTACTGATGAGGATTGAAGGGTGAGTGCACGAGGATTAGACTTAGGTATGGTTCGTAGTTGTAGATAATATATTCATGTGCTAGACACTCGTTCTATGTTACTTCCATTCACATTTTCCCCACCAAGACTTAGGTCTACTCCTTTCTTTAGAGTAGCTGAACATTAGGAAGGTCGGTGGAAATTAACCGTGTGGGATGCATCTTGTTCATTGTACATAGTTTTAAGACGGAAAGCGACTATTTGTTTTTGGACACCACTCGAGCTTATTCATGCCATGACTATGGTGTGGCACCCAATGACTAATTGATAGATATGTACCGAGGACGTCAGAAGAGCAAAGTATATACAAATCAGTTACCCGCCTTCAGCAAACTTCCAAGGTCCTTCAATAGCTCGATGGAACCAGTGAGTTCGCCCAATCTTCAACCGTCTTGAATTGACTCTCCACATTATCTGGTATGCCATTCCCATTAGCATCCATCCACTTTGTACCTCCTGTGATAGTCCCCGGTCCGTTCATTGGAGCTGCATTTTCATCGCTAATGAGCTGTCCAGTCCTTCCATAGCTCTGCAATTCCGTGATAAGTCGCTTATCCACAGCATCGCGCACCTTGCTCGCTCCCACAGATGCTTCAGCAAGCTTTAGGGCATCTACTGCGGACAGAATCTTCGAAGGAGCGGGGAACAGAAATTTCGCGGTTTGAATGACCATGCCGCCGTAGTTGGATGAGGAAGCGCTGAGTTGCGCACCATTCAGTGCTCCGTTCTTATCGGAATCGTAGAAATTTGCTTCAACATAACCCTTGAAGTTCGCATTTCCCCGAGTAAACGCTGTTACGCTAGTGCTTGGACCACTAATGAAGTAGTTCCCAACGATGTTAGCTTCTGATGCAGCACTTGAGTCGCCTGCGATATATCCGCCACCGCCGCCCCAGTTGTAGACTACATTGTTGGTGAAGTCATTTGTACCCTTTACTTTCGGATTCCGCGTCTTATTGTCAATGTACAAGTTGCGGAAAAGAGAGATGCCGTTGCCAACATTTGTTTCCATTAAGCCACCGCACGAATGCGTTTCGAGGCCTTGCGCGATGATGCTGTTCTGAATGGTGATGTTTCCTACATCACTACCGCTAATGCTGAAGGTCTCGTCGCGGCCCCACGATACACTAACGTGATCGAAGATCATGTTTGAGCCTTCGGCAATGGTAATACCG
Organism: Phoma sp. ATCC 74077; assembly: GCA_033682645.1. Classification (NCBI taxonomy): domain Eukaryota; kingdom Fungi; phylum Ascomycota; class Dothideomycetes; order Pleosporales; family Didymellaceae; genus Phoma; species Phoma sp. ATCC 74077. The sequence goes on along the minus strand of JAWDJC010000016.1, from coordinate 946,117 downwards.
TCCTTTCCACTAGTTCCACTCTTTCCCATGCGGATACGGATGTATCGCACGATAGCTTCGTCGGCGTTTGAAAAGCTCCAACCGTTGCCGTATACAGTTATCCCGTCACCAGGTGCAGTTTGGCCAAGGATAGAGATGCGTTTTGAAACGACAAGACGTTCTTTGATCTTGATAAGGCCACCGATGGAGAATACGACGATGCGGTCTGGTTGCGATACAGCGTCACGAAGAGACCCAGTGCCGGAGTCGTCTAGGTTTGAGACAACATAGACTTTGCCGTTCCGGCCGCCGATTGCGTTGCGTCCGAAGCCTTCGGCGCCAGGGAAGGCGAGAGCAGAGACCGTGCTGGCCAGCAGCGGAAGAAATGAAAGGATATGCATTACCAAGATCAGCTAGAAGAATGTAGCATGGGAAGTGAGTTGTGAGAAGTGAGGAAAGAAGTCAGTAATTTAAGGTTTGGTCAGGAGCACGCTTGAGCAATGGCTACCGCAATCCCTTATATTTCGTTTGCTCGGTCAATCTTGTAAGAAGAATAGTTGTTGCATTTAGTTTAGTGGAGGAACATGTTGTCTTTTCCCTTAATTTACACCGGATGTTTGATCGCCTGGCGCGCAAGCTAGGGTATAATCCTCCAATCGCGCACGTCGAGAACGACCGGGGTAGTACTACAATAGTGATTAGTTGTCGCGACATGTCTAATTGCTCTATAATGAGGAACATTTCGATTTAGTACTCGGCGTTATGTCATCCGAGGTCTTCCTCGTGCACCGTCTGCATCTAATACATACTCCGTCCAGTCTTCACCTCCCCAGCAATCACACCTTCATCCCCCAATGCAGCTACGATATCCATTAGCATGTGATCACAGCCTGCAGCTGCAACTATTCCAATGGTGACAGGAAGCGTCTCATTCCTCTCCGTCACCCTGCTCAAATACGTCCTTTCTCCTATTGGTACTGTAAAGTCGGGCAGAGCAGCCATCACAGCCATCTGGTTTCCTGGCAGTCCTGCCCCAAAGATCGGACTAGGTGGGCTTGTATACATATCGCGGTAATCAGGTAGTCCAGGCCCCATAGGGTAAAGGACCAGTGAAGATTCACACGTTGGTGTTAGCGTGCTGCGAAACCACGATTGGAATGTTTGATAGCGCTCAGTAGCGCTTTCATAGCTTGAGAACGGAAGGGTTGCTCCTCGCTCCCATCGCGAACGAGTTTGTGGGTTCCAGTAAGCAAATTAGTGTCTCTCCCATAATGAATTTGAAGTTGTGGTTCCTTACCAGTAAGGTGCGCGACCAAATTTAGCGATGTATCCTTGTTTGAATGGCAGGCCGAGCAGGCGATACTGGTCATAGTTCGTGATGTTGGAGTAGGTGAGGCCAATGTAGGATGCGAGGCCATCGGTGGTATTGGAGTAGACATTGAAGCTCGCGTTAGTGTTGATAGTTTCCACGCTGGCATCTAGGAAACTAGCGAGCTTCGTAATGAATTCGGTGTAGAGGGGCATACTTGTTTCATTGACAGTTGGCCAGAATTCTTCCGGTAGGACGATACGCTTAGGGTAGGTTGTGTATGCTTTAGCAGGGTACCATTTTTTGTGCACAGCTTGGAGCAGTTTTACGGAGCGCGCAAGTACGCCCGGTGTGTCGAAAATAGATGATATCGGTAAAATACCATCAAGCGGGAGAGAAGCGTTCGTTATACGCATACCAAAGAGGCCGTTCGCTTGAGCGGGCAGTCGCACGGAGCCACCGGTATCAGAACCCATGGCAATGTCCAACCATACATAAGACGCTAACCCGGCGCCAGTTCCTGCCGAGGAGCCTTGTGGATGCTGGTAACCATCGCCTCTGGGGTTGAATGGAGCAAGCTGATCGACGTAATCAGCTGTTGGGCGTTCACCAAGCGCAAACTGTGTAGTTTTTGTTTTCCCAATAACCACGGCGCCCATATCAATCAGTTTCTGCAAAGCTGGTGCGTTTTCGGAAGCAGGGTCAACGAGATCTCGATATGCTCGGTTGCCGCCACTTGTGCGTATACCCTTTAGGTCATAGATGTCCTTCACTCCAAAACGTTTCCCGGAAAGTGGCATGTCCTCGGTTGGAGGAGGGTAGTATAGACGCGATGGTACCGCTATGCTCAAAGCACCGTAAGCATCCGTTAGAGCTAGACCAGTGACAGGAGTGTAGGTGCCGTTTGCACCTTCAGTCACTGACTCCACAAAGGCGAAATTATGGTCCCAGTATAAACGGTACACTTTTGTGATAGTACCTGAAGGATGAAGTAGATACGGCCCAGACATCAGACCCACGTTAGATGTCTTATGGATCTTTAGGCAGCCGAGCGAGTTGAGATACGTTACAGCATCATCGGACAGGGTGCTAGAGCCGCCTAGGATCAAGGTGGTAAGGAATGACTCTGAGTAAACATCGTCATCAGACAGAAACCTCGAGATAGTTGACTCCAATGCTTCTGTGGTGATGCTAGTCTCTGGCAGTGACAAGTAGGTAATTGGTGTTGACTGGGCGATGGCCCATGACTCGTCGGCGATTTCGAGGGTAGCTTCAACCAGATCCGGTGAGTAATAAGATGTCGAGTTAAGTTGAAAAACACTAGCACCTTTGACTCCAGCAATTAGACAGAGTAACGATGTAAACCTCATGGCGAGGGATAATTGGGATGCTTAGAACGAGAGATCGAAACCGCGCCGTAGTTAGACACCGGTGCGTGTTTATGTAGGTATCACATTACTCGCATTCAGAACCATCAGATCCACAATAGGATACGGGTAAACTGCACAAGCCTTCTCTTCCGCATTTTGCTAGGAAAAAGTGGGAGAACGGAGGTTAGTCTGGGGTTGATAAGGCAAGTCAGAAACTTGGCATGACATCATTGGATCAAGAACAGTTCGAATTTAACTTATCGAGAGATAAGATATGAAAGGATTGAATCGTTGGTATGACAAACACGATTTTTGTAGGATGATAGGTGGGCGCCGTATTACAGATGGGCAGCGTGAAAGTTGAAGGATGCCGATGGCGGGGCTTGGCAAGATGGGGTAACGGGAGACTACTCCCGATATCTAGATTCCCAAAGTTCCAGCAATACTGTACTGTGTCCCTCTTTACAGAGTGAAGAAGAGTAGCTAAATATATGGACTTAGTTAAAGACCTCTACGCGGAACAGTGTAGAACGAATTTGCGGGCGGAAAAAACATGAAATGGATTCAGGCCATGGTATTCTCAGAGACACGGGAAGTGACCGATCACAAAAGTCTGGCACAGAAGTCGCTGCAAGAATTCTAGTTATACATGATCAGGATCTTGTAGAATAAGGTTAAACCTGGTGTATCGACCTGCCATGGCCCACATACTAGATCCGACGACGACCCAGGTTGTTAGCTTCAGCTCCCGTTCGATGCTCTTTGGCCAGTATACACCTGCGATCTCAATCCTCACTGTCCAGCTCTTCCAAAAATCCCCTCACTTCCCTACCCAAAGGAACCAGATCAAACCGAATAGGGTGGTGCAACCCGGCATTCCCCTTCCAATAGACATGCCAACCTTCCGGTGCCGCATCCTTGAACGGCTCCCATCTCCCTTTGAATCCCGCAAACCGCAAGTTCGAATATACGCCACCTTTACTAGCTTCGTCGAAAGCCCACTGATCGGCAATGCACTCAAAACCCTCCGGACATGCTTCCGGATCATGTTTGGAAGAGTCACGCATTGGGCCAGGAATGTTTACGATGGCCATGCTTACAGTCCGCGTTCCGGCCTTGGAGTTCAGCGCTGCTAGGTAAGATGTCTTTGACAAGTCGTCGCCAGTAGTCTCCCCGCGAAGAGCATAGGTGCCGTTGGCAAGGCGGATAGGGTGGAGTTTGAGAGGTGGAGTTGGAGGATGAATAGTAAAGTTCTCAAGACCTATGTGATGGGAAGTCGGTAGGGTTACGAGCCAGTGGCCATCCCACGGCTTTGTTGGCCTATCCTTTGGTCAATATTGGAAATGAAGTTGTAAGTGAGATATGCCTACGCGTGCGTACGGAGGTAGTAGAGCTGCTCGGCTTGAGATTGCTGAGCGTAGTCTTGAGCTGGAGCCGGGCGAACCGTCGTAACAACCAAGAGGAGGAAGCTGACGATGTTTACAAGACGCACCATCATGTTGTTTTGCCAGATAATGGAAATGCTGGCTGCGAACAGAGTGGAAGCGAGGATGTACTAGCCCCGGAGACGAAAATTTAACATGTGCCTAAAGATCGTTTGTCGCCAACAAGCGGAGTAAAAGACGGGAACACAGTAATCGTAGAGAAGAAGCAAGTACTCTCGTGTACAAGCGTATATGGTGTCTTGATACCCTCGCTCTTGTTCTATTGGCGGCTTCCTGGGCTTGCTCGATCGCTATTCAAGGCCTTTTACTAGCACTCGAGTGTCAGTAGTCAAGAGAAAGGCGTCATATTTAATGGAGAAGACAATCTCGAGAGTCGCTGAAGCGCCCATGCAAGGCGGGAGGTGCTGCAATAAACGCATAATGTGGTGCGTGTCCCTAGCTTTCCTGGTTCAAGGCTGCCACGTGGTACGGCAAAGCCTCGGGATGTATCTTTGGAAGACTTAACAGGCAAGGTCATATCAATAGGCTGGTATTAATACTGTTATCCAGAAAAGCCGTATACCATGCGTAGCCAATGGTAGGTATTGTCGTAATTAAACGAACGTCAAGATGCCATTGCAATTGCTAAGTCTCAAACATGGAGGATGCACCCAAATTTCCCAAAGCGCTTGCAGTTGCAGTTCACCCTTGCATATGCACTCCTGTACGAACGTTGCCAAGGAATGAGTCTTGAACAGCATGACTGAGAGCCTGTGACTATCACAACGTCACACAGATCCGAATCAGAGGAATCTCGGCTTCTTCTGTTTTGACGCGTATGATGATGGTGATGGACTGGGTCGCTTACAACCCTTCTCCGGATCGACATGAGAACCGTCTTTGCAGCCACGGTTGCTGATGGGTCTATTGCAGCAACTGTAGACGGCCATGCCTCCTTCTCGCTTGATCTTTCGTCCTGGATGAAAAAGGCAACCTCCAAACTCGCCAATAAATGGTTCGTGACATTGAGAGCATGATCGAGTCTGGGATTCGGACCTGATTGTGGGCACTGGTCGTCTGGTGTCAGGTGTCTCGAGGTCGACGTGCGATCCGAATTTGCAGCCAAGATCGCTTAAAGGACCATTGCAGCAACTCCATGTAGCTATGCTACCTTCTCGCTTGAATTCACGTCCTGGGTGATAGATGCAAACGTCATCTTCTCCTGTAAAAGTTTCGTGGCATTGAGCGCATAACCTGTCTGCCTTGGCGGACTGTCGTGGAATACTGGCAAGCCGCTCAGAGACAGATAGAGAATTAGGGGTGCGGTTGGTGGTAGACGAGCTTTTTGGCATGTCTCGTAGAGGAGCACGAGCTGTGTCCGCTCGCTGTGCACTGCGTGGGAAAGCTCCCGGTACGTGAACATCGTCAGTATTAGAGTCAGCGTCTGACGAAGCTGAAAGATTCTCGCGCTTCGATCGCGGTGTGGATAAACGATCCTGAGTCAAAGCGGCATGGCGCTGAGCGGCATCAACCCCCTTCATGGTCCTGGACTGATTATATTCGCGGACAGATGCAGGAAGCCGAGGATTGCCCTGGTGAGCTTTATTCCACGCAGTAAGCCGCTCCTTCGTACGCTCGTAGGCGCCATCGGTATCATCTTCGTCTGTATGCCTGGTAGCTGAATTGCGCGACGTGTCTCTACGCTGATTGATCACTCCCTGTGCAAAGGGTGAGTGCTGGGCTAAACCACGTGCGACCGCGCCAGATAATGCAGGTGAGAGCTGGCAGAGATGAAGTATCACTTTCTTCAAGGCTGCAGGATTGCTTGTGTTGATGATTTGCGCAAGATGGTACGGGTTAATTGGTCGTGCTTGCTGGTGAGGAGCAACATTCCGAACGGAACCCACGGACTGCTTGATTTCGTTCTTAACATGTGTCATACCGTTTGGCTGTCGTTCGCTTTTGAAGAAGGTTGGTAGTTGCGACTGACGCGGCAGCATCTGAGGTCGTTGTTCTGGTTCAGGTGAAGAAAGGGTTAGGTCGATCGTATCTACATCGTTCTCCAAAGAATCCCATCCTTGGTTTCTTTGTGTAGACGCCATAGTTGATCCAAAATAGAACAAAGCCAAAAAAAACTGATGTGCTTCAGGTTGAGGCTGCAGCGTTCAGCTGCGAGTGATCAAGTGATGGCCGAGTGGAGATCGAATGGATCGCTCTTAGCGTGACATGAAAACGCCTAAGGCCTGCCAAATCACGTGACCTTTTGCGCACGGGCTCTCTCACCCGTTCGTCCGCCACAGATTCCTCCGTCATCTCTATAACCTCTACTTCTGCATTGTCCAGCTGCACTATCAGACCGAATGGTCGAGTCACGAGATGCTTGAAGATCTTGCTCGGGCAGTAATTGTCCACCCTTCATCTCCCTCTTGTAACGCACCATGCTTAAAATGAAGCTCCCAGCACGGACTAAACGCCAATTCCACCAACCAGACAGGTCTACAACTCCACTACCGGGTCCGCAGTCTGGGGTACAGGTGGCGCAACTCCTCCGATGGCTTGTTTCGACAGTGTTTATGGCGGGACAAAGGCGCGGTGGGAAACGAAACTTCCATCCGTTATAACTGCATGGTAAGTGCTTGCGGGGAGTGCCTTAATCTCGACGGACAATTGCCCAGAGCCGGCGGCATATGAGGTCTGCTATATAGAATAAGTATTGCCTGGTCTCTTCTATCTGTCTACATTCGCTTTTTCTACCAATACTTTCTCTTCTTCAAGATGCTTGCATCACTAGCTTTCGTTTTTTCACTCGCTGCTGCTGCTGGGGCTGCGCCCGCTTCGCTTGTTCCTCGTGCTGGTCGCACATCTGCTCCTTCTGGCTGCCTTTCCGTCAGTGGATCAAGCACATACAAGACGGTTCAATCTGCCGTCGATGCTCTCAGCACTTCTAGCACCACTGCACAGTGCATCTTCATTGCAAAGGGCACATACAATGAGCAGGTCTACATTAAGGCGCTCAAGTCGGCTCTTAGTATCTATGGAGAGACAACCGATACAAGTAGCTACTCCGCAAACACTGTGACAATCACACAGAAGAAAAGCCAGGATGACTCCTCTAATAACGACCTGACTGCCACGCTGCGCGCTTGGACCACCAATCTGAAGGTATACAATATCAACCTTGTCAACACTCGCGGTCAGGGCTCGCAGGCTCTTGCTGTTAGCGCCAACGCCGACAAGCAGGGCTACTACGGCTGCCAGTTCAAGGGTTACCAAGACACCATCCTCGCAAACGAAGGCGCCCAAGTCTACGCAAAGTCCTACATTGAGGGTGCTACGGATTTCATCTTCGGCCAAAAGGCCAAGGCATGGTTCGATGGCGTCGATATTGGGGTGCTAGCTGCCTCAAGCGGATACATTACTGCCAACGGTCGCGACTCGTCGTCCAACCCATCCTACTACGTCATAAATAATTCCAAGGTCGCCGCAGCCAGCGGAAACACTGTGAAGGCTGGTGCTTATTACCTCGGTCGTCCATGGAGAAACTATGCTCGTGTTGTATTTCAGAGCACCAGCATGACTAATGTCATCAACGCTGCCGGGTGGAAGATCTGGAACAGCGGTGATGAGAGGACTGATAAAGTGGAGTTTGGCGAGTATGGCAACTCGGGTGATGGGTCCCAGGGTACTAGGGCGAGCTTCTCGAAGAAGTTGTCGGCCGCTGTCAGCATTTCAACCGTTCTGGGCAGTGACTACAAGAATTGGGTCGACACTACCTACCTTTCTTAAGTTGTTTCTGTCGCGGGGCTAAGGGCTCATTTGAAGGCCTATTATACCTGAATATGTAGTAGCTTGCTTTCTGTATATATTTTCAATTGTTCAAAGCATATCAGGTTCCTCGTATCAAACATTGGTGCTCATTTTACAACCGGGAGGATACATTGCACTCAAGTCTGTTATATAATCTTCGTCACCACGCTAACACCCTTCACACTCCCTCGTCAAGTTTCGAGTATATGATGTCTCAGTCATTCCAAATAATCTTCGAAGATAGTTGGAGAAGAGTGTGCAGGGTCTATGGCATGCGCTTATTGCTCCACGTCCGACAAGAAAAAGGACTTCATCGTTAGTGGAGATACGGGTTGCATCGTGCGAATGAATGAGAGAGCAGCCTAGGCCGCAATCTTAGGGTAGGCTTTGCATCGAAAGAAGCGACTTTAGTCTCTTATATGCTCCAAATGAGTTACAGTATTATTGATACTGAGCGGGTAACAGAAATGCAAGGTCACAATGCTGACGTGGGCAGGAGAGTCTCCTGGAGACTTGTTCCCAGATAGTCCCTGCGCATTTCTCATGCCCTTTAGCCTAGGCTAAGCAGCCATGAAGGTTGATGGCAATGAGAGCTAAATTGATTGAGGACTTTTTCTTTAGCTAGAGCTGTTGCTGGCGTTCTGGCGAGTGCTGTCGTTCGCTCCGCCATTCTCACTGCTGTTCTCTTTCCTCGCTGTTGCCTAACAAACTACTTTCTTCATCCACAACCTCCGCCTTCTTCTGTGCAGCAACTGCTGAGTTCCTTTGTAAGCTCACCCATACAGCCGCACCGATGATTAGCAAAGCACCGAAAAGACTTTCTGCAGGCGGCGTAGTCCCCCAGATCACGCGTTCAACGATAAGCGCAAATACAAGTTGCAGATACGTCAAATTAGTCGCTCTGCCACCCTTCTCTCTTTGTAGTCCCTCTGTGAGGAGGAACTGGAGTAGAAAACCAGTCACTCCGATGATGGCGACCAGGCCCCACTGTCCTGCATTTTGAGGCATAACGAAGTGCAAATCCGGGTGGATGGTGATGATTATCGTTGAACCGACGGTCGCAATGGCTGCAAAGTAATTAACGCTAATAAGCGAATGTGAACGTTTGCCGATTACACGAATAGTAGCATATGCGGTGGCTGCGCCGAATGTTCCTACGATAGCGATGAGGATAGCAAGCGCCCGTTGCCGGGGAGGAGTTGGAAGCGTAGGCGCTTTACCTTTCGGTAAACTTGAAGATAGAAACGCCAATACATGCGGCTCCGGCTCGCCAGAAATGGGGTCTAGCGGCGGACCGGGGAAGAGCCAGGGCGGTCTTGCAACGAACAGAACTCCAGTAAAAGCGATTAATCCCGCTAGTGCCTCGTTGATCGTGAATGGTTCTCGCAGCCAAACAAAGCATACAAATGCTGTCATTGTTGGGATGATGAAGGTAATCACCGTAGCATCAGCGAAATTCAGCCAGGATAGCGAGTCTAGAGAAAAAGGATTAGCACCCGTCCCATCACTATAGATCATGCTGGCCGGGCTGGTTTACTTACAGTAAAGTCCAAATATACCTATAAATCCAGCAGTCCCTCTGAGCACCAACAACTTCCTAATCCCCCGCTGGCCTAGAGGAAAGTCTGGGACATGGTGATACCACATATACAATGTTCCCAGGATTGTAGTGCCTAGCATGCGGATGAAGATTATTTGCAGGGCATGAAACTTGATGGTAGGGTCATTAGCTAGCAGCTTTGCTGCTGTGTTCATCTACGGTTCTCATGTCAGCGATGTAGGCTTATGTTTGAGCAATAGTAGTAGGAGACGAACAATAGAACCGCAAGTCTGAGCTAGGAATACTAGGAATAACCCAAAGTTCCTGTCGTAGAAGCTTTTCAGCCTTTGCCGTGTGCTCGTATACAGTGACGGCTGCTCATCTTCTGCATCTCGGCCCGGGCCGGTTGCGGGTGGTACTGCGTCAGTTTGACTTGGCCCTGCAAAGGCCGTTGAAGATGTAGCTCCGTAGGTCATGATATCTCGAACAACGCACACAACTGCCTACGGAGACACCACCTACAACAATATGAGGCAGAACGTAGGAGCAGGATGCACAGGAGCGCAAAATTGTCATGGGATCGGAAGGACCCACACATGCTGGGCTGTGAGTGGCTGAACGCCCGCCTCTAACCATTTTTACATAAGCGAAACTCCCAACTGCGCTTGAAGGCTGCACAGCCCTCTACAAGGCTTAGTTCGGCTATGGAAGATCCAAAATCACTTCGACTCTCTTCTCGTGGGATGGATGAGCCAATGTGAACTGTGAGACTCAGCTTTGAAGTGTCGCCTGCCGTTACCCACATTTCATGTCTTGTCCTTTCTCTTCCGCTCGACTGTAGAACATATAAAATCTGGGCTATTCAAGAGTCTCCGCAAGACCAAATGAAGGTCCATATAAAGTTGCCGGAATATAATGCATTTCTTCATCCATTAAATCCAACATAAGATTGTAGGCGACTCATCCCATCGATAATTGTGAATTGCTGCAGCAGTAGACGTTGTAGTGACAGGAGCCTCTAAAATCCAGAAAGAAGGTCCAGCAACGCCAGAGAACCAGCACATACCATACCATGCTTCCCATGCGAATGACGAAGTCATGTGTAATGCGATTACGACCATGATAATGACTGGCCTAAAACAATTCGTGATATTACTGTCTTTACATCTTGGCTGCAATATTTACATCACCCACTGTAACACTAAGTTAGTTTCGCGTACCGGGCAGGAAGAACGTCTGCGTTATCCGCTCAGGCCAAGAGTGGTCCGATACTCTACACGCAGAGCGAAAACTCTACCTCGAAACAATGCACCCCGTACTCATCGATGCCATGAACTTCCTCCGCGATGAAGGGCGGGAGATTAGCTGCTACGCTAATAATCTGTGGGATGTTGTCGATTCGGAGACACATGTGGCGAGTTTGGAGAGAACGTTTGGCCTAGGCTTCTTCGATGATTTGATGTCGCTTGGATACTGGAGCAAGAGTCATTGGACGCATATCAATATCTACGGTGGGTTCTTGACGTATGCGAAGAAGCTTAGCAATGTGCTCTCGTTGCCATTGTTCCATGAAATATTTGTGTTGGAGGCGAACCAGCAGCAGTTTGAGTATATTGGGTGTCATGACAAGACGGGTATGCTGAATATGTTTCATAGGTAAGACCGCTAGAGTGTGTCATGTACGCAATGAGCATTAATATCATCGGATTTTCTAGATGCAAGTACAAGTAGGACTCCGCATACCGTTAGTGGGGCTCTTTAGCGTCGTCGCCTTATCGCCTTATCGTGACTGCGGGGGGGCGACCGCGACGCGACTGCGCGTTGGAGCATACTTCAGTTGGAATCACTGCGATATTCATCAGTATATCAGTCAAGGCGAGGATGGAACATGATAAGCAAAGAAAGCCGCATGCGTAACTCTATATGAATAACTTCAGAGAATGGTGACGCGGCTAACAATGTACCCCGCGAAGCATGATAGGCGGCGCGGAGCTTAGGCGGGGATACGCCAACACCACTCCATATTCCGTCAGAGCGGCTTCAGCTTCTCCCCTTGTCTCCCTTATCTTGTGCTTGAAGTTCCAGTGTCATGATCGTGCTGAAACCTGAGCTTCTTCAAGCGTCTCTAAACTCTTCCATTCCCTCAGCTCTATGCTTCGTGCCTTGCTGGCCACTGTTCCGGGGTCCGAGGACTCGCTGATGCCTGATCCTATTAGAGGTGACTGATTCAAGGCATGATACATTTCTACCTGCAGTCTCGATGAATGCTGACCTCGGCATCCAGCTCAAGTTCTAACCACCGCCGATCTTTTCTCCAGCATAGTCCATTCCGCCTTCCCCCACGATGACCTGGTGGCGCCGTGACCCATCACTTTCCCCAATCAATCGCTACGCGCAGCGTCTCCTCCGATCCCATGAAGCCGCCCTCCGTACCCGATGCTTCTCCCGCACACCTCCCAACTCGGCCAAACATGAAGATGATGATGGCAGCAAACGGCCAGCGGGCATGTCGAGTCTTGAGTGGATGCAGCTGCAGCGCTACAAGCAATGGAGGAAGAGGCTAATGGATGATCCATATCAGGCAATGTTTGGGGCGAGCAACGATATGTTGAGTGGAAAGGGGCTAAAGGATTGGGAGTGGATTGGTAAGACCTTTCCCCGGTGGATGGTGAGGGAGTTTGGCATGAACGATCCACTCGAGCAGGACAAAGACACCAAGAATGACGGTCCGCGTTGTTTTCCCAAACAATATCGAATGATGGGGCTAATTATCAACAGGGAGGCAATATGGCGAGAATCCAAGTAGAGACGAGGTCCCACCGGCACAATCAAGAGAAAACAGCACCGCTTCTACTAAATTGAACGATCCGAAAAGAGTCGAAGCAATAAACGAAAGTGACGTCTTTCCAAAGAGACGAGAGTCACACTTCCCACAGCCGTCATTCAGGGCAACGCGACTCGACCGTGATGACTCAATTGGTATAATATCTCCCTCCGATCTTAGAAGACCGCGAGAGCAGCCTCATGTGAAAGTTGTTGGAAAGGCTTCAGAAGCGCAGTCCGCGCTGGATCTGGACAAACATGAAACCAAGCCTCTAAAAAATGGCCCCCCAACTTTTGCATCTCCTACACCCATCTCACAGAAGAGTAGTACAGAGTCCACTAACAAACAGGTGTCGGAAGTACGGTCAGATATACCTTCCATTGTCGAACCTCCTAGCAATGACGCATCCGCTCGAGAGTCGTCTTTCATCGAACAATTCCTTGCTGATACGCCTCAGCATCAGGACTCGCATACGAAAAACCACAGCCATGATAGTACATGGAGACAAACGGCCCTACAGAGACGATCATCGCGTGGACTCATGTCTAGACCTGAGGCATCGCCCTCGCCAATAGCAAAGTCAAGTGATGATGCGGCGAACACAACCACGTCACATATATCAGCACCTATTGAATTATACCCCCCTCAGACCGCAGAAGAAACTTTAGAAACAAAGCCTGTCCAAGCGACGACTCAGAACAAAGACTGGCTCGTTCAGCAAGAGCCATCGACTGTGACTGAGAATGTGACAGAAGACAGCACTGGCATATCGAGATCCACATCAAAGATCCTCGAACAGCTACCAAAGGATGAAATCGACTTTTTGAGCGCAGCGGACATTCGCGCATCTATGGGCATCAAGAGAAGTAAGATTCCAAGCGACGAGGAGAGACAGGCAGAACGGCAGAAGCTGGAAGAGAATTTCAAGGATACGCACAAAGAAAGCCTGGACATCAACCCTATGATCGAGTCAAAGATCATCAACGACCAGCTTGTACGCCGCCTAGAACGTGAGATGCGACAGGCACAGGAATCACACGAAGTCACAACTACGCAGACAGAGCAGCATCCTACAAACGACACTCCAATACAAGAAAATACTATCGAGTCCAGTATCGACCGTATGAAGAGGTGGCTCGAACAGGGTGGTGCTATCTTCTCCAATCATTTCTGGCAAGATCCTACCGAAGAAGCCGATGCTACAAAGACAAAATTATTCTTCGACAAAGTAGTCGCTCGCATCCGCAAGGGTCGCGTGGCAATGAGGCAAGTAGTAGAAGATCTGGAGACAGACATTCCAGCGACGAAGCCTTTGTTGAAGCGACTGAGAGACGATGAAGAAATGCTTGACAAGGCCATTCAAGCACTTCGACTACGTTCAGGGACTGGCAAACCGCAAGGTCTAACGCCGAGGAAGCTCAAAGCTATTCAAGCACTACGCTCGAAATTCCTGGACACGGATCGCGAGCTTGATGCAGCACACACGACGCTTCGAGAGCTTGAGAAGATTGATGCTGCTAGGAGTGCTTCGCCAGCAATGAAGAGGCGACTCAGCATCGCGTCGAAGACTTGCCACAAATATGCACATCTTACACGCCATCTCATCTGGAGCCTCCAGGCTCGTCTTGAAGACCCCGAGGTGGATCAGAGTAGACTGGTGCACTACAAGGCCGTTGCAAACAGCCTGTTAACCTTAAGAGACACGCAAATGGCTCTTGCTCGATTGGTGGATCACGCCATGCAGGTATATGGAGTGGTACCAAACGCGCTAGACAATATCGAGTTTAAGGATCAGAAGGATGGTGTGGAGAATTCATCTGCAGCCGCAAAAGATGGAGAGCTGGAGGGGTCTTCGATCATAAGCAAAGTCGACAAAGCAGAGATCCGTGCTAATATAGCTGCCGGCGAACGCCTTGCTAACGAAGTCGAAGCGCAAAAGTCAGCTATGCGAGGACTTTCAGATGATGGATATGCTAGAACACCGAAGCTTTCGCTCAGGAAGACATTCGATGAGCGAAGCCCTCTTGCGCACAGCCTTTTCAGACCCTTCGGACCAGTTCTGGAGAGCCTGGGTAAGGAGACGCCGGAGAATGTGGAGGCAGCGAAGGCAAATGCAGACGCAAAGAAGAAGGTGGACGATGCGAAACTTGTCGCGGAGGTTAGAAAAGCCTATGAAGATGTCTATGGTCCAATCACTATAGAGCATAGACAACTGGCCGATCCAACCGAAGAGGCATGGGGAGAACAAGGCAAGGACGTGAAGTCTTTTGAGATGTTGAAGGAAGATCCTGCATCAAGTCTAGTAACAGTGACTTCCACCAGTCCAGCAACGAAGCAGAGTATTGAGGTCCCGGAAATGGTCACCACGCCGTCATTGATGTCAACAGAACCGCTTCCTACCACTGTACCGGAAACTCCAGAAGCGGAAGCCGAAACGCCACGGTGTAGCCCAACAGCTATTGTGGAAGATTCAAGTGAAGCTTGGCTTCCTTTTGCTGCAGTAACGGAGACAACGCCATCTCCTGTAGCTACCGCTGCTGCTACTGAACCTAACGACCCATCTCCTCAACCAGTCTCTGAGATATCATCTGAAACCACGCCTTCCAGTTCGGTAGCAAACCTCCCCACACATTACACAATCCTCATCCACGATTCCCAAACTGACAATCTCTCAATTACAACATCAACCACCGGCCCACCACGCGATACCTCACCCGCCTTACCTCTCCACGAAGCGCTTTCAACCCTTGATATACCCGCGAAGTTCATCCCATACATCACCGAAGGCCTCGAGGTTGTAAATGCCAAGAAAGATATGTTAGTCCTCCGCGACGCGCTCGACGAAGCGTCCTCAACACGATCATTCGAAACAATGAGAGTATCCTCGTCCACCACACCAAACGAGGACCTTGAGACAGAACGCAAAACAATGAATCCGATAGACGGCACAACCCGCCTATCCCCAACAGGCTACGTCGGCCCTGAAGAGAGTCAAGAACAGCTGGAGAAAGAGTTCGAGGAGAGGAGAGAAGCCGCTGGTAGGTTTAGCCGTAAAGAAAACGAGCAACAGGAGCAGTCGCAAGAGCAGAAGGAGACGAAAGGGAGGAGGAAAGGTGGTGCTAGTAGCGTGGCTAAGACTGCGATTTGGGCTGCGGCGACGTGTTATATCGTTGGTGTTTTTGGGGAGATTGCTACAAGTCCGTTCAAGGCATGAGGAATTGCCCACATCTTTCGCAGAATTTCTTTGAAGATTGGAGAAGTTGTTTTGAGAGGAGATTAGGCGTTTTTGTGCAGGTAATTTGGTAAACGCCACTCATGTTGGATTATTTTTTGAAGCGTGTAGGATGTATAATAGGATAGGATATACCCGGCAATTTGATCTCTACTTCTCTCTCTAAATTATACCACTACGAAGGAGCTCGTATTTTTTGAGTACTGGCTCTATCCCCGCGCCTACATCAACATCAGTATTTCAAAGCTAAAGTACACTGTCACCACCACACCTACTAATTAGAGTATAAAATAGTAGCTATGGATTATTTGTATACATACAGAGTTGAGGATTCTATTGCGTTGTCTTGTAGTGTAGAGTCACAATTGCTGTGTTAAAGGAGGCTAGCACTCAAAAAATACAAGCTCCTTCGTACTAATCATCAGTGTCAAGAAGTTTCTCGAGCATACCGTGCCATTTGACGGTATCAAATAACAGACTGTCTACCCCAAGCAAATCAAATGGAAACAAGTTCTGTACATCATAATCAAGATTCAAGGCCGTTCTGGCTACTTTTTCCTTCTCCTAGCTATCGTGCACCGCTTTTCGTTGTCTCCATACTCTTTCATCTCCACTAAGGCGTATACAACCACGGCTTCTCCCCGCCCTCGCTCTTCCACCTCCGCAACAACCTCTTATTATACAGAACATACACACCAACCTGCACAATCGCAAACACCATACCGACCGCCACCAAAATAGTCTGCGTCCTCAACCCCTTCCGATAAAACGGCACATCATCAGCCCTATAATACTGCGTCCCAGCCATCAGACCACTAATCGCGCTCATAACCCACATAGCAATACTAATGCTGCGCTCTCGCGGGTCTTTGCAGTTTAGCTGGACCCATGAGTTGTGCACGGGGTGGTATCCGATAGCGAAAGCGTTGACGGTGGTCCAGAGACCCCAGCGCGACCACTTCCCTACGTGAGGGTGCACAGCGCGGGTGATGATGAGAATGAGAAGGTAGAGGGACTGGGCGATGATGACGGAGAGGCCGCGCTTGTTGGTCTTGTCGGACAGCCAGCCGAAGAAGAAGACTACGCCGAGGGCGAGGAAGCCGCCTACGCAGGCTAGTGCGTTGGCTTCGATGCGCTCGAATCCTAGGGCCATGATTATGGTGGGTGTGTAGGTTGTTAGGGACGACCATGTTGAGAAGACAGCGAATGTGGAGACGAAGTGTGGCCAGCGGCGGTAGTGCTTGACCGTTTTCCAGACGAGGGAAAGGGGGATGTGTAGGCCTTGAGACCCAGGTTTGCGTGATTCGTCGTCGGCTTGGAGTCTTAGTTGTAGTGCCTCACGGTCCGTGTCTTTGAAGCGGATTACGCCAGGGGATAGTAGTGGGCGAGGATGATCGGGCGACCCTGGCAGGAGGAACAGCAGTGTGATTGAGACACACATGGTGAAAATGCCTTCCACTATTCCATGTTAGTGTTGAGGTTTGATCCATGGTCTGAAGGAAGACGTACGCAAAAATAACCACTGCCATCCTTTCATCCCGCCGTGGCCACCAAGCTTCAATATACCGCTCGCCAGTAACGGACTGATCGCATTACCGCCGAACATGCCGAAGAAGAAAACAGCGACTCGTTTGGCGAGCTCTCGCTTCGTGTACCATGTTGACAACGTATAGATGCCACCTGGAATGTATCCAGCTTCACACAAACCCAGAAAAGACCTTGAGACCAAGAAGCCTGTCTTGTTCTTGACGAAAACCTGCAGAGTCGCTACGAGGCCGAAGATGAAAACCTGGGCTGAGATCCACTTTCGCGGGCCAATCTACAGGATTTATCAGTTTTCAGTCTTGAGAGCTGTCGAAGTTGTCACGGTCACTCACCCGTTGCAGGATAATATTCGACGGAATTTCCAAAACCACGATACCGAGGAACATCAATTGATTGCCCAAGTTGATGGTATTTTGATTCACGCCGATGTCCTTTGCGAAGCCGTCCGTCAGTGCGCTGGCGAGGTTCATGCGATCCAGCTGGAAGACGAGAAGGCCCAGGAACAGCAGCGGAAGCACGGTGGTGTCGACTCTAATCTCAGTCAGCAACAGACGTAGAGTGTTGAATAAAGGACAGAAAACCTACTTTCGTCTTGCACGAAGTGCTAAAGCATCCTTTTCAAGATCATATGTATCGCTAACATCACTTTGCGTCCCAGGTTCAAAGACACCCTTCTCTTCAGAAGTAGCCATGATGCAGGACCTGAACCAAACCCTCGGAGATCAAAGCAAGCATGTGGGAATTAGTGCTGAATATACCTACCAACATATTTTCCAAGGCTATTCCGTGATTCTGGGCAGTGCTGGCGTAGTGGCTCGCCCAGATCGGCATCCTCCACCATCTCTTATCATGCCGACCGTTTATGCCGATGCGAACGATTAGTTTGGTTTTCTTTTCCCCGAAGTGTATGGTACTCGCTGACCGAAAACCAACCAGATGCCCTGATTCTTGAATGTCAAAAGTGAGCTGTGATGTTGAGTGGTTGATGGAGTGGGGCCAAGACTCGATGAACAGGGGTTAGTGCCATTGCGCCATTGCTGGACTTCATGTCGCAAGTTTGGCGAAGTCGAAGTAGCCTCGACTAAACCCATAGCATGGACTATCACATGGATACCACGCGATGTAGTGGAGAATTGTGGAAACGTAGAAGATATGCCAATGCCGGCCTGCCGCGGTCTAAAGTCGCGTTAACCCAGGGTTTGCGTGACGCGACTTTTTTTCCCTTTGACATTTCTTTCTGTCCATTGCGATTTCAGATTTCTACTTTCGCAAGTTGAGAATCTCGAAGGCAAAGAAAGATGCCAATCAAGCGGGTAGCAGTGATCGGGCTTGGTCCTGCTGGCGCCATCACAATTGATGCACTTGCTCAAGAGAAACAATTCGACACAATCCGTGTCTTTGAGCGACGAGAAGCTCCAGGAGGCTGCTGGGTTAACGATGAAGCGCCACCACCGAACTTAGACCCCTCAAGCTTCACTGCTCTTGCCTCGCGCCGCGGTGATCCAACTGCTCAACCACCTGCAAAGCTCCCGGGACAAACTCCAAGGTCGAGGCAGCCCCGATACGCGGAATCTTCCGTCTACCCTTACCTAGAGACAAACGTCGCCAACGTGCCGATGTCATTTTCCAAAGAACCAATTCCAGACCAACGCAGCAAGCTCTCGGTGTCGAAACACGGAGAAGACACGCCCTTTCGCCACCACTCTGTCATCCAAAAATACCTCGCGTCGCTTGTCAATCGGAATGGTTATGAAAATCTTGTGTCGTACAACACCACCGTTGAGCTTGCCGAGAAAATCGACAATGAGTGGAGACTGGTACTGCGAAAAGACGGCGACGTAAGAGGAGAAGACGAGTGGTGGGAGGAGTGGTTCGATGCTGTGATCGTAGCAAGCGGACATTATAGTGTGCCGTACATCCCCAAGATCGAAGGACTAGAGGACTTTGAACGAGCCCGGCCAGGAAGCGTAAAGCATACAAAGATGTTTCGGGGCCGTGATGCTTATCGGGGAAAGGTAAGACACATCGTCATTTATGGATGTTAGGCAAGAGCTGATCTTTTGCAGAAAGTAGTAGTCGTAGGCGCATCCGTATCGGCCGCTGATATTGCTTACGATCTCGTCGGTATAGCTAAAGGCCCGGTATACGCTGTCATCATTGGCCACCGCCCCAACGGGTACTTTGGAGATGTCGCGTTTCAGCACCCTGGTATCGCTACCAAGCCATCCATCTCGCATGTTTCTGCTTCAAATGGCGAGCGAACAGTGCATTTTATCGACGGTACTTCGGTCGCGGACGTTGACGAAATCATCTTTGGTACCGGTTACTCATGGACGCTTCCGTTTCTGCCACATGTTGAAGTGCGGAATAACCGGGTCCCAGGATTGTACCAGCATGTCGTATATCAGAAAGACCCAACACTACTCTTCGTCGGCGCAGTGGCCGCAGGACTAACATTCAAGGTCTTTGAGTGGCAAGCCGTACTTGCCGCACGCATACTGGCTGGTCGTGCAACACTTCCTCCGCTGGAAGAGCAACAACGTTGGGAACAGGAGAGGATCAAGAAACGCGGTGACGGTGTTCCCTTCACGTTGATTTTCCCGGATTTCGAGGACTACTTTGAGACTTTGAGAAAGCTCGCTGGTGAGCCGAAGCAGGGCCAGCCTGGACGAAGACTACCACCGTTCGACAAGCGCTGGGTGGAAGTGTTCATGGCAGGCCATGAGAGAAGGAAGAAGTGGTGGAGAGACGAGAACGCGAAGGCGAGGGACTCAGCTCGAGCGAAACTATAACTGTACATCTTTTGGATACATACCAACTTGCAACTGCGTCTCGTTTGTTCATTCCGAGGTATTTTCAATGTGACAGGCTCCAGCATGAAAGGCTCGTCAATGTTACAGCTAAAATAGATTTCATATAACAATCAGCGCAGCCACCTAGTTTAGGACCTCATGTTGTAGAGGACTGCACAAAGTAATGTCTCCTGATGTGGAAGCGCGCCGGGAAATGGAGGAAGAAAAGCCTCATTGCGCATGAACCTTTGTATGACTAATCTGCACGTTTGCCGTGAAGTGTCTCATAAGTGTACTGCGTCAAAGTATCTCCTCGAACAGAACGATAATCAAAGCTTTGTCACAGCTACTATGGAGAAAACGAAAAAATCAAAGAACTGACACGTACGAGACCCGTGGCAAATACATCAAGACTAATAGTATGATTGCTTTTATAATAACTGTAAACAGTAGGCTGATGACAAGCGCTATCGTGGTATATGGCAGCCAAGTATTGGTCATAAGGAGTTTGCAAAGAAAATTAAACGCGAACCGATAACCTCGCTATGCAGAAAAATGCCCCGGGGGGTTAGTAGATGAAAATGGCACACGGGGTAACGTACTCCAGCCAGCGCCAAATCAGCAAAATTCAATCCATTCTTGAGCTTTGCGAACAGACGCAGCGCAGCGACTGCACTCAAGCATCCTGCTGCAGCGTAGCATGAGTCTTCTCATCTGCCTCGCTCTGCCTCGGCGCAGCAAAGCTCTTCCTAACCACCATATCGGCCTTTGTCTTCGTCATCAACGCATCGCGGATATCCTGCTTGCTCCTGCCTGCCCAGCTCTCATAATTCTTGTGACTTAGCGGCCAAATCGGCATGTTGCCAGGTCGTCTCATGAATTCTCGAGTCGTTGGCGGCGGCTGGCTCGTAATAGTGTCGATGTCCATTTCGAGCTCCTCGCAGTAGGCTTCGAGGTTTAGATCGTTAACGTCGTGGCCGAAGGGGTTCTCGATTTCGCGGCCGATGGCGGCGAGGCCGATGATGATGTATGCGGCGAAGACGCACCCCGGAATCGTGATCCAGCGGAGATCGTCCCAGAGCTGGAAGGGAAGCATCATTACGTAGACCCAGGTGATTTGCGAGATGGCGATGGAGTATGCGATTGGGAGGGGGGTTTGGAGAACGCGATCCATGCCGGTCAGAGCATCATTGAGCTGGACTATACCAGTGACTATAAGGTTGTAAGCTGGAAGTTGAAATGAGAAGGTGGGGGTGAAAGCGTACTGGCTTGGTTCTGGTATAAACCGATTTTGAGTGTCTCGTTGTCGATGATGCTGTGGACGTAGCAAGACAGGTGGTTCAGAATCTCGAGAGACAGGTTACCGAGCGGCTTCTTCGAGCGCTTGATCCTCTTGCGGGGGTTTGACTCGGCAAATGTCACGCCCAGGTACTCGCCTACAGCCTTCGCCTTGTTCTTCTCCAGCGGCTTCGGGATATCGACTTCGGCAGCCTTGGCAAAAGTATCAAGATACTCGACACGTTCACGTAGATCCGGGTAGTCGATACCAGGCTCAAAGCGGAGGCGGTGTTTTACAGAGCAAGCAAAAGCATTGAGAAGATTCAGAGCAGATAGCTTGTTCAACAAATCCTCCTTGCCCAAATCGCCCTCGCGTTCAGCTGTGTGAATCCAAATCGTCCTCGCCAGATTCTGGCTCACGAAGATAAGCTGAGTCCAGTATTTCCTGCCCTCTGTATACCGCTCGTATGCAGTACTCGTCCGGAAGGAGATTGCTAGACCGACCACGAAACCGAGGACCGTGAGCAAAAGAGTGCTGACTGCGAGCGGATACACGAATTCGGAGATACAGGTAATGGCGGTAGACCAGAGTGTGACTACGGTCAGAGGAAGGATCATCTTAGGGAAGACGGAGCCGTGCATGCGCATGAAAAATGGCCATTTAGAGTGCTTGGACATATCGCGGGGACCAACCTACGTCTATTAGCAATTTGTACTTGACATTGCAATCGGAATTGAAGCATACGAAGTAGTCCTCAGCATCAAGACTGCCAGTGGTTTGCCTTCGCGAAGGAGGCTGATATGTAACGGTACGGTGTCGCCATGAGCGCGGGGATATTGGGCCATCTGATTCGTCTCCATTTTTGGCGGTGCCGCTTGTGGAAGGGATCTCAATCGCATCTGGCTTGAGGGTCTTGGTGGTGGAAGTTGTGGACGCCATCTTGAAAGAATATCGCGAGAATGAAGAAAGCAACTGCCCAGCAGCTGTAGTTGTGGAAATTTGGAAGTCCACTAATGACACAATGGATAGAGAACCAGAACTTTTGTAGAGACAGATGAAATGATTGAAGAGAGAAAGTTTAGCAGCAAACCTGGGGAAAGGAGAGGAATTGAAGCAATCCTTCAGTCAGGAGGATCACCACGATGTCTTAAATATAAAACGCGCGTATTCCCGCTCTCGCACAGAAGATTCCACCTAAACCATCCCGCCCACGGGGACTGGCTCCCGCTCGGCGGCCGTGTCAGACATGCACGCGGGCTAGACACAAAACCCATTCACGCAAAACGGTGACCTGGCCCCTGCATACCAAAACTCCTGCCCCTGAGAGAGGCGTCGAGGTCTGGCCAATTGCCGGTGGGGAACGTTAAGTAATGGAGCGAATGACGACGGGGGCGCGACCTGAGGCAGCAAGGGCTTGACGCGGAGCCCTGTTTCATGAAACGTATTTTGGCCACGCCAAGGCCATTTGACTGCACGCCGCGAAATGTGTTGTACGGGTTGTAGTCAGCATTGTCCCATCTTCCTTGAGCATGCCTGGCCCCCAACGTGCCCATTGTCCTCAATCAGTTCGTGAGGATGCGAGTGCCATCGGTTGAGAGTCTATCTTTGAGAGATACTGCAGCGCAGGGCTTTAAAGGGAAGGCTGCACATGAAGTCGAGGGATCCTGATCGGTAGACCTATCGTACTCGAGGTCTCAGGAATGTGCTGTCGATTTTTGATGAGCCATTTGGAAGGTCGAGACAATTGGATGGACGTTGGTCAGGGCAAGCGGCGACATGTGCGTGCCGAGCCGGGGCCGCACTATTCGCACTACCCCTGGCGCCAGCTGGATCCAGCGAATGGGGCCTTTCCGCGGTGATGAGATTTGCAAGCCCTGTCAGCAGCAATTCGATATGTCGATATGGATCGGGAACCTCTCCGACATGGAAGATGGCCGCAGCGAGCCCATGAGGGCATTTTTGGCCCTCGGGGCCAAAAATACATTTTCCGGAGCGAACACATCGCGGATGTACATACACGAGGATACGCCAGGGCTATCTTCATGGGAGCAATCCACACGCACATGAGCTACGTAGACGGGGCGAAACCAGCAAGCCAGCTCAGATGTTGTGGAGAGAGCTAGCATCTTTTGCCAGATCTGTCGTAGCTTATCCTGAGCAGAACGCCTAGCAAAGAAGTCTCCTTCTCGCAACATTCGCTTCAACAGGTGCCCAGAAACACCATCGAATTTACAGCATGTTATTCACTACCAGGGGAAACCAACGTGGATAGTAAGAACATGACGAACGACTCACGAGAGCTGAAGACCAACCAGGCTTCTACATAATTCGTTCGTCCTGTTTTACCTGTCCATGTTCATCTCCCGTGGTAGGTGACAACCTGCCGTACATTCCTGCGTAGAGAAGAGATTGTTACACGCCCAAAGACTATTAATATTCGGGAACCTAAACTGCGCTCTATTTCACCAACAACAACCCCCCAAATCACTCTACACTTTTACGCCTATTTCCGCAAACTCCCACCCCTAGCATCACCACTCAACTCCCTCGGCCCATCCCTCCCCTCCAGCTCCGCGCCTATATCCCGTCGTTCACCCATCTCAAGCGGCGCCTGCTCAACGGGTAACTCCTGCGGCGGCGCCTCATGCGCATAGGTATCCACTCCGTATTTCTGCTCGTGGACACCCATCGGCGCGTCCATGTACGCTACATCACTCCTGTCCATTCCGTATTGTGCTTTGGTTTTCTGCTTTTTCAGGCGGAGGAGTAGGAGCGCGACGACGAGGAGCAGGATCACCACGACGGCTACGCCGATCCCTATGCCGGCTTTTCCGCCTGTGCTTAGGCCTGTAGATGAGGAGGCTGCTGCTTGGGATGGGGACGAGGTCGAGGTCACGAGTGGCGGGGCGGTCGTGGAAGCTGAAGATGCGGGTGTAGCTGTTGATGAAGTGGAGGACGATGTCGACGTTGGTCCTACGGTCGCTGCGAGCTGGAATATGCTTGTTTGGTCGTCGCAGCACGTCTTGTCGCCGCAGCACCAGTTGTTGTCTCCGCAGTTCCTCACGGGTGCATTCTCAGCCGCGTACTACATATTCACTCATGATCAGCTCGGCTCCGTTACCGTTTCCACATCTCATATCCCCCTTGCACTTGCTTAACATGCTTCTTCATCCAACGTACCTCTGTCCCATTACACACATCCTTCAAACAATACGGACTCTGCCACGTCGGATCCGTACACCCAGTTCTCCACCACAACGGCGCGCCCTCATTCGTCCCATCGTACGCCTCATAATTCTGACACAACCCATTCGGTTCACACACATCGTCCACGACATTCGTCTCGCCCGCGCCAGAATGATTGATCCCGCAACACCCCCAGTCGTGCGAGGTGTCGTTGCTGCAAGGCTGGTAGGATGCATTCGCGATGCGCGTGCCATTGCGCGTGTAGCAGTAGCCGCTAACACCACTTAGTGGGAAAGCAGCGAGGAGGAGGAGGAGGTGAGGAAGCATCGTGGAAGCTGGGAGTTAGCGACAGGAATGGGATCGAATTCACATGAGGTGGGAGAGATCGACGTCAAGTAAATGGGTGTTAGGCCTCCCGATTAATCCTTATTTGGGTGTATCTGTTGCACGCACAGCACGGCACTAGACGCTTTGGGGGTTGGAGATGCATGAAGGATAACGCGCCAGGGTTAGGTATGCGCTTATTGGCTTTGTTAATGCTCGCGAAATTGTGATTGGGTTTGATGCATCCTTGTCCAATCCCTGTCGTGATATCTCGAAGGTGATGGTATGGGACGGCTGTCGTAGTATGCTAAAGTACAGCAGGTTGTTACCTACCAGGGGAAATAAACATAATAAAAACCCGAAGAACGAAATATGTAGTAGCCTGGCTGATCTTTAGCTATCGTAATTCGTTTGTTATTTTTCCCTATCTATGTAGTCTCCCCTCGTAGGTGACAACCTTCCGTATATACAACAGTATTCTCTCAGATGATGAGGGAAGTGCAAAGCCAGTACACAGGTATGGTATTCTATAATCTACTAAGGATAACGGACGGTAGCAAGAAATGCAGCGACCACAACCACCGATCTTATCCCCTCTACCTCATCCTCATCTCAATCCTTCTTTTCTCAGCCCGACCTCTCTCCAACTCCACACCCAATTCCCTAACCCTAAATGTCACC
This sequence comes from Phoma sp. ATCC 74077, assembly GCA_033682645.1. NCBI lineage: Eukaryota > Fungi > Ascomycota > Dothideomycetes > Pleosporales > Didymellaceae > Phoma > Phoma sp. ATCC 74077. The sequence goes on along the minus strand of JAWDJC010000016.1, from coordinate 920,825 downwards.
CCGTCAACAGCAACTCTCACTCTCTTGATCTTTTCCAGCAAGTTGCGGTAATACCTGGCCTTGAACTCATCGCCAGACCAGAGCTTATTCCACACGTCAACGAGTTCCTTGGCCATGTTCTCCGGATGATTTACATTTTCCTTCTCAACTTCAAGCACGGCATTGTTGTTAGGCGACACAAGATAGTGCGTAGTGGTTCTAGGTGGAGGGGAAGCTGAGATAGGAGGGACGACGTTGAGGATGACTTCATCGATTGTGACGTCCTTTTGGCAGTCGCGAGTGGGTATGATATCTGGGTCGTGCTCGAAGACGTGTTTTAATGCTGCGCAGATGGCCCATGATGTGCGGTCGCGAGGAGTCTCGAACCGCATTCCCAGCGATGAAGTGTTGCTGAACAAACGGATGTCGATCCATAGCTGCTCGATGATTGTAGAAGAGCTCCGGCGTGCATGGCTTCCTCCAGTCGTACTCAGTGCCCGATGTGGTGCGGCGAGATACCGTACTGCCCATGTTGGCACGATACCAGTCTTCTCATCGCTCTTGTGTGTACAATCCCCCGCCTTCACAATTGGTATACTCAACCATGTGAAGTAGTGCATTTCGTCTTTGGCGATACAGTCAATCCTCGCAGCCAGCATACCCTTTCTCCTAGTTCTTTCGATAGTCTGCATCATCTCTGTATTGATTTGCTTGTTGCAAGCAAGGAAATTCGCACACGTGCTCGGTGCTCTCTTCGAAGAGAAAGCACACCCATGGTCACCAAGACCGCTCTTAGGTTCCCAGGGACGATTCCACCCGGAAGCTGATTGCGTGTCTTTTAATGTTGGTGTTGGCCTTTGACCTATGAGTACCTCCAAGTATATCATGTCCCGCAATTCACGGGGGAGGTCGAAGAATTGAGGCATCTCGTTGTACGTTCCCGATATCGGTCTTGGAAAGGTATAGTCGTGGCTTTGGATAAGCTAAGGGAGACCTCCAGTAAACAGGCGCCAACTTCTGGATTTCGTCCAGGATCTTTATCCGGAGGCCTGGGATATGCAGGTACACCACCAGCGTTTCTCTTGTTCTGTGGTGTGCGATGTCGCGTGCCTGAGGCGTTGCGTTCCTGTTTCAGCCGAACAGCTGTGTTTGAGGTAGGTTTCGGAAGCCTCGGTAATAAACTGATGGTACCCCTGCGTCAATTTCTTGTATCTACAACAAGAAGATGGAAGGAAAAAGATTAGAATTCAGTCTTGGGATGCGAGGGGAGTTTAGTCGTATGGAGATGCGAGATCGGATGGCTTCCATACTCGAGGTCGATAGATATCTAGGTAAGCATTCTGTAGCGTGTCGTCATGCTTGGCAGGTCAGTCCGACACTCGGATCCGACCTCAACTCAGACTTCTCTTCTTCAGCCTTCGGGCCGGACTTCACGATCTTCTCGAAACTCAAAAGCATCAAACCAGTGTCGGAATGTCTAGATCTAAGCCTTGTGGTGCTACCAATTTAGCTTGTCCGTCCGTCTCTCGTGGCTAGCGGGGCTAGTGGACCTCGAAGCGGATAGTGACGGGTAAGGCTAGAGTAAGAAAGGGAAAGACACGCTGGGACGAATGTTGAAGGGGAGGATGGGCAGATTAAAGAATAAAACACAGCGAAATAGAGCATTCGATGTCGGAGTAGTTTATCATACTTGTGCGCTATTTGGCATGTCACATCGCATTGCTTGCTCCACGCTTTAAGCCCTTCAAATCGAAGTACTAGCTAGATTTTGTATAAGCAGGCTTTGGAGGACGGAAACGGTCTTGAAAAGAATCACAACTTCGATGGCACTCAGAAATTAAATTGCACCAGATGAGTATAGAGGTAAGCGGATAATAAGGTCGAATATTTTCATTGACGGCAACGAGATCTTTTGCGCAGAAACACAAGACTCCCGCTCGCGCTATATAAGGCCAAGCAAATGAATATCACGTTAACACCACTCCTTTCGAAGCTGGTGACAGAGGTGACTTGGGGTCAGAGAGAGTTGCGAAACGAAGCGTCTACCCTGACATATAGAAAGAAGGGGTATCACGTTAACCTGCTATGACGGGGCAGGACAGCGGTGACTGGGTGTTGAGAGACGATACCGAAGATATCTAGGACTCAGAAGGCGCGGGAACAGCCTCCAGGCTCTCAGTGGATGAAGAAGGCTCCTCGCCAGCTAGGGCACGGAACCCTTCAGGCGTGATGTTGACCGCACCTGCTTGCACGAGCTGTACATAATTAGCGTCTGAAGCTTTCCGCTAAGCTAGAAGAAACACTTACAGCACGACTCAAATCATCCAACAGATCCTCTGGGTCCTCGATACCCACACACAAACGAATAATGTCCTCAGGCATGTTTCTCTCCTTCCTCGTCTTCTCATCAATACTAGCATGGCTCATGCGGCAGGGCATGCTGATCAAACTGTTCACACATCCGAAGCTCACGCTGATCCCCCACAAGCGTGCACTCTCCACAATCCTTTCGCTGATCGTCACGTCGCCGGTTTCGAATGACAGCACTGCGCCTGCGCCGCGCGCCATGCTCCAATGTAAATCATACTGTGGATGGGACTTCAAGCCTGGGTAACGGACCTTGAATCCATGAGATTCGAGGAACGTGGCGATGCGCATGGCGTTCGCTTGTTGCTTTTCCATGCGGACACCTAGAGTCTTGATACCGCGGAGGAGGAGCCAGGAGTCGAAGGGGGAGAGGCCACAGCCCGAGGCATTGATGGTAAAGTATAGTCTATCTCCTAGTGCAGAGTCGTTTATCGCGATGACACCGGCCATGAGATCGTGGTGGCCCGAGAGGTACTTTGTGCCAGACTCGTAGACGACGTCAGCGCCGAGATCGAGAGGATTCAGAAGCATGGGCGACATCATTGTGTTATCGACTGCGACGATGGCAGTCGGGTTCGCGGCATGTGCGATACTGGCAATGGCCGGAATGTCACAGATCTTGATCAAAGGGTTCGTAGGCGTCTCGAGCAGCACCATAGCCGTCTTGTTGTTCACCACCCCACGGACCTTTTCAGGGTTTGTCGTATCTACGTGGTGTACAACAATACCGCCATGTGTCGAGAGATACTTCAGTAGTCTGTTTGTGCCGCCGTACAAGTCGTCGCCGGTCACTACTTCGTCGCCGGGCCGTAGGAGGCGGGTGATGACGTCGAGAGCGCCCATGCCAGATGAGACGACGAGGGCTCGGTTCGCGTTCATGATTTTGGCGAGGTGTCGCTCGAGGTGTGTTCGTGTGGGGTTCCCAGAGCGTGTGTAGTCATACTCTCCGCCGCCGCCGGTCGCTGACTCCTGCTTGAAGGTTGCAGACTGTGAAAGTCAGCCATGTTCTATGAAACGTTGCATACAGGACTCAGAAGTAGTGGAGGCCATTTCATACCTGATAGATGGGCACTGAGCTGGCGTTGTACTGGTCGCTACTCTCGGTGTAGACCAGCTCAGTCATGAGCGCATACTTCCTGCCATTGCGGGGCGAGCTGGGTGCCGGTGATGGAGGAAGATTGTGGCCATCGATATCGAGGGGGATCGAGGCCTTTCCTGCTCCATTGACCTTGCCCTTGGAGCTCTCTCCGGCCATGGTGTGATGTCTGGCCGCGTTGCGGATTCCCTCAAAGCCGAGTGGCGGGGTTGTGGGGAGATATTGAGATTCGCGTTGAGGCCAATCAGATAGGCGAAGCCAGTTCGCAAGAATAGCGACAAAGACTCGAGGAGATGGTGGTGGATTTCAGGTGACAGGACGATGAATACTGAGGGTAAGAAATGAGCCGAAAGATGTCTTCAAAGACATCTGCAAGGTACATCTAGTTCTGACGTGTGGGGAGTCACCGCTGGTATTGCGCCATCGAGAACAAATCGGCAGATTTCGCGCGCGTTCCTTCCGAGTATCGGGCGGGCTTCGGCAACAAGGGCCATTACCCCAGATTAAGGCATTCCATCCGCATTCACCAAGTTGACAACATATGTAACGTATATGTCGAGGATACACCAAGTTTCACGATCCCCTAGATAATAATAGGGGTGCTTTTGAATGCCGAAATGTTAGGGTATACATACTGTGACCGTGTTCCACCCATCCTACATGAAAAGAAGAAAAATGCCAATATGTAAAGAAGCCCGATAGCTACAGATTGCGCCAAAGCCAGCTCGCTGATCCAAATGCTGTTCAAACCAACCCAATAAGCGTAATACATAAGACGTTCCCAGAAAATACAGGCTCGTTGGCAAGATAACACTATCCAGTCTGGCAGTCCAGCCACTTCACCGCGGTGCGATGGCAGGGAAACCCTTCCTCACGTGCAGGTTCATCTTGAACTCAAAGATACCCTCTTCAGTCCCGCAATACAAGGTTCGTCCGTCTTGGCTCATTGCGAGCCCTGCCGTTCGCACACCCTGGCTCGGATCATGGGTGCTGCGACTCGGTCTTCTGAGGCCCAGACTGAACTCATAGGTCTCGGTAGAAGGCTGGCTGGCGCGGGCGTTGCGAAGACGTTCGCGCATCTGCGTCAATTGACGAAGACGGCGCAGTTCACTTCGAAGTTCGGGGGCCGTGGGATTGCTGCTGGTGGCAGTTGGGTTGGATGTCGAGATGCGGTTTGCAGCTCGAGCCTGGCCTGCGAGTGCTTCCTCGATAGTACGCCATGCGTCGTCCGTGGAGGTGATGATTTCGTTAGTCATGCGACGGGTGTCTGCGGGGACGGGATTCGGCGATCTTGTGATGGCGGAGTCGGTGATGTGAGTGTGCGTGTGAGGCGGCGCGTTGACTGTGCCCTCATCAATTGAGACGATGACCGAGGCCTGACGGCGAGGTGTTGTTCGCTCCTGAGGTGTACGGCTGGATCGACGGAAGCTTTCATTCATGAACTCAGTCATAGCTTCGGTCACCTCGCGACGGGTTGGCTCTCTACTTTGAGATTAGCTCGACTACTCCATGGATGAATCATGCAGGTGTCATACGGTAAAGTGTCGCGGTGCCCCGAGGTTGAGTAGTTGATACTTCGGGGTGTTACTCCTTGATCACGTGCCTCTTCGCGCTGCCTGGTCGTCCGCAGAGCTTCGAGGACTTGCCTTTCGTGCGCTGTTAGGCCGTGTGGATCATTGTCCGACTCTACTACTCCAAGCCGCCGGTGAAGACTTCGCCGCTCAGAGTCAGCTTCGAAATACTCAGTCGCGGCAGTCACAGCCGCTGCAGTGCCCTCGGAGTCCAGGGCACGACGATACCTGCGGATGAAGTCTGCTTCCCTACGCAGCTCATGTCTCTCTGGGCTGAGTGTCAAGTCGAAGTCTGCTATCTCGATCTTCTCTATACCCTCCTCCTTCGGATCCAATGTCAGTATTTGCTTCACTTTTAGGCCGGTTCGAAGATCAGCCACGCATACTCTGCCCTGATCTTCACTCCATATGAGAAAGTCCCAGGGAGCTGGCGAAAAGTGCATTGTCCGCACCGCACCAGCACTCGTGACAGTGTCCGGCCTCGTGGAACTAATCAACTGTACGATCGCGTCTTCGCCGTACTCGGTCATTTTCAATAGCTCCACATCGAAGACGGTGATGTAACCACACTCAGAGCCAACCGCGCAAAGACGTCCGGAGGGCGACCATGCTGTGGTGAAGTAGCCGTCCGAATGCGAACCGGCTGGTCGATAAAGACCAACTTGTTTAAGCGACTGCCAGGCCGGGGGTAACTGCGGCCGTCCTTCGACATTCTTGAGACTGCTTGACTTGGGTGCCTCGATCCGTTCGAAGAAGAATGCAGTGGGTGCATCGCCTACTGCAACTATCATTTGTCCGTCCGGGGAGATAGTGGCATGGTTCATAGCAAAGGGCAGATCCAGGACGGTCAACTCGAGATTCTGCGTTAAGGAGTATATGCGCACAGTTTTGTCATTGTTGGTAAGAACTGCGACCACCTCCTCTGGCTCATAGCCCTCCGCAGGGAGCTTGTGAATCGATATGGAGTTGACGATATCTTCTCCAATCTTATCAAGGCGAATGCCAGCCGCGCTACCCAGCAGTGGGGGCCGAGGCAGGCGGTGTTCGAAATCGAGCGGCAACGAAGCATCGATCTCGGACGTGTTCGAGGGAGGGAAGCCAGTCACTTTGATGGCAGCAAAGTTGCCGTCGTCGGCTCCACCAACACAGACATAGCCATGTCCCGATGCTGTACAACGCGCCTCCCAGGGCAGTGAGTATACGTGCGCTTGCGTTCGTGTGGCCGCATTGAGGCAGTAGACGTCGGCGCCACTCGCGTAGTAGATGAGGTCGGGCTCGGGGCAACTGATGAAATGTCGTAGTTGATAATGTCTGCGCTTGTTAGTGCCCTGCTGCCAGTAATCATGGGTGCGCTCCAGGTAGGCTCACGCTATGGGTATCTTGGTGGGATAGTAGGCTTTCGCAGGCAGTACAAAGGCGTCCGTCTCTCGACTCCTGCTACGGTCAGTTTGCTGACATCTGATAGGCTTTTAGAGGGCTCGAACAAGAAGTCATCGACGGCCATAGTTTGTGGTCAGGCGGGCGAGTGCGGCATTCTCTGGGGTCGCGGGTGTGCAGCTCTGATGCTCGCGGGCTGGAGGCGCTCTACGTCACAAGATGGCCTCGTCGCGGGAGGCCAGGGTCGAAGGCAGCAAGAAGAGCAGCAGCAAGGCGGGCGAGTACAGACGGGGATGTATTGTTCTTCTGTTCACAGCGCGCAAGGGTGGTAGGCAAAGGTTATGGCGTAGGAGCGAGGTTTGTTCAGGTTGGCGTCGTCGTGAGATGCTCCCAGACGCCATCGACCATCTTCCCCACACGCGAGCCACAGTAGACGCGCCAAGCTGCCTTTGGCTATTCACCTGCGCTGCCAGCTACCGCCGCACAAACAACCATCAACGAGTTATGCCAGACTCGACGCACAATTCTTTACTCGCCTCATTGTGATTGAGCATTGAATCGCTTCGTGGATAGCTCCGGCAGCCCATACGCACAGACGCTCTCTGCGGAACCTCGGGCGGCGAGTTTGTCCCCAAACGAGCTAGAACCTTCTCCCAAAATTTTAACACTCCTGTCAAAGCTCCTCCATCTCTTCATCATATAATCCATCCTCCACCCATCCATCTCGCTCTACATCCATCCTCCAGTCGCGTGCATCACCCTTAGCAGCGCCTCCCACACACATTCACAATGCTGTCCTCAAGATTATCACGGACTGTGAGTATCCTCACTCGGTAGGCATCCCGAGCAACAATTGACTGACCTCATCATAGTTTTTGCCGCGTGCGGCTTCCGCAGCGCGCCGCACCCCAGCGTTCAGGGCTCCCGCCATGTTCACACGAGGATACGCTGAGGGCGGCGAGGAGAAGGTGAAGGGCTCTGTCATCGGTATCGATTTGGGTACAACCAACTCGGCCGTCGCCGTCATGGAGGGCAAGGTGCCGCGCATCATCGAGAATTCCGAGGGTACGTAGTCGACTGATCACCCGCATTGTCATCAGACAGAGCATCGCACTAACTGGCATCCTCAGGTGGTCGAACAACACCATCCGTCGTCGGTTTCACAAAGGAGGGCGAGCGTCTTGTCGGTATCGCCGCCAAGCGCCAGGCCGTCGTCAACCCCGAGAACACTCTCTTCGCGACCAAGCGTCTTATCGGTCGCAAGTTCACCGATGCTGAGGTTCAGCGCGATATCCAGCAGGTGCCCTACAAGATCGTCCAGCACACCAACGGTGACGCATGGCTCGAGGCTCAGGGCCAGAAGTACTCGCCGTCGCAGGTTGGTGGTTTCGTCCTCGGCAAGATGAAGGAGACCGCCGAGTCCTACATGGGCAAGACCGTCAAGAACGCCGTCGTCACCGTCCCTGCCTACTTCAACGACTCCCAGCGTCAGGCCACCAAGGATGCCGGTCAAATCGCCGGACTGAACGTTCTCCGTGTCGTCAACGAGCCTACCGCTGCCGCCCTTGCCTACGGTCTTGACAAGGCCACGGACAACGTTGTCGCCGTCTACGATCTTGGTGGTGGTACCTTCGATATCTCCATCCTCGAGATCCAGGCTGGTGTCTTTGAGGTCAAGTCCACCAACGGTGACACTCATCTCGGTGGAGAGGACTTCGATATCACTCTCGTCCGCCACCTCGTCCAGCAATTCAAGAAGGAGCAAGGCATCGATCTAAACAGCGACCGCATGGCTATCCAGCGTATCCGTGAGGCCGCTGAGAAGGCCAAGATCGAGTTGTCTTCGTCATCCCAGACCGACATCAACCTTCCCTTCATCACTGCCGACGCTTCCGGCCCCAAGCACATCAACACCAAGCTCAGCCGTGCTCAGCTTGAGAAGATGATGGACCCTCTTATCAGCCGAACTGTTGAGCCCGTCCGCAAGGCGCTGAAGGATGCCAACCTCCAGCCAAAGGATATCTCCGAAGTCATCCTCGTTGGTGGTATGACCCGTATGCCCAAGGTTACCGAGTCCGTCAAGAGCATCTTCGGCCGCGATCCTGCTAAGTCGGTTAACCCCGATGAGGCCGTCGCTATTGGTGCTGCCATTCAGGGTGCTGTCCTTGCTGGTGAGGTCACCGACCTTCTCCTGCTCGATGTTACCCCTCTTTCTCTCGGTATCGAGACTCTCGGTGGTGTCTTCACCCGCTTGATCAACCGCAACACCACCATCCCTACCAAGAAGTCGCAGGTCTTCTCCACCGCTGCTGACTTCCAGAGCGCCGTCGAGATCAAGGTCTACCAGGGTGAGCGTGAGCTCGTCCGTGACAACAAGCTGCTAGGAAACTTCCAGCTTGTCGGTATTCCTCCTGCTCACCGTGGTGTTCCCCAGATTGAGGTCACCTTCGACATCGACGCTGATTCTATCGTCCACGTGCACGCCAAGGACAAGTCCACCAACAAGGACCAGTCGATCACCATTGCTTCAGGATCTGGTCTGTCTGACGCAGAGATCGAGAACATGGTTCGCGACTCCGAGCAATACGCCGAGCAGGACAAGGAGCGCAAGAACGCTATTGAGGCTGCCAACCGCGCTGACAGCGTTGTGAACGACACCGAGAAGGCCCTCAAGGAGTTCGAGGACCGCCTCGACAAGGCTGAGGCCGAGAAGATCAAGGAGAAGATCACCGCCATGCGCGAGTTCATCTCCCAGAGCCAAGCTGGCGAGGGCACCGCCACCGCCGCTGAGATCAAGGAGAAGACCGACGAGCTTCAGAATGCCTCTTTGAGCTTGTTCGACCAGATGCACAAGGCCCGCTCCGAGAGCCAAAACCAGGGCGAGCAGCAGCAACAGCAGCCCGAGGGTGAAGGCGAGAAGAAGCAGTAGATGCTTTGATCGCCTAGCTCAGGTTTCTTTCTCATTTGGTTCCTTGTTCATTTACGACAAAAGCAGGCGTCTTGCATCCGGTCACGGTCGGTCTGGGTTGGGTTACTCTAGACTTGTAAATTTTGTACCATACCTCTCTTCCATTTCTCTTCTCCATGATAGCGTTGTTTTACCACCCCTGTACTACCCTTTCCGTGATCTTGGGATCATGTCGGAGTAACGAAGAATCAAATATCCTGGAGGAAGATGTCGTAATCGCAAAGTCGAAACAGATGACTGTATTATAGCATAGAGACGTGAGACGGTAATGTCAACGTTGCTTCTCCGCTCTACAAGCATGAATTATTTTCAACCATTGGTTACATCACTTGCGTTGTCATCAAATGTGATTCTGTGCAAACTGAACAGACTCGATATCTCATGTATGCTTTAGTATTAATTGCGCGTCTGTGCGGACTTGAGCCATCTATAAGCGTGTGGAGTTGAGTATCACTCATGATGGCGCTCAACTGCCGCTGTTAGACCTCGGGACATCGTCGAGAGTTTAGTCGGTCTTACGTCACCATAAACCGTGAACGTCCAAAGGCTAACCTTCCGTCCATCACAAACGTGGAGCATCCAACAATACCTCATTCGAGACCGTGAGATCTATGCAGCATCAAACAATACGATTTCCACGTACCTTGGCGGCTACACAGTACTCTCTCGCACGCGGAAGCGGAATTCGGAACCTTTCCACTAGATTTATAACCTCCCAGCACCGACCAAGCACTACGTTCTTTCAAAAACCAGGAGCCACTCTGTCATACTCTCCTACTTCAAGTCTTCTCCAACATACCCGATACAAATCCACAAAGACAAAACCCACGATGACGGACGCCACTAATCACCCACTCGCGGGCCTGTGGCAACCAACCCAGCTCCAGAGGCTACAGTACGGCTCGGGATCGGTCAAGAAACATTTACTAGAATGCCTCCCTAAAGAGTCTAGCAAAGCTTTCATAATTACTGGAAATTCACTCGCTACGAAAACGCCTTTAGTCAAGCAGGTAGAGCAACTTCTGGGAAACAAACATGCGGGCACATTCTCCAAAATTGGCGAACACGCACCAGTCGCGCAACTCGACGAAGCGACCCAAATTGTAGAAAAAGACAGCTCTGTGGATACGGTAATATCGATTGGTGGCGGAAGTCCCATTGATTCTGCAAAAGCTATCAGTTACCGCTTGCATGACAAATCTGGAAAATGGCTTTACCACATCGCTATTCCGACGACGCTGAGTGCCAGCGAATGTACCATGATGGCCGGATACACTGAATCCGATGGCGTGAAGACGGGCGTACGAGGCAAAGAACTAGTTCCCCACGTCGTTCTCTATGATGCTAGCTTTGCTCTGCAAACACCTGAAAGACTCTGGCTCAGCACCGGCCTCAGAGCCATGGACCACGCAGTCGAGCTCTTATACCACCCCACAGCTTCTGAGATGCCCGCGCGATGGTCGACCTTGCAAGCTGCAGGGAGTCTATTTGAGAACCTGCTAAAGTACAAAGCGAATCCCAAGGACGAAGACGTGATCACAAAATTGCAACTCGCAGCCTTTGCCTCTCTAGGCTTCCTAGGCTACAATATTAAAGGCGGTCTTGGACTCTCCCATGCACTAGGCTACGCTCTTGGGTCGCCTTACGGCATCCCTCACGGCATCACGTCATGCCTTACACTCGGCCATGTCGTCAAACTCAAGGCCAGTGACCCTGCTGCCGCTGAGCAAGTCGCGCGCCTCTTGCCGTTCATCAATGAGTCTGCGTCCGGCGATGCGAAGAAAGACGCTGAGAAAGTAGGCGATAGGATTCTTAAGCTCGTAAAGGAGTTGGGCTTGGATAGCGATTTGAGTAACTACAAGGTTGGTAAGGATCAGATTCCTGTGATAACAAAGAGGGCGACGGGACAAGAGAGTGGAGGCGTGTATGATAGTGTTGAGGGGTTGGTCAAGGGGCTGTTCGTCTGACTAGATGGGCGGGGACGGCTGTGATGAAGGACATAACCCCTGTTGCCTAGGTGACCACTCATTACATGATGACACCCTTGAGTTGATTGATAAAACGCGAATAATTGTTTCAATCAATCTGCTTTCGCGGTAGCCTTTCACATCTGTATGGTACAGTTTGTACTCTTTCATATTACTATGAGTAAGAGCAAAGGCAGCTCTGTCCATGCAACCACAGCCAAACACGTTCCTTCAGCCAGATTATGTACACGCACTGTAACCTTCCCGAGCTTCTGCAAAAACCCATACTGGCCATATAGTTAGTTGCCTTCCTTCCTTACCTTCCTCCTTTCCTCCTTATTGTTAGCACCCCATCAAACCTTCGAAGCTCTAGCGGCTGCCTCACGACCGCCCACTAACCTACACTCCTTTACGCCATGGATTTGCCCTACTTTACATTCGAAATCCTAACTCAGTCATCTTTCATCATGGTTTCACCTAAGCTCGAACTGAGGTACATAAATTATATATTGTGTGCAGAGACAAATCAAGCCGGGTACAAAAGTAGAGCTAAGGTAGCAGAACGCTAGCTTAATGGTTCAGAAGTGGATCGAAGAGGTGAGATTCTTGCTTATGTAGGAGCCGTTACCTAAGAATATGATCCACAGGCTTCTCGTCCCCAGTCGCCCATGCTATTAGCACCGTCTTCTGTAGAATCGGGGTCTTAACCACATCATCGAGCGCCTGATGAGTTTAGCTTGACCCTGCTCAGCTATGTTCAATATTCTTCTACTCGTGTATCTTCAATGTCATATCAACCCTTTCCCAGTCTCCTATCAAGGGTGCCGATGTGGGAAGTATGTGGCGGTTTAGGTGGGTCTCTTTCAGCGATAGCGTGGATGGTCTTCTAGAGCTGGAGCTTGGGCTGGATTAAATAGATCGAGGGAGTGATGCAATAACTGGGCCTCCCAATCCTCTCCCAAACAGTAGTACACTGCAAGAACTACTCCTCCACTTCTTTTCTCAATCATAACGTACTCTTTCCAGTCTTTTATTGACAGCATTGCACGTTCGGACAGCCACTACACCTTCAAACACGATAAGATGCCGGTCGTTACGCTTGACGACCTCAAGTCAAAGAAGTCTGCGAGGCCAGTGAGTGAGATGCCAACGTATTGCGAATGATCTGACGGTTCGGTAGGCCAACTCTAAGAAACGCAGCGCTAAGCAGATGAAGAAGGACGGTTCTGCCAATGTAATTTCTCCGCTATCCCAATGTGAGGCACATTTTGATTCCCCAAGGCTTCCAAAACTGGTACAGATATCCATACACTTGCCGACCTCAACAAGCGGACGAAGCGCTCCATTACCTCACCTCGTCCGTCCTACGATAACGACGATTACAGGAACTTTGCGGCCCTTAGTGAGGACGAAGACAGCGATGTGATGTCGGTAGACGAAGCTGAAATGACCGTGGAGATGCAAGACCTCATCGATCAGGACAACAGCTTGGTTCGTATCTTGGACAACGAGACTGTGAGCGATGATTAGCTGCTGGAAGAAATCAGGTCGAGCGTTGCATTCAAGAAGTTGGCCGCCTTCCAAGTGGCGCGTACCAATGAAGCTTTACAGACTTGGGTAAGTATTCATTCGCCACCTACAGCACCAGACACGTTAATCATGAGTCAATAGGAAGAAGAGGCTCTAGAAGCTGAGAAGGATCCCGATGATCCAGTACTAGACTGGGACCACGATGACCCGGAAGCCAGCTATGCCATGTTACCAGTCACGGCGACCGACGTCGATAATAAAGCCGCTGGAACCTTCAAATATGATCCCGGTCATATCTATTCTGATGGCAGGGTTGAATGGGAGATCGCGAAGATGAAGATCAAGCTCAAGAGGGAGGTCATCATTGACGGAGAGAAGACGGTCGTGGAGGAGCTCAGGACGGCAGCGAAGGTCCTCGCAGATGGCTCTATCGCAGTACACAAGCGTGGCACCAAGAGCAAAGGCAAGAGGAAGAACCAAAGGAAGCGGATGAGGAAGTAGATGCATTGGCTATGTGTCTTACGTCTAGGTGGATCAGAGTCTCCAAGATTTGCTGCATTGATTTAGGGTGAGGGTTGACTCACTGATTCAGGCAAAGCTAACGAGACGAAATCTTGCTAGTATACAATCCAAACCCGAGAGAATGAAGTATGGGCAGTCTCAATGTGATCTACATTTGATAAAGTGGAATGGTCGTTGCCCACGTGAGCAACAATAAGAGTGATATACCCATCTTTCCCGAATAGGCTAGCCCTTATTGTGACGTCCCACCTGAACACTGTCATGCTTGGAACTTGGGGGCACATGCTTCCCGGAACGATCATCTTTCGAACGGCCCAACACGCATCACACTAATGTACCCCTCACACACTGCATATCTTATGCCTTCAGAACTGGCTGCACCGTTCCTTCAGTCTTTCTCTCTTTACAGCTGAGCTGAAGCACCCAATCTCATCGCCGACCAAGCGCAATGGCAAGCATGCCGGATCCCCCGGCTATGACTGTGGTTCCAAAAGCAAGTGCTGCAGACAAAGACCTGCCAATTATCATCGAGCCCGAAACAGAAGCAGAGGAACGTGGTCGCCTCAAGAGACGGAGACTGTCTTCACACTCTCCACCCCGCGCGCCCTCTCCCTCACGAGGCCACGACCGCAATAGCGGTTCGCGATACCGAGAACACCACCGAAAGCACCATCGTCCTTCCTCTCCCTCCTCTAGCATCTCCCCGCCCACACCAGCGCAAAAGAAGACAAGGCGAAGAAGTGACGCAGAGCCCGATCATACTTTCAGAGGACGGGCGCGTAATCGTAGCGGAAGCAGAGGGAGAACTCGAAGTCCGATATTCGAGGATGAAGATGTATCCATGGAGGAAGAGAAGAGGTTTCGTAAGAGAAGTGCGCCCCCTAGCCGTCCTAGAAATGAAGGTGCAGAAGAAGGCGGAGAGGTCAGGAGGCAGAGGAGTTATCCTAACTTGTACAAGGAGGAGAGAAGGGACTCGAAGGGTGACGAAGGAGAGCAGCTAAATGAGGTAGATAAGAACAGACTTGACAATGCTATAGAGGAGAATGGGGCGTGGGCACGGGGCAATGTAACAGGCGGGTGATATTCGGTGTCGCCATGAAAGATGGATGGGTTGTTTCTTGTGGCGTTTTGGTTGTATACCCTATTTTATCTGTTTATTGAGGGCGTAATGTTTTAATATTTTGTTTTAAGATATATATGAAGTTCTACCGACCCCTTGCAATGGAAAGTGCATGTACAGCACGCGACAGTTGCCAAGCTAGATACAGCGCGTGGCTTTTTAGAAGTGGCGCCTGCAACAACAGCTCGTCCGCGTCCAACGTATCTCCAACTACGCCAGTATTGCTATCAAACATACCTCATTAACTACTCACCCCTTGCTGCTCACCTCAGCATCCAAACTTCGCATCTCGAAGCTTCTATGACCCGAGGCATCAAAAGCGCCCCACCCCCGCGGCCGGCTTCCGTGCTTCCTGCCAATCACGGCCGCTTAACTCCGTCTCTTCCGTACGACACCCTCGACCTTCCCCTCCGACAGTATCACCTCTTCACAGCTCCTTTCCTGGTCGCTATGCCACCGGCGGGCAACGAATATGCCGCCGAGCAGCTCAAAAACGCCGGAAACAAATGCTTCAAAAATGGCGACTACGAAGGGGCTGAAGCGCTGTACTCGCAAGCCATACAGAAGAACTCAGCTAACCCATTGCTATTCACGAACCGCGCAAACGCGAGATTAAAGTTAGAGAAATGGGAAGAGGTTATAAATGATTGCCTGAGAAGTATTGAACTCCTAAGAGAGAACATGAAGGCTTTTTTCTATCTGGGTACGCTCCTTTCTATGTGAAAGCACCGCCTAGTGTTATAGCAATTTCAAGCACACATATCGAGGTTTAAAGAATACCGAGGAGGCTAACATCACCTAGCTCAGGCTCAACTTAGTATAAACCATCCAAACGAAGCATTATCAAGCGCCCTGATGGCCTACGAGCTCTGTACCAACTCCTCACAACAAACATCAAACGCAGCCACGATATCCGCCCTTGTACTCAAATGTAAGAAAGCAAAGTGGGACATTCGCGAGCGGGAACGTATTCGGCGGCGTGGCGATCTGCTCTCCGAACTCGAAGCCTTTCTGGAAACACAGTGTAAGAAAGATGTAGATGATATTGAAGCACGTGTTGAGGCTGGCGAGATTAGTAGAGTAGAAGGGCAAGAGGAGAGGGAGGAGAGGAAGAGTGAGTTTGAGAAGAAACGAGATGACTTGAGGACGGCGTTTGCAATCAGCGATCCGGAGCATCAGCAGAAGAGAGACGTGCACGATTGGCTGGTCGATCCAGTATCCTTCGAATTAATGGTAGATCCCGTTGTAACGAAGAATGGGCGCTCATACGAGCGAGCTACACTCATAGAGCACCTCAAGCGGAGCGCAACGGACCCGCTTACCAGGGAAACTTTGACGATTAGCGACTTGAGGCCGAACATCGCGCTTAGGGAGGCGTGTACGGAGTTCATGGAGAGCAATAGTGGATGGGTGTTTGATTGGTGAGCACTTCTTTGCCCCCGGCTCGTTGGTAGGCGTGCGATTTGGCAGGTATGTTGAAGGGGAAGCAAGCAGTACAGGATCGGCTTTTCAACGCATGCTAACCCCAAGTTAGTGAAGATGGAGAGGTCGATGGGGATACGCGATGGGCGCACTTGTCGCACACATGAGGTCTCAGAAGCCTATCTAGAACGGGAGACCCTTCCTGCCTTGCATATAACGAGTGCTCTAGACGGCTCGTTCCGGCGTTTGGAAGCACTTGAGCCTGCTTTTGAGCGTTTGTCAACTGAGCGTAGTTTTATACCCTCTAAAGCATCCCTGATTGGCTCGTTGACTTTGCCGAAGATACTGCAGTTCCCCACGTTGTACTCCCTTGCGTTTTAATCTCCTTATAGTGTTCGCTATCAATAGCCGAGATGTTACGAACACTCACATGGCCTTTCGAGAAGTTTACACACCAATCTCTGAGCGACGTCGTCTGTAGCGATGGCGGTTAATATTGCTATACGGTGCCTGTTCGAGCAATCGCTTCCAAGCTTTGCGGGGCGTTATGGTCCCACAATACAAGCATCTATAAGGTTAAGAGACGTCAATACCCAGCTCTCTTGAAGTTTCACCGGTCACCAATTGTATTCGAATTACGACTATCATGGCTTTCCCTTTCTTGTTGCAACTATGGCTCTTTTTCGTCGCCTCAGCATTCGCTGGTATGATCAAGAGTGGCTCGCTCTGTACGGTGACTCCCAGCGGCAGTAAAGATGATAGCCCTTCTATAATGGACGCATTCAAACAATGCGGCCAGGATGGGCAGATCGAGATCACTTCGGGCGACTACACTATTGCGAAGGTAAGTCAACCACGTTTGTATCAAATACTCTAATTTCAGACTAATTATGTCTCCATGACAGGTTATGGATGTCCTTACCCTCAAGAACTGCGACATATCTATCCGTGGTAAACTCACCTGGAACGATGACATCCAGTACTGGCTTCGCAATAGTGTCGGGTAAGAAACTCTTCTCCCTTCTTTCTCCATACAGGCGGGAAAGACTTTACTGACTTCCCAATTCATCCGCAGCGTGACCTATGCACAGCGCAGCACTGCTTTCCGCCTGGGTGGCGAGAACTTTACGTTACAAGGACACGGAGAGGCGCTTTTCTTCGGCAATGGACAGAAATGGTACGACCAGAACCGCGATCAGAGTAACCAGAACGGGCGGCCAATTAGTTTGACACTCTGGAATGCGAAGAATGTTTGGATTGATGGGATTACCTGGCGGCAACCGCAGTTTTGGTAAGTCAAGACTAGCGGCTATTAGAAGTCACCAAAAAGTCGCTGCAATTTTACTGACGATTTCTAATTGGAGGCATACATTTGTTGCGCACTCGCAGAACATTACAATGACGAACCTCGACATGAATGCAACGTCGTCGTCACAGTGGAGCACGGTCAATACCGATGGCTTCGACAGCTGGAATTCCAAGGACATCGTTATCAAGAACTGGGTCGTAACCTGCGGTGATGTAAGCTGTCCCTTGCCACCTTCCCACACCTTTCATCCTGCCCGCCAAATAGCAATTATGATACTAACTAGTTTAGGACTGTATATCCGTCAAAGGCAACAGCAGCAACATCCACGTCCAGAACGTAACGTGCTACGAGTCGGGCGCAATGTGCATCGGCTCAATGGGTAACCCAACCAATGTCCCCGAATACGTCGACAACGTGGTATTCGAAGATATAACAGCCATCCACAGCTCCAATGCCGCATGGATAAAAACGTACCCAGGTCAAGGCCACGTCCGAAATATTACATTCCGCAACATTCGTTTCCAAGACGTGAACCAGCCCATCTATGTGTCGCCGTGTATCTACAGTTACAGCAATTGCGACAGTAGTAGACTGAAGATTAGCGACGTGACGTGGGAGAACATTACAGGCACGTCAAGGTATAATGTTGCTGCGGGTATATATTGTAGCAGAGGGGCGCCATGTACGGGACTGAAGTTCAAGAATATTGATATCAAGCCTAAAAATGGCGGAGCGCCAAAGATACTATGCAGTAACATGAACAGTGATAGTGGGCTGGCGTGTACGGGGACATGTCCTGCGGGTTGGAAACAGCAATTGAGTGGGAACGCTTGATCAAAAGGACTAGATTGAATTCCGCCTTTTGTTGGCAGTATAACTAAGCTGTTGCTACGCTGCTCCCTGGCTTTGAATATAACGCGTCCAATTCCTTCGCATATAAATCAACCATCGCTTTTTTCTGCACTGTTCCCTTCGCGGTCTTCAAGAAGGGCTCCTTTACAGAAAGAATCATGTCTTTTGCAACTCGTGCATACACTGGTGATGCTTTATTCACCTCCTCGATCACAGGCCAGATATCGTCTAACCTCGCGCCCTCGCTTAGCTTGACGATGAGCGCAGCCTTTGGTCGTCGAGTCCCAACTATCATCACTTCTACAACGCCGGGGTGGTCCGCGATTCTACGTTCAGCTGCTCCAGGGTGAAACTTCTCAGTCGTAATGAAGACAAGCAAGTCGTCTGCGCGGCCGTAGTGCTTCCATAGCTGCGCATCTTGCGGATGTTGTATATACAAATCGCCCAAAGTTACCTCCTTGTCCTCAGTATTGATCTTGAATATGGGCTGTACCCATTCATCGTCCTTATTCCGCACCATGACGGCCTCATATAATTGTCCCTCGGCGCTATCAGAAACAGGCACAAACTTGATGTTCTGAGCTGGATGGAATCGCATATAGTGCCAGTGTTCATCTACGTTCTCCGCGTTCCACGGCCCGGATTTACGAATCGAGGGCCAGAGACCTAGTTCTGTAGAGCCCATGCCGACAAAGAGTTGCATGTTCGCCGCCACCGCATTCGCAGCTGCTGTGGATAAATCGCCGCCTGACCAAAATGCAGTCTTGATCTTTCTAGACACACGGTCAAGGAGCGGGGGGTTAGCGCCAAGGTATTCCATGTGTGGCGGCGGCATAGGCACAATATCGACTTTCTCGTCAAGGAAGTTTAGCGCATCGGCCATGGCGTCTACTTGTGCCTGCGGGGATGCGGCAGCCGGCGGAAAAACTACGGTCGTTCCGGTTAGGAGTTGCCAGAACAGCGAGCCGAAGAATCCGGATGCGTGGAAGGGGGGAAACATGAACATCACGCGGGTCTTGGGACCGTGGAATAATCCATCAGTTCTCTCGTAGCCGTCAGGCGTCGGCATGTAGTGGCTCTCAGCAACGCTGTTGGCCCAATCGTGTGTCCATATTACAGGTTTTGGGAAGCCTGTGGTGCCTGATGTGTGGAGTGAGATGAGAGGTTCATGTTTGCTGGTTTCGAAGGTCTTGGTGTATTGATACACGTCAGGTTGGGCGCTAAGCAGGTCCTCAAGACTGGGGATTTGGAAAGGTTTCATATCTCGGATCTGTAAGACTTCGTCCACGACAGGGAAGGGTGTGCTTGGTCTTAACATGATGGTGCCATCAACTCGATCAACCAATGCAGCCACTGCGTCTGTTCCGTACCGTGGTGAGGGGAATAGCATCTGTCACACACTGTTAGCCTCCATCACAATATTTTCCCTTCTAGCCCGCTTCGTTCAGCTGCGATTACACGATACGCACTTTGTATCCGACCATCACGCTTCCCAGAACCAGAATTCCATATCTCAAGTCATTCGGCCCAATGTACACCATCGTCTCGCGGCCATCATCTACTCTAGGTTTCCCGACGTTTTTCTCAATCCACCATGCGAAAGCGTGTACCGCATTGGAAAATTCCCGATACGTGACCTTGCGGAATCCATCTGCAATGCTGGCATGGTTACGGGGATATTCAGCATACGTTAAGTCTGGATATTTGTCCGCGAGCTTGAAAAGGGTGTGTGGTAGGAGTTCCTTGGTGGATCGTGGCCAGGTAGATGGACGATTTGCCATGCTTGCTAGGATTAATTACAGCAATTTACAAGTTTGGAAACCAACTATGGGGGGCTTGGGAGCAAAGGCGATGTTCTTGTAGTCGCGGCTCAATTGACGTAGGGCGGTTGGCCTAAAGTAGAGGACGCCTAGGTCTCACGTCACTCTGAAGACGAAGTCAAGAAGTGTCATTGCAACGATCCTATCCTACAACCAGTTTCTAATTTAGTTTGGTCTCCGCAGCATCTTACCGTTATAGGCAACAAATGTGCTGCCAAGGCAATCTGGAGGGTCAAGATTTGCGTGTATAGCTCGGCCCAATTCGAAGTATCCTCGAATCTCCATGCGACCTTGGATTGGCGATAATTCACTGACGTTGATCTGAATTGGGCCCAAACTTGAAGGATGACCTAAGATCAACTTCAGAAATGTCTGCTTCTGCAACCAATGACAGCCAGTAAAAGTAGCACCTTGAGGTCACTTGCCACTCTCCCAAGACGGGGATTCTGATGGGCATTACGGTATCACAATAGATACCCAAGCAGTAGCAATCGCTGAATGCTGGTATTGTCAGTAGACGATGCCCGTTAATAAGAGGATTGAAGGTGAAGGTGCAAGACCCGGTGGTCCATGACGAAACACGCCTTACCCGATGCGAACAGCTGCGCCCTCTATCTCCG
This sequence comes from Phoma sp. ATCC 74077, assembly GCA_033682645.1. NCBI lineage: Eukaryota > Fungi > Ascomycota > Dothideomycetes > Pleosporales > Didymellaceae > Phoma > Phoma sp. ATCC 74077. Next base: position 900,305 of record JAWDJC010000016.1, on the reverse strand, counting down.
AGCCAACTCGTCTGCCTTGCGACAACATCACTGAGTTAGCATAGCTGCACCAAGCAGCATCACTAACCATGAAATCCTCGCTATTGCTATCGCTCTATGCGGCGACCTTTGTTGCAGCTGTCGCACACCCTAAAGACCGCCAAGTTGTCATCCAGGATCCACAGCTGACCATTGTCGAGCCAGACGAGTACCTCATAGAGCTATCTCCAGGTGAGACGAAATGGGTAACGGAAGATGAGAAGTGGGCTCTACGCAGGGTACGTTCAATCTATATACCTAGTAGCAACATCTATAGCATATCTGGGAGCGTCGATCAAGCCCGCTGCTGACACCATCCAGCAAAACATTAACTTCTTCGACATTACACACAACGAAGAGCTCGGCACTCTCAACCGCAAGCTTAGCACGCAGAGCGTCAAGTTCCCTTCGAAGCCGGCGCACAATGAGAGTATCGTTCCTCTTCTGAAGAAGCTCGAAAAGAAGAACATGCGCGAGCACCTCGAGACCTTTACCTCCTTCCACACTCGGTACTACAAGTCACAATATGGTGTACAGTCCTCAGCATGGCTTCTTGGCCAGGTTAATAAGACACTCGCGGATGCCGGTGCTGTCAATGCGTCTGTTAAGGCATTCCCGCATCCTTGGGGCCAGTCGTCCATCATCGCCACCATCCCGGGAAAGAGCAAGAAGACTGTCGTCATTGGCGCGCACCAAGACTCCATCAACCTCTTCTTACCCTCCATACTAGCTGCGCCAGGCGCCGACGATGATGGCAGTGGAACTGTGACAATCCTCGAAGCCCTGCGTGTGCTCCTCAAGTCAGAAGAGATTCTCAAGGGTGAGGCAGACAATACCGTCGAGTTCCACTGGTACTCCGCAGAAGAGGGAGGCCTACTAGGCTCTCAGGCTATCTTCCAGTCATATGAGAAAGAAGGGCGAGACGTCAAGGCTATGCTTCAGCAAGATATGACTGGCTACGTCCAGAAGACGCTTGATGCTGGCGAGCCCGAATCCGTTGGCGTCATTACCGACTACGTCGATCCTGGCCTGACTGAGTTCATCAAGAAGGTCATTACCGTCTACTGCGAAATTCCATACATTCTGACAAAGTGTGGTTATGCATGCTCAGACCACGCCAGTGCGTCCAAGGCCGGCTATCCTTCAGCGTTCGTCATTGAATCAGACTTCAAGTATTCGGACTCGAAGATTCACACCACCGAGGACAAGATTGAGTACCTTAGCTTCGATCATATGCTCCAACATGCGCGATTGACGCTCGGTCTGGCGTACGAGCTTGCGTTTGCCGAATTCAAATGAAATATTCATGCGACTGAATCTGTTTAGATCAGCGTAAGAAGCACATGATTGGCGTTTTCCCAGGGATGATGTTATCGAGCGATTGACATGAGCGTTGTTTGAGGGTTCTGTATAGTATTACGAATCGATACACGTGGAGCCTCACAGTGTTAGGCAAATACAGTGACTTGCCGACTTTGAGTAAAAGCAAGCATATGCGATTAAGGGGCTTTTATTGTCGTCGTAGCCTTGCTTTACCTGCGCTGGCCTTAATGAATCGACATAACGCACAGTGAAGGCGACAAATTCTAACCGAAAATTTAACCTCGACAGTCTTACAGTAGATCACACAAAGTCCGTCCTTAAAGTAACAGAACCATGTCCAAAGGCGCCCTGTATAATTCAGGCACTTTCTTTACCAAGACATTCTTTGTTCAAGCTCTAATTACTTTAGTCGTAGTGGTCGTGCCCGCGTTCTTTTCCATCGTTACATCCATCGTTACATCCATCATAAGCTTCTCTCCCCTCCCTTCGTCCGTCCATTAAACATTAAACATTAAGCCTTAAGCATATCATAACATCTTTTCACTCATCCCACACTTATCAATCCTCATAATTAATCATCACCACCCTCCCTCCCCTTCCCAACCTCCACAAACCCATCTCCCCGTTTCTTCCCCACCCTCCACCGATGCACAGCAACACAAGCACAAACCATCATCCCAATATAACACAGTCCCAACACGCCCTGAAACCCCATCTCCGCGTACCCGATATTGTACCATGTATCCATGTTATGAAAAGCAACCTCGTTCGACATGATGATCAGCCCATTTAGGAACGAAACGCCAACGTAGAGGCCAAACAGCACGATTGAGAACGTGAGTGCGAAGGCAGGATGAAAAGTCCACGTCCGGCCTTTAAGAGAAAGACGCGGTGTTTGGAAGATAAGTGCAAGTGTGACGATGGTGTATAGGACGTCTGGAATGAGGGCTATGCCTATGCGGAGCCAGAACCAATATCTGAAGTTGTGGCATGAAGTTAGCTGCTGATCATCTTGTGTTGTGCATTGATTTGGAGAAGGAAGGGAACTCACGGTGCATATTCCAGACTTGTGTCGGAGTCATAGTTCCACCAGGTTATGAATAAGGCGTATTCGACGATGATGAGAATGATGAAGAGGATGAGGATGAGGTTTTTGAATAGGAAGATGGTGTGGTGGTGGTGTTGGAAGCCTTGCCAGCGAGGATCGTGGGGGGAGGTAAAGGGTTTGAAGAGGTTCATATTGAGTGTGAATAGGATTGTAACAATGCCTTTAGTAAGGTTAGGAGTGATTCGGTTTTGAATGTGTCACGACGACGAATGAGCGAGATGGAGAACGTAGAAGCACACGCGAAAAATGGGTTACTTATTCCTGTGGTTGACAGTGTCTTAAAGACTGGTACCACACTTACACAGCCTCGCGAAGGATCAGGCCTCCCTTGACGCAGGTCCCACGCAGATCTTGTGCAGCGGCCAATACTTCGCCTCGGAAAGCTGTCTAGTGCTTAAGTTGGAGAGGACAAGAGTTCGGCGTTGTACAGCCTCTGCCAAGTTGGAGTAGGTGCTGCGGCTTCAATGTTGATCAGGGTCACTTGGTGTACGCTAAGTGGGCGCTAGTGGCGTGCCAGACGTGGAACGCTCGTATGCACGACTGCCTTGCAATATCTGGTGATGCGGCTGCATTGGACAAAGTTGGTCGTATTTGATGTCGCTATAAATCTAATATGGTCATCAAGATTCATCGTTGAATGTGAGAGGGAGCATGATGCCACGAACTAGTGCCCAAGTCTTGGCACCTAAATATGACTATTCTCTCCCAGTGCTACATGTTCGAGGTCAGCGGATTGTAATCGAGTTCAACCGCCTCCAAGATCGAGGATAGCACCGAACTGAATTCGACCAACATGGTGCCACAACCTTGAGCCTCCCACGGCTGCGCTTTGCCATAGGGTCCACCTCTACGTATGAGCGCCACTTAAAATCTGGGTACCCTCGTCTTTAAGGAATCGAGACTGCGCTCGTAATGGAGTACTCTTAAAGTTAATTCAACAGAAGGCAGAAGGGCGGCCTGGTTCAAGTTCCCTCGGAGCTCCAAGTGCCATTGCTGAACCAGGTCCCAGCTTTCGAATAATCTAGGGTTCGGCCGTTCTTCACGTATGCGAAGCGGAAGTACTCGTTAGATTCTGTGTTCGCAGGTCTTATCCACTCGAAGGAGGTCCAGGCACTTTCCGATCCATCATTGTAGAATGCACGATCTCGCTCTACATCATTCACGAGTACACTGATGCCATCGACTTCATCTGGTGGTGTGCCATATGCGAAATTCGCAACAAGACCTCCTGTAGTGACGTTGATTGCTGGCTCTAAGATTTGAGGTATAGCGGAGTCGAACCTCGCATCAGCACGTAGGGCGTCAGTGGTTTGAAGGACGGAATCAAAGTCCCAGCGCGCTATGCCGTTCACAAAGAGACCAAGCAGTATGCCTTGATATAACAATGATGGCCGTGTTTGAAGACTGGTTCCTGGGAGAAAAAGGAGTGCTAAGATATAATGATGGATCCGTAGGTTGACACCAGGAATCATCAAACAGATTATGATGCCCGAAATGAAAAGTGCGTACAAACTGAGATAGCGGAGCAAGCGGCCCTCAAGCCAAAAGTAGTAAACCTGACCAGCGATAATTGCAGCCAAGAGAAGTATAATGATGGCTAGAGCGAGTTTGGCCCCAGGTTGCTGATCCAAGTCGTGGGCTGTGAGTCGTGATATTGGTATCCAATCGAATGTGTAATTTGACAACGCTCCTATCCAAAACCCACCAAGCCAGAATAGAGCTTTCTCGAATTGAGCAGTCAAACCAGATATTGTGCGCTTGATCGTGGTTGCGTACATGACTACAGCAATAAACATTGCGGGTAGCAACCGCTTTGCGAACATCGAAATATAATCCGGTAAGACGGTAATATTGCGATAAGACGCTGTTGGTGGGTCGGATACGAAGCTCACATGCGCAAAGATGAGCGTGAAGATTGGAAAGAAGATCTTCGGTGAAGTCGAGAAGACAGCAAGCGCAGACGTGAAAAGGAGCGATATAAATAGCAATGCTGAACGAGGATCGGAATTGCATTGAAAGGTATCATCAAACGCAACGGAGAACGATTTCGAGAAGTATGAATCGTACGCAATCGACTCGATACCATGGCGCTTAGTGCTTGGAAAATTGCTATAGTCCCCGAGAAGGGTAATGCGGCCACAACCACCTTTTCGATTATTGATAATGCCGGCATGAATTGCTGATCCGCAGACGAAGCTGTCTGCTCGATACGTTCCCGTACCAATGATAAGAGGGCGATAATTGACTTCAACTGGACCAACCATATGTGGATTCAGAAGTTGCACCTCAGTACATCTGGCAGGACACCGGAAAGCGAATGATTGATTGCTAAATGGGCGACAATCGATGCCGTTGATCCCACACTCATTCTTTCGCTTCCAAAGCGTATCGACGCAGTCGAGGTTCAGGACGTGGTTGCCGTCACCATCTCGAATCGGAAGTTGTGTGGTTAGAAACAGAGTAAAGATGATGAACCAAAGCAGTAACGCAAGTGCAAGCAAGAATTTTTTGTCATATCCGCGCGCTTCGAGTAGCCTGATGGGACTCTTTTGAATGAGAGGGAAGATTGGTCGGATAATCTGGATTTGGGGCGGTTCAGGTCCGCGTAAGGAGGTCCAAAGGCTTCTTCGTTGGTACCGCAATGTTGGTGCTTGTAATGAGTTATCCTCGAATCCTAGCTCTTCTCTCCTAAGCCATTGCGCTTCTTCGTCCGCGTGAGCCAGGGTCCCGGTTATGGTGTTATTAGTTTCGTTATCAATGTAGTCGTCACTCCGCTTGTACCGCGGAGAAATTCGCATCATATGGCTTCTGGTCAGAATTAGATATCAAAATTGTCGAACAACGGAAAAATGAACATTATGATGGCTGATGAGAGGGAACGAAACCTCTAACAAGGCTGGAGAATTAGGGGTTCCACCCTGGTCAGCTGGAGTGTCGCTTATCGATAAGACATATTCGTCAGTTTCCCGCTATTCATGCCCGCTAAATCGTAAAGAGGTGCCGTGGTCAATATAAGTGTAGAATTTGATTATCGGAGGTATATCTCATTGAATATGTAGGTATATTTTCTGGTTCCTTCCGAATCTGTTATGTATCTGATTTCAGGCGACGCCTGACTGTGCCACGACTCACTTCGCGAACAGTCACAGGGATGACGCCTTGATACTGCACAGACAACCCCTAGCTCGCCCTCTACAGTGCTTTCATGTCTACTGCTTCTTCGCGTCCCTCTCTGCCTTCCTCAATGCCCTTCTCCGAATATCTTCATGCATGCTTCTATTGACCTTGACAACGATGTGTGACCTTTCGCCCAGGAACCTTGAGAGGAACCACTGCATGAGGCCATGGCTCCAGTAGGGAGTGCTCGTGAAAGCAACACCCTGAGCACCCCCAGACCTGCCGATTTTACTCAACGCTGCGCGAACAAACTGCTTTGGATTCGGGACTAATGCGCTCGACTTGCGGATCTTGGACATGGCTGTCGTGATCAAGTGTGATTGTATGCACTGAACGTGCACACCGTGGGGCTGTAGTTCAGAGCCTAGAGCTGTGGACCACTGTTGTAGGAAAGCTTTGCTGCCGGAGTACGTTGCAAGGAGTGGAGTGGGGAAGAAACCGCCGAACGAGGCCATGGTGAGGATCAAGCCACGCTTGCGAGAAATCATGCCGGGCGTGACGATATGGGTGACTCGTAGCGTGGCCATGCAGTTGATTATGATGATGTCGTTTATCTCCTGCTTGGGAGTCTCGGCGAATGGTACTGGGATGCTATGACTCAATCCGACGTTGTTGACGAGGATTGAAACATCTAGTCCTTCAATCAACTTCTTTAGGTTATGGTAGTCGGAGTCCTTGTTCAGCGCGAAATCCATAGCAAGTGTCTTGACTGCGATCTTGGGTCCATATTTCGAGGATATGTCAGCGGAGAGTGAGTCCAGTTTCGATTGCGTGCGAGAAACGAGGATAAGGTTGTAGCCTTTAGAGGCAAGGGATAGGGCAAACTCTTTTCCAATGCCGTCGGACGCGCCAGTTATGAGGGCCCAGGTGCCGCGAGGACCGAAGGTGGTAAGCTGCTGGGTGTCAGCATAATGTTGAGGGTAATGTGAACACAGAAATTAAGGAAGTTTGGACATACAGATTTGCCAGGAAGTACGAATAAGCTAAGTAGGACTCGGATGGTACTTATTATCGGTGCTGCGAACGAGACAATGCCCACGAACAAGAAGCCGTAAACAGCAGCTTGAACGAAAGAGTTGTCGGCGTCGATGTGGACTCCGAAAGATTCGAGAATGTTCGCCATAATGTGCTGCGGCAGAGACAAGATAACAAAAGATGCTGCTCGATAGCTAGCAGCGGCACGCCGAGAAAGTGCCAACAAACTGATCGTGAAGAAAGCGAAAGTAATGAGGTTCCATTATTCTGACAATCTGCTAGCTTCGACTCCGCCGATGCCTGGTCCACTAGCGCAGCGCTAATTCTGAAGGCGGGAAAGCGCGCCGTCTCCATAAGCGAACACCACCCAGCTTAATTTTGCACTCTCGAAATCACTGACGACCGACAATACCACCCGACAGCAACCATGGCTACCGAACTCACGTACGTGTTGCGCATATGCAGATATTTCGAACAGTTGCTGATTGTCAAACAGTGTCCAGTCGGAGCGCGCCTACCAGAAGCAGGTACTACCAGCCAACTTCCCGCGACCATACACCTCCCACGATACTAATGCAATGCGATAGCCTCACATCTTCCTGAACCACAAGGTCGGTGGACCGCGCAAGAACACCCGCAACAGGAGATGGTATAAGGATGTTGGTCTGGGTTTCCGTACCCCCAAGACCGCCATTGAGGGTACCTACATCGACAAGAAGTGCCCGTTCACCGGCATGGTCTCGATCCGCGGCCGTATCCTCACTGGAACCGTCATGTCCACCAAGATGCACCGTACGTTGTTCCCTTGTCACTCCGGAATCGCGCACGAGTCGAGAAGGACGGAATATTGAAGGTTGTCTTGGCGGCAAAATGCTGACGGAAATGCAGGTACTTTGATCATCCGCCGTGAATACCTCCACTTCATCCCCAAGTACTCCCGTTACGAGAAGCGCCACAAGAACCTCGCCGCACACGTCTCGCCCGCTTTCCGTGTCGAGCCCGGTGACCAGGTCGTCGTTGGCCAGTGCAGGCCCCTCTCCAAGACCGTCCGCTTCAACGTTCTCCGTGTCCTTCCCCGAAGCGGAAAGGCCGCGAAGCAGTTCTCCAAGTTCTAAGCGCATATTAGAGGGATGGAGTAACGGTTCATGATGGGCAAGGGATGAAACGAGAAGTGGCTAGGAGCGAGAAGGGATGGTTTTCGATATGGTCAAAACACTCTGCATCTGGGTTGAGGAATCGGAGTCCAACGGGCCATGTATGTTTCTCCAGCTATGATCAATGAAAGTCCTCGGATGGTCAAAAAGCCACCGAGGCAGGTCAAAAGTCCAATGTGGTTCACACTCGATGACGGATATTGTGTGACCGGTGATGCTGACCTCTCTCATTCGAATATTGTGGCGTCTCTCACCATTATACGCTGCAAATTGATTTTGTGCTGTATTCGTCAAGTCTGAATATACATTACAATCGTGGTTTATCTACAGGTTCCATATGGTTCAACCGAATTTCAACACAACTTTTAACCTAGCTTCCCGCATGCTCACCCCTATGCCTTCACGTAGTATCCCCACTGCAAAAACATCCAAATAAGCGACGTGTTAGCGACAATTACCGGCCCAGCCAACGGCTTCCCCCACCGCGTCGTCTTGAAAACAAACCACTCGCTCATAAAGTGTCCCCAAGCAACCACGTACGTCCACATAGCCAATTGATAGAACGCGCCATTCGTGATGTTATACGCAGCATACAGTCGTACCAAGCTATGCCATAAATGTCAACGATATGTATACCTTTGGTGAATGGGGGGTTTATGGGGCGAAGGGTGTTCGCGGGGATGGGAGGACGTACGAAGTCAGGAACGTCCATGTGCCGAATGTTCGAGATGATAAGGCAGTGACGTGTTTAGGTGTTTGTGGGGGCGGATCGATGGGTGAAGGGTTGTAGACGCGTGCTGTGAAGTGGAGGGTTGAATACGCTTGGATCGAGTTTCCTATGCTGATTATTGAGACCTGGGTAGAGCGCGTTTGTTAGTTGGTGTTTCTTCTAATTCGAGGACTAATTGTGTTGACTTCATGGACGTGTCTCTAGAGCGGTGTGTAGGGGCTGCTGCGAGGCTGCGGTGGGAGCTGAAGCATACCAGAAGTAGCCATTTTGGCAGGAGGCCTTCGGCTTGAGGAAGGTAGGATAACAGTGTTGAGGCCATTGCGTCTGGAATGGTTATGGAATAGAACTTCTAGAACGGCGAAGAGCAAATTGGAGCGTGCTGTTAAGCTCTGTATGTAATCTGTAGAGCCGCGAACTTTCTGGAGTATGAGGTTGTGGTCTGTGCGAAACGGGTGGCTTGAAGGTTAACACCCGAACCCGAACAATTGATGAAATAGTTTTCGTGGGCAGTGGTCACGGTATTCCTAATGTGATTTAAGAAATATGTCTTCATAGTTCATATGAATGAGGTGCTACGGGAGGATTGATGTTTGTCATACGGTCCCTTTGGCGATGACTGAATGTGAGAAAAATAGCAGTACGAAGGTAAAATCGCACTCATCGTAGCTCGAGGATCAGGACGGCGCATTGGTGTAATAAGTGAAATTTGGAATATGGCGGCGTAGACATTGTATATGCTGTATTCTTTCAAACGCCGCTAAATGATACTACTAGATGTATCAATGCTATGGAAATCGTCCTCAATGCGTCCCCTGGGTATCATCTCCCATCTCCCATTGATAACGCAGCGCGGATACACGAGCAACCGGGCTCACAATGCCGCTACTGCAGAAGTATACAGAGACTTCATTCAAAGCCAAGAAGTAGACATGTCATCAAGAAACCTACCAACCGCAAACTAGATCTGACCTAGATCAAATCTCAAAGATGACCGTTAATGCCCTTGACACCGTTGACACCGTTCGTGTGAGGCGTATCATCCAGTTTCTTGCGGTAGAGCTCACCGCCGCAAGTCCGTAAGCGCTCCGCAGCCTGTTCGGGAGTGATGTCGCGTTGTGGCTCGGCCAGCATCTCGTAGCCAACTTGGAACTTGCGAACCGTAGCACTTCGCAGTAGTGGCGGGTAAAAATGAATATGGAAGTGGCTAGACTCAATCTCATCTGCTGTACCCTTGAGAGGAGCTTGATGGATTCCCATGCCTTGCAGCTAATTAGCTTCCGTAGACTAACCATTGATATAGACAGACTTACTGTACGGAAATTGCGTCTCAAAAAGGTTATCATATCGCCTCGTGATCTCCGCGATAACCTCTGCCAATTGCGCACGCTCTTCCTTGGTAAAATCGACCAAAGATCGCTTATGCTGCCTTGGAACAATCATGATCTCGAAAGGCCAAACAGCCCAGTACGGTACACCGGCCCAGAAGCTCTCGTTTTCGAAAACAGTGCGGGTCTTTTCTTTAGACTCCAACTCGGCGTAGTCGACAAGCAGATGACAACCGCCTTGTTCTTGACGGTACTTGCTTAGTTGTTGGAGCTCGGTGTTCGGCTCTTCAGGGAGTGATGTCGTGGTCCAGATCTGGCCATGTGGATGCGGATTTGAGCAGCCCATTGCGGTGCCTTTATTCTCAAAAATTTGCATGTAACGATATTGAGCATTTGGAGCAGTGAGCGCGCCTTGAGAAAGTGGCGGTATTGTCGTAGCAGCAGCAAGCTTAGCTAGCGGAGACTTCGGATCCAGATGTGCCGCGTAGATGTTAGTCCAGGTTTCTATGACCGGTACGATCTGAGCTGGAGCCATGTCCGCGAGAGTGAGGTTGTGAGATGGAGAGAAACAGATGACATAGCACTTTCCGGTCACAGGTTCCGCACGGAGTAATCGAGAAGCCAGAGATCCGTCTTTACTGTCCGGGCGATACTCTGCCTGCTCTTCCATGACGGCGCTGTAGTCATTGACAAACACAAAAGTGTGGTCGAAATTAGGATTATGTTCTCCATTCGCTCGAGTGTTTCCAGGGCACAGGTAGCACTGTTGGGCGTCAATTTCAGCCCATTCTCTGTACGCGTGGCGTTGCACTACGTACCTTGGGATCATACTCGGGGAGTGTAGTCCTGGACGGCGATTCTTGCATGCCTCTGGAGAAATTTAGCCGGCTATTCGAATTCGAGTCGCTCTGCGTGTGCTTACTGCCATGGTCGCTTTGTGCGATGCGGAGAAACTAATATCCAACTTCCTCGCAGTAGATTGAAACGCCTGTGGGAGATGTCGTTCAAAACGGGATCCGTCATGGTGTGCAAAATTAGTCCTTTTACTTGCTCTCACGGCGGACGTTGTCTGAATGTATATAAGCCCGCAGCAGAACACGTAGAGACAGGTACCAGCGCCGGAACCATCGTTGGGACCTAAATAGTGAGAGTGACGCCAGACGTTTGGTCCGCAGCACGCTAGTCATTCAAGCTTTCCCTGTCGGCGGAACACTAGCCGCATCCAGTACCGCACCCTCACCCAAGGGCTGCCGCAAGCTGGCTTCAGTGCCAGAGAGCCTCATCCTACACCCACGATACCTGCCGATTGGAGAATTGTCCCGCTCGCCGTTCACGCAGGGTTTTCACCATGGCGGCAATGATGCCAAGTGCCGCGACCTCGAGCAACCCATACGACAACGATGCGGTGGAGCGTGACCTGATTGACCCTGACGATGGTGCGTTCCAAGGTTACATGCAGCTGCCTACAGCAACCTACATAGATGATAGTGGCCGTTAGCTGACGATCCATAGCTACGCTCGACGACCTGGACGACCCTCTTCAGGGAACGTCGGACCGTGCGCCGCTGACGGGAAATATTCAACGGGGTAGCGCGAATACACAATCCTACCTGACCTCCAGCATCCCCGGCGAAGACCGTCGCGCGCCCACCAACACCATCGACGAGACAGTATGGGAGACTCTGTCACGAGATATCCTTGCCATCTGGGAGAAGTTGAAGCAGGTGCTGTACCCCAAGTACTTGCTGGGCGGCATGATGAACCGCGGTGGAGGGATTGGAGCAGCAGAGCGTGGTGAAGCAAGTGGATTTGGTGGCGGCCTCAGAGACATCGCTGGCAGATGGCCAGATGCAGATGTGATTCTACAGGGTGGCATGAGTGAGGGTCTGAGAGACTGGGACCTGTGGGGTCCGCTCATTTTCTGCTTGCTGCTGAGTCTGTTCCTCTCGTGGGGAGCGAGGGGCACGCAGAAGGACCTTGTGTTCTCAGGCGTCTTTGCCATGGTGTGGATAGGCGAGGCTGTCGTGACGCTGCAGATCAAGCTGCTAGGAGGCAATATGTGCGTTGGTTTCCCACATACACTTGGAATAATGCTAACATCTGCTCAGCGCCTTCTTCCAATCCGTCTCCATCATTGGCTACACGCTCTTCCCGCTTGTCATCGCCTCGATCCTCAGTGCTATCGGTATACCCGTCATCGTCAGAGTGCCTGTCTACCTCGTTCTCATAGCCTGGTCGTTAGCAGCAGGTGTGAGCATCATGGGCGGTTCAGGGGTGGTCAGGAATCGTGTGGGCATTGCAGTATACCCTCTCTTTGTCTTCTACGTTGCACTTGGATGCCTTTGTTTCATCAGCTAGCAAGAGTTTTTTTAGCTGGAATTGTATCGGTAGGTTTGATGTAGTGGTACTAGCTGTATGATACCCGGAGTTACTAGAAATTAACGATCATCGCAACTGAGCTTGGCGACCATACGAGTATTTTTTGGGCTCACCTAGTTGAACCTCCAAACTTCAAAGGCACATATGAAGTGTTTCAAAAGCAGAAAATCACACATGGAATGCGACGTGCATACGCCCGCTGCACGAGTAGCTACCCGCGCCCATAATTATTAGCCGTCCCTGTTCCCCACATCGTCATTGGTCTCTGTCGGCCGACCTGGACAACACACTCGACCACGACCGACAGAAGCGCCAGCACTTTGCACCCTCTTTGTCCACTCACCACACACAATACGCCCTCACCAGTGCTGCCCTCTTTGTGTACGCGTTCCAGTTACATCGTGTAATTGAACGTCTCGCGCGGCGCATTGGAGCGGAAATTGGTGCAAATACTGTTGAAGCGCTTTGACCGACTCCACCACACAGATTATACTTTTGACACTTCTCCTTGACCGACTCCCCTCCAGCACGCCTTCGTAAAGCGCTTTGGGACATTACACATAACATCGATACCGCACGAAGAGCCACTACCCTATTGTCCTCGGTCAGCCCGCCACTAGCCTCGCCGAAGAAGCACCTCCATTCCAGTTGTCTGCCGCACGCTCTGCTTTCACCGAGCGTCGCAGTTGCTATTGTCGCAGTTCAATCGCAAGTCGACTTGGCCTGAGTACAGCACTATAGCTACCACAGCTCGAGCACATAACGCGGCATCCATCGAGAACGCAGCTGCAGCTCAACCTTCCCAAGACCACCACATAGCGCGCACGCTACCATCACCGAGGCCTGGAACAACACACGCAATACAACCATGACGGACAAGCTGGAGCAGCAGGAGGCTGCTGTAGATGCTACGACTTCTGCTATCGAGTCAAAGGCGACTGCAAAAGGAGGCCCAACATCACCAGCGCGGAGCGACAAGAGCAGCGACAGTGAAGGACGGCCCGTTCGAGAAAAGTTAAAGGAGACACGAATCGATGCGCAAGCTACCTCAGATCGCATCCCGAGTTCGGACCAGCCTGTGAACGACATCTCTAATGGGACCGCAAGAGTGGCGGACCAGAGCGCATCAGGGTCGGATAGCGAGCGAGGACGATTACGGAGGAAGCGTAGCAGGGAAGATTTTGAAGACGAGGCTGAAGCGGATAAGCACCCTGAAAAGAAGGTCGAGGTCGGCGAGCGACACACACGCAAGAAGTCAAGAGATATAACAAAGGATGATCTGCCTACGAAGCCCGTGGCGAGCACGATTTCGAGAATTGAAGAAAATGACGCAGAAATGACGTCTCCTAACAAGAAGACCTCCACAAGTACACAGTCCGACAAGGCCTCAGGTGCTGATACGAGCCCAAAGAACAAGCGTACACGCGACCAGGCAGAAGACGGTACCGAGGCTGTTATAGAGCCTCCAACAGAAGCATCTGCAAATGGGCAACCTATAGGAAAGGCGGGAGATGAGCGGGACACGAAACGACTGCGAGATAAAGACGATGTCCAACCTATTGTCGAAGCTGCAGTATCAACCAGCAAGGTGCGTCCTTAGGTCTGTGTGACATAGTGTGAAAGCTAATAAGTATCAGATACCGCCAGGAAGTGGATTCTCAAACACCTCCGCAGCATCTCCGTTTGCCGCCATGTCCCCCAAACCTCAAGCGTCCAAAACTTCTGAGAAACCAGATGTATTACCCCAAACTTCTGACGACAAGTTCAAGTCGTCCGGTTTCGGTAGCTTCGCCAGCTCAGCAGCGTCTCCGTTCGGCGGACTTGCAAGTCCCAAAGCGAGTCCAGGCTCGCCTTTCGCCGCAGCGAGCGGCAACAAATTGTCCTCCTTTGCCGGGAGTGTATCACCTACGACAGCACCTACAACTGGTTTTGGCGCACTGGGAGGTTCAAGCAAATCAGCATTTGGCGGAGGCACCTTTGGAGGTTCGTTAGGAGGCGGCTTTGGAAGCCTGGGTGGTGCTAAATCCGGCCTGTCATCTTTTGCAACACCTGGAACCTTGGAGATCAAGGGTCTGAAGGCGAAGTCAGATAAGCCTTTCGGTGCGGCTGCAGACGATGAGGCTTCGGACGAGGAAGATGGTGACGAAGAAGAAACGGAGAAAGATGCCAAGGAGGAAGAACAGCGATCAAGCCAGCCATTTTTATCACAACAACAACGTAAGACCCCCTACACTATTCTTTGCTTCTGCCCGTATGACTTATATGCTAACGCGGTCATAGCGCACGAAACCGGTGAAGAGGGCGAGATAACTGCATGGGCAGGCCGCGCAAAGCTCTACACCATGGCTGGTGAGACAGGAAACAGAGCGTGGAAAGAGCGTGGCGTTGGGACATTCAAATTCAACGTCACTGTTGAAGAACCAAAGAAAGCGCGTTTCGTTCTCCGCGCAGATGGCACGCACCGTTTGCTTCTCAATGCTGCAGTTACTCAGCAACTGGTGTTTGGCGGCGATTCCCAGGGTGCGAAGCCGAAGGATGGACGACTGCTGTTCAATAGCCCAACCAGTGGTGGGGAGATTGAGATGCATTTGCTCAAGGTATGTCATTAGATAATGGACATTGGGGTTTGTGGAAGAGTGCTGACAAGTTGCAGTTGAAATCTGAGAGGGCAGTTGAACTTTGGGAGGAGGTTACTAAGGTACAAGAGACGGAATTGTAGGACTCTCCACCTCTAAGCCTTGCAAGCCTATCTGTTAGCCCTCGATCAGAGACTTAACTTCCAATTCAGTCTTGAATACAGCACGAGTTGTCATGATTTTCGATTCGCTAGACGGAATTAGTGCTATTGGCTGCTTTCCTTGCCGAAGGGTCTTTACGCGGTCAGTAAGTCTAGACGTTATTCTTTACGACGAACGATTTCACGGCGGATTGCATTAAAGGGACATCTGGGAGTCAATCGGGGTGGTGTCGGTGCGAGCATATCTGGGTGCTGCATTGGCAGTTTGGGAGGTATTCATTGAGCGTTCCACACACTGAGAGCCAGTTGCACTTTTTGTTGATGGGCGTCAGATACATAGAAATAAGTTCAAAATACACAAATCAATTAACATACGTGCTCATTGTGTGGTCTGCACTCTTTCACTTGTCCGTTTCGATGGACTTGGTGCGCCGTTGGTAGCACAAAGACTTGCTTTTCTACCGCGTCGAGCAGATCAGCACCAATCCTCGTAGATCTCGGACTGCACAAGGCCACATCCTAATAATCTTCTAGGTCACGCCCTTCCTCCATTACCTCCTCGTTCTCTTCCATTCGTTGAAATGTCGCGACGCTCCACTACAGTACTTCCACAGCCACAACGATATGGTTTCTAAGCGCTCATATGCCAACCTTTTCTTTTGCACACTACAAGACGCAGTATCAACCGCATGCACATGATCCCCTTTGGGCAAATGCTAGCTCCAATGTCAAGAAAAGGTACATTCGGCGACCATCGCTTTGGGATTCATATTGCTTTTTGCAGATCTTAGATGCCACACCTTTCGCGTAGATGATTCAGATCGAGTGTGACTTGCATATATACAAATTATCCGATTGGTATAATGTTCTTAGAAACAACTGTATGTGGCCCCAATGTATGCACGAGTGGAAATGTAGAGCGACCCTTGTGACGCTTTTGGATGGAAGGCGAGGTGAGATTCGTATGTATGACTACGCAGAAGCATGGTCTGACATTAAGTTCATAGATGCTACCTGGACTCTTGGTTTCTTCGTCTAACAGTACGGTGTTCTTTCCATGGTATTTGTTTGCTCTTACCTAGTTGAGTGGTGCCACGACGAAGCATACAACAACACTGCAGTGCGGCTCCCTGGAGCTACCTAATTCTTTCCTTTACTTGTATCGAGTAAGACTCTTTTCGGCGAAGCTACAAGACTTCAAGCCAGCACAGCGCTCGAAAAACACGACGACATCCCGTTGTAGCAGCAAATCCGAAATCCGAACGAAAAAGATGTTTCTGCCGCACATACCGTCAAGGCCGGTAGATATATATACAGTGAGCTACTCACCTTGTTTTATGCTGCGGTTACCAATGAATCTAAACAGGTCCGCATCTTCGAACCCCAAATTCGGCCCTCGTTGCAGAGATATCTACGTAAGGCGGTAGTGTCAGAAGGCGGTACCCACGTGATTGACCTTGTAGAAGGACGGGGGTTCATGTAAGATTTACTTTCGGCCTAATATCATCCCTGGGGTCTGCCGCTGCCTTGAATCGATGCAGAACGAAGATAATAAGACTATGAAATTTTGAAGAGCGAGGGATGAATCGAGGATCTAACTGATAGGCACAGGTTTTCACTACCAATAGACATGCGGAATCCGCTTACGAATTACTTGCACGCGAGATGGTTGGAAGAGGGATGTATACATGTCAGCAAAACCACTTTGGAGAGACAACATACGGTTCAGACCTCTGGAAATAGTGAATGGGATGAGTCAACATCAGAGAAGGAGGAAGTAGACAAAGAAGAGGATGTAGAGGACGTGAGAGATGGTGAGCATGAAGATCATCCGAACATGCATCTGCGGTGGACGTGGAGTGAGCTTCGGCCGTGATCTACATGAAGCTGGTACGGAGAAAAGGAAGAGGATACGGACTGATAGCAATACTTGCATGTATATAGAGTTTGAGTCTCATCCTTGAGCATTCTGACTATGCCAATCCCATTAGTTTAGCATTTACTTTGTGATCATTTGTAGTTTATAGCCCAAGACCAAAGTCAAAAAAAAATTGAAGACCAACAACATAAGATCTTAGACGTGTATGAACTTAGAACGCGTGCTTGACTGCATCTCAACAAGAAAGCCTTACAAGTCCAAGCTAAACACAAGAGTCTCACAGAGTCTCGGCCACACGGTGCTGCAGCACAGCAACGCAACGTCATATGCACCTAGCACAGCAGGCATGTGCCCCGCCTCTCAACCTGTTCTCGAACCCCGCCATCCATGACCGCACCCGAACCCAACAGCCACAAACAATCCACAAACCCCAACTTACACTACATAGCAACTCCCTCCCGCTGCCACTCAGGCTACTAGAACAGTACGACATCCCAGTACGCAACAGCTAGCGACTAAATAATACCCCGACTGACGCGTCTGGAGTAGATCAACCATCCACCATGCCCGGCGCAAAGTACACCGAAACCTACAAAAAGGTCAGCGCAATGGGCGAAAAGCTCAAAGCTGCCGGCAAGCAAGGACCCAGTAACGACGAGCAGCTACACGTACGTGACGTTATTCAAGCGCAAACCCAAACCCAAGCAGATAACACACAAGGAGAAAAAGCTACGCTGAACTACTTGAGCTCGCTGTTATTCTCGGCCCAGTGGAAGAAATTGAACTAGGTGCTAACAGATTATATTTGTAGTTGTACGCGTACGCTAAAGTCGCAGAGGGTAAGGACTTTGCTACCGCCAAGAAGCCCGGCATGTTCGATCTGGCTGTACGTTTTGTTTCCTAGTTCCCTTGCACGACTCGATGACGCTTCGCTTCCGCACACACCCCACTCGGCTCTCGTATACATAACATATGTTTGAATATACGGTATACAGGCTAGCTTAGCAGGGGTGCTAGTGTATAGGGATACGAAATAGAAAGAGAGTTCGAGTGTTGGTGGCAGGCAGGCGGGCGGTGGGATACAGCTAGTGGGCATCGAACGAGTGCTGACGATACGTAGGGCAAGGCAAAGTACAACAAGTGGAAGGAGGTTGTTGACGCTGGTTTGTCGCAGAAGGAAGCTGAGGACAAGTATGTTGAGTTAGGCCAGGAGTTGCTTGCGAAGCATGATAAATAGGCATTTTGAGCGAGACGAGGGATATCGCGAATTGGGATGAGATGGAACACACATTGAGGAGGTCACAGGCGAAATATAAATGAAACGACATGACGTCTTGATGAAAATATTGAGCTATTTTACGGTCATGCTCAGTAAACTGTGCGTTGGTCGCTTGTTGCTGGTAGTCACCACGGCTCTCGTATCAAACTTTGACAAAGTCTCGCATCTCAGTAGCCACCCCAGCTCAGACCCTTCCAATCAGGCTCCTGATACTTCATCGTTGCACACCACGGCTTCTCAGCAGCTTTATACGGACTCAGCGGCAAATCGTATGGCATGCGGAATCCCACAATTGTCTTCGGCATCCCCCTTCCTCCCTCACCAACGTCGACATCTTCAGTTCGTGGTATATCCTTCCCAAACACCGGCACTATGACTACATCGTCACCAGCGTCGGCTTGCTCTCGCACCGCGCTTGAGTCAGCGAAGAGAGCAGGCCACACCACAACCCCTGCCTCCCAGCTCTGAATCCAAATCTCATCTTTCTTGTTCAATACGTCGCCCCAAGCTTGCTTACTGAGATTTGCACTCGTGATCATAGCCCAGTCAATGGTTCTACGCTCCTCATCACTGAAGCGGATATACGTCTTGATGTGTGGTGCTGCAGGTCCCCGGTGTGCCTCTCTCTGTGGCTTGCTGGTAGGATCTGTGGATGTGTGCTTCCAGTGGCAAAGCAAGGGATGCAGGTACTCGAGTTGCTTTTGCTGTTGCGAGGACTGGAGTTTCATGTGAATTGAGGCACCGGATGCGTAACCGTCTAGGGATGTGCGGATTTCTTCAGGAGTGGGAAAGATGATGTTGAATTTAGCAGCGGGTAGCTTCTTCGATTGGTGAGGATGCGAGGGCTCACGCTTTACAAAGAACTTCGATGCCTTGGTAGAGGAAGTTCGAGGCTCTACACCAAAAGGCTTACTAGTTGATTGCTGGGAGAGGACAGAATGAAAGTGTGAAAGCCATGTTTGTGTCGGCCCCAGGGTTGCTATAGAGGAAATCTGGATGACAATGTGCGGTGGTGCATCCGGATTTCCTCCTTTCGAAATCGAAATGCTCGATAGAATCTCCTGGAGGCCAAGCCAACCAAATGATGTAGCACCAGGAGCATTTGCATCAGAAGGCTTCTGGCGCGACGGAGCACTTCCGATGAAGGCTGCTCTGATGCTGGAAAAGTCGTAGTCTTCAAGTTGCTTCGTTAAATCCGTCAGTCGCCGTTCATATGCGCTTAGGTATCGAAGCAAGTCAATTTTGAAGCGCTCGCCGCTTCCGATCGCATGGGGCTGACTGGCTTGTGAGCTCGAAACTGCTTTTGGGGCTAGAAGCGGCAGAAGAGGTGACATCCACACTGCTTGAGTCATGTTGCCCCAGTCGCGGGAAATCATGTTCGCTGTGTGGATGACTACCTGAGCAAGGTCATCATGCCGGAAGAGGATCAGCATCTTTGAGTGGTGAGTGCCAAAGGGATCCGGGATGTATGCACTCAGCAGCTCAATATTTGGATAGCGCTCTGCTGCCTCCTAAAGGCGGATTAGCATCTACAGCAACTTCACAGCTTAGAGAGAGGATACTCACCGAAAGTGCTATTCTTCTCTCATCGTCTCTCTTCCAAAATCCATGCACAATCTTGACTTTTACCATGTCTCTCACATCACTATCGAATTGCTGCCTGGCCTTAATTAGCACGTTTATCTATACACTTAGAGCCTATTCAAAACTCCACCTAATATACATTTCCCTTCTTGCATCCCAATCATAGCTGAGAGCTACTCACATGACAAAGTCCAGGTCGAACAGAAAGTTGAAATTCCAGCACTCCTTGATCATAGGGTCGCCTAGTATTTCCTTCAAACCCACCGAATCTACGTTCTGATGAGGTCCGAGATCTTCAATCCGTGTCAGTCGAATGGGCGAGGAAACAAAATCAGTTCCTGTATGGCCATCTCTTTTTGTTTCTGCATCTCGATTGGAGTCCGAAATTGTCAACACCGACGCTGATGGCGTTTTGGATACGTTGTCGAAATTCCAGGTCGATGTGAATGATGAAGGAGCAACAGGGCTCTTGCGTCGTGAGAGTGGTGGACTAATCGGCCTATCGATTCCTTTGGCATTGATGTTTGGACCACTGGTAGTAGCGGCCTTGTTGGGCTCATCGGTATTGAGCTTGCGGCGCTTTGTTGACGGGGCGCTTTCCCCTTGGTGCGTCGCCATTACAGCGAAGGGCACATTAAGGTGGACTGCAGCTTGCGCTGATCGAGCCTCTGGAAATTTGAGGAAATGCGTTGAAAGTGGTGCAAGAGGTTGTTGTTGACAGTGAGGCACGGACCTAAACGTCCTGAAAGGCAGCAACGGCGAATGATAATCAGCAGGGCAATAACGTACCATCCCCGTAAACAATTAAATAATTCTTGCCCATTGCGCACGCCTGGGAATGTTGTGTAGAGCATGGTAGAAATCACATTTAGAGCAAGAACTCATCACAATATAGGAAATCGAATTGTTGAAGTCATGAATGGATATCATTCTCGGTCTAGGCCGTGAAGCTCACTTTTGGAGCATTTCGCTGATCTGAAGACTACAAACAGGAACCGTCTAATCATGCGGGAGCATTGCATCCATAATACTCCCTAACGAACGCTGGGAATGTAAAAGACTATTATGCCTGCTCTAGGTAGAAGGGCATCCCAAACGCCAAAACATCGCCAAATCAACCAACAATCGTCTATGCTGCGCTAGCGCTGACGATGGGTTGCGCAACCTTTGTGATCTGGTTACCCGCCCTGATGATTGGGTTACCTTGCTCATCCTTGGCCATGTTAACCTCCTTGTTCTCCTTCTGGGCGCGCTTCCAGATCTCGACTTCGCATCCACCACGAATGACACCGACCCTCATGGTAGAGAGAAGGTTGTGTGCCGCGTTCGAATGGAAGTAGACACCGCCGTTGAACATTGCCGTAGCGTCCTTGCCAATGCCGCTCTTGATGAGGGTCTTGCCACCGGGGTGCTCGTTGATGAAGTCGGTGACATCGTGAACAACACCGGCAACCGCAATTAGGCCACGGCCGTTCTTAGCCTGCTCAACGTAATCATCCCACTCGATGACAGGGAGCTGGTCGAGAGGAACACCCCAGTCGAGCTTAGCGCGCTTCTGGTCAATCTTCTTCTGGAGCTGCTGAACGCGGCCCTTCTCGATCTCGTTGGCTCGGAATTGCTTGAGGTTGGAGGCGAGGCCGAGCTTGCTCCAAAGCCAGATGGACCACTTGGTGGGGTCGTACTGGTGCCACTCGATAGCATTGCGGTAGTCGGAGGGGAACTCGTGATGGAAGTTGTGGTAACCCTCACCGAGAGTGACAAGCGCGGTGATGACGTGGTCCCTGGGGCTGTTGCGGTCGTCGAAGGGCTGGTCGCCGAGCCAGTGGGCAAGCGAGTTGACACAGAAGGTGGCCTGCTGGACGAAGAAGATGCGGAGGATACCGGCGTAGATAAATCCACCCTTCCAGTCGTTCCAGAGAAGTCCAGCGACGGCTGATGGGAAGATCAGGCCCATGAACAGGACGACCTTGATGTAGTTCTTGTGCTGCCAGACAACGACGGGGTCCTCGTTCAGATCGGTGATGTCGGTGCGGCCGATGCGCTTAGGGTTCTGCTTCATGACCATCCATCCGAGATGGCTGTACAGAAGTCCCTTGCGAACGCTGTATGGGTCCTTGTTGGTGTCGGTGTAGCGGTGATGGGCACGGTGGTCGCGGCTCCACCAGCGGATGGAGCCCTCAACGGCACCGCCACCAACAAGAGCGAGGAAGACGCTTAGAGGGAGAGAAGCGTTGTACGACTTGTGTGCCCAAAGACGATGGTATCCGGCTGTGATGCCCAAACCGGTCCAGAAGTAGTATACGACGGCCCAGACAGCTGTCTTCCATTGTAGAGGGGTCCAGAAGGCGGCGATGCAACCGCCGAGGGGAATGCCAATGATGAAGTAGACCTGAGATGCCTGTTAGCTTGTGTTGCGGTTCGGAGCCACATGATTGAACTTACGTTGAGCCAGTTGACGTGCTTGTACCAGTTGGCCTTTGTGATGGGGGTGTCGGTGATGTGCGGCTTCTTAGGGTCGTACTTGGGATTGCGGTTTGGCTCCGACTTGTTAGCCATTGGGGACGGCTGCTTGACGTAGTCGGGGTTGATGGCCTGCTCGCCTGCGGTAGGCTGATGGGAAGGCATGGTGAGAAGGCGATTAGAGGCGAATGAGGGAAAGCGAGAGGTATCGATAGAGTCGATGGGAAGGGACTGGTGGCTCCAAGAATGAGCTCGGTCGGCTTCCGATCAGCAACAAAGCTCCAGCAGCGACTGAAAGCTTCACCACGATCAAGTCAATGACGAGGTGAGAGGTAGGTGGGCAGGAGCAGGAGAGGATGAGGGGAAAGCACAATGGACGGCAGGGACGAAGATTTAATAAGGCGGTGGAATCTGCTGTTGAACCCCAACACGCTGCGGGATAATAAGCGAAGAGAAACCGGACCTTGCATGGCCATTCGAGACCTGCAACCGCCGTAACTTTTGTCATAGCAAGCCTAGCGCCATTACCCATTCGCTGCTCCAGGGTCCTGCACGGGCAAACCGGCGCCCCACGCTGTAGCAGTGCGAAAAGATTTCGAGGCTAAGCGGATCGTTGCCGTGAAAGCAGCGGTGATCGCGGCGTCGCGAGCTGCCAGTTGGGTGGCGGCGCCGTGTCCTCTGCACAAAGTCCCATCAATCCGACACGCCGCGACCTTTCCCCAGATTTCGACGCGCTTGAATCCTCCACGTCAGGCTCCGCGACATTGCTCACTGGCAGCACTACAGGAGCTTCACGTTTCAGGCTGTTTGTGCCGGCCAGTCTGGTCGAATTCCAGTAAAAGAGCGGTCTGTTGCCGAGCGAGCATCGTCGGGAAAGCGTCCCGGGCCAGCGAAATGCCTCTCCGGGCGTAGCAGACCTCACGCCGTGGTGATGCCACTGAGGCTCGTCATCGCTAACCTGGGTGGTGGCCTCTCCATCTGAAAGCGGCCCCGCTCCACCACGCTACGAGTGACTGGTGAACCGGCAAATCACACGCGCTCTGGCTGCCAGCCAGAAAGCTGTTGATATCGCTGTATCAGTGGTGCCGAGATTTCCTGCAGCCTTACGTATGTCTGATGGCTTCCCAAGCCTTAGCTTCTGGGGAAAGTTGGAATTCGAGATGGCCGTTCACGACACGGAGAATTTGACAGGTGGCAAACAGCTTTGTTCACTCCGCGAGCATAGCAGGCGTCGTGAGTCGTGCTTGGAACCGGGTCTGCGCTTGGAGACGTCGGTCGAAGCTGCTCGAAAGGGCCCCGGTCGTGGTTCGCGTCGAGCACCGCCACTGGGGGAGAACTCGGCAGACGTCGCAAGCTCTGCTGAATCGGGAACAGCTGCTCCTCAACACCTGCTATGTCGTCGCCCACAACCATACAGACGCTCCTCCATATCAAGGGTCGGCGTCTGTTGACCATGTTGATGGTGGTGTTGATGTCAACTCCGCATTTCACATTCGTAGACTTCTCGCACGCCTCGGTTTCAGATGATAATGCGTCACAATCAGCGTTGGTTAGCAGATCGACTTCGACTCTGCCTCTTTGTTCTCTGAGCCTTCGTCCCAACCAGCCGGATTGAGGGCCTCAGTTCATGAGCTTCGCATAGAGGTTTTGCTGCAAGTCATCCAACCCCTGCCACAAACTAGTCACATCAGACTGCAGCAGTTCACCTAGGCGCTGCAACAGCCTAGGGGTTAGAGGTGCTTCTGTGTGCGATGATTGTTGATCTCACAAGGCAACTCACGGAAAGCTGGAGCGCGAGAGATTCCAATGCCGTTGAGGTCCTCGCTTGGAACTGCAAAGGTGTGTAAATATCTCCAGCCCCACGTGTTGTTACATTTTGGACATTTGCCATTTAATTATTCAGAATGCTCCAGTTGGTCAGATCTGACCTGAAATATGAAAGGCGTTCACGATACTAATAGTTGTACGATACTAATAATTGCGGGAAGACGGTTTCAGAACTGAGGTCGTGATAATCGTATGCTTGTGGTCGAATCGAGGACGGATCGGGTAGCGGCAGGTCTCATCACTGCGCAAGATGCTTGGAGCTTTTGAGGACAATTCGAATTGCACTCTCGCAGAGAAGAACATGAGACTTAGTACAACAGTGCAGCATTGGTCCTCCGACAGTCGGTCGAGGCGGTTGATACAGAGAATTTCTTTCATCGCAAAGCACCGCGACACCGGCATCCGGCGACGAAGAGGTGAGGAGAATTATCTGCGCCAAATCTAGGCAATGTGGTCTTCGATAGAGTGTGGGATGTGGATTTCGCAACAGCCTTGTGCTGGGGACCAAGGGGCTCCATGTTATCGGAGGCGACCGACCATCACGTGAATCTGCTCCAACCGGCAGCCAATCACGTACTCGGTTGCGAGCTTATCAGTAACGAAGCGTGATGGATTTACAACACATGCGGCGTCGCCCCCAAGGAGCGACCAATTTGCCGTGGAGAAGAGACAGCGATCCCGGCGGTTCACGAGAATCTTCGGCCAGCTCCAACCTGTAGCTGCGATCCAGTGGTCTTGGAAAGGGACTAGGCCGTCGTTCTATGAGCAATTGTGTATCGTGAGTATTGGCAACGAAGATAATACGCACGTCCACCATTTCTATATAGATGAGGAGACTGGTCACCTAGCCTTGCCTCTCATCCCATCCCACATCCGCAGCTCGACGCGTTCTTCTCCTGGGACTTCCGAGATTGAAGGTCTTGATATTCTCTATCTCCCTCACGTCACTTCCCCGCATATCGAAAGCAAAAGCGAAGATCGAAGCCACAGACAAAAAGCACACCCGCAGTGTATCTCTTGAAGCAACTCTTAGCGCACGCGACACTTCTTAGCGCGTCTTGGAGCTCTACCACCACTGGTTTCGGTTCGATATCATCAGCCAAACTGCCAGCCATCGACCTCACTTCTCGCCAATCTTATCAGCATCTCCCAAATCGAGAAATTCTTATCGGGAATTTGACGATCATACTATCGCGTAGCTGCACGCTGAGGTAGTGAATTTCAGCCGCGGAAAGGAGTTGACTTGAATAAATACTGGGATAGTTTTCGAACCCTGCAGGCTACATCTGCACGACTGAACTGTTTCCGAGACATTCAAGAGCAACCATGGCGGACCGCATTGGACCTGATCATACGCCAAAGCGCAGTCTTGGAGAGAAAGCAAAGCGCTTTGCGAAAGCGTTCACTACTAAGTACGATTGACTTCATGTCCCTTTCAAACTCAATACTTCGATCTTGAAGCTTACAATTTGCAGAGATGGACTCGTCGGTAAATACGACTATGGATTTCTCTTCCGACCCAATATCCCCTTCATGAAGAAGGAGCGCCGAGCAGCGCCCTTCTTCGGCCTCAACGACAAAATGCCCGTTCTCCTGGCCCTTCTCCTAGGTTTTCAGCATGCACTTGCTATGCTGGCGGGTATCATAACTCCGCCCATAATCTTAGCTAACGCGGCCAATCTGACGTCGGATCAACAACGATATCTTGTCTCTACTTCCTTGGTAGTATGCGGTATCTTGTCTTCCATCCAAATCACACGCTTCCACATCTGGAGAACGCCATATTACATCGGCACTGGTCTGATTTCCGTCGTTGGTACTTCATTCGCTACGATCCCCGTGGCTACTGGCGCCCTCAGTCAGATGTATGCGACTGGCTACTGCCCTACAGCCGCGGATGGAACCAAACTACCCTGTCCAGACGGCTACGGCGCCATCCTAGGCACAGCAGCGTGCGCCGCGTTGCTTGAAGTCGGAATGGCCTTCACTAGCCCCCGCGTCCTTAAGAAGATCTTCCCTCCCCTGGTTACCGGCCCAACAGTCATGCTCATCGGCGTCAAGCTTGTACAATCCGGCTTCCAGAACTGGGCTGGCGGCTCAGGAGACTGCAAGTCGCGTCCTGATTCCGGTCTGTTCCAACTATGCCCTAATATCAATGCTCCGCGCCCCTTGCCCTGGGGCAGCGCTGAGTTCATCGGCCTCGGTTTCTCCGTCTTCGTTACGATCATCATCTGCGAGCGCTTCGGTGCACCAATCATGAAGAGTACTGCTGTTGTCATTGGTTTACTTGTCGGATGTATTATCGCTGGCGCAACTGGCTACTTTGATCGCAGCACCATCGACGCAGCGCCTGCTGTAAGCTTCATCTGGGTGCATACATTCAAGCTATCTGTCTACGGGCCTATAGTGTTACCACTGCTAGCAGTATACATGGTGCTCGCTATGGAAGCCATAGGCGATATCACAGCCACCTGCGATGTCTCGCGCCTCGAAGTCGACGGCGAACTGTTCGATTCCCGTATCCAAGGTGGTGTCCTCGCAGACGGTCTTAACGGCATCATCGCCGCGCTGTGCACCATCACGCCCATGTCGACGTTTGCGCAGAACAACGGCGTCATTGCGCTTACTCGCTGCGCCAACCGCAAGGCAGGTTACGCATGCTGCTTTTGGCTCATCATCATGGGTATCTTTGCGAAGTTCGCTGCTGCGCTTGTTGCTATCCCCTCCGCTGTCTTGGGTGGCATGACTACCTTCCTATTCAGCGCCGTCACTGTCTCCGGTATCAGGATTATCAGCACAATGCCTTTCACACGCCGCAACCGCTTCATCCTAACTGCTGGATTCACACTCGGCTTCGGCGCAACAATGGTCCCTACGTAAGTCATCCTTCCCTCCATCCCTTCCCCCTATCGAACGCCCAACTAACAAATCTCCTCGCAGTTGGTTCAGCTACGTCTTCACATACAGCGGTCCGAACCGCGCTCTCCTAGGCTTCTACAACGCCATCATCCTCATCATGGAGACTGGCTTCGCGCTCGTCGCCTTTGTCAACCTTATCCTCAATCTCATCCTCCCAGAGGAAATTGAAGACGAAGAGATCCCTGAACTGACTGCCAACGAAGTCGATGGCGCTCATGATCGGGAAGAGTGGGCTAGGATCAACAAGGGGCATGTTAAGGGTAGCGATGAGGAGGCGAGGGCGAGCAGCGAGGCTGAACGAGATATCGCGCCTGCTGCTGGGAAGTCGGGGTGAAGTTGTGCAAGTGAACATGCGATGTATGATTGACAGGAGAGTAAAAAGGTGAAAAATGAGGTGAGGATCGGTGGTTGAAAGGGGTGGTTGTAGACGATGTATTATGAATGATGTAGCGTTTCGTTCGCGTTGCATGGCTGTTGGCATAGCCGTTCTTTTTCTCTTATACCCTCACTAGATATTACGACGTGTATAAATGCAATGCAATGTATCGCATCCCTCTATTTCTACTGTCCCCCAGATATTACTCTTCCAACTATTCGCGAATCCGCCGTCCATCACCGCACAATTCCTACATGCACCACGAATCCACTCCCCTCTCTCAACCCCTCATCCAGCATACGATCTGGCACCCTCCACACGTCGAACAACCGATGGAAGCTTTTCAGCCACGCTTCAAACACATCTGGACTGCGCAGCTGCTGGGCTATCAGACACACTGTCGGTGTGGGCGCATTTCCCGATGTCGATGCGATGGAAGCCTGGCGCAGCCGACATATCGCCGCGCACGTCTCGTTGAGCGGTTCGATTAGACTCTCGTTATATATGCAATCGCACGCAACTACGATGTCAACATCCGCCAACTGGCTCACGTCGTCTGTTTCCCAATCCAGACTCTTCACCTCAATCCTATCGTCTTCCGCGTTACTCTTGCTCTCACTTGACTTTCCGGATTTTTTAGTCGATTTGCCTCCCTTTTTCGGCTTGCGGAACACGACGGGTATGTTCTCGGTGATGTTTTGCCGGAGGTGTTTGAGCACGTAGTCTTGGTCTGTGGCGATGTAGTGGGCGATATGGGGCCCAAGGGTCAGGGCGACGACACCTGATATGCCGGCGCCGAGCTCGATGGCTGTTGATGTCGGGGTGAGGAGGGAGGAGGTGAAGAGGAAGTTGGTGGGTGAGGAGATCCATTGGGCGAAGAGGGGGGTTACTTTCCAGACGACTGTGATGGTGGGTTAGTATAGGCTGGGAAAGGAAGGTATTGTTGCTTGGAAGTAGGGAAATGGAATCGTTGGAGTTCTGTATGAAGTAGATGGGATAGATTGTAGGAGTGTATGAGCAGGTAGGTACTTGTGCTAGTTGATTGGGTACTTGGTCAAGAAGCCTATTACGTGACTTGGGGATTTCCCTCAAGCGTCTCCACACATTTGAGTTGATGTAAAAAGTAGACCTACGAAGTCTTACAAAAGAAAGACTAGATGAAGGTAGATGCCCAAAACGGCAAGGGCGGAGTATGGGTACACGAAGCCAAGCCAAGCACAGCTGGGGAGACGAGAGTCTGGGGTTTGAAGTGTGGGGCAATGCAGACACGAACAAAGTGACAAGACGAAAGGCACCCACCTGCGCCAGTCGTGCCGGCTTGACGATCCGAAGTCAGAAGACCTTTGGATTGATGGATAGTCAGATCGTGACCTGCTACACTTATCTCGAGCGTAGATGCCTGCGAGTCGATGAAGCCTAGTGACTGAGAAGGAATATCTTGCGAAAAGATAAGGAAGGCTTCTGCAGGATTGGTGAGTATGGGAACGTATGGTTTCTGCTGTCCAAATGATTACTACTTATGATGTAGTGGCCGTTGGAGAGCGAATCGCATACATATAGCGATGCGGTCGACCTCGGTGCAGGCCCACCTTTTCATTCGATGATTGATTTCAAGTGCTTTACACACCTTCTTCAGCATCGACCACGGGTTCCCCCAGACTCCGACTGAGCTGGTCCATTGTGGCAAGACTCAAAGGACGGCGCACTTGGCTAGCGCGTACCCTGCTCGGGTTCTCGTCTTTGTCTGGTTGCCAGGGCGGGCGCAGGCTGCGTGATGCACAACAAGCGAAGTACACAAGTCCGTGTGGAGGGGGGCGCCTTCG
Organism: Phoma sp. ATCC 74077; assembly: GCA_033682645.1. Lineage (NCBI taxonomy): Eukaryota > Fungi > Ascomycota > Dothideomycetes > Pleosporales > Didymellaceae > Phoma > Phoma sp. ATCC 74077. The sequence goes on along the minus strand of JAWDJC010000016.1, from coordinate 871,232 downwards.
TATTCCTTGGCCTGGCTGGGGGTGTTTTGGAAGCCTGGGGTCGTTGGCGAGCTCCTGGCTTGGCCGTAAGCGGTTTCTGGTTTCTGGTCTCTGAGAAGACAAAAAAAAATGAAGTTTAGATTTGACTGCAGGCTGATAGGGTCTGGCGATGCTGGCCACTACTGCTGCACCGTCGATCGGCGTCGTCGTGTCATACCTGTCCTTGCAAAAACAGGAGCAGAGCGGAGGCTAGCCCCAGAGTCCGCGACTTGTTGGCCCAGGCGGGACGTCATTACCCAAGGGCCCAAGCTCCCGCTTGGCGAGTCGTTTGGCGGCGACGGGTCACAGTGAGCATAACAACCGTCTAAGCCCTCGCTCGCACAGCTGCCTCGTCATATCCGCTGCTCCCCGCTGGCGACAACACACCTCTCCCGACTGCTTCTGATCCTGTTCATTTTCTCTGCGATACCCCTCTCTCTGTACCTCCACAGGACCGTCATCTTCGACAGCTCCTCTCTCACAGCCCTCACTATGCCGCAAGACCTCAAGAAGCTGATGCCTCAGGCGAAGGCATCCAGGTCCGGACCCTACACAACAGAAGCAGCCAACGCACAAAAGGTCGACGGCGAGACAATACCGCGTCGCAACCTCGTGGCAAAAGATGGCCTCCGCGTCACTCCCACTGACGGCGTCGAGACACTGTACGACATCCTGCGCTACTCGTCAGCCAAGTTTGGAAATGCAAAGGCAGTCGGCTCGCGCCGTATCGTAAACATACACGAGGAGACGAAGAAGATCAAGAAAATGGTCGATGGCAAAGAGCAAGAGGTGGATAAAAAGTGGCAGTACTTTGAGCTTAGCCCGTACAAGTACAAGAGCTTTGTTGAGTTTGAGAAGATAGCCCTGTCGATCGGCAGCGCCATGAAGAAGCTGGGTTTCGTGCCACAGGACAGGCTGCACTTGTTTGCGAGCACGAGCATGCAATGGCTGGCTTCAGCACATGGTGAGCACCAAGCGGCACCATAGTGAGAGTTTGAGGCTAATGTGCTTTATTCTAGGTGCCATTTCACAGTCACTCGCTATTGTTACCGCATACGATACCCTCGGAGAAGAAGGCCTAAAACACTCTATGCTCCAAACAAAAGCGAAGATCATGTTCACCGACCCAGAGCTACTGCCCAGGCTCGTAAACCCCATGAAGGACGCCAAGGATGTTCAAGTGGTTGTTTACTGCACCAAGAACGACCCTAAGCAGCAAGACATCGATGCACTTGCGAGCGCGCACCCGCATTTGAAGGTCATTAGCTTCGATGAGTTGCTTAAGCTGGGCGAAGAAAACCCGGCCGAACCCATCCCTCCCAAGGCTGAGGATCTCGCGTGCATTATGTACACCTCCGGATCGACAGGCACGCCAAAGGGCGTCATGATTAAGCACCGTAACGTTGTCGCTGCTAGTAAGTTACCCTTGGCGCCATGTTGTAGCAGCCTTTGCTAACGGGTTTTGATAGTCGCTGGCGCGGACGCAATCGTCGGCAAATATCTCGGTCCCGGCGACGTCCTCATCACCTACCTTCCCGCAGCTCACATTCTAGAATTCGTCTTTGAAAACGCAGTCCTCTACTGGGGTGGTACCATGGGTTACGGTACCATCCGCACCCTGTCCGACCAATCTGTGCGCAACTGCGCTGGCGACATCCGCGAGCTGAAACCCACGGTCATGGTCGGTGTCCCACAGGTCTGGGAGACGATCAAGAAGGGCATAGTAAGCAAGGTCGAAGCAGGTGGTGCCATCAAGAGCAACATGTTCTGGGGCGCTTACGCAGCGAAGGGCTTCCTGCTTCATTCAGGGCTACCAGGAAGTGGTGTTTTGGATTCCATTGTGTTCAACAAGGTGAAGGAGGCAACCGGCGGTAGACTCCGTATTTGCCTGAACGGTGGCGGTCCCATCGCCAAGGAGACACAGCGGTTCATCTCCCTGGCTATTACACCCATGATTAGCGGCTACGGCCTCACCGAGACTTGTGCTATGGGCGCGCTCATGGATCCTCTCGCGTGGACCGAATCCGCACTTGGTGAAATGCCTGCATCCATCGAGATGAAGCTTGTTGACTTTGAAGACGCCGGCTACTTTACCTCTAGCAATCCTCCTCAAGGTGAGATCTGGATCCGTGGCGCCCCCGTCACGGATGGTTATCTCAACATGCCTGAAGAGACGCAGGAGAGCTTTACAAGTGATGGATGGTTCAAGACTGGTGACATTGGAGAGTTTGACAGTCATGGGCAGATCAGAATCATCGACCGCAAGAAGAATCTGGTCAAGACGCTTGCTGGTGAATACATTGCCCTTGAGAAACTCGAATCGGTGTACCGCAGCGCGCCCATTGTGGCCAACATCTGCGTCTATGCTGCAGAGGATCGACTGAAACCTGTCGCCATCATTGTCCCCGCAGAACCAGCTCTTAAGAAGATCGCTGCTGCAGAGGGCGTCAAGGGCGACCATCTAGAGGAGCTCGTGCATGACAAGAAGATCAACGGTGCAGTGTTGAAGCAGCTGCAACAGGCAGGACAGAAGGGCGGCCTTGCGAGCTTCGAGCTAATCGAAGGTGTTGTGTTGGCGGATGAAGAGTGGACTCCTCACAATGTTAGTAGTGCTTCCATTCTTCGTGCTTAGGAACTGGCAGCCGCAAAGTTTGGATTCTGTTTACTGACATGGACACCAGGGTCTTACCACCGCCGCGCAGAAATTGAACCGCAGAGGCATCCTCCACCAATATCAGAAGGATGTTGACCGGGCTTATGGCCGATCATGATCTCGTAGCACCGCTCCGTAGTCCCTCATGGATCTGCTACGCCGCACGATTTACTCAGATTGGGCAAGGCCAGTTGACGGGCAGCACCGCTAACCCCCACTCCGCGAAGTGACCAAAAGGAAAGGAAGCGTTGTGTTTTGGAGCCTCGAGGACTTCGCTTTTCCTCTTACGATGAATGATGTGATCCGTGTATTGTATTTCTAGCTAGGCGCGGATTGCGAGTTTGGTACATGTAATTTTCCTCCCTATATATGTGGTAGTCTCTCTCCCATGGCAAAAGCTCCTTCCTTTTCTGCAAGTGCACTCACTCATTGTTCATAAATTGAGTAAGGCCACATGTGTGTCACCAACTGAATTGTAACGACTACTTGAACCTAATTGTTGTAATACTCGAGCGGTTGTCCAAGCACCTTACACTGTTCGACTTCTCTAAATGCCTCGTCTCTAACCACTGTATCCAGTACCCTTATCTGCTTTTCTCCCTTTCCAACCGGCTCCCAACGTCCCGCACCTCTAGCGATCTTACTCGTATTTGCAAAGCCTCTCGCTTCTAAAAAGAGCGTGTCGGGATTCGGGTCTCCTGTCCTAGCAAAAGCACTCCACGTATCGACAATGTACTGACTAAACGGAATATCATCCTCGTCTCTTGGTTGGCGACCTTGAGAGACGGTGGTGCCAAATACGGCGTACAGCTCCCCGGAATGGCATTTATAAAACGGTTGGCTCGTGTCGCCGAAGGGATGCCCAGGGGTGATTGGCGCTTCGCAGGCAGGAGGATTGGGAGACCATTCGCTGATTTGATATGCCCTGTCGAACTCGTAGGCGTATATATTTTTGAAAATGCCGTTAGTAGCTGCGGTGGATGCGGTGCTCTGTCCAAGACAGCGAAACATCGCATCTGTAGCTACACGGCTCGTAAGATTGAAGATACGTAGCGTCTCGTTGCTTCCATTGGGGATTGGGAACAAGTTGGAGGATAAGATGTCCAATGCGGGGAAGCCTTGACTTGTTAGGACCTGGGAGACGTTGGAATTAGCAGGGTAGGAAGTGAAGGGTGAGCCGTCGTCGCGCATTATACCGCTCATTACGGTGATATTGAGTTTCGGTGCGGAGGGTCCGAGGGGGAGTAGTCTGCTTGTTAGGAACGTTCCATCAACAACCGGGTACCTGCGATCTTATCAGAGAAGGACTCTCGGACTCTACCGATAAACTAAAAGAGAGGACTACTGTCGTACGCATTGCAGAATAGCAATCACACGTTCCTACGACTGCATTCGTACTTACCTCGCAACTGTCCCCGTGTAAGATTGCGAAGAATTTCTGAAGCCTATGAGCTTGATAGGGTCGACCGCTCTCAGGCAGGCCACGAGCTCGTCACCATTGTGTGAACAACCGATCTCTTCAATGATCGCCTTGGTCTGGTTTGTCGCTTCTGCAATCGTTAAATACCTTGAGAAAGTGGACGCATAAGCGACACCTTGCGGTGTGCTCATCATGATTGCCCTTGAGATCTTCTCTTGAGCCTGTGGTGATGCAAGAAGCGCTCTGACAGATGCTGCTCCTGCGCTTTGGCCGAAAATTGTAATTCTGTCCTTGTCGCCTCCAAAGTCTCTAATATGGGCATGTAGCCAGTCCAGTGCTCTGTTTTGATCCTCGAGCCCGTAGTTGCCAGTAAGGGCTGTATTCTCAAGTGCTAAAAATCCAAGGGTGGAAAGTCGGTAATTGATAGTCACTACGACGACATCACCACGAGACGCCAATGCGCTGCCATCGAAGGTGGTGTCGCTACCTGTACCTCCTGTAAATCCCCCACCGTGTATCCATACCAGGACCGCCTTCCTCTTCCCTGTTGTAGCCTTGCCATAAGGCAGATATGGTGTCCAGATGTTCAGGTGCAAACAGTCTTCGCTACAAGATGGCGTGCCTGAGGATCCGCATGCGGCTTGTACACAGGATGGTGCATACTCAAGCGCAGAGATATTTGCGCCAGGCGCAGGGGGAAGGTAGGTCGAGTGTGAGAAGCGAGCAGGAATCGAGGCGTACTTGATGCCGAGGAAGCGGAAGACAGAGTCCTGCTTTTGAAGACGCCCTATAATCGTAGCATTATTAGTTGACTTGACAGCTACCTGCCGAGTCTCATCGATTGCCATATTAGAGCACAGAGTCGGCAGCTGGGTGTCGCAGGGGTAGTGGTTTAATTCGCCATGTGTAGTTATAGCCCTACAGTGCATTGTATAAGTGCCTTTCACCCAGTAGAGTCCAACATCGTCAGTCACCTTGTCGAGGTCGAGGTACCGAAGGTATGTGAAGTCTTGCGCGTATTTGTCTGGGTTCCACAGTATCGTGCCTAGAGCAGCACATTTTGACGTTGCCGTCGAGTAGTTATATGGGGTGCTGAGGACGATGGATGCTGCCCGCCTCGTGGTTGTGTTGCCATATAAGTCATTGTGAGAAATAATAGAGAGATCGGACCCAATTGACTGTGGACTAAGAGTGGATGCAACGGGCAACGAAAGGAGAGATAAGGAAATGGAAAGAAGACCAATAAATGAGGCCATGATGAGAGTCAAGGCAGAAACCAGGGGTTCCAGACAAAGCAGCGAAACATGGAGCTCGCCGTCGATATATCCCACAGCACGAAATAGGGCCGTCTGGTTCTACGTGGTCGATAGTGTCGACGATGCCATTGCCAAAGCTTATTCGTGGGATATAGTGCGGCTCTACAGTCTACGGTTGAATAGATGAAGCGTCAAGACGCTTTGGACGCGGTGCCAGGGGATCGTACTTCAGTCCGATGACGCGAAGACATGGTGTCTACCAGAAGTTATGTTGTTATTGCTTTGCGCACAGCCCTTGCTGGGAGCCTGAGGGGAGACGCATGGGAAGACGTGGGTAACGCTGCTCAGGATACATGAAGGTCTTGGGTTAGTGGCCTGGGGGGCGGCTATAACTATGAGTGATAGCGCGCTTATGCCTCAATTAAGGGCGACACGGCAGGCTGCGCTCGACGTGGACGACGGTTCGGTGTAGCGGGAAAGGCAACGAGCGGAAATCTGAGCACCTAAACACTGCTTTCTGCCGGAGCTGAGGGAATACGGTCGGAGGCCGGATGCATGCGAGTGGTCGCGACAGTTATTGAGCGGGCGAGCTATGGGGCCCAGCTGCTAGGTGACGCCGTTGGGTGACATGACTTCATGGCGGCGATGCGTTTCAGGAAAGCGCGCCCTGGCGGGGCAGGCGCAGCTCTTATCGCTCCTTCTGCCTCGTCCGCCCTTCACGCCCAAGCGGCAGGCACGTGATGGCGTCCGTGGAATGTGCAAGTATACACATGTACAGTAGAGAAGGCACGACAGCACTGTGTAGAGGAGCCGCACTGCATTCCAGCGTTTGTTGTCGTCCTGCGACCGCTGCGGCCCCGGCTCGTGAACTTGATCTACCTTCTCCTGGGCGCGGACGCGCAAAGACCGCAATCTCACCCGCGCTAGGGCGTCTGCATGCTAGTCTTCGTGCCGAGAGGTCGTCGGCGGCGCTCATTGGTGCCGGCCCAGGTCCTCGCTGTCCTGTTCGTCGCGTCACATCCAGCTTCTGTTGCAAACTTCGCACAGCTCATTCTCTCTTCGAGGCCGGCTCGTGGTCTCCATCGCATCGCCTGCCCAACGCCCATACAGCATGCCACAGCAGCTCGGCCTGTGGCGCCATGGCGACGGCGACGTGCGCCGCACAAGCTCTCGCAAAATTTGATTTCTACCTTTGTTCCTTAGTAATGATTCACTCCCGTTCAAGTGCACTCGATGCACGGGCCCCCCGCTAGGCCGCTTCTAACTGGGGCCTCTGGATTCTCAGTGAGGAGTTGTCTGGTCTCCTTCTGCACCCACTGCCTCATTGACTCCCACACAACACCACGACGCCCGCGCCCGCTGAACACCTCCCGGAGTACTAACTGCACAGCGCATCGTGTCCCGACGTTGCCGTCTTTCTTGCGCGCCCTGTTTCCTTTGTTGGGCCCTTCAGCCAGCGCCCCAAAGAGCCACCTCCCTCCTCCGCTCTTCCTCTCTCCTCCTCTTCCGCCGGCGCACTGCATGGACTCGACTGCTCGCGACCTCAACAACGTCCTCTCATGATAGGCTTTCGATACCATCCGTTCTGTGACGATTGTAGAGCCCTTGCCGCCTTCCTGTATACCCGCACTCGCTGCAACCGGACACGATAGCCTCTTCTCCTTGGCCACAACCCTCCGTAGCCTCCCGGATCGTTACAAAACACACGCAGCTCGTTGACGGCGGTCGTTGGATCCGTCTCGAGTCGCCGTCGCCAGCTGTGCTCCTCTCGTTCGCGTCCTGGGCGTCATGCGATCCAAGGCACACAGCGCCTGAGCCACCTACTACACCTCTACCCATATACTCCAGCGTGCCTGCCGGATTATGACAGACGTCTCGTCGGTCAAGGCGCATGCTGAAACTCAGCCGGCTTCCCTCGCGCTCTACGGTGGCCCGCCTCCGCCCGCCCTTTCCAACGGCTCTCCTACACCACTCGACGGCACCATCGAAGAGGAAGAGTCGTCCACGATAAAGTGCATCTGCGGCTTCGCCGACGATGACGGCAACACTGTTCTGTGCGAGAAGTGCGACACCTGGCAGCACATCGTGTGCTACTACGAGTCTGCCCAGCATGTGCCCGACGTGCACGAGTGTACAGACTGCCTTCCTCGGCCTATCGACGCAAAACGTGCGACGGAAAAGCAGCGTACGCGCAGGGAGCTACACAATATCGGCGAGCGAAAAGGCAGACCGAAGACTGCTGCGAAGAACCCAAAGAAGCGAACCAAGGACCCGCTCGGATCTGTTCAGCCTAACGGCTGGCCGGTGAACAACGATCTTCACTACAACCCTGATCGCAAGAGTGGAAGCCCTCGAGACCAGCCTCCACCAAACAAGCGTCCAAAGACGAGTCATCGCCCCTCTGGCTCGATGAGCGTGGTCAGTCAAGCGCCTGCTCTCGTCCCAGGTTCGCGCAAACGCGGCGGATCAGTCATGATCAATGGTCACAGTCCCATCAAATCTCCTACGCTCCCAGATGGTCCTATCGAGGACTACTCATCCGAGTTCATGAACCTCTACCGACAATCCGAGCCGCCGTCTGCTGAGTCCAATTCGTATACACGCATCGACGTTGCGAACGATATCGCTATGTGGCTAACGGACCCAGAAGCTCTTGCCGAAGCCAGCGGTGGTAAGAAACCACAAGATCTCTTCTCGCGGATAGCAAACACGATTCAGGATCTCGAAAGCTCTACGGCGCCCGAGATCGTCAAGCAGACGGAGATCGACTCTGGCATAACTGCACATGGCCTACACCCGCAGTGGCAATTTATCACAGTCGAGACGCCTGTCCCAGATGGCGGATACATTGGCGAGTTAAAAGGACTCATCGGACGGAAAGCAGACTACTTCGCAGATCCCTCGAACCGTTGGGATCTCCTTCGACACCCAGAGCCTTTCGTTTTCTTTCCTCCATATCTACCAATATACATCGACACACGGCGAGAAGGCAACGTTCTACGTTATGCTAGGCGAAGTTGCGTTCCTAACATGACCATGAAGATCCTAATCGAGTCTAGCAACGAGTACCACTTCTGCTTCTTAGCTACGCGAGAAATTGCTCCTGGCGAAGAGCTCACTGTTGGTTGGGATATTGACTCAGAAGTTCAAAGACAGCTAGCCAAGGTCGTCACAAACGGTGCAAAAGAGGGCTTCAAAAGGATACAACCGTGGGTATCCTGCGTGCTCGCAAACTTCGGTGGCTGCGCGTGTGATACATCGACAGGCCACGAGTGTCTTTTGGAGCGTGCTCGACGCAACACCATAACTGACACTACTACATCAAAGACCAAAGGCAGGAAGTCAAAGAAGGCACAAGTATCTCCATTGAGCACAGGGCATGCGACAAACAGCCGTGCAGGCAGCGAGACTATATTTCGCGATGCTCCTGACGATGATCAAATGGACGCTCGATCAACGTCTGGCTCGCACAAGTCCAGCAGTCGCGATATCACTCCAGCTACTCACTTCTCGCTTGATGGCGATCTGAAAATGTCAGATCGTGAAAAGCGGAAGCTACAACAGCAGGAGCGCCTTTTCGAACAGCTTGAGTTCGATGAGCAACATAAGGGCAAGAAGGGGAAGAGGAACAGTGCTGGGTCCACACTCAATACGCCTAGCCTCTCATCCTCCGTAAGAAGCTCTTCACGCCCCGCGCTTTTCGATGCTAATCTAGTTACGCAGAGACGCCTCGGACACCCGGAACCTTCGCCGTCGGCCCGTCATCGCGAACACAGCCATGGCGTGGCACGAAAAACTTCAGGCAGCTCCACAAAGACGAATGGGCGCGGCGCACCGAAACCAAGACCTGTCTACAAGGAAGCTTCCACGCAGACAGATGAAGATGGCGGGGCACAGACACCTACCTATATCAAAGCGCGGGAAATGAAGCCTCCATTGTCTTTCAAGCGCAGGCTACTACAACAGGCGCAAGAGGACAAGCTGCAGCGCGAGCGGATACGTTCTACGTCAGTTAAAATGGAGAGCAGATCACCAACGCTGAAGGACGTATCGTCAAATAAGCCTTCTCCACTCCCACTGTCTCCACCCCTCGAGGAACCGTCGGCAATGGATATATCGACAGAGCCGGTACCTGATTCGAGACATAAAGAGCTTACCCCAGCGAAAGAGCCTACTCCGACGCCAACAGTCGATGTAGAGATGAGTGAAGCTGAAGAGGCGAGCGCCTCGAAGCACTCTGAACCTAAAATCGAAGAGCTTCCTGATGCACCAGCGTCCGAAGCTTCACTTGGACCTTCACATCCTCCCATACAGCCTCCTGCGCCGCCGTGGTCGTCATCAACAGCCGCTGAGCCGTCACCCACATCTATAACAGAAGCGCCACTGGAGTCCAGCGACCTCCATGTCGAACAACCTCCAAAGCCTGACATGAATAACACTACAAACAACCGCGTGGTAACACCTGGTTCAGCACCCGCTCTTTTGACTGAAGGCGCCATCGCACAATCTCCGAGCTCGGTGGTGATTGCGTCGCCGTTTTCACCTGCCGTCAACAATGCAGTCAAGCCTACACCTGCGCGCAAGAAGCTCAGTTTGAGCGACTACACCAACAGGCGGGCAAAACTCGCACAAACTCAGTCGACGGGCTCAAACTCCACTCCACCATTCGCGCAGTCACAGTCAACCAGCTCCCCGACGCTGTCCGTAGCAAGCTTGCCAAACACTGGTTCGCCACCACCTAAGGCCGCCTCGCCAGCACTACCACCTGTAACGGAGGAGCCAAAGCCGACGGACGTTAGGACTACAACGACGACTGCAACCACTTCTACTTCAACATGAGCGACATGAGTTACGATACCCCGCTCCTTTTGGAATTTTCCAGAGTGGGCCGCAGGGCGACCCGCTTCTCTGATTCTCTTTGTTTGAAATGTACAACATGTAATGTTTCCAGGGCCTACAAGCCCTTCCCTTTCTTCTCCTCTTCTTCTTTACGACTTGAAGTGTTCAGTCGCCTGTTTAACGGATTTAAAAAAAGCCCAACTTACCTTCTCCAATACATGCGAGATTTCCATAAGGTCACGGCGTCTTTTTTTTCGCTGGTAAAGGAAAGGGATTTGGGCACGGCGTTGGCGGACAATACGCTCTGCTGCGTTTTTGGGTTGGGGAGGTTACGGGAATTCAAGACGTAAAAGTATACTTCGGACTTTTTCTGTTGAAGATTTCCCATCTGTTTATGATTTCGTAGGATAGGATAGGGTTCGCGCAGATACCACCACATGTTCAACGCTCTATTGCTGAGCCGCGTGTTAGTTGAGTTGAGATGAGCAATTAAAGTAAAAAGATTCAAACACTGATACACTTGTGTATAAGTCGTAAATGTGATGATGATATCATTTTGACTTATACTGTTACAACTAATTATACAGAAAAACTATAGGAACTTCTCAGATGTTTCACAAAATTCATGGCAAAAGAACTCCTCCCGCGCCCTACGCCTATAAGGGTATATATACCTGTGTATCCAAGACATCCACTAAATCAAATAAATCAACGATACCCCCTTCCTCCCACTCTCCTCGCTCTCAATCACCATCCTGGCTTCCGTTCCTACAACCCAAAAGTTAACCTAAAACATTTTCCCCTCCCCATCCACACTAACCTCCTCCCACCGCGGCCTCTCCACAACCTCCACCCCTTTCCTCTGCTCATCCCTCGCACTCGCATTCGACGCCTCCATCTCCACAGGCCCCATCTGCCCGTTCACATGCACGGGTCCCGGTCTATGCACGGCTTCAAAGTACGATGGTGCAGGCTCGTTGGTGGCCATGACTTGGCGGCCGTAGGGGCCTAGGTCGAGCTTTGCGTCTTGTGGACGGGGCTCGAGAGTAGCAGTAGTATGTGTGGAGAGGGGGCTTGTTGCGCTGCGGAGGGGGATGTTTGTCGTTATGGTTGGGAGGGAGGGCGAGTATAGTGTTGGAGGGGAAGAGAAGGCGGGGTGTTGGGCGAGACTTGGACTCGCTAGGTTGTACTTCTGCTGCTGTTGCTCCTGGGGCAAGAAGTACGGCGATGTCGATGTCGGCGTGTAGTGTTGGTATATGCCTAATCCTTCTTCTCCTCCGCCTCCGCCCCCGTTTCGTCGCCCAGCTTCCAACATCGCAGTACTACTTGATGGACTCACGCGTCGCACAACGGTGCTCTCTTTCCGATCAACCTCGTCCTTAAGCGTTTTTGTCCTTCCCCAAAAGAAGAATAGCAGCGCGGCTAACACGACGACACTTAGGCTTGCAATCACGATCCCCGCAATAGCGCCAGCAGAGAGACCTTTTCTGTCTGCCTGTCCACCTTCCGGGAAAGACGTAGAAGCAGGGTTAGATGATGGTAAAGGCGACTCAGCAGGAAACGGCTCCCCTGGGTTCAACATGTACGCGCTGTCTAGTGCAAGGCGACGCTGATTGTCGATGCTGGTGCTTGAGTTGGGGTTAATGGCTCCGACCATGCCATATGTGAGGCAGGAGCCAGGGGCAGAACAGTAGAAGAATATCGGGTCGGTATCATTGATGATTAGTGTGTACTTTGGAGGATCTTCGAGGACTTTGTTTACGGCATGAAAGCCGGTGAAGAAGCCTTGTTTGTTAGGGCCTGTCATTTCGTAGGGGATGCATGGAAATCCGTATTCTGCGCGGACGACGCTGTGGTTCGCGGGGTAAAATCGGAATTCGATGGTCTGGAGATCTAGTCAGCGGATTATCTTAAAAAGTGATGCCTCTCAACGAGGCGTCAAAGTGAGAGGAAATCCTGTCTCGGGAACTCTTCGTAAAAGTGTTTGCAAGCATTGATGGAAAACTTACATCACCAATCTCAGCCTGTGTGATTTCAGGCCTGAACTTGTGGTCTGCTAAACCAACCTGAATTGTATGTGTTTGTGCAGGCGTTAAGCTAGTGGTGCTCGGTACTACTGTGGTGCTTGACGAAGGATCTGGATTTCTTGCGTCTGCTGTGGCTGTTGGATCTTCATTGCTGGACTCGTTATTGTCTTGCGCAAGACATGCGGTGGGAAGATGGGAAACGAAGATAACAATGAATAAAAGTAATGTGAGCCGAGAAGATATTATGGAGGCTTTCGAGGCCATGTTGAGGTTTTAAACGCTTTACGTGATTCGGGTACTGTGGAGAGTTAGTACTTAATGATAGTAAAGTGTCGAAACAAACAGAAGGAGAGTGAAACTCCCGAGGGTGGATGTTATTAGTCCATGGTAGAGTGGCAATGCAACAACGAAGGCGACTAACGCTATAAAGGAAGAACGAAACAGGTACCAGCAAACTTACTCTGATACAGCTCGGCAATGGCTTAGGCATTGCTCTCCCATTCGTCATAAGTTAGGGTAAACATAGCCCCCACATCTGTAACACAAAGCCAAACTGACATGTGGTAAGAGCTCTCTATGAACTAATGTGTAAACGTGAGAACTTGATAAAGAAGCAGACAAAGCATGTCGCAAGTGGCTGTTGACGTTACAGTAGGCGTGTCCATTCGGTGTTAACAACTTCACTAAGGCCATCTCGACGGATGTCATGATCATGATCTCGTCAAAATGTTTATATTTTGATTTGGAAGTCCGCGATGTTGTGAAAATAGATATAATGTGGTACTCTGCTGGGCCCCTCAGATGGTCAGAAATAGGAACAACAGGGGTCTTTAGCGACAGTGAGACAGCCAACCACGTTTGAGAAGACGTCTCGAAGCGCCCTGACTCGTATTCGTCAACTGCGTACGCTGATATATTTTCGGAAATACTCTTCACTGTTTCCTTAGCAGCGGGGTATGCTTCAGCTAAAGCGGTCTGGAGGTTTGGAGCAAACCGGACCAAAAGCAGGGAAGTTGAGAGAGTATTCGATTGTTTTTGTTGGCATATTTGGAAGAATGTAGCATGGAAAAAGAAAGCTGTCCATTGAAGCATACCATTTTCATCATAATCGCGAGTCGAATCGCTTGGAATCTTCGCTTCGCTTACATAACTTCATAAATGTCGCCTTACTGTTCAATATCATTTCTCATAACCTCCTCCAGCATAACAGCCTAGAAGCAGCTGTCGACATTCAACATGAATGAGATTCAGTCGTGTGGTAGGCTGGTGCACGAATGCACCACATGTCTACCCACATAGCATTGCACATGAATGCGCAATTCACTAATAAGACCTCAATGGAGTCCAGGGTCGCCAAACCCGAACGGGTCATTGCTCGACGAGCTATTAGACCCGGAGACATAGCCCGATGGCGCCGCAGATTGTCTGCCGAACTGAGTCGGGTCAGGGAGAGGTTTCCAAACCGGGAAACCTTCCGGGGGCTGACTGTCGCCGATTGGACTACCTCGAGCATAGTCTGCGAGGCTGCCGTTTATGCCAGTAAGTGCCCAAGCGAATACAGCAACATCGCGAATACTCTGCATGAAGGCATTTTGGAATTGTAGTGATGGTCCAGCCTGCGACATGGCTGGGTGTTGGGCGCCGAGGGGGTAAGGAGGCATTTGAGGGGGTGCGGGGTGAAAGATTGGCTGTGCTGCCCAAGGTGCTGCATAAATCCCGTTGTACTGCTGTGCGGGCTGTGCTACAGGCAACGTTCCGGGCAGCATCGGGCGAGCGCGACGTAGACAAACGACGAGCCCATCTGAGGTGCAGGAGATGACGGCTTCGAGTTCAATAGGCTCATCGCGAAGCCCCGAGCGAGATGAGGCCACTGAAGGCGCAGATGAGTGAGGAGCAGAACGGCCGCCGAATATGGTTTGATGGGTATCCGCTGAGTTGCTGCTGTCTCCAGAGTTGGTGTGTGCGTTTGAAGAGGGCTCTTCGCTATTGTCCATGCTATTGGAAGGATGCGAAAGGTTCCTTGAGCTTGTGCCCCCGGAACTAGATGGGTCGTCAATCTCCACTCCACCTTCAGACTCATCATCAGAACCTGTGATATCTGTCATGATATCGTCCTCGCTCTCAGAGGGTGTAACTTCAGGAGGGTCATCTTGACGTGGATCGCGGAAGAAGAAGCGCATATAGGCGATAGAGTCGTTGCCTTTGGCGGACTCTAGGCAGCGAACTGCATCTTCAAGGCAATTTGGAGCAATGCAGTAGTAGAAGCTGCGTCCCTTCATGGCCTCTCCAGAGATGCCAATAATCTGTTCAATTCCACTCGTAGCATACATGACGGTCAAAGTTCGCGTGAACCTGTTGAGGAAGAGTGCCGCTCGTGGCTCGTGGGTTTGTTGTTCAGGGCCGAGATCAAACTTGCTGGATAAATGTGACAACATGTGATAACGTGGATCCTTTGGGGAAGAGGCAAACAACTTGCGCACAATAGGAGCCTCGACAGCTCGCTCTGGATGGGTGCATTAGCTGGGTGTGTATATGAAGCAGTGAGCAACTTACTCTGGCTCTGCATGCCATTGCGGTAAATGCTGGTGCAGCATACCATTACATCGTAGACGACAGAGAAGCAGCACTCGCATCCAACCCAGTCACCCTGACGATTCCTCAGGCGGCAGTAGGAGAGTACGGCGGCCTTGTCGAGCCTTACTCCTCGACTGTGCTGAGCCTTGGCGAAGGGAAGTTCCTCAGGATGGAAGAACTGCCATACTGATCTATTGACGACTTCGTCGGGCGTGTGGCCGAGGATGTCGACGATCGAGTCTGAAGAGTACAGGATATGGGCGTCATCGGAAAGATCTGCCACAGTAAGCAGTGATTCTTGTATCGAGTCAAGACACTCGCTCCCACCTACCGTGGATTGTGATGAAGGTGGTATCCATTTTGGCGCAGTCACAGTGAAGGAAGGAATTGACAAATTAGTCCTTTCCTCAACCGCGGTAGTCCAAAGTGTGTCGAATCTAATAATTCGCTCAGGGACCAGCGGCGGAGGAGTAGAAGGAGGAGTAGGAGAGATTTTGCCCGCGGCTCAGTTGAGGCCCAGCCGCCAGATGAAATAGGCAGGGGCTAGGTTCCACAAACGCACGTTGGACGCACCGTGGTCAAGGCCCGGATAAGGTTGAAAGTCAGAGTAACACACGGGCAAGTACAGTAGCGACGGCAGCGGGCGCCGATGCAGGGGGAGTTATGGGTGGCCCTCGAGTGAGTACGAGTCAGTCACAGGTATGATGTAATGACGGTGCGAAGATTGCCCCTCTAGCGACGGCGATGGAGAGCTGAACATTGGCGGGCCGGTTGGAGAAAAAACGTTTGAGCTAGAGGCGTGGATCCCCAAGCGCAGCCAGGATAGCACGGGACGAGGGCGCCACGGTAATGGGAGAGGTGAATACCGGTACGCGTGTGGAGGCGGCAGGAATACCTAATGGCAGAGGTCGATGCAGGAGGATGCTCGCTTGCTTCGCGAACTGTATGTCCGCCGACCAAACCCTGGTTCGCTCCGTGGTGGCTGTCGGATCGCCCTTGCCAAAACTTGACCTGGACTGGCAGGTGCGGCTGCTAAGCGGGGGCAATGGCAGCTGGAAAGAAAGGTCCAATATCAGGGCATTCTTCATGGTAAAGAACTGGGGACGAGGGCGCACAGGGCGGGTCTCGTAGGGCAGAGAAACAAGTGTCAGACCGTGGTGAACCATTTGCGTGCAACGAATGCGACATCCCTTGGCGGCAACGCCGTCTTCCACTCCAGGCACGTGTGCGGCGTCGGTAGCGTGCAAGTCGAGCCAGAAGCCAAGGGTGCGCTACAGTACGTACTCGGACCTCGCTCCCGAAGCTATCACTCTAGCGATGCCGCGAATGGACGACGGTACAGCACGGCATTGCCGCTTGACGCAGCATCGATTCTCCTCATCAATGTTTTGACTACGCAGCGATTCGACAAGTATCCAGAGTCGCGTAGCACTAAGCTGTTACCGGCCATCCCAACCAAAACATCCATCGTCGATCCTCCGCCGCGCTAGGACGCCGTCATGCCAAGCTTCGTTCACTCTCTCTAGCTCTGCCTTACTACCTGGCCTGGCGGCCCTCAATTGGACACAGCCGTTCGGAGGGCGCATACGCTTGAGCAAGGGATATCCCCTTTGGCTGCCTTTACCGACCTTCTTGATGCGACAGATAATCTCTGCACCAATTCACGCAACGCGACCCACTACGCCAGCCACTGCGTGACTGGGAAGCTTCCCATTGGTATCCATCTAGCGAAGCACGCAGCAAATATTACCACAAGGCTCAGCATTCTGCACCAGCCCACTGGCAAACTCCTACCGAGCAATCCCGTAGACTACGATTCATCATGGACAGTCATTGGGATTTGCCTTCTTTGAAGGCAACCATCAGACTTGGGGTACAAAGTCTCAACGCAGGGTTCAATGGCCACGACTGACAGTCCCTGTAGGGCCAATCAAAGTCTCCTAAGCTCACTTCTAGTGAGTGCTTTCGGCCCTCGTTGATGCTTTGCTTCATGGATAATTAACTCATCTCCAGCTCAATGCTACGACGTTGAGTTCTATCCCTACACTCTGCCTGGTGTCGACCCAGTTTTTGCAGTCTGCGGAGGCTCGTTTGTGTGTGCCACTTTGTGTTTGGATTGTGGCGTTGCTGATTGGGTCCAGACCATCATCTGCCGATGCATCCTGGATCAGAATTCCACGATCGAGATCCTTCGCTGGTTCGAGAATACAGAGGAGCTGACGCCAGACGGCAAGGTATGCTATATGCTACACACGCCGTTCTCCGGGCAATAGCTAACCACTTCCATCTCTACTCACAGCCACTGGGATACAACAGTGTTGTGTGGTCCCAGGCTGAGAATGGCGACCCATTGGTCTGCATAACTGGCAATTCTCAGATCAGGATCTTCAATGTCACAACTAGTAAGCTTGAGGCAGTGCGTCCACATAATCTGAAGACCGTAGCTGCACCAAACTGACGGACCCAGACACTGATAGGACACGGGGATGTGAGTGCGCGCGGGCGAGTTGAACTTGTATCATTTCGAATTCTCACGGCCGCTAGAATATCAACGACCTCGCTGTATCACCAATAGACCCCACTATCCTGGCATCTTGTGGCACTGATCACAGCGTACGGTTATGGAGCCTCCAGCCTACCCACAAGGAGAAGCCACTGGCAGCAATTTGCCATGGCCAAGGCCACAAAGACCAAGTTCTAACTATTGTGTGTTGCTTGCACATCCATGGTACGGCGAACCAAATATGCTAATATCAACAGGCGTACCATCGCAAAGGTCGTTACCTTTTGTCTGCAGGGATGGATACAAAGGTTAATCTCGTAAGACGCACCCATTAAGCACTATCACTTCGGTCGATACCCACCACTAACAAAGTCAGTGGGCTATTCCCGACGATTTGAAAGAGCATCCTGGGACTGACAAGCCAGCGATGATCCATTATCCCCATTTCTCTACCACGGAAATTCACACTGACTTCATAGACTGGTACGCCTCCCCGTGTAGACAAACATGATTTCCATTGGTTTAATTCATGTTCGGTTGCTGACGCGATGCAGTGTACAATGGTATAACGATCTCATCCTCAGTCATGCCTGCAGAGAAGACAAGATCATTCTGTGGGGCATTGATGGGTTCAACTCGGACCGCAGTGTCATCCCTCCTGCGCCAATACCCACCTCAAGTGCCGTCAATAGCAGAACACCAGTCACGATTCCTGCGAATTCCACATCTAGTACACGATCAGCGTGGTCCGGACGCTTCCAACGGCTTTTGCAATTCGATTTACCGAATGCTAATCAGTTCTACATTCGGTTCTCTATATTCCACGAGCTTGGATGTCATCCAGTTCTCGTTGCAGGCAATGAGAAGAGCAAGGCTTTCTTCTGGGACCTCCAGCGCCTTGAACAATCTGGCACTGGAGAGGATGGACCTCAGCACGAGCGTGCGAAGGTCCTACCTCGACATGTCCGTGAAGAAAGCTCAATATCTGTTGCCTCTTCTATCAGCAGCGCTGGGTCAGCAGCTACAACAAAAACTAAACTGAAGAAGGTGAAGGAGCAGCCTCGAGATAAAGGCATATGTGACCCATTCCACTCGGTCAGTGCGCACAAAGTTATCGAGATTCCTAAGTATAAAGCATTCTCGTTTCGACACTTTGCGTGGAGTCGGGACGGCCAGTGGTGTATTGGGGTGGGAGACTGTGGCTTCATCAACGTCTTCCATCGATGGGAGAAAGGCGTTCCACCAATTAACACGGATGCTGAAGTGGACGCGCTGACACAACAGCGACCGTAAAGAACAAATTAGCCACCTACCCTCAAGCCACCTGGAGCTGCACTATACCCCGAGGAGCGAACAGGGGGGAGGGCGAAGCGATTTTGCTGGAGACATGCAAATATTACGAGATCTGCAAACACAGCGTAGAGAAGAAGGCACGTACTCACGGTGGGAACTAAGAAACACGATCGGCAGCTTGGAAAGCGCCCTCCATGGCAGATTTAGGAGTTTGTGCGGATAATGGAGGAATAGTTCTCTTAGGAGGTTCCGCTCTAGTTAGGTACGTTCGTACCCTGGCAATCACTTCGAATAGCCCGTGAATCAAGCGTGGCACATGACTCGTGGGACTTCTCGGGAAAGCATCCAGGTCGAATTGTGAGATTATATGCATACTCTGATGAAATTTCGTGGCTTTTATGCAGAGCTATCATAACTCTGGATCAGAAGTTGGATTCGATGGGTCGTGCCAGCCAGTGACGCGAGTTTGACAGTTTGGGCGGATGCTCTACCCAACAAACAGTCTACTTTTTGTCAACCATGGAATCTCTCATCCGCAATCAATGCCACGCTTAGCAAATCACTATACTAAGTCACTACTTTCCTACACTACTCCTCTCGTACTTATCATTGACTACGCAGGACTTCTTGACTACTCCACAAACGCACCTTGGCTGTTTGCCAGTACTTTCACATTCAAAGAATCCCGTCAAGACAGCTATCACGGTCAACGCCGCTCAATATCAAGAAAGCCCGCCCCACTCATTGCCTTCGTCCAGAGCTCACTAACATGACTACATGTGCACACACTAGGTGCACTACTATCATTCCGGATAATGCGTCCAGGGTACTCGGAGGCTGGGTCTGCATGAACCACTGGACTGAGCTATATATCAGCGCTGAGAATATGTACAGGTCTTGGTATCGGGATGGTGTCACGGTGATTGGAGGAACACCAAGTAATGAAAAGGTTGAGGGCAGTCCTCTTCAGCGCCAATAGCTAGGATTATTATTTCATCTCAAGAGACGAGAAAAAATCATACGAAACGAAGACCACGACATCAAAAGCATTCTAACAGGGACTTGGCTCGCTGTTCTTGCTTACCATACAAACAGAGTTTCACATTACGATCGAGTTACGCTAAATCTCAATACGACACGCCAGAAAGGGCAGTCCCGAAAGACTATACATACCTACGCCGAGGCTGAGGCTACAGTTAGGACAGTGAAGTAGCAATCAGTTAGCGCGATAACCTGAAATGTAAGGCGATTTCAAGTAGATGTTCTTTGTTCACAGTATGGGGACACATCTTAAACCAACGTGATTTCGGCCCAGCCGTTTGGTCCTACGATTCCTGTTCTAAAATAAGCCAGGAAACATCAAGACAGCATGAAACAAAGACACTCTGTCTGACCTGCCGCCAACGCATGCAGCCCTTGTCTGGAATGCGGAGGCTCTTGTCTCATCGTTCGAACAAAGGCAGATCGACGCAACTATTCTTATCAAAGACATCAAATACGTCTAATTTCACATTCTCAACACACTCCATCGTCTAACACTAAACATCACTTGGAAACCGCATCGCATCCGTCGAACAGCCGCGAAGATGATCTCCATCGCCCCGTGCTTAAACATCTCATGCTCCTGCACCCAATGCACTGCATTTCTGCGCCCAATCCCCACGCGAGGGGCAGCAATGAGCCACCAGCTATCAGCTTTCGCAATGGAATATAAAGCAATCGAGACCAAAATGACAAAGGCCGCGCGTATCCAAGCAGCTTCCACCACTCTCGACAAGCTCTCCATCATCCCCAAGCCACTGGTCAATCCACATAAATCAACTACAACAACGACAGCGCCTTCACCATCTACATCAGCTACTGCATCCGCATCACCTTCGACCCCTTCTTCAGCAGCTGCTGCGTCCCCAGCTGATTTCTCTCCCAGAACCCCAGGCTCGTTGCGGTGTACACATGCTTCTTGTACGACGCGCATTTCTATTGCATCTAAGCAGTCGTTGCTGGCTAATCCGCTGTGTGACAAACACAGCGATGAGCTAAGAGATAGCGTTGGCCAGATGATGACGAGTTGGATGGGCAAGAGCTGTTTGAGACAGCGGCCGCCTGCTTGGGCGAGGACGGTGTCGATGGAGGGGGAGGGGATTAATTCCAGCGGAAAGGCACACGGGTGGAAATGAAAGTGTGAGGAGAGTGAAGGTGTTGGGCGAGTGGGTTTACGTGGGCGAAAGGGGGAGGACGAGGAGTCAGTATCTTGAGCATGAATACTGTTCTGGTGGATTATTCTGGCTTTGAACTTTTGGTTGGTGGAATGGAAGTGCCGAACTTGAGTTAGTCTCCTGGTGATAATCTTATGGAATCAATTGGAATGACTTTATTGTCGGCATGAGTTCGAGAATTGAGAGTTATCTAATCAATCGAGATGAAATACCGTATAGCGAGAACAGCAACTAAGCTTGTAAACTAAATAGATGTCAATGGCTATCTAATCAGAGCGAATTCCTATATCGCATACGAAGAGTGCAGAAAGATAAGTTGACGAGGACAAAGCACGCGAAAGTCGAAGCGATGACGTGACGCGTACCTCGGTCAATTTCATATCGATAACCACAATCCTACTTCTTTATTCAGCTATTGAGAGACGTCACAACCTCCTCTCACTGTTCACAAACTGAACGGAGACGCTCACAAATGCCAACAACAAGAGGCCAAAGACGTGAAGCAGAAATGGACGCCGCACTGAAAACCTTCTTCTCCTCTCCGCGCTTCGCAGTCGCCGGCGCCTCCTCGGACCCCACCAAGTTTGGCCACAGAAGTACGCTAACCCAAAAGCACTGCATCATACATATACCATAGTCACTAATGACACGTGCATAGTCTTTGCGTGGTATCTCCAGCATTCCCTCCCAGCGACACCGATAAACCCCCGCGCACCTACAGTCACGATACTCAAACGCGATCACACAACCGTCCCATCCCCAAGCGCACTTTCAGACCCACCAGCGTCCTCGTATTCGTTGTCTGTGATAACGCCGCCCGCTGTCACGAAACAGCTACTGAGGGATGCGAAAGAGGCGGGGGTACCTGCTGTCTGGTTGCAGCCTGGCAGCTTCGATGGTGAGGTGTTGGAGTATGCAAAAGCAAACTTCAAGGCTGCGATTGGTGGGGATGGAGGTGCGGGTAGTGAAGGGTGGTGTGTACTTGTTGATGGAGAAGAGGGATTGAGACTAGCTGGACGGGAGTGGTCGAGACTGTGAAGAATGCAGAAGGATGCGAGTATGTGTTGCCTTTTATTTGAATTAGTGCCAACGTAGCAAGAGGGAAGGAATCGTAAAGATGGTAACAACATGTTCAACACAATAATTATTTTTTCATTTCGGTGAAGAGACATGAGAGGCACAATTTACGAGTACAATAGATATTAACCAGTTGCTCTGGAGTCGCAACTCGCAAGCACAATATTCAACGACTTTTCCATGCACTCTCAGTCTCAAGCCAAGTCTTGAAGTCCTTCAGCCCAGGATTAACCTGCTTGAGGCTCTGAATATCAGCTCCAAATCCAACCTCCCGAAACCACGTGAACATATACCCGAGCTCGTTGACCAGCCAGAGGATGATGCCAGTCAGGAACTGATATGTGGTCGGGAGAGTCTTTCTTGTCTTCTGCTCAAATATCTGTTTGAACTGATCGAACGTCAACTCATCGCCTGCAAGCGAGATACTCTTGTTCTTGTACTGGTCCAACTCCGATTTTATGAATGACTCAGCTGCAAAGAAGCCAATGTCGCTTGTCGCGATCAACTGCAACTTCTGCGCCTTTCGCAGTCTCATCGCCCAGCTAGTCATGAACACTTTGCCAAAGAACCCAGGCACGAGATTATCGAAGAAACAAACAGGGCGAAGCACGGTCCAGCTCATATCGCTGCCCTTCGCTTTGGCGAAGAGATGCTGCTCGACGTTGAACTTGGTGATGAAGTGTGGTACGTTCGTTGGATCGGTGTCAGATTTAGCACCGCCGCGGTCTGCGGATGAGTAGATGAAGTGTTGGACGCCGTTCTTGAGCGACGCATCTACAAGTGCTATGCCTTGCTTTTCCTCGTTTTTACCCAGTGCCTTTCATATGCCATCAATGTCAGCTAAATATACAGCTAAATAGTGATGTCAACCACGACGAGCAAACGTACCTGGACACTGAAAACTCCCCATATCGGAGCTTTCGTGGCTTCCTTTGCTTTGCTGAAGACATCATCGACTGCATCAAGGTTTCCGGTCACAAGCTTGATCTTGGGCGATTTTTGAACAAGTTTCTGTGAAGATGATGATTGTGCGTCTCGTGTAAGGGCGAGGATCTCAAATGATGTGCTTCTTTTTAGTAGTGCGTCGATGACTGAGCCGCCTTGTTTGCCGGTTGCACCTGTGATGAGGATCGCTCTTGGTGCCATCGTAGAGGTAGTAAACATTGCACTGGGTTATAGGCGAGAGGTTTCAAGGAGAAGTGGTTGATACATTTTGACTCAGTCTCTCGAGGCAGTTATATATACAATTGCATTTCCTAGATTTCATCACTTGAAAACATTCCAGTGTTGAAGCTCTTCACAGTGATTGCCCGAATCGGCCTGTTGTTTAGCCGGATGTGGAAGCACCTTGGTAAGGAACAAAAGCCAAACTCGGCGTACGAAGAGTGCGAACGCCGACATAGCGAATTGAAGCGAGGCGGGCTGGGAGCCTAGAATCTCCCGGCTTGGCACTGCTCTTCTCCGCGTCATACATTTGTACAAGAACCAAACACAGTATTTTAAATATAACTACCCATTCAATTTATTCTTGGCATATGTGAGTAGGAAAAGGCGAAGGCGCATGTATACCAGTAGAGATACTGAAAGAAAGACAACATACAGAAGTGAGGATTCTCTAGTAGCCTTCTTTCACATCTTAAAAACCTAGAGACGTCTAGAGCATGGGCGCAGCATTGTCATCCGCTTCTGCCTCCCAATCTACTGAAAAAGAGTGTCTTCCCATTTCCGAACGTAGACCTTTACGGCATTGTGTAGGTGGTGTTCCTGTACCGGCTGAAGCGAGCACTGCTCCCCAAGACTCGAAAGCCTGATACGCCGACTTCTTCGGAACAGCATTCTGCACGCCTCACATAGATGGGAAAAGCATAATCATCTTCGAGCCTGTTTTTAACAATGAGTACCCCAACCCTAGGGCAAGAGCGGGTTGGCCTATCAAACGTTTGCGCAAAGCCTACCAGCTCTTAGATAAAGGCCACCCAAGAATTGTCCGGTATGTGAATGTCGAATACTTGTGGTTTACACAGCACTTATCGCAGTAGCTATGTTGGTGCTCTAGACTGCGGAAACGGTGTGATCGTCGAGAGACTCACACCCGGCCCCATGTGCCATCTACTTCCAGCGATGACTGTGCCCATACTTCAGACACTTTCCCAAACGGACAGAGTGATGTTGTCTTTGTACTATCGTTGGGCTTTGCAGGTGCTTTCTGCCTTCAGCTATCTTCACTCACGGTCTATGTATATCAAGAACTTCTCGTCGCAACTTGTATGGCTACGGTCGGACTACTCACTTGCGATTACTGGCTTCATCTGTATGTCGGCGCTGGAAATTGAGGAAGATTTCAAAAGAGATGCAGCCGAAGAAGTGAGCCAGAGAAAACAAAATACAGCGGATATTTGGGGAAGTGCTTCAGGCTATCCCACCGAGGAAGAAGAGGATGAGGTTGAAACGTCAGCCTGGTTCTGGGATGAAGGGGAGTGGGTGGGAGATGAATCAATCGTGTACGACGAGTCTGCGACAGGAGACTGCGAGAGGGGAAGTGTGAAAGAAGATCTGTCAGTCAACTCTGATGCCTGTACTATACCTGAGACAGACATTGACTGCATGATTGCACTCTAGGTTCTATTGGGCCACGTTTGTTTGGCGGCTCATGACTAATGATTTTACGGCTGTATCGCCCGCAAAGCGAGGGGAAGTTTGGGAGCCTGTGTGCCCTCTAGATGGCGGTTTACTTCATAATTCGCCTAATATATTCAAAGTCTTAGGCGAGAGACACCAACAAAATCTATTTCAGGAGCTAGAGGACGCTAGACTAGGAAAAGTATTAGTGAAGGCTTGGACTGGTTGCTATAAGAGCGCGGACGAAGTTATTGAAGATGTCAGATTGTCTGCGCTGAAGATAGGTTTTACGATCTGTGAGGATGATGTTGATATCGGGGAGAAGTGGGAGGACGTGTTTGAAGTGAGGGATGGGGAGCTAATTTTCAAGTCTTACAGTGTTTGACATTGACGAAAATGTAAATCAAGAGCCCGTACCGTAAATATCTTTAATGCACTAAAGAGAGATCATAAATAGGTGAGCTGTATCGCAGCGTACGGATAGAATTGGGTTGTTTGTCACCTGCATAATTTGCAATTTACCTTGTCAGACCACTGTTCCACTACCAAGGCTGCACACCATCCTTGTTGATTACCTTGCCTGTGTCTGTATCTCTCTTTCCCTCAACAACATCCTTAATGAAGATTCCGCCCACAGAAGCATCTCCAGCACCAGCGTTCTTCAGAAAACCTGGGCCCAAACCGCCGAGATTAGTGGCCAAGAACCCAGGGCTGATACAGAACACCTTCACCCCATCTGGCTTCAGCAACCTGTCCCACTCCAACATCATCATATTGAGCGCCGTCTTGCTACTACGATACGCGATCATGGTTGGGGTCGACGGTTTAGGCCAGCCTTTCGGTGGTGGGCCACGTATCGTCATGACTGTCGGGCCAGCGGAGCATGTACTGAGGGATGAGAGACCTGAAGTTACGAAGAGAAGGCGGGGGTTGGGAGATGCCAGGAGTAGTGGCGCAAACTGATGAGTGAAGACTTGAGTAGATGTCACATTGACAGAATAGGCTTTTTGCCAGGCTTCGCGAATTCCGGAAGGTCCTGGGTTCTGTACCATAATGCCATCGAATGCTCCCCCTATTGATAATGTGAGTATGATTATTTTCTTAGTGAGGATATTGGGGCCATACCCGCATTGTTCACGAGCGTGTCGACTCTTCCCCACTTGCTCTCGACTTCTTTGAACGCATTTTCGATTGAAGTATCGTCCTCGATGTCGATCTGCAATGGTACAACTTCCGACTTCGAATCCGAGATCTCTCCTTGAAGTGCGGAGATAGCTTCCTTTGCTTTGTCAAGCGAGCGACTGCCCATCAATATCGTGTGAGCTTGCGGGGAAGCATAGAGAGCCTTTACAGTCTCAAAGCCAATGCCGGTGTTTCCACCTGTGATGAGGACGATCGAGTTATTGACCATGATGAAACTTGAAAGAGCGTTGTTATAGATTTGGAGTTGTTACGATGTTTGTTTTCGAAAAATGCAGTTCCTGTAGAGCTCCTTCTAATAAGTAAGCCGATCTATAGCTTTATGTGAAATGATACGCCTCAGTACAAGGCTTTCGGGCCCGAAAAATATGCACTAATACAGCATGAAAGCTTGTGTCGGCGTTGTCGGGCAACAAGCAACCGATACGCGTCAGTGTCACTACGCAGGCGTGGCAGGATCTAGGGTCCATGTTGTGGGTCGGTAGCTTGCACCCGCGGAGTTAAGCTAAAGTGCGTTGTTATCTACGTATATTAAACCATGTAACAATTGGGAGATTTCTGAAGACCCGGAAATGATCTACAAGTTGAGAATGCTCGTTATTGGCTCTACGTCCGAAAGTGCAAAATCATACCGCGTGGCGTGAGTAAGAGTAGTCCTACACTAACCGCATGTGTTCGTTCGGCGGAGAGATGCAAAGCCCCGTGTTGACTAAACACCCTCTTTTCCTCGCAAATACTGGAGAGTGTTGAAATACTTCGTAAATCCTTCCGATGCCGTCAATCATCAATCTCTCTCATTTATTGAAGTTAGTAATGAAGACCACCAACACAGCACAATACGGTTAGCGGAGTACAAAAATCAGAACTTTACTACTATAAAATTGCTGGAGAAGATGAACATGAATCGCAATCCTCCTTCGATGATTACGAACGTCAACGCGTAGACGGTCTTCCGCGTTAACCACAAAGTCGAGGGGTGATCCCAGGTCAAGTTCCGAAACCTTTGCTTCTCCAGTCAGCGACACTCGGTCGGGAGAAATATCTGCTTAAGGTCGCTGGTTTTTAAGCGACGAAGTTTTGATGATCGACCTGGTAGTGCAAGATACCCGTAATATGAACTGATGATGATGAACAGTTTCAATGACGACACAGCAGGCTTTGATCTTATATTACCCTTGGAGACAAAATTAGAGCTTCATCTGCAAGTCTGTTACTAAACTGCCATATTCATAGCTAGGGACCCTGGTGCATTTCACATGAGATATAGTAGAAGATAAATGTAAACAGTTTCGATTTGTAGAAGTAATACTCAATGCAAGAAGCCTTGGCTTCTCCGAGTCGAAATCACGATGACTCTGCGTACGTCGACCCACGTGTATAGGATTTTCTGTCGCGCAACAACTGACGCCTATCAACACAACCATTGCTGTTCTGGCTAGCACAGTCGAGTTCGTTGCTATGGTTTGCACATATAGCCTTTTAGTCTTCTTCGCAGGTGTGTTTCTATCGGACCTAGAATTAATCATCACTGTACTCGTCGCCAGAATGCCTACTTTCCCTAATGAAGAAGAGCAAGCTATCTCAACATCATCATTACCCTTGCTTAGCGGCATACTCTAGCCGCTTGACATCGGCTCCAATGCCACCCAAGTCTCAATTTTGCGTCCACTCACCACATCAATCGGAATCGTGGCCCCAGGTCTTGGCCCCTCCACTTTAAGTCTCGCGATATTTCCGTCTTTTGAATTATCGTTACGGTGGCTAGACACCGCTTTGTCTTTGAAGAAGGCGCGGAGGACGGGAATGGATGCCCCGATTATGGCTGTGGCGGTCT
Source organism: Phoma sp. ATCC 74077 (assembly GCA_033682645.1). Taxonomy (NCBI): domain Eukaryota; kingdom Fungi; phylum Ascomycota; class Dothideomycetes; order Pleosporales; family Didymellaceae; genus Phoma; species Phoma sp. ATCC 74077. Next base: position 843,703 of record JAWDJC010000016.1, on the reverse strand, counting down.
CGACGGACGTCCAGATCGTCACGTCCTTGCCGTTATCTGTTGAGGGGGTATCGGCATGGAGATATTGAGGGAAGGAACTAAATGAACAGGGTTACGTACAAAAGAAGTCCTGCTCGCGGAGTTGAACAATATAGATACCCTTGATGATGGCACAAATACCAGAAAGGAGCCCAAGTGACATCGCTATTCCTACACCCACCTTCTCCTTCTTCTTCATCTGTAGTTCCCACAATATTGTCCACGGTAGCAGCGCCAACGAAAAGTCGATTACAGTGCACCAGGCGGCATTGAAGATACCATAGTTAGTAGTGATTGCCGGATTCCAGCACGTGCCTTCTACCGCAGGGTTCCAAGCCTTTTCAGGAGGCGTGCATGTGACCCAGGTAAGAAGTGCGCTAGGTAACATTATAATGAAGAGGGTGACGATAGAGAACCAGACGAACCATCGCAGTGGTCCCTTGACGAGGCGAAGTAGGGTTACTCCAAAGGCGATCTTGCTCCCTGTGGAGTGGAAGCAGGAGATGGAGGCTCCGATTGAGGTGTAAAGTGCGATTGTAGGGATATTCTGGGGTGGAATGTCTACCATGTGTTTCCCGAAGCCTAGATGTTGGCCCATTTGAGTGATAGTTGATTGGACGAGTAAGAGGATCTTCAGCATTCGCCACTCAGCTAAGGATTGAAATCGAGAATATTCAAGATGTGCTTACCCACGATGAAATCAAGATATAATCATCCCACCACAGCTTTTGCTTTCGACCCAACTTCGCATACAACCTCAAGGCCAGAAATCCACCACAAAAGAAACATAGCCACCATGAAATGCCAACGATCACTGGTCCGTTGTCTTGGGCTACCATGGAGCAATGATGAGGCGAACAAGCTAATAAGAGGTATTACAGAGGCGATTAGGGAGTAAGCGAATCGTACAGAGGAGTGAAGGCAGATGAAAAATCATAAAACGTTGGGAGAGATGCTTGAAGAGCGCTTTGAATGGTGTCTCCTTCACCCCCCTAAGTAGTTGTTTCCTCCCAGGGAGCGTTGTCTCGTACGCAAACATCTGAATGTTTCTCGACATGTTCATACTAGCACCATTGGAGGATTAATCAACACTCTTATACCAGAACCATCAGTTGTTTCTGAATTATCATGCCAGAATTATAAACGGCTGTTCAGGCAGTCTGAAATGCCAGGAAGAAAGTGGAAAGCCTTGAGAAGGTTTTCGAAATTGTAATAGCTACCGATGTCCTGAATCGCCCTGATCTGCGAGATTTGACCTATAGTGCAGCCTGAACGAGCCATTGGCTCTTGGACATCTACTTCTAGAAGAGTTTGGACCCGAGGACGGCCGGCTTGCATCCTTTCAGCGAGTATGCAGAGCAGACGGGTTGGTTGCGTCCCCGCTGAAGTGGGATGCGAGGAGAATTGTTATACACTGACAAGGAAAGCCACTGAGCTTTTCACGAAGCTACATGTAGCTCTTCGCTTCATTACTACGATATTAATGGTGACATGCGAGGTTAGGAGGCGTGAGCAAAGCAGCAAGAGGTGTGATGTGCCTGCCAAGCCAAACGTCACTGCGGGCGCTGCCGAGAACAGCTTCAACCTCCAACCTCAAGCTTCAGCAGCAATTGCGCAGCCATTGAGTGTCGCATGAGCTGCACACCACGCTCGTTACAATGAACACGGCCGCACAGATGCGTGTCCTACGAGTTCGACCTTCGATTCCACGCTGCCGCCCTTCCCATCGCCCGTTTCAATACCCCACCCGACATGCCTCGACAGAAACTACGACCGCGACTGCAGCAGCAACAAATGTGCGCTCAACCAGCACGCGCACGAGAAATTTGATATATGGCACCATTTTGACACTCGGTCTTTCATTCGGCTATCTGTATGTTACAGATACACGAGCGAGCATTCACGAATGGCTTATCGTGCCTGCGCTACGACAACTATACCCCGATGCCGAAGATGCGCACCATGCGGGCACACGCATGCTCAAAGTGCTGCATAGCTTTGGGTTGAACCCTAGAGAACGCGGAGCGGCGGACTCGGCGGGAGATTTGGCCGTCGAAGTTTTTGGACACACGCTGAGCAATCCCATTGGCACGTCGGCTGGTATTGATAAGGGCGCTGAGGTACCAACGCCATTGTTTGAGCTGGGAGCAGGGATCGTCGAGGTTGGAGCGATCACACTACTACCGCAAGAGGGGAACCCGAAGCCGCGAGTGTTCAGGCTGCCTAGCCAGAATGCGCTGATTAACCGTTATGGATTCAATTCTGAGGGCGCGGAACTGGTGGCTTCGAGGCTTCGTCAGCGTGTCAGGGAGTTTGCATATCATGCTGGACTTGGTTTGGACGAAGAGGCGGAGCGCAGGGTGCTCAATGGCGAAGCTGGTGTGCCGCCAGGGTCGCTCTTGCGAGGACGGCTCTTGGCTGTTCAAGTTGCAAAGAATAAGACAACATCTGAGAGCGATATCGATGCTGTAGTGCGCGACTACGCGACTGCTGTGGGGCATGTTGGAAAATATGCTGACATCCTTGTGGTCAACGTGTCATCGCCAAATACACCTGGACTACGCACCTTGCAGAACGTCGAGCCTCTCACGCGGCTGCTTTCCGGCGTTGTACAGGCAGTGAGAAAAATTGATCGTACGACTAAACCCGCCATCATGGTCAAGGTCAGCCCAGATGAAGATTCAGAGGAGCAAATCTCCGGTATTTGCGAAGCAGTCTGGGACTCTGGCGTCGATGGAGTCATTGTCGGAAACACAACGAAGAAGCGTCCTGATCCACTACCTAAGGGCTACCTACTCCCAGATTCAGAAGCAAGGATATTACTTGAACAAGGCGGATACTCCGGTCCACAAATGTTTGAGCGTACACTCGCACTGGTCAGCAAGTACAGGAAAGCGCTGGATGAGGGCCCCAAGCGAATTCCTCTGCCAGACAAGCCCATCGCGGGTCAGACTACAGGTGATGAGCCAGCCTCAAGTATCCTCGATAAACTCCAGCCGTCATCCTCAACACCATCGTCGTCATCAACAGGCTCTTCGAAGACTACTACAACGCTCGATCTCGATCAGCCCGCTGCACTCTCCTCCAATGTAGACGACCTATCAGAGTCCGCACCTACACTCACTCTTCAATCCACACCAATCTCGGCACCTGCTCCATCAGCTCCTCGCAAGCTTCTCTTCGCCACTGGTGGAATTACGAATGGACGGCAGGTGAGAGAGATTCTGGACGCTGGAGCTAGTGTGGCGCAAGTATACACAGCTATGATCTACGGTGGTGCGGGCACGATTAGTAGGATAAAGCAGGAAATGAGGGATGAAGCCAAGAAGCAGACCACGATTACGAAGCGATGACGGTCGGTGGGAAAATAGGGCGGAAGAGAGACTGTATATGTATGTGATAGGAGAAGAACCATTTCCGTCTTCTTCTGTGTACATTTAAACTTGAACTTTAGAGAATATTACGATTTCATATACTGCCTCACGTACAAAGGATCTCGTGCGGAAGGAGCTCATCGAGATGAGTAGACTGTGATTTGATGTACCCGAAAAGCATGTGACTTTGACCATCTCTTTATGAACATATTTACGAACAAATGCCGTAGAAGGTGCAGGCACGAAAACGACGTGGGCATCCGAGTTTGGGAAGAATTATGACTAAGCTGACCGCACTCCTCCTCCGAAAACTGTCCGCTACCAGCAACCACACCACGACGATCGAAATACAGCTGCTCTGAGCTCTCGAAAGGTCTCCTCGTCTTGCAGGATAGTTATAAACCTTGTTCTTTCGCCTACGTGCCGCTTATTCGACCTTAGCTTTCGTGCATTTGTAAGCAGCCGCAAGTGGTCGTGGAGCTCCATTGACCAACCTACTTGCCTTCTTATTCACTGACACTACATTGAAAGTATTACTAACGGGGAAAGATAGCATAACTTATACAGATACACACAATGGTGCGAAGAACCGACCCAAAAGACGACAATTGGCAGTACGTCAAGGACGCCAAGAAGCGAAAGCAGATTCAGGATCGATTGGCACAACGGGCAAGACGTAAAGGTGACCATTTGAATATAGCTCGGACATCGAGCTGAGTAGTCATACAGGGCAGCGGCTTCGTCAAGCCAAGCTCGACTCAAATTCACGACCAAGAGATACTCCCACAACGCAAAAAAAGACTGTATATTCGTCACACTCCGACTCATCACCTGATAAACGCGTCTGGGAAATAAATCAATCCCTCACACTATACCACGGAGAATCATCATCTACTCCTAATTCTTCCACAGAATTAATTGATCCCAACATCGAAACCTGGGACTTAGATCCGAGCCCAGAAAAACTGCTGGAGTACGACCCTAACAACAGCGGTCTCACTCTACCAGAGCCATCATTATTGAGTGCAGGTGTCTTCACAACACTATCACCGCTCGCCCAACCAAATACCCCTTACACCGTCTTCTCCGCACTATACATCAATGGACAAATCCAAGGCATTCCATGCACTACAACATACTCATCCCGCACACCGCCACCAACACCGTCCATACCCCTACCTCTGCATCCTACGGATTTACAACGCTTGATTGTACATCCGCGCTGGTTTGACAGGCTTCCCTTCCCAAGGATGCGAGACAGTTTAATTAAGCTTCAAGGCGTTATAAATGAGGAGGAGATAGTGAAGGACCTTTTCACGATGCCTAGTTGGACTATTATAGAGGGGAGGGCATGTTGGGATCCGAGAGCCTGGAAAATGGAGAAGGAGTGGGCTAAAAAGTGGGGGTGGTTGATGTATTGAAGATGTTGCGGAAGGAAAGGAGGAGGGAAGACAGGTGCCAATTTTACAGTTGAGTATAAAGGGTAAGGGATGCATAGCAAAATTACGTCTGACGCGAGTCTTCACATTAAAGGAGCTATGAGCCCTTAGCAATCGGTAGCTGTCAGTGACTACCCTATTTCGCTTGACATTTAAGTGCCAAACTTGGCTCCATGTGTCTCCTCCGATCCAGACCGAAAACAGCTAAGCCTATTTTCGGCATTTCAGGTTCAGAAATGAAAGAGACGACTGATGTAACGGAAACATTCGCCATTCCGAAGCCGGTTCCGCGCCAAATGCGGGGTCACTTGAGCCACGTACGCAGTAAGAAACAACATAGAGTTGAGTAGCTAGAGATGCGCATTTTCGCAGAGTACATTGTACAGTTGAACATGTTTGGCTCAAGGTAGAATAGCGGCAGACTATGATGGTCATGAAAATCATGTGATGAAAGTGGAGGCTTAGTAAACTACCAGGTATTAGTTTCTTACAACACTCTTCTTATGACGACATTTAAGAGTTTGCAGCTAATAGTTCCTTCGAAACGCCGTTCCTCATGTTTTCCTGAAACCACAAAGGCAACCCTCTGATCATCGGAACGAACCAGAAGGAGCCAGGGATTATGATCTGTCCTCCATATCCAGAATAAAGCTGCTCTACTATGGCATTGGCCACATCTTCCGGTTCCGTCCATCCACTGGTCATCTTTCCGGCGTCAATCAATTTCTGGACTAATGGTGTCCTGATCCAGCTCGGATGCACAATCCTGTTATCTGCGCTTAGTAATTGTTCTCTCTATTCTGTTGCAATGCCTCAAACTTACGTAGCGCGCACTTTCGGCGCTTTGTACAAGAATTTGAGCTCCTGCATCAAGCCTTCATGCAACGCTAGAACACCAACTTTTGTTGATGCATAATCGACATTGCTTGCCTGGGTTGAAAAGGAGGCCATACTAGCTAGGGTAACAACATGGCCATGATCTGCTTTGATCATAGCAGGAAGAAACTCCTGTAGCAGCAGATAATGTGCAATGATGTTGACATCAAAGACTTTGCGTAGCCTGTCTTCGGATAGTTCTAGTATGGGTTTAGCATTGCCAATCCCAGCGTTGTTGATCAACACTGTGGGCTCGCCGTGCTCCTTGCGTATTTGAGCTGCCACTGCTGCAATTTCCGAGGATGAACTAATGTCAAGTTTGTAGAAAAACTGGTTGAAGTCTACTCAGTCCAGTAAGCCAGGGCGAAAAAAAATAATCTGCGATCCAATACATACGTTTCTGTTTCGCCGCTGGCGGATTCACGTCCACGATGATGACTTTCACCTTTCCCTGAGCAAGTCGCTCAGCAATGCACGACCCGATCCCACTACTGCCACCAGTCAGAAGCACAATCTCCTTGCTCCAGTCCCAGTTTGGGTCCCAAATTCCGTTATTCATCAGTCTCCGAGAGTACGATTGATTCAGCTGGCGACAAATGAGCCAGCCAAGCAGTGCTCCTCCAGCTGCGATGAAGGGAGAAGGGCTGGCATTGGATAATATACGGTTGAGGTCATATTTGAAAGCCATTGGAATAGTTGTCTTGAGGAAAATTCGAGGATATAGTCCACCATTTAATGAATCCTGCATATTGAGCCGGGAAGCCCAAATGCCGTCCCCCGCGAACGGCTTTAAGCCTTTTTGGATAGGGTTGCGCGCGAACCTACCATGCCATGGTCTCATCAGAGCGGCGACTTTCCGCAATAGGTGTCGACCGGATATCATATACTACATGTGCCGGTTTTTGTATCCGTTCTGCTATGTAAGAAATTATCGGACCGATTAATCTCATCTAGGTTGTTCTGCATCATGTCGATGTGTTGCAACATGGTCGAACCGAGGTATACTTCAATTATACAGAAAAGGTGCCTATAAAGGATTCATTCAACTAGATTGACTGCTTTGCAATACTCCTGCCTGAATTTCTTTGCAGTCATCTTGTTAGTGTCGGTGCATTTGTAAAATGTCGACCCCGGAAAATGTTGAGTTTACTACCTTCGACGGCCTTAAGCTACGAGGGCACTTTTACAGTGCCGGTAATCATCGACCATGCATTATAATGACCCAAGGCGTAAGTATATATTCCTCTGAATGGGCTTTTCCTCGTTTTCCTCTCTAATGGAACGGCAGTTCTCTGGGCTTAAAGAGAATTTTATACCGGACTATGCAGTACGATTCAATCAAGCCAGCTACGGCGTTTTCGCTTACGACAATCGTTGCTGGGGTTCCAGTGAAGGTCTTCCGCGAAACCACGTTGACCCAGTTTTCCAGTCAAGAGATTACGTGGACGCATTCGACTTCGCCAGCACACTTCCCGGTGTTGATGCAAGCAAAATTGTCTTCTGGGGAAGCAGTATGTCGGGGGGAAATGTTATCTGTGCTGGTGTGATCGAAAAGAGGGTATCTGCGATTATCTCTCAGGTACCGTTTGTATCGGGCGAGCAAGCCAGCCGGGGTTTTGGCCCTCTCCATGAGGCGCTTCTTGCTGAAAGGGGAGCAATCAGGAGAGGTAATGCGCCGATGCTAGTTCCCATATCCCCGGAAAGTATGGAGGAAGCTCTGAGCGGCACATCCAAGGCGATTTTACAGGATCCTGGATCTATTGCTTTCAATGCAGAGATGGATCGGCGGGGCTACAAGCGAGAGAAGGCTGCGACCTTTCAGAGTACGCTCGCGATGACTCTCCATGAACCACAGGCAATAATCCACAGATTGGCACCCGTACCCTTATTGATGGTTGTAGCGGAGAAAGATTGCACGATCCCAACACCAACGCAACTAGACATGTACTCCAAGGCCCTGGAACCGAAGAAACTACATATACTTAAGAATACGGGGCACTTTGATCCCTACTATGGCGAGGCATTCGAGCGAAATATCCAGATTCAATTATCGTTTTTGAAGGATGTCGTCTAGATGGAAGGTTCGACATATTCTCTCTTGAAGTGTAGCCGCTTTCATTGAGCAAGGGTTAGATGTAACTAGAATTTGAAGTGTTTATGAATATGAAGTGGATAATTGGATAACTTAGCACAACAACTACTTCGCATTCAGAAGGTCCTTGTTCGCTGCATATTGCTTCTAGGCAAGGCAATTGCTTCAGACACGGCATAATCTCTCTACCTCTGCCTCTAGAATGCAGGCAGATAGGATTGGGCAGTGACCCTGATCGCTTCATACCGCCGAGGTAGCCATTACCCCTGAATGCATGCGTCTAAGACCGACACTGCGGGGTAGCGGAACCCATCCGTATGTTTGAGCCCATCTAATGCACCGGGAATGAGGAGAACCGGTACACATGTTGGTGGTTCCGGTCACGAGCACTTCTCCGAAGATAGCATATAGAATCCTATCTGGTAGAGAGAGTATTTCGTAATTTCAATCTCTCGGTTCACAACACTAGATTTTCCAAAATATGGCCAATAAAGATACCGAGAAAGTGACGGCCACGAGAATAGAGGATACTCTACACCGACATGAACAGCTTGAGTTGGACATAGAGACGGCTGTTGAGGAAGTCCACCTTGGTTGGCGTACATGGCTCGTATGCTTTGTTTCCGGCTTCTTTACGTGAGTCTTGATTGAGAGCACCGGAGTAGAACCGTTGTTTATAACCGAAGCATAGTCTCTTTGCGCAGATATTCACTGCTGTCGCCGCACCATCTACTATTGCCTTCATTGTGCAAGATCTAGGGGAGACGCAATTGTCGGGGTGGGTTATCCAGGTCAGTCTTGAATCTTTTTCGAAGTCTCGTTTGAATCTCGCAAGCCGGACTGACTGGGTTGATTTACAGGCGCCGTTGTTGATACAAGCCGCACTTTGTCCCATCATAGGACGGCTGTCAGACGTTCTCGACCGTAAATTGCTTGTTGCCATTCCTCCACTTTTTGCTGCAGCTGGATCTTTTATTGGGGCAAAAGCAGTTGATATGAACATGCTCATTGCTGGGAGTATCTTAATAGGAATGGCATTGGCAACTGTTGGAGTGGTGTCTGCTATCCCTGCTGAGGTCCTTCCATTGAAGTACCGACCCATTGCGAATGGTATAGGATTTCTTGGTGGCACAATGGGTGGGCTGTTGGTACCCCTCATTATCTTCGGGTTCTCGGACTGACTATCAACAGGCTGGGGGGTTTTCTGGGAGGATTATTTTGTAGAGAAGTGGGCGGATGGCGAAACATATTCTGGGTACAAGGTGCTCTCCACTTGGCCTGTTCCCTCGGATATTTCGCCTGCTACTTCCCGAAGAAACAGCCGGGCCTCCCGCCTAGATCTCTCAAAAATATCTTCTGGTCATGCGATCCCATTGGTTGCGTCTTGTATACTGGAGGGGCGACGCTGTTTTTAATGGGCCTCAGCTGGTCTTCGAGCTCATACCCATGGACTGATCTTCACGTTACTGTACCTTTAGCTCTGGGGATATTACTCCTGATCCTATTCGGTCTATATGGTCAGTATAAGCCACTTACATGTCATGTCTATTTGCTCATCATTTACAGAGTGGAAAGGACGAGCTGACGGCATCTGTGCCCATGTGCTTTTTCAATCTGGACGAAACCTCCCGCTGTCTGTGTTTGGGTCCGCCGTAGAAGGTTGGATGTATTACAGCGCTGTTAACACAATCACCACTCAGATGACATTCTACCTAGAGTGGGACACCGATCCTCTTCGGATTTCCATTCGTCAGCTTGCCTACTTCTTCCCAACGGTCTTCACGTCTCTTCTCGTCCAATGGTACTCAACGAAATTTAAAGACATCAAAACACCTCTTGTCTTATGCTTCATCCTCTTCTTGGCTGTTTCTTGTGCATATGCTGGGACGAAATCCGACTGGGCCACCATTCAATACGGTCTGAACATCATTGCAGGTGTTGGTCAAGCTGGACCCCTTACCTTGCTCTTAGTGGCGACTCAACTCTCTGCGCCTCACGCCCATCTCTCGACTGCTACAAGCCTTGCATTTTCCTCCAGAGCGATTGGTGGCGCACTGGGAACATCCGTCCTCTACACCATCGTCAATGGGCATGTATCTAGCCACTACAACGGCACTGTCGCAGAGGCTGCTATCGGATCTGGTCTTTCCGCTGATGCTACCATTACTCTTCTTGGTATTATGAGGCAAGGTAATGGGCCGCCTACGAAAGATCAGCTATTCGCAGTTCTCTCCCAAGCAATTCCCGGAATCAGTCATATCATTGTCAGCGAAGCTGTTGATGCTGGACATAGAGTATATGCTAAGGCATATTCACTTGCATGGGCAAGCATTGTACCCTTTGTTGTGATAGCAATCGTTTGCTCCGCGTTACTAAGCGATGTGAAGCATAGGATGACAGAGAGGGTCGAGGCTACCATTGAGAAAGTGGAGCACTAGATAACGCAATTCATAACAGTGGGATTTGGTACTAAAATTATGGTTCAATCTGTGCCTTTTGATACTTTCTATAGTTGAACTTAATGGGATATAGCTAAACAGCATATGTGTCTGACATCCCTTCACGATGTCTGGGCTTTGGGCAATAACAAGGCAATAACATTGTTGTAGCTAACGAGGAGAAATAAAAGGCTGTGACGACTTACGGGTCGTCTTTACCTTGTCCTGCGTTGTGTCGTGGTGCGGAACATAACGAAGGATTCACAAGAGATCTTAGCGCGTGCTATTCAGCTGTAGTAGTAGTAGTAGTAGTAGTAGTAGTAGTAGTAGTAGAAGAAGAAGAAGAAGAAGAAGAAGAAGAAGAAGAAGAAGAAGAAGAAGAAGAAGAAGAAGAAGAAGAAGAAGAAGAAGAAGAAGAAGAAGATAACTTATTAAACATCCTAGCTCAAAAAGAGCTAGATTTCCTGGCATAGTCACCTTGGGTTGATACAAAGGAGGGAGAGCAGGAGAGAGGAAAGGTGCCAATTTGCGGTCAGATATGGGTAATGAGGGTTTGGCAAATTTCATCCGACGCGAGTATTGTCATTAACCAGCCGTACGCTCTCAGCGATTAGTGACCGTCGATGGCTGCTGTAAAGCTCACCAATCTAATTGTCCTTCTCGAACCAGGGCAGCGTCTTCAAGAACCTAGATTAGTGACCGAGCACACGACATCCCTATGAGATGTATCTGCGTCTAAAGCCTTGGAATCAATCCTTTTAATGATTCATCCGCACTCACTTCTACTAGCTGCTAATATCTTATACAACATCTACCTCACATGGTATCAAGTCGAGCGAAACTCATTGTTCGTTTAGTATCCACGCCACAACAATGCATCTCATCTGCTCGGAATGCTGTACCTGACCGTCGAATAATCCGCAATTGGTGGAGGCAATGGTAAGATAATACCCGGGTGCTGAGGCATTTAGGCATGATGTTGTGTTTGACTGAGGCTTGGGTAGCTATGGTGGCTGCGAAGTGAAACACCTAGAATCGGCTATCGGCTTCGTGAGGTGTGTTGGAGAGGGAGAAGAGGCGTGGCGGTGCGGGGAGATAAAGAGGGTGTGTAAGAGACAGATGTGTTGATAGGGAGGATAAAAAGTGTTTCTTTTGTTCTTCAGGCATTATGTCCTATCGCTGTGTGATGCGATCTTTAGGCGTGAGCATCGTGGAGGAAAATTGAAGTGCGCACGTCGCACCTCCCATCCACGGTAACGCACGCACACCTCGTCCCAAAATCAGGAATCCCACTCCAGTAGCAACGAAGAAAAAGTCTGGAAACATCCCAACTTCGATGATGCTTGCGCAACTTGCTGACACCCCAGCATGATGCCCGTCCTTGGGCCTTGTTTCACACCCATCCGTAACCGATGGTGCGGCAAACACACGAAACACCGCACGCATGATTGATGGCACCTGGTCAATAACACTCACGCTGCTAATTAGATATAAGTCGTGCGCTCAAGTTTTCAACGTCAAGTTGTGTGGACACGACTGACTGCAATTGCACTGCTGCGCCTCTTCCAGCCACGAACTCGTTTGTACGCACAGGTCAATCAAGGCCCTCACAATCGTTACTTGACTTTAAGCCCCGATCAGTTTAGGAAAATGAAACTTTCAATATCGGTGGTCGCTGTGATGCTAGGGTCGGTGACTGTCTCTCTCGCATCTCCTATTACCCCATCTTGGCCCATTATACGGCGGCACGAGGACGTAGGCGAGGATGTTGCTGGTATAGGGAAATGCCCGGTGAGCAATTTCCTTATCTGCAGACGAACAGCACAAACAGAACTTCACGCTAATAAGAGAGATGCGTAGACAGACTGCTGGAACGAAGCGGCTGTAGTAGCGAACTGCGACCCCAATGTAGACGACGATTGCTTGTGCGGACCCTTCTTTGACGCAGTCACGACGTGTACGAGCCAGACTTGTAATCTAGGGGAGAGCCTTGGTGCGTTTATTCGCCTATGCACGATCGGCATACTGACATGCGGGGTACAGCTGCGTTGGACTTCCTTGAACCTGCGTGTAGCTGATTAGACCACCACGGTATAGTGGTGATTGGGGGACGGAGAGGCTCCGATGCTGAGGCCAAGAGATCGGAATAATCGCCGAAGGGCAGATAGAGAAGGATGGATGGAGTTGAGATACCCTACGCGAATGAAAATTGATTGCGTTTCTTTACAAGGTCCAGATTCTTGCTTTGCGAGTTTTCCTGGAAGACCACGGCCTATCCCGTGAGAATGTCCATGTATGCACTAGAACGACAATGATCGAATGTAGATCAACCTGCTATTTTGTGCCGGAGCGAAGATGTGGGTGATTATGGACCTCTATACGGCCTGGACATTTGGCGGGCAATTTGATACACGCTATCTTCTTGGGCTCGCTGTAGCGAAACAGAACTGGAGCTAGAGCTTCTGCATCGTCGCTATCAATGATAAAAGATGATCCAAGCATTGTGTCGCTATTAAGATGCGAACGTCATCCAGCGATATCCCATATCAGCAAAGCGCGTCTTATGGCATTGCGATAAGCTTGCATTCGGGATGAGATCGACAGAACGAGTCGATTTTAGAACGTCAGTATTGGAGACGGATAACTACCTTTCGGGCATACGGAGTGATAGTGCAGACACAACTCTAGTCGACCCAGCATATGTTCAAAGCACACGATTAGGTTGACGTGTGTTCCACGTTTCTCGGGACAAATGTCCAGAAAATCTAGAGAACGTTTGTAGTCGCGAAAAGTATTCATAACCGGTGGTTCGATTCTTGGAAATGTTGCATCTTTCAGGGATCCGATTTGAGCTGCGCACCACATGGGAGTTTACCTTACTCCGTTCCCTTCATGGCATTATTGGAAATGTTATGGCGTGCTTTCAGCTCGCCCAGGAATGACATCAATTAGCTCATGTCGATGAAGTCAGCATATGGAAATTGTCTCCGACAATTGTGCCGCTTGATGTCATCCCGCTGCTGTTCCTGGATTGCCCTCGCTTCGAATCGGGACCTTGAGGAATGTGTGTCCGTTGGTGCGGGGCCCCAGACCAGCTTGGCCGTAGAGATCAGCGACGAGTAGTCGGCCTTCTTCCTTGACGCGTAACCTGCTCCTCCAAGTGTCCAGATTCGTCGCCATGCTCCAAAATCGAGAGGGATCTGCGGCGACCAGGAACAGTTGCCATGTTAACAAGGGATGACTGTATCGCATTGTATGAGCGAAGAACAGCTAAAACTTGCTCAGCGGGGCTCTGTTGAGCGAGCGGACTGCGACCATCGGAAGGTGGAAATTTCGCGGCAAAGGCGTTCCGACATTAGGGCGGATGTCGCATATCGATATCAGATGGAGATAAAAGTCTTTGACCAAACTGGGAATGAAATTGTGCGACGGTCTATGCACAAAATCGTTCCTAAGACTGGCCTAAGTTGGTTATGGGAGAACACCGGCATGACAGTGAAAGGCCCTGATAGGGATGCGATTCTCGAATGGAGGTTGCTTCCATCAAAGCGTACCTTGTGTCACCCAAGCACTTTGAGGTGGCCTGCAAGAGGCTAATGCGCCACCAACGTAGCATCAGGCGGAGCCCCATTCTTTACTCAGCACGACGCTCTCCGACATCCTCCGATCCACGTGCTGGACGCATCAGACATCCTTTGCTGGCGCGTGAAATTTTCTGAGATTCGGCTCGGCATAGGCTTATCTTCGGAGTATGAGTCCCCAGCTGGCAAAGTTCGCAGCAGCGGGGCGAGCTATCGAGGGGCTAGCAGCGCTTTCAAAAATTTCAAGAAATGAGATAAGAATAGCGGACCCTGATGGTTTGCATTGCAACATTCGATCCGAGCGCTGCTACCTGGGAATTCACGAGGAGTCTTAAGCTCTGCAGGCAGGCAGTCCGACGATGCAGCCTGCTCGCGTAGGCAATATTACCAAGACCCAGGGGTGTCATACCCTCGGGGCAGCCGGTCCGTTGCGGGTGACTGTCCCCCACGATCTTCTGCGAAGCCGAGCACAGGGGCGCACAAGCGACTGGGGGTCCCACAGGGCCAGCTTGGAGATGATCTGGCCGCGGACATCGCCTGGTCGACACCATGGGCCAATCTGAGCAGCGGACGAGCAGTCGTGAATCAGGCAGTCTTCTTGCACGACGTGAGCCTTGGATGAGCACATGAAGGAGCACCGCCTGCCATTTTGCCGGTATTATCGGTTGGAGGGCGCTGCTCGGCAGAGATCACCCTGCGCTCGTTCACCGACTCTGAGCTTCATCTGAATGCCCGGGAAGATGCATCGAAGGCGGGCCGTAGTGGAGGGAATGGTGCGACCCAGCTCGGTAGAATCCCCCGTGCATGTCCTAGACTCAGGCGATATCGTGATGGCCCTTGAGCCCGTGAAGCGAGCGGTCTCGGGAAAAGGATGGCTGTCGAACGTTGCTTATTCTGCGCCTCCAGTACCCCAGGATAGTTCCCCCGCAGATGTGAATGAGTCCTCCGCGAGCCCAGCCTCGAGTGGAACACGAGCAGAGCCACTGGGTAATATCAGCTGGGGGTGTTGAGGGGGTTCATTGGCCCTCTGGTGCACCAATAAGTGATATGTGTGAAGCGCTGTGGGAGATCGTCGACGCATCCCACAACTCCAAACACCAGGCCGAGGGGGCTGCTGGGTTGGCTCGAGATGTCTCTGGTGCAGCAGGCCACTGAGATGTCATCGGCCTTGCATGCGGGCGAGCCCTGACGCTCGAGGGTGGGTGGGTGAATTGCTTTGATGCTGCTGCCAGTGCGTGCGTGCTCAGTCATAACGTCGTACGCGGTTGCCTCGTCTCACGTCCTGTCCGCCGAAACGGCAGGCGCGAGGGACGTGAGAGCGCTGGGCAGAGCGAAGGCCTATAACCGCAGCGGGCAGGCGCACTTGCTCGCCATCGAGATGCAAACAAAACCCCAGATAGTGACGTCTCCAGTCCCCATACAGTGCAGGCCCGCCAGCTGTTCTCTTATCTCTGCCCATCCCCAACTTCGGACACCGCCACAGCAGCCAGATTCGCGTCACCCCATCGGCAACGTCGCACCATCTGACTACGACTGCCTCAGTCGGCTCACGTACGCTCGACTGGCTACACGTCTGCTCGGGGCCCCCTTGTCCTGCTGCTGATACACGGTGTATTCCCCACAGCCTCACAGAGCCACTGCAACATCACCGTTCCCAGCGTTCCGCTCGCCGACACTCACCGCTACAGAAATTTTTCAGCAGCAAAAAATCTGCAAGTGTGTTATTACGTCGGGGCTCGACCAACACTGCAGCTCCACAGATACTGTACCATTCATCAAAACCGACCAAGGCAAGTTCCGCCAGGCACGCTGTGCCATCGCATTCCGCCTCGCCCGCTCCGAGCGCCCGCCCCTGCGCAGCCATCATAACGAGCGCGCCAAAAGAAAAAGCGCCATTGCTGCGACACACCATCACCAGTGCTTCCCTGCATCCGCTCCAGACGTGCGCTCCGCAAGTCATCGCTATTGCTAGGCCCGCTTTCCTGATACGTCTCCCCGACTCGGGCGCCTCAAAGGTCAGCCAAGCCGCGTTGGCGCACCTGCGTTTCTTTCTCTGCGTCGCTCCGGCATATCCTCGCCCGCGTCAGCACAGACAGCCCTGAGGGTCCTCAGTCGACCCCCACACGCCCGCCGAACTGAGATCCATACATATATCCGAGCCCCCCATCATCCCCCTTCCCCAAACTTTCACTTTCGGTCACATGCAATCTTCAACCGCCTCGACAGGTTTTGGAAACCTGCTCAACCCGGACACTTCTGCTACTCCTCAACAACAGTCTACTTCCACTACATCATCGTCGACTCCGAATTCTTCCATGGCTACTGCTACCGTGAGCCTCATGGCTCCTCTGCTGCAGAACGCCCCGCAGCAGCAGGCCCAGGACGATGCTCGACAACAGGACCTGCCCCGTCCCTACAAGTGCCCTCTCTGCGATAAGGCTTTCCATCGTCTTGAACACCAAACTCGCCATATCCGAACCCACACCGGAGAAAAGCCCCACGCCTGCACTTTCCCGGGCTGCACCAAGAGGTTCTCCCGTTCAGATGAACTCACCCGGTATGTACATCTGCATATCTTTACTCCATGTTTCATCTCTAACGTGCTACAGGCACTCGAGGATACACAACAACCCCAATTCAAGGAGAGGCAAAGGCCAGCAACATGCCGCCGC
Organism: Phoma sp. ATCC 74077; assembly: GCA_033682645.1. NCBI lineage: Eukaryota > Fungi > Ascomycota > Dothideomycetes > Pleosporales > Didymellaceae > Phoma > Phoma sp. ATCC 74077. The sequence continues at coordinate 827,213 of JAWDJC010000016.1, read as the reverse complement.
TCACCAGGCAGCTGTAGCAGCTGTGCAGGCTGGTCTAATGGAATCTGCTTCGAGCACTGCGTACATGATGCCTCCTCCGCCAAAGACCATCTCGCGCAGCGCTCCCAGCTCTAACATTGGCTCACCAAACGTCTCCCCACCTCACTCATTCTCGAGCTATTCGCCCAACATGGGCAACGACCTTGCTGCGTATCGTTCGGGAGGCTTCAACAGCACCAGCACCAGCCCCAACGGTCTGTCTCGTCCTATGGATCTGCTCGCCGATGCTGCTTCGAGGCTCGAACAAGGTCCAGGCCATCGCTCGCACTCGAGTCGACACCATCTCACCAGCGCGTACCATCCGTATGGCAACCGACTACCCGGGCTCTCTCAGTATGCGTACTCGTCGCAGCCAATGTCAAGATCTCACTCGCATGAGGAAGACGACCCGTATGCGCACAGAATGACGAAGAAGTCAAGACCTGGCTCTCCCATGTCCACTGCCCCGCCTTCGCCAACATTTTCCCACGATTCCGCGAGCCCGACGCCCGACCACACACCCCTCGCAACACCTGCACACTCGCCTCGACTACGACCGCATGGCTTCAATGATCTCCAACTGCCACATTTACGCCATCTGAGCCTGAACCAGAATTTCGTACCCGCCCTTGCGCCCATGGAGCCTCAAACAGATCGCGAGCAGCCGTATGTTCCAAGCCAGTCCTCTGGTCTACGCATCGGCGACATCATATCAAAACCCGAAGGCGCACAGCGCAAATTACCTGTGCCGCAAGTTCCCAAGGTCGCCGTGCAAGATCTCCTCAACGGCCCGCCCAACAGCGGCTTTTCGTCCGGAAACTCGTCGGCAACGGCTTCATTAGCCGGCGAGGACTTGTCGCATCGCGTCTAAACCACTCCCCACTCACGTACTAGCATGGTATCGGCGTTACTGGCAGCATAACTTGGATTGTGCCATTTTCATTGGTTAGCGAGCGTTATCTGGGACTATAGATACGAGTACACGAGGGGTAATGCCTGGGACATATTACGATTTCATTATTACGTTCTCAGACCAGGCACCCAAACTACGATAGATTTTTTTTTCAGCTTCCTTTGTCGGATCCAATACCCCCCGCACTTTTTCGCGGTTTCTGTATATGTTCCACTCAGCCCTGTTTGTTCTGTTTTGGGCGTGTGGGGATGCTTGCTTATTGGCAAGCGGAACAGTTAAGACAGGCCCCTCAGCTCACAGCGCGTAATTCAAATTCGATTTTACCAAGCATTCCACAGAAAACAGTACGCATTACGAGATGATTATCAAATGATGAAATCCTTGCCCGTGACGTGATTTGAGACCCTACTGATGCAAACAGCGACAATCAAAGCAGGGCCAGGCAAAGTAATCCAGGCCTTTGGGATACAGGCAATCTGTCGAGCTTACCCCGCAGATACAGGACCCAATTTCTGTTGGTTCAGAGATTGTATCAGGAGAGCATCACACATGGCGACTAACTCTCCACATTTTGCTTGCGTCTGCACCACCCGCACCCACACTTTTGCGCCTGCGGGGTGTCTCACCCCGGGGAGCGAAGATGCGGTGAGAAAAACCATGGATCGCACCACGCAAGTTGTCTCAGTCGCCCTTGTGCAACACATCACCACCCGGGAAGCTATTCTTGTCCACGTCCACATTCCTTGCCCCGATGATAAGCCCCCCAGTGTAACACCGACTCCGCCTTCTCCGCAATCGCGAATGCCAGGGACAGAGTGTCATCCCTCGCTAGCGCCTGTGCCGGAAATCATTCTGGCAGGGCAAGGCAGAGCGCGCCATTCCTTCTGTTTGCGGTGGTTACCACTTCCGAGTTCGGAAGGTACGGTGGCAGGCAGCTTGGGGGGCAGATGGCAGAGGGCCAGCCAATTTCCGGCATCCCTGCTGAAAATCCCTCCACTTCCCTTATCTCTCCCGCCCATCGTTGCGAGACATGTGGGCTCGTCGGCAACCGTCGGGTCGAGTGCGATCCAACGACTCTCTCCTCCGCGTCAGACCTGTCTCGGCCAGAATTGCGAGCCAAACAGTGCATCTCATGCCATCAAAGTTCACTTCCACCGGCTGGTAAATACACCCAGATATGCACCCCAGACTCGGAGCGCAGATAGCGACTGTGGAGAGCTGCTGCATGACGATCTTGTTCATCTAGATTTGCGAATCGGCACGTCTGGCGCCACGGTCTCTACGCTAGCTGAGCAGCGGAGGCATACTGAGGGAGTCGGGCCGGCATACCAACGTACAAAAGTACGTTTGTATTGTACGTGTATCAGCGCGACCATGTGCAAACACCAAGAGCGGCCGAGACCAGATACCGACAAACGTTCCGCGACGTCTTGAGTAAGGGCCAAGGGGCGAATGTCATGACTACACGTCTCCATCGGTGCATTTTTCCGACTCCGTCATCTTGGAGCTCCGCTGTGGGCTGCTGGTATCAGAGTCAACGCCAATCTGCTCACGTACCTGAGCATCGTGGCCACTAGTCCCAACCACGCCTTCACTTAATCAAATCTCCACTTGCTCATCGCCTCCAAGCAGGGCCAGCAAAAGCAAAGATAAGGAGAAAGAAAACTATTTCCACATGCCTCAGACTTTCTCCACAAGGAACGCGACTAACGGAACAACACCCCAACTCAGCCGGAAAATACAACCGCCCCAAGTTCTAATGTCGGACGCCATCACCCCAGATGACACGGTCGCAACGACTAATTTTTACCAAGCCCTCCGCCCCTTGCTGACTCGGCCCATGCCATGCAAAGGGATGCGCGGCCTGTTAACAATCAAGGAACGATCTAGAAGCTCGCTAGACGTGAGCTTTGTTGCCTAACTGTGGGGTCTCCACACTGCATGGACCCGTTTTCTCGAGCTGCCTTCCACGTCTGTAAATCCGAGCGGATAAGTCTACGGCTCGAGTCAGAGGAAGATGAAGCAAGCGCGGATGGCATGACGTGCCGAAGAAATTGCACCACTCAGAGCATTGGACTAAGATGTGGGTACCTGGATGCACTCCTCGATGCGGTGTGGGTCCCGCTATCGTAAGAGCCTCCGTCTTCTTTCACATGTTTATCACAACGGTGGAGTGGGTAGCTAACTGCGTGCAGTAGCAAGATGATGCAAAAATCGTCGGGGTGGGTATTTCCGATCGGATGCGCTTACTTACTGGAAGAACGGAAGAACTGGCAATCGCCTAATACGCCCAATTCTCCGGGCCCATCAAAGGAAGAATGTCACTTCATACACGCCGATGGAGAATCCATCCATGAGTTTCTCCATTTGTCCTCACATCGGGGCTAATCGAATGTTCGGTACGCGTCCTTGCAGGTCCCTGCCTTTTTACTCCGCCTCAGTCTCATACTGTTAGCGGAGGCAGAACTATTTCAACCATACTTTCCAAAGTACCTGTTGAGATGCGCACGCGCACGGGGTCTACATGATTGTGCATACGCAGGATCTGGCGCAACGTTATTCATCTAAGTCCAACCGAGTTTACCAGGCTGTTGGTATCTTTAAGCGATGCGGACACGAAGATCCAGGTCCTCTGCAATATATTCCGCAGATCTCCTATCAACCGTCATTAGAGTATAGTCAAACGTACCCTGTGTCAGCGCAATGCTGTGCTGCTTTGACCGCTGGTTCATGGGCCAGATCTCTGGTATTGAGAAGACTTGCTTTGTCGAGGACCTTGATGACGAGCTCCACACAAGTGAGATGTAATCGCGCAACCAACCACTATACAGACCAGGTTCTTTCTATGATATCCTGGTATCTGTTAGATAGCAGCCTTTCCCCCGACGCCGAATTACTCACGAACCTCAACAACTCAATCACGATCTCAGCTCACAGTCTGACCTCACAATGACGCATCTTTCACATGCTGAACAGCAAACCAAGCTTTCAGCTGCTCATGCGCGTCAACCAGCATTGCTGTCGGTGAAGCGATCGCGCATTGCATCTGCACCTCAATTAAGGTGTCGCTGGCGCTCACAAGCAAACCGCGTATCTCCTCCATCCAAATAACATTCTCTTATCTCAACAGCTTCTTAGGCGTATCAGCGCTGCAGACTCACGCACCTCTAATATAACATAGTATAGCCACAGATTGGCGAAGGGCTCGCGACGCACGTTGGATATATTGCACATGCTGCGCGTCAGCCATCCCACGTCAAACTGCAGAACCTCAAACGCCCCAACGTGCATGCCTATTCTAGTCTAATTGTGCGCCGGAAGTAATATGTGCATCTGAGACGAACGGCGGTTTTTATCAGTCTGCATGCTATAAGATAGAATCGCTGTTTGTAGTATAGGCATAGTATCGTGCATTGTTGGGCGGTGTATGCATGCATATGGTACAAAGTATGGTACGTACCTTGCATGTTGTCAGCGCAAGCTAGGCTCACATCACCTTTGTGTTCCACAAAAACATATCAACCCTTCCATCCAGTCAGTTCACTCCATTTAATTCAATTCTCGCAGGCTAGCATGTGAAATTTGGTCCGGCTACAACCTAACAACACCGAGATGCAACGCTCAGACGCACGAGGTTCCCCAGACGGAGGAACATGGACTTCACAACTCGAGTCAGCTCCGTAGTCTGGTTAGCATAAACAGCACAGGCAGCATCAACCGCGGTATCTCGGACCGGCAGCATTCGCTCGGTGTTTTTGTCACGGCCAAATGTTCCAGATACCTGCGCGGTAGTATTCATCCGCATAAGCTTTGGTGGCGAGGTACTTAGCCCGAGGTACCCTCAACAATGCGCTGTGTCGGGTTATCTCGGAGGAAGGGCGACACTCAGCTTCCCCCTAAGAGACCTTTTCCGACGCGCGCAAGGAAGCTGCGGCATGTATGAAGGCCCGGTGGCGCGAGCATTTTTGTGGAGTTTGCTGATGGGGAAAGGACGCTTGAATGGGAGAAAGGGTACCCCAATTCTCCCGAGGTTCTCCACAGCGGGTGAATTGGAGAGTTGTGTTCGGGTTATGACGATCGGTTATTAGATTTGCAACGTTGCTTTGCTTCACATTGTCGGTTTGTTGGTTGTTCAGTATTCGGCATATTGACTGTGCTTTTCGGCAATGTACCCATCGGGATGTAGCCATGCATAACCAATCAGCCTACGGAAGTACCTCTTTAGGTTCTCTCCGAATCCTCACCTCGGCTACGTGGAGTAAACCAACACCAAAGTCCTATTGTTTCCTATGCACAGCACAATACTAATCAACACGATCCGCGATTCTTGACGGCTAAAGACAGTAATTCACAATTACTCGAATGCCGATTGTCTTGCCCGCCGTCAGCAACGAGTCGGCTGCACCGAAATCCCAGCCCATCTTGATATCATCTTGCAGGATCGATCGGTCGCTCACAATCACCTCCATTCAACGTCATCTGTACAGTTTTGATCGGCTACATCACGCAACAGTATGAGAAACTTGCTTGCGTACGTCTCTGGTTGCGCCAGCACATCAGCGAACGGGCAGGAATCTTGCTTTCCAAGTTCGGTTCCAGCTAGTAGCTATGACTTTCGTCATCGCTTGTACAGTAGTAGCTATATCCCGGTGTTGCATATATGTACATGTGTATGCAGAAGACGGGTAACGAATCGGCTTATCCGGTGCTGCCTTACAATGCGCACTCGTGGGAATTGACTGGTTGTGCGCGATCTGTAATATGAACGTGATGATACACAGTAGTGATTGAGCACATGACGATGCCATGATCGCGGAACGAAAGGCAGTGAAGATATCCGACGCCATGCGCAGTGCATTGCGGTCTGTTCTGGCTTCTGCTACGGACTATGCAGCGTCGCGGAAGTAGTGGTGACGGTATATGACTGCATCATATCACCTTCACATAGGTACGAGCGAGCCACGTGCGCGACTCCAAAACGAGCAAGTTATCGTCCGCAAGCAGCCCCGCCAGCCTTACCAGGTACGAAACGAGGTACCTCCACAACATGAAACATATCTCAGACCATATACCCTCGATCAGGCCCCTCTTGCAATGAAGCGAGCACACCAGGACCGATAACAACTTAGTTAGGACATATACGACGGTGTATTAAGAGCGGACAGAGATGCTGAAACAGTGAGGTGGAGACTTGCATGATAGGATACCGCAATGGGAAGGAGTTAGCGATGGGGCAGGTTACATAGAGTTCCATGGGGTTACACAGAAATGTTCAAGTCGCTGCTTCGATGGTCGCGTCAAAGAGTGAGTAGATAGTTGTCAAGCACACGGTAAGCGATGTTGTACAATATCATGGAATGGCTGATGGGGAGCACGCAAGCCGGCGAGCATGAGTGAGAGAGACTCTGAGCATTACCTATTTGATCCCGTTCTTCTAGGCGGTGACTTATCGCAAGCGACGTCTGTATCCCACGCAAACATTTGTTATTATCGCGTTCGTCTGAAATGCACGTCGCTTTCACGGGACATGCCTTGGAAGCCTCTTGTCCGAAGAAGCGATCCCTTGGTGTGAACACCGACATGTCGCGAGCAAAAGCACACATGTCATCATGCTCTTTCGCTAATCTATGCTACTCTTGCTCGGAGATCTGCCACCTCTTCATCTCACCGTCAAACAGCCACTATATCGAACGGCCCCACAGCTCACTTGGTAGTCGACGTACGGTGTGTCGTCTATGCGCGGCTGCCGGACGTTGAAAGCTACTCTCACCTATCAGTTGGCTTATATCGCGAACCCGGCACAGCAGATGCCGAGCAAGGTCACCGCCAACCAGTCTCCACATACACCTCCGTCTCTATCGAGGGATAGATCTCCCGCCCGTAGCGCGCATGGTAGCGAGATCCGTGGGGTACGGCGAGTGTGGGGACAATGACATCGTAAGGCTGAAGCGACCTTCTTGATATAGCAACTGGCTGTAAGCCGAGCTCGAAAAGTGGCATTTTCGTTACGCAAAGTCTTGGTGGAGCCGATACTATGCGTCGGAGTAGCCCTCCTTTTGTCGCCCAGCCGAGCTCTTGCTTCAAGATACGAAAGAAAGGAGACTGTTACCAATCATCGTGAGTCTCACAAATCTTGTTACTCATGTGATGTCGGAGCGGTGAATTGGATGGTCCAGATCGAATTCTCGTAGGCGCTGCTTGCGACAAGAAAGCGTGGGAGGCAAGTTATTAGCGGAAGCTCCGCGGTAAAGGTAGATTTCCCTTTGGCTGTTTTGTGGACGATGGCGTGCCTCCGCGGTGACTGAAGACCCTCATTGAATAAGTGGCTTGCTATGATACCGTCGCGATATTGGACTCCCGCTTGTTTTGTTGTTTTCTCCTATCAGATCGTCACGCGAACCACCATTCGACATTCGAAACGGCCCCAAGCGAGTTTACTTCTTTACCCCCACGCACGGGCGTCCCATTCACCCTGCTAGACCCCAGACTCTCAACGCCACAAAAGCATCTGCATCCAGAAGAAGTACGACTTTTGCCGGTCAGTCGACCCGGTAGACTGGATCCGGGGGTGCTTCCCCGATCCCTGCCCGCAGCCTAGTGTGCCCCAGAGCCTTGGCCAGATATATGCACGTGCGAGGTCCAGTGAAATGGAGGTACCGTATGTAGTACTTGCTTTTTGCTGCTTCTCGGCCCGTAGAACCCTTGAACAGCACTGTATACCGCTCGTGTGGCAAAGTAAGAGAATCAACGGAGAATGCGGGGTGCGATAAGGGGTGGAAAAATGCAGTTGCTTATTTGCCGCCGGAAGAATCACATTTTGCGTTGACCTAGCGTGTGTGATAAGGAAACAATTGGACACCAATGTACAGAGACAGGCGAGGTTGCTGATGTCAGAGCGCTTGGAGTCGTCCGTTGAAGCAGATTGTTATTCCGCCGACAGGTGCGTGGGTGATCAATCTGGGGTGGTGCGTGTGTATCTGGTTTACCCCACACGGCTGAAAAGTGAACCTGTGCTTTGGGCCGTGGGTGTCCCTATACTATCAGTCTGACTGCGATTCTCCGAGCTTGATTGGGGGCCTTCGTCAGCTGAGAACCTCGTGTGCGGAGAGTAAGGAGACGCATACGAGCTTACCCCAGATATAAGCAGAGGTTGCCTGATAAGCACCGTTTGTGGCACAGCAAGAGCCTAGCGGAGGTACGTGCCGATGTCAAAGCAGAAAGGTACATGTTTATCCAAGCTTCTAGAATCAGACCGTTGTCGTTCGTGCTACCTTCTTGTTGCGGTCTCCTACAAATTCATCTGAAGGAGATTTTGCAACATCAAGGTCGGCGGCGATAGATGCTTCATCAACCAACAACCCCTCAGCAGCAACTTCGTCGTCCTCTATCCAACCATAGAGCTCATCAGAGTTGGGCTCCTCGCCAGCATCCTCATTGATCTCGGCGAAGAGCCTTTTAGGCGGTCTCGCCTGTGTTGGGAGAAGTATAGGGGCTGTAATATCGTCTGCAGCTATGCTTATGTCGCAAAGACCAGACTGCATCGTGTAAGCGGGAGATCATCGCAAAGGACATATCCATGCGTTTCGGGTTATGTAGGCTCTGCGGGTAATAGATTGACTTACGTTCTCGATCGTGAAGGGTACCACCTTGCCCACACCACCTTCCTCAGCGACGGCTACCCCATTTGCCTTTACGAGGCCAGCGAATCGAGCCCTTCGCAATCTATCGGCGTCTGCAGTGTCGTTTGCTTTCCCTTGGCGCACCCAGTCTCTGAAGAGAACCAACCGAGTGGAAACACCGTTCTCCCATTCGACCCCCGAAATTGCCGGAACCAGCAGTGCTCGTGACGCACCTCGAATCCGGGTGATTGTTTGACATGCAATGAGCAGCGCGATGTCGTGCAGCGCAGCAAACCTAGTCAAGGTTGAGATCAACTCATTAATCACTGCAAACCTACGTCCCGCAGCCCATCGTGACTGGTCTGTCTTGTTCTTCGCCAGACGGTCGTCTACATGGCGGGGATATGCATTATCTATGAGTGTCGAGAGCGAGTCAATCACAATCAGACTCGTATCCTGCGGAGGAAATGAAGCGTGCGAACGCAAGAAGAGCGCCAGTAGATGGGCGAGCGTTGGCGCAGCGAAGTAGTGGAGGTGGCTGCGCAGCTCATCTGAATCTATTTCGGGGGCATCGTGTTCTGCAGAGAGGACGCTGTCGAAGCGGTTCTTAGCCAAGGGCGCACAAGCAGCGTCTGCACGCTATTAGCCCTCATACAGAGCAATCCCAGTGCGCTGAGCTCCGCGCACAGCAAGGCCTGTACGTACCAACCCAGACAACACGCTGGCCCTGGCGCAATGCAGACACTGCGGCCTGAATCCTTCATTTACTTCAGTCTCCGTCTGTCTCGAGGAAGCTGCGACGCGGCCACATTTACCCAAAGGCTGTCTTGCCGACTCCTGACGGCCCGAAGACCTCTGTCACCTTTCCGCGCATATACCCGCCCGAGACTTCATGGCCTGGGAGGCTGGGAGGGGCGAGGAGCCTGTTGAGCTGCGAGATGCCAGTCGAGACAGCGCGAGTCCCACGGGCCTGGAGGTCTTGCAGGGCTTGAGATGCGGAAACGGTGGGCAGCCTGTCTATTGCACCGTCAGTGTATGCAAGGAAGGAGCGAGGATTTTACTGTGTAAGCGCGTACGTGACAATGGGGACAGGAGAGGTGCGTCTGCGCCAACCATGGTGTGGTTGCTTTGTGGTCAAGCAAGCTGCGACGGCAGAACTCTAAAGTGAGCTGTAGTCTTGTGATTTGGCGTTACTGTGAGGCATAACGTGACGCGTTTTCCCTATGATTCGCCAATGCGTGGAAGTAAAAGAGAAAGCGAAGTGCATTGTGTACTAGCGAGTCTTCATAGTGGACGTGGAGCGCGATGCGCTCTTATCGCGATGTCACGCGAGCAAGCGAACCGCACGACATGACTCGCTATTTTTTCGCCTTCTGGTGTCTTCCTATCTAACATTGGCCGCCACCAAGCCCTCCAGACATAAGTGACATTCATTCTCCTAATTCTGGGCCTGGATTTGAGCACCTTCTCTCTCGGTCGTAGCGTGGAAGAGCTCTTGAGCTTAACCCTTGGCATGAATTAGCGATAAGAGCCGCCGTTTTGGAGGCTTCATTGAACAACAAACCACGGAATCACCGATATTGCGTAGAGAGCACGTCACGATGTCAACCAATGCGTTCGACCACTTCATTACCGTCACCGGAATCAAGAAACTCTTCAGCGATGTTGGTCCAAATGTCTCACCCCTCGCTATACTCATCACGGTCCTACTCGCCATATTCCCCTTAGTTGCACTACTCCTACTCGCGCTCACTCAAGCCGATGTTCCTCTCCCACCTCCCGCGGGCTGCCGCAAACTCGGTCTCAAAGGACGAAGCAACCTCGAGGACCAGTACTCTAAGAGATATGCTAAAGGAGCCGACCCCACTCCAGAAAAGCCGTGGACCGTGAAGGCGCTCTTCATCTACCCGGTGAAATCTTGCGCACCTGTCGAGATAGCAGAAAGCGAGGTCGTTCGTACAGGGTTGATGTACGACCGCCAATTTGCTTTCGGTCAGCACGTGACGAGTCTGCCATCTTTGGATGGCAAAGTCACGAGTGAATGGCACTTTCTGACTCAGCGCAAATTTCCGCGCCTTGCTAAAGTTGAGACTGAGATTTGGGTCCCGGACCCATCAGCGAAGGGCTACAAAGAAGACGGGGAATGGGTGAAGAGCAAGGGCTGTCTTGTAGTCCGCTTTCCCTTCTCTCCGGATACGGATTTCACCAAGGAAGGCCTGTTGAACTACGGCAAAATTCTTGCAGCAAAGTTGGCAAGGAAGACAGAGCCAATGCTGGAGTTCAGGGTCCCATTCAATCCGCCGAATGATAGGATCAAGTCCAAGGGTTACAAGAATGAAGTTTTCCGCATCTGGAAGGATCAACCAGTGGCACTGAATATGAGCTCAGAGGTCGATCCGGAGGTTCTATCGAAGTTAAGATATACTCTGGGAACTACGAATCCGATTGCATTGTTCAGAATCGACACGAACAAGTATCGAGATGTGCACAAGTGTGCGCCAAAGAGAGAAGATGTGGGTTTTCAAACTATCATCGGAATGCAAGATTCGGTACGTCGTATATCCTACTAACAGTTCTTCGGTTTACGAAATTACCTGGGAAATCTGTAAGTGTTAAACACAATTGTATGCTGATAATAATACAGTACCCTATTCACATCATGAACCTCGCCTCAGTCCACCACGTAGCAGAAAACCTCCCCGACAATAAAAAAAGCCAATACGATTGGCAAAACCACCACACTCTCCTCAACGCCCTCCGCTTCCGTGCAAACATCTATATTACCGGTCCACCAGCTTTCCACGAAGACAACTGGACAAAAGCCAAAATCTCCTCACCTTCTAACTCAACCTCAACCACATACCACATCTCCTGTCGAACAACCCGCTGCAAACTACCTAACGTCGACCCTGAGACTGGCATCGCTGATCGTAACGAGCCTATGACTACGATGCGCAAGTATAGGGTTATTGATGAGGGGAGCAAAAGCGCGTGTCTCGGCATGCAGATTACGCCGTTAGGAGACGGAGAGGTGAAGATCGGGGATTACGTTGAGGTACTTGAAACTGGAAAGCATCACTTCTTGGGTGGGGAAGGGAGTAAAGTCGATGGGTGATATAGAAAGAAAAAGTGTTTGATCCACGATGTGCATGTCGACTTTTTGCGCGGTTCGGGAATGGAAAAGGTGGTAGGTCAAATTGACTATGTGTGACAGACGCGAAAAGATTAATCATGGGTTGATGATTGTACGATTGCTTTGCATACCTGTCCGTGTAGTTCGCTGAATATCAACATCCGTTGTAATCACTGTCTCTTAATCTGAAGCGACACGTAAAAGGGGCTTCTATCCGTGATTTACATAAACATTACGCCTATTCCTCCCCACCTTTGGCAATGATTTCTTCAATCCACTTCTCCAACTCCGCCGGCGCACTAAGGATAGGCACATGATCGCAGTTGACCCTCGTAACATCGACCTTCTTTCCGTCTCTCGCCGTTCCCTTCCAACTCTCCTCAATGGCGTTGATGCCGTTTTGTTGCACCTCTGGCACAACACAGAGGTCTTTCTCGCAGAAGAACCAGGATACGGGAACATCTTTGTAGCCAGCATAAGTGAGAGCATCACCGAAAGAGACGCTGAAATGGTAGTAAAAGGTCAGCAGCCACTCCCAAAACAAAAAGAACATTGTTTACCTAGCGTGCCTGCCAAATTTCGCAGCTTCAGCAGTGCCGCGCTCGGGAGAGAGGTCGTTGAATACTATCTTGGCGGTGAGATCTGGGCGCGGTTGACTCATCCATCCATCCTCCTTATCAATCAACAATGTCAGCCAAGTTCCTCGTATAGCCCTAGTTTTTGCTGCACATCGGCATGTAGAGGACTCACATCGACATCAATAGGCGGTGCACCACCCTGATCCGCAGCACTGATCGCCGTCGCGAGATTCACCCCAATCTTCGGTACAATACTAGTTATGTATGCAGCTCTTACCACTCCTCCCTTTTTCCCCTGCTCTTTCCGCTCCTTCTTGGTTACGCCTTTCAACGACTCACTGGCTGGTGTGCCGCCGTATGAATGCGCGAGCAGCACAACATCCTTGCCCTCGTCGGCGAGCTTTGTCACAAACGCGTTGATGAAGGCTGCGTCGTCGTACATGCTGGGAGAGGGAGTGCCTTTCTTGTAATTCTCTGGGTAACATGGTGGGTCGAGCACGTGGACGGTGTAGCCTTTTGCCCTAAGGGGCTCGACCATAGGGTCATATAGTTTAGATGAGGAGAAAGAGCCTGGGACAACTACGAGCTCGGTTGAGTGTGTGGCCGTCGACATGATGGTTGATATTGACAGGACGTGGATAAGTAAAGATTATTCGTTCTGGTTTGAAGTTCGAGGTCCCTGGCGGCCCGATGCGGCTGCTTTGTTCTTAAGATATGGTGTCGGGAGTAAGAGGGTTAATGACGGTACTGTGCTAGATACCAATTTCATCATACAGAACTCCTCTTCTTATAGAAGTGCCAATTATCCTATTGCGCCACGAACCATTGGCTCCCAGTTACTCCACTTTTCGCACATGACTACGGTGCGGATATCGTCCGGCAGACCCTGTCCGCGCCACCTCTACATTCCCCAGACAAGGCTATGCTCGAACAATTTCTCATTTCGTCTTGTTAAGCCTAATTCGGATGCAAGGTCTTCTCCTAATCAAGACTACCTATGAAGCGAGGTTCTGACGTCTGACGTTCTGACATTGGATGTCAGAAATTAGTGCCTCGGCCCATCATACCGACAACACTAGAGCGACGTCGACAATGACAAAGCCTTGTACGAACAGACGTCAGGTACAATAATACTTCTCCAGTCGTCGTCAGACACGGTCAAGTGCAACTTGATTAAAAATGCTATGAAATCCTCTGCGCTGTAAGCACACCAAAAGATATAGGGCGGAGTACTGTCGCCATAGAAGCGGCGGAGATCGTTGTTGACGTATGTTGGCATCGCGTCGAACACTAACAGCTCAAAACGATTTATATATACAAGAAACATCCATTTTACTTCTAGAACGGCACTTAAAGTCGTCGTCGTCTACGCAGCTCGTATGAACGACTTCGAATCCATGTGTGGGCCGCCGAGTTCATCGGCCGCTCACTTGACAGAGGCTGAGCTGTAGATAAAAGAGAAGCCAAGAGCGATGGAGAAGAGGAGGAATGAGGAAGAAGCGCTCGTAACGTTCTGCTGGTTAATTTCGAAGCAGAACAAGCAACATCAAAGGGCCAGAACGTACATCTATCCTGCGACTATGACCACGATGACCACGGGCTCTACGCAAGAACACTTCGTAACTGGTTGCTGCATACCACATCTGACTGCAAGCACTAATGTACAGATGGACGGGAAGAGCCTGATGGGGATCTATCGCTAAGAGAAGGCAACCGCACGGAAAGATTCGTGCATTTACCGATCTTTGGAGTACACCAGCAGATGAAGCATTGTCCAGAGACTCAGTGCTCCTATTCGCCGCACACAATACACCATTGTACGTCATCACCCATCGAACAAAGTTGCCGAAATGAACCTTCATCACAAAGGCCTCGGAAGCTCTATACTCAATGTCAATACCCCAAGGTCAGCATTTCACCTTCATTCTCCCTGACGTCTCAGTCAAGGTCTAAATTCAATTACTATGATCTGTGGATGGTCGAGGTGGGACGCACTAGTGACAGTCGGCCGAAGCTGCGATCTGACAGCTTGAAGAAATGAGAGAGCGCTTGAATGCCTGAGGGCTTGACTAGCATAATGCGATAGTTAATGAGCTTACTCGTAATTCCATTGTCATCTTTATATACAATTTATGTGGAAAGAAACAATTCTATCAAATTTGCATTGTGTCCGGGAGTGTAGCACAATAATCGAAAGGTAGAGGTTAAATACAGTTTTGGGTTGGTATACAGAATTTAAAAGACATAAAAAGCATGTCAATATATCAGCGTCTAGGGGGAAATAGGTCGTTAAGGTAGTCTTCCTGGCTCCTTGGCAGTTGCAGATACTCGACAGGAGGAAACACGACCTGAACTGAAGATTGCGTTCCTGGAGAACCAACCGTAGATACATTCCATGCTGAAGGAGCGCTTTCGTCAATAGTCGTAGCGGTAGATTTAGTTGTTACACCAACCGAAAGAAGCTGTTCATCGACTAGGGTATGAGCCTCAACTGTGTGATCTCTAGTTTGGTGATGGACATGGAGCCAAGTCTCCTGGAAAGGGGAATTCTCAATTGAGTCCGTAAACTTTATGGCCTTGTACTCCTGGAGCCATGCAATTACGCGGTCAGAAGTGTTGTCTTCTCCGAACAGAAGCGGTTTTCTCGAGTTTTTCCAATACCATGGCGCGCAGATGATGGCTGGAGGAGCAACTCCTTTCGAAGGTTTGAGGACGACATCCGCAATCATCTGGCGCACAGGATTGTCTGCGAAGAAGGTAATTACAAAAGCATGCGGCGAGTCCACTATCGTGAGAATATGACTCAAAGGAGCATATGATATAGTGCATCCCGGAAAATGACCGAACTTCTTTCCCAAGAAGTCGACATCGCTCTTGTTAAAGAATGTTGCATCGAAAACAATTTCTGGTTTCAAGACCTCGGCTGCGTGACCTTGGTTGTCAAACAACTTGTTGAAGTAATTTGTGATAACCAGACGAGCAAGGAGGTACTGATAAACTGCTGTTTTGCCTTGATCTCTATCGTGCACCGATCCCATACCGAGGAGGAAAAACTTTGAGACGGGTACCCTGGCACGTGTAAGGTCATCCAGAGACGACTCTATTCTGGCAACTGCGTTATACTCCGCACAACCAGTGATGTAACGACCATCGCAGTCCATCACTGGAGGTACCGTGAGCGTAGTTTTGAACCCTTTCCAGTCCCCTTCCACGTCGCATGTATATCTGGGTGCATGCAGCAGATTTTTACCTTTATTCCGTCGGCGATCTTCTTTCGTTATAAATTTACGCACATCAGCGTTTGAGGGATCCTTTTGGGTCTTTTCTTGGTAGCTTTGATAACTTTCGAACGACATATGAGGATATCCAATGCCGATGCGCTTAAGGTCTTCCTTCTCGAACAGATATGCACCGCTGTTCACGTCGTTCGCCCGGAATGGCACCAGACTGCTAGGGTCCGAAGTATTAGGATCCCACTCATGTGTCGTGATGTTGGCTGCCATTGTGCGAATGTCCACGATGGATGCACTGCAATGGAGGCGGCCGTAGAAACGGTAATAAGAAATCTGCATGAAGACAGAATTTGGCTTTTATATTCATGTTGCTTCGACGAGTCAAAACGTGTTCGGTCAGACTCAAAGGTGTCGTTACTCAGGGTACGAGTGAGTGGATGCAGAATGACTAAAGAGACCGTATGTTATCATTGCGACGTGGACGACTAAGAGTCACGTACGACGCCAGGAGCGCAAGGGACTTCTAGGACTGGTATTTGTCGGGCCCGTCGTAGCCCACAACCGTGTTACATCTCAAATCTTGAGAGGAGCGGTTCCATGTACTTCGCTGAATACTTCCACTTTATATAGCAGTTGGGCCTCTTGAAATTGCGTCTTTTCCAATTGTCAAGTTCAACTACTGCTCTAAACTTGCTGTATTAAGTCAAATTTTACTTATGTGGACCGAATGGCTCAAGCATGTGGCACTCCCACAAATCGCAAGCACGACATGGGTACTTCAGTTGTCCTCTCGCCCTTAGATGCAGTCATTTGACTCCAAATTCGTAACCTCTATGAGTCTACCCCCTTTGCACTGGAGGGGGGCATGTGCATGCCTTGAAAATGCTCAACTTGTTTCATAATGACAACAGCGCTTCAAACTAACAAGGCTTGTCCCGCTTAACAGTTTGATCGTGGCGATTTTATTTGCTGGTTGCTTCTGCTTCTTGTCACAATCTCCATGCTAAGAGAACTACTATACTTTACTGACGTTGACTGCAGGCGACCGATCCACACTTCGACAACAGCGTAGCCGGGATAGTCGTACGAAGGATCATAACCGGCAGCATTGGCGAAACTAGGGTCGTTCGCATCTGTGAAGTACAGTTAGTGGCAGTGCTGAAGACTTGGACAGTATAAGAAGGTGAATCTACTCACCGATCGTAATGTTGTAGGGGACAAGTTCCTCGTCGGCATCGGGTGTAGGCCCAGCACCGACAATCATGGCGAGGCATATGGCCAAGTAGAAGAAGATGTTGAGAAACCTGGACTTCATAGTGCTTGTACTCCTATGGCTGGAGCTCGACTTCAGCTAAGGCTGTGGTTGAGGCAATCGAGCTGAGGCGTTGTATCTAGGAGAGACGAGGGCTTTGAACTGGGGTTTATGCACTTCACAGTGACCGTAGGGGGCCACTAAGATGTCAAAGCTTTAATTATAATGAAGGGGCTGCGGGACATATTACGGCGGTGAGTTGGAATCGGGGCTATGTTTAATGTGGGAGTTGTTCTTTTACTTTTTAAAAAGCGGTGACTTCGCTGTTGGATCCTCAAAGTATCGAGAGAACCGCATGGATCTCA
Source organism: Phoma sp. ATCC 74077 (assembly GCA_033682645.1). Classification (NCBI taxonomy): domain Eukaryota; kingdom Fungi; phylum Ascomycota; class Dothideomycetes; order Pleosporales; family Didymellaceae; genus Phoma; species Phoma sp. ATCC 74077. Next base: position 810,102 of record JAWDJC010000016.1, on the reverse strand, counting down.
CATTGGAGTGACCATGAAAGGCAAAGTTGCGGCAGTGAAAGCGGGCTGGCATAGAATTCTAGTCTCGATTCCTTTTACTTGTTGCTGAAAACATGTGAGGTGTGGCGGAGTTATCACTACTGTAAGCGAATCGAGTAAGCTTGAGAATTAGCTGAATGTATATGCACAGGTGCAAGAGTATGGAATCTACCTGTGCGCCGCCTAATCATCCAGAATTAATGCATTCAGGGCCTCGCGAAGCAAGCTCTAAGTGAACAATTTCAAAGGGAACACCCAATATCCTATACCATGTAATGTACAGTTTCGATAGCATATATCGAAAAGAAAGATCTAACGATGAGACTCAATACAGGCCCCACTAGCAAATGGCACTGAACAGATATGTTACAAAAGAAAGCGATGAGATGAAAAGAATAGGGCAAGGCTATTATTATACGCAGTGACACCTCCTCAGCAAGCAAGTACTGTATATAATCTCAATGAGGTATATTCGTTCCGATCTGTTGCCTACAAACCTGTCTTCAACTCACGATACACACTGCCATAGACCTTTCGGACTGTATACAAGTCCCGCATCACTTCCGAGTGACATATGAGATGGCATCCAACCAATGCTATAGATGTGCTACACAACCCAACAGCTCTGAAGTAGTATGTTATGGGACGGCCTTTTGGTTTTCGCTGGGTGATCATATGCATCGAGATGACATCTATTATAGGCTTTTGTTACCAGTAGTAGCTATAGAGGGCGAGGAAATAGATAGAAGAACAGACTCAGAGAATGGCAGAGAACGATGTTACGAGAAAAAGCGACTATGTTCTTGCGTTGGTAGGTATGAGTTGTAAGCACATCCGGCCTCCTAAACTTTTACTCGGTCTGATTTCACCTTACTACAAAGATTCAAGTCAATATGTTGAAGGTAGAATTGGATCACTGGAGATGAATGAGGATTGGGCAGCACTAAGTTGGGTATAACTTTGAAAGGTAGAACCTGTTTAGTCTCTGACAGGCATATGTGCAAAGCATGGTGCAGAATATCCTCGAGGAAGTGGCGATTTCATGATTGCCAGGAAAACCAGTATACGCGGCTCTCGTGATCAATTGTAAGGTTCTTAAGAGAATAGTGGCGCTGATCGCGTTATTGTGAAATAGTTTATTGCTTGGTGGCCTGCACCTTGTCGTACCAGATGTCTGCGTCACTATATGTTCCACTAAATACCGTTGTGCCGCTAGATGGGCAGTAAACCACTTGGCTGGCGTGAACGCCAAAACGCCAGCTGTAAACCAATGCACCTACGTATGCATGCCCGTCGAACGTATACCCAAACGCATGGACCTAACGCCATTCTCCAACGCCGGTACCCAATAACGGACAACTGAAAACCAAGGAGCGACTCAGAATGCAAACTACCATGAGCAAAGAAATAGGTGTGGTAGTGATGATGTTTTTGTGGAACGAGAGGCATGTCGTGTCGATCGCTCATTGGATTCGATCGGCATGATAGCTAGTGACAAGGTAGCTTCGAAAGGGATCGCGCGGACTTGGAGGAACACTCGAGTAGATGGAGCGTCGAATGTGTAGCGAAATTGCAGAATGCTGGTCGATTAAGGCGCTTAAGTCCATGCTGCAGACATCGGTGTGTCCCATGTATCTGTTCTCGCACGCCGATAATGAGTATCCGCGGGGCGCATCAAAGGTAGTACAGACTCGGGCGCAATATTCATCGAGGCGCTCGAGGTCTGCGTCCGAAGTTCGGTATCCCAGTCGAGGATTGCATCGGTTGTCCCCACCGCTTAAGTCGAGTGTTCGAGATGAGAATGCCACCAAAAGGATGATAACCGCCAAATAAAACTCAGCACTCCCTGGTGGTTCTAGTAAAATACCCTCACTACATCTTCATCCTCCTCTTCATCAGCCAGCATCCAGAGTTCATCGACTCTCTTGGCTTTACCACTTCGTTCTTCAAAGTCTTCACCAAGCCTCATCACGCAGCTGAAAGCGACACTCCAACCATTCGAACCAGCCGCATAGAAGGCTTCCGCGACAGCTGCTTCGCGACTTCCGCACTTGACTAGCTTATAGATTTGACAGCCATTGAAGTGTGCCCCATGAACAAAAGGATCGCTGGCCTGACAGGTACTCAAGATAAGATAATAAACAAGCGGGGTCTGGTCTAGTGCTTCAGACTTCTCGTCCGTACAGTGATGGCAGGTTGCAGCATAGCTGCCGTCGACGGCATGTCCAGCGGGGCAGTCATAAACGTCGTCATCCGTAGGCGTCGTCAAAGCATGGGAAGCCCACACCTTCGGGGTCTCCAGACTAACGGGCCTAGCATTTAGCAAATGTAGCAGCCCTTCAGGCCCCTTGATATTCCGAAGGTATGATCTAGCAGGCTTCTCGTACCAGAAGTCTGGGCTACCATATTTCAAAATCCATTTATGTTCTTCAAAATCTGCTGCATGGACACGATGTTGTGTAGTAAAGACGTTGCGTCGAAAGGGTACGATTCGGAGCACACGGCTGCTGACATCGAGCACGGAATCTCCCGAGTACTGGGCTCGGATAAATGAGACTGGAGATGAGACTTCATCCCCTGGGTGGACAGGAACTTCGAGTGGTCCTGGGATTGCGCCAGGAGGAGGGGGTGGAGGGGGCTTCCAACTGAATCAGTAATCTGCAAATGGAATAAGGGTGTAGCAACATACAGGGGGAGGAAATGGAGGAATAACCCCTTGACCGTTTAGGAATTGGGGGACTCCACCAGGAGGTGGTGGCTGATCTGAAGTAAGCTGCTGTTGCCTGCTGACACGAGCGCTATTCACGAAGGATGACTTACAGGAGGTGGTGGCGGCGGCGGAGGCTATTGGCCAGAGTCAATTTCCGAAGTGCTTCATTTATTAGGTTTAATGACTTACTGGAGGCGGAGGACCAAAATTCTCGGATTCTCTAGGATAATCCTTCCCGCGATGTGGGAGATCCACAGGTGGAGGAAAGGTGATTGGATTTGGATTATCCTTTGACTCGGGCTCACACATGGCTTGCTCGTACTTTGGAGCTTTGGGAGGAAGATCGCTATCCTTTTCTCTGATAGTTTTCTGTATGTCGCTTTTTGGCGAAGAGGTTGAGTGTTGAGTGTGATCCCGGTATGCGTTGAGGGCCGAGGCGTGCAATACGCAGTTGCCAGAACTGCCAGAGCACGGCATTGAGGGCGCTGGGAAAGGGCGCTGCTCACATTCCTTCGCGGTCGGAGCTCTTGAAGGTTGATAATTTTCTGAAAGCGATGATACTACGCTCATGGACGACTCGTTCCCTACAAGAACCATGTCCAAATCGTCTGCATCCATGACTACCTAGGTGATGACCAGTAGTCACTGAGACTGTGAATATTTAAATATGTACGATTAAAGAGCTTCGAACTAACCAGATTTCTCATTACTTCCGCTAACGGAAAAGGAGAATGTGTGTTTGGTACATGAAAGCCAGGTTATCAGCCTATTTAAGCAGTCCTAAAAGAAGAGGAATGAAGCAGCGACTCATAGGCGAGGAATCAATGTGCCTTATTGCCGTGAAACGGACAGTCAGGCTGGCATGCAGGTTGCACCCCAGCCTCTGAATCAGCTTGCGGTGTCCCGAGTATCTGTCTATTGGTCCTCTAGCCCTAACGGAGTACACTATTAGTTTCGGTCACAGCAGTGATGCCCAGAGCTTTTCGTCATCGGTGCTAGCTTGTCAAGCCATTGTACGTGGAGTGCGAAGAGTCGCAATGCGCAGGAGAAACGGTCTGAGCCATTAGCAGTACGTAAGTTGCACAGTAGCGAGGCAAACCACCTTCTGGGTCACACGAGAATCACGGGATAAGAGAGCAAGGCTTCGAGGGCGTCATCTGATATTCGTCGGTTCCGAACCATATCATTTACCGGCATTCCGCTTCATTCTAATCAGCATGGTAAGCATGTCTCATATTACTGGCTTACCATAAATTGCCGAAACAGAAATACAGAGCGGGATGCAGCCTCAGCCGGACATCAAGCCATGTTGAGAAGGATTATTGAGTTTGAGCCAATCCAGTTATCGAATCATAATGGCCCGATCTGGTGATCTACGGCCAAAGTGAGGCGGACGACAGGAGGTCGAAGTCTAGTAAGGAAATATTCCACGGCGGGAAGATAACTTAGTCCTTGTCGTAACTCCGCTCGAATCGGGAATTTCGATCATGCTTTTGGAATTGTTGTTACTTTCCAGCAGCCATGGTAGCCTGGTTATCCGGCCTTGGCGATGAGCATACACATCTCAAGTCGAGCAAAGGTTGACCTGGTCTAACAAGAAGCCACTTCTGTAGTTAGGAGTTGGCGGGGAATGCAAAACATGCGCAACATGCGCCAGGCCCAGTCATAATGGAATGAAGTTCTGGGGCCTTAGATTCAATTGGTCACGGTAGTAGTATACCCGTAGCCTATGATGAGAATGTCCAGGCATGACATGGCCAGGACGTTTAGCGAATATGTACGAACCCGATAATCGGAGTAGCGGTGAATATATGACGTTTTCTCCCGTGAATGACCAGTATAAGACTCCAGCGATATCCAGCAAGCCCCAGCAAGGTGTTGAGTAAGAGAGGAAAGAGCGGCCATTTTGCCTTGTCGTTACAGTATGGTATTCCCCAGACAAATTTCCAGCAGCGTGTTCAGTTCCATAGCCTTCGAAGTGGTAGGTGGACCGGATTAGGCAATATCGAGTATATGCAGCTATCGTGCGTTGTGGCACCTGCAGTAGCACCTGCATGCAGTTTCTAAGACTTGGTACACCATTCCTAGTCTACTGCAGTCCTGCAAAAGAGCGGTCAGCACACTCGAGCAGCGATCAAGTGTTCAAGCCATAATAGACCATAGACTTACAATACTCGACGAGGATAGCTGTTGAGCCGCGTTTGAGGCTGATGTGTATAGGCCAGATTAGGCTAGGCTATGCTAGGCGAATGAGGCTGTTCACCGGAACGCAAGACGATCATCTCGCCACACCGGTGGGAGACAACTCTTTGATAAGTAGAGCTGTAAAGAGGAGGCGTTGGTCGACATTTGTGTTCTTGTAACTCGGCCTTGAGGAGCGAAAGGCGCCAGCAGACTAAGAGATCTGGGGCTGACTGTTGAGCTTCGATTGAGTCGGCTGTCATATGCGTGGAACTGAAAACAAAATCGAGCCTCCTGCCGAATTGGTACAGGACATGTTGGCAGTACTCAAAGTATGAAGTCAAGCAGGAGGAGTTTGTGAAGGTAAAGAGAGGGAGAGGGAGAGTTTATATCTACCGCTCCAATTAGCAGGGATCTACGCATTTGATCCAGTGATCAGAGAAGGACGTCCATGGCCAAATGGCTAGACCGTGGGTCTATCTCAGGCATCATCTTCGCAAAGTGAGGCGGGACGCGAGGTAATAACAAGAACAAAGCTCTAGATCTTCCAATGCTCAGAAAGGCAAGGATGGGCGAGGGAACAGCGCTGAGTCACGCCAACGACGTTACTATGATCGAGCAACAGGGGATCGAGAATGCTCTTTTCAAAAGCTGTACTCAAGTAAAGCATAGACAGGTGATGTTAGAATTAAGATAGTCCCGCAGACGACTATCATTACCATGTGTACAAATGCGGTTAGCACGTATACTAGCGCCAAGCGTGGGTCAACCTTGATCCGAGAGCTCTGCGAGGCGTCATAGGCCCATGCATAGCTCACCTACGCATCTTCGCAACACCAGAACATAACCCAAGTCTCAAGCTCACAGCTAGACGTCGCCACCCCTCCATACGACGATCACCGAACCCCAGATCTCCTCCCCGGACCCTCTACAACGGCCATGGCAAACGGGTACGCGCACGCACCACTCACCTCTCCCGAACCTCTCCGCTAACAGTACCATTAGCTGGGCACCTTTCATCGGCCTCGTGGTCGTCGTGATATTCTGCGTCGCAGCGTGGGTCCTGGCTCCGAAGGGCGAAAATCAAACCGTCTGGCGGTCCACACTCGTACTCTCGGCCGCTGCAATGTACATCATGTGGGCGATAACATTCCTTGCGCAATTACATCCTCTCATCTCGCCTGTTCGACTCAATTTGCGACCGGAGTTAAACCAGGGACGTTAGAGTGTACAATAGGTTGGATGGGATGAGTGTGAAGGTGCAGGGAAGGAGGAGAGGAAGACTAGGTTGAGGCTGCATACGGCTGTGATGGAGGCAGAAAGCAACGACCGCTGCTATCAGACACACTGGGTTCTGAGAGGCTCTGGCCGAGGGAGTGGACCACGTTGTCATATCATATATTGCGCGCATTGTATAGTTGGCCCGGCGTTTCACGGAACTTGTAGGATTTGTACAAATATCAAATAGGGTATCATGCACAAGTTGTCTCTCACACCAAGCCTCATCCAACGCCCACGAGCCCTCTGGCCCAATCTTCGATCCCTTGAAACAGACTGACATCTCCTTCCCATCCGCTCCCTAACCCTGCACCCCTAAGCATTCCCCAGTTGATAAGACTCCTACACCCTGCCGCAACTGCAACAAGTATACCCGCTCTGATATACCCACAGTCCATAAGAATCTCCAGCGCCGCCACATTATTAACAATGACCGCCCAGCTAACAGCTGTGGCGCTGGACGGTAAGTCGTAATCCCAAATAATGAGCAAGATAGGGAAGAGTTTTGTGCAGCTAGATACCAGAAGAGCGGTGGAGATTGGTGTAGGTTGAGGGAAATGCGGTACACAGCGTTGCCAAACAACGCGAACTATTCGGGGGAGTCGAGACGGGGTGACGCCGCAAAGCAGGCGAATTGGCAGGTGAAATGCCAGTGTGCTCAGCGTAACCAGCAACAAGAAGAACAAGTATTGCAAGATCAACGGCTGAGCTTGTAACACCACTGCATTCGTGATCCCATCGTGCGGTGGGACAAGCGGACTCGTTGACGTGACGTTACGCGGGGTCGAGGTGGATGAGGGGTGGTAAGGTGAGCTGGGAGGGAGCGGTAGTTTCTCGATGCGCGCCCATGTCAGGTAGACGTCGAAGAGGAGCAGGAGGATGCCTAGGCGCAGGATAGATCGCTATTTACGCTTAGTACTTTTCTATCATCTCCAAGAATGGCGTAGTAGATGTACGTACGTCGAATTTTTCGTCATCCCGCCCTAAGCGGTTGAAGAGGAGATGTCTGTACACCTATGTTCACTGTGAGCACTACCATTTCCCTAGTTGTACTGCTATTAGCGTACCTGCGGTTTGATCAATACCAAGTCGATAAACAGCACCACAAAGTCGTGTTCGACGTATTTGTCCGCGAATCTTTTACAGCGCGGGCATTGGGTGAGGCGGACGCCTTTTCCAAGCGCGCGGTCGTCGGCCTTCGAATACGTGGTATACAGGGTTTTGACGGGGAAGCGGCATTCTATGCAGATTGGCATTGTGGCGCCTACATTGCGCGCGGAATGTATGTGGCGAAAAGCTGCGCGTTCGGTGCAGGCTTCGAGAACTGTCTCAGCGGTATTGCCTATGAGGTTGTAAAGTCGTGCTTTGGTGGAGGTTGTGACGTTCTTTGGTTTTTGGGAGCTAGTTCGGCGTTTAAAGATGGTTTAAGTCCGCACACAAGAGTGACATAGCACGAGTAGCGAGCGATGATAATCGTTCGACAATGAATGTTCTTACGGAATCAAAGTAGCAGTTTGCGCATACGATGCTTCATCAATAGATAGCTTACTCTCGCTTCGCCTGTTTGCCTTCCCGTAGCTGTTACTAAGTGACAATCCTACAGGATGGTGTAACTCATGCATGCTTTTGACACCGGCCAATTCTGATGCTCCTAGACAACGCCAAGCGCTGAAAGAATGGTAAGAAGACCCAAATACACAAGAAACACCCATGTATATCTTCATGATCCATCATGATCCATCTTGCTCCCTTTCCCCACTTCATCATCGGGCTGCCTCCTCCACTGTAGCACTGACATCCCTTGCCCTCTGAATCCACATCTGATCTTCCAAATCCCTGCCTAAGACATCACTGCCTAGTACCACCCTAAGCAAGTCTGCGAGCCCAATGGCATTTTCAGCGCCGCCGAAGAGCGCGCCTGTCCGCCTGCTGACTGCGCCCCACTGCTCGACTGAGTATATGATCCACTTGACAAGCAGTTTGCGGTTGCGGCCAGTGAATGGATGTTCTTGTGCATACCACAATGCTTCCAGCGTGGCGACAAGGGACTCGAACGGCGCATTAAGCTTAAGAAAGACGTCTATGGGCCATGTGAGATTCGCATTGAGGGCGAGATTCTGCGCATTGGCCGCATTAGCATCATGGGTGTAGAATTCGAGGTCATACTGGAGGAGTAGCTGCAGAACAATGTTCACTGGGAAGACACTCTCATTGAGGTTGACACGATGGCCAATGTCCTCAACCTTCAACGCAACACTCTCCCACGGCGCGGTTTGCTGTTCGTTGACGGCGTCCCTATGGACTTGTTCAACGAGGTTGGACCATGTATGGCGGATATCGGGGATGTTACGATAGTCGGCGGCATGGTAGATAAGTAGACAGATATCGTAGTAGGCTGCTTGGTCGGCATAGTCATGATAGAGCTGAGTGAAGATGTCAGTCAGTGTATTCATCGCGGATATATGATGAAACGACTTACCTCATCAAGAGGATGTATCTGGCCATTAAGATGCTCTATAACTTCCTCTCTTCGCTTGCCAGTGAGTCGCTGATCGGCCTTGATCTTTTGCAAGATATCGTCTTGGATATTGGCGATGTCTAGATGGTCGCTGATATTGCGTAACAACTCCTGTCTCGATTGCCTGTTTCGTACTCCAGTCTCAGAAAAACCAGTCATTCGTGTTGAAGCATTTGCCTTTGCGCGGGATAGATATTCGATCCGCTTTTCTAATGACAATGATAGCGGACTCTTGGCCAGCTGGTACTGTGTCTCGGCGGCGCTCAAGTAGTCGTTGTAATGAGCGTAATAGCGCCACAAGAGGTCCGCATGCGAGATATTCTTCTCCGAGCTTTGCCGAAGATAGTCGATAACAAATGGAGAGTTGATATCCAATAGCCGTTCCGCCCAGCCTTTCGATATGTACCAGTCGTAGAGGTAGTTCTGGAATACCTCGTCGTCGGAATTGTTGATCTGCTCGTAGGCCTCATGTTTGCGACGGGTTATTTGAGATATCACGCCCTCTGGTACAGGCCCTTGGCTATTGTACGCTTGGTCGACAGCTTCAATGACCCTGCAAACAAGCGTGTAGCATGATGCGCGTCTCTCAAAGTACTGCTTCCGCACATCGTTAGGGTCAACGTGAGAGTCGCTCTGATCTCGTAACCAGGAAAGGGCCTTGTTCCCGCGATCTGACTCTTGGGCAACTTTGAGGGCAAGCCGGATAGCGCCTAGGAACTCAGTTAGAGCGCATCGACTGAAAGAAATTGACAGATCTTACCAGCATAGAATTCGAGCTCAATGTACTTGTTGACTGTGGCAGTCAAGTTCTCGTAGCTCAAGCTCTTCGCCACCTGCTCGAACAATCGCAGACTGTCGTTGAGGAGGATACGCGCACGCTCCGCATTGGCGCCTGAGTCGGCCGCCTTCTTCAAATTTTCTTGCGCTTTGAAGATGACCACATCGTCTGAGCTGCAGAAGCTACCACACTTCCTCCGCAGGGCCTCCGCGACCGTTTCGACGTTGGAGCCTTTGGTAATATTGCGGTTGACGATCGCCTTAACTAACTCTCTCGCGAGGTCTTTACCTTCCTTGACAGAGAAGAGGCCCTGGAAAGTCAGTCGCCGTACCCTAGCTTGCAGCTCCGGGTCAGGTAGCAATGCTAATATGTCTTCGAGTCGCTCTTCGAAGAGCACGAGAACGAATGAGATGCCTTCGACGATATTGTTAACCATGAGCAGTAGGCTAGTGAGTGCCCTGTTCTCCCCTTGCAACTCAACCTCCTCTTGCCGTGATGACACTCGCCCTAGGGCCTCTGGGCCTGCTAAGCCCTCGATAAACGACTTGTTGGACTCAAGGAACTCTTGTAGCTGAGCAAGAGAGCGCTGTATCTCTTGCAGCTTGCCGATCTTGTGCGTTGATGTTAGTACAGGTCCGGTCGGGCTCGCAACCTGTTTGATGATTGGTGTGTTCCATATTGAACGGACGAGACGTGCGACATACATCGCAATACCGTCGTGTCGTGGTGAAGCCCGAACGTTCTCCACGCTCAGACCTTCTACAGTGGCGCTCTCCGTTAAGTGCGCCTTTCCACCAAACTCAATAAATACTCTGCGAGCAAAATCGAGCACCTCGGGATCTGTGACTTTGGCAATCCGAGAGTCGGGGCCAACGTCTGAGCCTTGACCACATGCTACGGCAAGGGCAGTAGCAGAAGTCTCAGCAAGACCGTATTGTTTCGCAAGCTTCCGAATATCCCCTTCCGTTCCCTCATTTCCTCCACCAAACTTGACGATCGCAGCAAAGATATCGACAAGTCGCCGGCGTCGGACGGTTTCAATACCATTCGATGTGATAATTGCAAACTCGCAGAGAGGCTTGTCGAACTGGGTCGAGAGCTCATTCCCGAAGCCCAAAGGCTCCTCCCTTGCTGAAAAGGGTTCTGTGACCTGACCAATATCCTGTACTCTGCCAACAAGCTCCAACAGCAGGCCAGTCTCGGTATAACGCGGAGGCTCGGAGCTCTCCCGTTGACCAAGTAGCCCTGAGTGTGGTGCAGAAACAAAGAGTAGGTGATTTGGATCGTTTGGCGACTTGTGGATAAAAGAAAAGAATGCACCTGGCGCGTATCTGTTCCCGAACTTCGTCTCCCTGAGCAATTTGGAGTCAAAGCCCACCGGTGTGCCGCCTTGGTATGGTTGTAGCTGTGTTGAGTTGGTCTGTGGCGAAGGTTGGCCATCATTGGGTGGGAATCGAATATGCCGCAACTGCATGCTATTTGGCGCACTCGCGCTGTTGGCGTTGTAGCCACCAGAAGTAGTACTCAGATATAATCTGCAGCCCGACGAGGTAGTTGCCATTAAAGATAGATAATCTGCTTCAGTGCCTGTGATGGAACTTAGACTGACTATCTGCATGTTGTTGAGAACATCTGATTGCCGCACGATGTGACTGCACATAGTTTCTATGTTCTTGAGGCTCCGCGAGATGACGCATTCCAAGATAGCAGGCGCTCGCATATAGTACACCTTAATTGTGCTATTCGTAGATAGTGTGTATAAGACATTCCGGGTGTCGTCGATTATCATCTGCTGTATGCCAGCTTGTCGGGTTGTTCCGTAAAATGGCAATGCCGGGAGACCGACTGATTTCGTTACGTGGTTCGTCTTGCTACACTTGCTGGAAAACCACTTGTCCTCCTGCTGGTAATTGAGTTCGTACACATCTTCGGTATTACCATCGCTGAAGAAAATTCGTCCTGTTTTCGTTGATCCTGCGATTGCTGTTACGTTGATCTTTCTAACCGACGTTGATAATCCCGTCCGGTACAGTGTGACCCCATGTACACCCTCTGGGCCTCGCTGGCACTCGACTGCGATCAGGAAGATGTCTGATACAGTTGCGACCACGAGCAAATATTCGATGGTGTCCACGAAAACCTTCGGGCGCGGCTTCACGAGCTTCACGCAGGTGATGTTGCTCGGCTGCTCTTCAAATCCGACAAGCTCAGGGTTTGGATGCGTATAGTCCCACAGGTAAACCTGATTGTCCACAACAACCCAGGCATGGTTGATCTCAGCGAACAAGCCCATGCTCGTCGACATCTGTGTATGGTCCACTTGCTCAAAGACGGCCTCAGGGAGCTTGTATGATCGCAATTTCTGGAATGGCGCCCATGCTGAGTTGGCTGGTAACTCATATTCACCGGATATGCCCTCTGCGCAGTCTTGTCAGCATCTAATACACGTCAGCTGCTCCTATCGAACTACTCACGTCCGATGTAGGTCTCCAAAGCTGGAAAGCGGTTATCTCTGTCTAACATGCTATTTATTGTACGAGATGCGCGATCTATCGGGCTTTCTGCTGGCGGTGCAGGCAGCGCTTGGATAGGTTGCGGCTGGGGCTGCGACATGGACGCTTGTCGTGTGAGGCCCGGTCGATTTGGCGCAGGAGTATTGATGAATGCGCCCGGAGTAGGACGCTGCGGCGTCGCGGGCGCCATCTGGAATGCCATGGTGGGTATCAAGCGGAGATGGTGGGTTCAGGTCGCGGCCGCCTGGTGAGAGCGAGCTTCAGGTGGAGGTTGGGAGCACGCGCCGGCGGCCAGACATAGACATTAGCTTTGCGCGAAGGCTTGAAGAATATGAAGGAAAGAGAATCGTGCAGAAAATATGAACAAAAAGGAAGCCCGACGCAATTGCGATGGTTGATGCAGTTCAAACTCAGGTACAAGCTGCAAAGTTGACCACCGACAACAAAAGAGTGTGCTTGGCAGCAGGGATGCCAGCTCCAGCGCGTCTGAGCGTGTTTATGTCATCCAAACTTTTTGAGCCGTCAATTCATCGCTGAGGATGTCTAGAATTCGTCCACTATCTTCTTTCTGAAGTCGCCAAACCCATCGCACTCTCGCAGCAGTCGCTCCTTCCGCCTTTCGAACGCAATCGCACCTTCCTGCGTGGCTGTGTCCTTTGTTTCCGCGGCTTCAAAGCTCTAACGCACCACCAACCCTTCAACATGTCACTCTTCCGACCAAGTCTCCTCCGAATTAATATCGTCTCGAACACCCGACCCTTATGTCTCCGCACAGCTCTCCGGTTCTCTTCGTCCTCAACCTCCGAAGCCACCGTTCTCCCTCGATTACAAGCTGACCTCAAAAATGCTATGCGGGCAAAGAATAAGCCGGCCCTCAATACCATACGCGCTTTGCAAGCAGAGATCATCAATGCTTCAAAGACTGCAAAGCCCATAACCACCGACGGTGCCTTCTACTCGCTTGTCCAAAAGCAGATTAAAGCCTCAAATACCGCCATCGAAGAGTTCCAGACGGCGAAGCGGGAGGATCTAGTAGCTAAGGAGCAAGAACAGCTAGATGTGCTGCAGAAGTATGCGGACGAGATCCCGAAGGTCGCGGAGAGTGAAGTAGACGGCATAATTGCGGAGGTAGTTGCTGGGCTAGAAGAAGGGAAGAGGACATTTGGTGGCGTGATGGGGAAGGTCATGGGTGCTATCAAAGGACGGCCGCATGATGTTGAGTATGTGACAAAGAAGATACAAGAGATTGTTGGGAAGAAATGAGTACCCATGGTGAGAAGGCTGGCGACGCATGCGGACTTGTAAGATCAGGTGTATGATGTGTAATTCTAGGTATGAAGTAGAGATCGCAAGAACCAAGCGGACCGATACCCAAGCCAACATCGTCACCTTCATTCTCGACCATCTTTCGTCGACTACATCGATAAACAATTTGATTTATCGTAACCGTACATATAGCCGTGGTGGTCTTCAAAGGACGGTGGCATTGCTAAGTGAGGGTCGCTGGTTGATCGTGAAAACTGAGTCTATGTTATCTGCAGACCAGCAGCCAAAACATTAAATCAAATCAAAATCAAGTGAAGTTCAAAGCGCAAATTGTGATGTGGTGATGGTGTTGCGGCTGAGGATGCATGGGCTTGCTTAGCGGACGCTACCCCACAGGCCTTCCAATCTTGCTTCTTCAAATGACGTCACCCGTTTTATCAAAGGACATGCATCCCTTCGGTTCCGTCCGGCAACGAGGCTATTCGGACGGAGCGGCCAGTGCGGCCCTAGCCTCAGAGCAGCGTTGGGTAACAAAGCCATTGTTTGTATTAAAGTCGCCCAACTTGCTTCCTTTAAAAGGCGCAAGTCGTATTATGCCCGAGATCAGAACCCAAGCTGCTCGACAGCACTGTTTCACCCTCCAAGATGAGCGACAAGACGAAAATCTAGCGAGCATCAGGGGTGCATCCGTCCAGTCATGATCAGAGTTGGCACCCTTAGTGCAATGCAGGCCGTACGGTATGCGTGAGCGCCGATGACGAAGCCGTCTCCCAGCCGGCATGTAAGTTGGTCGCACCACACACCATCTCAACCCAAAGCACCTTGAATCATATATTTCCTGTTATCCCCTCGCTGCCCTGTCACTTGATCATCTTAGAAACAGCCGTAGTGGTTTGTAGAAGTACTTCTCTCGCTCTATCACGATTTCCTTGCCGGATTCCCAGCAGCCCCGCATCAAGCTTCGTTACATCAACAGCACCAAACCGACATCCAATCCTTCACCGCTCAACCATGTATCGCTCTTCGACAGGCAACTTGGACCACTATGACGATCCACCACGTGGAGGTGAACGGTGGGATCGCGACAGATTCGAGCGCATGAGAAGAGGAGCTGGCGGCGGAAGCGGCGGCGGAAGCATTTCTGGGGGCGGCCGTGGAGGTGGTCGCGACGATTATGACCACTTCCGCTTCCAGGAGCACGACCGCTTCCCCGGAGGGCACCGGGACGTAGACATCCACGACGACCGTCAACGCCAAGGTCCACGCGTTATGGAGAGGGAGCGATTCCGTGAAGATGAGCGCTTTGAGCGACCATCGCGTAGCCGCAACGATCTTTTTCACGACCCAACTCCATCCGAAGTAGCCAATCAAGCACTTGCCCCTTACCGTCGCAAGTCGATTATAGATAAGGATATTAACATTGGCATCGATATCAACGAAAAGCGCCGCCCCGCGCGACCGCAGTTCATTCGTCGACAATCGTCCCTTGACACTTTCGACCGCCGCCCTCTGCCACGATACGGAGACGTCGAGAAATATGAAAGGCACGAATATCGGCCACCTGCCAATGTCCCCATTCCACTTCCAATCCGCGAACGCCGCAGATCACCGCCTCGCCGCTTTCACGAAGACGATGATTACGAAGAGATCAGATTCGACGATCGTGGAGGGCGAGGAAGAGAACGAGAAAACTATCGTGAAGTCGAGGTCTCTAGAGAGAAGAGCAGAGTTCGCAGGAGTAAGAGTGTGGCCAAGTCAACTCGCAGCTCATCCATTTCCAGCTTCGAGGAGATTCAGCCTCCACGAGCAACTTGGGGCAAGAGAGGCAAGACGAGACTTCCGAAGCGCTTGGTCAAGAAGCAGGCTGTCATTGACCTTGGCTATCCATTTGAGGAAGAGGTATGCAGTCCTGTTAAATCATTGGAGTAATTCTAATCAGGACAGGACGATTTCATCATTGTGACTCGAGCGCTCGAGAAGGAGCACATCGATGAGGTTATCAAGATCAGTGAAACCTACAAAGAAGGTGCGTAGTTTCCACAACAGCATATTTCGAAGCTAACGTCACTTAGAAAAAACAACCTATGTATATGAGGAGAAGGTCAACGACGCTCCTCCGCCTCCCCCTCCTATGTCTGTTGCACCTCTACCCCCTCCGCCTCAGGAGCATTATCCCCCTCCGCCTCAGGAGCATTATCCCCCTCCGCCTGCTCCAGTAATGCACGCTCCACCTCCACCGCCTCCCGCTCAGTATGCGCCCCCAGCACCTTCGCAGTACGCTCCATCGCATTACGCGCCATCAGAGCGCGCCCCCTCGCCGCCAGCTGTCCACGAACACGAGCGCTTCGTTGAAATCGAGCGTTCAAACGCCATGCATGGACCCGCAACTGCCTTCCTCCCCGAAGGACGACAAATAGTGCGCAGGCGCTCGGAGCGAGATATTCGCGATGAAATCCGCTCGCTAGAAGAGGAACGCCGGATGCTCAAGTATGAGCGCGACGAACGCGACTATGAGTTCATTGATGCACGACCGTCGCGCAGGGAAGTGATCCGAGTCGATAAGGATCGAAAGGGTAGGTTGGCCCTTGTTCGCTCGGCCCGTTAAGAACGGCACGTTGATGTTCTGGATAGTACGACGGGACCGGCCGAATCCGAAGATTGTGGCTGCTATGATGTCGACTTTGACCTGATCGGGTTGACTTGAGACTGATCGGGTACTGGTATTGGTCGTGATTTGGGTCCTCATTCAGTAAATTTCGACAACTTCGGGGTTTGAACGTTTCATTTGGAGGGGCTCGGCATCACTTCTTCACGAATTACGACTGGATTCTTGATAATCTACTTTCTCTTTGAATCTATCGTAGGGTTTTTATTTGTTTTGGCGTAGATATACAGGTCAGACCTCATAGGTGGATTTGGATATCGATGAACTTCAGTTACGATAATGAACTGCGACGAATTCAATGACTCCAGAATTATACTCCTCAATGTACTCATGTGCGGATGTCTGCAACGTTCCCGCAGATCCTCACAACTTCTTCTTCGTTACAGGTTCAAGGCCTTTGTGCTGCTTCGAAATCATCTGATCAAGCCTCGCATAGCAATCCAGCGTCATGAAAATACCTATCATAACAGTTAGCGCACTCATCTCACAAATCACCTAACGCGTAAATTGATCGCCTTCGCCCAAACCATACCAAACTAAACCAACCCCATAAAAGGAATACGTATAACTCACCAGTAGCCAAGTAACCCCCATACATCCCACCCAAGCCCTGCAAACCCCTCTGCGCAGCGCTGAGTTCCTCCCAACTCAGCATCTCTGCCAAACACACCAACGTCGTCAAGCTCGTCTCCAAACCAAAGACAAGTAAAGCCAGCGGGACGCGAGGGTCGTTACGCAGAAGCGCGGGGATGGCCCAGAGAGTGAGGGGCAGGTGGTAAACGAGTTCGAGGAAGGTTAGGGTGGGGAACCATGCGCTGGGTGTTGTGAGTGGATGGATGAGAACAGTATGGGATTGAGTTGTAGACGAGAAATTGGAGGACTTGAGGGAGAAGGAACGTGAGTGAGATGAGGGAGGGGTAGTTTTTGTTGGAGATGGTAGATAAACAGGACTTGAATTCAAAGGACAGTGGTTTTTGAGGCGAAGAGTGGGGTCTGGAGCTCAAGGGGATGAATGAGAGTTACCTACGGGGCGTTGTAGAAGAATCGGTCTGCGTAGGTCGCGACGTACCACTCGCGGAGGGAACCCATCCAGAGAGGTTTGATTTGAACGGGGTAGAGGGCGGTTAGATCGAACGCTGGGGAATATCAGTATCACTTTGAAGTAACCAACCCTTAACGCCGATATATTGGACAAATTTGGCTTGTTCTCATGATTGAAGGAAGAATTGTGAGACGCCGATGGTCCAAGAACGCAAGCCATTGCTGCCATCATTTCATGACTATTATTGTCTGCGGCTGCTCGACAGCATCTTTACGCATGCAAAGCTCACATGAAAATAGAACATAAAGCAATGACACGGTCGAAGCCGGAGACAGAAAAGGAAAGCCGAGTGAGACGCGTGATGAGAAGAACATCGACTTACCTAGCATAACCGGAAGATGCACGATGAAAAAGACAAGATACACCAAGTCGCGCTTCCGCTGAAATATTGAGTTTGCCATTGTTAGAAGCAGACTTGATGTCAAGGTTTGAATTCTGTATTTGGACTTGAAGGGTGAGGTTGGCAAGGAGAGGATTTGGGGGGCCAGGCTGGAAAGGGAAACGACGTGTCAGCAGAACGTAGGGTACGTGCGCGGGGCTCCTTCCCATCCAACGTTTCCTTCACAACATCAGCGGATCGAGGTTCATTTGCGCAGTCGAACCTGATACTTCGTCGTTGCTTATCAATTGCGGACAGTATTAACGATTACGATTTTAGAGCGATACAGTCGAAATGCGTGCCCAAAAACGCTTAGCTATTTAAACATTTGTATTAGCACAAGCAATCTCATATACATCACGTAAAATCTAGTTCGGACAGAAGCTTTCAAGTCGGCTTATGTTGACAAACGCTTTCCCAGAGGGATTCAATAGCCAAGAGCAATAGAGCAATTCAATCGTCAGTATCTATGCTACAGTAAGATATAAAGAGTTACATGCTGCAATTCGAATCTATTTTGCTATCACCGTCCTTTTTTTTTTTGGAATTGATTCGCATTCTAGATCTCACGGGTTACACTTCGCTGTTCGCTCCCATGCTGAGATGCGCACATCATGATGCCAGAGTTGTTAACAAACTCTCCCTGAGAGCTGTCTGATCCACTCCCCTTCCAATCAAAACAAGCTTCGCCTCTTGATTTTCTGCGTCAGCTGGAGCTTTTGACTCATTCGTATCATAGATGTTTCGAACACCTTGTATTAGGAGCATTGCTCCGTCCATCACCGGGATGCGTGCTTTGAGGCGATGGATTTCGAAAGGATTGTGTGGTGTGTCATTTGGTAAGGTTTCCTCCCATAGGATTGTGCGCAGAAAGAGGTCGAATTTGTCGACCTGTGATCGGGTAAGGGATGGGAAGGTAATTGTTGTTGTAGCGATCGTCTGTATACTGATGAGCTAAGAATGATCGTTTCATGGTGTTGGGATCACTTACGGGGTCCAGGTGACTATGTCCCTTGCTTGCGAACTTCAAGTCTGCATCTGTGACCTCATCGTATGCGTGGAGATCTAGTACAAGACCTTCTAGTTGCGGAACTTGACTCTTCGTAGTTGTCTTGATTTTCGCTAGCCCGTTGATCGACTGTACGCGGTCTACGACTTTTTCCAGCTCTGTCTCTGAAACAAGATCGGTTTTATTAATGATAATGACATCCGCATGGCTGATCTGCAGATGTGCCGTCGTTAATAGTGGCCCATGCTCATCATGCCCCTCATGACTCCTTTCTGCCAACTTCCCTTCATCGCCGTAGCCCTCATCCAAACTCTTCAAAACATTCTTCGCATCCACAAGCGTGACAATGCCGTCCAAGAAGATACTACTTCCCAGTCCGTCATCTAACCAGAACATGGGTGCAATGTTCCCCGGATCCGCAAGGCCAGTCGTTTCCAGTAAGATATAGTCGAACAAGCCCGATTGCTCCATAAGATTCTCAATAGCGGCGACACCGATGTCCTTCACAGAACAACATATGCACCCATTTGCTAGCGGGACGAAAGGTACCGGTGATGCAGAGGTGGAGTTGGCATCGGAGACTGTAAGCTGTTTTTCGATGTCGATTGCTGGATGTTTTTGCGTTAGCAGAAAGTCTGGGTTTGCGAGTGAAGGACCAACGTACAGTCACCAAACTCGTTTAAGATGACTGCAATCTTCTTGCCATGTTGTTCCGTGAGGATGTAGTTGAGCAATGTTGTCTTGCCGGCGCCAAGATAGCCTGTGACAATAGTGATAGGCACTTTGCTCTGTGGCGCATTGTCTGTGCTGGTGACAAGATCTGGTATTTCTTCAGTCCCATCATTCACGACCTTGGCGTTCACCTCGGGCTGTACAAGGCTTGGAACCTCATCGTCTGAGGCGGAGGCGTCCATATGTAATTCAGTTGAGACAGCCTTGGAAGTATCCCTAGGTAGACTGATTCTTTGATCAAACCTTGCAGTGATTTTAGCCAGAGTTGAGTAGACGCTAATAGGCAGAAATTCTGAGAAGATGTGCTAGCATCTAATGGAACATGGAACGGAATAGATAGGAAAAGTTTGAGGGAGACCGTATGTACGGAAGGCAGAGGTAAAGGAACTGTGCGTTGAACAATTCAACGAAAGTTTGAGTTCCGAATCCGCTGTTCGGAATTGTGCTTCAAATGGCCGAAAAGCAATAAAACACCACGCTAAGAGCGGCAAAACGCATGACTAGTAAAGCTTACCTTGGAATGGCCAGGATTCATATGTTTTCTGTTGTGACGTCGATACAGGCGCCATAGTAACTCCGATGTCAAGAGGGAGCCACTCCGCATTTGCGCTAGCGTTCGCGTGGAGGAAGGAACGACCCCTGCACTTGCCCTGCATCCAAGCTTTAGATCATCGAGACTCGCGACCAACAACAACCACAACAATCACATCAAGTTGCTAACCGAAGCCTGTTATCCACCCCGAATCTTCGCACAAGTCGCACAGCATGGCATCGCCAGCTTCTCCCCGACTTCCAAGCCCACCGCCCATTCCAGAAGACCAGCTGTCACCGGTATCAGCCTCCCCAGAGCAGCAGAAGCTCTTCAGCAACCTCGACCATGCCGCTGCGAGAAGGATTCGGCCAGGCACAAAGGCAGAGGATATGGCAGAGGGTCCTCCACTGGTAGATCTGTCAGAGGTTGGTCCAGACGAATATGCGCCAATTGCAGAGCGTAGCTAATAATCTGAGCAGATAGACTCGGCGTTCCAACTCACAGAACACCTTAAAGCGCTACATAACTTCCTCACACACCCCATCGGAGCGAATATGACAATACCAGTAGACAGAGAGATGGCACATAAGCTGGCACAATCGCCCGAGAACGTAGACAAGACGCTATGGCTGTACGAACTATGTCGGTTCCTCACCCAGAAGGTCAATTCCATTATCGTTGCCCTGTTCTCCGACAGTCCACCGTGCTCTTCTATAACCTGCCCCGAAATGCGCGCTTCGGAGTGGCAATACTTGTGCGCTGTACACGATCCGCCAAAGTCATGTTGCGCCATCGACTACTGCTGTCACACTTTGGACTGGGCTGCCAATACTCTCACATCACCCAAGCACTTTCCCTCAAGACTAGCGCTAGGCTCCGACCAGTCGACGCAGCATTCCCAGATGCGCCAGTTGACCAACATCTTCAGGCGCGTGTACAGGATATTTGCGCATGCATGGTTTCAGCACAGGGACATGTTCTGGAAAGTGGAGGGACGCACTGGGCTATATATCTTTTTCAAGATGGTCTGCGATGTTTACGGCCTGATACCAGAGGACAACTATACTATTCCAGCAGAGGCAGAGGGCATCGAGCCGCCAACGGAGTCAAGGTCATCAGCGCCACCCATGATTTTGAAGCGCGAACCTTCCGAGCCAGGAGCCCAGGATTCCGACAGCTCCACGCTCGTTGAGGGTGTGACAGATCATACGCTATCAACAGCAGGTACAACAAAACGTCATAGACACTCACCTTCTGTAGGTGCGACATCCGTGTCAACTGTCGTAGAAGAGAACGAAGAAGAAGAGGAGCATTCAAGAGAAGAACCGCGACCCGTCACACAGATATCTGAGTCAACGCCAGAAGAAGATGATACCACGATTTCAGAGGAGCCAGGAAAAGCCAACGACGAGGCCGAACCAGCAGCAGAACCAACGCCCGCGGCGCCAGAAGCCACTCACTCTGCCGATGAGTCAGAAATACCAGGTCACACGGAAGAAAAGAACGTTGACCCTGAACCTCGTGAAGAGGAAAAGAAACAGGAAGATCCAAGCGAAGAACAAACATCCACTGAGACCTCTGAAGCTGAAGTGTCGGATGTCAAATCTGCAGATATTGAGGCACCTGAGGCAGAATCCAAAGAAGCTGGGGAGAAAGAAGAAGAGGCGCAAGAGCAGAAAGAGACCAAGCCAGATGCGGTAGAACTAGAGAAGGCAGGGTTTCCAGATCCTGCTGCCGAGCCACTCGATAAAACTGACGAGGCCAAGAAGTCAGGGGAGTGATTGCAGGTCACTGTGTACTTCTAGCTTAATAGGCATAGTTTTACTTACCCCTTTGCAAATGTACTTTAGTAGCGCAACATCTCGACTTGACGGTGCCCGGGTAAAATGAAACTCGCGCTCCTAAGTCAAGCACTTTGTTATGAACGGATGTGGAGGTCACTTCTTGAAGACATCAGATCTTAATGTTGAATATGTGCCTCCCTCATGCAGACAGATTTGTGATCGCAACTTCACGGTCTACAAGTTGTGCTTTATGAAGGCTAACAGTAAGTCGGGGGAATTAATGTCAGGAGCTGCTAGGCCTGGATATGTTTAGTTTGCACCATTATGTACTTATATCGCGAGTATGTCGACACGAATGTACCCAACTTACGGGTCTTGAGAGAGATTCACTATGTCAAACTGTATTTGTTGGGAGACCTTGCCATCCCAGCGTATGGATAGAAGCTTTACTTCCTTAAAAATCGATGATAACTAACCCGTACTCAATTTCGAGCGAGAAGATGTTCTATATGATCTGCTTTATGAATATTCGGTGTTATGTTTTATGGCATATGAAGCCGTGGAAGAGCTATTACCGCTATTTTGATTTGTGTATTTCAAAGGCGAGTTTTTCATCATTACTTTTCTACCAGTGAATTAAACTGGTTGCCCGTTTACCCCGACCTATCTTGTAACAACTCTCCTCTTCCGCTCATATGCATTTGAAGGCCAATGAGGCTGAGACAAGGCTGCGGCGTGCATGGATTGGGGGCTGTGCCGCCTCGATTCAGCCTTGTCAATCCCGTCTAAGAGGTTATGTTTCCTGACAAAAGTGATATCGAAGACCATCCCTCAAGGATTCGTGATCAAAATTCACAGTATCATCACTTAGGATGGAGCCACTTTCAGTCATCGCTCTGACCGGAAATATCTTGCAATTCGTAGAACGAGTCGCCTTCCTCATTTCAGCTAGCCGCGAACTTTCGGTTTCGGGCTCCAACAAAGAGCATGTCGAGCTCAGTACAATAGCAGAGGAGCTTCAAGGTCTAGTCCTACGAGTCACATCGACGGGGAAGGAAGACAACTCTCACCTCAGTAATGACGAGAAAGCAATTCGCGCTCTCGGTGAGCAGTGCAACGAAGTGGCACAAGAACTGCTGGGAGTGCTGGAGTCTCTCAAGGTGAAGAGCAAGGATGGGCATTTCAGCTACTTTGAGAGCTTTTACAAGGTACTGCTCTCAGAATGGAAGAAACCAAAAATTGATGCTCTGCAAGAGCGTCTTAATCGGATCGGGATAAACATACAAACATATATCTCCTCGTACGATTCGCGCAAGATCCTACGTCGACTAGATGAGCTATCGGCTCACAATCGCTCCCTCCAAGCACACAGGAACCGCCAGATCAATCAACTGAAGAAGGAGTTTGCTGGGATATTTGATGGCATTGGCAAGAAATTACAACAGCAGGAATTAAGGGATCGTATTATGGCAGCCTTACAGAATGCAGCAGTCAGCGGTTCTCAGTTTTCAGCGGAGCAATTTATCCTTGAACATTTACAGTTTGAGGAAATCAAGTACCGGTACAAAAGTATTCATGACGCACACGGCCGGACGCTCTCATGGTTATTCGACACCAGTGAGCAGCACAGCCCTGCTACGTTTGACGAATGGCTAGGCTCTGAAGATGATCTGTACTGGATTTCGGGAAAGCCTGGATCTGGCAAGTCGACGTTGATGAAATTCCTGGTTGAGAATCCACGGACCGTTGAGAAGTTGAAGACCTGGACGAAGGAGAATCGTCTCATACACACCGCATATTTCTTGTGGAATGCTGGCCAGTCGATTCAAAAATCACTGGAAGGACTGTTACGCTCTCTTCTGTTTGACATCCTGCTTCAAAATCCGGACATAATCCCACTTGTGTATCCCAATCTCTGGCAGCTCTTGTCCTCTGGTTACAAGGGATCAACTGCGAGAAATACGGGAGCTACCACAATGACGGTGCCCCTTTCAGTTGAAGGTCTTCTAGAGACTCTCAGAGCCGCGGTTGATGTTGCTTCTGGCTCGAACACGAGGTTTTTCTTTTTAATTGACGGTTTAGATGAGTATGAGGGTCGGCCAAATGACATGATTGAACTCATCTCACTATTAAGAAAACTTCCTAACACCAAGCTTTGTGTATCAAGTCGTCCATGGAATGAATTTGAGAGCGAATTTGGTAGGAATGGTTGCCAAAAGCTCTTTATGCAAGATTTCAATTGTACCGACATAAAGAACTACGTCTACGACACTCTGGAAAAAGATGACAACTTCCAAGAGCTAGAAGATAAGGAGATCAACGGTAGCCTACTGGTAGAATAAATCGTTCAAGCAGCCAATGGGGTTTTCCTGTGGGTTTTTCTAGTGGTAAAATCGTTCCAAGAAGGCCTAGAAAATGGAGACCGCGTCTCGGATCTCAGAGAGAGGCTTAGGCAACTTCCAAACGATCTCAACAAATATTTCGACCGCATTATTTTAGTGGATGTCGCAGAATTCTACCACGAGCATTCAACAGAGATGTTCATGGTGACGGTAGAAGGAGGTGAATCTATCCCTCTCATGGCATACTGGTTCATACGGGAGGAGGCGGAGTACGTGTTAGACTTGGAATTCAAGCCACTATCCCTGCAACAAGTAACGAAATGACTCAAAGATACGACTAAGCGGCTGAATGCGGCTTGTAAAGGACTACTGGAAGTCCGTTCTCTAAAGCCAGATCCGGATAATTTCCTCTCCTCAGGCATCTTCTTTCACCAAACAGTCGGCTTTCTCCGCCGTACCGTGCGGGAGTATCTCATGCTCGATGCAACCAAGGCTGTTCTGCAAAGATGGTGCTCTATCAGATTCGACCCTCATTTGACCTTGTGCAAAATACTCCTGGCGCAATTGAAAGTATCACCATATGATCATGTACATTCACGGCCGATAATTGTTCTTCAAGTCTGGATTAAACGTCACCGGAGTTTGATTTCTCCTGCAGTAGACAAGACGATAATCACTAAACTTTTCGATGATCTTACTAAAAGATATAACGCATTGTATCCCGTTAAAAATGAACAGGAGGTCCTTCCGGAAGCAATGAAAGATACGGAGCAGGCGTCCCTAGTCAAGAGCAGTGAAATGAAAGATGAAGAACGACAGATGGTGAAGTCAATGCGGCGGCCGTGGAGCAAATTGTTTTCATTACTGTGATACAAAAGAATCATAGCACTATACAAGATCATCTTTCTGAAAGTACTCTTAGCTACTCCTAGAGTGCCTTTCCCAAAATTCGTGAAATATTATTGAAGTGTTATTGTGTTTTGAGTATGGCTACAAAAGGCTTTTTCTCTGGGTGGAACCCCACATACAAACTCCACAGAGGATGCGTATTCAAATATGATGAACCCAAATCTCCTGCCATGAGAAGGAAGACATGCCGCGTAGAAGATCTGCATATCTACTGTGACCTGATATCTTCCGTCTCGGGAAATGTAAGAAATCTCCGCGTGTTCTCAGCAAGATATCTGGGATCTTGTGGTGGAGTCGGTTCCCATATGCTATTACATCCTTGGGCTTGTATGGTATCCGCAAAATAGAGAATCAATTTCGTATCGTTGCCTTCACTTTGACGAGACCGCCTCGTGGTATGCTGTGCGAACTCGAACCACTCACTGAAGATAATGGCATTCAATCCCTCCAGGTTATAATGATCGCAGTGGCGTCGCCATGGTAGGTACTCTGATGTGGCTTTGACGGAGTCTAGTGATATTCCCTGAAAATGCATGAACTTCCCCTTTGTATGGCATGACTCGTTTCGAACCGCGGAAGCCCAGAATTTGCTGTTAGGGTGATTCAGCAAGAATGTATTTCTTTGAAGGGACCAGTCGGGCACCCAAGATGGAAACTCGATTCTTGAATTTGCCGAAGCTTCAGTAAGGGACAAGTTGAGCAGCCCGAGTGGTCTTGCTGCCTGTGTGTAGAGTTCGGTGGCGCATGTCTCGTCTCTCACCAATATCGGATTTCTTCTAACGTCTTATAGGAGGCACTCGAAGGATAGATATGATCACGGAATGGGAATTCTCTCCATTTGCAACGCTGCTTGGCGAGTAGTATTTCTCTCCAAGATATTCTCATGTCGGGTTGTAACTGAACTCGTTGCTGTAGATACCTTGAAGTGAGGATATTCGGGACACCAGATGATGAGGGACACTGGCGAGTCGAGAAAAAGAAGCATACTTCTAAAGCCCCGCAAACTTCGTCCCATGATATCCTCTCCGACCCGTACTTAAGAATCTTGTTTTTACCAATTGTACAATCTTGCATTATCCAGACCTTATAGATAAGGATGTCAGCTGTGCAGAATTCAAACATACTACGAGTTAAAGATTGGATGTTATGAACCAACGTACACGGGAAAATATGGGAATTCAAGATATCTAACGACATCCCACAAGTGCGCTTCGTTTTAAAGCAGTGGCGTTCCTTGGTATTGCTCTAATACCGCAGCCGTGACCTTGAAACTCGAGTGATACGGATCAGGATCCGTAATGAGGCTGAAACTCTCTGCTGATGGTGGCACTTGTGATTGTTGAGTCAATCTTATTAGTCTTAGAAGTGATGTTGGCAGTGGTGCTCCAGGCCAACAAATCGTACGTTCAGCCTTCATATAAACAGAGAATCTGAAATCAAGAACTTCCGATCCTTCGTTGAAGGCTAAGGGATCCACACAAATCTGATCGATCCAGAGGAGTGGCCGTGGACATTCTTCCCGAAGCTGAAGAAGGATATCCTAGAGTTTTGCCGTAATGGCTATCGTATCACCGTTGCACTCAAGAAGAGTTGCGACTGAACCCTCTTCCGATTTCCGATAAATGTGAGAGTATTCCAAATGCTGGACATGAGTCTAACTTGATCATGTGAGACTGGATCTTAATGGTCGATTTGTCACCTTTCCTTGCCGGATAGATCTCGATAAGGCGAATCAGTTGTTGCGCAGAGAGTGGGGCATATCGGTAATTGTTGCCTTTCATCTTCTGAGTAGAGCCATTGACGACTGGTGGATGTGATTAAAGCCTGTAGCGGTAATTATGTATGTTCGGAACTTGACATGATTCTATGAAGGCGATTATTCTCCACGCACGATTTGATGCAGAATGCGTGCTTGCGTCCATCATTTGATCGAGTTCACCGGCTGATTTGTGGCGTCAGGCTGCAGTTCTTCGCGCTTACTACGTAGGCTGACACGGCGGTTTTGACATGGCTCCTTCGTACTTCTCTCTCCGTAAGTAGAACATTAATGCCTCATCCTGAAAACCAGTTGAATCTTTTATAAGGACCTTTGATCTCACAAACATGCGAATGGTATATAGCCGCGAAATTGAACATGTGAACTGCTGTCTTCAACTCTCCCGTTGAACTGCTCATATTTTAAAAAACGAGTTTATCAGAGACTTTTCCAACATGTCGGATATCTGCCTTATCTGTGCCATAATACCAGATTGACGATAGGCTAACATGTTCCGTATAGATTTCGTACCAGCGATTAGGCCTGTGGCGCTCGGGTCGATCCAACAATTTGAAACGTAGTCCGAGAACGCCTCAACTTCGCCACACCATCTGGCTCAAAAAAGGATTTTTGGCTGTGCCGTCTCTATATCTAAGTACACATGTTCGGCGCTTGGGGCACTTTTACTAGTCGATTTTGATTGCTAGATTTTCCTGCTGCATCGCCGCGGCGAGTTGCACCACGCCGCCCTCACATCTTCATTCATCTGAACATGACTTGCTGCGCAAGTTTCCACGCCTCTCCCAAGTTCTCCACCAAATTATCAATTACGCAAGTCTTTCTGTTTACGCCTCCATCGTATTTACATAGCCCGAAGGCACGGTAGCAAAGCGCGAAGAACAACGTTTTGGACTCGAACACAATGTGGAGCAGGTATAATCCCATTCCGGGCATAGACAGCATGCATATTTAAGAGATATGTGACCGTCAACATGTCTTGTATCACTACAACTGACAACGCTTTACTTATCAACTCTTATCATTGTGCACCCTCTTGTTTTCGAATTCGAGATAACCCATATCACACAATGAAGACGTTCACACCAACTTCACTTCTTCTTCCCATCTTTCTTTGGTACGGAAGTCGCTGCGTTAATGCTTCTACTACAAAGGCACCCTGTCATTCGAGCTTGCGAAGTGAGCACTTTTGGCCCAATTCCACGTCTCAGTCTGTCACACTTCCTTCGTCCGTCTCGGTCTCTCTCAATTCAACCACCACGGTACCATGCGGGTGTACGTCAGTGAACAGCCCCATATACTCATCTAGAATCGAGCCCAGCGACACTTTCGTTTCAAGCACTCTTGTGCCAAGTAGCTCTACACAGTGCGACGATAAGACTTCAAGTACTCCATCCAGCACCGCGATGTCGAGCGCTGCACAAGCCAGTAGCTCCACACAGTGTGACGAGATGACTTCTATTATTCCGCCCAACACCGCCATGTCGAGCGCTGCTCCAAGCACAACGCTCCAGAAGTCTCTCAGCACCGTGGTAGTGTTCCCTCCTCCTATGACTACGGGTGCACCACCCAACGTTCCGCAATCGTCAAATGGCCCAGACTGTGAGACGTCGATAGCCTCGCGTGGCTACGAAAGCAAGATCATGGCCTACTTCTCTGCATAGGACCAGCTCCTAATATCATCAACTCTCCGCTCCAAGTCTTCCGCCATCGTCATTGGAACCAAAGCGCATCACAACATCCAAACTATCGGAGGCTATCGTCGTCATGTCCTTCCGTCTGGAACGCCGGGCGCGTAGGGCACCTTCTGTATTGGAAACAGCAGTTCTACCTCTTTCTGAGCCGTTGTCACAACTTGTTCAACTGCTTGTCCTAGTCCGGTTTGGCGTTAAGTTGCGACACTCATTGTACAGTGTGTCGATAAAACATGTATACTGCTCTCATTATTGCTATAAAAATATAAACTTACATTGCGTTCTACATTCATTCATAACCACTGCCTTTACGTCATATGATCTGCTATGTATTTTCGTCCTGCCATGATATCTGATTTTGTTTCAGAACATCGTAGTCGTTGCTAAATTCCACTGGAGCTAACTGATAAGGCGACAGAGATGATAGACGACAAGCTAATCAAGATTTGCTTAGCTTTTTCGAACAGGAAAGAAGGTCAGTAAGACACATTACTTTTCTAGTATTCATGCATGCGAACTCCACAATGTTAAAAGAGATGAAGGACTAACGATCCAGGAATCAGCGCTCGTATGACCAGGGAAGCCGAGTTGGCTTTTCCCGGCATTAACAACAAGCGAGACCGGGTTGTTTGTCGCGCAGCCGGAGATGGCGGAGAAACCAAAGGCTTTTGCTTAGCTAGATGATAAGGCTGCCGCTGAAGATTCAGGGGAATGATTGCAGGTTGCCGATCGTGGCGGGCTTTAAGATATCTTTGCAGTCTCGACTTGGCAGGGCTAGCGAAGATCGCAGTAGTATGTAGATACCAGGTATAATGAGGCGATTATAGTACGTTCGTGCAGGGAAATTCAGAACCGAGACCAGATTGCATGCAACGTTGATACAGCAGGTCGTCACCTATGAGGGGAAGATTGACATTGGTAGTGAACGCACAACGAACGAATTGCAATATCTAAAGACCAGCCACTACATAATTCGTTCGTCGTGTTTTCACTACCCATGACAATTTCCCCTCATAAGTGACGACCTGTTGTATTTATGACTGTATGCACCTCTGTTAGGTGTAACACTGACTCGAGCCAGCAGCAACAGCATCTAGTCAGAAGAGGCTCTACTACCACGTCCGCGGCACAGATTCGATTTGTTACCACGTCGTATGGCTTACGCCAGCACAAGGATTGCACCTTAGGACGTTGAAAAGAAAAGTGCACTGTTGGAAAAACAAATATTAGTCGATGAGGCTGAGGCGAAGATCTGATGCTCGGTACACTGAGCAGGGATTGGATAGAATGTCTCAGGAGAGGTTGGTTCGTACGAGGGGGCGCAAATGGCGGACTCGACGAACAGAGGGCACACGAGGGGTCGTTGTTACACCAGCGTGATGTTTGACCCCCATAGAAACACGTGAATTTGGGGTGAGGCTCTCCTGTGTAATCGGCCCTCAGCAATCCATTGCTATTCCAATCGAGCAAAGTTTTCGTTCTTCACCGATATCTGCGCGCACCTCCCCTCGCTCCGCTCCGACCCTCGCCCTACCGCAAAAACAAAAGGTGACCTCTTTCCAGCTGTCTATTGGCCACTGCCAACTTCTCATTGGCTCACGTGTATTCACCATGCTCATTACGGCAAGCCACAAGACCCAGCGCTTGGCGGGTGTACATATCTGGGGTAAGGCGTCGTGGCAGTGATTGGAGAGGCGTGCAGCACAGACGCAATATGGCCGACGAGCCGAGTATTGAGGTAAGAAGAACCAATGGGAAAATGGAGAAATGCCTGAATGGTGGAGAGGCGACGGCGGATGCAGCGCACGTGTGAGGAGGTGTGGAAATTAGTACGTTTTTGGATACGGATGGGGTCCGAGTAGAAGAGGCGTACTGAGGTTTGATGGTTGGTGAATGCCTAGCTTACGGACAGGTTGAGACAGCCGACGTAGCACCAGGTAATAATAGATGACCGTCCGAGCGAACGACAGTTTGGAAGGAGTAAACGTTGATACTGAGGGCCAAGTGTTGAAATGGTGTGGGTGCAGATAAACCTCATGCTCATGCGAGGCATGCCTGCAGCCCTGTGCATAACAGGCACACGTTGATATCTACGCTGCTGGTCCAGCCAACGAGACGGCGTGGTAATGGCGTTTGCCGTCCATTTACGAGAGGTGGTGACGGAGTCGTCGTGCCTCAGCAAGCTGTCGTACCCCCACGCCCAGAGGCGGCGCTGGCTTCTCCACACTCTGCTACTGACGGCTGCCGGTGTGCTGCAGGCGGTGCTTGAGCCCGCTTCGAGTCCGAGTCCGCGTTGGAGCTTCGAGTGCTGGACTCTCCTGGGTTGCATATTCGCATTGCATGCCGCCGCCGAGCAGAGTATTGATTGCTGACACCCACTCGGTGCTCGTCCGTCGTCGCTTCCCTCCCGGAAATTCGCACCTGCTACCCCTCACTTCTTCAGGCAGCTCCGGCGCGTCAAGTGCTCGAGGCAGGGCAGGCGCGGCCAAGGGACTTTATCCACCGTCACGGGAGCCAGCATTCTTATCGCGGCTACTGCGGAGATCAACTGCCTTTCCCTTCGGCTCGCGATTCTGCATCCCGGCTACTACGCTACTGCTACTGCTCCTGCTAGTCTCCAAACCCTCACGGGAGCTGACTGACTCTCGGGCGCCGGCTGGCTCCTTCCCATCCCATCCCATATCCACTGATCCTACCCGCGCCCGTCTTCCTCCCACGAAGCCCTCTTCTTCCCCACGTTCAGGGTTCCCGCCACGACAAGCTCACACTCGCGAGTCGCCTCCGCAACCACTGACGAGGCCCTTGCTGCAAGTCATCCGACAGGGTTCGCGCGATTGACACTGAGCGCTGCACCCCTCCCGTAACCAGCCCACAACTGTCCGGCCACCGCGCCCCAAGCACCAAACCTCCGATATCTGTCGTCGACGTACCTGATCTGCTAGAGGCCTTTTGAGATCGCCAGCAAGCCCACGCAGTTCTTTTGCCATCCGAAGCATCTAGCCTGTAGCGTGATTTTCCACCAGCATGCTCGCCCACTGCGGACCGCCGCCCAGATACCTTGACTAAGACCAATACCTTTTGGCAGCCGGACACGCGAGTCGTCCCGCCACCAGGCTACACAACCTCCACTTTTTACCCCAGAGACGCGCCCTGTCTAACAAGTCGCGACACTCGACATTGAGCACCCTACCCACCGGCCATGACGGCGCAAATCTTGTCTATGCATGCTGCGCACGCGTCGGAGTTGGGCAAGATTCATACGCAGTTTGGAGACAAGATGGACACCACTGTTGGTGCCAATGAGCCGCCCACCCCCGCTTCGCCTGATAGTAGTGAGACGCGAGGGCGACGGCGCGACAGGAGCGATGAAGGTGATACGGGCGACGGCGCAGACGGCGAGGCACAGGGCTCCTCGAGGAAGAGGAGGAGGAGCAGAAAGGGACTTGACAAGAAGTTTGAATGTCCGCACGAGGGTTGCGGGAAGAGCTACTCGAGGGCCGAGCATCTGTACCGGCACCAGTTGAATCGTGAGTGACTTTGATCCCTGACATTCTTCGACTACGCTTGCGAACATGACTGCACTATACGATCCTTACCAAAGCATCTTTCTCAGATCGAAGCATGCTAACCCAGCGTAGACAATCCCAAACAAATCTATCACTGCGATTTTCCCGACTGCCACCGTTCCTTCGTACGACAAGACCTCTGCGCGCGACACAAGGAGAGACACACGGCAAGAGGCTCACAGTTGCTGCGGAAGGACACCTTCAACATGCATAATCTAAACCCAATAGTAACAGCAGCACTGGGTGGGAAGAATGCAGCAGCTACCAAGGCGCTCAGCATCAAGAACCAGGCACAGCACGGAATACAATCTCCATCTGCTGCAGCCAACAATGGCCCTGGGAGCCAAATGTCACCACCCAACTTCCAATCGCCCGCCTCGACTATCAGCAGGCAAGATTCATTGCAGAGGACAGGGAGTGAGGATGCGTATCGCAGTGGCTCAGAGGCTAAGCCTTACGATATGCAGTCCCAGGGTTCTGGGAGCTTTGCACCCCCACCACGTCCTGCCGCATTGAGTAATTACAGTGGAGGTCGAACATCGCTCCACAACTCCCCACATGTGGGCAATGGTAACTTCACCCGACCAGAATTGCGCGCACAAACATCGAATCTCTCATCGTACGGCTCGAGTTCACCCTACAACTCTGCTGTTACACCATCACAATCATATCCTCCCTCAGCAGCGTCAACCGCTTATCAAAATTCAGCAAGTGGGTTTCAATCACAACATAGCTTTCCTCCTTTCTCATCCTTACCTCCACCAGAATATCCTCACCCGACGGGCACTCCTGTATCGAGAGACCAGGAGAACCAGTTTTATAATGACACCTCTGGGCAGCCGATGAACGGCGTCGAGTCTACTTCTCAGTTAGACACAAGGATGAATGGTGTATCTGAGGCAATTATGGATCAGACACCATCATATGCCATCCCAATGTTTGGCGGCGAAGGATACAGTCGGTCGCCCTTCGCGATGGCTGACGACTTCGCTGCTTGGCTGTTCAATGATAACCAGTTTGGTCCCGGTGGAGCCTCGCCAATGGGCTACCCGGGCGGAGTAAACCCCGTAGCCGGCGCATCATCTCAAATTGGACTCCAAGCACCTTACTTCAACTACGACCCATCAGTTGCGGGCTACCTGAGCAACCCGGCACCACCCGCACACCCCATGGCTGTGCACAGCATCCTAGACACTACTTTACCGGAATCTGCGCTTTCAGAAGAAAAGCGTAAGGACTTGCTTGACCTGATCATTGGCCGCTTCAATGAAACCGATCATGCTCCGGTTAAGAAACAAAAGGAAGATATACTGGAAGGCAACAAGGACGATGATCACCACGTTCTGAGCTTGCACATGATGCAGACATACATCAGCTCATACTGGGTCCACTTCCATCCGCAACTTCCGATCCTACACAAACCGACGTTCAATGCGAGCACCTGTCCAGAGCTTCTCCTACTCTCCATCATGTGCCTAGGTGCATCTTGTTTGGAGAAGAATTACGGGCACCAAACTACACAGGCTTGCTCGGCCTTGTCCAACTTCCTGGCTTGGCATCTGCGATGGGAGCTGTTCATGGATGCCGATTTCCGCCCGCCTGCTAAATTGTGGATCTTCCAGGGCTTGCTTTTACTCGAGATCTTCGAGAAAATGTATTCGACACGCCCGTTGCACGAACGAGCACATATTCACCATGCCACGACGTTGACCCTCATGAGGCGAGGAAGCTCCTTAATTGGAAGATCAGCGATGGACTCGCCTCCAAGCATTAAGGACGGAAAGAGCAACTCACATGGCGGAGCAAACACACCTGACGAGTGGTGGAACCACTGGATTACGAATGAAGCTACCCGACGAGCAGCATTTGCGGCGTTCGTCATGGACAGCATACACGCCACGATGTTCGGTCACAGTGCGGTCATGGTTGCTCACGAAATGCGCCTTCCGTTACCTTGCGATGAAGCTTTGTGGTCTGCAACGAGCAGCTCGGAAGTGGGCCGAGTAGAAGCGAGTTTGCATGCTAATGGCATCAAGCAAATGTCCTTCCTAGACGGTCTCAAGAAGACCCTGAACGCACAGAGTGTACGAACGAACTCGTTTGGGCGGACCATTCTCATGGCAGGCTTACTCAGTGTATCTTGGCACATGAACCAGCGAGATCTTCAAGTAAGCTCACTCGGTGTAACGCAAGCACTAGGTGGTCGCGACAAATGGCGAGGGTCCTTGACCCGTGCCTTTGATTTCTGGAAGCAGGATTTCGATAGCTCGCTTGCTCGACCGAACGATCTTAATGCGCCAAACGCTTACGCCTACTCCAATGCCCTAGACGACGAAAATGTATTCGAGGCCCGGACCGTTCTTCACCACTTAGCACATATGGCTATGCATGTCGATATAGTTGACTGCCAGATCTATGCCGGTGCTGGCAGACTGCTTGGACGATCAATAACGCACCAAGATTACAATGGCGCTCAACGAAGGATGAAAGAGGTCTGGGCACCCACTGCCCGTGCCCGAGACGCGACTTGGTACGCCCTTCACTTCCTCTCCAACGTCATGGTCGCCGGAGACCATAGCTTGAACCCTAACACCTCACCTACTGCTGGGTTCTCCTACTCCGCACGCGATGACTACCTTCTGAATCGCCCTTGGGTGCTGTACTTTGCCACACTGATCGTGTGGTCGTACGGTTTCGCACTTGACGGCCCCGTCAAACAGCCTTACAAACTCCACAAGTATGAAGATAAGGTCAAGGACATGGTGGGCTACCTGAAA
Source organism: Phoma sp. ATCC 74077 (assembly GCA_033682645.1). Classification (NCBI taxonomy): domain Eukaryota; kingdom Fungi; phylum Ascomycota; class Dothideomycetes; order Pleosporales; family Didymellaceae; genus Phoma; species Phoma sp. ATCC 74077. Next base: position 775,575 of record JAWDJC010000016.1, on the reverse strand, counting down.
AGAGTTGGGGGTGTAAGTAAGCCTGACGATCTAGCAAAGATCCCAGACCGAAACGCTTGCCTAGGCCTACTGATTATCATGAGAGACATGTTCAAGAAGACGAGATGGGAGTTGCTGCATGAGGCGAGCAACTTGCTAACGAAGTGTATTGAGATGCTCGTGCCAGGTGCGGGCAGCATGTGAAAAGACTGTGTGGAAATGCGGACATGAGGGATGATTTCATTGGTGCCTCGGCGCAGCTTGTTGATTTGTGTTGGACGCTGCTACTTCCTGGTTTTGGACGGATATACCAGATTGGCGTGTGATTGTTGTCTTTCATTTACGAGGTTATGGCATATTGTCTATCTGTTTGGCCTATTTGTCTTCCTCGGTATCGCATTCAGCGAGGGGTCCTGATGGTACCATACTCTTTTCTGTACATTCAAGGGAGGCGATTTGTGGGGCTAGGGGAGAGATGCTGAGCTGCTTGCTTTATACCCAGGGAGGTGTGCTTATTCTACGGACCATGTCTTTATCGGCTTGTAGTAGTCAGTGAGCTGGAAATGCGTGCTAAATAAAAAGATGTAACCCTCTGTAGATATCATCTTGCTCTGTTCTCGATGAAATGTACAGTGGGGCTAAGTTCGGCAGGCGCACAGGCGTATGCACGTGAGCGCGTGATACCGCGCAACTTCACATATCGCGTTCCAGGTTCTCCCGTCGCCACAGCGATTTGCAGAATAATTACAAGGCAGGGCTGCTTTTGTGCTATGGTGTTTAGAGAACGCAGTTCTTCGGTTTTCCGTGTTTGATTTATGAGTTGCGCCTTCATTGCGCCATTGCGTCATCGATTCCCGCCGCCCTTGAACGAAATTCTGTTGCGCCGAACTCAGAGCGAAGGATGTCATGACCGAACGATGCCTCGTTTAAAGGCAGCCTCCGTCTCAGACCAAGTCATACGGAAACGAAAACGGAAGGACTGCGACGACGATGCAGCTTCAGAAACAACGCCGGGTCCAGACGGCGCTCAGGCCGACGAGTTAAACGAAGCGTTACATGAGATCACGACAACAACGACCGTTTCCACGAAGACAGATGATGGAGGGAAGAAGCCTCGAAGAACATCAAAGGCCAAAAATGGCACCGAAAAGCCTCCTTTAGTCCGCCACGGATCCTCTACGCTCGTCGAAACGGCGATACCTTGGCCTGAGCACTTCACGAAGCTTGCTCAGGTACATCGCGCTTTGAATCTCGTATACACATTCTGCTGCACACGCAAGAACCTCGCAACAACCCTTGACAACCTCAGAACTACAGTCGAAGGACACATCAAGCGCGAGCTGGTGATCGAGGATGTAGCACAAATTACAGCGTTGATCCCGAAAGCGATCAACTTTGCATACGTAGATGAAGCGATGCTACAGATCAACTTGATGGGCTCAGAAGACAATTTGCAGGGACGCCGGGCTCAGGACTATGTCATCTTAATGCCGGAACCGGATAAAGGCGAGCATAAGGAGGTGCTGCTGTTTGAATTCATTGATGGCGATCTGAGGCGCCAGGTTCAGCACAAGAAGACAGGCGAGCCGACGAAGACATCTACAAAGCTGCGCAATGAGGATTTGAAGATGCCAGTCTTCAGTCAAAAGCAAATGATGAGATTGATTGAGAAGAGGAATGTGAAATTTACGTCTGCAGTTAATGCATTCCTCAATCAGTGCGCTGACGAGGGCGTGGATGCGGTCGAGAAGATCAAAGAGGCCTCTGTAGCTTTCATTCCCACACCGACTGAAAGTAGAAATTCGACGCCGGGTCCGGAGAGAGCACGGATACCGGCCACGATACCCACGGAACGGAAGTCCATCCCAGACATTCTGAACGAGATCAAGACGCTCGAGTGGTATACTGGGCAGATTGTTCCGGACGGCCATCGCGTATTCGATTCCCAAGAACCTATCTATGGCGACCTGAACTTCGTCATGTCGCAGAATCTCGTGAACGCGCTCTACAACACTAGGCATATCGAACAGTTATACGCACACCAGGCTGAAGCCATAAACAACTTATACGACGGTCATAATGTCATAGTATCTACCTCGACTAGCTCCGGGAAGTCGTTGATTTATCAAATACCAGTACTACATCAGCTCGAACAAGAACCTGATACACGGGCGATGTATATTTTCCCCACCAAAGCATTGGCGCAAGACCAAAGAAAGAGCATGAAGGAGCTCCTGCGATTCATGCCTGGCTTCGAGGAAGTTCTTGTGGAAACGTTCGATGGTGACACTCCAATGAGTGACCGCAATTATATCCGCGACGAAGCCCGCATCATCTTCACTAACCCGGACATGCTGCACATCACTATCCTGCCTCAGGAAGATGCATGGCGAACGTTTCTGCAGAACCTTCGGTTCGTGGTAGTAGATGAGCTGCATGTATACAACGGCCTCTTTGGAGCACACATGGCCTTCATTATGAGGCGTCTGCGCCGGATATGTGCGGCGGTAGGAAACCGCCACGTAAAGTTCATCTCCTGCTCCGCTACCGTTGCAAACCCAGAAGAGCATATGAAGACTATTTTCGGTGTTGAAGAAGTCAAATTGACTGACTTTGACGGCTCTCCATCTGGCCGGAAAGAATTTTTATGCTGGAATACGCCGTTCAAGGATCCGGGTGATCCTACATCTGGCCGCGGGGACTGCATGGCTGAGACTGCGAGGTTGTTTTGCCAGCTGATGCTACGGGGCGTAAGAGCTATTGCCTTTTGTCGCGTGAGGAAGCAATGTGAAGCACTACTCTCTGCTGTTAGAACGGAATTGACGAATCTTGAGAGGACAGAAGTTATATCCCGGGTTATGTCGTATCGTGGCGGGTATACGCCACAGGACCGCCGAGAGATTGAACGAGAGATGTTCGATGGCAAGCTCTGCGGTATTGTGGCTACTAGCGCCCTTGAACTCGGAGTCGATATCGGATCCTTGGACGCGGTGGTCACAGTCGGCTTCCCTTACACAATCGCCAATCTTCGGCAGCAGAGCGGCAGAGCTGGCCGGAGAAACAAGGACTCACTATCTGTACTGGTCGGCGACTGCTTTCCTACTGACCAGTACTACATGTCCAACCCAGATGAGATCTTCACGAAGCCAAATTGCGCATTGCAGGTCGATTTAGAAAATATGCTGGTTCTCGAAGGCCATGTACAGTGCGCAGCCTACGAAATGCCCATCAACATTGAAGCAGATAAGACGTACTTTGGCCCTCTTCTGCCCAAAATTGCTCGAGAGCGCATGCGTAGAGATAAGGAAGGATTCTATCACTGCAATGAACGCTTTCTGCCTCAGCCATCCCGCTCCGTCGCCATTCGAGACACAGAAGAAGACCATTTTGCCATCATCGACATGACCAATGGTAAGAACAGGGTGCTAGAAGAGCTAGAAGCGAGCCGCGCGTTCTTCACGCTGTACGACGGCGGCATATTCCTGCACCAAGGCAATACGTATCTCGTCAAAGAGTTTAGCCAGGAGCGCATGCTCGCCAAAGTCGAATACGTAAAAGTAGACTGGACAACGCAGCAACGGGACTACACGGATATCGACCCTGTCGAAACGGAAGCTATACGTCGGATCCCTGGCTCTAGATCGAAAGCGTTCTACGGCCCGATCAAGATCAAGCAAATCGTCTACGGCTTTTTCAAAATCGATAAGAAAGGACGCATCTTGGATGCTGTACAAGTGGACAATCCCCCAATCATACTATTCAGCAAGGGACTGTGGCTCGACGTACCCAAATCAGCCATGGACATCCTAAAGTCCCGACGCCTCAACATCGCAGCAGGCATCCACGCCGCCGAACACGCCGTCCTCTCCCTCATGCCCAACTTCGTGATCAGCATGCCGGGCGACGTACGCACAGAATGCAAAGTCCCCGAGAAAGAATTCGCCAAAAAGGAATCCCAACGCAAACGTCCCGCAAGGCTCACCTTCTACGACGCAAAAGGCGGAGCGAGCGGCTCTGGAATCAGCACAAAGGCCTTCGAGTTCATCGACACTTTACTCGCACAAGCGTGCCAGCGCCTGCAAACATGCCATTGTCTCGAAGGCTGTCTGGAGTGCTGCAATGACGATGCATGTAAGCAAGCGAATCAAGTCATGAGTAAAGCCGGTGCAATGGTCATCGTCATGTGTCTGCTCGGCAAAGAGAAGGAGATCGACATCGACGCCTTGCCATGGGGTGAAGAGGATAGTGTTCAAGCGGGTATTGAGACGGTTGTTGAGGCGAGCGAGGTGCGGATGGCGGGGCGAGGGTTTGCGGAGAGTTTGGACGAGCAGATGGTCAGGGCGAAATTGGTGGATGGGGTGTGGATTAAGGAGGAGGAAGATGACGATGATCATTTTGCGAGGAGTATTCATATGTATGGTGGGGAGCGGACGTTTATCGGTGTACATAAGTAAGGAGGAAATAGAGATGTCTAGACTTTCTACACCGCATCTATTCTAGATGAGAACTTTACTCAGGAATCGTCTCCATCTCCCTCAGACACTTCAGATATCTAATCTTTCAAATTATGCCATAGTGACTAACAAGAGTCGTCCGTTCAAAAGACCAGTACTTATTTGAAGCTCTAATCTTCCCAGCACAATGCCCCGCTAGCCCAACCAGGTCCATCGCCTTAGCCTTGCAGCAGCGCGCTGCAGCTACATCGAACAGGCAGTTCCCTCAGCCGCCATGCATGGCCATTCGGCCGTCGCCTTCTTCCACCTTTAACGTCGTGGGGTGGCCGAACGCCGTGGGTGTGAGGACCGGTGAACCCGTACTCTCCGTGGGGAGTTGGATGGCGTTCAGGTCCTCGCATGGCGTTGTTCACTGATTGTTAAGCTTTGGGGGACAGGGTGAGGGCTTGCTTGGTTTTCAGCCTCTGATGGGGTTTACTGCAGGATGTGTTGTGGTAGTCGGTTGATGTGGAATAAGTGGAGAGGATGAATATAGAGAGGAGAAGTTGAATGGGGAATGATGGAGTAGTGTGAAATAACGGATTGGATAGTACGATATACATGTATGATTCTCATCCTCCTACGTGGACTTCTCACTGGGTTCGCATTCTCGTATGTTTCACACTAGGGATTCGGAGCGGTGAAGTCGTGAGGAGCGCAAACGACACGACTATTCGTAGTTCAAATCTTTCGTAAAGATCTCAATTCTGCCCGAAGACCTTCACACTAATTTGCAAGCGTGCAATTTGTCTGAAGGTCGGGCGCAAACCTAATGGTTGGTGCGTCCTCACCGCTCGTTACCAGAGCGACCGCGGCGCCCAGGTTGGCGGGCAATATTTGCGCTCGACGCACACCGCGGCCCACGCTCAAAACTCCAGAAACAGCCCCTTCAGACAACAGATCTAACCCTCACATTGCATACACAGCCGTTTTTGCAAGCCTCGAAATACCCGACGTTGTTACCATCTTTCACACAAACACACAATGGTAAGTAAGACCCTTCTTCGCGCAGTCACATGGGCTCGCTCTCCGCATTCGTTGGTTGGCCGAAACCCTGCCGTTGTTACCGCCTCAACCAAACTGCAGCAGCGACGACCAGGCGACACAAACAACATCCCTTGCCTACAGCTTGTGCTACACACTACTACACGGCACTTGTCGACATTGCCCTCTACCATCGACTTCCTCTTCTCCGCTCGCTCTGCTACGAGAACAAGCTTGCACGCACGATAAAGAGCAGCAATGGATAACAACCACCAGGCCTCCACAAACTACCGCGAAGCATTCCAGCTCTTCGACAAGCGCGGCAACGGCCGCGTCGACCGCAGCGCACTGGGCGATCTCCTACGCGCATGCGGGCAAAACCCCACGCTCGCTGAGATTAGCGATCTGGAGCGCGGTGTTAGCACAGACTGTACGTCCCCCATAACTCCCAACCCACCCCCCCCCCCCCCCCGGTCCTCCTCTTCTTCTAGGAAATCGAAAATCTTAGATAGATCGCTAACGATGGATACCAGTCGACTTCGAGACCTTCTCCAAGATCCTCAACCGGCCCGGCGGCTTCCGTGAACCCTTCGATATTGAAGAGTATATCCGTGGGTTCCAGGTTTTCGACAAGGACCGCTCGGGGTTCGTGGGCAAGGGCCAGATCAAGTACATCTTGACGAATTTGGGGGAGAAGATGAGTGAGGAGGAGGTGGATGAGCTGTTTAAGAGCACGATTGACGCGAGTAATAATGAGGTTGACTACAGGGGTAAGTTTATAATACTGTACTGGAAAATGAGGGTGAGAAGAGATGCTAACGACGTGTGTGCAGAGTTCGTAAAGACCATTGCGGAGAACTAGACTCGTTCGCTTGTCTTCTGTCCCTCTCTCTCTCTTCTTCGACTTACTTATTACACGGCATGTACGTATGAAACGGGTTACGGTTGTGCATGCGGATACCGGCGTTGAATTTGGTACTTTGGGCTGTCTGTTTGTCATCGCTCACACACGAAGACGGCAAAGTTTGGGGAGTTTTACGTTAGTAGGCTAGTCACTCAGTCTAGCAAAGGTCAAGGTGGCTATATGTTGGAAACAGGGAAATGAACTCTGTTTTTGGATCCATAAGGGACGCTGTTGTCTACAAACATGTAGGCTTCTATGGAGCATGAGAAGCCTTGCGCGTGCGCCAGTGGGGTATCTTGGTGTCAGAAATGATGCGCGCTTGCTGCTCGCCGTGTGCGTCCGTCCGTCCGCCTTCCTAACAAAACAAACCAGTGTAACGCCGAATCCTCGTCATAAGTAGACGTGTCTATGAAATAGTCGTAATTCCGTCAAGGAAGTATGCATCTCCCTCTGCATCTACACCTGCATCTGCGGAGCAGGTAGGTGGGGACCCAGTGCCTAAGCCTTCACCTGCGTAACACTAACGGCCCCAATCCCACCTCCTCCTCCAGCAGCAGCAGTAGCAGCACCCGTCCCAGCAGCCGTCTTCCCCAAAACCATATCCGCCGTCTTGATAAACCCGCCCGGCAGCAAGAAGACGACATCCTCCCTCCGGCCCATCCGCTCTCCACCCCCAAACTGCTGCCAATCCAACTGATACCCCACCACCAAATTACACCGTCCACACCGCTGCAAATACCTCTTTTCAAATCCCTCATCGCTCGTGATGATCTCTGCGTCGCGCTCTTGCCGTGTAGATAGGAGTAAGCCGTAGTGATCCGTTGAACTCTGATGACTCGGCGAAGTAGTAGAAGTAGACGTTCTTACTGGCACAGCGGGCGGTGGCGGAAGAGGCATGATGTGTGCATTGTCGAGGGCGTGTTGGCGCGTGGGGAGGGAGGGGAGCGGCGTGGTTGTTGCGAGGAGGAGGTGGCTGCATAGGCAGTGGTAGGTGTATACTGTGTTTGAGGCCTGGAGAGAGATTTTCTCTTCGGGCGTCGGGGAGGGCATGGAGAAGTAGGCGCGGGAGGAGGCGGCGATGTCCATTACTGGTAAATGATTTGTGTATGGGACCGAGAGGAGACTTTGTGTATGGGTTATGCGTCGTCGGGGTATTTATGTGCTCAAGAGGCGACGCCTGGGTGGTTATTTGGTGGGTAGATTTATCTTGACGGCAAAGTAGTACAAGTGCCGATTCAGAGGATCTGGTAAGTCTTATAGTAGAGGTGCTCGGCGTGTGTTCGGCTTGCGCTGGAAGGATGTGCAATGCAAGTCCGGCGAGGAAGTCCGAGTTGTCTTATACTCGTCCGGAACGGGTTTGAACCTCCTACGCTTTGCGCGAATGCTGAGGCAAGTGAGAGATGTGTGGGGTTCCGCTGTCGTCCTGTTGTCGGAGATCGGCGGCCAAGGCAATCAAAGTAGTTGGCTGTGCGACTGCGGAGCAATGAATGGTTCAGGGTCGAAGACGTGGTGGAGGGCAGTCTGTTTGAAGAGCGACACCCAAGACACCGGCCAAGTTGCCCCCCTCGGTGACTTCTCTGGTGGGAGATGCAAATAGTGCTAGCTAAGCAACAGCCTAGCGAAAAGGGTTGTTGAATGAAAAGGGTCCACTGCGAGCTCCACAAAAGCAACGTGGATTGATAAGGCCGGGCACGAAAAGAGGTTCAGAGGTCAGTCTTTGATCCCCCAACAAGACGCTGCTCCGGACGAGGCGGATTTATACTGTAAGAGGGGCAGGCGTCCCGAACGGTCACGACGTAAGCGCCGTCATAGCAATCATGGTGGACGACAACCCCACGATGTTGTCCCCACGGAGGTGAGTGGATTCGCAAACGCGAATGAATTTGCAGAAGGCTACCACGCGCTCCTGCGCTGCACCGCGACATGTGACAGGGTCAAAGAAGGGCCGAGACCGCTGCTCGTCTACACAGTAAAGCTGCCGGGCGGCGCCATGCATGGAAGCTGTGAGGAATCTTCCGTTTCGGAAACGCTCCCGCCCGGATCCGACCTTGAGACGATACTACACAGTAATACAAGTTTCGTGAGCATACCTTGGCGTCTATCGGAATCCCTTCTGTGACGGCGACTACATCTGGCAGGGAAGACAGGAGGCAATGCCGCTTACGAGGGATGTCATCAAATTTGGCACCTTTGTGGTGACGAGCCAGGTGCGTTGATGTACTCTCACCATTCGCACTCAAGATACTGCTATGACGTGATGAACGGGCTCGTGAACAGTAGTAACAGCTGCTAGGTCTTCCACCTGACGCGTCTGTCCTTCGCCATCGTCAATCTCAAGCCACTCCTCCCTGGCCATGTGCTTGTTTCGCCACGCCGGATCGTGCCGCGTTTCAACGACCTGTCTGCCGCAGAGGTGCAGGACCTGTTTCTGACCGTGCAGCGCGTGTCGCGCATGGTGGAACGTGTCTTCGATGCCTCGTCCCTCAACATCGCTATACAGGATGGCGTAGATGCTGGTCAGAGCGTGCCACATGTACATGCCCACATTATTCCGCGCAAGAAGGATGACCTAGAGGAGCAGGGCGGGACCGATGCTATATATGGGATGATGGAGAGTGAGGACGCGGATTTGAACAAGCAGTTGAAGGAAAAGGAAAGGGCATCTAGGGTTGATCTACCCGAGCACGAGAAGAAGCCGCACTTCCCTGCTGTAGACAACGATGGCCGAAAGCCTAGGAGCGATGAGGAAATGCAGAAGGAAGCTGAATGGTTAGCGGAAGAGATGGCAAAAGATGAGCAGGCAGCAGGGAATCATGGAGAAGAGAATGGGACACTGTCATGAGTGATGTCCGTTGACAAATACACTTCCCTTACACCACCGCAAGGCTGCTTGTCGTCCGAGGATGGCAGGGTAGATCGCCAGGAATAGATACGCTTGGTACGGACCATCTATCAATTGCGAGCTTGCATCACGCATTGCACCAGTCTGGGGATTGGAAAGCTGCACAAAGGTTACGCACCCAACTTCCTCACGAAGCAGCTGCGCCTGAGCCCAGCTATTGAGGCCGGTTGCTCATTTGGACAGCTGAATAGATGTGAAATATTCCCGCCATACGCCTTGGATACAGAAATGTAATTGATCGTCACCTCGTAACAAGTGTTTGGCCCAAGCATTTGGTATGCCGTCCTACTTTCCGTCAGCATGGTCGTACATTCCGGGGGTAATGGCCCCTAGGTTTTCATTTATGCGACGCATTTAGCCACGAAAAAGTCTCCAATCAGTCCTTCGCCTATCTCACGGTCAGATCTCCTGTAGCACATTGACCAATTGCCCATGACAGCTGAAAATAGGAGAGTACTCAAACCCTCTGAAATGCCGTTCAGGCACCCAGCTGTGGCAGCACCGGCCTTTCGAACATGTCTTCCGTATGTCTTCATCTCACTTGTATAATCATATTTCGACGAAATGCAACTGATGAATGGTAGAAATGTACCTTTGCGGATGCCTTCCGGGACTGGCAAAATTCTGCGGTGGCAGTATCTAGAATTGATCCCGCTGACCGTATACGCTTTTTCTTCAGTCTACAATCCAGCAATATAACCTTCTCCGAGTGGATCTGGCTCCTTACGCTCGCGATCGCTCCGCTTCTGGCTCACATCTTCGTCGGTGGCCCTGAAGTGGTAATTCTCAACTCGAAGCGTCCCAGCTGGCTTGAAGTTGCGTCTCTCTACAACCCAACTACCATCGTATGGCGCTACTACACCATCGCCCTGCGCAGAGCCAATGTGCCCAAATGGACGCCGTACGACGCAGCTATTGCGAACACTGCTTTCTGGATTGGCTTTGCGTGGGATGGCTCTGAGCAGGTTGCGCAAGAAGCTCAGTCGCAGTGCACTCGTATCGGGAGGCGCCCGCACGTCAAGTTACTATCGAAGTCCGCTGCCCAGACGATGGTTGTAGCGCTGCAGGGAGCGCAGACTTTAGCTGACGTTTCGAGAGGATTTTCCGATGGCGATGCTGGCGAGGAGATTGCAATGCCAACGCTCTTCTCCTTCATCGCCCTTATAGGCCTGTATCGCCTCCTTGTCGCACCTTGGCTTGTGGAGGACTTTAGCTTTGCAGACTTCGATGATGATCGAATCATGGTTGCGTCGGACAAAATGGGTGCATCGCACAATACACTCGACCAGGTGGATCTCAACACGCCCACAGCTAACCATTCACGCCCTTGCCTTTGGCGAGCGTGGACGATACGCATCCTGTTCTTCGCGCCATTGTCGGCACAATGTGTTCTCACAACGCTTCTATTCGTCCCTTTCGCTGGTAAAGGACTCATCTACACCACCACCTGCACTGCGCTCGTCATCTTCGCCACCTATTTGGTCTTCGCCACGCTCTGTATCATCTTCTGGCAGATCGCGAGAGGTGGAGACACGAACGTCGTGCTGCCAGCAATCAACACTGTTTGGTACAAGATTTACACCTTATCCCTGGGTGCCGGTGCTCTCCTTCTCTTCGTTCTGGCCGGCCTGGAAACTCGGCGCACTCCTTGCGGAATCTACACGACTTTCCCCGCGTATTTGAACCTGGATGCACTGATCTGTGAACGGATTAGCTACATCTGATACTGCCTATGTTTCAATTGTTGCTCAGCCTCGTATGCCTCAGGCACCGGAACAGCCTCGCCTTGGCGCTGCAGCCTACTGGTGACTGCCTAAACTGCGCACTCCTCCCAAAGCCACAGTATTTGACCGTGCTTTTGACCGCAACTTGGGTGGTGCTTCCTCGTTGCTGCTCATTGGGCATGTTCCGCCTCCATCAGCGCTTTGATTTCACTTTACTGCAAGGCTACAGGTCCACGGTTGCCTTTGGCAGAAACCGCTCCTTGGGTAACTAGAGGATCCTTGCCAGATTTTAACGTACAGCATCCCAGCCTTTAAGGGCGGCCGTCAATTCCTACGACAATCGCGTATCAACCATTTGGCAACTTCAAGCACCAACATGAGAACCGAGGACATGCCTTTGCCTGATTCCGACTTCGATTCCGATCTCTCTGATGATGAGATACAATTCCTGCGCGAGACGCACATGGGAAAAGAGGTGGTGCCGATCAGCGATGATGGAGAGGACGATGCCAGACCAGATTCCGCCAACCCAGCATCCGTTCCCGATGGAGCCTTCCGCTTACTAGACCTTCCTGCAGAACTGCGCGTTTACATCTACCAATGCTTGTTACCGCACAATCTGACTATCTCATTTAAGAAGGATAGCAATGATAACAAAGGCCAACTACGGTGGATTGTCTCCGGATCACCAAAGTCCGGAGATCCCCATCTGTATGAGATTGGACGAATGTCCTCATACTTCCCGACCAGCCATAAATATCCCCGTGTGCAGACCCAATTATTTCTAGTAAACAAGTTCATATCGAACGAGGCGCGAGGTAAACCAAGCAGTCCACTAATCAACATCGCACCAACTAATGTCCTCAGCGGTGCTATACGGCTCCAACACGTACGAATTTACCGTGGACAGCAACGCTCACCACCCGATCTCTCTCCAATCGCCTCTTATCTTCGGCCCTTTTGGTACTGACACTCGGCTCCCACTTCTCCGTAACCTACGCAGCATAGACATCGACGTACTTCCCGACTACAGTAGCCACTGGACCGTCAGACGCCAGCGATCCCGCCTAGAATACTTCGTCCAAATCCTCAAAGAATATGCCGACGACGAGAATAGAAAATCGCTCCTCCAGGACCTCAAAGTCGAATTAAGACCAGGGATTCCCAACGTGCGACTAGGCGTACGCCATGCGACCGCCCACCATCTCAGCATGCAATCCCCCACAGATACCGAGAAAGTCATGTTCGGTCTAGAGAGCTTGGCTAGCCTGCGTGGCATCAAGGACGTAGAGATAATTGGTCTGCCGGATTGGTATGAGAGGTGTTTGCAGTTGTGTATCCAGGGGAAAGGAGGGGAGGTGCAAGAAGTGAATTGGCCACTCATTGAAGTCAAGCGACGTCGTGAGACCTGGAGTAGGCAGACGAAGCTGGGGTGGGTCACGACGCGCAAGTGGTATCAGCCGACGCTGAACTGGAAGGAGTTTGCCGAGCGTAATGGTATTCCTACACCGGATGATATCGATAGGTTCTGGGCGGACGAGAGTTAGGGTTATGCTTTTCATGGGACTGATTAGCAGTTGGAGATTGGCTCGTTTTGCGTACGAAGAGGCTTTGGTTGCTGGAGAGGGGGCGTTTTGCAAGAGTTGCATTTGAAGTCAGCAACTCGGCGTTGACTAGATTGCACGAGAAATCCGTGTCTCTGTCTTGGAGAGGGCATCTACCAGCAGTATTATATGATCCATGCGGGATGTGGCTTGCAAAAGGGTTAAAGATACTGCTCAAGCTTTCTGTACACTATGACATGCGCATGTTGATATGTTGAATACTTCTATCCTGACCCTCCATGTACCCAGACATGTTATTGTCATACCATTATACATATATACAAACACCATTATCCAGCACTGATCGTGATCATACACTCATCTTCATGGCAATACTCGCATGCGGTTTATACCCCACGACTTCGAAATCCTCCGCCTTCCATCCATCGATACTTCCCCCAATCTCCCTCTTGATCTTCAACGCAGGAAAATCCCTCGGTTCCCTCTCCAGTTGCACTTTTAGCGCATCCACATGGTCTAGATAGACATGTGCATCCCCCATCGTATGCGTGAACGTCCCCGGCGTCAAGTCACACACGTGTGCCAGCATGTGCGTCAACAATGCATACGACGCGATGTTAAACGGCACACCAAGGCCCATATCGCACGACCGCTGATACAGCAGGGAGTGCAATACACCCCTTGGTTTCTCCGTCGCGCCCTCCTCTTGCCTGGGGAAGCTGACATAGAACTGCGCAAACATATGGCACGGGGGAAGCGCCATCTTCTTCAGATCCGCAGGGTTCCACGCACTCAGTATGATGCGTCGATCGTACGGCTTGTTCTTCAACTTCTCGATAATCTCAGCGATTTGATCCACTCCCTGCCCAGTGTAATCTTCGCTGTGCCCTTTGTATTCCGCGCCGAAGTGCCGCCATTGGAATCCGTATACTGGGCCGAGTTCGCCTGCCTCGTAGTGCCCGAGTCCTACGCTGTCTAGGTACTCTCGCGAGCCGTTGCCGTCCCAGATCTTTATCCCGGCGTCGGAAAGCGTCTGGCTGTGTGTTGAGCCCGCGATGAACCATAGCAACTCTCCGATTACGGCTCGTAGGAACACCCTTTTTGTTGTGAGGAGGGGCAGGATGAGCTCAGGTGGTTGTGAGGGGTCGGATGAGGGCCGCGAGAGGTTGAATTTCATTTGTGCGGGGAAAGGAATGGCGTATGTGCCGGTCCCGGTGCGGTCGGGACGATGCTCGCCATTTTGGAGGATGTCTTTTATGAGGTTTAGGTATTGATATTCTTCGTGCGCGGGGTTGCTCGTGGACATGGTTTTTGTGGGTGCGGTGGCGCCGTTTGTTGTATTTTTGGTGGTTTCGGGGTTATTTGAGGGCGATATTACGGGCTCGAGAGCAGCGGGAGACATGACAACTAACGAGAAAGGTGATGCTGAGTAGTAGAAATACACTGGTTGAATATAGAGTGAATCGCGGCAAAACGCGTCAGGGTTTCGGAAAGCGCGACTGCGCGACTGGTTGTTGCGGCTTCCCGTATCGAATTACTGGCTCTAACCACATTTGCCATCGTCAAAAACATCAACACTGTGACACGCAACGTGAGAAATGGCGGAAGAACAGGCAGCTCACCATCTACTGAATGTGTTGGAAGAGAGAGGACTCAACGTTGATCTAGATAAGATACTTCTGGGCTTTGAGAATGGAGAGACGAAGCAGCAAGCCGCAGCGTGGGTGGACGAGTATCTGCAGGAGGACACCCTGTTGACGAAAGAAGAGCTAGAGCTGTAAGTATCATGTCCATCTCATGAAGTACTTACTAAGCCGTGTAGGTACCAGACGTTGAAGAAGAAAGGACTGCTGCACCAATATGAAAGCGAAGGCGAGCCCATTCGTCCCGTCTTGGATCATGAGATTGCATCAGCCATTGAATCTCTGCAGAGCTCCACCGCAGCTATTGAGCAGCAATGCAAAGTTCTTGAGGCACAGAAGGACGCTTTGATGAAGCTGAAAGCTCTTGACAAGCCCAACATGACCGTTGAGCATGTAAGGAATGAGAGGAGAAGGAAAGAAGGTCAAGAGAAGGCGAGATTGGATGTTGCGGTAGGTTAAACGACATCGTCGTGTTTCCAGTGCTTATTGAGTTATTAGGTCGACGATCTCTCAACTTCTCTTACCGAGCAGTTGACCGAGACACAAAAGGAGCTCGACACCGAGAAGTCTACCCTGAAAAGCTACTTGGCCGAACGACTTAGTTCAGATGACCAGATCCTCAGTCGACTGCCAGGGATCGTCTCGCAGATTGTGACAGAAGCCGAAGCTAGCGAGGATGAGAAGTCAATTGAGCAATGGTGCAAGGCTATTATTGCCTTTCGAACCGCAGAGATCAAGGCTCGAGTTGACACTGTCTATCTGAACACCTTGTCTAACCATTCGACTAATGATGGTTCTGATGTACCAGAATCGGAATTGATGGAGCGAAAAGGAGCACTGCAATCTGAGATGGAAGAGCTGCATAGCGAAATCACTTCAGTGGCTGAGATGGTCGTTGAGCACGATATAAGGAAGCCATTGACCGAACTGAAGAACCGCAAGGACCGAGAGAATGCGCAGGCGCGGAGTGCTTGGCTCAACTACGTGAGTGTTATAGTATTCTGCCTAGAGAAACGACTAACAATGTCAGGTCTTGTCAACACTCAACTACATGGGCAAACGCCTCGACACAATCACTACTAGCGCGAAAGACTTCGATGAGATTCAGCAGGCGCTCGCACATATCAACGAAGCTACAGCGAAGCGCATGCCTGATGTACATGCACCAGCACCAGCACCAACACTAACAAGGAAAAGGACGACATCTGGCCCATCAGCGTTTACGCCTATGGTGAAGCTCAAGCCTACCAAGACTTTCGACCTGCCTACTACGCTACAGGATGCTCTTCGTTACGCGGGCATCTCGTTCAACAAAGACAGTATTGAGGCCTTCCAGGACTCGTTAGTGCATGCCCAAGTCGAGCGAGACAATAAGTTGCAAGATCATTACAAGTCCATCTCAATTTCAATGCACGACCGACTAGCTGAGCGGTCAAGCAAAGCAGATAATGACTTGAGAGTCATCTTGAACGCGTTGTACAAGCACACACCGTTTCAGCAGGTCAGCCTCACTAAGTCACAGATAGACGAGCAGTTGAAGGCTATGGACCAGGAACTGGAGGAGAAGGATCATGAGCTGCTGGAGGCCGAAGGCAATGAGCTGAGCTTGAGCGATCCGAAAGTCCGAGCGTTCATAGCGAGGTATGGCAAGTAGAGAAAACGCGTCTTCCGAACAGGTTGATGTGCTGGCGTGGTGGCGCTTGTGGCTTTTACTAGGGTCATTTAAGGAGAGAACCTTGCGATGTTGAAAACAACCCAGCAGTTCAGAGGGGGGACGATTACCAAACCCCCAGCTGGGCATATAGAAACAATCGAAGCCACTACTTCCGCATGTGCAATACGAATCCAGGAGGGACCTCGGGTTGGTCGTGATGGATGATGAGCTCCAGCGTGCTAGTGCTCTGTTCGGCTAGCCGTCATGCAGGTCACCCTGGATCCCCAGCCACTCCAAAACAGACTGAGCTGAGTGTCAATAGAGCGACTTCATCACAACACCACCCGATATCCCCACTCCTACAGCCGGTCAAACCTGCGCGGGATGCTCCCACGAGGCATCCGCAGCTTTGTAGGCACTCACACATTCAATTGAATCATCCAAGGCCCCTATCCGGAAGCTCCCTGAGCCCTATCAACAACAGCCATGGTTAAAGGAGAGATCCTCACCCTCGGTGCTGCCGCGGGCGCACTCGGCGGTGCCTACAAGCTCGGCGAATTCATGTACAGAGCCAAACGACTTCGTGACGTTGGTCCCTCCAATGCAGTCTACGTGCGCATCATCGGCCGCGTACGCTCCGATCTCGATGAAGTCAGACGCCTTCTCTCTGTCCGCGAAGTCCACGATGCCCTTGAATCCAACCCTGAGAAGTCGAAATGGGTCTATGGAGCTATGCGAGACGTGCGCGGCGCCCTTGAGAATATCACGCCCCATACTGAGCGCGTTGCTGGCGATATCGAGGATGGCCGCCGTGTAGGTGTTAGACACCGCGTTTACTGGCTTCTGAGCGAGAAGGAGAAGCTGGAGAACAGGGAGAAGGAGTTGAACATCGCACACGCTAGTTTGAGCGAGGTCCTCGGCTACTTGACTGCTCTCGAACCTGTCGAGGAGACGCAAAGGCCCAAGTCGTCTTCGAAGAAAGAAACCCATATCGACATCGACATCCATCGCGAAGCTCCTCAGCATACCACGGAAAGAGTCGATAGAGAGGTCTGGGTCGAGCGCGACGCTGCTCCCAGGAGGGTTGAGGAGCACCGCGACGTCTGGATTGAACACGATCGCCAGGGCCCTCCTCCAGCTCACTACGAGGAACGTCGCGACGTCTACGTTGACGAGCGTGAGCGCGGTCCCCAGCATTACGAGGAACGCGACATCCATATCGAGCGCAGCCGCGATCCCCGCTATGAAGCTCAATACGACGAGCGTTACGAGCAGCAGGACCACTACGAGCGCCGTCCCCAGTACCCCGAGGAGCGTCGCCATGACGACCGCCCTTTCCCTGAACCTCTAGGCCGCCGCCCGGAGTCTTTCGAAGACCGCCTTCCCGAGCGCGATACTTGGATGCAGAGCGAGGTGCGCAATCGATCTCGTGGGGGGCAGTATGGTCCATACGGACAGTACGCGGAGTACGGTGCTCCTCAGCCTATTGGAGCGGCCCATTACCAGCGTAGGTTTCAAGGAGACGCAGGCTTTGGCGATGAAGAGATACTGAATCCCCAACCAGTGCCATTGGACAGGAAGTATGCGGATCGCGAGGTGAGTGGTTATAGTCGTTTCAGCAAGCTGTAGCTGGGACAAGCTGATTGTTGGAGCAGATGTGGATTGAGCAAAAGGAGGATTATAGGTTTGATCAGTATGGCAATAGGCTGCCTGATAGGTACTTCCAGCCGCCGGTTCCGAGACCGTATCGCAGCCGTATGTAAATCGTTTGGAATTTTGAACATGATTTCTTTTTTGGATGTAATGAGCCTTTGCGCGTTCTGTAAGCACCTGCCCGCCCGTCTATAGCCGTAAGATGCGAAGCTTCGTTATTGTTCTATAGTTATCAAGTACTCCTGCTTAAATTGATTGCCTTGATAGCTGCACAGACCTTCTGCAAGTTTTCTCTCGTCACGAAGTATAAATTATACTAGATAACATACGCCCTCCTTCTCCTACTCAACCAGAATTAAAACAAAATCGCATCAAACATGAACGCAACACACCCTACCCATTCACCCCCTTTCCACACCGCGTCTTTAACGCGCACTATCCTTCCTCCCTTCCCCCTGAACATCCTTCATAGCAGCAGCAGCCCCACTTGACCTCGCAACATCTACAGGGACCGCATCTCCGTACATCCTCTCGGGATCTCTAAACGGATCCTCCGGATCCGCAAACGGGTCAGCCTCCAATTGCTCCCGTTCCCTCCTCCTATGTGCCTGCGCCCTCTGCTGCTCTCCCGCCCTTGCCGCTGTCGGTAGTAATGTGAGACCGAATTCAATTGCAGGCAGGGTGGGGGCGGATGATGAGGGTCGTGGGGAGAGATGGGATGAGGGGAGTGCTGCGCCAGGAGTATTGGTGTTAGCGTTGGGGTTGGAGGTAGAGGCAGAGTTGGTGCGAAGGGTCTGGAGGCGGGTTGACTGGCGTTCGGAATTGAGGCGGTTTGCGGTTGCTGCTGTTATGGCAAGGACGAAATAGAAGGCCACACTATACAGACTCGTTAGAACATCTCATCCGTTTGCTACTAAGGCTAGGAAGATTCGAGGGAGGATTGAAGTACTACTCACCACAGTCCACCTAATCCACCCAGTACTTCTCCTGCCAACAGCAGTCGCCACCTCGTCATGCGTTCTGCCCAGAGCCCTTTCATCTCTTCGTTAGTCTTCCAGCACCAGGGATACTCGTGGTGTAGTTTCTTTGCATCGATGTCGAGCCAGTGATCTTGTACATTGGCTACGATGAATAGGCAGATGAGGGAGCTTGCGAATAGCATGCCGACTCGATTCGATATACTGCGGAAGTGCATGGCGATCTGGGCGATTGTGAGGACAATGATGAGGAGAGGAGTGCCGAATGATGTAAGGGCGATTTCACTAGAAGGAGAGATGGCAGTCAGCAAAGTGTTAGAAGGAATTTGGGCGGGTGAAGGCAGTTCAAGCAGTTACTCTTTACACCAATCCACCATTTGCGACAACAAATTGTAGAAACTGTTGGGTGTATCTAAAAACATATAATAAGGAGACTACTTACATTTTCCCTCTATTCACATGCATACTTATAAAATCCCAACTCTGCATGGCCCCTGCCTCAAGATTCGCAAACGTAATCGGCAGAGGCATGACATTATCTTCAAATCCCAGCGGTTCATCAGCTATACGGCACACGACCTTGTTGCCTATGCGGAGGAGCTTGACACCAAGGGTAAGGTTGACGGCGAGTTGAGTGATGGCGATGAGAAGGCAGACGAAGAGGAGGTGGATGGCGAAGCGGGATGGGCCCGGCCAGCGCGTTGACTTTGCCCCTGTGAAAAGGGCGATGAAGGAGCGGAAGGAAAAGAGGCGGAGCCGTGACATTGTGAGGAACCGTATAGGAAGGAGTGATTGAGATAGAAATGATGATAATGTGTTGGTGTGTGCTGAATGCCTTCGAGATTTCACAAATTGCGAAGTGTGATAATAGCAAAAGTGGAAGAGAGGGGATTGCATATATACATAATTGATTTGCAAAAGGAAGATTGCCATTAGGTGGGGAAAATTGTAGTGGATTGACCGTGGTAGTATGGAGTGTCCACACCGATACGATGAACCATGGGAGCACAAACCAGGAAGACAAGTCAGCTGAATCAAAGCGTTCAAATTTATTACATTCTTTGGGTGATTTGTAGTTAGGCACTCGGTTTATAAATAAATTCTGGCCGGTGGTAAGAAGCCAACTTAGTCGTAGTCGTTGGCCAGGTTCCTGTCCTTGCCAGTGGAGGTTACTAGTCAAGTCTGCCGCATCGTAGCCAAATAGATGAGCAGAGTAGCACATCCAGGATAGAGAAAGTGCCTATTATAGGTTATCCGCCGGGTCTGAGCATCCTGTCGTAGATTTCGAACGGGATCGAAGAGGCTCTATGGAAGACGTCCCAAGGACCTAAATAAGATTATTACTAGGAAGGAGTACAGATAAGTTCCTAAGGCGTGCTTGTGATTAAAACATATCAAGCCTTTCCTTTTCGATGATCAACTAATGGTAGTTATGGTCCTTTAGGTGTAGATGTTAGTAGCTCCGCCAGTGATACAAGTACTGTATTTGCAGTTAGGGGAGCGATGACGTAAATGAACTACTAATGGCACAAAGCGGTTCACCCTGTCTTAACTCACATTGACGCCGCTAGCATCCTGTGCCTACTCCGTGGACTCGTACTATATTCGAGATTGGGAAAATTTTGCCCTGATCATCACTTACCTACATCAGGCTCTAGTGACTTCACTAGCTATTTCGGTGAAGATGTGGACAAATGTCAACGTGCCTGCAGAGGGTCTTTGCGATGGGCTTGGAAAGCTGCCATGGCGCTCAAGCTCTTTGTCATTGATGATAATGAATTCTTCCTTTGTGTTCTCAAAGTCCTGAAGGTGATAGTTGGGCTCGTCGGAGCTGCCTTTGTTGGCTTTCCTCCGAACTGCTGATAAAGACTCGAGCACAAGTGCTAGATATCCAGACCTTCGATTGTTCTTGACCAACCTGCACTGTAAGCTCTCGGTCCAATTATCCGTTCTACAGCAGAGTCAAACATGACCGGGGAGACTACAGCTTCGGCGCCCACCAACCCCATCAATCAACCTCCACAACTTAGGAATAAAACAGAATGGCTGAACAGCTCGTACATCTCGCAGCTCGGCGTTGGAAGCATGACAGTCAGACAGTTCACAGTGACAAAGAAAGCCGAACATCCTATTGATTCCTACTGGGAAGACTCTCACATTGATTGGGCGCTTGAGTTCCTGAGACGCCAGCACGCGCATCTAAAAGATGTGTTCATTGCGAGCACGACTACAGCCTGGCAACTGTACCACATCGCCACTGATCCTAGCTATCTAGATGCGCCAGACACGGAAGACTATCAAAAGAGCTGGGCCCCGCTAGCGAACGAACTCAAGAGCCGCAAAATAGTGGTCATACCGATTAACAATGGTGTCCAAGCCGTCACATTTCCGGAAACAATAATCGCCGAAGGTCCTACTGAAAACGACAAGCAACAGGAGCAGAAAGATTATAGGCCAGGAGTGGCTCAAGGGAATCATTGGTCTTTCATTGTTATCGACAGGCGCGACGACAAGCGCTCGACAGCCCGATATATCGACGGTATGGCTAGAGCACGAAAGAGACATCAGAAGTGGGAGGTACATGGGACTGAAGTAAATGCACCGACCGCAGGGAAAATCTTGTGTGGTTTTGATACCTTACTTGGCCTACAAAAAGGTGCAATAAAAACAAGTACCCTGAAGTTTACACCTCATATGAATGACGCGGATGCGTACAAAGGCATCGATCACGGACGTTGCGGACCGTTCGTCTACGCTTTCTTGGAGTATCTCCTCGAGAACAAAAGAAGCCTTATCAATCCTGGTCTAAAGGCCAGTTTTAAAAACGAAAGCTTACGAAATGCACATAGCAGAGCTTTCGCTTTCGACTCTCAGTTTACAAGATCGAAGCTTGAGTATGAGCTTCACAGCGAGCGGAGACGCCAGGAAGTCCAAGACTCTTCAAAAGTTCGCGACAACCTCACGGACCGGGTACTTGCGGACCTACGTAGCGTTTTGACGGTAGATCAACTCATCCATTTGGCTGCGGATTCTCAAGACCCGTCTTCTCCACAAAAGAAGAAGGACAAAGCAAAACCACCAAATCGTAGTGGGGGAGACAACAACAATGGAAGCGACGATGACGATGACGATGGCTGGCCTGACCCATATGAAGGTATTCCCCGATCTTTGTATGAGCAACATATACCTACGGATCGTACTATCCCCCAAGCTCAACGTTTAAGGGAAGCCATTGATGTATTCAAAGCAAAGCAGCGTTCCATTGAAGATGACTTCAACAAAAAGAAGTCCAACAGTACGAACGGAGTACTTACCAAGAATCCAGTATACAAATATCTGGAAGGATACAGTAAAGACAACTTACCCGACTTCGCGCGACTTAGCTTCGGAAATACCCACCCATGGTGTGAATTGTATAAAAAGGATATTTTCAATATTGGAAGCAATAGGGGACTTCATATTGCGACTGTTAAAGCCGTGCTCCACCGTATACTGAAAGGGAGTTTCAGCGACGAGCCACGTCAGTCTCTGTTGAGGCATCTTGAGGATCCAAATGTTTTCAGCGACAATGACCGTCACCAGAATTGGGCCACTGAAGACCTGGCAGCGCGTCTGGATGATTCTTACTTAGAACTCAATGTACCGCTATTTGCGTCCCTGTCCGACGATGAAGTTACGAACTGGATTCGGAATCTTCACCCTAACGCGGGGGAGGTTGTGCGAGTCGCTGAAGGAGAAACCTTGCACAAACGGGCGAGAGGCATGCTTTACCGTTTCTTCGTTGGGGAATTTGACGATATGACTGACGAGGAAGTTGAGGAGTGGCGTGCGAATGATCCCGCTATGCCTGCAAGTTTCAAGCGTGATATTGCGGGAGCTCGATGGTGGATGAACGAGTTTTACCACAGTGACAACCCGCTACCTTATCTGAGGGATAGCCCCCTCCATTGGCCATCTACTGAGCACCGGCTCAAACACGGGCAAAAAAGAAAGAGAGATGATGATGACAATGACGACAACGGTAACGATGCAGACAATAGCAAGAAGCGGCCGAAGCCTGATGACAAAACCGAGTCTGAGGATCCCAAGAAGGTCGACTGGGCTACTGTGAGCTCAGAAACACTCAACAAGTATGTCACTGACGAGATCCGCAATGACTCGAGGATTGGTGCTCGGTCCAATAGCTATACGTATCGGGCTATTCTCTTTATGCAACACGGCGGACACTTCAGGGACGAGCCCCGGGCAAGAAGCAATATCTGGGTCCGCGACGTTAATGTCTTTACGCCTAGCAATGACCCTAGTGCTTCTGAGGCTGATATATTTATTGATTCAGAGGGTGTGCCGGACATCAAGATAACTCAACAAGAGATCTTACGACGCATGGAAGAAAAGTATGGGACACGTGGTGCCCAGCGCAATGAACCAGCTTTAGCGCCCTCTAAGTCAAGTAGAACGACTCCTCAGTCGAGTAATTTGTCTCAATCGACTCAAGCTCCTCCGAAGTCATCCGTAGCGCCCTCTAAGTTAACTGTAGCACCTCTTCAGTCAACTGAGTCGACTTTACCGAAATTTGCCACAGCAGGACTAGACTTGATTGCACTGGCTGCGGAAACCGTGAACTTCACGCACATGACAGAAGAGCAAATCAAGGACTGGGTAGATATGCGACCAATCGGTACTTCACTCAATCCCAACCTCGATTTCTGGCATCAAAAGACAATCCTACAGATGCTCTTTGGCGGCTTTGATGCCTTATCTGAGGACGATGTCACTTACTGGATGGAAAACGACCCGCTCTTCAAAGGTAAAAAGCGGAGTACCAGGAACTTTGGATCGACGCTGAATAGACGTGTCGCTGATATACCTAAGTCTGACCTGCGCGGCAAGCTTATGTACTATCCGCAAAGCTACTTGGATGCTTTGAGAGCTCGAAAATCGGATCCACTAACAACACTCCAAAAAACGACTCAGAGCATTCAAACCGCCCTAAAGGGTTCTTACAAGATCAGCTCTGAGCCCGAGAAAGAGCAGAGCAAAGATGAACAAGGCTCGAATCAAAAGCCACAACCGCAGAAAGGCCGGCTAAAACTAAGACTGAATCGCAAGCTACTTGGTCTGGACAAAACACAAGCCCCAGGTCCAAACAACGAGCCAGCTTCTAAACAGGACGCACCACAGCTCCCAGCAAACAAAGACAAGACCACTTCTCCCAAGCCCAACCCAGACGAAAATTCACCTCAACTCCCATCCACCATAAAGCGAAAGCACTCATCCACCACCCCAACCTCACAACCTCCTAACCACCCACCCCCAAAGAAACCCAAACGCTCCTTCTGAACTTCCGCACACTCTCCGTCCC
The DNA here is from genome assembly GCA_033682645.1 of Phoma sp. ATCC 74077. Taxonomy (NCBI): domain Eukaryota; kingdom Fungi; phylum Ascomycota; class Dothideomycetes; order Pleosporales; family Didymellaceae; genus Phoma; species Phoma sp. ATCC 74077. The sequence continues at coordinate 751,735 of JAWDJC010000016.1, read as the reverse complement.
CAACCTCCACCACTAATTCGCCAAACTCCCCCTCCTCGTCCTTGACCACCTCCTTACCGCTGAGCACAAAAAAAAAGCCCGGCCCGCACACGCACCTGGCTCGAAACGCATATACAACAACACATTCCAAGGCATGCAAGCTGAAAACCCGCTGTCGGAAGATAGTCTAAAGGAGCTACGGATGTGGCGACGTGAGTAGGGGAGTTGTATGAGGCGCAGTATAAGAGGATGAAGGAGGGGTTGAGGAGGTTTTGGGATGAGGTTTTGATGGAGGGGGGGTGCTGGAGAGGGAGGGGAAAAGGGGGGTAATTGGTTAGGAGGGAGGTTGAGGTTCCGGATTAAAGGGGGGTGAGGAGAGGTGGGCGAATTATTGGAAGGGAGAGGGAGAGGAAGAGGGTGCAAGTAGAGGTGGATGATTGTTTGTGAGAAGGGATAGGTAAGTGACGATGGGTTTTTTTCTTGTTTTTAGTTTTTTTGGTTAAGGCGTCTTGGTTGGGGGTTTAGAGCGTTTATGAAAATACTTATTTTTGTCACTTCTTTCTTGCAGATTTGACTACTCCATAGGTATGGTGACGATGACTGTGAGCATATGTGGATGGTGTAAAGGAAAAGAGAGAAGTGGCCATGCATCCCGCGGGAAGAACTAGAAGTTGGCAATTGCCAAAACATGCATGTCTACTGTCTAAGCTTTTGACACAATCCCAGAACCCATTGCGCCCTCGTAACGCCGTAATACTCCCAAGTAGCACCCTGTTTTCAAAGAGCCTCGCGTCTATAGCAACCAGTTTGAGACACCACAGCTCAAGCATGCCTCCTTCCCTTCACTTAGTGTAATTCGATACCCTCCACCCCATTCCCACCAGAACTGCTCTTCCCAAAGTTCGGGGTAGTCGGCCTACTCCTCTCGCTCCCGAAAAACGCAATATTCTCCCTCAGCGCCACATACTCACTATCCGCATACCCTAGCGCTTCATGGATCTGCGTAGAATGCAGCCCTTTAATTCTCCTGATTTCCGTGGCCGAATAATTCACTACTGCGCGCCCGATTTCGAATGGCGCGGGGTTGTGCAGTTCATACTGCAGAGGTTGGATAATTTGACTGCTCGACATGGAATGCGGTAATGGATGGCGGACGGGGATAGGCGCGTGGACCGCATGTGCTGCTGCGCTAGGCGTTGTAGGTTGTGGAAGTGGCTGGTCGTTTGTTGGTGTTGTTGATGTTTTGTGGGAAGATCTGGAGAGCCGTTTGACGACGACGATGCGGACGGCTTCTTGTTGGGCGAAGTGGCCGTCTACGTCTACGATTCCCACTGGCAGCAGACCAGCTTTGTCGCTGAGCGCGGTCCAGGCGCCGTGGTCAATGTATACTGTTCCGTGTGGGGCGAGCCCGTGCAGAATCCAGAAGTAGCGGTCGCGGATAGGGTTGGAGATAGGGAGGAAGCGGGTGTGTAAGGGGACTGGCTCGACTGATTGGGGTGATGGCGTTCTTGCTAGTTGCGTATCTTGTAATGATCCTGTCGAGGTGGACAAGTCATGATTCGTGTTTTGGAGGTTGAGTGCTGCTGCTTGCGATAGTGGTACACCCTCGTCCTGGAAATTCGAGACAGAGTTCCGACTTGACGAGCGTGCTTTGCGTTCTTTTTCGGCATGCGCGATGATGGCGGAGATGTTTCCGGGTTTGCTACTCTTTGTGATAATCGTTGTAACACCCGCACTCGTCGCCAACCTCGCAGCTACGATCTTCGTGCTCATTCCGCCTGTCCCTAACGCACTCCCTGCAGAACTGACATCCGCCGCCAACTCCGCGATATCCTCCACAACACTAATCGCCTTCGCATCCGGATTCGACCTCGGATTCTTATCGTACAAGCAGTCTACGTCTGTCATGAGGAAGAGGTAGTCTGCCTGCACCATGCCAGCAGTGATAGCGCTGAGGGTATCATTATCACCGAACTTGATCTCCGTCACAGCCAGCGTATCATTCTCGTTCACAATGGGAATTACACCCATACTAAGTAACTCGATAAACGTATTCTGCGCATTTTGGTACTGCGTCCGGTCCGCAATATCGTTTCTTGTCAAGAGCACCTGGGCAATCGGCTGCTGCAAATTGCCAAAGAGCTGGTCCCACAGCGACATCAAGCGGCACTGCCCAATTGCAGCCAACGCTTGGACCTTGGGTAGGTGTTTAGGGCGGCGAGGTAGGTTCATGCGTCGCAGTCCGACGCCAATTGCGCCTGAGGAGACGATGACCACGCGGTGGCCAGCGGCGTGTAGGTTGCATGCTGTTTCGACGATGAGGGAGAGGATGGAGAGGAGGGGTTGATGTGTTTTCTCGTCGACTATGGAGGATGTGCCTAAGGGTGTTGGTAAGTTGGTCTTTCCTTTTCACGTAGAGATTTGTACAGAGTCATAGGTACCAAGTTTGATGACGACGGTGAGCTGTCCGGGCAACTTTCGCATGTGGACAGCCATTGTGCAGGTAGTCGTCGAAGAAAAGGCGGGGAGGAAGCGGCGAGGGAACGGGCGAGCTCAATGGCTCTGTGAAGACACTCAGGACATGCGTTCTTATATTGTGGGATGCATGACTGGATAAAGCACAAGATTCCGAGCTCGCTCTCCAGCAACAAGGGCTCACCTCACCGCCTGCGGGTGCGCTCCGCCTCGCCTGCCGATTGGCTCCCGCAATCTACGACTGTCTCCAACTTTTTGCGACGGGAACATCAACGCGCCCTACCATCACACGCTTGTAACATCTCCCCCGCAGACCGTGACGACCATTGCGCCCTTCAATCCGCTTCATCACGATCCTTCGCCTCCCATACCTCAATGTCGACCCCCGAACAAGCGCCCGACGGCGCATCAATCGATGCAATCCAACAACCTCCGCCCAAGAAGATCGACCCCATATACTACAACTGGAGCAGTACATTCAACATAATGCTCGGGCGCATGACAGGAAACCGCGACATCGAACTAGAAAAGGGCTACTTCACAGAAATGGACGCCCTAAAAGCCGACTCGATCTGCAAAAAGTGCGAAACCAACAAAGAATACCTCCTACAATACTCGCCGATAATCCGCTTCCTAAAAGACGAAGTATCGAAACTCGGCGGCGATCTCAACGCGCAAAACATACTCTGTAGAATGTGCACCAACGAGCAGAGCGGCGGCTTCAGCCTCGACCACGGGATTCTGCTCTGCGCGAACAAGTTTCGAAATCGCGGCCATCAGGAAGATACCATGGCGCATGAGATGGTGCACGCGTGGGACCATCTCAAGTGGAAGGTGGAGAGCGATAATTTGCGACATCAGGCCTGTTTGGAGATTAGGGCCTCGACGTTGAGTGGAGAGTGTCGGTTCTCTCGCGAGTTCTTCACGCGCAATCAGTGGACTATCACGGAGCAATTGCAGTCTTGCGTGCGGCGGCGTGCGACGCTGAGTATGATGGCGCGGCCGGGGGTTAAGGATCAGGAACATGCCGGAAAGGTGGTGAATGAGGTGTGGGATAGCTGTTTCAAGGATACGCGACCTTTTGATGAGATCTATCGATGATTAGGGGATGGGCGTGGCGGATGTACAAAGAATATGGCTTCCATGAGGAATGTATCAATAGTATTGTATAACGCATGGTAGGGTTTGGGTGCGACATGCATAGCGATGGCGTCTACACGGTATGGTCTGTTTTAGGAGGCATTGCCATCTTCACTCTGCATGTTGACGCTTCACAACTGTCTTAAATCATTGCATTGAGTTCATTATCAGAGCCTTCGTGTGCTGTATCCAAACGCCCCGCTGACCTGTTATTTCCAACCAAACTCCGAGTGATGCGATTGAACAAACACGCAGCTGCGTCCACTGCCTTCAACGCCTTTCGCCTGCGTACATGTTTTTACATGATACAAAAAAGATCGAATCATCAAGGTTTTATCCTCAAACTAACCTTAGTAGGTCTCTGACTCTGTGCTACCGCGGAATTTGCCCCCCGAGGCGCGATCAAATGCTCGTTCGCTCCCTAGTATACAGTTAGTCTTACGTCTCATATATACAGTATGGAAAGCACATACCTTTACAGTGCTTAACGATCCAGGGATGTCGCTCCACATCTTCCAGTGCGATACGCTTCTCCGGATCCAGGACGAGTAGCCTCTTAATCAAATCCTTTGCTTCAGGGCTCACAAAGTTCGGCACCGTATACTCTCCCCTCGCGATCTTGCGCTGGGTCATAACCTGCGTATCTTCAAAGGGTGCCTCGCCCACCAGGAACTCATACGTCAACACACCCAAACTCCACAGGTCAACTTTCTCAGAGTAAAAGTTGTCCTTGCCACCACCCCTCAGCATCTCCGGAGGCAGATAGTCCAGCGTTCCGCACATGGTGTTCCGTCGGTTGTTGGGTGCGTGAACTGACCAGCCGAAATCGGAGATTTTGATCTCGCCGTGAATGCCAACGAGGATATTCTCGGGCTTGATGTCACGGTGCATGACATGCTTCTTGTGCAGATACTTAAGGGCTGCGGCCATTTGGGCAATGTACTGTGCAGCCTTGGGCTCTGGGAATCGTTGTTCGCGGCGGAGATGCTTGTACAACTCTCCCTTGCCGGCGAACTCGAGGATCAGAAAGATGCGTTTCGAATCATGGAAGTGGCCAAAGAGCTTAAGAATGTTGGGATGCGTTAGGTGCGATTGGATCTCGATTTCTCGTCGGACTTGCTTCTCGACCTTGCCCTGCTGCAGTTCGGACTTGTGCAGTACTTTCAGGGCGCAGACGAAGCCTGAGCTACGCTCCTTAGCGAGGTAGACGCGACCAAATTTTCCCTTTCCAAGAGGTTTGCCAATCTCGAACATGCCGAGATGCCATTGCTTTGGAGTGGATGGAACAGTGTAAATGGCGGATTCGGTGAGTGTGCGGCGATGAGATGGGTTATGCTCTGAGGGGCGGCTTGATGTAGCTGTGATGGTGACCTTGGCAATGTTGGCGCTCTTGCTTGCATTTGTGGTCGCAAGCTTCTGTAGAGGTATCTGATGGGGCAGCTTCATGCGGTTGGCGGCTGATTGTGAAGATGACAATCCGGCTAATGATACAGCCGTCGAGAGGGAAGGCTTCTGCGGTGTTAAATGGTGTTCATATACAGAGAATTGGTGTAGTAGCTACCTTAGTCTTATGATAGCTGGTGGTAGAGGCAAGCTGATCGTCATTCTCATCTGTGACGGTGATGCGCTCGAAGGCGGCTTCCAGATTGGCGACCTCCATGTTGCTCAAATTGTGCTGAGAATGCTGAAGGGAATAACGAAGGGATGCAAGAGCAAAAAGGTGAGAAAGAAACAACGAAAAAGCTGTTGCTGAGGCCGGGTGATGTCCTGCGTCTGACCGGGGTAGAGTTGGAGATGGTGGTCGAGACGGCGCGCGAGGGCTGTCGACAAACAAGCGCCTGCGGTGGTTGCTATGGGAAACAACCAACGTCGGCGTTAGAACTTTCCGCTTCACCCCACTTCCCCACCGCGCCGCCTTGCAGTGGACATTTATGCGCGACCACTTGGGTATTTGCTGTCGTCGCATTACTTCGAAGGCCATCTTGTCGTAAATTATTCGACCGTGATGTCGGCACTCAATGGCGCGCCCGTCGATACGCAGGCTCCGGGCCATGCGGATACTTCCGTCACCAAGGGAGGCTTCAAGATTACAACGCGCAAGCTACCCATTCTCAAGGCTGGTCCTATAGAAGAAATGACCAAAAAGCTGGGTATCGCACCGCCAGAGATGATATTCGGAGACAACCTAGTAAGGATAGAGCATGCACACAGTGGCTGGTACATTGAATTCAACGCCTTTGATGCGCTGGACAAGGTCGACAAAACAGGCGAGAAAATGTTCAAGGTGTCGTACTCGAAAGAGTGGCAGCAGAATCGGTAAGCAAATGCGATCCATGTTTTAGATTGTCCAGTATATGTGACTGTGGAATTATCACCGCTGACATGCCGCCAGGCAGAAGCAATTTGAAGATATCAAAGAAGTCGTGAAGCCCTTCGACTGGTCCTACAGCACCGACTACAAGGGCTCAACACCACCCAACATCGCATTACAACCCACAGACTCGCCCATACCTCTCGCGCTCCTCAGGCGCCCCGACCCCATCCACTTCTTCGACGAAGTCATGCTTTACGAGGACGAGCTCGCAGACAACGGCATTGCAATGCTGTCCTGCAAGATCCGCGTCATGCCAGCACGGCTACTGCTCCTCGTGCGATTCTTCATGCGCCTAGATGATGTGGTATTCAGGATACGGGATACAAGGGTGTTTGTGGAGTTTGAGACGGATGAAGTCATCAGGGAGTATACGGCACGGGAGGAGAAGTACGAAGAGGTGCGGAAGAAGTTAGCGGGGAGGAAGGAGGATGTGCTTGCTATTATGCGAGATCCGAATCGACTGGCAGAGTATATACCCGTTGTGGAGAAGAGTCTGGAGGGGTTGAAGTTGAAGTGAAAGGCGTCAGGACGATACCGTGGGAGATAAGATACCAGCGCCACAGAAGAAGCGCCCAAAGTCGTGGCGACCTAAATTATTACATACAGTCATGAGGTTGGTCACATCCGTGTGTCTACGTTGGCTCGATCTTCAGCTGATCATCTGTAGACAGTCAGGGAAAGAACGCGGTCGTAGGAGTTTATCTACTCGGAATCAGGCTTCGTGGCCCTCGCAAAGCTTCGGGACCTCAAAGTACTCTAAGCCTGAGTCAAGGACGTGAAGACATCAGTGAATGAGTTCAAGCCTACATGTGGCACCTCCCGCTATTTAATAGCATAGAATGCTGTGAACAATGATGCATAAGACAAACTCAAGTACCACGACGATGATCGACCAGGTTCTCTACATTTTTTTTTATAGAAAGGAATCAAGACTAGGGGGTTAGATCCAAGGATTCCTACTCGTCGCCGTTTCTTGGCCAATTCTTGCAGTGAAGGTACTAACTTTGCAATGCCATTTGAAGATGAATCATTGCACGACTTTCGGAGCAAAACGATAAGAACCAGCCGTGGAGTCATTGCACGCGGATAGCTACACTTTGTGTATCCGCTGCGCCATAGATATGTGCACGAAGTCAAGATGACCGCATTGCAAGTGCAGCAATACGGTGTACGCACTATGCAGACTGATATCGGAGGTTTGGTTCTCCGTGGCTCCGATTTGCCTCGTCCTGAGAAGTCTTACTTCAAGAAATTTTCCCCTTGTGGGCAAACTGTCGCAATGTAGACCTTCAAGGCACGGCCGGCTCGGATGCTCCGAACCGAGTATAGCATTTCATTCGTCCGCAAACGAATCCAAATACGGCCGTATTTTGTCCAACAAGCTTCGCAGGAGGCGACCGAGGCAGCCGAGGCAGCGTTTATGCTGTGACTGTGATCGTGGCTGAGAGATCCCATGCTGGGATCATGTCGATCACGGACTAAAAAGTGAGGGCAATTGCAACCGAATCACCGATTTCCCGCGCACAATTCACCCCTTGAGGACGATGGGATTGGCGATTGGCGCTTCCGAATGCTTGAATGCCACGGAGGGACTTAACCTTATTCTCAGAAAATATCTTTCTTTGGGGAGTTGTGTCCTCCGACCGTCCGCACACGTCCTCAGCTATGTCGTCACACCCATCAAGATTTCTTCGGACGCCAAGATATACGAGTTTAGTGCTGATGACTGGATCAATCGACGCGTTCGAGGGCCCGTAACGTTCAAGATCCGTTCCCGCAGCGCCCGGGAACGCCCCAATCAGATGTGACGGGAATTCGGTCAATCGTTCTTTGTCCGTCTTTGGTTGAGGAAGCTAAGAGCGGAGGTTAGGGGGCCACCCACCGAGCTGATCATGACGACGTAACCCTCATAATGAGTAATGTTTAATTTAGATAATAATGATGGAGACCGCCTGCAGAGTGTTTTTATCATCCAAACAGCAAAATCACTACCACAATGGCTGAGTTGAGTTCGCACAGCGAAGGCTTGATGCACAAACCAACTGAAAGCCAACAAGATCTGTCAAACCCCCAAAGCGGTGGGCTCCCCACATCCGCTTCCGGACAACAAACACCTGCAGCTGGAATCGTCCGAACGTCTTCGGGCCGCGAGACATATTTTCCTGATGGACATTCTCATGAAAGGCAAGGATTCCGCTCAACTCACTCCTACACGAAGAACGGGCAGCAATCAGAGCCCGCAATGTCAAGCCAAGGGGCAGGACTCTTCACTAGTCACGATGGACAACAAGCACAGGCGCAGAATGATGATTATTCACAGTCAAGAGAGGAGGAAGTACAATTAGAGCCAGTCGAAAGGAGGGACTCTTCAAGCTCTTCCAGTTCCTCATATACCCGCTATGGATCCAACGGCCAATATCGCGAGAAGAAGCGATTGGACTCTTCAGAAGCGGAAGCGGAAGCAGATAATATCAACCAACCTCCACTCGAACGACGGGTCACGCATGCCGAGATTGATGATGAAGGCAGACGTGAGCTGTCGCGGATCTTCACGACAACATCCCAAAAGATAGCGCGGCAAATCAGTATCGCACAACCAGGTGATCCAACTGTGGATCCAAACAGCGATCTGTTCAATCTTCCAAAGTTTCTGAAAACTTTCAGGCATCAGTTAGAGGGTGAAGGCATCGAAGTGAAGAGAGTCTCGGTGGTCTACAGGAATCTGAACGTCTACGGTTCCGGCAAGGCACTGCAGCTACAAAAGACGGTCGCGGACATCTTCATGGCACCCTTCCGCGCCCGCGAGTACCTTAATTTCGGCAAGAAAGATCGCAAACAAATTTTACATTCCTTTGACGGCATAATAAAGGCCGGGGAGATGTGCGTCGTCTTAGGCCGCCCAGGAAGTGGTTGCAGTACGCTGTTGAAAGCGTTAACTGGTGAACTTCATGGGCTGGAGACCGACGGGGATGGAATCCACTACAACGGTATCCCGCAACGGAAGATGATCAAAGAATTCAAGGGCGAGACGGTGTATAACCAGGAAGTCGACAAGCACTTCCCCCACTTGACCGTTGGACAAACACTGGAATTTGCTGCGGCAGTTCGAACTCCATCCAAACGCCCAGGAGGGGCGTCTCGTGAGGAGTTCTCCCAGTTCCTGGCAAAAGTTGTCATGGCAGTCCTTGGACTCTCGCACACCTATAACACCAAAGTTGGTAATGATTTTGTCCGAGGCGTGTCTGGCGGCGAAAGAAAACGTGTTTCGGTAGCAGAGATGATGCTAGCGGGTTCTCCATTAGCAGCATGGGATAACTCCACGCGAGGTCTCGATTCAGCAACCGCCCTAAAATTCGTCAAAGCTCTGCGAGTGGGCTCAGATATGAGGGGTAGTGCTGCCGCCGTTGCAATCTACCAAGCTAGTCAGAGCGTCTATGAATGCTTCGACAAAGCTGCGGTTCTTTACGAGGGTCGCCAGATCTACTTCGGACCAGCTGGCCTAGCCAAAAGCTTCTTCGAGCGGCAAGGATGGTATTGTCCACCACGCCAGACCACTGGCGACTTCTTGACAGCCGTTACGAACCCCCAGGAGCGCCAGCCGAGAATGGGTATGGAGAACCAGGTTCCGCGCACTCCTGAAGATTTCGAGAGGTACTGGCGCGCCTCGCCCGAATACCGGAATCTACAAGAAGAAATCAAGGACTTTGAAGAGGAATTCCCCGTCAACGAGCATGCCACACTCGATCAATTAAGAAGACAGAAGAACTACGTCCAGGCCAAACACGCTCGCCCGAAGTCGCCCTACCTCATAAGTGTTCCTATGCAGGTCAAACTGCTTACGAAGCGTGCTTACCAGCGTATATGGGGTGACGTTGCTTCGACTGCTACTCAAGCAAGTCTCAACCTCATCATCGCTCTCATCGTCGGTTCAATGTACTACGGCCACTCCGAAGGCTCATCTTCATTCCAAGCAAGAGGAGCCATCCTCTTTCTGGCCATCCTCTTCAACGCACTTACCTCCATCGGCGAAATCTCTGGTCTCTACTCGCAACGACCGATCGTCGAGAAACACAACTCCTACGCTTTCTACCACCCTTCTGCTGAAGCTATCGCTGGTATCGTCGCGGATATACCCGTCAAGTTTCTCCAGGCCGTCGTGTTCAACATTGTGTTGTATTTCTTGGCACAGTTGCGCTACACGGCTGGGCAATTCTTCCTGTTCTTTGTTGTTACGTATATGGCTACGTTCGTTATGGCTGCTATCTTTCGGACTACGGCTGCTGTTACGAAAACGGCGTCCCAGGCTATGGCTGGTGCGGGTGTTTTGGTGCTCGTCCTTGTCATCTACACTGGCTTCGTTATTCGGATTCCGGAGATGCCTGTCTACTTTGGTTGGCTACGATGGATAAATCCTATTTTCTATTCGTTTGAGATACTCTTAGCGAATGAGTTCCACGGAGTTGATTTTCCATGCGACAGCTTCGTTCCCCAGGGTCCAGGATACTCCCAAGATGGCACGGCCTTCATCTGCAACACGCAAGGTGCAGTCGCTGGTCAGACATTTGTTTCTGGCGACAGTTTCATTGAAGTCTCGTACCAGTACAAATGGTCACATGTATGGCGGAACTTCGGCATCTTATGGGCATTCCTGATCTTCTTCATGCTGACGTACTTCGTTGCTGTTGAGATCAACTCTTCTACCTCGAACACCGCAGAGCAACTCGTCTTCCAGCGCGGTCATGTTCCTGCATATATGCAGAAAGGTGGAAAACGTTCTTCCGATGAGGAGACTGACGGCGCGGCTAAGCCAGGAGAACACGAAGGAGCTGGTGATGTCAGCGCTATCGAGGAACAGAAGGGTGTATTCACCTGGAGGGATGTTGTCTACGATATTGAAATCAAGGGCGAGCCCAGGCGTCTCCTCGATCACGTCTCGGGATATGTCAAACCGGGTACTATGACTGCTCTCATGGGCGTTAGCGGTGCTGGTAAGACAACATTACTCGACGCGCTGGCTCAGCGAACCACGATGGGCGTCATCACCGGTGACATGTTCGTGAACGGCGCACCGCTAGACCCGGCGTTCCAACGCTCCACGGGCTATGTTCAGCAACAGTAAGTCTAGCATGATACCGGTTCTTTTTGGGCAATACCTAATAATAACAGGGATTTGCATCTCGAGACATCTACCGTGCGGGAAGCGCTCCGCTTTAGTGCTATGCTACGCCAGCCAAAATCCGTTAGCAAGCAAGAGAAGTACGAGTATGTCGAAGAGGTCATTAAGATGTTAAACATGAGCGACTTTGCCAATGCTGTCGTTGGTGTCCCCGGCGAAGGCCTTAATGTGGAACAGCGCAAGCTTTTGACTATAGGCGTTGAGTTAGCAGCAAAGCCGAAGCTTCTACTCTTCCTTGATGAGCCCACATCGGGTCTCGATAGTCAGGTATGTATCCTCCTGGAGGCTCCATTGCCTTTTGCAGTTTAGTCTTTGCAGGCAAAGTGGCACTGGAGACCTATTCCCTTACAAGATGTTTTTGCTAACCATCACGTAGTCTTCTTGGTCCATCATCTCATTCCTCCGCAAGCTTGCTTCAGCTGGCCAAGCAATTCTCTGCACCATCCATCAGCCAAGTGCTATTCTATTCCAAGAGTTCGACAGACTTCTATTCCTCGCCCGTGGGGGCAAGACAGGTAAGTAGCAAAGTGTACAAACCGCATATGAACCATACTGACTCCAACTTTAGTCTACTTTGGAGAACTCGGCGAGAACTCCCAAACACTCCTTCACTACTTCGAGAACAACGGCGCTCGCAAATGTGGCGAGGACGAAAACCCCGCCGAATACATGCTGGAGATTGTCAATCAGGGCAATAACGAAAACGGACTGGACTGGTTCGACGTCTGGAAAGGCAGCGAGCAGGCCAGAGACGTACAGCGCCAGATCGACGCCATTCACGAAGAAAAGCAGCACGAGCAACTCGACATGGCCAAAGAGACTGGCGGCGGCGAATTTGCCATGTCGCTATCCGCACAGATCTGGGAATGCACATACCGGGCTTTTCAACAATACTGGAGAATGCCTTCCTACGTTATCGCGAAAATGGGTCTCTGCACCGTCGCCGGCTTATTCATTGGATTTTCCTTTTTCCAAGCAAATTCCACGCAAGCAGGCATGCAGACAATCATCTTCTCCGTCTTCATGCTAACAACCATCTTCTCCTCGCTGGTGCAACAAATCCAGCCCCTCTTCATCACCCAACGCTCCCTCTACGAATCGCGCGAGAGACCTTCAAAAGCATACTCCTGGGTCGCATTCATGATCGCCAACGTCATCGTTGAATTACCCTACGGCATTTTCGCTGGAATACTCACATTCGGCTCATTCTACTACCCCGTCGTTGGCGCATCGCAAGCCTCCAGCCGTCAAGGCCTTGTCCTCCTGTTCTGCATCCAACTCCTCATCTACACATCCACCTTCGCAGACATGACCGTCGCCGCGCTGCCCAACGCCGAAACAGCCTCAGGCGTCGTCTCGCTCCTCACACTCATGTCCATCCTCTTCAACGGCGTTATGCAGCCTGCAAGCCAACTCCCAGGCTTCTGGCTCTTCATGTACCGCGCCTCGCCCTTCACATATTGGGTTGGCGGCGTGGTGTCGACCATGCTAGCTGGCCGACCAGTCCAGTGCTCCAATTCAGAAGTTAACATCTTCGACCCGCCTGCTGGCCAGACGTGCGGTGCTTACCTCGAAACGTATGCCTCCATGGCTGGCGGCATGATTCAGAACCCCGACGCTACGTCCGCATGCCACTACTGCTCGCTCACTAATGCGGACCAATTCCTCGCCGGTAGCTCCATCTACTACAGTGAGCGATGGAGAAACTTCGGGTTGGTGTTTGTGTTTATCGTGTTCAATGTTTTCATCGCAGTGTTGACGTACTATCTTTTCCGTGTGGCGAATCTAAGTTCGCTGACGGGCAAGTTGCGCAAGGGAAAGAAGGGCACTAAGACTGAGAAGGGCTCTGATAAGATCGTTGATGGTGCTGCGGCAGTTGCGCAGCAGGGTGGACATCCTGGGAATAGGAGTGGGGAGAAGGATGCTGGGTTTGCTTAATATGGTTGGGTAGGGTTTACTAGGGACATGGGAGGTCGAAAAGTTTACAAAGTGGCGTTATAAGTTGTATGAGTAGCATCCATTGGGTTGGATTATCTTGATTGCCAGCTTTAATATACGAAGGGGCTCGTATCTTTTGGGTACTGGCTGCAGCCCCGCGCCTACATCAACATCACTAATTTAGAGCTAAAGTACACTATCGCCACCACACCTACTAATCAGGCTATCTTGTGTCGTAGAGTCGCAATTGCTGTGTGTTAAAGGAGGCTCGCAGTGAAAAAAATACGAGCTTCTTCGTAGAACTGTACCTTTGCCTTCAAGCGAGGGATACTTCAGCCTCTGTTCATAAAACATGTCGCTTTCGTCACTCGGGAACCTTTCGCCCTAGGCAAAATCTGACGGCGAAGGGGATCTCATATAGCGGTACATTAATCTCAGTTCATTGGCACAGAAGCAAGAGCGTCGTTGTGGATCAAGTGTAGGCGGAACATCGAGATGCTAAAAATGTCATTGGTCTCCTTACAGACCTGCCTTACAGAACTACGTAATTGTACATGTCTATCATGTGCCGAGTGCACGGGGTATCAAAGAAACGTGACCAAGGTCGTCTATATGCTCGCTTGACATAAGGAAAAAGCGTTGGTGGTATGCGATATGTGGCATTAGCTTTGCGTTGTGTACAGATGTAGCTGCTCATGCATCTGCGCGGAGTTTCGAAACTGTTGAGGCGGATGCTGAGGCATCATGTGCTGCTGAGGATGTTGTGGATGTTGTGGGATATGTTGCTGAGTTTGACGCATGCCCATGGCGGCAACGGGACTCTGCATCGCAAAGTCTGTATTCATGTCGGGTGTGCCTTGGCTCATGTGTGATGACGACCTCGAATGTGTAGAACTGTTTCTTGAGCTACCTAGTCGATTCCCAATCTTTTGCAGTGGCTTGGATATAATTTGACCAAATGAAGGGCGCTCATAGTACTGAGACTCCTCAAATTGAGGTGCGGCGTCGAAATAACTTGGGTAACACCATCCTAGTGGGTTGGCCGGAGGTTTTGGTTGTTCGACATAATCGTTGTGTTGTAGATGATCCTGCTGTTCATGGTCCATGATAGGCGTGTGGGAATGAGGAACGGTCATGGCTTGTGTACTTATTGCTGGCGGTAGATCAGGTATCGCTGGCTGCGCTACGTCTAGGAAGTCGCCAGGGTCAACGTCCATGTAACTGATGCGACGACTGGTAGTATCGACGGCTGGTGATGGCGGCTCAATGAATGGCGAGGATCCACAATCGTAGTCTGGAACGTGAGACATATTGTTGATGATCCGAAGTAATGCAGCGTTGATGGTTGCGAGTCGTGTTTGGGAAAGTTGTGGATTGGAGTTTCCAATGAGGATGTGCATGCGCTGCTCACGCGACAGCTTGTCGACATGCGGTACTGAGTCTCTACTCGGAGTGACAAAGCCAACTGGCAATTGCTGGTGTACTGGGTCCAGCGGGATGTCAGCACGTAGACTCAGGGCAGTAATGAGCACTTCCTCCCGACTCGGTCTGAGATCGCAGCATTGCAGCTTCTGTCGAAGAATCCTCGAGTTGTCCGGGCACCAGCTGATCTGCGAACGACTTTCTCGCAATCTCTCATCCAAGCAAGCGACCAGCTCTTTCCAAGTATCGTGCAGCGCTTCCTGTCGTATGAGGTTGCGGATCACGTTGGAGTACTTCCACTGATCAAATGTTGCGCCATTCTTCATGTGCTTTGCTACGTGGTCACATCGCTCGTCCCACCCAATGCTAACCTCTTTACACTTATCGAACCCACAGCCGAACACTCGTCGCGGGAGAAGGGTGATGCCGATGTCCGTAAGAGACGGTAAGGGTCGCCCGGAATGGTAGCGCTGATGATGTTTTATGAAGTCTTTCTGGCGGTCGAAAATGCGGTTGCAACCATTCACTATACAGGGCCAATCCTCCCCAGTTTCGTGCATCCTCATTTCGTGTTTCTTCCAGTCAGACTTCGCTTTGAAAGTCTTCTGCGACTTTTGCTCTGCACAATACGTGCAAAACATGTACGGCTCGCCCGATTGGCTTTGCGACTTGTCGTCCGGGAAAAGAATGGGTGATGCAACGCTAATGTCGTCCGTTGGTGTGAAACTTGGTTCAACCTTCAGATCGAGTGGACTGCTAACCTCTGAAGAAGGGGTCAGAACAGCAGGCACTGGCCGCGTTGGATCAAGTCCAGCTGGATACGAACGCGGCTCAGCTCGTCTCATTCTTGACCGTGAGGAAGTCGACGAAGCAATGGATGGAGCCATGTCGCTGCTCCCAGTGGCCGATGAGAAGGTGGATGCGATCGAAAGCCGAGATCGCCATGATGATCCTGATGAAGATGTTGTGTTGGAGCCAGACGAAGTTGACATGAACGACGAAGCAACGGAATTACGACCTAACCCTTGTAAGCTTGTTTAAATCCGAGAAGTGCTGGTAGACCTACGTGACTCAAGTGCTTGCGAAAACATCCTCTGAATTAGATGCGGAGGGTGTCTTGCCAGTAAAGCCTCAATGTGTCGCATGGACTCCTCCGGGATGTCTAGATTATCCTCCATCTTGGCGAGGTTGCCCGAGGGTTTAACTGGAAGCGCAAAGCTGACGGACTCTTAACATGCCGACGAGACCCCTCATGCGAACACCAGCGACTGAAAACGACCGCAGAACGAGAGTACGCAACGCAAGGGAAGGGGAGGAAGGATATCCAGGCGTCGCAACGAATTTAGGGGCGAAGGAGCGGATGAACGTCTGTCCAGGCAGGCATCAGCTGCGGTTGGTGCGACAGGTTGTTATACAAGTGGGATCACCTCATACAAGATTGCATGCGCAGCGGGGAGCGCGGGATAGGAAGTGTTCTGGAAAAGTCGTGGAAGCCGTGGAAGACGACTAAAATTGAGTGCAAGCCGCAGGAGCGCTCGAGCACACTGTCGACATGACCACCACCCTGGCTTCCACCTGAAAGTTGGGGCAAGGCTGAGGATCCTACCGCCTGCCAAGTGGTAGCGCGTTTGATCCGCTCAAGGTCGCGTAACGCTGAGGGAAAGGATACAACGGTTTATGAAAAATTAGGTTTGAAGGCCAGACAGTGCGCAGGATTTTGAGCGCCGCAGGCGGTATAAAGCTTTCGATTTCACTGTTCGGAGACCCTCGTCTGGGGGCTTGCCAACGCTGCGTGTCCAAGCGACGCGATGATTCGCACAGGCCACTGGTGAGAAGGGCAATAACCTATCATAGCCGCGTAACCGCACATTCGCAGCGGACGATTCGGCGTGCATGCCCCTTACAGGGCATGGCGTTGTTGGTACCTGGATGACGCACTGGAGGATACTTCTCGAAGCGTGCTGGCGCCGTGATGAGTGACATGCTGCGGGCCATGACCGAAGCAGTCACTTTGGGCGTCCTGCCGAGAATCGGCCATGCCTGGCTCGAGGAACCTGTTCACCAAGCCTGATCGTGCTGCGGCTGTCGTGAACAGGTGGAGGCCGCTCTGGTAATCTGGTAGGGGCAATCAGAAGCAGAGATCCACGCCCGCTACGGGAAAGTTGAGACTGTGGCTGGCAAATAGCGGTGCTGACAGCAGCAGCACAGGCCAACTGCATAGGGCGTAGGAATTGGCAAATGACCGTCATAAACACCCTGCTCCACCCTTCTCGAATTCGTCATCCTAGGAACGCGCGACGCAACTGGAGGATCATCGTATTACCGACTCGTGCACTGTACAAAGGTACCTGGGTACACACTAGTGTAAGAGGAAATGTAAGGAGGCGGAAAGGCTCCGGAAGGGGAAGGAGTGGGCCGGTTAAATGCGTAGTCTCGCGATAAGAATCTCAGCCATCGCCTTCCGCTGCTTCGAATAAGGACAATGATGCTGCTGTAATCAAAAGCGTAATTGAGCGTGTCGCGTTGGAGTCGCTGAGCAATGTCAAGGCCGCGTGCTGCTTCATGGAAGCGGCTGTGCTACCAGTGTTCAATTGAAGCCAGCAGAAGACCGGTATGAACGAAGCTGAGGCATCGGCCGAGCTCAGCAAACGAAGCAACAAGCATGGAGAAAGTAAGCGAAGGGTGGAGCTGTTTGAGTGAAGTGTGCAACGGTGCTGACTCGATGGTTGACTCGATAGTTGATAGGCTGACGTCACGTGTTCAACTCCGCCGCTACTGTAGCAAGTCACACCCATACGCCGACTTCGCATTACTTCTATTGAAATTGTGGATACCAGCTATGCCTCTCACCTTACTCGAAAATTCTAGCCAGTAACGAGGAAGTAATTAAAACAGCCTGGGTGCCGATGGATGGCTTTCCCCACCGGTAACCCTAACCGTTCAGTTGGAGGCGTGCGCGAAGGCATGGTACGTCTCATTGCCGCATCCTAAGCTTTCAAGTTGAAACGACTACAGTCACTGTACCTAAGCGAGGAGTAGTTGTGGTGGCGAGATGTAAAAGTCTGAGATTGTGCCTCGGATGTTCAAGTCCAAGTGGTCTAGTCCTTGAAAAGTTCGACGGGAATCACGTAACACTTTGGGAATACGACATCTAGTTATCCCCGATCTCTTGGATAACGTACTCCTGATCAGTCATCGTAGAGTATAGGCAAATATTGGAACCTGTGTTAGTCGACACGGTTCTGGAAACTATGTCTGGACATGATATGTCAATGAAGGGCGTAGCTACGATTCTTAGATTCTCTAATTATTAAGAATCCCCTTTAGAAAAGGATACCTCGCAGAACAGATCTAGTGTGGCGCGTCTAGCGCATTCCTCTCATAGAGATAGCGAAACGACTCCATCGCCTTCTTCACTCTGTGCATTGTCGCAAGCGGACTCAAACATATCAACAGCACCAACCATCCAGCTAGCGTCGGCAGCGTATAATGCAATCTGTTCACGCCACCTGACGTTACAATTGTAATGAAAGTCTAGTACCAATGCAAACCTGGAAAGAAATTGTTGATACGGTACCATTGATGCAAAATCATCGGAGAGCCCAAGGCGGCAGTGACATTGAAGATGATCCAAGACAAGACCATGAACGGCACGAACGCTGCGGGTAGAAATCCCGTAACTGCCCAGCAGGCAAAGAACATCTTCGCGTCCATCTTGTACTCGCCGCGGTATGCGGATGTCCAGCCAGCAGAGCAGAGACTGCTAAACACGGGCCATACTGTATTTGCAAAAAGTCGGGCGAGAATGTGGGTCTTGAGATTATATGCGGCATAGAGGTGCATGCCATTACAGATGCCGTTCCACACCATGATGAAGAAGGATTGCATCAAGACGGGCAGTACCACTCCGAGCGTGTTGACGAAGGGTTTGCCGTCAATGCTAATGAAGCTTTGTGATGCTGCGCTGGTGCTGATGGGCTGTGCTAGGGCGACGAGGGCGTTTACAGCGGCGGTTGTGTTTGCAAAGTTTCCATCCAAGACGCGTCGTCAGATGAACTGGTTGGAGAAAATCGCGGCCGCGGTAGATACAGTAGTCATAGTAGATGATTGGATTCCTGCAACATATAAGGTATAGTATCGAGCCGTCATCAGATAGTAAGTGTAGACCTTGCTGGCATCATAGGAGGTTGCAGGGCCATTCAGTGCTTCTTCAAAGCGTTTCGATGCTCCAGACTGGACGACAATTGCGGTCCAGTACTTCCCATCGAAGACGTCATGCCCGATATGCTGCGGATCTGAATGCGAAACATCGACATTGACATAGGTGGATACCCGTAGGACGCGTTGTTCAGTATTACCGCTTGTCGTAGGGCACTGCCAAGGTCGCCGCCGTCAAAGTTCGCCAAAGCAACTCTCGCTCCTTTCATGAATCGACCTAGGTGGAGGAAAAGACCGTATATATGGCTCAAATCGATCCAGAATACGGCCACGATCAAGATTGCAACCGGAAGAAGAGCCTTCAGCATGTTAATGACGGATACTTGTGGCTGTTCTGTGCGCGCCCTCTTCAATTCGACTGAATGTTCTTCACCAGTGGTCAAAAGGCCTGTACCCACATATGGGCCTCGCATTGTATTTTCCATTGTCGCGAACCTGGAACAGCCGTGGTATCGAGATCGTAAGGGTTGTGTTGCCGTCTTGTTGAACAGAGATGGCAGCTGGAACCTTTGATATTGAAGAACTCGTGCAGAGCTAAGACTTCACTGATGTACTAATCCGAAGCTACTGTTAAAAATGAGGTCCACTATGGACGAACATTGTCAAACTGCAGCAACTTGTCCTGATCAGTGCTATACCAAGGACACCTACCATGCGATGTTGCTTTGTGGATAAGGTCGGCATCTATGTATACCGCGCCGGTATAGGTCCGTCATTACCGGCAATTCCTAGCTAGTTACGCCGTCCTAGACGCATACGCTCACTGTTGTATAAAACAAAACAATCAAGATGCAGTGAACCGTGAGGGTGAACAAAAAGGGGTCACCGGGGCGAATAACAACCAAACTCAATTCTCGAACCGCCGCGGTTCAAAGACCGTGGAAATATCATTCATCTGACTCATCCGTCTGAACGACTCTGGTTACATGCTGCCAGCAGACTCGAGCTGAAGTTTCGCACATCGGAACAAGGGGGAGGACAGCTTCCCGAGATTATGAGATTGAAGTCGGAAGCTCGGAGGTTACGGTTCGCCCGAGCTCCACCCAAACCGCGCTCCTTGGGTCGCGGAAAGTGTTCCTTCTCACAAGATGACAGCACATTTAAAGGGCTATACGAAAGGGAGAGGTGACTCTCATATCTATCGTGAGATCAATAAGCCTTAAGACTCTGTTCCCTCAACTTCAGCTTTACATCCAGTCACTGCCCAACAACAGTGAAAGACTCCTGAACCTTTAAGTCTCGGCTACTGAGTCCAACCCAGATCGTAAATTGACCCTCTGGGATTACCCATTGCTGGCTTACGATATCCCAATAACTCAGATCCCTTCGCATCAGCTCAAATCTAACGGTCTGCGACTCGCCATGCTTAAGATATACCTTCTCAAAGCCACGTAGCTGACGGATTGGCGTACCAGCGGGCGCTGATGAGGGGAGTCCGACATACAATTGTGGGACAGCGGCTCCTGCTACATCTCCAGTGTTGGAAACAGAGACGCTGACATTGTAGATAGGAGCCCAAAGTGCCGGGTTACCGCCAGGTTGAATCGGGAGATCTTCTGGGAAAGACGTGATATTGCTCTCGATGGGTGAGCTCTGCAAGTCTGAAATCTCGAAGGTGGTGTATGAGAGGCCGAAACCAAACTCGTAGCGCACACTGATGTTATGAGCATCGAAGTATCGATAGTCGATCTCGAGCTTCTCGTCAAACCATGATTGCCAGTCATCATAGCCTGTCGTATTGATCGCTGTCGTTGGTGGAGCGTTGTAATCAGTGCCGTTCAATGCGATGGTGTAAGGCAAATGACCGCTGGGGTTGACATCGCCATAGAGTACGTCAACCAAAGAGTTGCCGCTTTCTTGTCCTGGGTAGTGGGCGGCTAGAATAGCTGTAACATTGGGATGTTCGGACCAGGGAAGTGTGTTGACGCCGGAAGAGTGAGTGACAACAACCGTGTTGTTGCACGCCGCCGCAACTGCCTCGACCACACCGTTTCCATTGAGGTCCACAGAGAGATGAGCGCGGTCCTCTCCTTCCTGGGCCCAGGTCTTTAACATAACAATGCAAACATCAGGAACGGTGCGCGGAATCAACAGATCGCTGACGTTGGAGTTCGCAATCAAGGTGTTATTGAGCCAGAAGTGGACGAGCCCGCCATCTTGAGTAGCACGGTCCTGAATTGCTCGTAGAGGAGTTATAAGGTAGCTGAATTGGCCAGTACCGGAGCCACCGCCGGCAGCCAGGGTCCCGTATTCGTAGTTGACCTGGTTGAGAACGCTGCTTTGTGTGGGATCACTGGCATCGTTGCCAAAGACAGCAATATTTTTGGGAGACTGGAGCGGGAGGGCGCCGTTTTTATTCTTCAGAAGAACGCTACCGGCGGCACCATGCTTGCGGATGAGCGCGCCATGGTCACTACGAACATCGCGGCTCTGTTGCCCGGTCAGGTTGAACTCACGGGTCCAAGTATTCCGGGGCGAGAACGTGTTGAGATCTGCCGTCGAAGGATCGACGGTGGGGAAGTCCTGGTCTTGCCCCAGGTGGAAATAGGGGGTCATGATGCGGATAATCATATCATCGACGCGAGCGACATCGAGCGTTCCGTTATTGACTGCAAGCGTAACATTTCCACCGAAGAAAGATGGGAGCCCGAAGTTTGTGCCATAGGGACCAAGTCCACCGGGCATATTCATGTCTAGACCAGCTTCGATCGCGGCCACACCAGCGTGTGTTGCGCCCCAGTCGGAGACTACGTATCCTTGGAAGCCAAGCTCAGTCTTGAGCAGACTGTTCTGGCTTTTGCTATTCTGGCAGCCGTGCGACCCGTTCAACCTTTGATACGAGCACATGAATGAAGCCGCCTTTGCCTTGACCGCATTAGCGAATGGCCACATGTAAAGTTCATGAATCGTGCGATCGTCGATATTAGATGACAATGCGCCCTCAAGCTTGGTAGTCGTGACATTGGTGTCATAGACGGGGTTCCGTTGAATCTCCTGTTCGTTTCCGATCCAGTGCTTTGCGCAAGCTTGCACGCCAGCGTCCTGGTGGCCATTGATCGTCAATTCCATGGCCACGCCGCTAAGGTATGGATCAGAGCTGAAGCCTTCCCAGTTACGGCCGGCATATGCAGAGCGACCAAGAGGTCCTGCAACGGGACCAAGCGCAACATGCGCGCCCTTGGCTTTGAACTCCTGACCCATGGCTAACCCACGCTCATACATGATATCTTTATCCCAGGTTGCGCCAGCTGTTATGTACGTTAGGAGAATACAAAGGCACACTAGAAAGCACACTGGATGCCCATAAAGTATTGAAGTAAATCAGGCTTACCTGAGACACCTGCGGAGAATACGCTCGCGTAGTCCGCGACGCGTATAGCAAGAGGTCCATCTTGGAGACATAGACCGCTGAAGCCAAGACGAGGGATAGCTACAATATTGCCAACACAGGGTCCTGCTTGGCCGGTAACCATGTCTGCTTTCTCCTCAATCGTGAGCTGAGCTACAAAGGCCTTTGCCTTCTCAAGAGCATCTTTCCATCCTCCTATGCCGGTGATGTTTGCTTCTTGTGATTAGTATTTGGATACCGACATATATGACAAGATTAAGACAAAGACATACGCGAGGGATAGACAGGCGGCGAGGAGCCGTATTCTGTTAAGATGACAGTGTCCAGAGGTTGTACGTACTGAAACGCATCTTCATCCCGTCCACCGCCACTAAAGTCCTGGGCATGGACTGCACTTAGCAGCGCGGAGCCCGAAAGCAAGACGGACAGGAAAGAGGAGGCCATGTTGGTTTGTGAATAATGTTCGAAGAGCCGAAACGGTGGATAACAATTAGAGCCGCCATACTGAGCTTTATATGCCCTGCTCTTGCATTTTCCTAGGGCATCTGGGTCGGCAATTGCCTTCCAAATTTTTGCTGAGGTTCCATATTGACAGGGTTGATGCTTCCGCTACCGAAGTTTGCCCGTCGATTGCGGAGTGGAGGTCCCATGGGGCTTGCGACGTCATCCTGGTGAGCGGAGAAGCATCGCCAAGGCAGCCATCCAAATCTTGCGTGCGCCTCGTCGGATTAGTTGTGGAGTGTTTGTACTTCTTAGTGGTAGGAATGATTCGTGGTATCCTCCTTAGCTGGGTGGTAGGATCAATAGACTGCGGGATATCCGCGCTCTATTCCAAATGCGTGGGAAGTTTGGGAATGTGACAATATCACCGGGCAGTGAACCGACGTGTATCTACACACAATCTTCAGTACTTCAAATTCAAGCGTTGTACCCATATCAAGATCTCGAATATCCAGGCAAAGGGATAACGCACACATCGTCACGACTCAACTGAGCAGAGAAATAAAGCTCACTATGACAATGTAGCTTTCGGCATCCGACAGCCAACTCGCCAAAGCGGGGGCACATTGAGCGTTGAGCAGCCGAAGTAACATGCCGGACACCATACCGATACCGCAACGAGGCTCATGGTCGAAAGAGATTTACATCTAGAGCAAGCGTCGGCGGTAGAGATGACATTGGAAGAACGTTAGACCTCGAAGCGGAAGGCTGCCGCCGCTTCTCCAGTGTCATCGAGGGCGATCGGTCCGATGCTCCACTCAGAAATTCCCGGGCATGCAAGTGCAAGTTTCCCCACAGGCATTTTGGCCGAAGTTTGGCCATGAGATGGGCGGGGATCGTCGGGTCAACAGTTCAGGATGAGGGAATTCGTTCGGTGGTGTTCGCGACGAGACGACCTGACGTAGGTGCCACTGCCGAGGTTCGGTCGTGCAATATGAAATGCCCGAAGTCGATCATGAAACGCTCGCACGTAAGGATTGGTTACATTCAACAAAGCTTCCTGTATGCACACACTACTGTAGGCGTTTTGCGCTCGGATATACATACTATGTATGATGTTCTCCACCGTCTGTACCGAGGCCAAGTTCCCTGGGTTACTTTGGTGTAATCCCAAGTGTCTACATGACAAACGTGCACAAGAAATCATACCCGTAGTCTACCACAAATTCTCTGAATCAAATCGAGCCTTCGTATAACAGATATGCATGTATACAGAAACCTATCAGATCTATTCTTGGTCATCCTTTGTTACCAGAATGAAGAATGGTGTTTCACTCAACTGTCAAGTCTCGGTCCCAGTACTTCTAGTATTCAATATAGCGTAGAAACCGGCATGGCTCCTTACTCTGTCTCTATTGGTATCATCCAGCAGACTGCTTCGAGATCAAACACGTGAGGCAGCACATGGGCAAAAAGAGCAAGCGTTACGCAGTGAACACAAATAAAAACATGCTTGGGGTGGCGTGCGGACCATAGCGCTGGGGGCGGTCGCGAGGCAAAATGTGAATTAAAGATCACGGAGTTCAAACGGCAGTGAACGCATAAAGAACATAGCCACGGAGAAGTCGATAATACAATCGTGCAATCGAATTCACTGATTCCATTCAAAACACATCAACATCTCTAAGTGCACTGACTATAGTACTCCCCATTAGGCGTGCACGTCGACCCACTCTCACAAATCGTACATCCCGTGTACGTCTTGCCACCACACTGTCCGTACTTCTTCACCGCCGTGCAACTCGGCTGTGTGGGCTTCGGTGCCGCACTAGTAACCAGTGTCGTGGGAACTGGCTCTGGCGCAGGAGTGGGATCCGCACCAGGAGCAGGAGCATTGCCCGTGCCGTCCCACACAGCTGGGCCCGGGATGGGATAAGTAGTTGCCTTCATGGCTTCGGGAGAGTCGATGTTGAAGGCGACGCCTGGGTCAGTGGCGCTATAAGCTCCGGGGAAGGAGACGAGAACGGAGGATGGGGGAGCGACGGAGCCAGATCCAGTAACGATGAATTGGGCGCATTCCGGGTAGACTAGAATATATTAGTCGGAGCTAACTTAGATGTAGAGGTCTTTGGGGTCTCGAACATTGTGGGTTGTCCGCTTGATGCAGAGCGAGCAACTCATGTCGGATGAGATATTCTCCTGGTGCCAGAGTGGCTGGGATAGTGACAGTCGCCTCAAGAGTATCTACAATAGCGTCTCCTGCCCAAATGCCGGCGTTCTGAGTACCAGATACTAGACCTTGATGGTAGATCTTGACTGTGTAAAGCAGATTAGCAAATCACCCTTGAGTAAAGATGTGTTTGAACGTACACCAGACCTTGCCAGCTCCATCCCAGCTGTTGCAGCCCGCGCTAGGACACTTGGCCATATAGACCATTACAGCTGCGGGCCGATGCGTCCATTGTTTCCAGTGAGCCTTTAGCTTCTCGCCTGCAGCAATGGTACCTGACACGCCGGTACCGAGAGCACCAGCATTGTTGCAGCGGATATTGACGGTCTGTAATTCGTCAGTGTTCAAGACCTCGTCTTCATTTGAGGGGCTCATACCGAGAGGTCCTTGATCAAGAGCGGGTCGTAGGACGAATACTGCCGTTGTAAACTTTTCTGGCCGGATGCAGAGTTATATGGTGACCATCTAAACTACGTTAGACCTTCTGAGATTCAAAAATTTCCTCAGAGCATTTACCCTTCGTAGACTGTGGTGCCCACGGTATATATATCTACGCCACCATGCGCAGTGACAGTCGCAAGTAGCGAAGCAGCAGCGGTGAATGCTGTAGAGAACTTCATGTTGGCTCTTGACTCAGTAGTTATACAAGATTGGAAAATAAACTTGAAATAATGGCGCGTAACGGATATCAAACGTCTTGTATGGAGCGGGAGGCGGTCATTGATATACTGTCCATCCACCCCTGAGAATCTTCTAGGTGCATCACGCGTGACGACTCCGGATATTATCGCACTTCGAGATGCCAAATTTCCACTTCTAAGTCACATCAAAGTCTGCACATCTCTGTTCCATGCTGGATCGGTTGCAGCCGTACGGTGCCCCGGATTCTGGACATGTGTATAGGCCTGTGCGACCGGGCCAGTATAAAACCAGATGCATACGTACCAAAGAACATCCAATAGCGACGCGATGTTTGACTGGATAGCGTCGGCGATATGGTTGATCCGACGGAGGAGGTGGCCGTTATGAAGGTTTATAGATGAAATTGGCAGGGATGTAAATAGCCGGAGCACATGATCCGCAGGGAAATTGGCAACGTGCCCATCACCCCAATGCTCGCTATATGAGGTGTGGGTCGTCGATACTGGAGAGAAATCTTGGTGGAAGACTTGTGGTGCTTAGTAGATTGATTAGCAAGGACATCAATGCTTGAAGTTTCCAAAGTCGCGGTTAACGGTTGGGCATCTTGGCCATTCGAGAGTCACTTAACCAAGGACTGGCTTCTGGAAGGAAAATTGTCGTAGTTGGCCCTTAGACAGGTTAATACCCCTTTCAGGCTTGAACATAACAGCCACCGGGGACATTGCATGAAGGCGCTCGCTTACGCAGAGAATTATCGCAGTTCATCCCGTCGCCACCTCTTCGAATGCACGACTTTCTCATCATCCCTGCTTTTTGCGGAGAAGCCCTGTTCAACCACAGGCCAAGGACGATGTTGGACACGAGAAAACCTGGGTGAAGTCCTTGGCTCTGTTAGTTCGCGTACGTGTCCCCGGATTTGGCTGGTGTTTGTACTACGAAAGCCTCGAACAGAAATTAGGGTTTCGCCTAAAGAGACGTCGCTGATCACGGTCGGTTTCCTGTTCGCCTGTGGATATAACGGCGCGGGCCAAGAAATGAGAGTTGGGTGAGACTCGGAGCTAACATGGTCGCTTGACTTGAGAATAAATTGTTCAATAGTGCAATGCACTGATGCCCATCGCGAGAAGGATACTGTGGGGAAGGGCGACTTGATATCGTATATTGACTGGAAGATTGACGAACGACGTCCTGATACGACTAAACCGGGTTTTGATAATGCAAGCTGACGCACTTCTGGTCCTGCAGCGAATACAGCAGTGAGCCTCTGGTGCATCATACTGCGGACTTTCACCGTGGGCTGCGGACAACCTAATATATATCAAGTAGATTTGCGAGGCAGGGTCGTGGGAAGAAGTAAGCAGTGTCTCGACCTCAGGAATTGAGGAAGCACACTAGATGACTAACCAAAGCGTCCTCCACTACGCTCTACTATTACTTCTCGGGTAGGCGTGGCACACGTTGCAAGAATAAGCAATCAAATTCGCAGAGAGAGAAATACTTTTGTTCACTGCTTGGTCCCGCTAACCTTTCCTTGAATGCCGATAAATACACGATGTGGCGCATAAATTGCCGGTAGCTATCCGTGATCCAGCTCCATGTTGCTGGGAAGAATGCATGTAATGATGAAGGAAACTAAAGGAAATTAAAGGAAGAAAAGAATAACAAAACCGTATTGACGCCATTAATCAGCCTTACGTGCAATCACTCGATGGCCGCACCATGCCATAGTGTACCGATGCGGAAAAGATGGTAATTTTAGTCGTGAAGTCATGGATATCCAGGACCAGTTAACAAATTTAGCGCCTGACTCTCTAGCTCACGCTCTCTTGGCGTTTTAGCGGGTTGTTTCTCGTATCGAGCGCGCATCATGCACTCTCACTTGAGGTACCGTTCGGGATCGCGCGATTGAAGAGTAACTAAGAAGTCATAAAAGTCCTTCCTCCAATCCACGCACTGAAGATACTCCCACCAAAGGCGTAGGGCTGGCGGATCATCCGCGTCGGCCTGCAACAGTTAGCAATAGTTCTCTGACATGCTTTGCGCTGCTCGATGTACGGTCAACTTACACGCTCGAATGCTTGCATGATGAAATCCTCTTTAATCATAGATACCCTCATGTTGGCCTCGCGCTCCCATTCACGAAGCTCCTCGATGTACTTCTTGACGTCCTTGGTCATCTTCTCATGGAGTGCAACTTCCTCTACGGAGTTGACAGTTGCTTCGTCGTCCAAAGCGGTATAGAGGCGTCCTTCGTACTCAGGTTTCTTGAAGAAGTGTTTCTTGAGCTCGTCAGTGACCCAACCCTCTCGACAGGTCGTAGTGAGCTCGGAAGCCCAGTACTCCTTCACGTGCTGCGGAACCTGAGCCATCATTGTATCGTAGTCAAGCTTATCGGACCAGCGCGTTTGAGAATAGTTGCCGAAATAGACGTAGCGGTTGTCAACCATAATGAACATCGGCACATTCTCGTATGAGTTGGAGCCCTCCTCCACCAGGTCGCCAAATTCCTCCTCGGGTGCCTTGTTGAAAAACGCGGTTAGTTTAGCACCGTGCTCGCCTGGCTGCTTGGGCAGGAATGGTTCAGTGCTCGGATCAAGAAGGTAGTATGTGCGATCCTTCAAGATGCATGGGCCGCGCCCTGTAATGAACCTCAGTCCTGGAGACCAAGTCACGCCATCGAAAGTGTTGTGAATGAAGTCAGGGTGGAAAGTAACGATGTTTTCGACAGGAATCTTTGCAAGGACATCAGAAGGAAGCTTGGGTAGTGTAGTCAGATATCGAGGCTTCCAATCTTCATTCATGGAGAGCTCCTTGATGTTGGAAGTCAGGCCGGCCTCAATGACGGTGGTTGGAGACGCCGGAGGACTTGGCATAGCTGCGGGTATCTTCTGCTCTCGGAAGACGTAATCAACTGGGCCATCAGTGACAAGGCGACTGTTTGGCGAAATGTCCACGGTTTGCTCTTGAGTCCTGCAAAGTCATTAGAATCGAACGTAGCGTCTCAAGACGGATGTCTCCACGCAACCATTTGACTCACCCATTTATCATGCCATTCTCGGCGTTTCTGGCGCCTCGCAAGTGGGGAGGCAGTGACTTCAAGGCGGTTCCGTTGCTTGCGACACTTGAAGACTTCAAGTGCTGAGATACACTGCCGTTCAACGTGGAACTGCCCGTATCGTTCGCCTTTCGCATGTCAGCACCACCATCGACTGAGTTTTGAACCTCGCTTCCGAGCATTTCAAGCTCCGACTTGAATTGCATGGCGTTCTGATGGGACTTGGTGAGGTCCACTTCCTGGAAAGGGCCAACGCTCACTGGCCAGCCACCTTTCTTCAGCTTGTTGACTGAGGAGGAGAGGTCGTGGCACAGCTCTTTAAGAGTATCGACATCGCCACGTAGGGTCGCGTACTCCTCCTCCAAGTTGAAGACGCGGGCTTCAAGGTATGGGGAGGGAGGAGCGCTCACCATGTTGGACAAGCCGTTCTGCGGCTGTTTCTTGTTGTTGCGGCCTAAAGGAGCAAAATCGTCGGCAGTAGGGTTAAAGCAATGTCCGTTCATGAAAGGTAATACAGAGCGGCCACAGAGATTTGGGTCACGGCTGGACGCTCAAGCTGCTCTGGTTGTACCGAAGGCAAGTCAGCGATCGATAGATGGGGAGGACGAAAGATTTGAGCTGCGAGTTTATTAGCTCTGAAAAGCTAAGGTCTGTGTGCGTTAGGCTACATACCTTAAAATCAATGGTCCCTGTGATAGCCAAGGCAGAACACGAAGTGAGAGAGGTTTGGAGCGCTGTACCAAGTTGACCGAGCACAAGGCGTAGGAACAGCTGCCACTCTGGCGTAGTGTACTGAGTAGAAGAAGATTGTTTGAGATAATGAGAAGCGTGGTGCAGTGATGCGGAAAGAACGGTTGGAGTGTAGGAAGACTGGTTTATATAGACGAAAGAAGCGAATTTCGCTGCTGCGGGCCCAGAAGCGGTGGGGTAGATCCGCCTTTACGTTATGATGGAGGTGAGAGAGCTGGAGAGGATGAAGTGGCTGTCAGTGTAGGAGGTAAAGTTCAGCGTGATCAAATGCTTATGCCAGGTCAATCTGACAAGGTCACATAAGTTACTCAGCTAGTCCTTGATAGGTACTGCGGGTAGCTTAAAGGTCTTAGAAAAGTAGTATGGAAGGAGTCTGAAGCGCCAATTTATATTATTTTAGCGCCACAGATTGTGTGCCTTCATAATCGGGTTTGAATGGACTTAGACTTGTCCATAGGTAACTCGGCATCTTGAATGCATCGTGCGTGTAGCTTAATGAATTCCTGACAGATTTCAGTCCTGTATCGAGAGATTCGCTCAGCTGTCTTCCTTCCCATGGTATCTGCTCGGAGAGAACGTGTCGCATCTTGCCTGGCAAGCGGATCATTCATACCTCTAAGCTTCAACAACCGAAACCCATCTCTTTTGGATACGTACCTGTAGCTGATTAGTGTTCTCCAGATCCGCGTACCGAGTTGCGTTGTCAAGCAAGACCGTGATCGGGCTAACTGCAAGATACGGGCGGGGATTCGGCTCGATCGGACGGGCTCGAAACTTTCTGAGTAGTGCCGAGAGGTGGCTTCGTGTCTTCGCAACCCTCTCATCATCACTTTCTGTGAGGTTGACTAGACTTCCGAAGTTGTCCATTTGTGCCCTCTGTCTTCAAGCTCTCAACCCCCACTCTGATACTGGCCATGGTTCGGCGAGAATTTCCGACGTCGCTCTTACGGTCTTCTCCCCGACAGAACGGTGACCATCATGCAGCTGGTCGATTCGTGCACAAGCAAACAGGGCAATGGCCTGAAGATGTGAAGATGTTCACATTCTTCTGAAGCTCTGACACAGAGATCAAAATTACTACGATGGTATCCGCCGTAAATATGCAGTAGTGGTAAAACTGCTACCAGATAAGCCACCGGCACTTTCGACGTCCAGAGCGATCAAGCCGGCGCAGAGTTCTCGCAAGCATGAAGACTACCAACTGCGGGCAGCTTGTAAACGATTGCTATCGAAAGCCTGGTGGAGGGGATGTGCGATGCCGGCTTGACTTGATTTAAGGTTCAGGAGACGGGCTTAACGATGTTGTCCTGCAGGAACGATTTGGTCTCTGGCTCAGACGGGGATGGCGCGAGACCCTGCGCGCGGAAAGCGCGAACGAGACGTCACAAAATCTTGGCGTGAATCTCCTCACCGAATCCTCTCACGGTTCAGCAGTTCAATACTCGAGCAACGCATGTTCAAGACTCATCGACACCTTAAAACACTCCGCAGACCTCATATGCGGTTCCAGCATCCTTCTTGTCCCTGTGATTAGACAGATCCGCCCTCAAAATGCCTCCTAAACGCAATCCTGAAGATCCGCCCCAAAATCTCAAGGAGAAGCTACAAAGTCTTCAAAGTACAAATGCTCGCGGCCGTCGCAATGGTGGCGCGAACACTATGAACGGAAGCAACTTGAAAGAAGTAGACAATGCTTCTACCAACAGTGGTCAGACCTCCAACGACCTGAGTTCGTCTAATGTAAGTAGTGCAACTGGAGTTTCATTCAGCCCATAGTATCCCACAGCCCTTCAAGCACCGGCAACTAGTGAGAATTATACTGACAAGAACTTTCTTCCTATAGATCAAATGGTCTTCACAAGAGGCCTCTGTCCTGCGGAGTTACCGACGAGCCTACCGCCTCGACACACCATCAGCTTTCAAAAACCCTCTCAGCCATGTCGTTCTCAGCCAAGGCATCGGCCGCTTCTCACCTACAATGGCACGCCCTAAGCCAAAACGGCGGGTACATAAGGATCAGCTTGCCCTAGCAGTGAGGAAGAACTTCAATGCACTCGGTGTCACCGAGAGCGACGTCATTGTGGACTGGCTATACAAGTCGAAACACCAAGGTATGCCGTCCGTGAAGGTTACCCCGAGTACAACATACTGAATTAGGTCGTAGACAAAGAATTCCGAGTCCGATTCGCACCACAACGGAAATGATACCGAGTCGAGTCTTCGCATACCTTCGCTGCACTTTCGGCGTTCTTCAACGATACCCCAGATTTGGCATGATAGCCAACCACCACTATACATTATGGAGCATGAGCATTGGTCAGGAGTTCTGGATATTGGATATATTTTGGCTTGGGATTAGTCCTGCCCCGGGTGAGGAAGGGCTGGACATACTTTAGCAGTTATGGGAAGAGAAATTCAGTCTTCGCATCCATTGCAGGATGATGGCATGTCAAAGATTTAAAGCTTATGATACCGTCACATAATGAACATCTGGTAACTCGTATCGTGCACTGCACGCCTGCAGTGCGCTTTTTGGTGTTCACGAAGGTTTGATCTCCCGTGCGCCTGCCTTGTGGGACTCGTTTTCACTCACAAAAAAGGATGCGACTACATCCCTTGGCGCGAACACACTTGAAACTACCTCATCATTTCATTTGAACGTAGATTACACGCAGGATTGAGGTTTGTTGAAGCGCGTGAGTCTCGAGAATATGCTAGAAGACGCGCCGCGTGCCGAGGATCGGGTAACCTCCCGCACGTCATTGGCCGCATGTCGAACCCTGCTAAAAAGTTGAACTTGAGACCATCGACATCGCTCTTCGTGGACACAGCATTTGCGCAACACACCATCACCACATTCGTTCACCCATTATCCCTGAATCATCAATATGAGTTTGGCTGGTCCGTTGCCGCTCAAAGCGGTGGCTCCCGCACGCATCGTATCTGCATCCAGCCGGCAGTTCCAAAGACGAAGGTTCTCTCAAGCCTCAAGCTCGCAATCCAAAAGACCATCTATCGTGCCGAGGAAACAGCAGCAGAATGTACCATCAATACGGGTAAGTGTTGTTCCCTCTCCCTCCTCGATCTGAATAGAGCACTGATATGGTATACGAAGTTCTTCCATGCATCTCCAACCACATATGCAATGGCCGACCCATACAAGACCCTTGGCGTCGATAAGAGTGCCTCCGCTGCCGACATAAAGAAGGCCTACTATGGCCTGGCCAAAAAATACCACCCGGACACAAACAAGGATGCCGGCGCAAAAGAGAAGTTCGCCGCTGCACAATCCGCGTACGAAGTCCTCTCGGACGCAGAGAAGAAGAAGGCATTCGACTCGTATGGCGCGGCTGCCTTCGATCAAAACGGTGGCTTTAATCCAGGAGCAGGTGCTGGCGGCCCAGGAGGAAACCCATTCGGAGGAGGATTTGGCGGGTTCGGAGGCTTCGGTGGTGCACAGGGAGCAGGAGGCTTTCAGGGCGGATTTCAAGACATCAATTTCGAGGACCTCTTCGGAGCATTTACAGGAGGACGTAGAGGAAGAGGAGGTGGAGGAAGGAGAAACCCGTTCCAAGAAGAGATCCTGGTTGGCGACAACATCGAAGTGCAAACAAACATCTCATTTCTGGATGCTGCAAAGGGCGTTAAGAAGGATATACACATCACACCTATGGTCGAGTGCGGGACTTGTAGTGGCAGTGGAATGAAGAAGGGAGCAAAGAGAGCGGAGTGCCAGAGCTGTGGTGGAACCGGTCAGAGGATAACGAGCATGGGAGGCTTCCACATGAGTGCGACCTGTTCGTCTTGCGGTGGATCTGGATTCGCGATACCGAGAGGCTCCTCATGCAACACCTGCGGTGGCGACGGCGCGGTCAAGGAACGCAAAACGATTACGATCGATATCCCCGGCGGCGTGGAAGATGGCATGAGGTTGCGGGTCAGTGGCGAAGGAGACGCGCCGCTTACTGGGCAGGCAATGTCCTCTGGAACGATACGCGGCCAGAAGGGAGACCTTTATGTGCTCATCCGAGTAGCAACTGATTCGAAATTCAAGCGCAACGGCTCCGACATCCTCCACACAGCGACTATCCCCCTCACTACCGCCGTACTTGGAGGCGAAATCAAGGTACCGACACTAGACGGCGAAGTCATGGTCAAGGTTCCTACAGGTTCAGGGACCGGCGATCGAGTCACACTCTCAGGCATGGGCATGAAGATCCTGTCGTCTGGACGACGAAGCGGCAAGGGTGACCTGAAGGTTGAATTCAAGGTGGCAATGCCGAAGTACTTGAGTGTCAATCAGCGGACGATTCTCGAGATGCTGGCTGATGAGATGGGCGATAAGCATGCAAAACGTGTCATCAACCCAGGCAAGATGAAGGCAGAGCAGCAGAATACAGAGAAGAAGAAGGTCGATGAAGCGTTGTCAGATGCTCATCAAAACGAGGGCTTTCTGAAGAGTGCATGGCATAATATCACAGGACAGCACAAGCATTTGAACCAGGACGAACAGGCGAAAGCAGACGAGAAGAAGGATGACGAGGAACCGAAAAAGGGGTCTGGTTCAGCGTGAGAATAATCAAACCGGTCCTCATAGGTACTGTACAACACGGAGACTGGCGTATTAGCGGGCACTTGCTTGAATGGAAGACGACTCGTAAGCATTTTTGGCGTTATTAGCACTGTTGGATTGGACGTGTATAGAAGTATAGTACTTGGAACATGCCTCTCGACTCAGGCCTGTATATTAGCAGATTTGATCAGACAAGACTGTACCATTCTGTTCTGTTTACCATGACGTTGACTCCCTTTGGCGCTTGCCAATTTCTCTCCCTATCGATTGCATCGCTGCGTCAATATACTGAGCGCTTAGCCAGCGCCATGCCGCGGTCTCTAAGGCATCTAACTGGCCGGCGCGAGCCGCACGCCTGGGATCACCCACGACGTTTCCCCAATATCTAGCGACGGTGTGACCATCAACATGGAGTCGCATATCGATAGCGGTGTGAACCTGATAGCGCGTAGCCATGAGGATTGGTGATTGCAGGGCGTCAAGTGTAGACGCAGAGGCTCTGGGTGTTGCTTATGCATGGTGCCTTGCAGTCGAACGGGCACCTGTGCCCCGCCCGTCTCCAACTCCAACTCCAGCACTAGCCTCAAGTTATCGTCTTCACCACCACAATATAAGCTTTGCTGTGCCGCAGGTATCTCTACCCAGGGTCCGGATCTGTACATGCCACATGCAGCGTCCCGAACCGCGCATACTAAGGTGAACAAGCACTCGACAACGCAGCGCTGCAACGTCATCCCACTTGTGCATACCCATGCCTTCGACGCGATCCTCGACAGCGTGACCGCTCTATTGCTGCCCGAAGCCATTGCTGCACTAAGCGGAAACCACGTTGGCAAGAAGATAGTCCCATACTCAGCTCCAGGTTTGCAACAAACCGCTGCTACGGCCAGCAGCCAGCAGAGCTCCGCGCATCGTCGCCTGCGCAACGCCTGACCGCTCAACGCACCACCGAGACCAAGCCTCGCCGCAGCCATACCTCTTCAAAAAGCCCGCCCAGTGGCGGCCTACTCAGAGTTGCCCACCATGACGACACAAATACCCATGATATCGGTACCGCTGAAGCAGACCAACGAGATTGATTGGGTAGCACCGCTGAAGAGCTACATACGCTCAACATACGGCGATGACCCAGAGCGGTACTCAGAAGAATGTGGTACTTTAAATCGACTGCGACAGGACATGCGAGGCGCGGGCAAGGATAGTGCAGCTGGAAGGGACTTGCTCTATAGATACTATGGGCAGCTGGAGTTGTTGGACTTGAGGTTTCCAGTCGACGAGAACCATATCAAGATTAGCTTCACATGGTACGTCTCTGAAAACTATAACTACCGGGGGTTAAGAGGCAGAGGATCAGGAAGGCACTAGGCAGCGGAGGACTAGAACGAGCTGACCAAACACAGGTTCGACGCCTTCACACACAAACCCACCGCCCAGTACTCCCTCGCATACGAGAAAGCCTCCATCATCTTCAACATTTCTGCTGTTCTGTCCTGTCATGCCGCGCACCAGAACCGCCATGAAGATGTTGGCCTTAAAACGTCATACCACTCGTTCCAAGCCTCAGCCGGCATGTTCACATATATAAATGAGAACTTCCTACATGCGCCATCCACAGATCTGAGTCGAGAGACGGTCAAAACGCTGATAGCGATCATGCTGGCACAAGCGCAAGAAGTCTTTCTAGAAAAGCAGATCGCAGATGGGAAGAAAGTTGGCTTGCTTGCCAAATTAGCAAGCCAGGCTGCGTTCCTGTATACCCAAGCTACGGAGGGTGCGCAAGAGAATGTCACGAATGCAGTTTTCGAAAAGGTCTGGCTTTTGGTTTGCCAGGTGAGTACCTCGACACATAGCAAGTAGGCCTGATATTGATTGGGTTACAGATCAAATCACACTACATGGCCTCCTTAGCACAGTACTACCAAGCATTAGCAGACGACGACGCGAACTCGCATGGTGTAGCAATTTGTAGGCTACAAGTTGCGGAAGCCCACGCCAAAGACGCAAATCGCGCTGCGAACGCTTTCCCATCCAACACACCAGCGAACTCGAATTTGGCGTCAGAAACTGGAATCACATTGGCTGAGATGACGAAGAAGCATCTAGCGAATGTTCAAGAGAAGCTAGCGGAGTTGTCAAAAGACAATGACTTCATCTACCACCAAGGTGTCCCGAACGAAGCAGCACTAACGCCAGTTCCGAAGCTACCAGCAGCGAAAGCGATACCTGTCAGTGAACTATACCAAGGACAAGATATTCAGAGAATCATCGGCCCAGACATTTTTCAGAAGATTGTGCCGCTAGCTGTAACCGAGTCTGCGAGTTTATATGACGAGGAAAAAGCGAAGCTGATACGAGCCGAGAGCGAGCGTGTCGAGGTCGCAAACGATGAGATGGCAGCAAGTCTAGACTACTTGAAACTTCCGGATAGTCTCAATGTGCTGAGAGGAGGCATGGATCAGGATATGATGGTCGATGATGACTTCCGACAGTGGTGCGAGGAGTTGGCGGGCCATCAACCCTTCACCACGGCTTTTGACCAGCTCAACAGTGACAAAGCAGAGATCACAACCATGCTCGATGCGAGTATGAAGCAGCTTGACATGGAAGAGAGTGTTTGCGAAAAGATGCGGTCAAAGTATGGAGCTGAATGGACCCAGCAGCCCAGCTCACGCTTAACGGCTACCTTGCGAAGCGACATTAGGAACTATCGAGGCGCGATCGACGAGGCGAGCACAAGCGACGCACAGCTGTATAGCACCTTCCGACAGTGCGAGGCGGACTTTGACGAGATGCGATCAGCTGGCGAGACGGATGAGGCAGATGTGCTATACTCGAGAGCTATGGTTAAAGCAGGCGCAACGAAAGGCAAGAGCCCAAGGCCGGCAGAAGGTAACCTTATCGATGATGATATCGATGAGGGCCCAACTGTTGCAGATCAAATCGGAGCTGTTGAGGATTTGCTACGGAAGCTGAACCTTGTTAAGAAGGAAAGGACGCAGATACTGAAGGACCTCAAAGACAAGGTATGTGTTTCTTGCGTTCCATAAGCTGTACAGGAGGCTGACATTCTTAGGTGCACTCTGATGACATCTCTAACGTCCTCATCCTCAACAAGAAAGCCATCGCAAACCAGGAATCACAACTGTTCAAGGCTGAGCTCGAGAAGTTCCGCCCGCACCAAAACCGTGTCTTACAAGCCAACCACAAACAAGCATCACTTCTGAAGGAGCTAACACGCACGTATTCGGATCTGCTGAAGGATAAGCGCGTGCGATCCGAACAGAGCAAATACGAGGCCTTTTCGAGGCAGAGAAACACAGTCATGACGAAGTATAGAAGAGTGTACCAAAGTTTTAACGATTTAGTTGCTGGTCTTCTCCGCGCTCAAAGCTTCTACTCCGAGATGAAGGACACTGTTTCAAGTTTGCAGAAAAATGTCGAGACTTTCGTCAACAACAGACGGTCGGAAGGCGGGCAGCTGCTCTCAAAGATTGAGCAGAGCAAGTCACAGGGCGCAGATCAAGAACAACAACGTCTAAAGGATCTCATGGACCGTATGTCCATGGACCCCTCTAGTTCACCAGTGTCACAGGGTGGAGCCCGCAAAAAGAGTGTACCGCCACCACTGTCTTCAACGCCTGGCTATTCTGCATCGTCCGGTCCTGGCCACCCAGCGTACAACCCGGCGGCCTCACCACCCGTAACACCGCGGTACCCAATAACCACAGCTCCAGGACAACAGAACTACATGTCGCCACAGCAATCATTCGGCGGTTCCTCGAATGGCTATCAGCAGCCCCCACCACCACGACGAGATAGCTATCAACAGTATCCGCAACAACACCAACATCAGTCCTCACATTCGTCGGTATACAACCCAGCCATACATAATCAATACAACCCCGTATCGCCTCCCGCACATCAGCAGTTCTTCTCACCACCGCCCCCGCAACATCAACAGCAGCAGCAGCCGTGGGGTCAGCCTCCGAGTCAACAGCAATGGGGTGGGACACCGCAACCTAGCTTACCTCAGGGTTATGTACCTCCTCCACCGCCGCCGGGGCCACCGCCGAACCAAAATGTGGATTATAGTCATTTCTCTCAGGGAGGATATCCGAATGGGCCTGGAGGTTATGCTAGTGCACAACGACAAGGAGGTCAAGGTGGACAGCAGGGAGGGCAACAGGGCACGAACGATCCTTGGGCAGGTTTGAGTGGATGGAAATGAGAAGGTCTATGAAAGTCCAAGCCTGAGCCGACGCATCTACAGATGATTAATTTGTCTACCTTAGAAGTTTGGTTGCAGAATGAGCATCTTCGTACCTGTTTTGCTTAACGCGACAGAGGGACCATTTAGTATTAAAGCAAGTCATGGAAGCAGATCGTAAGGGTAGTGGAAGTATAGGTGTAGATATTGGGCCATGCATATATGCACATCTTGAACTTGACATGCTTTGCTAATACATGCTCAATGTGCTGAATCCTTTGTTCGTCTCTTCCCACCCTCTTTTTCTCAGTCGACCAACAACCTCCCCAATTCTATGGGACCTCCCACTCGGCATATCAATCCTCTGCTTTAGCGTTTCTCATGATCCACGTCCAGATCTGATACCCAATACCCCTAAACCTCTCAATTCTAAGAGATCAGCTAAGACGCGCAAATACCAGGAGAAACATCAAGGCTGAAATTCGCCCTCATGCTCAATCAGGTGAAAACTATACCCCATCAAGCGCTAGCGCCCCCAACTTAGGCGACAACACCACGACTCCAGCTATGAATCACACACCCAACGCTCTCTCAAACACATCTACACATTCTTGAAAAAAAAAAAGGTTTTCACCTTCCTCCCCAATCTCCACCTAAATCTCAACCCCACCCCTTACACCCCGGCAACCCACATCTCCTCAACTCCCCAATGTCAGACTCCACCCGCCCCAAAGTCGGCGTGGGCGTCATCATCCACGACTCCACCGGCTCCATCCTAATGGGCGAGCGTGTCTCGTCGCACGGCACGGGCTCGCTGCAATGTCCCGGCGGGCACCTGGAGCACGGGGAGTCGTTTGCGGACACGGCAGTGCGCGAGGTGCTCGAAGAGACGGGGCTGGAGGTAGGGAATGTGAAGTTTGTGACGGCGACGAATGATGTGTTTGAGGACGAGGGGAAGCATTATGTTACTGTTTTTGTGGAGTGTGGGATTGTGGGGGCGGAGAAGGTTGCGAGGGTAAGTTACTCGGGGGAGTGGGTTTTTCTTTGTTGTTGTCGTCTGTCTGGATGTGTTCCTTGATCTGTCGGTCTGTGAACAGCATATTTTCTTCTCTTTCTTTCTATCCTTTTGTTTGTGGAATCAGAAGGTATGTATATACCACCCACAAGACTCCGCTAACTCTATTTCCCCTCGCTCACAGGCCCTCGAGCCACATAAATGCGCATCCTGGTCCTGGATCCCATGGAGTCAGATGTGGGCGTGGGCCAAAGCGCAGGCCCAAGCTGAGGACGAGGGCAAACCAGTTGAACGGAAGATGTTTCTGCCGCTGGTGAATCTTTACAGGGAGTACCCTGAGCTGGAGCATTTCTTGCCAAAGGGGAGATCTGTGCAGGGGGAACGCAAAGGGAGTAATCAGGAGGAGATCAGTGGGTGGGCATCGAGGCATTGGTAGGAGTGTAATGAGATAGATGAAAGATTGTTGCGATATCTCATTCATACATTGGGAAATGTAGGAGTAGATGTTTGTTAGGTTACTCGCTCGTTCAGACATATGTCCTTTAGACAGTCCCGTCCTTCCACCCTTGTATCTCGTCCAAAGTCAACACATACTCGTCGTTGTACACCCTCTTCAGCAGATCCAGCGAGTTCCACGACCCACCGCTGATATAGTCTCCTGACCAGACGCAGAAATACACCCAATCCGCCTGGTAAGCTTGTAACTGGCTCGGCTCCATCACGCTCCCAATTTCCGTTGCGGCAATGATCTTTGTGTCGTTGGTGAGAGTGAGGAGGTTATTGTATGTCGCACTGATAGGTCCATGATCGCCCTGCGTGTATGTATCCGCGGATACGATGTCAACTACATCGTCGCCAGGGTACCTGAGAAACGTAAGCACACGGTTAGTAAACATTTCACATGTATGTTGTAGATAGATGGCCAACTCACCATGCAGGCGCAACAGAATTCCACACCCAGATCAGGTTATTCAAACCATGTTGAACAGTCAGACGCTCGTATAGAATATGCCAGAGCTTCTTGGCCGGCTCAGGTCCTTTGGCACCCCACCAGAACCACGCTCCCTCCGCTTCATGCAGCGGTCTCCACAGTACCGGTACACCCGCGTCCTGCAATTTCTTCAGCTGGACGGCAATGGTGTCAATATCCTTCATCAGCAGAGTGTAATTTGCGTTCGTTGTATCTGCCAGCGCAGTCTCGATGTTGAAGTCCGTAGCAGCTGTGTAAAACCCAGACCACCACCTCTGCTCTTCAGTGTCGTATAAACCAGTTGGCGCTCCCCAATGCCAAACAAAGGTAACAATGCCGCCTTTCTGTGCAAACGCAAGGGCTTTATCAACGTCTGTAGACGACGCACCGCGCGAGATTCGCGATTCAGTGTAGTCCATTAGATCGACGCCTAGGATCGCGGGCGTCTTGCCCACATTTGTAGTCACCCAGTCTAGACTAGCTTGGTCTTGCTGACCGCTGAGGATATTCTTACCATATATACTACCCAGGTACTTCAACAGGGCTTTAGCATCAGCGTTGGCGTTCTTGTTTACTGGTGTTGTGGTGATTTGGTGTGGAGCACGTTGGGCAGAAGGGGAGAGCGTGATGGCGTCAATGAGATACCAGCCCCAGTTGTTTTGGATCTCGATGGTGTTGGAGCCAGCGTTGAGGAGCACTTGGCCTGCTGGGACGGTGGTCCATGCTGTTGTTGCGGGAAGAGAGACTTGCGAGCCACCGGCGTTGTTGAGAACAACCTGGGTGTATTTGTCACCGTATGGGCCATTGTAGATTATGGAGAGGTCGTAGAGAGCTGAAGAGTTGACGTTGATCGCAAAGGTGATTTTATCCGCGGACTCATCGAAGCCTTCAACATAGCCAGAGCCTGCCAATGGTTAGTCTGACGTCTCGATGAAGTCGAGCTTGGCAGAGATATCGCACCAGTATACCCGGCGACGGAGGTACCGACGGTGACACCAGAAAGTGCTGCAGACTCAGCTTGAAGTGTAGTAGTTTGGGCGGTTGCGAACCCAAAAAGGGCCGCTAGCGCGATGCCTGTCTTGAACATCTTGCCAATTGTATGTTAGAGCCTTCATCAACAGCCATTATACAATGTCGCACAGTGTACATATATACGGCTGAGCCTATCCTTGCTCACTCGAATTAAATTCTCGAAGACGCCAAACCCCCGGAATACCGGAGCCGTGTCTCCACACGCTTGCGGTACTTCATTAACCACGGAGCATTGGCAAGCGGCGACTGTGGGGAAAGCATATTTGGAAGCTCTGGAAGTATTCTAGAAGGAGGAGTTACCCGGGTTTTGACTATGTGTGTGACACTAGTGTTAATATAGGTAAATGAAGGGACGAGATGGCAGGGGTGCAGAGTCCCACCAATCGTGAATATTGAGGCTTGGCCTCAGTGACTGGGGGATAATTACAACAGGCTAGTAGTAGCAGTGCTTTTTTGAGAGTCTGCATGTGATCAGATGATCCTTTGACGCAAAGGAAATACTACATTCGGAGCTTTGCACATTGTTGGTACCTTCTACCTCCGATTCTCATTCGGTTCCTCGCGTCTTTTGTCCGCCTGCTTAACCTGACTTAATAAGCTGGACGATATCATCGACCTCCTTCGGCGTGGGCGTCAAATTCTCGATTCCCTCTTTTGTGATCAATATGTTGTCTGTAGCAAGTCAGAATCTCGTCTTTTTCAAACCCCATCTCATCACGAATGGATGCACTTACCTTC
Source organism: Phoma sp. ATCC 74077 (assembly GCA_033682645.1). Lineage (NCBI taxonomy): Eukaryota > Fungi > Ascomycota > Dothideomycetes > Pleosporales > Didymellaceae > Phoma > Phoma sp. ATCC 74077. The sequence continues at coordinate 710,011 of JAWDJC010000016.1, read as the reverse complement.
GATCCTTACACCTCCTACGCTCCAATACTTCTCCAGCACCTTCTCATCAATGAATTGGCTTTGCTTTTCATCCTTCAGATAAGGGTCAATGATGAATTTGCAAAAGTAAATGCCGGGCTCCACGGTAATCACACTCCTCTCCGGCAGCGTGCCCCTCACCCTCAGATACCTGAACATACTATCCTTGTCCGCATAGTTTGCGTTGCCTCCTGTATCATGAGTATCCATTCCGAGATAATGTCCCAGCCCATGTGGGAAGAACGCAACGCTCGTCCTTGCTTTGAAAATGGCATCTGCATCACCTTTCAGGATCCCGATCTTGAGTAGGCCTTCGATTGCAATCTTGTGTGCAAGCTCGTGGACAGAGTCCCAGAGCACACCGGCCTTCAGAGCGGCGATGCATTGGTGTTGCATATCCAGTACTATCTCATAGATCGCCAGGCTCTCTTCGTTGAAGGACCCCTTGATTGGAAATGTACGCGTGATGTCCGATGCATAGCAGTCCACTTCGCACCCAGCGTCAAGGAGAAGGAGATTCTGGTTCGAAATCGGGGCGGCATTGTTGACATAGTGTAGTGTCGCGCCGTGTTCGCCTGCGGCGACGATGGAGTGGTAGGCCTGGTTCTTGGCGTTACGCTCTACGCAGGCCTTCAGGAAGACGGCCTCGAGTTCACATTCATTTTTTGCTTTCGCAGCAGCTTTCATGACGGCCACATGCGCTGCCGTGGAGATTGCGTTGGCTTTGCGGATGAGTGCAACTTCATAATCGGTCTTTTCAACGCGGCAGTACTCGATGGCGGGTTTCAGCTGACTGAGCTCCTTCTCTTTATAGGATAGGAACGTGATGTGGTCTGAGACTTGCTCTGGAATGGCGTAGATGGTCGATTGCGCAGACTCGGATGTGCTGGCCAAGTGGGAGTTGACATCCTTGGTGGTCTTACAGTCGTCAATGTCATACTTCGCCTTTGCTTCCTCAGGGCTCATGGGAAGTCCAGACCAGATGACCTCGTCAGGTTCCACTGGAGGAATGAAGAGAGTCAACTTGTCCTTGGCTATTTCATAAGTGAGATATGAATCTGGTAGTTCGCAGCCACTGAGGTAGAAGAAGTACCGCCGTTGTCTGTGCCAAGAGACGTTAGCTATTGAATGTGACATTGATTCATTCATCTGTTTCGTACCGGAAAGGTGCCTCTGAATCATTGTCCTAGTCCTCTTATCAGCTTCTATTACGATATCGCGCAGCAAATCTCCTCTGCACAGCCAGACATTGCATACCTCGTTCAACTTCTGCTTCTGCGCCTCCAGGTATATCGTTCCTTGCTTGTCACCGCCCTTCTCAACAATCCACTTTGCAACTTTCCTCGCGTGTTCTTTGGCCGGGTACTTGCCCTTCAAAACATCTTCGTAGTTCTCGGCGATGGCCATGTTGATGCTATACCAGCTTCTCCTCTCCGCGATAAAGGTGTGATTGGGAGTTATTCCACGAACGCAACGAACAAGCTGGGGTAGTCGGCTAGTACGGAGGGCGAATGAGGGCGAGCGAAGAGTAAGGTTTAAAAAGGCACGCATGAGAGCTTCGAGAAGCTGTTGCTGAAGACCGAGTACGAGTCGGGCAGGTGGGGCGGTGGGGTGAAGATGAGGCTGACATGTGCGGGTAGCCGCGGTTTTACGACCCATCAATCTTATGTGGAAGGTGCACAGCTGTTCACAGCATAGAGGGCTGAGCAGTAGCATTGCAACAGGTAGATGCAAATCATACTTCTGCGTCGACCTTCAAATGAGCCACAAACTGGCCAGATCTTGATACTACATAAGGTTGTGTCTACCCTTCCAGTCCAGTGCCTTTCATGTGCGACGCCAGCGAACTCCTCAAAGCCCAAACGCCTTCATCATGTTATTGTTTAGTGATAAATTCCCAGTACGCTAGCGTGAAATCGAAGGATTAAGAAAAGCTGAATATCTAGTCCTTCCACCGATTGAGGAACTTCTGCATATCGTCTGTTGGGTTGGGCGCCGGAGCGACCTGAAAGCAGTATTAGCATATTCGTTCACACAATGTGCAGGGCACACCAGAGCAAGAAGTCCAGGCAGCTATTCTGCTACTTACCGTGTTCTCCATACTGCTAACAGAGTACGTTTGACTCTGAGTAAGCGTCGTTTGGACCTTCGGAATCGGCAATCTTGTTGTCGCAATCTCCACACTGCTCGTTGGGTACAATGGCTTCGTATTCTTAGCCGTGATCTTCGTCGGTGGCACAGGCTGCATCGGCGCATATCTCGTTAGACCGGTCTGCATCGTATACTCAACGTCGTAGTCGCCGGCCGCAGGATCAGCAGCCCCAGGTTTATCGGGATCGACGGTATTGTCCTCGGTGTCGGGGCCACTTGTACCAGAGATGCCTGCGAGGCCAGTCTTGATGGTGGCGGGGAAGGCACCCGACATGCCTGAGTAGGAGAAGCGGTCTGAGTAGGTGATTAGTTGGCCTCCGGCTTTGGCGACTGCGATCATTTTGAGAAAGCTATTGCGCTTTGTCAGTATTACTGGGTCAGAGTCGGTCGCCGTACGTGGGTCAAGACGTACTATGCATTGGCCGGTTTGTCCTCTCCTACGCCCACTCCAACCATTCCGGAAGCTATGCTGCCCACGGCAAAGGAGCCCTGTGTCGTAATCGGCAGCAACACCGCCTGCATGTCAGAGTCAGTGTGACGTTCCTTTGCCATGTCTTCCGCGCTGCCCATTGACAGCCATTGCTCAAACCAAGGGCTCTGAACTCACCTGATCAGTAGCGTCATTTCCTCCTGCGCACAAGAAAAGCTCATAAGTCAAGAGTTCTGAGAGTTTTGGCCCATCACCACCATCCTTCCATTCCACCTCGATTGCGGTGCCCGCCGTGAGCTTTGCGCCTGCCTTTGGCTTTGTGAATTCGACTCCAGCGCTGACATATGGTATCAGGGCTGCGAGAGCTACAAGCGGGAGTATTATTCGTGCCATTGCGGACTGCGAGGTTAACGAGCGACGATCGGCGGCGGTTCAGGGTCGCGCAACGCGCGAGTTCGAGCGAGAGACGTAGGCGTTCAAGGTAGTGTCACTCGTTAGTCCGTAGTTGCTTGAATATGCAAAGGGTGAGGGGGTGTATCGTGTGGAGAGTGTTGTGTTGAGTGCATGCTGAGCTTGAACCTTGGAAATCAATCAAGATGTGGCGCCGCCAGGGGCGCGATCGACACTGCCGCAGGAGCTAGCCCACATTCGGCAGGGATATTCATTCCGCCGCGACTGTTCGACGGCGTCGCACAACATCAGAATGACTGGCTACGACTGATGTTTAAATACGGTTGCACTCTTCGCAACAATTCAACTACCCGTCAAGTTCACTGACTAATCTCGTACTTAGAAATGAACACAGCCTTGGCTTCAATTTGCTACCTATCTGAGGCGCTTCCTGATCGACCAAGACTTTCCACTTGGTATCCAACATGTTGTCGTGACATGATAAAAATGTCGGCACAACGACTGTCCAAAGGCCCGCCACATATCCTTTGGCCTTGACAAAAATCGTACAAATTTGTTCTCGCTTCGTGAATGCTTCATGTTTTGGTATTCAAACGCCGTCGCATGCTTATTGGGATATCCTGATTTAAACCAAACAAAGGAGATATCAATTGCCACTCCAGGGCACTCATACCACTTGCTCTTGACGGAACTTCGTGTTGGATAGCTTCAAGTTGAAAGATGATGGCAGCTTGCACGTCATCGTGGCAGCCTGCCCCGCCTTTTGCAACTGGATTGTCAAATCCTTCAGCTTCTCTGGAGTGAATATCTGGACGTCGAACGAGAGCAGGAACTCTACGCATAATTCCAATCGGCTAAGAGACGTCTCATCAACACCACCAACAGCAGCGAAGCGTTTCTGCGGCCAACGGTGGTCCTCTAGCGCTTTCATAGCTACTAGTGCACATGCAAGCACGAGTCGATGCATGGTGCGGTACGTAAGCGGGACGCTTCTATCGATGACACAAAGTCGGAGCATGTAGGAGCCAGCAGCGAGCCAGACGGCTGTAGAGAGCGGACAGTACTTTTGGATGCGATTCATGTATTCCTCAACTCCCACTTTGGGTACGCTTTTTGAGAAGAATTTCCTCGCCATGTTTGCTCGCTGCACTGCCTCGGGTTGTGCTCCGGCCCCGATATCGTGGATGGTGACGGGCTCATCATGGCTTGCTTCTGGTGGGGCCAACTCTGTGGGTTGGTGCTTTTCTTTCTCGGCTGGAATAGGCGTTGCAGGCCTGGACGCTGTTCGCCGATGACTTCGTAATAGATGATTTTCCTTGCCACTTGGTGTTCCAGGGCGAGAAAGTGGTGGTGTTGCAGGCACATCACCGGCTGCGTTTGCAATAGCGACTACTGAGCGTACAATTAGTTTCATGGCAGTTTCTCGTGACATGGTAAGGACATCGAGATCTTCGTCGTTTGGTGGTGGCGATGGCGCATCCTGGAGGCTTAGACTTCCGAACTCTGGCAATACGCCAGCATCTCCTGCTGGATTTGGTGCCGAGGGAGGATCCATGTCTCTGGTGAAAGTTGATAAAACCGGTGCAAGCACGAGGTGCCTTGGATGCACGGTCTTTAGTGGTGGCCTAGAAAAGCACACTTGGATCATTTGGACGCGTGTAGAGCTGCTTGCCGAAGTTTACCGAGTGTCTTCAGAGCGAAATATGGTCGTTTGGGAAGTCGAAGATGTCGGATTCTCAGTTGCTGCAATGGCTTAGATGAAAGGTTATTGGCATTGGTGCATTTGCTTACGTTCGGATCCGAAGCTAAACCTTGCTCTGAACGCGACAATAACGGATCTCCGTGTAAGGAAGTATGTTGCAGTTGGATATGAGGTGAGTGGATGATTGATTGGTGGGAGGCTCAAGTCCTGGAGAGGTAAAGTCGTTACGCAGCAAGGCTACAGGCGATATCTGTCAGGAGATGTATAAGGCTTGTAGTGCTGCTGGTAGCGCTGATGGTCGGAATTATTTGTGGCGGAGAAAAGGGTAAGCTTGGATCGAGGCGTCGTTGGTAAGGTCAAGTGACGCTGGAAGGATTTCCCCGTCTTGTCTGAAAGAAGATGGTCGGAATTGTAGTTCAGGCGCCTTTCCGAGGTTCGGGACGTCTTGTATTAACAGGCTCCATGGAAAGCGTATTAAAGGCTGAAATGGGTGCTACACTACCGCCGACGCGCCATGAGGCCGGTCTGAGACGCGGTGAGCGCGGTGTAATGTGCTGGCGAGTCACGAGAAAGGGTACGTGGAGTGCTGGTGGGCTTCGGAATGGCGAGGTGAGGCCCAAAGGCGGGTCTCGTGCAATGCAGAAAAAGGCTAGATCCAGGCTGGCCCGCCGGGCCGTGACTGTACAGTTCAGGAAGAAAATGCGGTGCCTCTAAGAAGCGTGCGTCCGTCGAAACGAGGCGTGGTTGGAAGACAGAAGGCAAAGGAAGCTCGGATACGTGATTGGCGGTTGATTGGCTTTTTAAGTAGCAGCTGCGGGATGAAGACATGCATGCATTCACTTGCGGCGGGGGAGAGGTCCGAATTGGCGATTGCTCTGCTGGAGGCTTGGGAATTTACTGCGGGGTTGCCACGGCCAGGCGCAGGGTCCAGCGCTGGAGACGTACGCCTGGGGGAAAAGGAACGAAGGACACGCTATTGCGGGCTACTGGCGTACCGTGTGAGAGGTTGCGGAGATTGGACAGAGTCGGAGGAAATGAAGTGCGTGGGCCAGACTCTAGTCTTTACATGTAGTTCCTAATTGCAGTCCACGGCCGGCTCGCCCCTGCCTGATGCGCGGCATCTCGTCGGTTCGCACCCATGGCACATCTTGCCTGTGCTTATTCCTCGACACCATCATTCAGGCATACGCATCTCCAGCCGCCTTTGTGACGGCGTCTGACGGCATCTTCGACACAGATGACTGTCTGCCAATACTACCCTAACGCAGAAGCGGTCGTATTGGGAAGCTATCCCATGTCGAGTCGTCCAGCGGCAGCCGCTGCGGCACACCCTCCCAGCAACGCCTCAGAATGAACGTCAACATGCATCGCGGAGCCGGCTCGCTATTACATAGACTGTGATATCGTGCATCTTGCAGCCAACCGCTTCAGCCTTGGTTCAGACGACATGTTATCATCCGCACTGAGACATGCACCTCCACGTGTTCACGCAGACCAGGCACCGGAAAACTGTCTTCCCATGTACCTTGACCACTATTACAAATTGGTCGTTTGGCTGGAAGTCGGACCGCAGTACTTGTCACAATGGTTTGACAGATGTCATGGAGCCATTGCCTGCTTCAACTGCGGATGCAGCATCGGTTTTCGGCACAATTCGGGCGCCTAATAGCTTGGAACTTCGAGAGGTTCATGTCACTACCAGACCATGGGAACGCAAGAGACTAGGAGTAGACTTCATGAGAGACATGCTTGGTCCCAGTTCTGGCCACCTCAAGCCTAACTAACCACTTTGGAGGTTTGAACTAGCACCCGCTTTTACAGCCGATTCGCACACCACTTGCATTTTCATCTCACGCAACAGAGGACAATTCGACGAGATTATTCTCCCCATGTCACTCCACTGGCCAGAGTCCATATCCCAAGAAACGCACAATGACTCCATCGAACCAGAAGAGGACCAAATGCATGTTGCGCCAGCTTCTCAACAAATTTATCTATACGTCTGTAGCGCATTATCCCATGCGCACTACCTTCGTCCCTGCGTTGAACGACACATCTACACTTATCAATCGACGTCATCACGCATGGCTATCCGCACCTCCAGACATGGGTAGCTGCAAGTAATCGTGACTTTGAAGCCCAACCGCGCGACGACCGTACGATTATCCTGGTCGAAGATTGCGAAAACATTACATCGCTGCGAGGATTGTCCGAGTCTTGGAAAAGCTTGACGCCCTCCATCGCGTGTTGGACTGTGTAGCATCCCTCCAAGGTATCACTACCCACACAACGTGTTTGCAACACCTGCATAATCTGGTGCCGAACCTGTCGATAACTTTGGTGTGTAGATCTAGTTCACCGTATTCACATGTGGGCGAGATCCATGATACTACATGCATTATCAACGTTCAAGCCAGTACTGGTATGAGCGAATAAACGGGCCGATTAGTATCTAACGCCCACGTCTTGATATGTTAACAGGGTTCTACTATGGTATGTACTTTAGACTCTGTCCAGCATGCTTCAGGAAATAGTCAGCAAGTTAGTACAGGAGGGTCCCAGAAAGAAGAAGTACATACTTTTTGAATTTGCTTCCTATTGCCATACACCTTTCCAGCCCTACTTCAGGGAGTAAGAAACGCCAAATGTGACTATTGTACAGTTGTACATCTTAGAATACAAGTAAAGAGAAGTTTACAAAACCTAGTTGCCTTCCAACTAGGTACCATAACCATATGACTCCGGGTATCTTTATAGACAAGCAAAATAGATGGTTCGCCTTGAAGAATCGTCCATCGCAAAGTGACTAAAAGGCGCATGAAGCTGCTCCCAGGACTCCCACAGCGTGCTCAACGAAATGGCTCCCCGGATACACGTCAGACACGGATCTGAACTTGTGGATCGAGCTACGCACACGAAGGTTAGATATCCCATGCGATATGCTTTCGAACATAGCAGACAGTAGAAAAATGCATCTAAACCTGACTCACTCTCGCCCTCTTCCTCGTTGAGCCAGGCACCACACTCGGCCCACTCCTACCAGGCCCATCATCCCCACCACCGCGTCTACTCTTCTCTTGCTGATCCAGCACAAGCTGAAGCACATCATACGAAAACTGCGGGAACTCCAGACACATAGCCTTGAACTCTGGCTCCGCATCGTGCCGTAGCGAGAAACTCCTGGTTGCCCAGAACGCAGCCACAGGTTTGCGAATCGTGGTGTCTTCTGGATTAGACTCCTTGTACACGTAGCGGGCGTATGCGAGCTCGCCTTTTGCGGTGGAGGCTGTGCGGTGGATTTTGGAGTGTGCGAGGGATTTGAGCTCGGGGAGGGCAAGGCGGTCGGCGAGTGTGTAGACGCGGGCGTGCACGAGGAGACCGAGGCCTTCGTCGTCGGCGGAGGGTTGACGTGGGTCTTTTTCGAGGGGGGCGTCGCGCGCGGATGAGGTTCGTTTGGGGAAGTATTCGCCTGTGTAGAGGTACTCGACTACTGAGCCCATGGCATCAATGTCGACGTCTGTGAAGGTGATTTGGCGAGGCTGTGGAGTGTCAGCGAAAACGCCTCAAAGAGCATTCGTGGATTAGAGATGACATGCACCTCCTGGCGCGAATTGCTCGACTTGCTTCGCGAACTCTGGTGACTTGACGAGAACTGCCTCGTGCGCTGAGTATGTGGTTCGGTTGTCTGCGCTTCCAACGATGACTTCGACAATTGGGCTCTTCATTAGACTTGGTATTCTTAGCGGCATATTCCAGTTGAGAGATAAGCGACCTTCTGTGAGCCGATAGCATATGCTTCTACGCAATTGAGCTCCGTCGACGACAAAGACGCTCGTCTGACTATGTGCTTCACTTCAGAGCTGGCGCAAAGCGCAACGCGTTTCCAAGGCGCTCAATTGACGCCTCAAGTATTCTCGCCAAATCTTTTTCCTCTCAAAGCACACAGCAAGCCAAAATCACTTACTCCGCGAACAGAACCAGCTTCGGCGTCTCGGGCTCAATCTCAGGTCGCCCAGTATCCTCTCCTGCCCCAGCCACCGCATCACCCGCGCCCTCGCCCATCTCTACATCGTCAAGTGGCGTCCCCTCAATCGGAGTCTGCCGCTCCAAATCCGCCATAGCGAGTGTATAAGCCTATTCGAGACACGGGGAGAGGCGCGTAGACGGAAGTGGAGCAGCGAGTGAGCTCAAGTTAAGCTATACAAATCGTAAGTGACGGCGCACAACGACGAAGGTGGATTGCGCGGAGAACGTGGGAGAAAGTGAGAGAAAGATAGCAATTGAGGCAAGTGAGCTTGCGACAAGACGATGAGCTGACTTACTGTGCACTGGAGGGGTTGGTCGACGACGGCCGGGAGGCCTTGGAGCTCGGACGCGAATTTCGAGCTGGGCTGCTGGGGTAGCTTTCACGAGGGCTAATGCAGGAACAAGCTTGGCAGACCTAAGGCCGCCCGTACCTGAGTGTACTCAGGGCGACGATCTATGTGGACTTCACTCATAGTAGAGAATATCTAAAAGGCCGTCGGATATGTCTTGACGTGTTGAGTATGATTGCAACAAATTGCACACAATGCTAATACGGGCAGTATGTACAATATGTATATAGTATGCCCAGCTTCCTCTGCCTAGCGCCAACCCAAGATGCGATGGCTGCTAGGCCTACTGCGCTTCCCTTATGAGCCAGCGCATCACACTCATCTGTTAACCTTTTTTTCTTTCTTCTATTTTCTCGTGCAACCCTACCCTCCCTATACACTACCTATAATTTCTACTGCATTCTACCTTCTATGTTATATAAGCCACCACTATGAATATGCCAGTCTTCGTTTCCTATGATATTGCTCCTAGAGTAGGTTTCATCTTGTTCTAAAAGAAGCGGCCCTTACAAAACTACTAGGATTGGAGTGACTTCTCGAAAACCGCTGATGTTCCAGACAACCCAGGCCCGTCGTCCCGCGTGGATCCTAATCCTCCCTACGTCCTTATACACTCGTACTTGCAAAAGGACTTCCGTACCACGGGCGACTTATCTGCACCTATTCGCACAGAATTCTCTCATACTACCTACGCAGATATGTATGCGTTCCTAACGAGGATTCCTGAGGAACAGCGCAGGACCCTTGTATCACACATCTTCATGGTCTTAGACGAGCAGTCTAAGGAGGATCGCAGGGTTACTATTATCCATAAGGGCAAGGAGTGGTTGCTAGAGAATGGTGAGGTAGCAGATGATTTGCAGCCGAACATAACGTCTCTTCCTGAAAGAGCCGTGTGGCGCAGGCACCGCGTGCCGTTTGAGGAGACCTGGATGTTTAGAAGCATGTTAGAACTTAGGGTAGGGGAGGAAGGAGACAAGTTTCTGCAAAATACAACGAGAGAAACTGCACATGGGCTATAAGTACACAATAAAGAGATATTTTAAAGACCTATCCGTCGCTTCGCAGCATACCTTGTTCTTCCTAGTTATCAAATGGAACTGTATTTGAAGCTTTGTAGTCCGTGATGGCATCATGCAAAATATTGAAGAGAAGAACTAGTCGACTACAACCTTCCACCCCTCTCGTGGAATCGATCGCCTGTTGTGGGTATCGGTTTGTCCGCACGTAATATGAACAGTAAGAGATCCTCTAAAGGTATGAAGAGGTAGAACACCTTGTTGCAGAGAAACGAAATGAAAACGAAACATGTCGCGACCATCGCGTCCATCAAGTAATGGTTTGCGGTCGCGACGATCGTTGTTAAGATGAATGCGGGGTATCCAACTCCGATAATCAGATAGAACACCTTCCAGAATGTATTCTTCCTGACTTCACCCCTTTCGAGTGTTCTTCGGAATAGGCCAGAATGGTAGATCATCGTCATGCCTATGCAGAAAGCGTAGCCAAAGTGCATCGATGGCATGGCAGCAAGCTGATTCACAAACTTCCCGCTCATCCATACGCTCTGCGCGTCGTCGTGACGTACTGTGTCCAGGAAGCCATATTCCTTAGGGAGGAGGCGTGGTGGCATGCACGGGTAAATGACGAAGGTAACGAAGGCGCAGAAATTAGTTAGAGTCAGGGTTCGGCGGGCGATAGCGAAGGTGTCGAACGACGGGGCGACATAGTAATACCAGCATATGAAGCTGTCCCTTGTTAGTTACTGTGCCAAGGTAGCATGCAGGCGTTACTGACCCTACTGTGCCGGGTATGTGAATCAAAGCGTAGCACTTGTTCAGCACGGTAAGCATGTCCTGATGCCCATGCATAAACCATTGCTGCACGCTTCTCTCTCGCACCGGGAAGAGGAAGCTCAAGATGCCGTACTGCTCAGCTTCTAATATTGCGATCCCATGCTCTTGCGAGACATCCCATATCCCTCTCCCAGCGAACAGCTTACTTGACAGCACCGAAGTCATGCGGTAGAATGCGTAGTTGATGATCCAATAGAACATCTCAATCAAGAAAGGGAAGCGTTGGAGCACCCGGCTATGTATGTTGTTACGAAAGCGTGAGGTGTTCGGTGTGGTGACCTTCCAGCAGCATATGCTTCGTACTTTCGGCAGGTTCTTAGCCGTTGTAATTTCGTCGTACTCGCTGTCGCTGTCGGTATCTTGGGGAAGGAGATAGTCAGTAGAGCCATTAGGCGCGCCATCAAGGTAGCCGGCTCCCGAGGATGAGCGATCGAATATCTTGTAGTCTCGTTTCCGTGTCATGAACATCGCAAAGAAGAGTATACCAGCAACCATCTGGCCACATGACAATCGTTAGTCATCCGGAGCATAACAGTGCATAGCTCAGGGTACTCTGTGCCACCACTTACCACAGGCTCACACCAGCCGGGAAGCTTCCATGCTGGTTTGCTATTCCATTGACCGCCATCTGGTACGGTGAAGTTTGGCATGTTGTGACGCGTGTCCACGAATTCGACGTGTCACAATAGGAGTCGCTTTGATCATATATCATATAACCTTGGGGAAACACGACCTCGGTGACTTGAAGCTGCGAGGAGAAGGGCCACGACTAGCTGACGCGGACTGAAAGGACTGTCGTAATGTGCAAACGCCAGGGGTGTGGAGGAATCGAATCGAGCACGCGACCTCGCTATGGGGTGAAAGAAACGGCAAAGAGGAGAAAGAACGACTAGAATATGGAACAGACTGGAAGGAGACGAACAAGAGACGTTTGCAGGAGATTTGCAGCATCGCGCCTGCCCAGATAGCGCCGAATGGCCCGGAAGGGAGGTGTGCTTTTGCCCTTGATGCCGACACCCAGGTATAAGATCCACTTTTCCTACTTTATGCTGTGGATGGTCGGTACTTTCTGAGGCCGCTCCCGGGGACGCGTCGCACTACATTGCGACGACTTTGCAATTCCTTTCCAATCTACCATTGACCACTGATGGTGCTATCGCTATCGCCATCGCAACTGTGTCGCGTGCTCACATTCCTTGTTGCCATTTGTGCGACCACCATAAGGCTGGTGCCACGAGTTTGCAGATAATGAAAGCAGCAACCTGACGTCAGTTGGGAACCATCCCGGGTCTACGGCATTCCCGTTGCCGTGGGAGAGGACGGATCTGGGGAGTTATCTTTACTTTAGATTGCGTAAGCTGGCCAAGGGCCTCATGTCGGCTTGTGATATCTTCTACCGACGCGCAATGTCAAGTGAAGGCACTTATCATCTCCGTCGTCGCCTCAGCCAGCGCTGGATGGTATCTTTCTACGGGCCATCGCGACGCAATGCTGAAAGAGCGGCCGGAGCACCTCTTCGCCTACCATGCCAACACGCAGCTTTGTCGCAGCAGGTTTCGGTCCGATATTGATTGACCGGCGGGCCGCGGCAGCTCCATACCTCCTGAGCAGGATCTGTAAATTCGTCAACTGTGAACTTGGATAGGATGTTGTGTTGTTCGAGCTCATGAGACGGGGCTGCAAGAGGAGAGAGTTTTGACAAGCGACCCGACCAACGTGCGTCAATTGCCATAAAAAGCCCGTCTAAAATTACCCGCAAGTGATCCTTCCCGAACCCACGACTGCCACGTTTCAGCCCTGGGGGGATACGAGACGCGAAAGAAAGATACGAGCGACTTTCAGCTCATATGACGTCGATCTGCTGTATTCATCGCATTCGAATTCTATGAGCTTCTTCGTACCTTCTTTCTCGACGGAGCGACTCGGACCCGGCGCAATCATGCTTTCAATCATCTTACTGCCGAAAGGAATACGCACTGCTGTCTCTAGCGGCTCCTGAGAAGGAGTGATCAGTTGTTCGGCATGCATCATGAATGCGCGACGTACAGTAGGCGAGGCCCGGAAAAGACAGCCAACACTCTCTTTTTGAACGCTCGACACGCATCGAGTGACCTTCAAGAATCAGTCTCTATGTTTGAGGCTGGGCATGTCTGAATGATCATCTGCGCTGCTATAGGTAGATATTTTCAGGTATGCGACGGTTTGATCGAGCCGCCACCTTACCAGGAAACATGTTTGGTGGCTTGCAGCCTCACACCTCTACCCAAGGCTTTCGGGTCAAGCACCGCCCCAACACAAACCACAACGCCTCGGGAAAAGCATCCCGAAGCGCTGCCCGGTGCACAACGTACGAAATAGCGTGTCAAACGGTCAAACGACAGGCCGCAGACCCAATCCTATTCGTCCATTACTCTTCTCTACTTCGGTTCTTACCGACTATCGCTTTCTAAGTTCTGGAAAGCCCCTCGTTGAGTGCTTACGAGATACGTTCCTAGCGTGGTCACGCCCTGATATAGAAATCGCTACCGCCCCGCAGGTACATAGCATACTAGATCGAGGCTTGAAAGCGAGAAGAGCGTGGAAAGCTTCTAGACTAGAGCGCCAACGAAGATTTGCGACCCCAACGTTTCAGTGTACCCGGACATTGCATTCACTTCGGCGAACAACAGGCATCGTCATTGCAACCTACGTACCACCTTTGGCAGCCTGTTGCCCGTCTGCCATCAATCTCCTAGGCAACTTTTGATGACCGCCTAACCGTACCTTACGCAAAAGCAAGCCATGCACGTGATACTGTGGCCCGAATACGAGCTCATAATAACCCTAAACGCGGCCCCAACGCCTGGCTAGCGTACACATTGATCGCTTATCGTCTACTCAAGCCAATCATGAGCTCACGAGCCGCAATTCGGCACCTTGTCGAGCTGAACTCTTGCTTGATCAATCCGCGGAAATGCGAAGGTCGCCTCAGGCTTGGCCGTTTTACTCTTCACGTTATGGGTGACAAGACTGCATAATTTTTGTTTGATAGTACTAGGGATATGACGGCACATGGCGTTGAAAATAGAAGAAGGGGTCTTGGAGTCGGAGTGTGGTGCTACGAACCGAGACATCTAGTCACGGATCAGCTAGTAATGTTGATCTCTAGGTACGTAGCTCGAAGGGTGACTAGAGAAAAGTAACGTATAAGACTCATATCTTGAACTGACTCCGAAGCACTAACAGACTTCCAGCTTCAACTCCATCTCTATAGCGACGAATTCCTCGGGCTCTAAAACCACTTTCCCACGACCATTGCCAGCATATTGCTTTTAGAACACTCGCGACAGACTCTCATTTCGGTGGCTCTTGCGAACACAACACGATATTTCTATGCAGCTTGGGGACGTCCTTATAAGGCGTCTCCTCTACAGTCGCCAACACGTATCCAATATACTTCCTTCCACTACACCCCTTCTCCATCGCCATAAACCTCAATAACCGAAGAACATCCGATATTCATTATCCGTCGATACATGGAATGGCAACTACAAAACCAAGTCAAAAGGTATGAACCTATCGATGTTTCCCGACTAGCTCATGTTCATAAACCATTTTCTTTTGAACCTTCTTGCTGATTTCCTTTTTCGTCCTGATGCTTTCCTTTTTTCTTTCATAATGCAATGACCACCAATTCCGACCGCTTGTCAGGAATTCACTCCATCTCAGTTGGATTATATACGCGCCGCGTGCCGTTTAGCCCTCAGACTTGATGCAACACCAATTCATCTCGTCCGCTTCACTTGATTCGGAGATTTCTTCAGCGCCCTACTATGTATGCCTCGACGACCATTTATGAGGTCACCACGTGGTCACCAACTCAAAATCTCCGATCAGGTGCCCCGCAGCTGTACGACTCCAACGAAGCCAGATTTATGTTTCTTGGAACCCTATCACGTTCATGTCCTGACCCGGTGGCTTGGGCGATCTGCATACCCCACTTGTGATGCGGAGTGTCAATCCGGCCTGGTCGGTAACCACCACTGCCGATCTGCACTCCACTATTCTACGCTTGTCATGTTTTATGACACCTTTTTCTTCCACGGGCAACGCCTCATCAAATTCGATGACCTATATATCTCTCCGTCTTTTCACTCATTCAGCTTCCACAACCTAGCTCTTATCGATGAGCCAAGCACTAACATAATCTCACAGTACCAAGCATCATGCCACTGCCAGCTAGTCCGCTACAGCGTTACTCTCTCACCTTCGCTCGACGACATGGAATCCTGGGTCGTAGAATGCAACTGCAGCATTTGCGCGCGGAACGGCTATCTCAACGTCTATGTTCAAAATGACTGCATCGAGTTCGAAACAGTAGGATTAGAGAGCGACTTGGTGGAGAAGTATACCTTTGGCAAGAATCGTGTCCAGCATTACTTCTGTAGTCGCTGCGGCAGTAGCTTGATGGCGGAGAGCATCGAGCCAGGATTTTATGAAGGGGTCAAGGCGTTGAATGTATGTAACACCCTTCCTACTAGCTTGGTATCATTACTGATATTGAAACAGGTCCGTATGTTCCACGATGTCGACGTCCGTACACTCCAGCGTAGGCAAGTCGATGGGCGGAGCTTATAAGCACATGTAAGGCATTACACGATACCGCATAATACAAGTTTGCAGGTATCGTGGGTCCGACGCTTATCGCTGTTGGACGGATTGATTCTGCAATGCTAAGACTGATCACCTTTGCATGTAGATGAAGTCATATGGAGGTTGCGAGATGGAATTGAGATGGTTCGTCTGAGATATCCGGGGTCGTAACTTAGATTTCTCTTAGTTTAGTTTGTATCATGGCCGGCAGCCTGTCCCTCGTTATGCAATGCAAATATGTTGTTTCCTACAATGCTGCATCCAAGCAGCTCTTATCATATCTACGCTGAGCTGTTTCGACCCTTCATCAATGTGGATATACTCGAACAGCGTGGTCTCCACCCTCAACCCTAGATTCAAAAAATTGGTTATACTTTTTAATGAATTATAATTGGCCTTATTTTCGAAAGTCGAAGGATACTTGCGGAGAGAAGTGAAACAAGCACGGAAGATCATCTGCAGGAGTAAGACAGGGTCCGTGCATCACCACCTGTCGATTGTGAACATGGTGGAGCCCTCTTCTCATCTAGTCATGAACCTTTTTTTGTTCCCAACCATCCTGCTCAAGCTTCCTTTGCCTTTCCTGGCTCTAACCATAGTGGATGGCTTCATTAGATGAATCTACCATGTTTAGCAGGAGATCTCGTATAGACGCAGCCCAACTCCAGCTCCATCAAGCAAGACAAACATGCGCCGACGACGACGAAAATCTTGCAGATACAGAGTCTATATTGGCAGTGCATACGAAATACATCTGTCCAGATCCCACCTAACTCTAACCGATACTCGCATGTGGTGCATGTCTCGCCCTACAACATCAATCACCAACCCTTAAAGTCCAGCTGCATTACCTCGGTATCAAGCACCTAGTAGCGCCTCGGAGACTATGTCATGTGCAGTATATCGATCCAAGCTTACTGATTTAAGTCAGAGCTTATGCTCCACACTGACACGAAAGGGATGGCGACTATCTGCGTCGAGGTTCTTCGGCTGCGCCACAGGTGCTAGATCTAAGCATCACACCGCATCAAGACAACTGTTCTTTCGACTCTACCACGCCACGCACGGTCATTCGGGTTTGAGCGAACAACGGCCGCTGACGTTGCTACAGACAATACTACCCAACTTCGCTTTGCTCCTCGATGACATGCAGCCCTCAGAAGATGGGTAACGATGATCAGCAAAGAGTCAGCTGCTACGTCGGAGATGGAGATTAGAGCTTTGCACAGCTAGCCACCTTGCTGTTCTTTCAGCAGCTCTACTTCTCAGCCGAATACCTTCTGTGAGACAAGTTTACTCACAGCGATCATCGTCAATCCTAGCGTACATCGCTGCAGGTTCTCTAATTGACAAGCTACTTCCAATCAACGTCCAACCTACCTATCCACTACTTACGTTGCAACCACCTTACATTCCACCGTCCTCAAGTAGATTAGTCTTAACTTCGCCGATTAAAAGCTGAAAGGGAATACGACGTTATGTCAGTGTAAGAAAGTGTCGCTCCCTCTACGCTCGACTGCCGAATGCGGCGTGGATCTGCCCTGTCGCTGCGCCATTGCCGAGAAAGGGTAACCGCCAGGAACAGGCACAGATCTCACGTCTGCAGGGGTTTGAGCATTAGGCGTTCGAAGAGGTGTGCGGCGCCCACCATCTGAAAGGCAAATGCATCTCTTGATGTGAGGGAGGTGCCACCTTTTCCCAAGCAGGAGCCCCGCCGCCCGCAGGCAGTCTGTTTATAAAGTAGGTCAAGTTGAAACCTCCTTTCCAACCCAATTTCTACCACTCTCTGTCTCACAATCATCACGGAAAGCTAGCCTTTCCGCCGTTCCTTCTCTGCTTTATATTCTAGTCGCTAGCTACACGATTCTATTTTGTACACATCGCAGCTACCTTTCTTCCTGCCGAGCAACTACATTCCAAGACGCGGACTAAGAGCTACGGACTCGACAAAACAGCAATGTTCGGCTCTACCTTCCTCTTCGCTGCTTGCAGCGTCTTTTCTCTTTCCCTTGCGGCGCCTCTTCGCCTCAAGACGAGTTCCCCGGGTAGCCTAGTGGCGCGCGACAACTATGTCATGTTTGGTGGAGACGGTTCAACGGAAGCTGGATGGCCCACGAGAAGCGATTGGATGCCTTTTGAGAAGGCCTGGTAAGTAAGGATCATGGAAGCTTTGTACCATATGCTTACCTTCTTAGGGATGCTAGTCTCCAGTACATACAGCACTCTTGCGAGAACCATGGCTGGGGGAAGAACAACGACGATCCAGAGACAAAAAATATCAAAGATAGCATCATAAAAGAGTCAGATGCATCTGGCATTCCGAAAGAGCTCATCCTCGCTGTGATGATGCAAGAGTCAATGGGCTGTGTGCGGGTACATACCACTCACTACGGCTCCGGGAACCCAGGCCTCATGCAGAGTGCCGGACAGGCATCTTGCAACCCTGACGGCAATCCGATCTCTCCTTGCCCTGCCGACGAAATCCGCGCTATGATTCACGATGGAACCGCAGGCGAAGGCCTCAGGACAACGCTGAAGAGTTCGCTTGATTTCTTCGACCCTAGTGGCACCGCCGACGACAGCAAATGGTACAAAGCCGCCCGCCGATACAACGCCGGCGAAGTTCTCATGGATGAAAAGAACCTTGCCATTGGTCCGACCAAGTGCTATGCATCGGATATCGCAAATCGTCTCTTACTGCCCTTCGGCGACAGCGCTTGCAACTCGGAGGTTATTGCTACCTTGACTAGCACTCAGGGAAACATCAACACCAACAGGCAGAAGGAAGTCGAAGATGTGAAGCCAGCTCCCGAGCTTCCCAGCACGGCCACAGTGCAAGACGACACCACGACCGACGACAGCAACACGAACAACAACAATCAAGATCAGGTTGCTAATACTGACGACCCCATCATCGACGGAGCTGCAAGCGGCTGTACGAAATACTATACTCCCCAACGAGGCGACACCTGCGCCTCGATACCAGTCGACTTCGCCACACTCCGCCAGCTCAACTCGCAGCTAAATGACAAGTGCACGAATCTTTTCGCCGGATACGCCTACTGCATTGCTGTATGAGCATTTTGCACTCTCTCTCTGCTGATGAACCAGATGAGCGATTTTCGTTTGACCATTTAACCCATATATATTCATGCTGACCTTGACCTTGACATCAAGGCATTTTCCGTCAGCTTCTTCGCTTCTCCATGTACGCATTTACTGCAGTCAACTCTCTTCTCTTTCTTTCTTCCCCATCTTGTTCATAGGTAATGACGACACGCATAGCATAGCATAGCATAGCATAGTATGGCGCTGTATATCTTGACGTGGTGCATATAGTTTGTGTTTTAGACGAGATCATAGCTCACATTTCATTATCGAATATGAGAGTCCCTTAGTGGAGGCTTTCTCCCGTGTCTATAATGTTGTGTCGATTGTGAGCTCATTTTGTTTCTATGTTTTTTGCTCGTTGTGTCAGCCGTTGTGTGCTCTCTGTTCCGCATGATTCCCAAGCCTAGGTACTACGTTCCGCTTTGTCATATTAACACATGATTAGTCGAGGTGTTCCGAGAGGTCAGATGACTCTAAGGAGACATTCAGGAACAGTTGCGATGACGTGACCGAGAGCAGAGAGAGACGGAACGGTGTAGGCGCAGCAACCACTATGAAACAATCACAACACAATGCAGAGAAGTGAAGAGCTGTATCATCAATCATGTCTCATTCTCGTTATACAGGACACTAGAACCCAGCCAGTGTCGCGAACCCTTAAGAGGCCCACCCGACGAACGTATCGCAAGAGGTGCTTTTGATCATCCCCTGGTATATCCCCCATATCTAGTTTCATATACCCTACACTCGTTCGTTCCACGGTAACTATCAACCTAGAGCTTACCGGCGGTTATTCAGCTACTCTCCTGGACCTTCTTAACGATCGGGACGAGGCGCTCAAAGAGAGGGTGTGACTTCTCGATGCCGTTGACCTTGGTGACAACCTCCTCGGCGGAGTTCTCCTTGAGAATCTTGGCGAGCTCGAAGGACTCATCATCGCCCTCGACATTCTGGAAGCGGTAGGCCTGCTCGATTGCACCGAGAAGAGCATCGATCTTCTCACCACGCTCAGCAAGCTGAGCAGCCGGACCGATGAAGCGCTCCTTGCGGGAGAGCTTGCGGAGGGGTGCACGACCGACACGCTCGACATTGTCCTTGAGGATGTGATTGGAAATACGCTCGATGATCTGTTCGACGTAATCATTCTGTTCCTCAATGGTCACACCGTGCTTGTTGACGATCAAATGAGCAGTCTCCCTAACGGCGTCACGGACGATATCGTGGAGCTTCTTGTCGTGGAGAACTTCGTGGACGTAGGTCAACTTGGCCTGGTGTCCATAGTAGGCGGCGGTAGCGTGGGAAGTGTTGACGGTGAAGAGCTTGCGCTCGATGTAGGGCTCGAGGTCTTCGACGTAATGGACGCCCTTGATCGCGGGTTTGTTGCCGCCATTGTCAAATGGCGTCGACTCGACGCACCACTCGAAGAACTTCTCGATCTTGACGTTGAGGCCGGCGTTAGGCTCCTGCTGGGGCACAATTCGGTCAATAGCCGAGTTGGCGAAGCGGGCCTTGCTCTGGAGGTTCTTCTTGGTCTCGTCGCTCAGCTTGGACTCGATAAAGCCCCTCCATGTGGTTGTAGCGTTGATAGCATTCTCGCAGGCGATGACAGCGAGGGGGTAGTCGAGAGTGCGGGCCTCGATGGCCTTGGCGACGGGCTCAGCGACGAATTTGAGGATGTTGGGGCCGACAGCGCAGGTGACGACATCGGCGGTAGCAATCTCTTGAATGACTTTGTCCATCTCGTGTTTTGAGTTGATGGCGCGGTAGTGGTCGATGGTGAACTCGCGCTCGCCGTCCTCGGCGATCTCGGTGACAGTGTATGAGTGTTGTTTTTGGAGAGCCTCGATAATGCTGTCCATGACATCGACAAACACGACCTCGTAGCCAGAGTTGTGCAGGAACTCGGCGACGAAGCCACGGCCGATGTTGCCGCCACCGAAGTGGACTGCCTTCTTGTCGTAGACCATGATGTGTATTGTCGGTTTGGTGTAGGTTTAAAGAGGTTTAACTAGGGATCGAGTGTCAATTAAGCCCGGTCAGGCGTGGTAGTGGAAGAAGAAGAGTGTGCGGGAGTTGCTGTGAGGGTGGTGTTTGTTGTTGTATTGGCAGAACGCAGGAAGGAGCCGCGGCGGGGTATTTGTACGGCAGGAGCCAGGTTGCATGAAGGCAGAAGTGAGATCAATGCAGAGGTTGCGAAATGAGGCTTACCTGGCTAGAAGCGTCTGTAAGTGGGCGGTGTGCGGCGAGACTTCAGAGGTGCAGTAGCACACAGGTATATCGTGGTAAAGGTGCGAGCGGGTAACTGTTTATGTTGGGGGCACGAGGGGTGAGCTGGCGTAGAGAGAACCCCGCAAGGGCGGTGACGTCTTGAATGAGGACCCGATTGGTCGCTAGAGACAATGGCAGGCACGAACTGTCGCACTTGACACGGGGCGCAAAAGCAAATAGTGAGAAAAGGCGTGGGAGAAGTGATGGCTTTGTAACGTTGTTGACTGAGATATCCCACCGGCGGATCAGAATAGAACAGAAGCAAATATATATTAATGCCGCAATGGGCGATGCCCAACAGGTCACTTTGGGAACCTACCTGTACTCTCGGCCGTGGAGGGCTGCACCTACGTGCCTGCTGCGATTCACAGGAACGCGCTCCGCCTCGATTACAGTTTTTTCATTGCCAATTGCTGCCGATGGGTCTGAACGACGTCATAGCTACAGCCATGGTTCGGTTCGGTTCCCGCCATTAGTTGACGCCAATGCAGCCCTGGTCTGAGCTGTCAGCAGGGTATCCTCGTAGTGCCGACCACATTGTGCTAGCGGAACGTTTCTCGTGAAGTAGTGGATCGTCATCGATCATCATGGGTTTCGCCGAAATATGGATGGTTAAACGGTTTCAATGGAGACCACATCGGTCGGAATATATACAAGGTAATCGTAGCCCCAGTTTTAGGCGTGAATCGCTTGCTGCACGTGCGGATAGACGGCGATCATGCGATGGTAGAGATCTGGATGCTCACGTATCAATCTGAGGCAAAGTTAGTGCTCATTTCACATATGTTCCATACCAAGATCAAGCTTACACTTCCGGATCCCACGCCATAGCCACGAAGATAGTGTCGATACCGCTGCTTAGTGGGGTGGTAAAGATATTGCATATTTGCAAACCGATCAAGAACGAGAACGCCACAACGACGGGTGTATAACCCCCATCAGAGTTATACTCTGGCGAAGTGAAAATGAGGTAGAGGTAGGCAAGCAGAGCGCATGCATATGCCACGAACGTAGAACCCATCGACAGCACAGGACCAATGAGACACTCATTGACGAGTGCGTCGATACCGCGATCTTTGATCATCCTACTCTGTGTCAGTTACAATTCTTTGGAAGCTGGTGTGCTCTCGTAGAATGTCCTTCGCGTTGAACAAGCTTCTCCCAGTGCAGCCTTGGTGCTGTCAGAGTATCAGAGTGACTTACTTCCAAGTATCCTTCGCAGCCGCAACATAGCTCTTCCCGTAGAGCGCGATGTAGCTGAACGCATAGCGATTCAAAAACTCCACCGCCCAATTGAGAACGCCTATCAGGCAACCAAGCACGCAGAAGAGGATTGATCCAACGATGTTCCCATCACTTGCCGCGTTGCGCTGAGCAGCCGAGCAAATTTGTCGCAGGAACTGGATGATAGCGACCAAGAGGCTGCCTAAGCTGATACTGCCGAAACTGTAGGTAAGGGAGCGCTTGAGGGCACCGCGCGTCGCACCTTTCGGCATTGCATTCGGACAGAAGTACCAGGAGCCGTAAACGCCAGAGATGGTGGTATGAATTGTGTTCTTGAGCCACCTGCGTTCATGTAGTTAGTGCATGAGACTCGCCAGCTTTCGAATCACGACCTACTCAGATATCCAATACATAGAAAATGTGACGAAAACAAGAAGTCCGATAACTTTGCCGTTACCGCAGCCTCCAGCCCCGTTATTGCAGGAGGAATTGTTTGGGTTCGGCGTGTATTGAACGTAAATCGAAACGAGGGTGACCGAGTACCAAGCACCCAACGCAGCCCCCAGAAGCCCTCCGATTAAGGAAACGACGTAGGTATGCCCATACTTCTTGGACACATCGATCGCGGTTTGTAACATGAGGACGCTGAATGGAATGCGAGGGACTAGAGCGAGAATCAGTATGCACCTCACACGCAGCTCGTTCACGACCACTTACTCCATGAAATAAAACAGATGACGTAGAATACGCTGAAAATCAGCATGACAATACCGCCAGACCAGTATTTCCTCGAGAGCATATAGAGAGCCGTTACGAAACCGAACACGATATTCAGTATGCCCGTGATCCAGATGAACTGCTTCGTGAATGCCCTTGCAGCCCACATGTACGCATAGCTGAAAACTGTAGCCATGCCGAGCACAAAAGCGAAGAGAATCACTGTATTCGAGTTCAGTGCGAATTGATTTGCGTTACCGTAGATGCCGCCGCTGTTGTTTTGCGCTGCGCCATTATCAGTATTCACACCCATTCCCAGATTAAGTAATCTCAAGAGTTTATACTCACAGTAACCTCGGATTGAGATGGCACTCACGGCAACATAGCCCAAGAAAACAGCAATGAATAGCAAGCCTGCCCACCAATCATTGTACTTCGGCTTGGTTATTTTGAATGTCTGTTCAAAGCTCTGCTTGTTGTCGCCGTAGCCCTGCTGCCCATAGCCATTGTTCTGCTGAGGAGGACCTGGTGGAGGCGCGTAATTCTGGCCGTATTGCGGAGGCTGCTGTCCATACTGCTGCTGGGGCGGTCCATAGTTCTTCTGGCCCTGGTAGTAGGCATCCTGGGGTTGTTGGGGTGTGGCGCCAGTGTAATAACTCGCGGCTTCGCCCTGTTGCGCCATGACCCTGTTGATTGTTTTCAATGCGCGACGGAGACGAAGGAAAAGGGGAGTCGATTGAGTAAATAGAACAAAAGGGAATGATGTGTTTGCGCGTCACTAGCAGCCCTTTTGAGATGGACTGACCATGGAACCCGGCAAGTGTGGCTAGAGATCGATGATTGTGCACGAATTGTCACACGTCACTCGCCCACGCCCGGGCCCGGAGGTGCTCCGTGTCGTGGCTGCAGGCCAAAAAATGGTCCAGATCGCCGCTGCAAGGAGTGCTTGTCCGCGGTGGGAAGCTTGACAGGCCAGCATGCTAGTGACGATCCGGCTCCAGATTGCAAACGTATCTAACATGTGATTCGCCTTGCACTTGAGTTTACCTCAGCTTGCTCTGTATCTCAACTCAAGCACTTTCAGCCGGTCGTCCAGCGCACGACAATCCATGTTTGAGCTGGCGAGGTGCCTCCTCCGCTGCTAAAACCTTTTATGTTTAGTGTCTCTCATGACCCAATTTCTTGTGAGCCGATTTCCCGACTTGGTCTCCTCGTGTCGCAGGGATTGTTCCTTGCCGAAGCGCGTGCGAGTCTGTGATAGCATCTTGTGAATGCAGTCGCCCTATTGCATGATCTGATTGGCATTGCCATAACCTCTTGACAGGCGAAGTTACTCCACCACGATATCCAACGAAAAGACATGGCTGGTAATGAAATGAGAATCCCTTGTCAAAATATCTCTTCGCGTATACAGCCGATTGTATTCCTAGTCAGAAACGCCCTATCACTTTAAGAATAGAAGACATATTGAACAGGAACTGAGCTCGACAGAAATATGAATTTACGATGAAATGCGATAAGATCCGAAAAGGCGGGGGCGAGTGTTATGAATTGGTAGTAGAGCTCAAGTAGGAATTGGTCGGTTTGTCACTCTTTCTCCTATTCGTCCACGCCCTCTGTTCAACAGGTACCCATACTTCCATCTCACATGCGCTTCTAAACGCTCACGCAACCTTAGCCTTCTCCCTCTCTTTCCTATGAGCCCAGACATAGACAAACGGATATACCGTCTCCGGCAACAACGTAACGATCATCCCCCCGATACTCCACCAATTCCCCACATACGCCCAATTCTCCGGAATATTAACGTACCGCCAAATAAACACCAGGAACGCAGTGATGCAGCCTAGATATCTCGTGGCCCTATCGACTGCATCAGTAACTCTTATTCACCAACAGCGGTAAGAAAAGATACATACCATATCTCAAGACTCTGCCCCTTCGTATCTCGCCGTCGAATAAGATACAAAACCTGTCCCCACCCAATCGGCAACTCAAGATACAACCCCGTCCAAAACGCCGTCACCTGCTCCCTCTCATCCGGCCACACCCGCCCAAGATACCACAGGAACGCCATCCACGCTGGAACCTGCCAAACAAGCTTCCAGATCGTTTTCCCTCTTTCTCCATCTGCGTACGCGTACTTCAGCGCCACCGTCACGAACGTAATGTCGAACAGAAACCACACGAAAAAGCACGCCCTTTGGAACGTCGTGGTAGTGCACACGTACGCGTAGTAGATTTCGTATGCCATGGTCGCGGAGAGAAATTGCACAGTGCCGGCTAGGTAGCGGTCTGAGTATGTGCGGATTGTGTAGAAGACGTAGCAGAGCGTGTACAGGATGCCGCAGGATATTATCAGGAAGTCGGTTATGAAGAAATATGATTCCGGTGGATTTAGCGCCACGTCCACGGACTGGGGTATCAGATGGTAGGACTCGAAGTCCTTTGCTATTTGGAATGGCATGGTTTTGACTGTCGTTGGTGATAGTGAGGCTGTGCTGATTCTTCTGTCCGAGGCCGAGAGCAGCAAGAATTTATGAGTGTAATGGATTTGTAGAAAATGGAGGGGGATAGGCGTGCAAGGGAGAGTGTTTGATTTGCTTGGGTTATGAGCTGTCGGACTAAATTGACGAAGAATGATTGAATGAGTCGACGTTGCGAACATTAGGACAATGAATAATTCTACGCTGACATGCCAAGCTTCCGACGATTCCGGGTAAGGCGAACCATTGAGGTTGGTGGGTCCGGATGCCTAGAAATCTGCGTTGTCGTCCGATGAATAATTTCAACATCTTATACGCCCACACATAAGACAATCAATGTCTCTATACGTCGCCTGCTCGACCTGCACGAGTGTAGTTTTCTTGTCAGGAAGTGATCCCTATAAACAGCCTACAGTCTGCATTATTCAGGCATTGCGAAGTTAGCTAGTTATATTCAGGAGCCCAAAGTATGCAAGGATTCAAATTGAGAGTATGTTAGACAATACCGGGTTCGGGTGAGTACATGAGGGTAATGTGAGCATTGCCCCGCTAAGCGATGTTGAGCCTAGCAGTCATTTACGAAGTCGCACCGCAGCAAAAGACCTTTGTAGCAATGCTCACAACACAACGTTGCAGTAGTTCTATGCCGTAAAACTTATCTGAATTACTCTAGAAATGTATACGAGTACTTGGATTGTAAAAACCAACCCGATGGATCCAGTCGCTGAACATACTCATAAACGTCTCACATGCATTGCGACCCAAAAGAATGCCAATCCTTGCTGTGCATCCAGTTACGAGTCCCTGTGCAAGCACTTTGTTGATGCTGCAGGATGCCGGATGTCCCTCAGTTCGTACGACCTTTTCTCTTTCATACGTGGGGAAAGATCAAAGAGAAGCGCACCGTGCCTTGCAGATGGACTTCCAAACTGGATCATCATACTGCACCATTCTCGACGGTCGACTTGGGGACATATGGGCTGAATGCCTCTAGCGAGATGCAGTAACTGGCTTGATCCCCAAAAGAGAACTTCACGCCTTGGGGTGATATAGACTCGGCAATCGTTCTCGTGGCACACTACCCTAAATTCTAAATGATGCAATCTGTATACAATCTTGCCAACGTGTCCATATTCACTCTCCTAGCCAGGCTCGGGTTGGATAATCTTAACAAATGGGTGCCTTTGATTTCTGACCAATGCGGGACGCCATCAATCCCTCGAAGACTGGGCGAAGAATAGCTGAGTCATTCACGACACACATTGTATATACGTCTTCACACAGCCTCTGACGGGTTAGGGTCAATCAGTCGGTTAGGGTGAACAGGGACCTCACTGTCCAGTTTATACAGTATTATGTCTTTGAGCTGAGATGAAGTATGTGTCGGCAGAATCCCAGAATGTAGCCTCAACTACGGAAATAGCCCTCGTTGCGATACATACAAACAGGAAAGGTCCCGAGCATGCAGCTCCTTAGCTACTAGTAACATTCCAGGCGCAAACTAATACTCACGAGCGATCGGTATTAACAGCTGCGAAAGGTAAAGAACAAATAAGAGAACGACATTGTAAGACTTATTTCCGTGCATGTATGTAGTAGCCTGGGCTTTGTGCAATTGTCACAAGATTTTCTCTTCTTGGGCGACAATTTGAGAGCACTGTTCTACTACTTATAGTCATACAAATTCTGGTAGATGTGGACTTGAGTCACAGACCTTAAATAGATCCTACCACACGCGACGGGCCTTCTTTATCGTCGTTGAAAGCTTAGCATCATGATTAACAACTACCCAGACCCATTTGATCCTTCGCTGCTTCGAACGGTTCCGGCCCATCGCGACATTTTGAGCAACAGAGGAAAGCCGTGAGAATATGCAAGTCTTCCGAAGAGGGTCTTAAATCCGGCTCCCTGTTGATCATGCGAGGAATCGTGGAGTCTACAACCGTTTCGACGTCCAGTGTGGCTTTGCACCATGATAGTATTACATCGATGCTGGCATAGTAGCCTGAGTGTCCGGAGTTCGCGAGCCGCAAGTCAAGAAGGTTCTGGCGCTGATCGAGCAGAGTAGCCTTCATCTCGATGAATACACAGCCAAGTGAGAAAACATCCGCACTAAAGCCCCTTTTGTCTTGAAGCACGACCTCCGGAGCAGCGTACGCTTTGGTGAAAGAAATAGGGGAGTCAGTCTCACAGTCGTTAGCTGACTTGTAAGCTCGAGCGATACCAAAATCAGCAACGTATATCTTGTAGCTGTTCTCAGTCAGGGGTCGGACAAGTAAGTTCTTAGGTTTGATGTCCATGTGTTTAACATTTTTGCTGTGGATAAAGTGGAGCGCGTTAGAGAGGCAGCCAAAGAATGTGTCGAGAGCGCTGTTTTTATGCTCATGTTCCTCGTCCATGAATTCATCGAGGTTCCACGGAGTTGCAGGGTACAGTAATATGGATAGATGCCTCCCTAGCGTGTATGTCCCGACGACCCTTACGATGTGCGAATGTTGCACCCGCTGGAGGTGTTCCACTTCGGTGATCGCATCCTCCTTTTTCAGGTGTCGATGGCAGGTAATTCTCTTACGCGCAAGCCTGATCCTACGGCACTTAACACTCTCAACTATCGCAGAGGCACTATGCCCCAATATCCTCTCCTGTATCAGTGGTATGAGATCTGCGTCCTTCAGCTTATATTCCACGTGTTGCCCGCGGCCAGACCAGTCAAGCTCGTCTTTCGGCTCAAGAAGAATTCCTCGGGATTGCAAGTGACTAAGCCACTCGCTACTGAATACTGCACCAGGAACCGCCTTCTTGGTGCCACTAGGATTGGATAATAAAGGGAGTATGAGGGCGGCCAAGTCTCGCTTCAGAATCTCGCGTTGAATGTTATCATGAAACAAGAAACATTTCTCATCGTCTGCTAATTTGAAATCCAGGATGCGCTCAGTAATCGTACCAATAGCGGAGTATTCTTGGAGGGCTTCGCCTCCCGGAGTCTGCGGTAAGACAAGGGAGTGGTATATCCAGGATCTGAACAGTGCCTGATCAGCCAATGTGAGTCCCGAGTCCGAATCGCCATGGAATTGAAGCGCACGAGACAGAACCGCGTTTACAACTTCCAAAAGACCCGAAACGTCAGTAGAAGTAGCTCTCGACTTGGAGCCGACTGTTATGTCGGGCTGGGAAACGTAATTATATGAAGGCTTGTTCATCGAATAGTTGCGATTGTATGAAGCGAACGCGGCCGAACGGGGGCCGCTCGAGGCAGTGACGTAACTAGCGAGGCTTGATTGAGCTGTGTTGAAGCTTCGAGGGCTAGAGAGGCCGAGTCGGGCTTTTCTGAACGAAGCCAAAGATGACATCGGGCTGCTACGGTAGCCGTTAGGACCGAAAAAGCTGGGTTTTGGCTTGCTCGTGGAGTACAGTTCGTCCATCACGAATCGGTCCTCTGAGATGGCTAAGTAACTAAGATCGATCTTTTCAGGTGTCGAGTCAAGTATGCTGGGGTCATTTGGGCTCTTAGGTCTTGGGGTCCGTTCTGCTGGCTCTCTCTCATCATCCGTCGATCCTGCTGGCTCTGTTTCATCATGCATCGGTTCCTTAGCTTCCTCCTCGTCCCAATTTTCATCCAGGGCTAGGTCCGTCTCTTGCAATGTCTCGGTACGTGGTGACCCTAACTGTATTCTCGGGAGACATAATCGAGTCTTCGAGTCGGACCCGTTGTTCGCCTTACCATAGCCTTTCCAGGTCTGTAATCTGTGCAGCTCAAGTACACCATACTCCACGAAGCTTTCCCCACACCATTCGCACCAGTTGCAGCCCGCTATCCACTGTGCTGTACTTACGGTATCTTGAGAAACCGCATTGTTTCTTGCTGGTGAGCTAGGAGTGGCATCTCTCATGCTTTTATATCGATATATTAGAAGGACCCTTCAAGACTGGGACTCTCATGGACCAGGCTGAAGTCATCTTGAGGTGATTGCGGATGGAAATGCGGGGCTCGTGCTCCTGCATCGCTCAGCCACAAGGCTTGACATCGTGCATATTGCACATGACTTTGTGGGTACCGATATAAAAGCTGCAGCTTAAGTGATGGGGGCATACATGGTGGAAGGATCTATGTTTGTGTGAGTATAGTAACGGGACGACACGTTGAGAGGGAAGCGTCGAGGTACCCCATTGCGCCAAATTCCATGTGACGGTAGCCACAGCCCTGGCAGTTCAGCGACTGAAGTTGTGCGATAATGACTTGACACCAATCTCGAAGACATTGATCCAAATTCACACGCTAGAATTACAAATGCTTGGAGATATAGGTATATAGTACACAATAAGGCCGTACACTACTGCTAATGCGCCGGTCCCATGCGATTTTTCGTGGAGCATCCGGCTATCCTTTATTTTCGTTACGTCATTGGCTCTAGCATATATCATTCATACGTATACGGTCATCGTTGACCACCGCGGGTGTCAACCCTTCTTTGGCTTCGGGCTCTTGGAGGCCCTCGGACTCCTAGGCATTAGACCCTCGCCCTGCATCTTCATCTTGTTCATGGCCTCCTCAACCTGATGCTGTTTCTTCGACACATGCATATGGCGTCTCTCGATTTCATGTTCGAACTCACGTGCAAGCTTCCGCTTGCTCTGCCTCGCTTCTTTTGTGCGCTGGATGATGCTCTGGAACTGATCGAGGAACCAGTCACCAGCATCCTCCCATTCGGTGGTCGGCAGTGAGCGGAAGAAGTTGGACTGCCTACCAGCATCAAAATTCTTCTGTACGAACTGCAAGCGCTCAACGAGTGGCTTCTGGAGCAAGTCATCGGTGAGAGCTGGATGAACCGCACGAGGATCCTTGTCGAAATCTTCGTTCCTCAATTCATCGTAGCTCATCTTAAACAGCTTGTCGTGATCATAGTCGCCATTTGGAGCGGTTCTGAATTCTTCGACTGGCACCTCATCCACCATGGGTTGTTGCTGGATGATTGGGTCGAGTTCCGTGCGAGTTGCCGGGGGGCGTTTCGAAGGAGCAGGACCCTCGTGAGGCGTAGGATACTGTTGAACCCGCATAGAAGTAGACGGCTGTCGCTGAGCAATTTGTGGAGGCCTATTGACTTGTCCGTGAGTGCTCTGACGGGTAGGCGGGTAGGTAGGTAGTGTAGGAGCGATTTCACTCGTGGTCTGATCGGGGTTGACGCTGAATGGCATGGCAGCAGCATTGAATTCAAGACTCTGTCCTCCTCGTTGAGTGAGATGCGTAGTGGAGCGCTGCTGGCTGCGAAGAGCTGCTGACTGGCCAAAGAGGCTGGTCGACTTTGGCACGGCCTGATTGGCTCCAAACACGCCCGGCATCTGATTTCGCTGGAGCGACTGTGGTGCGAATGGACGCGAGAGTTGACTGTTGGAAACCACCCGCTGCGGTGAAGGAGAAGCTGGCCCGCCGTCATCGTGATTTTCGGAGGATGGCTCCTTTCCTCCTTCCCATTCAGTGGGATCGCCGTCAGTGGTAGTGGGGTATGAATCACCGTCGACCGTGCCGAGTACATGCGACCGCGCCTGCTGCAAGAAGCGGATCTGCTCTTGACGTGAAATGTTTTTGAGCTCTTGCTGTTCAAGAAGCTGAACGTCTTTTTGCGTGAACTGGTAGTCATCGCTGTAAAACTCTTCCTCTTCATCAGATACTTCCTCATCCCCATCCGAGTCCTCCTCACCAATAAC
Source organism: Phoma sp. ATCC 74077 (assembly GCA_033682645.1). Classification (NCBI taxonomy): domain Eukaryota; kingdom Fungi; phylum Ascomycota; class Dothideomycetes; order Pleosporales; family Didymellaceae; genus Phoma; species Phoma sp. ATCC 74077. The sequence goes on along the minus strand of JAWDJC010000016.1, from coordinate 678,926 downwards.
AACAACTTGGCTCTCATGTTGATGCTGATGGCCTCTTTCCTGGCTGTCCTCAACCTCGATCATAGAGTGGTTCACCGTAGTGTCAAGACTCTCCGCGTCAGTATCGTATGGGTCACGTCTTTGGCCTTGAACTTGGCCTGATTGGCGACTATGCGGATGTTGTTGTATAACCGCGGAGCTGTTCTGGATATTACCAAGCCTACGAGACGGAACGTCTGCCTGGAGTTGTGGCTGTTGACTACTAGACCCTTTCTTGAGTCCGACCTTCGCGTTCGCACCAATTGCCTGCCGGCTAGGATTGAGACCTGGGCGACCATTCTGTGGGCTGCCTGCGCGGCCGCGATCTTTGACGAAGTTCTGCATGATCAACAGGGACGGGAAGCGCGCGGACTTTCCTCCTCGAATCGCTGTGCACCTTAATCAAGGCGCGAGAATGATTAGGTCATAAGGTGAGAGACGATAGATGAGTGTCGTGAGTGTTGACTCTCGAAAGGGAAAGCGCGTCTTTGACAGATCTAACCGTTTTTAGAATGGCCTCGGCTCACTAATGGGAGCTAACAGCGATGACGATGTCTTATCTCCGTTGGTTATGTATGGTTTCCCTTCACCCATTGCGTGACTGAGCAATACTCTCGGAATACTGTTAGTTTCTAGTAGTGAAGGATCCTTGTTCACAATTGAATTCATCACAATGAGTGAATGTTGCCTCTATAGGCTCCCAAACGAGGCATGTTACCCTTCGCAACAATTCCCTAACCCAGTCCACCTAACATGTGTAGCTGCTAATACACCTCTTCACTCCGATGCCAACGCCTGAGCTCCTCCCTTTGACGACGATATCCCATCGCATATACACAATCATACTACGTATCCTACATAATCGAATCGTCGCAGCTGCTGAATTACATTCGCACACCCTGCTTCTCGAGTGTTACCACCCCTCCGCGAAGCTTACTGAACCACCTTACTTTTGCGCATATCATGGCACTGATGGCTTGTCGCTTTACGAGGAGACAGGGCCCAACCATAAAGAAGTAGCTAGGCTTGGAGAGATGCGCAATTTATACTCCCGCTTCCGCCCATACCGGCGAGAGCTGGCTCGTGGTGGGAGGAGAGTGCTACCACGGCCAGGCGACGTACCTGGGAGTCGCACTTTCCCAGGGACTGTTCAGGATAGAAGTCAAGGCGAAACAGTCAAGCAGACGCTGGGCTTGGAGGCACATGAGCTGTTCACGCAATTAGTGGCGCAAACAAACCTCGTTAAGATTGGGCCGCGCAGTGGCATCTTCACCTGCTTCGTAGGCGTCGAGGAAGGCGTACTGAGAGTGTGGAGGGACTGGCTGCGGGAGACGGCAGCAACAAGTCGAACAACCAATGTAGATATCTCGCAAGAGGTTGTTGAGGAGATGGGCAAGGGCAAGGATATCGTTAAAGAGGTCAATAACGAAGTAAAGGATCTAGATGATCCGCAGATTCTGTGGGTTAGCCCGCTGAAAAATACCGGTATACGCTTTAAAGTCAGGGAACGGAAACTCCGGAGAGATGCGCCAATCCTTATCAAATCGGATGAGGACGTGCCTGTCAGCTATGAGATCGAATATGATGGTATATATCCTGATGCCTCTATGCCTAGCAACGTCACTAACTTGGAGCGCAGAGCTTCTAATTCGGACGTCGCATCTACTACTCATACTCGAGAAATCAATGGTACAAGAAGACAACTCATCCGGCAAAGCAGTCGTCTTTGGCTCTTTCGGATAGGGGGCAAGAAAATCACACCCCTTGCACCAGTTTAAAATCAGTTTTGGTCGACAGACCACCGTTTTGGGAAGCCGAAGTCGGCCTGAGTCATGGTACTCGCTTTAAACGAAAAGCGCGACCCAACACAGGTGATGGTCAAAATGCACGCACAGGAGCAAAAATAAAGAGGACCATACCAACAGGTAAATAGACATTACTTCTTGAAACGCAAAACCTTCAGGATGTTCCAAGGTAACTGGAAACTGACGAGCTACCATTGCGCCATAAGGCCTGTTGAAGACAAAATGGGCGATAAATTATTTATATACCTAGCGAGTGCAGCTTTTGGCAATCTCGTACCCAAGGAGCGTTCAATCACTTCTGATGGACTGGAAATGAAGCCTGTGATCAAGTAGCGTCTTATCCACAGTGGCACAACTATACAATCCATTACTACCTATAGCTAGCCTGCACACTATTGACACCCTTGCACAAATGCTCAACCCCACTATATCTCCACCAGCAAAAAAAGTCCGGACCAATACACCAATATCCGCGGGACCTAATATCAAAAGGGAAGCAATCTGGCCAAAAAAAAAACAAGTTGGTTGTCTCCGCTCCCAGAATCGAACTAGGGACCTTTCGATAACAATATGCTATTACAGTCGAACGTGATGAACCAACTACACCAAGCGGAGAATTGCAATTGGTAGATTGCGCTTGTGTTTAGATGAAAAATTTGGGACTAAAACAGTATATATTCTAGCTATGTAAGTGACTAAGTGTGTTGGATCTCAAGGTTGAAGAGACGGAAGTAGCATAGCATTGATTGGACTTGGAAAAGCGGGGGGAAGGATTTTCATTCGGACCCGGCTGTGCTTATCAAGAAAACCAATATTCAGCTGTGCATGTGTTAGGAGATAACATGTGTGACCCAACACCTTCTCGACACTTAGTATATTGTACCTTTAAGAAGTGGAAAAGCTTTAGTCTGCGTTCAATACTTATCAATGTCATACTCGCCATTGTTCACGGCTAAAGAATATGAAGATGGCTAAAGCTTTCCTCAAAGCGAAGCAGCAATACTATGTTGCCAATAACAACAGGAAGCTACTTGGACTTCAAGATCTCATGAAGATTGAGCTCCTTACACTCATACGACTGGAATTAGGCTCGATAGTAGCATGGATACTCGAGCAGGATTTGGTGGTCATGGCACCTTGTTGTCTTCGGATGCCTCACCGTGGTTGAGTGGCCGACTCCCATCTCTTCACCATACTGTTAAAAGTTCATGTTCTAAATCAAACAAGTTCTTCAGCCCTGGCAGAAGCTGTTAAACCAGGCGAGCAGCTAGAGGGCGGAGGTTGAAGCAAGACATATTGAAGCACAAGTTAAGATTTGGTCTTTCTCCAAATAGACTTTTATAGAAGCTCTCTCAATTTACAAAGCTCAGGCAGATGTCTCTTTCAAGTAAATTGATCGAAGCGTGATTGAAGACAAGGCGGAGGTCCGAAGTCGAATGCAGGCGAAAGCACGTCCCGTCGGAGAAACTACGGGATCGACGCCAAAAGTGCAGTCGCAATTGTCGAGCTTCAACTCCAGCTTTCAATACTACTTCCATCTCCACCGATTCGATCCAGACCTCACGCGCCTCTACGCGCCAAAATCCCATACAATGGCAGCGCAAGCCGAAGCCGAAGACCCGCTCTATAATTTGCGCCTCAGTATCAAAGCGTCCGCAACACCCATCCTCACTACGTCCTCGACCCCAACACCCGCCGACACTGTTGCCGACCTTGCCCTCGCAACTCACATATCATTCAATACCGACGATGGCGCGCACCGCACCTTCAGTCTCGCATCGTCCACGCGTTTTGCACCAGATAACAAACCTGTCGACCTGCGCAGCTGCTATTTCGCCTGGCTGAACAAAGATGCCTCTGTTACAGACTACTTTGCCGCTGTGCAAACCCTCAATGAAGAGCTACCAAGTGGAGCGGGCGGGAGTGTGCAGAATTTGACATTCGCGCAGAAGATTGAATTGATTGCTTGGCTGAGTGGGGAGACAGAAGGCAGTGATAGTATTGCTGCCATTGACGCAGGAGCGGCGAGCGCTGCAGCAGGCGATGCGGCGGCGATCGCAGGAGGAAAGGGAGTCCCGGTAGATAGGCAGGTGAAGAGTGTGGGAGGAGGGAAAATGGTGGATGCAAGGCTACTACAGATTTACGATGGAGAGAGGAGGATGGGGGATCACAACAGCGTGTTGAGAGGGATGAAGAATGTCGTACGTTCACCATTCTCTTCACCTCAGGCGACATGCTAACAAGCAACAGGATTTCTCTCCCTACCGCAAAATCGCCGCAACCTTCCTCCGCAGCCGCCCCTCAGACTCCAACGTTCCAGCACCCCAGCCCGCGCTCGTCTCGAACCTGCAAAAGCGCCCCTCAAAACGCCTCGAACCCATTATCCTACTCTCTCCCTCCGCCTCCTCGCTTCTACGCACATCAAATGCAAAACCTTTCCTAGCAGACGGCATCTTCATGCCCCCAAACGCTACAGAAACCACCTCCTCCGCAACCAACATGTTGCGAATCCAACGTGTTCTACCCTCTATATCCAGCTCGCCTATAACCTTCATCCTCGTCGACAGCACAGCTAGTTTCAAACCCACATACTGGTCCCGCGTCGTCGCTATCTTCACTACAGGCCAAACATGGCAGTTTAAGAGTTACAAGTATACGAATCCCGCGGAGCTGTTTAGTCATTATCCGGGATTGTATGTTGGCTGGGCGAATGAAGAGCCGCCGGAGAATGTCGTCGCTCTAGGGCGAGGTGTGTTGCCTGTGAGGGTGGACAAATGGACGGGGAGCGAGAAGGGGCGGTGGAGGGATAGGGAGGTTGTGGAAAGGATTTGGGGGCGCATAGAAGAAGGTATGCGGAAGGGTGGGTGGACGAAAGATGGACCTGGGTTGGCGGGGCAGCAAGGTGGGCGGTAGGGTCGTCGCTGGCCGTGTGTATCGATATACTGTTTATAAACTTGGCGAATGGTGTTTGGTGTTCACTACGATGCTTCGGCTGCATAGCGCGGTTTACCTGGAAAAGCTGGCATATTCAGATCTGGGTCAGTACTTGGATTCCATAATCAAGCAATCGTTACTACAAAAAGACGACCAATCTTGTTTCATATAGAAAGTGAGAGCAGACATCGCAATTGAAGCGCGTTCATATATTCGTATCATAGATATTCGAATCCATCCACCTTATCGAGATGGAAAAATGCAGAGCAGCCGCTCGCCAATATTAGTCCAACAGATACACCCAATGAAATAGTCCTTAGATGATAGCTAACTTTTGCCGCTCCTCGAATTCCTTTACCATTCCAGCGGCTCCTTGATCTCCTCGCCCCTATTCGTCTTAGGAACAGGCTTTGCCTCGATCTTCACTGGGCCCCTTCCATGTCTGGCCAGGTATCCGCTGCCATCTAGCCACGGCCACACGGCGGTCCTCTTGCGCTCATGTGCCTCGATCTTGTCCACGCTGCCCATGGTAAGGCCAATATCGTCGAGGCCATTGACCAGGCAGTGTTTCCTGAACTCCTCGACGTCGAATTTGGAGAGCTCGTTACCCTCAGCGTCGCGGATGACTTGGTTGACGAGATCGACTTCAATCTCCTTGCCGGCTTTGGCTTGCTCGGCTATGCGATTGAGGGCGGCTGTGTCGGTGATGCGAAGGGGAAGCATGCCATTTTTGAACGTGTTGTTGAAGAAGATGTCGCCGAATGAGGGGGCGATGATGCATTTTATGCCAAAGTCTAGGAGAGCCCACGGCGCGTGTTCTCGACTTGAACCGCAGCCGAAGTTTGGACCTGTGCATACGAGGATTTTCGAGTTGCGGTACGGCTCCTGGTTCAAGACGAAGCTGGGATCTTCGTCATCGGACCCTGGCTGGTATCTCCAGGCATGAAAGAGCGCAGAGCCGAGACCAGAGCGCTTAATTGTTTTCAGGAATTGCTTAGGGATGATGGCGTCGGTGTCGATGTTGGCAATGTCCATAGGTGCAGCGTAGCCGCGGAGGGTTTCGAATTTGGGCATGCCGGCGGAGGCGCCTGCGGTGTGGCTGTTTGATGCTGAATGCTGTTCAGAATCGGCGGGGAGATCCAAGATCTTGTCGAAGTCGTCATCGCTGCCGACTTCCTCCATGTGAGCGTCGAGCTCAATCTTAGGGGATCCTTTGGCGGGAGCTGCTGATGGTGGTGCTATCTTGCGTACATCAGCTAGGTTTCCAACGATGGCGGCGGCGGCGGCCATGACGGGCGACATGAGATGAGTTCGGCCACCAGCACCTTGTCGTCCCTCGAAGTTTCGGTTCGATGTTGAGGCGCAGCGCTCGCCTGGGGAAAGGATATCGGGGTTCATGCCTAGGCACATTGAGCATCCAGCTTCTCTCCATTCAAAGCCTGCGTCGGTGAAGATCTTGTCAAGACCCTCTGCTTCTGCCTGCTTCTTTACGAGACCTGAACCTGGTACAATCATTGCTCGCTTGATATTTGAAGCAATCTGCTTCCCTTGCACAACGCGTGCAGCTGCCCGCAAATCTTCGATACGGGCATTCGTGCAAGACCCGATAAACACCTTGTCAAGCGGGATCTCTTGCATGGGTGTGCCAGCGGTGAGGCCCATGTACTTAAGTGCACGCTTGCAGGCATCTTTCTTAACCTCATCCTGGAAGTCATCCGGGCCAGGAACCACACCAGTGATTGGGATAACATCCTGAGGCGAGGTACCCCAAGAAACAGTAGGCGCAATATCCTTCGCGTCAATGTTGACCTCAATATCGAACTTGGCACCTTCGTCCGATTTCAGGCCCAGCCAATAGTTGCACGCCTTCTTCCACTCGGGGCTGTCGACCTTTGGTGCAAGCGGTCGACCCTTGAGGTATTCGATAGTGGTCTGATCCGGTGCAACCATACCTGCTCTTGCGCCACCCTCAATCGACATGTTGCATATCGACATGCGGGCTTCCATGCTCAGGCCGCGGATAGCCGAGCCGCAAAACTCGATGACTGCGCCGGTTCCTCCAGCAGTACCGATTATACCAATGACGTGGAGGATGATGTCTTTGCTGCTAACTCCGGGTCCCAGCTCTCCATCGACCTGCACTTTCATGTTTTTACTCCGTCTTGTAATGATAGTCTGTGTGGCCAGGACGTGTTCAACCTCACTCGTTCCGATACCAAACGCGAGCGCACCGAAGGCGCCATGTGTGGAGGTGTGGCTATCACCGCAGACAACTGTTGTGCCGGGCAGTGTGAAGCCTTGTTCGGGCCCAATAATATGCACAATACCCTGTCTCTTGTCGTCGAGGCCAAAGTATGTGAGATCGAATGCCTTGACGTTCTCCTCAAGAGTCATGCATTGTAACCGCGAGTCTGTCTCCTCGATGAACTTCTCGGTGGTGGTGAGGTTTTTCCGTGAAGCGGTGGGGATGTTCTGTCCCGTGTCAGTCCCAGATATGCGACTCAACAGTTACTTTGCATTACATACGTGATCTACTGTAGCAAGAGTGCAGTCCGGTCTCCGCACTTTTCGGCCTGCATTTCGAAGGCCCTCAAATGCTTGCTGTGAATGTGTAAGCCATTACGAAGGGTGGTGTTCCATCCAGTGTTTGCCTACTGGTGATGTCACTTCGTGGACAAGATGCCTGTCTGTGCAGCTGTCAGTGATGTACAGAAAGGAGACACAGCGGGATACGTACCAATATAGAGCAGAATAGTGCCATCTTCCTGCTCTTCGACGATATGATCCTCAAAGACCTTGTCGTACAGGGTCTGCGGTGGTTTCACGGCAGAGGGCATGGCGTGTACTTTGAAATATGGCTTGCACGAGTGGTTCAATTAGAAAATAACAGGCACAGAAGGGTGTATGGAGTAGCAGCCGAGAGTGTGAGATTCTCGGCGAGGGCGGATATGGCTATAAATGAGGCGCGTGTGGAACCCAAATCGTTGAAGGCGAACAAGGCACAAAAAGCTCCAGGCCGATGTTCGGAGTTGAGAGGGGCCACGGTCGTTCGTCGAATCAAGCAGCTGATGATGACGGTCCGTTCTCGGCTGGCCTCGCCGCAACAATGCGTTCGCAGGCGCGCGATAGGTGCGTGATAAGTCTGTGATATGACTCTCAACCGTGCAGACAGGGGCTTGATAACCTTGCTGCGATCCTAGATGGCGCACTGCAAGACACCGGATTGGTATCGTGTCCGCAACCGATGACGACGTGCGCGTGTCGCGCCCGATGGAAGCTTGCCCTGCCCCGCATCTCGTCGGGCCCCGCCCACACAGCCTCGTGCACGGCACATGCAGAGTCAGCCCTTCTATCAACACTCCGATTCGCCATCTATGCATAATATGGAGAAGTCCAAGTTATCGACATCTCGGTAGGAAACGCGTTGCCGACCGATCCCGTGTTCTTCGGCGGTTCTACATAGTCGGTGAAGCAGCACTTGCATGCAACGCTGCCGTAGATGCTGTATTTGTACAGTACCACCCCAGGATACCATATGCATCGCCATGCTGAATACAACCCATCTCCTTGTTACATTATCCTACAGGTTATCTGCCGTGAAGATAAGAAGCGCCATACGATGCCGGATGAACAACCCCAGACTCCCAATCAGGAACTGGAAAGCCAGCAGCCCCATCGCCAACCGATCTTCCCGCATCGGCCCAAACCACACCAGCCACAAATTGATTAGCGTGAAGTTGGAAGATGATACGACCTGCCCTTTCGCATCTACTTCGACATCCAGCAGCCGAAGCCGGTGCAACAACTTGAGGCTCTCCGCTATCGGTCGATGTAATGGTTTGCGAAACTCAACGCGCGAGGGTTCTAGTAAGCCCGTCCGTGCATTAAAGTGCGGAAGCCGATGTCGGGGGCACGGTACGAGGTGGAATAGTTGAGGCGCCGAGTATACGAAATTGAATGCTTGCGGCAGAAGGAGCAGGATCAGCGTTTTGCTAAAGTGACCCAGGATGGCGACGACCGCGAAAACCATGCCCGCAAAGTAACAGTATGTGTCGCCAACAAACACCTTCGCTGGGTACCAGTTGTGCTTCAATAGAGCTATGGATACACCAATAAAGGGTAACAAGAGATACAACGAAAAGAGATGCGAGTCGGTTGCTGGATGCGGATAAGGCGTGAACGGGGAGAGATAGAGGACGTCGTTCCCAACTATCAAGACTGCGATGACGACTGACTGGGCCACCTCGATGCCATTGATGCCCGCAAGGATGTTGATGCTGTTCGAGGAGAAGATGGACATCAGTGCCATGTAGACATAATACAGCCAGCCTTGACTCGCGTTAATAATTTTCATCAAGAGTCTGGTTGCTCGGCTGAAGACCTACCGAGATCAAACAACTCGCCTAGATATGGTCTTAGTGGAAGGGGAACGACCATCTGAGTGACTCCAAAGTCGACGAAATACACAACAAGCATAGGAATGACAGCGAAGGCTGGAATGAGCACCTTGTGACGCCATCTTATGTCGAAGAGGTCGTCGCCGATACCAAGGAGTACAATACTTTGAAGTGAAAGAATAGCTGAGAGGTACGATGCAAGCTTGTTGTGAGGAAACCTGTGAAGCAGTCGTCCCGTCTCGATTTCTTCCAGCTCTTTGATGACATCCCGATTGCCTCCGCCAGAAGTTGCGACAACGATGTCCTTGTAGAAAGGCCATGGTATGAACACGATTAAAACAAAGAGATACACCATAGCACACACTGCGCCCATGGTCTCAGGGCTGTTGTTGTCAGTTCACCGTCACGGCCATCGAGGAACCTCGCACTCACATCTCCGTCTGCTTAAGCTTACAGAGATCTCTCCCTTTGAACCCACGTCTAACGAAGGCGTTCCCAAGCCATCGTATTAGGGCATAGCTGAATGTGAAGGCAAGTCCACTGAACGCTATGGAAGCAATGAGTGGCTCTCCTTCACCCTGCAGAGTATTCGCTAAGATCCCAATGCATGCTAGCGACAGAGACAGCAGCGAATATGTCTCGGTCGACGATAACGTGGACGACATGATGCACCCCAATGATACTTTGGTAAGGTGATGTCGTAGCTTGGCACCCTGATGAGGTAGCTATTACTTCACCCGACCGTTTGCTACCGCGTGCAGGAATGCAGTCAACAATGCACGCACTCCCAAAGGCCAATTCGCAGTGGTCCGAGCAAAATTGTACCACAGTCGTGTTGCTGTCCTGTATGCTGTCTTCACTTGAGCAGGCTGAGCAAGAAGGGAACAAACTTTAGCGATCGAATCAGGCAGGTGCTCCACAGTGCGGAAAGACGCAGAAGAGTCGAACAAGGAGTGACAGGCCGCGGTTTGCGCGTGATCTTGATGATCACCGTTGGCGCTGTTTGGTGGTGTTGAAAGGTGTTCGTTAGCTTCTGCCCCGGCTTCTCCCTCTCTACTAACCCGAAACGAGAGAAGCTCACGGTTGTCGGAGAGCATTGGCAGCCCATCATGGACCCCAACCCGCCAGCCCAGCACTCGCAGCTCGATGCTATTCAGCTCAATCTAGATGCTGTGACCCGTCGCCTCGTGCGTCCAACTTTTCTGTCGAACCTCACGCCGTCGCGTCTGCCCTCGTCGGCCGTAAGCGATTCGTCTTCTCTCAGCCCCACACGCGACGAAGCACGGTTGCACTCTGGTCCGCTCTCCCAGCACCGTCATTCCCATCTCAACTTCGCTGTGACGTTTGAAGATGTGCTTGAGCACGCTGACTTGGTCTCTCCGCTGATTCAGGAGCCCTGCGCCGACGGCAGCCCGAGCAGCGTCGAAAAGCGCATCGTAGTGCATCTCGAATCTCAGTTTGTTGGAGCGCGTCTCGCGTACAAGAAGATGGCAGCAGAGCGCAATTTTCAGTCCTTCTCCCATGGCCACCAGGATCTTGTGCTTGCCGTCGACTTCAATTACTTTGGCACGCGCATGGTGACAGCGAGCTCAGATCACCGCCTCAAAGTCTGGGACAAGAAGGACGAGTCCTGGACGCTTGTCGAGAACTGGAAGGCGCATGATGCTGAGATTGTCGATGTAAGTTATCTAATCTTCAGCCGCAAGCCTCGATTCGGTTGCATGCATATGAATTCGCCACCTTTGTGACTTGTTGCTGATTCCAAGTTAGGTCAAGTGGAATGGCCCCTTTATGGGAGAAGTCGTCGGCAGCATTGGCGAAGATGGCCGCTGCAAGCTCTGGCAAGAGGATGTCACTGAGGTGGCCATGTCGGGCCATCGGTTTAAGTTGATCACGAATCTTGCTTCTCAGACTCACGCTCCGTTCATGTCGCTGGATTTCAAGAACATCATGCAGGAGACGTGGCTCGCCTTGATCACACGCGATGGCTATCTGACTGTCTACGAGCCTCAAGACCAGAGTAGCCTCAATGAATGGACTATCTTAGCAGAGCGGTGGGTGTCTGAGAACAACCCTCCCGAGCGCCAAGACGAAGTAGGATTCAAGGTTGTCTTCCATAAGGAGAAATTGCCATGCTGGACAGCTATCATGGCTGGCTTGGACCGCAAATCCTTATCTCTTGCGGTTGCAGCCATGAAGGACGTTCTTGTGTTCAGAACCGACAAGGCGAAACGCTTTTTCCAGGTAGCCAAGCTAGAGGGTGCTCGCCAGATTATTCGCGACTTGGCCTGGGCAAATGGCTCTATGCGAGGTTATGACATTCTTGCGACAGCTAGCAAAGATGGTGCCATTCGCATCTACGAGCTATCAACGCCTACCTCAGGAAAGTCTTCAACAGGTGGCCCGTCCATGGCTTCGGCAGACACGGAAGCCATCTCTCCACGTCCCGGCCCACGAAAGAATGCGCCTTCTGGTATAGGAGCTGGCCTGGCGGGAGCATCCAAGGCAACAGATACGACACTCGAGAACGAGCAATATCCCGGGCGCATAAGGCAGGTAGCTAAGCTTACGGATGAGCTCACTAACCATCATGGAGCTGTTTGGCGAGTCACATTCTCTCAGATGGGTAAGCTTTGCACAATCTACTCTGAAGGTATTCACTGACTCTCTATACAGGCGACCTACTTGTTTCGACTGGAGATGATGCCTCCATCCGCACCTGGAAAAAAGCGGTTAACGGTAGATGGGCAGAGTATGCGGAGATCGAAACCGCACGCGAGAACTAGTCTTCCGCGTAGTAGAAACTTAAGGTGGATCGGCGTTCTGGATAGACTTCGTTCTGGTGGTCTTCGTTGCGGAGTTTAGGCACGCGAGCTGCATTCTGACTTCCCCCACGCGTCGAAGTCACTCTACGTTATAGATACCCCACAATGTCACTAGTGACACGGCTAGCTACGCCTTACCGGGTTTATATATGTTAATGACTCTTTTACTACGAGAATCGATGTGTGGTTGTCATGATTTGAGGTTGTTACCCGCATGTTCGCGTGTTGCGTCACCACATTCCTCGTACTCAAGCCATCGCTATACCAGCCACAGCACATTCCGCCCCAACCATCATGAACGACAATGAGCTCAAAAGTTTTGCCCACATCCTAATCATGGCCGCGCAAAAGTCCAAGTGCGCTCTGCGCTCGCTCAAAACTCTATTGCAAGTTTCACACCGTCCTAAATCACCTCCACCCTGTTATATATCACTTTTTAATCGCTGGCACCTCTGCTACAATGCTCTTTCGTCGTCATTCTCCGTCTCGAATCCATCCCGTGGCTCCGGCAACCGACCCATTCAGCGCACAATCGCCGCCGAAAACTTCCACCCGAACACAAAAGACTCTTGAGGAGATATTAGCCTTATCTGCCAGTCTAACTAAACCACTGCCACATGAACCTCGAAGCGTCACCAACCACTATCACTTTTCCGGCTCGCCACAGTCCGACCGCTCATCTGAGCAGCATAGGAGCCCTACGCGGGAGCCGAGGAGCAAGAAGACAGGTCATGCCACTATCCACACAGATGCTACGGATACACATGGGGCTTTCGAGAGCGACGCTTTCGCTGTGCATATGCCAACAACTCGTTTACCCATAATCGACCATCCTATATCGCCGACAAAGTCATCTCCTGCGGCCCAGGCTGCGGCGTATCAGACTTACAAAGAGAAGGCACGGCAAGTACGAGAGAGAAACAATAGTCAAGGCGTACGAGTGCCTTCGAAGATCGTGTCTTACGACTACGCATCGCCTACTACTGCCGGTCATAAATTACCTTTAGTCAAAGAGACGGATCCGCTGGACAATCTGCCCACACCTGCGCCTGCAGGATCATTTCCAATCAGTCCACCGCTGCCGCAAACTGGATGGATGCGACCTCAGCCAGTATACAGAGCTCATGCTCAAGGGTCTCGCGGTATCAGTGCGCCTCGCAAAATGCAGACTCCGCGCAAACCTGCAGGACTAGCTAGCAATGCTCGTGTGCCGAACAAATGGTACACATATCAGTCCGATTCGGAAGCTGGAGCTTCATGCTCAACATCCTCGCCATCATCATCACCGACACCTCAGCCGGCTACAATCAAAGTCCGCCTCAAGCCGAGACTCGTGATACCAGAAGCTGAGCGTGTTCAAACGGAAAGCAGGTGCAGTTTCTACAATCGCCCATCTCCCAGCTCCTCACCTCAAACTTCTCGGTCTTCTAGCCCAGTGAAGTCAATGCCCAACTTCACCCGTCATAACTCCATTGAAGGGGACTCAATCTTCGGCTACAGAAGCAAAGACGTCACTGGTGCCGTGGCCGGTGCAAGTTCGACTTCAAGCAGCGACAAGGAGAAGGACAAGAGAAGGGGAATGGACAAGACGAAGAAGACAGCACCAAAACGCACACTCACATCACGACTGCCCTGGCTGAGACCCTCTGGGCCACGCAACGTCAAACCGGTCGCTGTGCCTGTAACATCCTCAGCCACTACTACACAGGCCAGAGGGTATATCGATCCATTTGTGAGACACGCAACACCCGCACCTACCTCCCCGCTACTCCGGACACCAATTGCGAGGAGGCCCGCATCGCCCCGCAAGATCGCTCTCGAATCTGTGCCAGAATCACAAGGCAAGTTCGACTCCGGCTTTGCGCAGATCAAAGGACTCACGTTACTCTTACTCAAGATTGGCTTTTTCATGTATGGTGTCGTTGCGCTGTGGTTCGTGCTGGACGCTATACGCGAGGTGTTTCACACGCTGAGCGCACCTTTTCGCGCTATCAAATGGGCTTGGGGATTCGTTTGGCTTTTGTGTCTCTGGCTCATGAGGATTGGACTAGTAATGTGGGACAAATGGGTTTTCAATCTTGTTTTCCAGGGTGGATGGATGTGGAAGATGAGGTAGTTACTATTTGTATTGAATCGAGGCGGTATGCCTATTTCTATGATATCGCACTCATGTTTCCTAAGTTAGATCATTATTTCTATGGCAATAAAGATTTCAGAGCTCATTACTATCCTCAGTTCCTCACGATTACCATGTGTGCTCAACGTCCTGCCGTCCAGCGTCTCTCCGTCATTGTCCTTTCACCTACCCTTCCTAATCTGTCCAAGCTCCATTTCCGCCTTCACCTCAGATTACCACGGCATCATGACGCAATACAATCTCCCATATGACTCACTAGCTCCAGGCAGCTCCAGGCAACAGTTTCCACGAGCTTCCAGCCGCTGCCGTCGGCAAGCTATGCTCAGACCCGAGCTCACACAATTACTATGAGGCTCTGTCTACGCGCTGCGAACACCAGTTCGTGCCCCACTTTACTACGCACGGTTGCCAGCCTGGTGCCTGACGGCAAATCATCGGGTCTGCAAACGCAGCTTGCTGGAGGGGGTATATAAACAGCGGTGCCCGCCCTCCTTTGGACTTTTTGCTCCATCACTTCTACTTCCCACTCGCCTCAACCACTCAACTGATGGCGACCACTTCAACCATTCTCTCACATCTTTTTGAGACTCGCCTTCCACTATGACTTCGATCAGTTCGAGCTTTGTCTCAGTCAGTCAGTCAGTCACCTACGGTATGTACTCACCTTACCTTGCCTCTGGCATCAGTGACTGACCCGGACCAGTGCTCATGGGCTTGCGTTCATGTCTGCAGTCAACATGTACTTCAGCCCCCTCTTACACTGTCTGTTGCTGACACCAGTCAGTGAGCTGAGCTCTCACCAATTGCCGCAATCACCATGAGGCATCTCTCGCATGACAACAACAGCAACGGCTCGTCAGCCACATCAACACAAGCGATGACACTCACTTCAAGCTCACATACCACTAAACGAGCAAGCCAGCTTGGATCGACAGCAATACCCTCTCATCAAGAAACGTCGATCCTCAACACAGATTGAAGCCCTTCACCACTCTTGCACAGACGACTGGATCGAACACTGCGCCACGTCAACAACAAGGGATGTCTCTACCCTGCTCTTAGATAGTATTGAAGCGTAAGTTCATCGACTCACTTCGCCAACTTGTAACTAATATCACTCAGTCAGGTTCTCATCCGACACATGTACTCTCCTTCACTTCACGGTTTGTTCTCACCAAGTTCCACTCCACCCTAGCTGCAGCCCACCCGTCGACCAATACCCCTCAGATCCGAGCAGCATGGCCTCAGTGTCTTAATGGAAGGTCTCCCGATCATGTGTCGGTGCGATGTCACTCCAGCGCCTCGGTTTTTGAGATGGTTGCGGTCTTCATGACGGTGTATCTTGCTGCAGTGAGGGTCACGGGAACGGCGATGAGCTTTTAGGAATCTGACTCGCGTTGCCTTGTGCATTAACGGAAGGTCCCCCGATCATGTGTCGGTGTGGT
Source organism: Phoma sp. ATCC 74077 (assembly GCA_033682645.1). NCBI lineage: Eukaryota > Fungi > Ascomycota > Dothideomycetes > Pleosporales > Didymellaceae > Phoma > Phoma sp. ATCC 74077. The sequence continues at coordinate 663,365 of JAWDJC010000016.1, read as the reverse complement.
ACGTCGCTCCGGCGTGTTGGTGCAGTAGAAGCTCGGGATTTGTGGTGATTGGTGTGAAGTTGATGGTTGGTTTGGATAAGGATGTTAGTTTACTGATTGGCTTGGATGGTTGTCTATTATACCTTGAATGATGAGAACCTGTTTGCTTCATCTATACACTCCTTCAATACTGCTGTGATATTCTTGACGACCTCCACCTTGAACATCAAAGGTTTAAGGGTAGAGGACGTTGCGTTTGTCTTGTGCCTGAGTCTAACGCAACATGATATAGATACGATGTGGCACGCAGTTGTGAATTTTTCGAGTGCCACCTCTACTGCGTAATTTCCCTTGTCTCAACTTCCCTCTCCTTCTCTTTCCACCCATCCAGCCCCTCAACCTGAACATCAAAGTTCTTCTGCAATCCCGCAAACCCCTTGCTCACGAATAAGAAGTCCACCTGCTCCAACGTCTTCCCGCCTGTCTCAGGACAAAGCAAGAACACAAACAACACCGCAATGACATTTCCCGCAACAACCCAAAGCCAGAAGTACCTAAGATACGAAGTCAGTAATGTCTCATGTGCATTTCGTACACGAAGGTTACTTACCATCCAATGTTCTCAAACCCAATCGGCCCAGCAAACACCGTGATGAACGTCATCAACCACTCGCCAAAAGCTGTCGCCGCACCGCCAATATGGCGATATTCCAGCGGCGCTATCTCAGAGCAGTACAGCCACACGCAGCCCTGCCAGGCGTATCCGAAGACGAAAAGGAAGAGGAAGATGATACCGATGGCGGCCCAGCGGATTGCTTCTGTCGTGGAAAGCGCAACGAGGATGGTGAAGATGGTGATTAGGCCCGTCATTGTTAGAGCACCGTAAAGAAGGACGCTGCGGCGACCGACGCGCTCAATGGTAAAGTACAGAGGTACACAACCGAGGGCGAAGAAGATGTTCAGAACGCCAGAGAGGAGGGAGACGAGCGAGGGTTTGGCGATTGTGGAGAGAATGACAGAGCCTATGGTGAGAATGTTGGTTAGCTTCTACGTATGATGGCAAGGGACAGGAGAGGAGACATACTGTAATATGCGATTAGACTTGAGCCCATCCACTCGCGGATCATGGGTAGCCAGAAACACATGCACAATCGACGGATGATCTTCATGCGCGTCTTGTCCACAATTCCCATGGTCAGGAACTGCTTCCAGTGCAGACTCGAATTGGCCTCTAGCTCCGCCTCAATCGCAGCCAAGATCTCGCGTCTCGTATACTGCACCTTTTCCGAATCAATCGGAGTATCATTCAGCTGTGCCAGCACCGCATCTCCCTCTTCGAACCGATTCCGTGCATAATACCAGCGCGGTGTATCTACTCCCAAGTAAGCAATCAATCAACCAGTCGCCACAACCACTTGTCTTCCAAAAGAAAAAGAAGAAGAAGATAACATACCAGGAAGAAACCACATGCACCCTCCGGAAAAGATCGCAAAAATACACTGCAACACAATCGGCACCCTCCAACTCGCCTGGTTATACATCTTAGTAAACCCATAGTCAACCCAATACGCCAGCGGCACCCCACTAATCAGCAAAATAGCATTCAACGCATTCGCCGGCCCGCGATCCCCAATCTCCACCCCCGTCTCATTCAAATATGTCGGCACCGCAGAACTAATACACCCGATAGCAAAACCCGTGACCAGGCGGCCCGCGATGAGCTGCCCGACAGAGTAGGAAGATGCTTGGATGATGGCGCCGAAGATGGCGGCGAAGTTGCCCAGGAGAATGGTGCCGCGGCGCCCGATGCGGAATGTGAAGGGGATGATTGCTAGGGCTGTCACGCAGGCGGCGAGGTCGTAGGATGCGGTTATCATGGGGATTGTCCAGACGTCGGTTGGGTTGCCGATTGCGTTGAGGAAGGGTGGGTGCAGGAGGACGCCGCCTAGGACTCCGGCGTCGTACTGGAAGGTTTGAAGTTAGATGGGGGGTTCAAGAGCGAAGAGGGGGAAGGGGAGGGTGTAGAAAAAAATACGTACGCCGTACATCATGAAGGAGAGACCGCATACTATCTTCATGAGGCGGTAGAGCGTTCGGCCTCTGAGATTAGGAAAGCCGCCCATTTTCAACAAATCACGCTGTCCTTCTCACTGAAAATAAAGCTGTATCTAGACTTAAGAGAGAGAGAGTCTATTTATCTAATTCTTCCAAGACCTCCGTCCACTGGAGTAAAAGGAGAAACAACAAGCAATAGCAGCGCAAACCAAGACCTTAACTGCAGATCAGACCCTCAGTACTTTTATACTCTCCCCTAGTCCCCATCCCACCCACCCTACAAGCTTCCATAGCCGACATGGCCTCCAAAGCTTCAATCCTGCGCTGATCATGGCCGTCTTGGTACCTAGTACACCTCGCTATCCCCAAGAGACACAAGAGAGCCGCGGGGTTTACCCCACGGAGACGATTATCCGGGGAGGATTTATTACTGATGCAGATATATCCGGGTCTGTGGTCGTTCGATGTCAGGGTATAATGCTCGACGTCGAGTGTGCTGACTATGCGTAGTATGGAGATCGTTGGGGAAGGGGGCGGAGTTAGGCGGTGGCTGCGGTTATCGGCGCAAACGTGCATATTAGCACAGGCTTACTTGATGTTACTTTTTCTTGACAGATTGATGTTCACGAATAGGGTGTTCGACTAGATTTATTGTCGAGGCTAAAGAAGATGGAACAAGCATGCCGGCAGGACCTCAGCCGTCTTATTTCTATATGCAATCGCTAAATCACCAAGTCCTTTATCTCTCCTTTCTTATGCCCCTACATACTATCCTCTCTCCATCGGCTCCTAACCCTCTGCCACCCCTCCATCTCTTTCTTCCCACCCTTCGCTTCCATCCCCAAGCCACGCTCCACCCACTCCTGACTCCCCATTTCCGCCAATCTGCTCAACGCACGTGCAAAGGCAAACCTCTCCTCGTCGCCAGAGAAGATACTCGAGTTCTTCAGCATGCTCATATTCATCCCTAGGTCATCCATAAGGTGACGCATCACGTCGGATACAGCCTCGTGGTTCTCAGAGTGATCATGGCCCGACTTTTCTTGCGAGATGTGGACGGCTTCGTCGAGTTCGGCTTTGTCGAGGAACAGGGATGTTAGCGGTACGGCTGTGGTCATTACGAGTTTGGCCTGCGCAATGTTTGTTAGCACATGTCTCATTTTGTTTCATCATTTCCGCAGACTACTTACCCTGCTTTCGTATATCGCGTCTATGAACGTGATGAATCTTCTTGCAAGGTCTCTTGTTTTGAAATTCATGCCCGGCACGTCGGTGATGATAAACGCCTCGTAGTTCCTCATCAGCTCGAGATAGTCCGCCGCCCCTGTTGCTTTCCCAATAATTTCATCGAAGCTGAACCACGCGCACTTGCCGCTCGCTTTTGGCACTTCAATGTTTCTTCCCCAGACCTCATGTACGGCTTTGTGTGGAGGATCGTTTTCGAAATCTCCAAGGAATCGAAACCAGCGCTCCGCATGCGTGTGTGCAGACGCGTCGAGAGGATGGTGGTACACACCGGACGGCGGGCGCGGAATCTTGCGGTAGTCGGTAGAGGAATCAAGGTTTAGGACGGTGAGGCGAGACTTTAGCAGGTTTATACAGGGGATGAAGGATTCTCTTTGAATTCCGTTCTTGTATAAGTCGTCGGGGTGTCGATTTGAGGTGGTGACTATGACGGTGCCGTGCGCCATGAGCGCTTCCATGAGCCTGCGTAGAATCATGGCGTCTGCTACGTCTGTGCATTGGAACTCATCGAAGCAGAGTACTGAAGAGCGCTCTGCGATTCCGGCTGCGACAAAGGGAACGAGATCTATGTCGTTGCCATGCTGCATTTTCATTTTGTGGAGGTCCTTGTGCACGCTCTGCATGAATGCGTGAAAATGTATGCGCGTCTTTCGCTCGATATTTGGTGGAAGTGTGTCGAAGAACAGGTCCATCATCATCGTCTTGCCAGAGCCGACATCGCCATACATGTATATGCCTTTGGGTAGCGAGTCTGATATTGGCGGTAGCGCACTTGAGGCAGGTTTCGAGGATGAGAGGAAGGAGAAGAATGACTTCTTGGGGGGTTGTAGGGACTCGATGGTGGGTTGATGAACGGTTGGTTGCGAGTAGTTCAAGAGCATGTTATGGAGGTCTTCGAGGTTCTTGATAATACCTGAAATATCGTTAGAGAGGCTCCATATCCCAATGTTTATGCGTCCTACCTCTTTGGTGTTCATCGTCTCTCAACCGCCCCGACTCAACGCGCGCATCGTACTCAGCCATTGGGCCATGAACTCTTCCTGGCTCTTCATGTGAATCTACTGCTATCAGCGAATCTTGCTAAACTCTCCCTATTGCCCATACATACATTCCCTCGCTATTTGCGCATACCCTCTGTATCCCGCTCTTGTAAGAGGAGCTCTCGCCAGCACACGCCCAAACTCCGCTTTGCCCGTGGCATTGTACTTGCGCGCATTGCCTCCCGCTCTCAAGCTCCGCAGACAGTCCGTACATATTGTCCTCCTAGCTGCCACACGTAGCGCTCGTCTCGGTCTCGGTGTAGCATGTCGCGAAAGGGTCCTTAACCCACGAAGGGCTTCGGATGATGTCATATTTGTAATTGGTCGCAGCTGCCCATGGAATCTATAAGGAACAGAGAAGGAAGAAGCGGTCTATAGCATGCTGGAAAGCGCTCGCAGAGAGGGTATCACGCGGTAAAGCAGGGCTACAGCTGAAGGACAGTCAAACATGTAGTAGCAACCAAAGTCTTTAGCGGCCGCCCGGAGAGTTTTCGCCTGCGCCTCGGCTTCCCGGAAATATCAATGGCGGCTGAAGCACGTGCTGCAATGCAAGGCAAATCGGTACCATTTCAATCACCGAATATGGTTATGAACAACCTGAGGCAAGTTTGCAGTGTATATACTTTACTTGTGTTGAGCATTCCCGTTAGGTTGACACTTGAGATCTCATTAATATGCACAGTTCTCTACCCATTACGACTCTTCCTCTGCAGCCACACTCTCATATCGCTCCCCTCCCCTACTGCTCTGATAGCGCATCTTTGGTACATCATATAGCCTCGTGTAATCGACTCTTTCACCACCTAACCTTGCGTAGCCACCTTCCTTCTTCCCAAAGACGGGACTTCCATCGCAAAAGAAGTCCTTGCAGTTTGTGACTATGCCCCTCGAGTATGGATTACCCCGTCTCTGGGTTTGTTGTTGACCTGCTCGGGAGCCTTGAAGTGCAGTAGCAACAAAAGTGTCAAGACCCAATAGGCGTTTCCACTGATCCCAAATGCTCGGCTTCGGCTCCCTCCGTATAGGCGCATCCCCGGTATCTTGGCCGCTTCCAAACCCATTCGTTGGCGCACTTCCCCCAGGAGCAACATCTTGGCTTGTGTCTCCCGTGGTCACGAAAGAGTTCAATGCATCAGCGGGTGTCTGGCCATGCAAGTGTCCGCGCATACTCTCGTAGGTGGTGAGATTTCGCGCGACTTGCAGGAGCTGCACGCAGAGCAGCATGGTCACCCATGTCAACTGGAAGGCGGCCCAGATCGACAGGACAATTGTGAACGGGTCTTTATTAAGGATGCCGCAGAGATCTGGGGAGAGCACAGCGCATTGGACATCCTTGGGTGTATCGCGAGTTTCCAAGTCTACGAGTCTTAGCTAGATGGTCTTTATGCTGATAGGCTGAATAGAACTTACAAGCAAGTGCTAAGCGTACCCAAACCAGGACACCAAGTTCCATGGAGAGTACATAAAATACGAAATGCCTATGATTGTTGTTCGCCACGCAGTTATTCACCCAGGGGCAATGGCTACCAACATTAGTACAAAGCATCCTACTCCAAGCTTAGAACTTACTGATCAGTCTTCGCAACGCATCGCTCACATCTCTTACAATGCTTACTGCGCAGCGGTTTGCGCACCATACAATTTACACAGAAATGATGCTCATCAAATTGCCGTAACTCCATAAGCTCGTCAATGACCGCTTTCGACGCGCTCCTGCTCGCCGACTTGGGTACGTAACCAGGATCGGAAGACATGGTGAAGAAGTAGAAATAGGCCGTGAGTCCGTACAGTATTACAAAGAGTAAGTTGAGGAAAAAATTCGATCGTATAGTCCCTGCTGTCATTAATATAGGTGGATTGCTTGACAATTAAAGGGTGGCTCACATGGTAAGACCGTCGTTATCCATCGTACACCAACCCAGAACAATGTGCCTGCGAATATGCCCGCTAAGAAAGGCTGAAAGTCTTATCAGCATTGGTTCCGAGGGTTTACTTAGTGCAGAACTCACGGTATGATGTATGGTCCTCATATTCGAAGGAGCCCAGCCCAGTAGCTTCTGCGCCGCCCATTGCATAAGATACGAAACAATCAAAGCCGCTGGAATGCCAACAAACGCCGGATAGTGACTGATCAAGAACAGCGCTATCAAAATAATCGCAAATGGCCAGAGGAATATAAACCGGCTAATAAACCATCTTGTGTCCTTCACCCCCGGGATTGGAAACTGCTTTGCATTCCCATCCTTATCGAAGCCCGCTTCCGACAGCGCGCGGTGCCATTGCCGTGTGGTATTCATCTCTTCTGCTGTGACCGCCGGCGTCTTCCCGTCGTTGTTCTTCGCAAAGCGGTCTGCACCGTATTCCAGCAATTTCTGTATAGAGCCTTGAGAACCTTTGACAAGCGCCCAATGCAGTGCTGTAAACCCCTGATCATCGGTTGCATACACATTTGCGCCCCATCTGAGGAACAAATCCACACAAGAGGAATAGCCCTTGTATGCTGCCCACATAAGCGGGGTGTGTGATTGTGGATCTGGAATGTCCACAGGTATGTCTTGGTGCAGGAGCAATACGATTTGATACACGTTCCCGTCAAGGGTCGCAGAATGGAGGAGGTTGAAACCTTGGTCGTCGGTGAGGAGGGGGTCGGCGCCATGGTCGAGGAGGAGATTGACGACATAGTAGTTGCAGCGCTTTGCGGCCCAGAGGACGGGTGTTGCAACTGCGTCGCCGCCTTTTGCGTTTATGGGGGCGCCGGCTTGGATAAGAAAGTGGCAGAGGGCGTAGTGGTTGTTGATTGCTGCCCACTATTATACCGTTAGTCTTCCCTCACTCTGCAGAATATTGGATATGTATCTTCGCACATGTAGTGGAGTTATGCCCTGTTCATCCTTGTATGTTGCATCAAACTTCCCACTATCGAACAGCTTCTGTATAGCTCCAATCTCACCCAACCGCGCTAGCTGCATGATATCCTCCTCCACCGGTAGGCCGGGCTTCTTGTCTGACATTTCTGAGAGCTCATGTTCGCCCACTGGGAGCCCGTTGGCTTCGGGCTGTGCGGCGGAGGACATCGCGGGAGTCCGCGTGAGAGTGTCGAGCCTTGCGGCGAAGGTGCGTGAGACCTCCGGGTGAGCCTCGTAACGCTAGATCTTCCCTAGTATTTCGGCGGTAGGTGTCGGCAGCAGCGTAGGTATATTAACTCAGAACAAGCATACTGGAAAAATCATTAGGAGGTAGAATCTAAGATTACGAAGCTGAGAGGGCGCGGAAGTTGCGGCGTCCTCAAATCTCGAATGCGACCAATGCGTTCATCGCAGCCCCTGCATTGTGGCGGTGCCACGCAAGCCTCAGCCAAGGATTCGGAACCCGGCTTCGAACAAGTGCGTTGCTTGTTTTCGTATAATCATACCAGCAAAGTTAATTGAGGGACACGACATCGTTGTGAACATTCGGATCAACGTATATATTTAACTCGAGCGATGCAGATACCAAGATTTTGTGCCGTTTTGAAACCCCAAGAACGCCTTCATTTTACTACCACCCAACTCCATCATCAGTGCTCCATTATGCTAACATCCCGCTGAACTCACTCCCCTCTCGAAGCATATCCGCTGCTTTGCCGGCTTTGATCAACTTGCCTTTGCCCAATACGATACAGTAGTCTGCATTCTTGACTGCTTCTAGTCTGTGGGCAATGGTAATTACAGTGCTCTCTTTCATCTCTTCTCGGAGAACACTCTGGATGCGTTGCGCTGTTTCGAAGTCGATGCTGGCAGTCGCTTCATCCATGATGAGCACTGGGCTCCTTCTTAGCATCGCTCTTGCGAGGCCAACAAGCTGTCGCTGGCCCTGTGACAGACCTTTTCCACCGCCTTCGATGTTTGTGGTTAATGTCCAGTTGTGGTTTCCTGCGATCTTTGCAAGGACGGATTCACAGGCTGCATCGGAGTATTCTTCTAGCGGATCGAGGTTCTTCCGCATACTGCCGGGGAAGAGCACTGGTTCTTGCGCGAGGAAAGTGACGCGGCTGCGTAGTGCTTGTTTGTTCACTGTTGAGATGTCGATGCCGTCAATGGTGATCCTTCCGCTCTCCGCTACGATAGTAGCCAGCAGACACAATGCTAGGGTGGATTTCCCGGATCCCGTCCTCCCGATGACTGCGGTGTTACTGCCTGCGGGAATCTTGAGTGTGATATTTTGTAGCGCAGGGTCGAGATGAGGCGCATATCGTATAGTCACATCTTCAAACTCAATATCGCCACTGTATGTCGGCCAATGGGCTGGAGGATCAACAACCCCCGGCGATTCTGTCTCAATGTCCAGAAGTTCAACCACACGCTCCACGCTTGTGAAGTCCATTTCGAGTGTTCCGTAAATCCTACACATCCATTCCGTGTGCACTACGAACTTAGTGGCTGTGATGAGAACGAAGGCTGTGAGTCCTGGACTGATGCCTGTGTACACTGCGATTAGTGTCATGACGAAAGTCGCACTGGCTGACATGAAATTGAAGCGGATAGCTAGCCATGACTGCAGTGACCAATAGAAGTGATCGTTCTTTTGGAAATTATCGACGACTTCGATGACGCGTGCTTGGAATCGGTCTTGTGCATTGAAGGCGCGTACAGTGGTCAGGCCTTCCACGAGGGCGCCGAAGTTTGACATCAACGGCGAGAGGGACACCATCTGTGGATCGTTAGCTGATACAACTTTAGGATAAGGAAGAAATCTTACCTCCAGGCGTCTCAGACTCTGTGAGGTTGGCAGGAAGCGGAAGAAATAGTACACAAACCCGCAGCAGAGAATCACACCAAAGGCCAAAAAACTCGGCGTCGCAGATAGGATGATGATAATGCTGGTGATCCATCCAATAATCTGCCACGCAAAGACGGTGAACGCGTTGCTTAGCTCTCCATCAATAGTATTCATATCACTCGTCAGCCGGTTCATCAGCCGCCCAACTGGGGTGATGTCGTAAAATCTGAAGTTCGCATGGGCAACACGCTCAACTGTCTCCTTAAATATGGTCTTCGCGGCATGGTATCCCACTCCGAACATAATGAGATTAGTCCACCAAAAGAGAACGGCTGTCGCTGTGACAAAAGTGAAGAAAGTCCAGAGCCAAGGGATAACGTCCTCGGTTGCTGGAGGAAGGAAGTTGAAGATGCCCTTCGGCTTTCCAAGATCGTAGCTCTCGCCCCAGGCCTTGACGAGCCAGCCCTGACCAACGTCGATTACACGGAAGATTGCCATGACGACGATGACGACTGTCCACCATCGCAGTGTTCCTGCTTTGATGTAGCGCCAGTAAACGCGCCATTTAACACCACCTTTCGCGCGGTGCTCGTCTTCAATGAACTTGTCTGGGACGGCAGAAGCTTGTTCCTCTTCACGCTTTTTGGCTTCCTCCTCTGTCAGGGATTCGGTGGTTTGCGTACGTTCAAGCGAATTAGCATCTTCAGCTCTTGTTGGTTCGTGAAAGGTGGCTCGACCATGATCGATCCGGATCCACTGCTTCGCAAGACCGTGGCAGAGCTCAGTGCGATGTGTAACAAGTACCGTTGTTCTGCCTTCGAGCAGTGGTCCACCGAGCAATTTGCGCACAATGAACTCTGCAGTCTGATGGTCAAGTGCAGATAACGGATCATCAAGAAGAAGTACATTCGCGCTGCTGTACACCGCCCGAGCAAGGGCTACGCGAGCCTTCTGTCCACCTGATAGACCGATTCCATTCTCGCCAATGTTTGAGAGATCGCCGTGCTTGAACTCAGCCATGTCAGGTAGCAAGGCACAAGCCTCCAAGACCTGCTTGTATCGACCTTCGTCATAGGGATACGAGAAAATGATGTTGTCGCGGATACTCATGCTCTGAAGCCAGGGGGTCTGGGCGCAGTATCCAATAACTTGATCCGGCTGCGTGAAGTCCCCTGCAGTCTTATCAAGCTCCCCAAGCAGTCCTTGCAGAACGGCTGTCTTTCCCGCGGCCACCTCTCCATAAATTACTGTCAGACCTGGAGGGAAAGACAGGGAAAGATCCTCAAGCACACTTTTGTTTACCCCAGGCCAAGCAAATGATGCGTTGTGGAGGCTTAGATCCGCACATTCTTCAGGGACGACGTTGGCTTGCTCCTTGTCCGGTTCATTCATGAACTCCTCAATACGACCCATCGCAACATAGGCGTTAAGAACGGTCGTAACAAGCGGTGGCAAAGCACGAAGGTAGCTTTCCAGTATATTGAACAGGTCAAAAGCAGGGAAGATCACATCGACCCGAAGAGGTTTGCCGGCTAGAGCAGTAAAAGCGTAAAAAGCGACCGCGGGAAACAAGCCCGAGCCAAACCTCAGAATGAAGGCCAGAGAAGTCGTAAAGAAGATTTGGATTATGCGCAATTGCAGCTCTTTCTGTCTCGATTCGAGAATTCCCCTCAGCCAGGCGTCTTGCCAGCCATACCAGCGTAAATGTCGAATTGATTCGATGAACTGAGTCGTCCTCTGGAGCTTCTCGTCCGTTGCGACCCTGCGTTTCTTCTCAAAGTAGATCTGGTAGCGAGCAATGAGAATATTGAGCAGTTGTGACACACCCAATGCAAGCACACCTAGCAAGCACGCCCAGCCCAACATACGCCATATGAGCAGAATCGCAAAGATGGCACCAGCCGGCTTAGTGAGGATATCTGAGAACTCCCAGAAGCGCTGAGATACCTCATAAACGTCGTTGCGCATTAAATTTAAAATCTTTCCCGTTGACGCAGGTTCTTTCTCCTTCTCCGCCTCTTGTTTAGCCTTCTTTGTGAAGGTTGATCGAAATGAAGAGCTAACACGCTTGAACCAGCCTTGAGGGGTGTTCTTAGTGGGTTCGTGACTGCCATTAGTCTCTCCATTAACCGTCAGTAGGCTGTCGCCATTCGCATGGCCGTTTGTTGGCTCTGCTCTGGCTTCCTGCTTTGCGCCCAAGATCTTCCGGTTCAGAGTCTTCTCATAAAGCATGGTGATCATCTCTCCTCTAGACCTTTCATATGCCCGTCTTTGGTACCAAAGATTGAACACATTGAGCTGCGCCGAGCTGAGACGAAGGAGAAGGCCAATGAAGGCATACGTGATGGTAGCACTTTTTGGAGAGGCTGGATCGTTCATGGAAGCTAAGAGTCGTTGAAGTAGTACAGGGGCCAGAAGGGCTGTGAAAGTTAGAAATTATCGATAAGTATTTAACAAATCCCCAAACTTACTAGCAGCTAGTCGAACAACATTCAGAATAGTTGTGCGTATCAAATCCATGCCGTTTGCTACGAAGATCCTTCTGGTGACCGATCCTGGAAGCTTTCTGAAGGCGTTGTGAAGGCGTACATGTTTAAATTCATATCCAAGATCCCAGACGTCCTGGTCTTCCATATCTTTGGTGACTCCCTTTTGGATGAGTGGAGCCATCCAGGTCACAGTCATATATTGCCATGGAGTAAGGTTGTCCTCGGGAGTTCTCAGTTCTACTGTTGGGGTGCTGAAAACTGGGCTGATTTCTTTATTCGGAAGGCCTGGGTCTCTTAGAGGCATATTGAGAATAACCAAGATTCCCAGTAGCGCCGCTACAGGCGCAAGAACTAAAGGAATATCCTTAGCAGCGAAAGAGGCTTGTGTATGTGACAGTATAACCAGTTGTGCGAACAAGAGCCCCGTAAACAAGAACAATAGTGACAATGACGCAGCCCTTGGACGCTCGGCTAATATTATAGCACATGCGATACCCTGAAGTACCCGTTATCGAGGCATGAGAGGGAGCTAGGACGATACGCACCCAAGCAATTGACGGGTATATAGCTAAGATCTGACGGGCTGGGAAGAATATGGTGATGATCTGGAATGTGAGGCCCATCGAAGCTACCACCAATAGGCCAAAGGTTGGCGTCAATGGCCGGTGGGATGGGTCTGTGTTGGTATCGAGGTCGTTGGGATGTTCCTTCGTTTCCTGCACAAACGGCTTCGTCCATCTTGGGCGATACGAGTCAGGTATTCGTAGTGCGTAGGTCAGCAGAATTAAGGCTCCCAGTATAGCTGGGACTATTGCGATATACGGAACAAAGCATGGCGTGAAGCGAGCCGTCCTAATGTCCTGTCAAGATTTAGTGGTCTCATTACAGACTCGGTACAATTTTCTACTAACCCAGATGCGATGGCAATGCGATACTGGCGGAATACCGTGAGGGAACCCGGATACATTTGAAGACACTGGCACCTGGAGAGACGCCATGACGCTACCATCCATGGAATTCACCACCCGGCTATTTCGATAGCACTTCCTTCCACCTAAGCCCCGACCGGTCAATAATCAAAATAGTAGTCGAGAGCGGCATGTAGCTCGAGTTAAATCTTCGGTTTGCTAGGCATCAGCATACATTGCGTTGGACGGTAATATCAGCAGAGGCCGTAAGATGCTAAAAACCGGTGGGCGCGGGAGCGAAATTAGCGCCAACCGTTTTCGATTACCCCACGAACCCCACGAACGTAGATTCAGCTCCCTTCACCATCGTAAGTCGATATCACGCTTTTGAAAACGTCGAAGACGAATGTGCCTTATTCTTCCTTACTGTTCTTTTGTTTTGCTAGAAGCTCCCCACATATACGGAGATTTGATCTGCATGCCAAGCCCTGGAGGCAATGTGAACTGTTCGATGCCTGGGTGTCTGGTAATATGGTAGCCTACCAAATCCACCAACCATCTGAGGTTGTATGAAACCTGTAGGTCTTGTGAAGGAACGGAACGTCTACTGCAAAGACGCGCGTGAAGGAAAGGATGATGATAAACGACTAGTCCATGTTTGTCCGGAGGTCCGCCCAGGAGCTTGCGACCTTCACAAAGAGTAACTACCTTCAATCGCAGAAGACAGGTGCCTATACCCTCCGATCAGTCGCCCCAACAAACATTGTCATCACTCGCTTACAGAGTCATGGCATATCTTACCGCTTGGGCTCTGCAGGCACGGGCGACTGATGATACGCCGAATGTCACCATTGACCGTGCCGCAATACCCCAGCTCTCTCCTCGTTTCTCAGCCACCACAAAGTACCCAGCGACCTGCTTAAGCCGAACATGATCTTTCAGTTTGTTGCAGGAGAGAAAGACGAAAGGCAATGCAATATGGATTAATCGCTCTTGACTTGCCTCAGAGATGGAAAGAAGAATGCCTGAGGCCTTGCAGTAACAGCCACACTAGTCTGTTCACATGTCTTCGTCATCTTCGATTGCACGGATCATGGTCACCAATTGGCACTCCGCCGGCTGTCGCGGGCTGAGCGAGCCGCCATATCTGCAGTCCTGATACATCAAGTGGACCCTGCACGCCTTCAGGAACAGAGTACACGGGCGCGAGGGACAGGAACAAGCAAAGGACACAGGCTTCATAGCCCGAACTCTACCATTGTTCATTGCCATTATTTGTACTATCAAGAGGTCTATTACCATACGTCGTGCGGAAGTCTGGAAGTTTCTGTTGAGTCTGGTCTGAGCTGTTGTATAGAGGCTACATCCCTCCTCAAATCCTACTCGGGAGGCTGGGTACGGGGTTTTGATTGAGGCACAGCAACGGCAGCCAACACCGCCACATACACAACCATGCGCTACTTGCCTACATCCGGACAGAAGCCCCGTATCGCTGTGCAGGACTCCAAACATAGGTGCTACGTCTACCTTTAAAGTACCTTTATGGTTCCTGTTGCCCCATTGTCAAGCCCTCCAAACACTTTCCTAATACTTTCGCAAATCAAGCACAAACATGTTTCCCGGTCGATTTCCGTCACCAACGCCATCCCGCGAGATGACGCCCATCGAGACACATTCGCCTCTGTTAGAAATTCAAGGCGTCGGGTATCAGATTTCGCAGACTGGCCTCCATAATCGGCCTGTGTCCGCAGACTTCACAGCAGCAGGCCATTTCCGCACAAGACCGCAATTCATGCAAAGTGAGCCAGATATACGCCTCCCAACAGTGTCCGATCTTTCACCTAGCGATCTATCTCCACCAATGGCCTCACCATGCAATGCCAACCGAACCGCGAGAGATAGGCGGAGGGTTTCCGATCCGCTGCACAGTCGACCGCGGAGCATGGGCCGTGGTGATCCAAATTCTATAAGGAAGACTCGACAGAAGCGTCAGCGTGTTTCAGATATCCCACAATACGTTATCCGTTCGGCAGAGCCGCAACATCACACTACAACATTGCAGTCTCCGAGCACACCACTCCAACGAAACCCTTCATCGTCAAAATCCCACCAAGCAGAAAACGTACTCAGTTCTGGAAAAGTGCCGGTTGATAATGAGGGACACACAGAAGCAGAGCCAGGATCCGAGCAAACTCAGAAGGGCACTCCAGAGAAAGGGCGTTCACGTTCCCCCGTGTCACCAAAGACAGCCAGAGAGTTTCACGACAAATTACGCGCTAAATTCGTAGAGAATATTTCTTCCAGCGACCAAAGTGGGGTGATCTATATCCTGTGTGATCCCGAAAGACCCAATCGAGGTTATAAGATAGGCTCCACCACGCGAGCCAACTATCTTGAACGCATCGATGAACACCGACGGAAATGCAAATTCGAGCCACATGTCGCATACCGCTCAGATATCGAGATTGAACATTGTCTCAGGATAGAGAGGCTTATCCAGATCGATTTGGAAGATCTCTGCCGATATTGGGAGTGCGAACCCGAGACAACGACGCATACGGAGTATTTCCAAGTCACCGAGGAGCTGGCTGTGAAGACTGCTAAGAAATGGGAAAACTTCATACGCCATGAAAAACCATATGGTTGGAGCGGCAAACTGAAGCCTGTGTGGAAATACTTACTCGAGAAAAGACGGCTTACCTTCCCCACTGACGGCACGCTCACCCACGAAGCGCGTCGCGAGCACTGGGCTCTCATTCTCGCACCGCCAGAAACCGCCGATTACGTCGAAACATATTGGAGGATATCGAAGATTGTGCTAACCTGCCTCTATGATTGTTTCTGGCAGGCAACCACTTTGATATACGGCGTGATCATGCTTTTGATCTGTCGTAGTACTGTGGCGTTTGTTGCGTTCTCCTTATTGCTCACGTGCGCTAGCTTTAGCGTCATGTCTCGTCTCAATCCTCCTAAGAGACGGTCTAGAAAACAGTTTTGAAGAGCAACTTATGAATTTATCTTTGTACGGAGAAAGGGAGTAGACCAAGTAGCTTGACTGGAAACAATTGTGTATTTCTTTCCAAGGTACCCGATTTCTTGTTGTAATTTATATTGATATTTGTACAGAAACGAAACGAAGCGTCCTCAAGACGTGTATATCTTCAATCCCCTACCCCTTATCTCCTAAAGTAGCACATCATGCCATCACCAAACCTCCATAACTCATCCCCAACCGTTTCATCTATCTAGTTCTGCATCTCACTCCTCCCACCAAACAAACCCTCAAGCCAATCCAACCAACTCTGCCAGTCCCCCAATCCCGTCTCACTATCCTCGTCATCCCCAGGAAAGCCTGGTAGCTCCGGCTCAGCCGTAGGTCGAGGCCCACGCGTCACTGTCTCTAGTGTAGTAGGGAGACTCGGGATGCCTGTGCCGGGAAAGCCGGGAAAGCCACCTGTAGGGAATGGCAGACCGCCCGTTGGGAACGGGAAGCCAGGCTGACCGCCTGTAGCAGTTGGGAAAGGAGGCAGTTCAGTAGGGAAGGGTGAATCGGGATCTTGTGTTGGGAATGGAAAAGAGGGTGAACCGGTGCCAGTTGGGATTGGGAATGGGAATGGGGATTCAGGATCCTCAGTGGGAAACGGCGACTCGGGATCTTCTGTGGGAAATGGAAATGACGGTTCATCCGTCGACGTAGGCAACGGATCTTCAGGGTCCTCCGTAGGCAACGGAAGTGCAGCTGAGCTCTCTGTGCCCGTAGGCGCCGGCACACCGTCAGTCGGATCCAGCAATGTGAAGCTCGGCAGCGATGTACCACTGCCAACCTGCCTCTTCTCCACAGCCACCTTCCCGATCTTCGGGACGGCAGTGGGAGCGAGCTGATAGTCGATCGCTAGGCTCTTCGTCCTGTGACGGTGACCAGGCCTTGGGCCATGGCCATGGTGCAGTCCGCCACTGGCTGTGGGGAAAGCACCGCTCGCGGTGGGGAAGGCTGTGGGAAAGGGGAAACCGGTTCCAGAGCCGGTTCCGATGGGATGGAAACCGGGCATCTGGTCGGGGGGAGGGATGTGGCGGGCTTCATTGGAGTTGCCGAACACAGCGTCGATGACGTTGCCGAAAGGCACTGTGGGGTGTTAGTCGGTGTATTGATATGAGAGATAGGGAGATGTACTAGCGAGTGTAGAGCTCGTGAGAGCGAGGATGACGGCGGACTTCATCTTCAGAACTTTACAAAAGTTTGGTTATGTAAAGTACTTGGAGAGCTTAAATCTTGGAGTTGAAGGAATGTGTTGATCGATCAAAGTTGTCGATAGCAATATGAACTGGCGCAGCCAAAGGAATGTACGTATACCGCTAGGGTATGTAGAGAATGAAAAGCAGTTCAAAAGAGAGACGTTGACACAAGTCTGAAAGTCTTCTTGATGAGTTATCCATGGCGAGCTACCTTGGCTACATATATCCTTCCCCAGAACACCCCAAACATGATCATCCTTCCGTTCATCTTCGAGCTCTCCAGAGAGATTGAGACCCACAGGGCCATACATCCCAGTCGTTTGAAACTGTTGGATAGGGCACCAGTGACGCGTTGCAGTGACTGGCAAAATCAACCAGGCTCTCGCGTAGCCGCTTGATGTGACTGGGGTCGCTTGTGCGGCTCAAGCAGATTCCTTGGTTCCTAAGCGGCTCGTCCAAGGAACATCATGCATGGAGGCATGCATGTCAAGTTTGGTGTTTCAGTTTTTAACCAGTACACTAGCTGCGAATGGTGGACGGACTCGGAGCGCCCGTGGACATGCCAAGCTATCACCCAAACGTTGAGCATTCGGCTACCTGTTGGGCCTCCGATAGATTGCGGAAAGAAAATCTGCCGTTTCGTCTCATGAGACGGATTCCTCATGGAGAATTTGCAAAGGTCGATCGCGGGTGTAGAAGATGAAGGGGTTTATTTTGTGGGTCTGTTTCAAGCGTACGTGTTCCTGGCCGGAAACAACGCCAAGACAGACGTATGCGTACCTAATTGGTGCAAGCGCCCATTGCTCTGTAACAGTTATTTTGTTTGCTGTAGAGCGTCTCGATAATCTTTGCTTCTATAGCTTCGACATTATTGGCATTTCTAATGGTCTTCAAGATATCATAGGCGGAACATTGTTCTTGATGCCTTTCGGCTTGGAGGGGTCCTGACCTCACAGCCATCCAATCCGCTTCGCCCCATATCCCCATCCGCTGAGTAGAGCAGTCACGCCTGTAAACGCGATAAGAGCGCCATAGCCACTCCCGTACGCCAGACCTGCGCGCCAACTGCCAGCGTGCAAGAGTGCCTCTGAGAGCGGACCACTGCATAGATTGCCTACTCCCTTTCCGGCGGATAAGCATGCCCAAGCCATGCCAGAGTCAGCACCTCTGCGCTTCTCTTGTGTATCGCGAACGATGGCGCTCCATGCACTCGACTGGCATCCGGCAAACGCGCCATAAACCAGACAGAAGATGTAAAGCGGCGCCAGTGAAGTTGAGAGACCCCAGAGTAGGAAAACACCAGTTGCGGAGCCGAGAGCGGAGATCAACAAACAGTTGACAACATGGTACTTGTCGACTGCCATGCCCATACATAAGCAGCCAACGAATGCAGCGCCGTTCAGAAGAATGACTGTAACAGTGCTTTCAATACTACTTGCCCCAATCGACCGAGCGAAGGAAGGTAAGTAGATAGCCGGAAGAAAGAAACCAAGGCTCTGGATGATGTTTCCAGACTGCAGAATGAGATAATTCGAGCAGGTCCAGAACGACATGTCGAACTTTCTCGACTGTGATGTTTGTGATAGCGGAAGTCGAGGCTTGAAGAAGAACAAAATAGGCAGGTTCAACGCAACAAAACTTAGTGCGCAGACTCGCAGGGTCGTTCGAAAGCCGTAGGTGTGCAGAAGCCATTCTAGGGCCACGGGGAGAATTGCACCACTCAGTCCTAAGCCCGCCATGGTCGCTCCATAAGCAAAGCCTCGACGACGTACCCACCACTCCTCGATATAGAAGAGGATAGGCGTCCACGCCAGGCCTCCGCCAAGGGAATATATGATACCCTGTGAGATGATGAGATGGGTTACGTTAGTTGCAAACGACCCCAGACCCAATGCAAGGCACACAATGGTCAGACCGACTGGAGTTGCCCATACGCGGAATCTTGGAAAGTACTTCAAGACAGCGAACCATATGGAGATGTCCATGTACATGATGCCCTAGCTTACATGTCAGTGCGTAGCTTGACAGGTCCCGATGGGAATGCGTACCATTGCACAAGCACCCACAACAGCTATGTTACTTGATCCAGCGAACTCGTCGCTAGTGCTATAGTATTCTTGAAACACACCATAACACGAGGGAAAGCCTACATATGTTCAGTATAATCCACCAAAGAGAGAAAACGGAAAGTACCCCAGATGAGCGCCTCAAGCATGAAGCATGCGAAGAGGCACAGCCAGGCATTCTTGCCTCCATCCGTTGGTGGTAGGGAGAAGCCGTCGTTGTTGTCCAAAGGGTCTGTAGCATTACTTTGGAGCAGCTCGACGTCCGTTAGTGCTGTCGAGGGGGGCTGCTGTGAGTAAGACGTTAATTCGACCTGAGGACTGTGGTGTGAAGCCATTGTGTCTGTAATAAGATGTGCTGGCGGGATCGAGCGGACAGCATCGCCTTTTTTATGGTTTCCAAATGTGGCTCACAAAGCCAGTCAGTGACGGCCTTAGTTGCAAGATTAGTATTTGGTAGGGCGTGTCCGATTGCGGATCGGTGGGGCACTTCAAGCCGTCGCAAAGCGGTCGTAGTCATACTTCATTGTTTCCCGTGGCAGGGAAACCGACATGATAAACACATTATCATCCAATCACTCTATAGATGGTGTAAATGAAGTAAGTGATGTCTTGGGAAGACCGACGGAGAGCAAGGCGCATCCGGGGAAGCGCTTAGCTTGGCAAGGTGCAGGGGCGGCAGGCACGACCGAGCGGAATTTTGGCGCGACGCGACTTGGATGTGAACGCGCCTCGAGCAGTAGCTTTCACCACACGCCAAGCTTGACCAATTCACCCACCCTGATCGCTATGTCGTATTTGTCATGATGCAGTTCGATCAGAGAAGCTGCTCGTAACCTTAAAGCGCCCCATCTCCCGCCATGGACGATTCCCCACGCTCCTCTAAACGGAGGAAGCTCGACACTCCGAAGCGCATTGTGTCCACCCCATTAGCGAAAGGTTCGGCGAAACGAGCCTCTGGAAGACTTGCAACCCGATCCACATCGTATACAAATGGACCGACTGTATCGGATGTCGCAGAGGAACGTACACCCAAGCGTAGGGGCCTGCCTCCCACAAGTTCAAGAAACGGCACACCTGGAAAGCGGGCAGCTGTTGAGGATATAGACATATATGATGATATTGAGGGAGCTTTGAGCGCCCGGGTCTCTCCTAGACCGACGCAGCGGCGACTGCAGACGGCGTCGAGAGAAAATTCTGCCAGTACCGGCGAAGTCACCGATGAGCTTCAACATGCCGCTCCAACACCAAAACGTGGGAGTAGGCGGCCTACAAAGCCTGACATCGCAACAAAGAGCGAGAAGGGAATGGGGACACCCGCAACGTCGACTCGCAAAGTTGCTGCTTCAAGGTCCCGCGGTCGAAAGAAGGAGGAGCTAGGTACAACCTCAGAGGTAGACGAAGAAGCAGACGAGCCACAGAATGCTACCAACTGTACCACTCCGTCGAAACAACGATCCACAAAGAAAATCGCCGCTAGAACACGAAAACAAGCTACATCTGAAGCTGAAGAAGTGCCCGTAACAACGCCATTAAAATCATCGAAGCGGCGGAAACCTTTGCATGAACGTATTGAGGTTCCAGAGACTGAGGACGAACTCAGCGGCTTAGTGACATCAAGTAGCAAAAAGCTGACCGCAAGCGCAAAGCGGCGGCTCAATCGAACCGATCATATCAGCAATCAAGATGAAGAGCATTGGTCGGATGCCGAAGAGCAAGTCAATGGGCATGACGAAGACGACATGGATATCGATGGTAACAGTGTCTTGGGTAGCGTCTTAGACCCCACGGAGCCAAGTCCCTTCAACAAGCCTTCATCGTCCCAGAAAGAGAAGGTCGCGCCTCCACTCATATATGGCAACTTTGCAGCAGGCCGAGAACTGGACTTGCTCAAAACTATTGTTATAGAACGTATCACGGGCAAGCGCCCCTCACCTCTAGTTGGCCTGGACGAAGAGTACAAATCGGTATATCAGCTTGTTGAACATACCATCACCGCTGGTGAAGGCAACTCGATGCTTGTCATCGGGGCGCGAGGCAGCGGAAAGACCGCGCTTGTGCAGAGAGTCCTGTCTGAAGTCGCTAAAAATAATGGTGGCGACTATCATGTCGTTCGGCTGAATGGTTTCATACACACCGACGATAAAATCGCGCTTCGTGAGATCTGGCGTCAACTCGGCAAGGAGATGGACATTGAAGAAGACGGCAGCGGACCAGGGAAAAACTACGCAGACACTCTTACCACATTATTGGCCCTGTTGTCACATCCATCCGAGCAAACAGGCGAGCTCACCGATCAGGTCGCGAAAGCAGTCATCTTCGTCATGGACGAGTTCGACCTTTTTGCCCAGCATCCACGCCAGACACTGCTTTACAATCTTTTTGATATCGCGCAGTCCAGAAAGGCTCCAATCGCCGTGCTTGGGCTTACTACACGAATCGATGTAACAAACAGCCTAGAGAAACGAGTCAAGAGTCGCTTCAGCCATCGCTACGTGCACCTTAGCTTAGCAAAGTCTTTCTCTGCGTTCCAAGAGATTTGCAAAGCGTGTTTGACTGTTCAACCTGAGCAATTGAGCGTCGAAGAGAGAGGATTACTAGAGGGTGGTTCGAAGCTTACTCCGGTAAAGAAAGGGAAGAAGGATGCAAAGCAGGACGTTCTTGCGGAATGGAACGCCAACATCAATGTAAGCCAAGATCCTCCAACCTGTCTAAATTCTAGAAGTATCAATGCTGACTACTAAACAGAAACTCTTCGCATCGCCCTCCTTCTTAACAACCCATCTAGCACCAACCTTCTACCGCACAAAATCCATCTCCTCAATCCTAACCTCCTTTCTCCTCCCAACCGCCTCCCTATCCGCAACCACTCCCTTCCACCCAACCAATCTCCTCAGCCCTCCCGACTCCAAACTCACCCTCATACCTCACCTTTCCACCCTAGCTCTTTCCCTGCTCATCGCCGCCGCCCGCCTAGACATCATCCACGACTCCGATACCTGCAACTTCAACATGGCCTACGACGAGTACGTTACACTAGCGTCCAAAGCGAGGATCCAATCTGCAGCCGGTGGTCTGTCTTCGAGTAGTAGTACGAGTAAAGTGTGGGGCAAAGATGTAGCGAGGAGAGAGTGGGAAGAGCTAGTTGATTTGGGATTGGTGATGCCGGTCATTGCGGGGCAGGCGGGTGGGTTTGGGATGATTCGGTGTGATGTTGCGTTGGAGGAGATTGGGGAAGTTTTAAAGGGGGAGAAGGGCTTGGACCGCGGGTTGGAGAGGTGGTGTCGGAGTATTTGAGGAGTGTCGCTGGGCTCTTCGGTGTGTGTTCGTGAGAGTGATTCGCATAACGAATGTGTTGGGACATGCGTGGGCTTATGCTGGATTTCAACGCGTACATGTTGTATTTGGGACATAGCAAGTGGCGTATTACTACACAACATAGACATAGCATTATTGAAGGTGTTTGATATACTGCTTCTCCCAGATATCCCTTGTACTATACTTCATGGTACATAAGCGTCTCAAATACTTTCGAGTGATTCAGACGCTGTGTACGAAAACTATTACATCGTAACATACAGCCCATGAATCTCGAGTAACTATTTGCCACCATAATCAACCCCAATACCTTGCCCACTTGCTCTTTCCTCCCAAAACGCCCACAAACTCCCTCGCTACAATCCTGCTCGTCTGCTCCGACGGGTGCAGCGCATCATACCACATAAAGCTATCTGGACTGCTACTCAACGTACAATTCTGTCCCTGGACATCACACGGATGCGACACGCCCTGCACATTCAGGGGCGCAGAACCATTAAGATAGGCGCTTGGATGGTAGTAGATATCCGTCATCAGTGCGTTGACATCGAAGTCTGCGAATTTTGCGCCCTCGAATTCATGTTGCACTTCGACGTCGAATGGCGTACGGTACTTGTACACGTCGTTCAGCGCGGCGACGGTTTCTTGAATGCGGCCGGATATCTCGGTGATGTTTTTGCCCGCTTTCTCCGGGAAGTATTGTGTTGCTGGTAGACCGCCGTCCTCGGGCAATGCGTACTGTGGAAGAAGGTTGAGCGGCGCAAGGTTTAGTAGGACGAAGTAGCGAGCGCCGTTGTCGTAGAGGCGGGAGACTTGGTCGTAGACGCAGTCGATGTAGTCTTTGACTATCTTGCCTTTGACTTGGGAGTCGGTCAGGAAGGCGTCATTACCAAGGTCGTTCGTGCCGATCCAGATTGCGTAGACGGTGCTGGCGGGCTTGCCAGTGAAGAATTTGGTGCCGTTGGGATTCTTGTATTTTGAGTCCGCGATGAAGGCAGGGAGTTCGTAGCCTGCAATGTCTGGGAAGGGTGCATTGATGGCGGAGAAGAAGCGTGGAGTTATCTCATTCGAGCAAACGGCACCTGACACAGCGTAGTTGTAGAGACTGGATTTGGAGTAGATGCTAGCGTAGCGGGCCCAGGAAAGACCGCCGGATGCTGTGTTGAGACCCTGATAATCATTAGCAAATACTGGTTAATGTTGTTGTTAGTAGCTTTTAGGACATCAGCATACTACTGGTTGCTGCCATCCCACAGGAGGTGTAGAGCCGTTGTTGTTGATGAAGTATCCCAACCGATTCTCGTCCGTATAGCTGTCACCAAAGGTCACCAGCGTCTTGAATTTTCCATCCTTCCATCCCTGCGACGGTCGCCCTGCGTAACCAATAGCGATCGCCAAGTTCACGACAAGAAATCTCAATGACCAAGAAGACACCATCATTTTGAAAACCTGGCTGTCGGTAATCTCACCCACACCGAGCTGCCCGCGGCTATTTGTACGATGACCATCCTGGTGGCGAGCGGCTCGTCTACGGAGCGCCAGGCATTCCTCTCCGCCGATACATGGGCCGAGTGTAGATAGTAAATAATCTACGGCAAATTGAGGCTGGATCGCGGGGAAAATTGAGGGGATGCAAGCCCGCTCCAACGTGGTGACATTGTTGGTTGCGGGAGCTAAGCGCTTTTTGGTTGCAGGCCGCTTGGGATCAGCCTAAAAGGCATTGTGGTGTCTGTTGACATTGTGTTGAGAATATCGTGTCGAGTTTGCGAGTGAATTTAGAAGTATCCATCTTTAGTCGCAGGTCTGGCAATTGCTACTCTTCTCCAGAGTGAGGTATGAGGATCTTTCTCCCTGCGATGCGGGCATTCGTCTGAGGCTGCCTGGTGAATAATGCATCAAGAACCAGATACAAAACGACCGCCACGTCGCGGTGCTGCGTAAGCGGTAAACCAAGTAAAGTCTGTTCGGATGATAATGATTAAGATATCCGATAAGTGAGCCTAGCTGCAATTTGATGACTTTGTTTTTCCACTCATGCTTTGCATTTGAAGCCAACAACGTGCAGCCACCTGGGAAACTCGGCGAGATGATCTTGATCTTGGATGCATCTTGGCTATGCTTAGACGTCCATGAGTCGACTGAAAAATAAAGGAGCAATCCTACCAGCTCTTGGGGAGGGTGAGACCATGCGAGCGAGCATTATGCGAATGACCTGCCGAATACTGCATCCCACGAAGCCAGGAAGGAGTGGCAATCATTCGCATTGCGGATTCTTATTTGTATCGTGAGATTCCGGTGATGCTGAGTTGATCTAGATCGTGTGGATGTTGCCACTGATGTACATCGAACAGGAGTTCGGGTGCTGATCCGAGAGGCCGTGGGCAGCTTACCTGCGGCCCCGTCCTTGCTGGTACCTTGATGACGTAGCCTGTGTGCTTCACTCCTTTCTTCCCAGGTCTATCAATACATAGATATCCAGGAAGGTACCAAGAGAGGCTAGAAGACGCCGGGAATTACATGACAGCTAAAAGGTGCACAGGTCACGCCAGCGTTAGCGTATGTATGCGTGTCGATACTTCCCGCTTCCCCGGTGCACGCGCTTTTAGGCCAGCAATCGGTAGGTGCTCTAAACCATGTTAGACGACAGCCACAGGCGAGGGTTTCAACGTCGAAAGGCGGATTTTCAAAATGAGAATCCGGCATGAGGCCGAGGAGGTGGTGAGAAAAAGGTCGGGGGGCGGAAGTCCATGTCGGCATACCGAAATCTGACCCGAACTCAACGGAATGGGACGGTAAGGGCGGTGATTCGCTAGTGACTCGCGAGGGCGTGAATGTCTGGTGTGAAAGACGCGCCATTGCCCCATAAGATTGCATTCGCTACCAAGCTGTCGGTGTAATGGCTTGGGACTGAATCTGGCTGCCAATCATGAGGTTCATTAAACCTGTCGCTATGCGTTTTTCCCTGGCACGCCCAGTCTGGAGGAGAGACGGACATAGAAAGGTTGTGCTCGGTGTCAGGTTGATTTGGGTAGTGGTAGCTCCTTCCTCGTACATTATTTTGGGAGTCAAACTTTAGCGATTCCCAGGAGTGTTCGGAAGTCGCCTCCTGCCACCGCCCTCTCCTCTTTCTATAGTGCACATCAAACATCCCGTCTTCTCTTCCACTCGATTCTGATTTTTCTTCGCCCTTGCTTGCCGACAATGCAAGGTGGAGTGCCTACGTCGATGGCCTTGAACCACGCCGTTATTGTGCATATGACTAGCCAGCACCTTCCACAAAAGTCGCCCATGCCGGGCTCTATCTCCAAGAGCGTTCGTCTTTCAATCGTCATTGTTCGTCGTCTGCACCGAAGAGGCTCCGAGGAGTAATGTGAACATCGGCTTGGGTCCGCTTGTTTCGACGCATACCGTCTCCAATATCGAACAACACTCAGTGTCCCTAGCTTTGAAGTGCAACAACACATATCTGCGTATGACCGTAGTCCGCTCGCACCGGATCGAGTGGCGGTGGCAACAGCAACAACCTCAAACACCCTTCTAGGGAAGTTGGAATCCCATCAGGGAGAGGACTCCGTCCCGAACACGGCCTTACGCAAGAGCGGATAGCTTCCGTAATCATGCTGTCGTTGCAGCGTCTAGTGATCGTTTTGCGGTTACATCCAAGGGTGAGTGTGACTTTGGCTGGATACCGTCACGAAGCTTCAAAGTCTCCAATTGGCGACTGACAGACAGCGCTACCTCCTTGACATAGTCCGGTGGAAGTGATATAATGATTTCGATGGTGTTAAGACAGAATAGGGTTTGTAGAATCTTTTGCGATGCACCAGGTCGCTGCAGCTACGACAAACAGAGACAATAGGTATAATAGATATAAGGCCAGGCTACTCTGTCGAAGCAACGATTTCTGCGGCGTTCACGATACGCTCTCTCGACGCCGTCCTCGATTGGCACAAACCATTATCCGCGTCGAGGTGCACCCGGCTACAAGATTACGGCACACAAGGATCACCATTTGCCACCCTGAGAACGACGAGCCCAACACTACGCATCATCCACGACTCCGACGACCTCGAGCGATATATCTTAGTCCAGTCAGTCATGTCCCAACTCTCTGGACGATTTGTAACTTACATGTCAATGTATAGCTTCAATTCGACGTTTTGGAGCTCCGCACGAATCTCTCTCATGAGATAATCGAACTGTGCAGCCGTCCAGCCAAGGTCTGCCGTGAATGGCCAGATCCCGAGCGATTCAAGAAGCTCACCAATCATCTGACGGATAGGGTTTAAAGTCAGTATACACTTCATATGCAACGCGCGGATAGACTACCTACGGCAACGGAGTCTCTGCCAATACTAGCTTTGATTGGATCTGTACATAAGCTGTCAGCGATGACAAGGATATGGATTGGGGTACCCTGGCTGCCTTCGCGACATGATTTAAGGATCGAACATTCTACATTGGGCCCTAAAGACAGTCAAGTTACTACTCAAGAGAAAGGACGTACCTGAATGCCAACCACCTATGGGGAGATGTTGCACCTCGACCACAACATCTCGATATCCATCTTGGGTCAGAAGGTCCCTCAATCGTCTCCCAATCCTTGGATCACGGTTCAATCTCCTCATTGATGCCTCATATGATTGCCACCAGCGCCTCAAGGCGGCTTGATCTGTGAGCCGCCCACTATCAGATTGAATTAGGGGATAGTATTCGACTATCTGGACCCATCCGCCTGGTCGTAGAAGTAATCTCATATCGCGGATGTATGAAGTCCATCTGTTACTTTTTATGCCTTGGCTCACGAATCGGGAATGGATGAGGTCGTACGCTCTAGACTGGAATACTTCGGGGTCGCGGAGTCTGTCGTTCAGATTATAGCCACATAGGGTCAGGTTATCAGGCTGGTCCGCGACGAGCATGGGAAAGATATCAACGCCAGTAACCTTACATAGTCAGCGCCCGTCGACCCTCGAGGGAAGTCAAGTCAACAGCAGACGGTTTGGTGTGTCTTGACAAGACACAAACACGCACCTCACAATCTTCATATTCTTCGGCGAACTGTACACACCAATCCCCGCCGCCGTATCCGCAGTCTAGTATCTTTTGGGGGTCTCTCAGTCGAATACCAGGAGAGACCAAGGCACCTCCAAAAAGCCTAGACAGGATGTCATGCTGAGCCGTCAGCCTTTCTTCCTCGCGGTCATCATTGGCGATCGGGGCAAGGTATATTCTGTCGTCAATTGAGATCTTCTGGAACACCCTACCGTGGATGCTGACTCTTTGGGTATCCTCGCTCATGGTTGGTCAAGGCTACATGCGAGGCCGGTCGTTTGCGTTGATACTCGCACAAGCTGGTTCGGATTCAGCTAGGAGTCCTTTGCGGTAACGAGCTAGATCCACTGCTGTTGTCAATTTGCGTTGCGAAAGAGACACGTTCAGTTCAGGAAAGGAGGCGTCTTGCTGTGACGCCCGTACTACTTGGCATGTGGAAAATGCCCCCACATTGTTGCTCTAATGGATTGTGAGAAGTTATGAGTTGGCAGAAATTTCGGTAAGAGCCAGCAAAGCTATCGTGGCAAAACAGAAACGTCACTAACGTATGCTGACCGAGAGCAGGATTTCGGCATGTGCGGATCAAGTGCTTCTTCTTGACCAGATAGCTGACCGAAAGCCTGAAAGCTGGACACCGATGTATAAACCTGCGACAGGGAGACCACTCAGAGAAGCTCTCAGATGATGCGCATGCAGTTCTGATAAGTAGGCTGCTCAGCCACTTCGAATGCTGCGACGCCTGGTCATGGTATAACTGATCCGACGTCGCCTGCGATTAGTCGGCTCATTATATCGCAGATCTTTTGCGAGACGAAAGTAAATCGACTCCAAGACTTCTCAATACTCGTGCTGCAGTGCCACGCCGCACGCTGAAGGAACATCTCCGGATCCGGTTGCTCAAACTGCCGGGGCTGGCCTACACACATAAGGAAACCTTCAATCACTGGCCACTTGACACACATATTCAGCAAATAGCCTGAAGACAGGCAGGCAGGTCGAGCATCTTTATGGCAGGCGGTGACAGTCTCCGCAACGATATGTGAGCCCTGACCAATCCCATCTCCAAACCCCAAGGAAAAATTACATGACCATACCCGAACATTGCCGTGCGAAGGACTCCAGGGTCATCTATCACTATTGGAGGACCATAAACAGTGCGGATCATAGCATTGGACCACCACATCTCGAGTCTGTAGTACGCTCTAGGACCACATTAGAACGAGACACGGAGAGAGCGATCCGAATCATTATGGTAGAGTTAGGCAAGACAAGAACAGGTCCTATCAGGCGAGACGCTTGCGTGTGCAAGCTGAGCGATGTCATAACTTCGGCTGTCGAACTAGCATGCGGCGGATGCATCAGGTGGTCGACGCGGTTCCACAGCACCTGGTCCCGCTAGACATCTTTGTCAAGCAGTACACCGCTGACATGGGCTTGGAACAAGCTGGGATCAATCCTACGCCTTTTTTTGGTCCAACCAACGCCTGAACAAGTCAGCATCGTCCCGTGGAAGCCTCAAGGATGCTCTTTTGGCACGACAGCAGCCAAAATGGTGTTTGCGTGGTGGTGGAGACATTTTTTGCACGTATGTCCAAGCCCATAATTAAAGATGCTGCGAAAAGCCGTCCGCCCGGCATAGATCGCAGCAGCGTCACAGCACGCACCTGCATCTCAACAGAGGACTGCCGGGGTAGCCGTCTTCCCACGGCGCATCTACCCTAAGCTCTGCCTTCCGTTCATTGACAACGCGAAAACGTCGCTGCGCGATTTGTCCCAGCAACTGTTCCTCTTGCGTATAGGTCATTGTCCGGCGACCACGCTTAGTACTGATCGAGACTAGGACATGCATGGTAGACTTGTCCACAAACATAACGTGTCGAAGAATAGGGACTCGGGCGGGGAAGGCTTCGGTATCATTCGACAGTCCCTGGGCACATTTAGGTTGGCAACAACTGGCAGGCAGAGCCATGCTGATCTTGAGGTAGCCTGAAGCCCCAGTGCTAAAGCGCATTTGCTCCCGAGCAATCACATCGGTATTGAGCTGTGTTTAGCTTGAAATTGCAACCTATTCATCATTCATCATAGGGCCTAGTGGAGCTGTCGGGCTCGCTGATTGCGGCAACGCCGCCATGTATCGACTCCGAAAGCTCGACGCAGATGCGGAAACCTTACGCAATAGCAACCTGCAAAAACACGCTGCCGGACGAATTCACGTCGCTTGACGAACAAAGTGCAAGTTAAAGTTGCTGGAACCGTTTCACGACATGCGAAGGATACTCAGCCATCAAAGTGGGATCAAGCCACACATAGCGCCCTGCAGCCTTTTTCTCCCCGAGCAAATGCGTTACGCATGAATCCCCACATTGACGAGTTCATCTAAGCGCCAGGGCCATGAATATGGACGAGCCCTTTCTTAATGAATGATTTGGAGGGAACTCCATCAAGCGCGTACCTATCAAGCAAGGAACTTTTTAAAGGTGATTTCCATCCACTTTACCGATTGCAGACGCCTCAAAGGTTGATCAGGAATTGTGGTTGCACGACATCTACCTGCATCCCTCGTATACTCTAACGCAGGACCGAGCCCGCAGTTATGCATAGCCCTTCAGTCTGCTGCAGGATCGTCGTACTCGAACTTGCAGCAGAACCATGACGCCTCTCACCTCGAAACTCTTCACCCGGAATAATTGCTATGAGACATCGTACTTGTGTCCATGTCTAGAGTAAGTTGTCTTATTTGAAGCGTCCAATCTGAACGGCAAAATCACGGGCAGGATCCTACCTCGTCGAGTGATCCATGCAACGTATTCACGCTCCAGAAAGGTACTGCATATGTGCAAAATGCCTCCCAAACGAGTCAGATCAGCCATAGGAAGCGACATGCTGTTGCACCGCACCAGGTCACTTGCTCCCTCTGTTATTCGCGCATGATAATGGCTGTTTCTAAGGTCTCCTACATTCAACCTTCGGCATAAGTTATAAGGACAGCGTCCTCACATATTGTTCCAAGTTACGAAGCAGCATTTCCTTGCTAGGAGCAATTGCTTCGTTCCATGCCACTCTCCCTACACGTTCTATGCATTCTTATTGTCCTTCATAGCCGGGGACGCCGTGGCGTTATTGATTCGACGATCGATTGAGGCGAAGGGACTTGCGACCAGCGACTTGCCTGGCAGGCCAGTCGAGATGCTTAGCTGGACGCGGCCCATAGTCACGGAGAAGTCGTATAGAGGCGTGAAGATAGGCCAATGGATTACATTGGGGCAGGAAACATCAACAGATTGACTTATGGTTTGAGAAATCTAGGGGTGACACGAGATGATGGGTGTTGGAGATAGGAGGAACAGTAGTTGTCAACACTCAAGCTGGTTACCGTATTTGGCAATGCGCCGAAGAGCCAAGCTTGCGAACACAAGCCTGTTGATTGGCCGTATGGCAAGTATTCGCATCCTAAGTGTTGCCTTGAAAGGTTGGTGTGCTAATACTCAGGTAGAACAGAAGGGCATCTTTACTTGATATCTGGCTCGTGTCCACTTCCACCAACCCCCATCGTTGGGCTGAATGCCTCAATGCGTTTCTTGTCTAGAACACCCAGTCTAGCGAAGGTCAGCAATCGAGTCACGGCAAGCTGTAGGAAACGACACAACACTCTATGAGAGGTCTTCAGCCTTCACAAATAAGTATCGCGCTTCATGTGGTCCTTGCGTGCTGTTATTAGCATTTGCCGTGCGCATCGTGAGCAGCTACAAGCTTCGGCAGTGGGCGGTCATGCCAAGTTTCAGCCCCACCAGCTCAGCTTCCACAAAGCTCAGCATCATAAGCAGTTTCCAACCTGCGAGGTGACGGTTCCAGTGTCTGTGCAATCCTCTAGCTTGCCGGAACCGCATCATATGATACCCCAGACTTTTGCGGCGACATGTGATGCTAAATCTGGGGCGAGCTGCAAAGCATGTGAAAGTGAGCTCGGGCATCACGTGCCCGCATGGTCCCCACTCGAAGAACTGCCGAGGTTCGTCATCATGTTTAACGAGGTTGCTCGGTTGCTTTCAGAAGTGATCAAAAGCACGACTCTGCGCCGACAGTCGCACGAGCGTATACCTCTCCTACCTGATCTTCCTCGCTCATTAGCAAACTTCTCCACACCCATCTGGGATCTTTGTTGATACCCACTATAAGCTAGGAATCTCTGTTGCTCCGGTCCGGCACTCCATACTCG
Organism: Phoma sp. ATCC 74077; assembly: GCA_033682645.1. NCBI lineage: Eukaryota > Fungi > Ascomycota > Dothideomycetes > Pleosporales > Didymellaceae > Phoma > Phoma sp. ATCC 74077. The sequence goes on along the minus strand of JAWDJC010000016.1, from coordinate 632,006 downwards.
CTGCAAGCACATCTCGGTGCTATTGCGTTTCAGGAACATCTTCACATCATGGCTGCGCAAGAGCTGCGATATGACGGCCAAACCGCCGTTGTGACGGGTGCCGGTGGTGGCTTGGGTCGCGAATATGCTCTGTTCTTCGCTAGCCGCGGTGCGAGTGTCGTAGTGAACGACCTCGGTGGAAGCTTCAAGGGCGAGGGCACAGGCTCAGCGGTATGTCATTCATCTTTATTCTTGATATGAAGCAGTCAGCAAGCGTTGCGTAGGCAGTCTCTTCTATGAGCGTTCAACCAGCGTCCCCGGAGCATGACCCAGCCACGCCGTTTCACATGCTTCAGACCTGTCAAACTCGGCGATTGAGCAACAGCTGACCAGATCCACAAGGCCGCAGACAAAGTCGTCGAAGAGATCCGCTCCGCAGGCGGCAAGGCGGTTGCCAACTACGACTCCGTCGAAAATGGAGATTCCATCATCAAGACGGCCATTGACAACTTCGGTCGTGTCGATATCCTCATCAACAATGCCGGCATTCTACGAGATATCAGCTTCAAGAACATGAAGCAGGCAGACTGGGATCTGATCTACAAAGTACATGTCTATGGCGCGTACAAGTGTGCGAGAGCAGCGTGGCCATACTTCAGGAAGCAGAAGTATGGACGGTTGATCAGCACGGCGTCGGCCGCCGGTCTGTTTGGATCTTTCGGACAGACGAACTACTCTGGTATGCATAACGAAGCTTTTCGAGTATGAGTGAATGCTAATGTTCGTAGCTGCCAAACTTGCCCTCGTTGGCTTCACCGAGACCCTCGCAAAGGAGGGTCTGAAGTACAACATCCTCTGCAACGTCATCGCTCCCATCGCCGCCAGCCGAATGACTGAGACCGTCATGCCCCCTGATGTCCTCGCAAAGCTCAAACCTGAGTGGATCGTCCCACTCGTCGCGGTCCTTACACACAAGTCAAACACTGAGACTGGTTCGATTTTTGAGGCTGGCGGAGGCCATATTGCTAAGCTGCGATGGGAGCGGGCCTCAGGTGTTCTCTTGAAGACCGACGACACTCTCACACCTGGCGCTGTTGCTGCTAAGTGGAAGGATGTTGTTGACTACTCGAATCCTGAGCACCCACAAGGCCCAGCGAATGCGTTGGAACTTCTTGAGAAGGCTAGTCAGCTGCCGCCCAACCCCAAGGGCGAAGAGATCGACTTCAAGGGCAAGGTCGCGCTAGTAACAGGTGGAGGTGCTGGACTCGGTCGCATCTACTGCCTGCAGTTGGCCAAACGCGGCGCCAAGGTCGTTGTCAACGACCTTGTAAACCCCGACAACGTCGTCCAAGAGATCCAAAAACTGGGTGGTGAAGCTGTTGGCAACAAGGCCGATGTCCAGGATGGCGAGGCGGTCATCAAGACGGCCATTGAGAAATATGGTCGCATCGACATTCTAATCAACAACGCTGGTATCCTCCGCGACAAAGCCTTTACCAACATGACCGACGACCAGTGGGATATCATCCACAAGGTGCATCTCCACGGCACATACTCCTGCACGAAGGCTGCATGGCCCTTCATGCTCAAGCAGAAATATGGTCGTATCATCAACACTACCTCCACCAGCGGAATTTACGGAAACTTCGGTCAGGCCAACTATGCTTCAGCCAAATGCGGTATCCTCGGTTTCTCCAAGTCTCTTGCTCTTGAGGGCAAGAAGAACAACATTTTCGTCAACACTGTTGCTCCTAATGCTGGCACCCAGCTTACCCGCACCATCATGCCCGAGGAGGTTGTTCAGGCCCTCAAGCCCGACTACAACGCTCCTCTTGTCATTTTGCTCGTTTCCGACAAGGCTCCCGAGCCTACTGGTGGTCTCTACGAGATGGGTTCTGGCTGGTTCGCGCAGACCAGGTGGCAGCGCACTGGCGGCCACGGGTTCCCCGTTGACGTCAAGCTCACCCCGGAGGCTGTCCTTGCGCAATGGGAGCGCATCACAAGCTTCGATGATGGCCGTGCTGACCATCCTTTCGACAATGCTAGCGGTCTTAAGTCTATCATGGCGAACATGGAGAACACGAGCAAGAAGAGCAAGAAGCCCAAGAAGGATAGGAAGAGCAACGAAGAGATCCTTAAGGCGCAGAAGGAGGCTCTGGCTGCTAAGTCTGAGGGCACTCCCTTCGAGTACACTGAGAGGGACGTCATTCTTTACAGTAAGCTCGCCATTCTTTTATGCCCATGGAACACATTTGACTAACTTCGATAGATCTCGGCATTGGTGCGAAGCGCACCGACCTACCCTTTGTCTATGAAGGCGACGAGAACTTCCAGGTCATCCCTACTTTTGGTGTCATTCCCCCTTTCAACGCCGAAGCGCCATTCAACTTCGACGACATCGTGCCCAACTTCGACCCGCGCATGCTTCTTCATGGCGAGCAGTTCCTCGAGATCCGCAAGTTTCCCATTCCCACCGAAGCGAAGCTCATCGCTATTCCCAAGCTTGTTGAGGTCGTCGATAAGGGCGCCGCCGGTCTCGTCGTCTACGGCTCCGTTACTAAGGACGCAAACACCGGAGAGGAAATATTCTACAACGAGAGCACAGTCTTCATCCGTGGCTCAGGCGACTTCGGTGGGCAGAAGAAAGGTGGAGACCGCGGCGCTGCGACAAAGGTACATAAGCCACCGCAGCGCGCACCAGACGTTGTCGTCGAGGAGAAGACAACCGAAGAACAAGCTGCCATCTACCGTCTCTCCGGCGATTTGAACCCGCTGCATATTGATCCGCAATTCAGCAAGGCGGGCGGCTTCCCCACACCAATCTTACACGGCCTTTGCTCCTTCGGTATCAGCGGCAAGCACATCCTACAGAAATTCGGTCCATTCAAGAACATCAAGGTAAGGTTCGCAGGTGTGGTTCTACCGGGCCAGACACTTATTACCGAGATGTGGAAGACGGGCAACACTGTTGCGTTCCAGACTAAGGTCAAGGAGACTGGTAAGCTGGCTATCTCGGGGGCTGGTGCTGAGCTGCTTGGTGGAGGAAGTAAGTTATAAGCAGAGTGTGAAAGATGGATGAAAAGGAACATTGAATTCTAGCGTTTTGTGTTTGGTAGGCGATACGTATTAGTTGCCTTGTATATATGTATTGTTATGTTATGATATCAGATTATTGCATGTGACGGCACGTCCTATTGATGAGGATATTCTGAATAAGACCATGTTGCAAAACAAGTCAATTCCGCAAGCCATATTCGATCCTCGAGATCGTAATGTCAATGCCATATCTATTCGAGTGCCTGACAACGCAATAGCACCTCAATCAGCAGCTGAACCATCCCCAGCCGTCCTAGCCCTCTTATCCCGATGCCTATCCCTATCTCCACCTCCATCCTTCACATCACCATTCTCCGCTACACGCTTAAAGTCCCGCCCCATTGCATCTCCAATCCACACGCCTGGTGCTTTCTCAACTTCTCTACTATCAACCTGCCCCATCCCAACCATGGTCTGAAAAACAGTCTTAAAGCTCCCCTTCTTCAAAAACCGCGCATCAACAACCTTATCCCACTCCTGCGCCACACACCTAACCTTCCCCTGCACACTCATCTCAGGCGCAACATAAATCTTCGCCCTACAAACAGCAAGCAAGATGGGATCCTGAAACGAAGACAGATCAGGATGACCCTTCAGCATCCCGCAAATCGCATCCCACGCTTCACTGAACACTTTAGCTCGCGCATCTGAATACCGGCCTTCCATACCCAGACCCCAATTATCCCTCCACACAGGCCAGTAAGCCCGCACGGAACCAGGATTGCCGTTGCACAGACGCTCGAGGAATCCTTTGGCGGGGAGGGCATCGTTTGCAGTGCGTGTCCCTGTAGCGGGGAGGATGCGCGTTTGGCCGTCTACTTCTGCGCCGTGGATGGGTGTTAGGCCGCTGTCTTTCCAGGCGCGGTCGAATGCTGGTTTGACGATTTGGTCGTGCCATGTAGAAAGGAAGGAGGTGTTGCGGGAGGTAAGGCCTTGCGCGTGGGGGAAGATGACGAAGAGGTGCGGGTGTGTTGATAGGTGCTGGGGGTCTGATGGGGGGAAGGAAGAGGAGGAGGGAGGATATGTGCTTCCGAATAGGAGGGCGTTCTTTACGGCTTCTACTGGCACTGTCTGGGAGAGGTGTGAGCTAAGGTAGTAGGCGATGGTGTGCGCATCGGCTTCGTTGATGGGGTTCGCGGACTTCTGATTGATGGTGCTTTCAATCCAGGGGGTTTGCTCCCATGTTAGGCGCTTTGCAAAAGCAAGTGATGTTGGTAGGCAGAAGGATAGCTCAGTGTAACAGGTCTCTGCTTTTGAGAATACGGTTTGGGCAGCTAGTCCCGGGATGTCTCGTTCGTGGGTGGCCGGCATGGGGTTATTACTAGCTGACGGCATGGCGAGTTGAGTCCAACGTTGATATCAATCTATGTTATGAAGGGAAACAAAGCAAATATCTCATAGGAAGAGGATTTTGTAAGCATGAGAGCATTGGTCACCAGTGAAACTACGCCGTGTGAAATAAAGCGGTTCAATTCACTGGCTCGTAGGGCTGTCAAGGGAGAGATAGAGAGGCTAGACGGTCATCTTCCCAGACAGGAAGGTCGAGTGCAGTGAAAGTCTTTACCTGTAATCCTTCTGTGATGTACTGTTTCTTAGCATAGTGGAGTATGGACATCCATTTCCCTGCGCGGCAGCGTGGTAATTCGAGACCGCAAAGACGCAAAGACGATGAAACTGCGGTACTGACAAATGGACATGGATATCACGTCCATCTAGACTTACAGTATGCTTTAAATTCGACACCATTCATCGTCTAGTAATCAGTCGGGCCATCGAGCCGCAAGTATACATGGCCAACAGCATGAAAAAGCTCAAGGCATATTCGGTATGAATATAATGTACAGTTGATAGTCTCCAAGGTAGCGAACGAGAGAACCAACTCTATTTTCTATAGTGTGCTTTTCAGTATCCGTACATATTTGTTGAAACCAGAAAAATTGACTAGTCAATCTTTGCAGCGTGTTGTTCGTACGTATATTCAACAATACCACCTTCAACCCTTCATTCATCATCCACAACCAACACCTCAATCTCCCTTCCACCTACCACCTACCACGGCACAATCCCCCCATCATACCGATAAAACTTCCCGCTATCCCCCTCCTTCAACCCCGCCACAACACCCAACATACTCTCGACACTAACCTCGGCCTCAATCATCGCTCCCTTCCCCCCCATCCTCGTCTTAACCCACCCAGGATCCATACAAATAACCTTCACCCCCGCGCCCTTCAAATCCCTCGTCTGATGCAACGTCAACATATTCAGCGCCGCCTTACTCATACTATACGTGCAGCACTTGGTAACATCCGTCGCGACGGTCAGCGATCCAAGTCCAGACGTCATATTCAGCACGACGGCTCCTCTCGCAAGGTACCTACTTAGACTCTCAACGATTTTCGCAGGGCCCAGGACATTGGTTTGCATGTGCTTTTGCAGCGAGTCGGGGTCGATGGTGAGACTTGTGTCTGAGCTTGTGGCATTGATGCCTGCTATGTTGAAGAGGAAGTCTAGGTTTGCGCCTGTTTGAGAGAGGATCTCTGCGACGCGGAATTCGAGGCTTGAGAGGGAGTCGAGAGATGAGACGTCGCATTCGATGATGTGCACGTTGCTGTGGGTGTTCAAGGCTTTTAAGTCGGTTATGTCGTTTGCTTTGGAGCGCACGCCGGCGATGATGGTGGTGTCTGGGTTGGAAGAGAGTTGGCGGACGAATTCGAGGCCGATTCCGCGGTTTGCGCCGGTGAGGAAGTATGTCGGCATTTTGAGTCTATGTGTTGTTCGTTTTGGATTTTGAGGCAGAGGAGTATACGATGTTGTGGTGGGAGTTGGGGCCTGTATTTGGATGGTCATTCGAGGATTGGTTGCTCGACTTGATTGCGGAGGTGATAGAGACGTTCGGTTTGGACGGGAGAAGTTGACGTTCTTTTGTATTGTAGTGCGTTTTTGCGGAAGATGTGTTGAGGTGTGCGTTTCAAGTTCCACCGGGTAAAGCAAGTGATTCATCGCGAACTATAACCTTAACTTCTCTCAACATGACGGTGTGAACGCGATTTCCTTATATTGCACTACATCCTTTGTTCGCTTAGTCGAATTAATTAACGCTCCCGAGGTCCCCGACACTGCATGAACGGGCGATCTGCACGATATCCAATATGGATTTCCGGGTTTCAGGCGATCGATGACGACAACCCAAAAGGTGTTGCAGCGTTTAGGCTTGCCGTGCGTTCGGTTTCAAGTGCCTCAGGCATGATATGTGATGTGTCACGCGACTTGCAACCATTCGTCGTATTATGAAGCAGTTGAGAAATCGACATCATGTGTGAATCCTGTGTACCATGTTGATGTTGCAGATGCCGCCGGATAGCAAAAAGGTAACGTCCGTAGATTTTTAGGTCGAGCAGTAACACTCACGTAGAAGAGCGTATGCTAAGAGTTATGTACAATGAGCCATATAATAAAGTACATAGGAAGGCAAATCTGAACGTCAATACTGATGACACGCAAAGATATCTTCATGAAAGCAACTATACTTCTCCCGCTTTGTCAACAGACGGCAACTCCGTCATTGGGTATCTGCCTGCACACTGTCCTAGTCATTACACAGCCTACTTCCTAGGCACACTTGCATTGGCTTATATGCCGCAGCCTCTAATACTCTGATCTGAAATGCATCGGTCTGAGCACGATACAGCTATTCGACGTGGTTAACCTTCTTCTTTTCACTGGCGCCCTTGACCAATCCCGAAAGGTCGACAACTGAAATATGTTAGTATGGTTGCCCGGTTTGACTACACACATAATCAACTTACGGGGAAGATCAAGTGGGAAATCGACACTAGCCAACATGATAGCAAAGAATATGTACCAGCCAAGCAAGCAAGTGACAAATGCGAAAGCACCGGCGGCTTCTTGAAGTCTGCCCGCGAGCGCAGCCTGGCCGTTCGCGAGTTGTAGGAAGGTGCCAGCAAGGAGGCCGAAGGTTGGTACGAGGGTGAAGAAGATCAAGAAGAAAACCAAGTTGGTTCGGATGGAGCAGATGAGGTAGACGAAACAGAGGAGGCCCATCATGATCAGGAAGTATGCTGTAGCCGTTGTCAGAAATATGTACTATAACAAATCCATCGCATTCTTATAGAAGACTCACCAAGACCGACGTTGAAGCCAACAGATTCTAGACCTGTGCTGGTCTCTACGGATGGGTCCTTATACGCCCCGTACGCGTTGTAAAAGGGTTGAAGAGTGGCGCCATAACCAAGCCAGAAGGCCCCAAAGGAAGTGAAGACTACGAAGGGGAACGTGTTGCCAAGGATCCACTACGCTCACTTAGCATTGCGGGTATATTAAAAGATGGGTAGGAAGCACGAGCAAACATACTTCACCGAGGCCACCGAGGACCATCAACAAACCACCGGCGAAAAAGTACCAACCAGTGCTCGCTGCCCCACTGCCACCTGCACCTCGCCATCCCATAAGAGTCATACTCAGTGGTGTGAGTGACAACAAGAATCCAATAAGCGCGCTACTCATGTCAGATTTACTAGAGATGTGGACTTTAGAGGCATAGACTTACAGAGGAGTTGGATTACCGAAGGTGCCTCGCAATTCTCCTTTAACCTTGTTCTGCGGAGAAAGGTACAGCTTCTCGAAAAGCTCAGGAGAGATAGAAATACTGCCTGCTGTTCGAATCTGACGCAGGGCAAGATCCGAATCCATGTTGGCATCGAGGTGTTGATGGCTGCCGTAACCGTTCCCGTAGCCTAGAATGAGTCAATCGACATAGTCCTACGAACAATCCGCAGGGTAATTACCATCCTGCCTAGAGAAGTCCTTCTCCAACGCGTTGTTGTTGTCGGCCATCCTTGCTGTTGACTCGTTCCTCGCTGTCGACCCGGCAGAAAGAGTCTCCCCGTCCCTTCCAGACGTTGCACCAAGATGTGCGTCGTTGGTTGCGTACTTATGGTCGTGATTTGCACTCATACTAACACTGTACTTAGAGGACTGGCTACTCTTGATGTTAAAGCTCCCGCAGTATCAAGCTGGGCCTGAGGCTGAAGTCGTGCAATTGTCGTCTCGTGACTAGATATGAAAGCACCAATGTTCAAGGACAGGGGAAGCGAGTTATATGCTGGAGGCGCACCGAGGGTGCCAGCTAGTGCTGTGGGTCGTATTAATACGTCCTAAAACCTTGAGTACAGAATCCAATTCCGAAGAGGCGTAGCCCGCGGACGAAAGCAAGCGATCTTCAACACGACTGTGAATGGCTGCAACCAGGAAACCCCGGGGTATCAAAAAGTGAGGGCGAACCGCTGCGGCTCCGCGCTTACCTCCTCACGTACGCACCTGAGGATTGGCGAGAGGGCAGATCTACTTTGCACTAGAGCTTCATTGGGACCAGGTCAATCTGCAGTTGTGACAGGTGGCTTCCTCGACAAAGAGCCCCTAATCATAGTGGAGGGGGACTTGGACATTTTCTGCTTTAGCGTTTGATTTCCCCCGTACGATTATGGGCAAAGACATGCATTTGAGCAGCCTCCAGCGAATGATGGCAAGGAGCATTTGGACGACGACGACATCAGATCAATGTCGTGACACCATCGAAAGGTCCAACTACTCCGGGAAGTTTCTTGTCAACACGCATTACCACTGCTAGGTGACCGAAGCACCTCGGCGTTTTGAAGTCCATGATGTTGGGTCATGATGGAGACGGTATGCAGCTGAAATCACGAGAAAGTCATAATCCCTGCGTAACAACAGCCAGTAGGCGCTTCGCGGCTTCAGGGGATAGATCCGGTTCTGCGGAGGGAGGTGGAGATGAGCATACGAAACAATAGGTTATCGTGCGGAGAGCCTGGACTTTGACGCTAAACGATCGTCGGGCCGTCACCAACGCGGTTGGCTTTGCGGGGAAGCGTACTAGATCTGCCACCATCAAACGCATGCAAGCGTTATTCCCAGACGTCACGTCGCGCACGGAAGAAGTGAAGCCGTGAACTAGATGCTTTTGTATGAAAACCGACCTGATATCGGATGTGGAAAGCATAGTCATCCGCAACTTGCTTTGTGGTACGGTGACAACTAGTCAATGGACGACGGTCGGCTAAGGAAGCGATGCGGCTCTGCAAACACGGCTGGTGGACTGAAAGCCGGACAACCGCGATGTATCTCAGGTCCGGACTGATGGTGCTCTAACCTAAACAGCGTACAGCGTACAGCGGTGTAGGTAGTGTTGCTCCGAGCGCGAGGATGCACGACCCTTTGGTTGACTAGAAAAACTCCAGAGGTCTAATAGCTACCCACTTTCCCCGCCTTGTACAGCTGGGATTGGTGTTGTCATGATGTGGTGGTGTGACTGAAAGGCTGCATGGCGAGTGTTTGCGCTCATCCGACAAGGTATCGGAAGGTGGTGCGCGGAGGCGTTCCGTGTTGGCTTCCGCCTTTCCTGATCCGGTAAACTACAGACAGACTGGGAAGGCGTGCCCGACTCGACCTGCTCAGAGTCTCGCCGAAAGGGTGAAGTTGAGTTTACTGCGTCAGATGGGGTTACAAAAGGCACGATCAGGGAAGCGTGATCGACACAAAGGCTGCCCTATCAAGTGCTCTCGTCAATCGCTGATGTTCGATATCGGTTGACTTGGACTGTTCAGAACAAACATTCTTGACTAGAGGCCTAGTTTAGAGCATCCCAAGGACCGATGCAAAGTGGCTGGGTGTGGTTTGACTGTCCCTGCATGATAGACGAAAAGCGCTAGTTTGGTCAAAGTGTAGACCGTGCCTTCCGTGAGCCCGATGCTCAGGCCAAACCACAATTTCCTCAACAAGATAATTATGCAAGTAGCGTCTTTCGTTGTCCGTAACCTTTGGCATGAACTAGGTGTGCCCGATACACTATGTTCCACAATGTACGACAAAGAGGAGTAAGCGCAACGCTCCTGAGGTGATGAGATAGTAGCCACGTAACCGCTTGTTAATTTGCTAAACGGCCTCACGAAAATAGCTGAATTCTCTGCCCAGTGGACCGATGGAAGCAAAGGCCCTCCGGTGGCTTCCATTTGGTAGCCAGGATATTGAAGTCTAGCTCGAAATTAGAGCTGCCCGAGGGGTCATGCGCTTTTCCCATCTGAGGTTGCGAGATCGACTCAAGAATGGAGGAGGCCGAAGGTCGCAAGTGAGGGAAGACACGATCAGGGGGTGTATAGCGTGAGATGCGATTTACGGGGCTTCCTCAAAGCTGCAAGTGGTCCTAATGATGAATTCCCCCTAACGGCAGGAGACCGATGATCCAAAAATTCGAACAGCGCCAGGGGAGTGTCAAGGACAAGCCGTTGTTTCCGCCGCCACTGTCGTAGTATCTCATCCTAGTTCCTCGTTACAGACGTTCGACCTGTGTCGAGCCCACCTGCACGCAGTCGTCCGTCCAGGTCTTCCAAGGTTGCTGGGGTTTTGCTCTTGAATCCAACGACTGGAGGCAATCCTACGCCGACCACACTACAAAATATCTTGAAAGAACGGGCATAGCCTTAAGATGCCCTCGATCCCCTATTAGACGCCGCCTCTCATTCTCTCGCAGGTTGTGCAAGCTTGGTGCATACTCCATATTCGGCTACTCTTGTCGAGGGAGATTTAGACCGCATCATTCAATGTTGTGGACTGAGAAGATAATGCGTGGGTGATTTGAGTTGCCCGCAACAGCCTGCTTCTCAGTGTTGGTCAAGGATGGATCCAAGTCGCGCAGGTGCGGAGTGCGAGTGTAATGGCATGATATGCACAAATAATGGGCGAGGAAGGAGGAATACAGGCAGAATTCGTTTTCAACGGGAAGGCGCACTTGAAGACAAGGTAGGTGCGCAGCACATAAAACAGCATCTTTGCATTCCAGCCCATTTGAATGCACATCATGAGAGCAACATAATCCCGACGTGAAGGAATTGTAGAGCTCAAAATAAAGCAGGCTGTGCCTTTAATCGCGGCCCGACAAGGAGTAGTTTCTTGACCTGTCGTTTTGTGTGTCAAGATCTAACAGGTGGCTGGAGCCTCATCTCCAGCTGCATTCAAGTATGCCACATGCTCTTCTTCCAGGTATATTCCTTCGATGGTCACTCTAGGGTCCAACATAGCTGGCTTGGATCTTGCGAGGTCTTCTTTTGTGCTGTTTCGACTTCCCCGATATCATCAAGCCCCGCCTACTTCTTCGATAACCTTCTTCAGGTTATTGATATCATGGGCAAAGCGACCCAGGAACAGGCCATCTACACCCTCAGAAATCTTCGCAAAGGTGCCTGGCCCAGCACTTCCACCATACACGATCCTTGTTACACCTTTTCTTCCAGCAGCCAGCTTCCTCAGCTCTTTCGTAACATTAACCACATGATCTGGATCTGCAGGCTCCTTTGCACCAATAGCCCACACAGGCTCGTAAGCCAATATGACCTCTGTATCGTCAGGCACAGCAGCCAGCACCGACATGACTTGCGGTGTGCACTCTTGAATGGCCGCACCTACAGCCGCTGAAGCAACACTATGATGTGTCCTCTCCCCAATACACACCAGCGGAATTATCCCATTCCTGGCCGCAGCGCCCGCCTTCTTCGCAACCCATTCATCCGTCTCGCCAAACTTCGCTCTACGCTCCGCATGCCCAATCTCGACGATCCGAGCGCCAGCTTGCCGCAACACCAATGGGCTGACTTCTCCTGTATATGCGCCCTTGTCTTCCCAGAAGGTGTCTTGGGCGCCGAGGATAATGGAGGAGGATTCGAGGATGCGGGCGGACTCGGTGAGCGAGACGAAGTCTGGGATGACGAAGAGGTCTATGCGAGCGTTCCAGGCGTCGCCATCGAGTTGGAGGACGCCGCGGATATAGGATAGCGTACTGGGCAGGTCGAAGTACATTTTCAGCGAGACGCCGACGATGCGGCGGGTTTGAGGGACTGGAGGCATCTTGTGTATGCGGCAATGCTCAGCAACTCGAAGTTAGGGGGGCCTGGTTGTCAGTTTAAGAGCAATGGGAAAATTATAGGAGACTTCTTGGGAATGTTACGAGCATCCACAGCCAGTAAAAGGTAGGGTTTTCGGGACTGCTGCATGTGGAAACCCGGGGAAGGACATCCACAAGTCAATGTGGGACAGGGCACTTGCGGGGCAAGCATCGGAGACGTCAAACAGCCTTATCATGGCCCCTCCATCCACTACTTACTGAACACCTTCAAACAACTGTGACATGTATCCCGATTTCCATAATGATGCCACGCGTAGCAAGCACCTTTCTTCTGCCATTGGGACCAGAGCAGCGACATGTGCTCGTCACAATGCGGCTTGGCAGGGCCCTCCGATTGTTCCTCCGACTGTCGACGGCCCGCGCTAACCACGTTCCAATTCTACTTGTCCGCTAAGGAAAACTGCGCATCCACGCATCACTACTCTCTTGAATTACTTACGGATAGCTCGGACAGCTGCAGTACATGTCACGGATCCTCGTAGACCGCTGGGCCCGCAAACGCTATTTCGGATAGTTTGTGGACGGAGAGAATTTCTAGTGCGCTACATCCTTGTAAGTCTCGGTGTGCGAGTGGAGGTCAGCGCGGGGTGCATGGCTTCGAAACTTGTCTGCGAACTGACTTTCTTCTAGATTGAAGCTCGATCCCTTTCTTTTCCCTTTCGTCCCATAATCCGCGACCATGCACATCTCTCAGAAACTTGCTCAAGCGAGGGAAGAGGGGAAGCCAACCTTCTCCTTCGAATTCTTCCCTCCAAAGACGGCCCAGGTATATTGTACCCTGATGTCCTCAGGAAGCCTCGAGCTGATAGCTATTAGGGCGTACAGAACCTCTATGATCGCATGGACCGCATGCATGGCTTCGGTCCACAGTTCATCGACCTCACCTGGGGCGCCGGCGGCCGCCACTCAAAGCTCACCTGCGAAATGGTCAAAGTCGCCCAGTCTGTATACGGCCTCGAGACATGCATGCACCTTACCTGCACCGATATGGAGAAAACGAAGCTCGACGAAGCTCTCCGCGACGCATACCAAGCTGGCTGCACAAACATCCTTGCGTTGAGGGGGGACCCGCCTCGTGAAAGAGAAAAATGGGAAGCGACTGCTGGTGGTTTCCGCTACGCAAAGGATTTGGTCACATACATCAAAGAGCGATATGGCAACCATTTCGATATTGGTGTGGCAGGATACTCGGAGGGATGTGACGACAACGACAATGTGGACGAGCTCATTGATCACTTGAAAGAAAAGGTGGACGCTGGAGCGACTTTCGTAGTAACCCAGATGTTTTACGATACAGATATCTTCCTAGATTGGGTCAAGAGGGTTCGAGCGAAAGGCATAGATATTCCAATCATCCCTGGTATCATGCCCATCCACACTCACGCAGCGTTCTTGCGGAGGGCGCAATGGACTCGGTGTAATATCCCGAAACACTGGACCGACGCTTTGGACCCTGTCAAGAACGATGACGTCGAAGTGCGCGAGGTGGGGAGAGGTCTGGTCGCGGACATGTGCCGGAAGTTGATCGATGCTGGCATCCTCCACTTACATTTGTGAGTTAGCCTGACATGCCACTATTGACTACTTACTTACTCTTTACAGCTACACCATGAACCTGGCCCAAGCGACTCGTATGGTTCTCGAAGAACTGGACCTCCTCCCTGACATTGAGTCACCCTTGGAGAAGCCTCTCCCATGGCGGCAATCTCTGGCGCTCAACCGCCGAGACGAGAACGTCCGACCTATCTTCTGGCGGAACCGCAATCGTTCCTATGTTGCACGCACACAAGACTGGGACGAGTTTCCTAACGGCCGCTGGGGAGACTCTCGCTCTCCTGCTTTTGGTGAACTGGACTCTTACGGCATCGGTCTGAAGGGTACCAATGAGCAAAATATCAAGCTTTGGGGCACACCTACATCGATCAAGGATCTGTCTGACCTCTTCGTTCGGTACATGGAAGGCAAACTGGAATCTTTACCATGGAGTGAGCAGCCCATCACCAACGAAGCTGGATCTATCCAAGACGATCTGATCGACCTCAATCGCCGCGGTTTCTTGACCATCAACTCGCAGCCTGCAGTAAACGGCGCCAAATCCTCTGACCCGGTCTTCGGCTGGGGCCCACGCAACGGTTACGTCTACCAGAAGGCCTATCTTGAGGTCCTTGTCTCACCCGAGTATATTGCTGAGATAATCACCCGCATTGAACGCGATCCTGAATTCACGTACTACGCTGTGAATAAGGACGGCGATCTCAAGACAAATGCTCCAAACGAGGGTCCTAATGCCGTCACTTGGGGTGTCTTCCCTGGCAAGGAGATTGTACAACCCACCATCGTGGAGACCGTCAGCTTCCTCGCCTGGAAGGACGAATTCTATAGGCTAGGTCAGCAATGGGCGAACTGTCACGCGGGTGTCAGTCCGTCGCGATACGTTATTCAGGATGTGGTGGATACTTGGTACCTTCTCAACATCGTACACAACGACTTCCACGTCGCTCGCGGTATCTTCCCAATTTTTGATGGTCTACAGGTCGAAGATATGGAGCTGCCACTTCACAACCTTGGCGCCGATCTTCCTACATCGAACGGCCACCAGGCGACAAATGGAACCGACGGCACAAACAGCGAAGAGAAGCCCAAGAGCCTCATCGACGCTGCTAAGTCAGCGGCTGTTGAGGTCACCAACGGCCTAAAGGGCCTAGCGGTGTCCAAATGATCTCTCTCCACCAGATGATCACTTACAATCTTACTGCATTCAACATGGCAAGACCATTTCTATTCGTAGCGTCTTACGGATAACCTTTTCGTACGATCCGGAGTTCGATATCAACCACGGCATTCGTCTACTCTCAACAGTACCTAGCGCTTTAATAAGTGCAACAGCGCTTTCCCAACTCTAGGCCAGCGTTCTTTTTATTCTCTCTATTTTTACGGAGTCAGGAGGAAAAATTCCTTAGGGATATTGCATTCGAAAGCATCTGGGAGGCGTCTATTCAACCTGACGACCGTCAAAAATCATGCATGGCGGACTTCAACCCGGAGAAAAGCGGGCAAGAGCGTTGTGGGATAGGGTGATATGATATGACTTTCTGAGATACCCGACCGGCGCCCTCAACGGAGCTGGTCAAATTTCTATTCCACGACGCTTGCTTTGAAAAGTATTCGTTCAAATGTAGTAACATAGCGCATGAAAATAACTAGCAGCTAACATACCCTACCATAACCTTACCTACCTTATTCTTACAACCCCTCCTCCCATAAGTCTTTGAAATGCAACAATTTCCTTGCGCACTGGACATCTATCTATCCATGCTGGGTGGAAGGACAGTTGCTGTTATCCCATTGATGAGGCATATTGATTCTTGCTTGCTTGCTGGTGAATTTGAAGCACGAAGTTTGAGAAGCACGAGAACATCAAAGTCCTTGGGAGTACTAGTCACTCTTATATACAAGTCAAGATCATGATGCAGGACATCGTGTTTGATTGTCAAATGAATACCTGTGTGTGATGATGCAATGCAGAACTCAAATCGAGGGCTGTTCATCAAGAAACATAAAATTTCCTTCATCATGAAACGTCTGAGTCTAGTCTGTACTTGATCGATGCTATGCCACACCAAACTCATCTTACAACGCCGAAGAATGCTTACGAAGGAGAAGCTTTGGGCAATAAGAAGGCGACTAATCATGTGAGACCAGCCTGAAGAGCACAACTCTCTGCTCATGTTGGGTATCATGGAATCGCGACCCCAAAACCCGGGTACCACGCCATTATCTTATCATTCCCTACTTTTTAATGTTATGCGGTCTCCTAAAAGGGTGTGCTTCGGTGTTGAAGACCCAGTCATCGAGGGATATCATATCCGGTGGACTAAAGATGAGATAAAAGTACTTCAGCGTTTCCGCCGTCCAGAAGCTCTCCATCTTGTCCTCGATGTTCTCCTCTCTTGTGAAGATACCACCCCTAACACCAGGTACTCGCTGCATGCCTCGACCAGGCGGTGGCGGCACGAACGTGACGTCTAGAACCTGGCCGTTCGCATACGGAGTTGCAGACGCCTCGACGATCGACACGAACATATCCCATGCGTCGTCGAGATATTGCTGGTCGCCCGTGATGCGGTACATGATGAACACAGACTCGATAGCTTCGGGACGGAGCAAGTATCGTGGATCTCGGATGTTCGTGAAGCCAGGTGGGATCTTGTACTGCCTAACCGCCGCCTCGAGATCCGGTACGTATTTCCCGCCGTAGTGGCGCATGACATTTTCTGCCCATAGCGTTTGATTCCATGGGCATGACGTCCGTGAGGCGCACGGTACCATATCAAAGAGTTCTGGCATGATGCCTGTAGGCATTGCCGCATAGGCATATATACATCCTTTTGTGAGCTTGGCGCCGAGCTCGACATGATGTGTGTCTGAGAATAGACGTCCCGCGAGGCCAAACATGCCGCCGATGAAACATGTGAGGTGCTGCATTGTTGCATCGAGCGTGACATCTTTAGGCCTAGGCGTGAAGAGATCGCCACAAAGTAAGAGGTCCTGTCCGCTCACTTCGTTTGGAACCATTGGGCGAAAGAACATATATTTATCCATCATGGCAGCCGAGTCTTTGTATAGCTTTTCGTACACCGGTTCCAGGCCTCCGAGCAAGGAGTGCATTTTGGGAAAATACTCATACGTTGAGTCGGCTAAGGCACCAGCGGAGAAGACATGCGATTGGTTGAATTCTTCCTTTGCCGCATTTGCCATTGTTGGCCAGATTCCAGGTATTTTAGTCGTGTTCTGTACTCGATCCATCAGAGCGCTGACTCGAGCAACGGCATCGTAAAATTTGGGCTGGGCACTAATTTGAGCAAGACGTGTGAATTCCATCGTGAGAGAACCGAGGCAGGCAAAGCAGATGCTGGTCTCTGCGTCGAACGCTTCTCTCTCGACCAACTTGGTGTTCTCAATGTCAAGCCAACCCAAAGGCGTGTTATTTGTTGTATCGAAAGCGCGGTACAACATCTCTCCCAGTTGTAAAGCCTTCTCCAATAAAACAGGCTCATGGCTCATATCGTATGCGCTCAGTAAGCCTCCCAAATACCTGATGGTCGTTTCGAAGACACTAATAGTTTTGAGGTCAGTTTTCCCAAAGTCAATAGCAGCTACAGCTTCGACAGCCTCGTAGAACTCTTCCTTGAATCCCATAATCCACAACGTGTCAAGCGAGTCAACTAGTGTTGCGCCCCAGCCACCAAACGTCTCTTCAGCTTCTCCTGTCACAGGTTTGAGCTCATCCTGCGCCCAGGCGAAACTCCTGTATGCCTGCCAGGTGCGTTGAAACTCATCCCGCACAAAGACTCTTCGTGCCTCCCTTTGTTTCCTTTGTGATCTAGTTTCGGAGAAGTTTTCGAGCTGGATACGTGGGAGGTCGCGGGGTCCACCAGTCGGCAGAGATATATAAGACTCGATCTTGTTCACGAAAGGAGCTGTCCTCCAATCGTACGATTGGTGAGAAGCGGCGCTTTTGACGGCTCCTCGATCGCTCATATACATCTCGTGGACATAGAAAGGTACGGCGAGCGGGTCGATAGGTCGGGCGGACCATAGGTAGTACGCGCTGAAGGTGATGGCTCCGAAGAGTAAATATGTGAGAGTTCTTTTGTGTTGTCGGGACATTGGCTGATAGGTAGCCCCGCGGGGCACTTTTATTCTACGCATGATGTGCTGGAAGGTAAGGATTGACGCCTATCATCGAAGAAACAGTAGTTAAGATCCTGCTGTCGTAAGAAGGGAGCATCCAACGCTAATTGGCTCGAGGTTAAGAGATCAACGCATTATGGCATCGAGGAGGAGACAACAAGCAGAAATAGAGGAGCACGATGTCGGGGAAAAGGTGATAGAAGAGGGTACGCTGGTTATCGGTTCGTCATGTTGAAAAATGAAGAGCGTGAGTTGGACGCTCAGGACACCTCGCGTCTCAGAGATCTCATTGGAATCCATCTGCCAAGGAAGGCACCACTGCCGAGCATAGGAAGGTGAAGACCGAGGCTACAAGTGGGTAATCGGCACCGTGACGCATTCTTCCATGGCGTCTGTGGTGGGACAAATGATTGTGTCCATAGGCGACTGTGGACATTGATTGAAGAGGTGCCCGTCTTGGGATAGCGAAAACGCGCTAGCACACGCCAGTCCGGAGCGGTTCGCCTACCCAGATGCTTGCAACCTCCAGTACGAAGCTTGGAAATCCGCCAGGGCGCATCAACCCATCACACAATGAGAGACTCATGTTACATCAAATGCTCTGGGCCTTTACTGCTCACAGAATTCCCGTCTACCTAGGCGGGGAACACGTTTATCTTGAAATCTTCAATGGAAAAATCCTTGCAACAGTTGTTCATTGCATTCATCTATCATGCATGTCGGCCAAGTACATGCCTGATTCGTGATAGGCATTTCTCCGCACTTTGTCCATCCTCGTGATGGTCTAGTCAATACCCCAGCGCATGCTCGGTACACCTCCTCTTCGTGCCCTCACGTCCGTAAGACGAGTTTCTGAGGCATCTGTCCAACTTACAACTTCACAAGGCCTCACTGCCCTCAAGCCCATAGCCGTGCTCGTGACATCGTGATGACCTTCCGTGATACTCAATCGCTCGCCCTGTATTTAGCTCTATACTCATCCAACCTCTTCAAATCCTCCTCCCCACCCAAACTCCTCAAATACTCCACCACATCATCCAGCGTCAAAATCGCCAGTACCGGGATACCATACTGTTTCCTAACCTGCCCGATCGCGCTGGGTCCGGGCTGCCCGTCATCGTCGTTAGGCGTAGGCGTCTTTTCCTGTCTATCGAAAGCCACAATGATGCCAACCAACTCTCCGCCTTCCTTCTTGATGATATCAATTGCCTCGCGAATTGCGGTTCCAGCAGTCATCACATCGTCCACGATGACAATCTTTTGGCCTTTGAGGGATGCGCCGACGATGTTACCACCCTCGCCGTGATCTTTTGCTTCTTTGCGGTTGAAACTGTAGCTCTTTTTTCCGTACTTGGAGACATCTAGATCTGCTAGCTTATCAATTGAAGCTGCTGCCAATGGGATTCCTTTGTAGGCTGGTCCGAAAAGGATGTCCCATTGGAAAGAAGGATCTGCCTCTCCATGAGCCTTGAGCGTATGAGCGTACGCTGAGGATATGGAGCGTAGCAGGTCAGCTCTGTGAAATAGTCCCGCGTTGAAGAAGTACGGTGATATGCGCTTGGACTTCAGTGTGAAGGTGCCGAATTTGAGCGCGCCGGCCGAGACGCAGTCTTTGACAAAGTTCTGCTTGTACTCTGGGAGCGCCATGTCGAATACTCTTGTGCGATCTTTACTCGTAGAAGTTGTGAGGTTTTTGCCGTACAGCGTTCCGAATCGGAAACAATTCTTCGAGAAGGGTCGGCATTTAAGCACGGGCCAACCCGGCTAGTTCGTCACTCCTCGCGATGACCAGAAACTTTTGCCCATCCACCGCCAACGACCACACAGCCGCCGCTATCGCCTGCGCATCTCCGGCTCGCGCATACTAATATTTCCTTTGCTTTCGCTGTCCCTTGTAGCATTATAGGCGTCACGGGATTACTGCTGCGCTGTTAATTGCTTGGCGCATACCTTTACCACATCTTCACACCATCACGGTTGACATCTTCAAGATGGCAATGTACGCCCTGTCGACCCCTTCAACACACTCATCGCCAGCCTTACTAACGATTTTATTAGCTGGGACACCCTGACCGGGCGCAAATCTTCCTCAACTGCCCAGCAAACACAGTCCTCCGATTTCGTAAAAGAAGACAACTTCCAACCCACTCCCTTCGACCCATCAACCGCTATCCAAAACCCCTCAGAGTTCCTCTATGCGGACCCGTCGCAGCTGCATCCGCTCGCCGGCCTGAACCAAGACACCCTCGACTACCTCTCCCTCGAAGACTCTGTCCTCTCCGATCTCCCCGGCAGCCAATCCGCGCTTCCTAGCCGAGGCTGGTCAGATGATTTGTGCTATGGCACCGGAATCTCATATCTGACTGCTTTGACAATCGGCGGCACATGGGGACTCGCCGAAGGCCTACAAAAGAATCCCCCCACAATGGCGCCGCGGTTACGACTAAACGGCGTTCTCAACGCAGTAACACGAAGAGGGCCGTTCCTAGGTAACAGTGCCGGTGTGATTGCTATGGTCTACAACGGGGTGAACAGCACGATTGGGTATTACCGGGGAAAGCATGACATGACGAACAGTATTGTGGCGGGCGCGCTGAGTGGGGCCCTGTTCAAGAGCACGAGGGGTACTAGGCAGATGGCCATTAGTTCAGGGATTTGCGCGAGTTTGGCGGGAGGATGGGCTGTGAGTTTGCACAACTATGAGATGACACGAGCGAAACTGACGGTATACCAGATTACACGGAAGGTCTTCTTCGAGCCTGATTCGAGAATCACCGACTCGTTGCACTGAGCGACAAGACGCGAGAGGTACTGCTATCGGAAGCATCACCGCATAACGCATGGCTTTTTCTTCTTCCTTCGACTTTCTTGCATCTACCTTTATTGGTCTCAGCGTCCTTCTCACCACTCTCCGTAGGGCCTTGCCCATTGTACAATTATGTGCTTCACTGGATAACCCAGTGTCATGAAGCTTAGAACGGCGCAGTGTGGGGCTTTTGGGCTTTCGAGCGAGCTGCTGTGTGTATTGTGTATCTATGTAAGACATACGAGGAACCAAAAATAATGCATACTCAAGACAAACAAAGCACGGCCTTTGGTACATCTTTATCTCAACAATACTAACTCAAGATTGAAAGTCTGTGTCAGCAAGAAGCATCTCAGCAGTTCAACACATCTCGCAGCGTGATGTGCAGCACAATGGTCAGATTGATGAGTACAATGGTGTACATTAGCACTAAAATCGCTACAAACGAGACGCTACGGTATCTTAACAAGATAAAATGCTAATCCAAATAGAAAACGAACAGGTAAATTCCATGTCCTCGTGAAGCCAACTCCACACACTCCAAGGTCATACCCATCAAATGTTCACCAAACCACCTGCTTTCTTTTCACAACCCCTCGATACTTTTTGGCCTGGGGGAAAAGGTATACACAAACTAGCCCTCTAATGCTGAGCACCTCAAATGTCGTACTATCACCATATCGCATACATACACAAAAATCATCCATCTCTTTCTCTCCAGCATTCATCAAGGCAACTCCTGCGGAGGCACAGCTTTACTCGCTGCCGCACCATCCGCATGCGCATACTTCGTGCTCGCCGGCAACTCACTCGTAGGCCTAGCATCCATCTCACTCACAGGCGCATCATAATACGGCTGCGAATGGCCCCCAGCACCCGGACTGTACGCAGGCGCGGGCCCATATCCTCCGTGCGTGTCGCTGGGGCCCTTTTCAACGCCAGCTACACCAGCGTGGGCTTTCCGGCGGCGCCACCAGAAGATTGCGAAGCCGATGATTGCGAGGGCGGCGATGGCGCCGATGACGGGGCCTGCGATCCACGCTTTTGAGCCCCCGCCGCTGCTGGAGTCGTCTTCGCCGCTGCCTGCGCCGGCGGTCGGGGAGGTGGAGGGGAGGCTGGTGCCTGCTAGGACGGCGTAGGTGGCGCTTGCTTGGTCGGTGATTACGGATGTGGTGTTTTGGAGGTAGCAGTTCTTGTAGCCGCCTTGGAGACTTGAATCGAAGAGGACGCCGACGCATTTCTGGTCGCTGGTTGCGCAGGCGTCCATGCATGCTGTTACGTTTTGCGTGTGGAGAGAGGTGATGTTCGTGCCTGTGTTCAGCTGGCCGCAGTGTACTTCGAAGTCCTTGCTTCCTTGCGCGGCATACGTCTTTGCTGACGGACAGTTTCGGTCAATCGGGTCGATTTGCGTAATCGCCGCTGAGTGTAGGGTGCCCATCTTTGAGCTGGGATCTGAGAGCGTCTCTGGGAAACCCGTCTTGGGCCAGCAGTTGGCGAACCCGATTTCTAGTCCTGGGTTCCAGGATACGGCGCGGCAGAGCGGATGCTGATCGATACATATCCTCAGACAATCCTCCAGCGTCTCTGTATGATAAAAGCCAGTATACGGACTTTTCCAGCAGGGCTTCGGATACCCCGAAAAACATTCATCAAACCCACTAATAACTTTGCCGCAATGCGTGGTGTACTCGATTCCCTCGACGTCGGGTAGCTTGTTGATAGAGAGGTCGCCGTTCGGGCAGGATTCTTCGAGGGGGTCCATTTCGCCATCATTGATCAAGGCAGCGTGATTACCTGCTCTGCTTGTTAAGCCGGCGGTAGATGTTGTGCTGTTGCGCAGCCAGCAATCGCCTGAATCTGAAACCCATACGACGCCGAAGCAACCTTCACCCTCGCCCCAGTAGCGGGAACAGTGCTCCATGCAGTCTTGCATCGAGGGCGATTTGAATGACTTTTGTGCATCTACAATCTGTCAGCCATGCCCACTTCCTCACTCTGTGACGAGACAGCACTCACCATTGAAAGGATTATTCTGGTCGCAATATGTGGTAAAGTTGAGGCCGTTTTTCGACGTGTAGCTATCAGGACATTCGGTGGGCGCAGTTTGTCGCACCTCGAGGTCGCGACCAAATATGGAGTCGTCAATGACTGTCCCGCGTTAGTATGCCACTCCCGTATTCTCATCTCATCTCCGCGCCGGCCATAAACTTACAAGAAGGTGTCGCGACCGCGGTGCTTGCCCACAGCAGAGCCAACAGGCCCCCTCTTGACGATACCAACATATCTTCGCCCGCTCTTGTGAACCGTAACACTGAACAATAGAAAAAGGTGTACGTATGGAAGGAAAATTCGCAAACCAATAAAATCGATAAATGAATGCGATCCCCCGAGGATCAACACAGCGTGAGGCGTTTCAGGTACGAGAATCGACTGGAAGCAGAGATTCAAGTGCAAGTGCACCGAACGGACGGGAGAACTTGCAAGACAGAACACACACCTTAAGGTCAGGCGCCCCGCTCCTAACCCACGACATCCTGACCGCGATCATCCTAAACACTGCCCATCTTTGCAAGTCTTGGACGTCCCAGCCCCAACGCGATGGAGCAACATTGCAAGGCCGACGAAATTCCGACACATGGACTAGGCAATAGTATGGCCTGTGATTGGATGAGCGATCGCGCAAGGCTGTGGCAGGTAAGCACGGCGCGATTCCGGGTTAGATCAGGCGTCCCAGGAGAAGGCTGCGCAAGGGAGTGAAATCGATTATGGATGGCCGACCGTTAATTACTGCTTACAGAAGCGTGAAAACTTCGGCGTCTAACAGCGCCATTCATTGCATCTCAAATCACCATCTTTGTCCTTGGCATCTCTCCTCTCCAGCTAGAGAACAAGGTAATGGGACTCCTCAAGTTTGGATCCTACGATGTTGTGCTGTGTGGGTACCGTAATCTTACTCCCCACAAGAGCTTCTCGCAACATGGTACTAAAACTGGAGTCTCACCATGGGCCGCCCAGCACGCCCAGAGGGCTTGACGGTTAACTCCGCAATATGCCGGGCGCCAAATTATCGTCTTTTACCTCATTCGTGGTGCACAAGGCTGAAGCTGCTATTTTTGCCGCTGCACTATTCAAAGCTTCGGTAGCACTACCGAAAGACTTGTCAAGATCTCTACATTATCAAATGCTTGTTCTTCATGGCTTCATGTTGCCATCGCTCTGCCTCCACCGATGGTAAAGTGCAGATGTAGTGGCAAGGCTAGTTGATAGGGTTTGAGATGTCAGTGTCATGGCATGACTTAGCCAGCCAACTCAACGGATCTCAGACAATCCAGCCGTGGACGTCATGTTACAGCATCCACGTTGCAAGACACAGGGCAGCACCCGCGGGTTCGGCCAAACGGTCGAAGGATTTCGCCCGTCTTGTTAGAAGTTGGATTACAACTACTACTACTACATTTATTGCATATCGCAACATGTTGCCCACAATCGAGAGCTCAAACTTCAAACGATGCACGATAGCTGGAGACTGGTTACTGGTGAAAGAAGTATTGCATTACCACGCTGATATCGTAGACAGCGAGTTGGTATCTAATGCATCCTGAACGCCAACCATGCTTTTCTCCATCTCGCAAAAAATCCACATACACACGTAGAGAGCAGAAGCAAACATGCCATAACCCCACTCCGCTCAACGATGGCTTGTCTTTCCGATGCCACGTTTGCCAGCAGTCTGCATATTCATTAGCGACAGTAATAAAACGGAGGCTTACGAGGGAGAAACTTACCAAGTGCTTGATCAACGAGCCAGTCTGGTGCCTATCTGCCTCACCCTGCCTGGCATTTCTGTTCATCTTCTTCTGTGACAACTTCGCAATCTTCTCCGCCTTCGTGGCAGCAGCCTCGTTAGTGACGCCATCCGTTCTCCGGTTAGTGCTCTGGCTTCTGCCCCGGCTCCTCGCTCGCTCAAGCGCAGACTTCGGCGTATCAATGTCCATAGCGTCACCAGGACCTTCTGACCTGGCACGAACAAGGCTTCGTCCTCGAGTTTGACTTTGAGCACGCTCTGCGACCTTCGATCCATCGTATCCGAGGCTGTCCAGATGCGATGCCATCTGGGACATCTGCTTCGCCTTCTTGGTTCTGGGAATAACGGCTCTATTCTTAAGACTCTTGCGCATCTTGGCTTCATTGCGGATGAGTTGCCTCTTTTCACGGATAAGCTCTGCTTTGTATCTGATGTCTGCCTCCTCTGCGTCTTCAAGGTCGTCGTCCGACTCATAGAAGCCGTCCTCCTCCAACTTCTCTTCTTCTGCCTCGAGCGCCGCAAGCTTGGCCTCGATATCGGGGTCGATAAAGTCGTAGACATTCTGGCCCTTGAAAACCTCCGGAATGCGGTCGTGTTTCCACTCATCATTCTCGAGAAGGTAGTTCTTGCGGAGGTCGATGTTGTACACACCAGCACCACCGTTCTCCTCTTCTAGATCACGTTCGAGGAGGGGTCTGTCTGGGTCGTCCTTGTCGTACTTCTTCCTGTTCAGTACCGCGTCTGGGATGGACGTCTCGCGAGTGACACCGCCCAAGGGTTGAGCAACGTGGATACGGCGCAGCAGCTCTCCAAGTCGACCAGAGGGCTCACCAGCACTGTTGGTGCCAGCCTTGAGCTTCTCAGCGTTACGGGCAGCGATCAATCGATCGCAAACCGAATTGCGCACAGCCATGACACCCTCGAGGGTGTTGCAAGAGAGCTCGAGCATCTCTACCTCTCCAGACTTCAGCATACCCTGAAGCTGCGCTTGTGTGTCGGCATCCAACTGATCCGGTCGCATGAGGTCGATCTTGTTGATGACAATTGATATCAGCTTGTTCGCAAACAGAGGCTTGATGTTGTTGAAGAGGGCAATTTGAGAAGCGACAGAGTAGCCACACTGCTCGCTGAGATCCATGAAGTAGAGAATGTGGGCGCGAAGATGGGCAATGGCGCAAATAGACTGATGCTCAATGGTGTTCATCTCTTCGAGCGCATGGTCTAAGATACCGGGAGTATCGACTGCTTGAAACCTAAGCATCTTATAGTCGCTGTCCGCTGCGTTAGTTGGAGCATAATGCAAAACTTTGCGATCGAAACTTACAAATGACCCACGTAAAGACTCTTCGTTGTAAATGCGTAAGGTTGCACCTCCACGTCTGCTCTCGAAATTGACTTCAAGAAAGATGATTTGCCGACATTGGGAAAGCCGGCAATGACCAGCGTTCTTGTGTTCGGGTCGATCGAGGGCAGACGGCCCAGATGCTGCCTGACCTGCTCGAGGTACACCAACGGATCTTTCAACCTTTTGCAAATTGTCGCCATGCGACCCAACGCCGCCCTCTTCAGCTGCTTGCACTGGAAGAGGGATTGTCCATACTTCAATAGTCGAACGTAGTCGCGTGCCACGGTCTCAATGAGCGACTTCGCAGTCGAAAGTTGCCCGAGGGCAATTCGGAAGTGGTCCGCATCGTAAAGCGTGTTCAGTAGATCACGGTGAAACGGGTGGATATCTTGGAGGCGAGGGAAGGCTTCGATTGTAGTAGAGAGACGTTCGGTAAAAGTTTCAGACGTGTACTTGACTTTTCGCGTGTAGAAGGCTCGAATTCTGCTGATCTTGAAGCCTGCCCTTATCTGTGTTGGCAATCTTCTTTGTGTCCTCGATAGAACGATATCAAGAAACTCCTGGCTCGTAGGCACAGCGGGAATGTCCTTCCACTGCGTCTTCATTTTGGCGGTGGCTGTTGGAGGGCTCTGCGAAAGTTCAAAAAAGTCGGCCGCTATCGATAGCCAAAAATTTGGAATTTTTCCCCACCCTGTTTGCCAAGATTTCGTTTCGCCGGCGCTAGTTCCCATCCAGCCACCATCAATGAAACACTCCTCACCGTTGTCTTCATCTACAACATGTTGTCACCTTCCAGGCCAGATTGACATCGGTAGTGAAATAAGACAAACAAAGTATGTTGTAGCCTAGCTTGTTTTTAGTAATCATGATTTGTTCCTCGTGTTTTCACTACCCATGTCAGTGTCCCCTCGAAGGTGACAACCTGCTGTGTATCTTCTAGACGATACCTTCTAGTTCATCTTTCACAGAGCACTAATGTACGCGATATAAAGCGTGAGGGTGGTGGGACCTGATATCATCACCTTACTTATACACCACTTTACAAGAGCAGACTCCTGCCTCGAACCCTAGAGCTGTTCGATACGTTATCATAGCAGTTAGATGCTCCGAGGTTAGAAATCTCTGGCAAGGTTCTCACTGACATGATATCGATCTCTCTAGCTTCTAGAACATGCACGTTCCTTGCCTGTTTGATTCATCAAATGTAGCTACGGTACCGAGTACCTAAGTTACTAAAATATGAAGTGATCCAGGCCATAGCAACGACTCCACCCCGCCAATCCCATCGGAATACCGTGCTATGACCGTCTGGTAAGTACGCAACGATCCGCATGCAGCAGCTACTAGCTCGGTTCTGCTACTTTAGCTCGACCATCCTTTGTTCAGTCCCGCTTCCACCGGCTTGTACCACCAGCAAAAGCAACATGAAACTCAACACACCACTTCAGCCCAAGACCCTGTATTGTTTGTGGCATCTATTGAATCGTCAAGAACATGAATTATAGCATCGGTGAGGTTGTGACGCACTGCCATGTACCCAATTGTTCATGGATTTATTTGCACAACCTCACTGGACTCCAGAACGTCCCACCTCTTCTTCCAAACCCAGAACTTGCAGGCATTGGAGTAAGTTTAAGAACATTGTATGACCTGATGATTTTGAGGTTATATGACTAACCTGGCGATAGGTCATCCTAGGTTTCTCTGTCTCAGCCTACCTCACTCTAGCTCTGCTCATCCTACATTATATTACAGTCCACAACGTTCGCCGCACAAATATCAGGGGCAAGGAATACATCAATCCTATTGATCGAGGTCTTCTCACCTTTTTCCGAGAACGAATTACCTCATGGAGTCCCAGCAAGCGTTTCGAGTATGCAATGGAAAAGTCGGTTCTGATCCTCAGCGACTTGAATCTAGTCACTGGACTTGGGATCCTCATTTCCGCCTACTCACAACTCGACTGTGGCATCTCTGCATATCACTGGCAAATTATGGGTAAGTATCTAACAAGTATCTGCGAATTGGACATACGTTGACTTCGTTCCTCCACTTGCTATAGTGTTTATGGCTTGGTTCGCCAGTTTCTCCTTCGTATCAGCTATGGCATTTCTCGAGGGCTACTTCCAGACGAATAATACCATGAGAATCATTCGGGTATTTTTCATGTGTGTTCTCGCCTCTCTACTGATCGCTGCGCTACTTCCAACCGGATCGAAAAGGTGGCTCAACCAGTACGTCGGGGATGGCGACGGATTTTATCCCAGTCTGAGTACAGCTTGCTACTATAAGGAGCTCAGTATGTCTTCTTTCGTGCGCCGGGGTCCGAAGATATGGTCGATGTTGTTTTCCGTTCTCATCGTTGCCTTCTCTTACATCCACTGCGGTATGCGGCTGTTCGATCCAACGGCTGAGACCTCGCGCAAGTATCTTCGCACTTGGCCCGGATCGAAGTTCAAGCAACTATTGTATTTCCTTGAACGCAAAGCTCTTCGCGAAGGTTTCCAAGCAAACCTCTGGCATGTGCCATACTTATCTTTGTACGCAGGTTTTACCAGCTTTCGTGCCTTCTACGATATCTCGGAGTCAATGCTGCTAGAGATTATTTGGCTGACCTTTGCAATGGCATGGGGAACGATAAAGGTCTGGGAAACTCGAGCTACAGCGGCGTACAACTTTGATGGCATAAATATCACCGCCAACCACCAAATCCGCGAAGAAAACTCTTGGAGCTTTGGTCAGACTTTACCGCTCATTCTCCTTCTCCTTCCGGTGCTATCAATGGCACAAGCGTATCTCGACAACGATGCAAAAGCTCAAGAGGCAAAAGAGCGAGCTGAAAGGATCGAGGAGACGACGCAAGAGAAAGGCACGTCGTCAAGAAGTGGAACAGTCGAACTTGGCCACGAAATCTTCGTAAATGGCACAAACGAGATACAGCCAAATCTAGAAAGCTCTACATGCTGCAATCCCGCTCGGTCCAAACGTCATGCACCTCTCCACCACGCGCGCACATGCAGCACTTTCAACAGCACTATTGGCACAGATCGCCTCGAAGCTTATTCTCGTGGCTCTACATCCACTGCTACCCCTACACTCCTCCCACGCCACCCTTATCACCACTTCACTTCTCACACATGGTATCGCGACCATATTCTTCTCCTCCTCTGCCAAATTCTCCTGGTAACCGCGTTTGCTCTCTGGGTCCTCACCGCGCTGGCAAATGTCTTTGGGATATCTGCTATTCTCCGTAATCGATTATTTCTTATCTGGATATTAGCTATGGTACCATTAGCCTCCATGATACATCTTGCTTTTTGGTATATCGCAGCTCAGCTAGTGTGCCGCTGGAAGGGGGTGGAGACATGGTTGAAAGGAGAAGGGAAGCCTACGAGCACAGAGGGGGCGTGGTGGAGACGTATTACTGTAGGAGAGGTTGTGTACTGGACACTCAGATTGGGACTTGTGGGTGGGTGCTTGATGGTTACTTTCTTTTTGAGCCTGGAAATCGCCGGGCCAAACGCGCTGGAATATGGTGAACAAGTAACTACTGACGCTCCGTAAAAGTATCTACTACCTGGAGAGTTATTCGCGTTTTAGGGAGACTTATCAGAGCACCAATATCAATGGAGTATATTGTATTTAGTTCTTTTACCACAGCTCTCTAGCTTAATCCAAAACTTGGAAATGTGCATCGACGGGGTTTTGCCCGTTAATTGTGAGCACGTCCTGTGGACATGCACTCATTGCAACTACAATATCCCTCTGCGCCTCTAGGACTACATAGTCTCCCGGCTTCGTTAAAGGAGGCTCGAAACTGACGCCTCGCTTTGCGCCTGACCCTTCCTGAGTGATAGGAATGTTCATGAATAAATTAAACGGATCCGGCACCTTTCCGCCCAACTTCTCCCTTAGCCCTTCCAGACTCTCCTTCTCCTCCGCGTTGAGAGATGAAGATGAGGATAAAGCGTGCACGGCATCCCAGAAGTTATCCGTGCATGATTCATGATAGCCCGTTACACCTAACTCACTGTATCGCCAACGATCACACGCCGCTATCAAAGTATCGTGGACCCCTGGACTTGTGTCTTCGACTATCTTGACCATTGGTGCGCGTTTCTGGCTAACCATGACATCCCCCACTGCAGGCGTCACTTTCAAAAGCGAGGCCCGGCAGTGACACATGGACATGTATTCTGGCGCTGAAGCAGCGGCGTTGGCGGCGGAGGAATATTTCGAGGGCGAGTCTGAGGTAGCGTTCGGGTAGAGTGGCGCTTCGACCTTGGAAGAGGTGGTGTGGACGGCAGAGGACGGTAAAGCGATGGCCCATGTGTCTACGACCTGGTTGCCGTGTGTGTTTATTATCTTGATCTTTTGGCTTTGTTTGACGACCGTGGCGGCGCCGCGGCGTGCGGGGACGGTTTGGATGTCTGAGGACATGCTGAGTATGCTCTGACGGTTTGAGAATGCTGATAGTTGAAGGAACAATGAGGCAAGTGAAAGCTGAGATGAAGAAGAGATATGAGGCGTCAAACTGTACGTAAATACTACCTACCCCTCATGCTCCTTCGTGTAGGGCGCTTGATTGAGGGGCAGATAGGCTGCCTGGA
This sequence comes from Phoma sp. ATCC 74077, assembly GCA_033682645.1. Taxonomy (NCBI): domain Eukaryota; kingdom Fungi; phylum Ascomycota; class Dothideomycetes; order Pleosporales; family Didymellaceae; genus Phoma; species Phoma sp. ATCC 74077. The sequence goes on along the minus strand of JAWDJC010000016.1, from coordinate 601,676 downwards.
CCCGTCTTTCCCGCGTTAGTCGGAGATAAGTAATGTTGTCACCATTGTTAGCAACCTGGGCTATCTAGTCGATTGGCGGTTCCCTAGGAGAGTGTCTGCTGTTTGTGCACATCCCTCACTCACCCATGGCGATGCGAGGAGAAGAGGTACTTCAGGAGCTACGTAAGGAACTGTCTCGAGAGAATGAAAGATAGATACGTGAACAGGACTCTCCTGAGTCTGAGTAATTACATGGGTAAACGATCAAGAAGCTCATTAGCTGGAGTATCTGCAAAGCGTGGTTGTAGGTTCTCGAAGTCCCGTCGGCAAAGTCGACGTTCCTTCAATGCGCTATCACGTGTCACGCCTCTACTGTTGCGGCCACCCTAGCATTCCCGCAGCCAAAATATCCCCACCACAGCTCGACTCCTATTCCGCGCAACAACGCTACATTACTACCAGCCTTCACAATGGCGCTCGCGACGAAGACACAGTCGCAGAACATCTTTACCAAACTCAAGGCCAAGTCGGCGAACAAGGTTTGTTTGCGACATGCGGAGGGGCGGTCAAGAAGGCTAACCATGATGCTGTAGATATGTTTCGACTGCGGCGCAAAGAACCCAACATGGAGCTCTGTACCCTTCGGTATCTACCTATGCCTCGATTGCTCCTCGAATCACCGTAACATGGGCGTACACATATCGTTTGTACGATCCACGAACCTAGACAGTACGCCACCCTCTCGGCTTTCGGAGATGATATGGGAGGACTTGTGCTGACAGATAGTAGTATGGCAATGGGATCAATTGCGAATTATGAAGGTCGGCGGTAACGAGAGTGCAACAAAGTACTTCCAGTCACACGGCGGCTCTGCTGCGCTCGCAAGCAAGGATCACAAAGCCAAATATACGAGCAACGCGGCTACAAAGTACAAAGAAGAATTGACAAGGCGCTGCGCTGCAGATGCTAGACTGTATGTGGTACCTTTGTTGTATACGGGCTAGCCAAAGCATGTACTAATTCGACCATCAGCTATCCCAACGAAGTCGTAATCACAGATGTCCCCGATGCAACCGGTAGCGACGGCAACAACACTCCTGCCGGCGAAGACGACGATTTCTTCTCCTCATGGGATAAACCCACCATCAAGCGGCCCTCGAACCCACCGTCACGCACTGGCACACCACGCGCTGGATCGCCCTTCCTCAAACCAGGTGCCAACGGTAACGGGACAGATCGCCCGAAGTCGCCGCTCGTTGGATCTTCAGAAGCCACTACGCCCTCCGCCGTTCCTTCCGCGAAGCCTACAGTAAGAAAAACCACCGCAGGTGCTGCGCCAAGGAAAAATATCCTAGGGGCGAAGAAGAAGGGACTTGGTGCGAAGAAAGTGGTTGCCGATGGCGGTGTAGATTTTGAAGAAGCAGAGCGAAAAGCGCGCGAAGAAGCTGAACGTATTGAGAAGTTGGGTTACGATCCTGACGCCGAAGCCGCCGAAGCCGCCGCTACTACGAAATCCAAAGCTACTGAAGCCTCCACCATTGCCTCACCAACCCCAATCTCGCCTCCACGAGGTGGCTTCGGCTCAACAGCAAAGCCCGAACGCTCAAATCAAGACATGGAGAGACTAGGCATGGGTGTCGCACGACTTGGATTTGGACAAGTAGGTGCAGCTAAGAAGCCCGTTACACAACAGAAGAAGATGGGAGGTTTTGGCAGCGTTAGCAAGCCGGTCGAAGACGACAGTGAGAAGTATGCGCGGGAGAAGTTTGGCACGCAGAAGGGTATCTCGAGTGACGAGTTTTTTGGCCGCAATGCTTTCGATCCTTCGGCTACTGCAGAAGCTAAGTCACGGTTACAAGGTATGTCCAGTATCGAGGATGTTTGATATCGTTCTAACTCGCATCACAGGCTTCGAAGGCGCAACTTCCATCTCTTCAAACGCCTACTTTGGACGTCCCGAGGACGACATTGCCGAGGAAGACTATGGCGACCTGGAATCTGCTGCTAAGGACTTCATCCGTAAATTTGGTATCACTGCCGGTGACGACCTCGAGAACATATCTAGCATTGTTGGTGAGGGTGCGACGAGGTTACAAGGTGCTATACGTAGCTACCTCAATTCGTGAGAGGGATAGGACCATAATTGTTGTGCTTTAGGAAGGGGGAGCTCATGGGGTGTTATAGCGTAAGTACATGGTGAAGATGCTATGAGCTTAGGCCTTCCCTGCATGCTTTTCGGTAAGCATGGTTTGGCAGATGTTCAACTCAATTAGACAAAGCAATAATTGTCAGAATCTGACGATCCTTTCACACTTTACTTTCAAGTCTCATTTCTGCGATCATCGAGCGTCATACAGAAACATCATCCCTTTGCTAACAGCTTGTCTACGTCGAAACTTAAGGGCAGTACGAGTTGTGCTTCCACCTGCCAGGACAACACATGTGCATTGACCTCCCGCATGTATCGGCATCGTCAGGCTGAGCAATCGTTGTCTTCATTCGCCAGACAATTTTAAAGATAGACTCCTTTTCGTCTATTGCGACCGCATCTGGTAGGTCTAGATACACGTTTTTACAGACTTACCCCACCTGTGACTTTCTGAGCAGGTAGTCATGCATTTATATCCTGTTTAAAGCCCGAGGCAACACCGTTTCCTTGACCGTTCCCTTGCATGAACTTCTGCAAGGCTGAAATATCCACAGGTCCTTTTGTTTCTCTAAGTAACCTTTATCTCATGACTCTTGGCCTACCATGGCAGATGGACCACAGCTGACGAACCGTGACGATTATCCTGAAGCATATACAAGATATGATCAGCCAAAGCCAATGGAGTTCAACCACCAGGCTCAGCCTGGCGTTATTCCAGCGACGGAGGCCAATAGATATGTGTCATATGTCGATGGCACAAAACCAACATATGCTACGGTACTCGGGATAAGGCGCCGCAATTTCTGGATTCTTGTCGTCCTTGCGGTGATACTGGTGGGTGCTACTATAGGAGGCAGCGTTGGAGGATCACTGGCCGTTCGGCGCACATCGTGAGTAGGCTCATTTTGTAATGTCTGATCCTCGACCGGCCTTTTAACAGAACAACAGAAAAGAAAGCTCTGATCCGAACATTCGCGCGAGTGGATCAGCACTATCGCTCGCAACGGCAAACCCAACGCCAACACCAACCGACACTCATTCTACCCAGTCAACGAGTAGCGCATCGAGCACAGCATCAGGCACGTACACTGTTCGACCCTTTTCCGAAATTGATTCGATTGATATAACGTGTTCTTCTACGATTCTCGACTCCGCTCAGGGAACTCCAGAGCTGAAAGGTCAATATCGCTATAACTGCCAAGGCAACACGAACATACGGACACTTCCCGACATCATGGCTTTCACTGCATACACACTCCAGCAATGCGTGGATGCGTGCAGTCAGTACAATTCTATGAAAGCGAATGCGACGTGTCAAGCAGTTGTGATAGCTTCCGATATAACAGACCATTACCACAACGGAGATGGGGCAAACTGTTGGTTGAAGTATACACTTGAAGAACAGTATCGAGGGGAATATGGGTATACTGCCGCCATACTGAGGCCGTAGCCGAATAGCACCGGTACGGAGGACGGACTCTAGGCGCGTGCTTGCTCGGGTGATGTATATCTATCAATTGGAGTACGAGTGATACAGACCAAGTGTTGCTGAGAATGGATCAGGAAATGAGTTGCGCCGGAGTATGATGAACTCTACAAAATTTTCAAGACAAGATATCCCACTTTTATTTTCTGAAGTTGCTTCATATGCTCATGGATTACACAGCAGAACACTTCTGTTGCACTTGCACAGTTAGTGTAATTATTTACACAGAAGTCTCGGATCTGCTAGACTACGGTTTTAATATGCATCTCTTTCTTTCTGAAAGACCTGAGGCTCGCAATGGATCTCTGTGCGCCGTCTTGAAGTAGAAGTTGCCGATTCAACAATTGAAGGGTCGGATACGAAGTAGAAACGCCACACCGATGACGTAGACCCCTCACAACCTCCATCACAAGAGCAATCCGGTACACAACCACTGAGGCAAATCTACGACGTCTTTTGCTATCACGCGGTGTGGCGCAGCCGCTTTCCATGCATCGTCATTCGGAATAAATCGTGCTGATTTTGCACACGTATGCTCGTCAACAGCCCTCAGGCAGCAGCTTTGTTCACATAAGCCGGGTTTGCTTGAGCCTCGTCCCAAAGTTTTGATTCTTCAACGTTTGCTCTCTTTCGGGGACCCGCTTCTCCCGCACATGTCGATTTCCTTGGGGATTCTCGTTAGATCCCATCTTGTGGCATTTCCTTTTTGCATAACTTCGACTCACTAGCTTTTGCCACTCACACAAAGAGGAAGAGATGGATATCCCGCGCGGCCACGCCGCCATGCCGCTGCAAGAAGCAGACTTTTTGGATTTCATATACAACTATTTCAAGGCTGAATACGCTCCTATCCGCTCTTTCTGGTCGACTGCTACAGCCGATCCTCGACAACCGTCACGATGGTTCAATATGGGTCACGAGCTCTCGCCGCTCGTTATCCGACCCGCAAACGCACAGGCTCAAAAGGACCTTGAGTCTCTCGACTATTTTGCGAGGAAGTGGAATCTTGATGCGGGGTTCATAAGGGGTATAGTGATTAGGTTTGCGAAGTATGAGGTTCATGAGCGGTTGGAGAAGAAGCTTTTCGAGTGCGCAAGACTTGACTTGATGGTTCGTAAAAGTTTGAAAGAGAAACATGTTATTGATGCGCTGTGGCCGTCCCCCGCGCCGAAAAATCTACCACAGGAGTTGCTGCAGCAAGGCGTCCAGGTCAGGAAGTGGTATGGCGACATGTTCAACAAGTACTTTCGCGTTCTGCACTCGGTTGACTCATTCGAACTGCGTCCAGAAGTTGACTCGCGCATTAAGAACAGTGGTACATTGATGTTGATTCCCTTCGTAGACCACTTGGTTTTTGGGGCTGTGGATCCGATCATGCCGATTGTTGCGAAAGGTGCCGGGTACTCGAATGCCAAAGGATGGGAAAGGAGGGACAAACCAGGATTTGGGGAACCGGGGAGATTTGAGATCAGGTTTGACGCGCCGGCTGAGGTCACAGACACGTATACAAAGAGCGTGGTCAGGCAGTGTCAGTGCATGAAGTGTGGAACGAGAAGAGACGTCCAGGTTGTAGTGTCGGTTGATCCGAATCCGAGTGCTGGAGCTACTGCCTCCACCTCAACACCGAGTGGCTCGCGGAATGCCAACAATTCAGCTCCAAGACGGCAGACATCAAAGGCAGCGCAGAGGTATGCTCCAGGCTACGTTCAACCTAGTGAACAAGATGGCGCTCCACGAAAACCGCCGCGACCACAAGCTCAGGAGCTAGAGGCCCCTCGAGCAGTATCACCAGAGAGGAAAAAGCAATGCCCTCGCTGCACCTTTCTCAACCATCCTGAACTCACGGCCTGCGAGATGTGCCAGGCCGATTTACCAGACGCAACAATAGCGAAACCTCCGAGCCCTGCCACAGTCAAGAAGCCCTCGCATTCTCACTCAGCATCTGTTCCACCTCCTACCAGAGCAAACACACGGACGGACGCCCTAAAAGAAGAGGCCAGGCCAGCGGCGCCGAACCGACATAGTCTCAGCCAGTCCTTATTTTCCATCTTCCCATTCTCGCAACAGCACCAGCAAGAACATCATGCGAAGCTACCTGATACACAGCAACCAGATGTATCATCAGCAACCACTCAATCAAACCAGCAGAGTCCAACCCCGAAGCAGAACTCACGCCCGACCTCCAAAGCCGGAAAGCAACCCAAACCCGAACCGCCCGCCCCCTCCCACCACAAAGACGCTCCCTCAGAACGCACACCTACACCACCAACCTACCTAGCTCCCGACCCCGAAACCCCCCTCTCCCGCGCCCCCGAAATGACCATGATGCCCCTAACGCCTCCGCCGGCCTCCTCCTCTACATCCAAGCGTCCCGCGCCGGCCGGCCTCCCAAGCAATCTCATGGATGACTTTGTTCCTGTGTCCCCTTCGTTTCCACGGGAAGAAGAAGACGAGGATGCAGGGTGGGGAGAAATGAGTCGAGAGGAAGCGAGGCGCGGAGAGGGAAGTAGTGATGACGAGAGAGATGATGATGGCGATGACGATGGGGAAAGGGAAGGGAGGAAGAGCGGGGGGTTGATTGATTTGGATGCTGTGGCGAGGGAGGAGGCTGATGTTTGGGGGGAGGAAAGGGATGATTGAGGGTAGAGGAGGGTGTATGTAGGATCTGGGGGGTTGGAATTGGATGTATATCAAGTTTTTTTGGTTCTTGTGAGTAGGTTTGAGGGTTCTATCACCGGGTACATACCATTTTCACAATACAGTTGTTACTATATTTCAGAATGAACGGATACGCTACGACCTGGCAACAGCATCACTTATCACAGTCGATCATCAGAACTCTAATGAAGTCGAAATGCATGGTATTCTACAAATATGGCATCGTGTCTAAAAGAAGCAGATATTAGATAAGATTCAATCCGCACCTACTCCATTTCATATCCACCCCGTTTTCCAGTTTGATAGTTCGTGGTAGAAGACACACGCTCCAAAACGCCCATGTCAATCACAACCGTAATATTTCTCCTGTGCCCCATCAACTAATGTTGTGCGTACCAGACTGAATGACCTCGTAAACTCCAGTACACCGTCTTATATCCAAACCCTCGACAAGCCGTTATCCCATGTTTCATGTGCCGACCCGCTCAGAAGAAGAAATATAACACGCTTCCGCCCGCTGTGAGAAAGACGCCGAACCACCACCACTGGTCTGCGCGCACAGCACCCGGCGTCCTCTTGTACAAGACTTCGTGGTTCAACGGTAGCTCACCACGCTTGACCTTATTCGCCGCCGCTGTTTGGGTTGTGAGCGGGTTGAGCGTGGTTGTGGGTAGCATCGAGGGCGGAGACATGGCGAGGTACAAGGGCATGAGGGGGGCGCCGTCGAATTTGTAGAGGTTGAGACGAGGGATGTTATGGTAGGGGTCTGTCATGACTTCGTAGCGCTGCAAGGATGCGTCAGTGTGAGCTCCGTGCCAATATTCTGCGCAGTTGGCTGAACTTGTTAGGTATGGTAGAATGAGCGTACCTTGAACGTCTCGGTCGCATTATATCGCGTGTAGATGGCGCTCTTGAAGGAACACGGATCTGAGTACAATTGCCGTCCATCGACCTTGATCGGATGGAGCTTGAGGGAGCCGTCTGCGAGCTTCTCGAATTTGCCGTGTTGCCATTGGATTATGCCTTTGGGGCACTTGGGCTCTTGTGCTATATGCTGGTTAGCTCATGCATCCCCTCCCCGGCTTGGTGTCTGTGGGTGTGGTAGGGTACAGGGCGTTGACGTACGATTTGCAACAGCCCGATAGTATGCCTCCTCATAGTTGCCATCTGCCGAGAAAGAATAACTTATTCCGGGATGTTTTGGTTCTGTGAACTTCTCGTTAACGGGATCGTAAAAGCCCTGTTGGTAAACAATCAGCCCGGTTCCTCATTGCTAGGATACAAAGTTGGGAAGGCGTACGGGCCCCGTCATGGTCGAGTTTGCCTTGCTGTTCCATGTGCCGACGATGTCTACAGGTACAGGGAGGGTTTGCGCCTGCACTTGCAGGAGTGCGGCTCCTGAGAGCAGCAGCGCTGCTATCCTCGATACCATTGTTGCTTGTGCGAGTGGCGATGGTAAGCGAGCGTGGGTAGCGGATGGTATGCCAGTGCGAGAATGCGTGAACGAACGTGAGTGTGTTGGGTGGTGTATGGTGTATGGTGTGTAGGGAGTGGTGTTGAGGAGTGATGTTGAAGTTGCAGTCTTGGGCTTGACAGGAGGCGGCAACTTCTTGGAATGCGCGAACAGGGATCAAGCGGCTAGTTGCAGATCAGCGGCGCCAACCATCGACATCATCCGCCGCACTTGCACTCGGATGTTTTGGCTGCTTCAGTATACGAAGCTCGTGCGTATCGATAGTAGGGAGACTGTCGCGCTGATGCGGTGAAAGCCCTCACGCTTCGCTTTCACGCGCCCATTGATACCGTGAGGGGTCCGAGACGGCCTTTTATCTGCGGCTTGTCGGCACTATTTCTGGAACACGGTCGAGCTTGAGGGAGAACGTGCAACATGGCGGGGTCAATAGCAGCCGTCAAGAAGGAGATGAGGAAGGGAATCAAGGACAAATTGAAAGGCCTATCGGTGGCGGCGGTTACTTTCCAATGTACAGTCGTTAGTCACTCCTACATATACAAGGACTGACAGTGGTTAGCTTCAGATGCAATGCGGACCTTGTTCTCCATGCCCGAGTACAAGGCAGCACGGCGAATTAGTGTCTATTTGTCTATGCCCGCTGGCGAGATCAACACCTCCAACATTGTTCGCGATGCCCTTTCTCAAGGAAAGGAAGTCTTCATTCCTTATACATACAACCTCCAAAGTCCACGCGAAGGACAGCCAAAGTCCATCATGGATATGGTTGAACTGAAGTCCATGGACGACTTCAACGCTCTTCAGGCGGACAAATGGGGCATCCCCACACCGAGCGACGACTCCATAGCATCACGTGCGAATTGCTTTGGCGGCACTGGTATCACGAATGGGGAGATGACAGGCGTACAAACTGGTCTCGATTTAATAGTCATGCCTGGCATGGCCTTTGATTCCAACTTTGGTCGCCTCGGACACGGCAAGGGCTTCTACGACTACTTCTTAACTCGATGTCACCAAGCGTCGCACATGCCTTTCCGCGGTAAGAACTCCTAGTATTCGATATGTGGAGGGCGAACTGACAACGTCAAGTTGGTCTCTCGTTGACCGAGCAGTTCCTCCCGCCAAATGAGTCGGTCCCCATGGACTCTTCCGATTTTCGCCTGGACGCCCTGATAACTGGAGACGGTGAGCTCCGCCGCGCAGGAGCCTGACCAGCTTGAATGTACTTTTGAACACAAATATCTGCCCTCCGTATGGTATTTCAAATCAACCTCAACCCTCAAAATGTACCCGTTGTGTCGGTCGTGCGATTCGCTAGACCTTGGTATAGAGGTGGGTGCGTTTATTGTAATTGCTGAATTAGAGAAATATTGTCGCCCTTGAGCAGGATTTGACCAATCTTGCGCCGCTCCTCTGGCGCGTCTTTCTTCGCCAGGGTAACCTCGACAGCCTCGTCAATGACGAGGTTCATGAACTCATCAAAACCCTGCAAAAATATGAGCATTGATTCGCAACAAATGTTAACGGGGTATTCGTACTCTTAGCTTTCCCTCGATGCGCAACCCAAGGTTCTCGTACAGCCATACTGATATCGTTGCTCGCGACTGCAGGAGCTTGAAGATGAAGTTGATGGGAGGGAGGAGGACTGTGGATGTATTAGCATCGTGTTGCGGCGTATGCGCGTGGGAGCTCTGTCGTACCTTTTCCTCCACCGCGGCCTAGGACAAGTTAGCGACTACTTCTCAAAGGGGTCCTGGTGATGCTGACCTCCACGTCCAGTCATATTGAGCGATCGGCCGATTGTAGAATAGGCTATTTGCGTGCGGCGAGTCGTGGTCGACGCAGAGAGAGGTGCAGGACGTGTTGAAGGTGAAGCTGCAGTCGAGTGCCGCGAACATTTTGGACCCACAGCAGCTTGGCTTGGCGGGGCGTGGGGATCTTTGACTTTGTCGATGCGACCAACGGCAACTTCCCATGACCTCGAAACACACCATTCGGCTCCGCCTTCCCGCTATTTGTATATCTTCGCCGCTTGCTCCTCCCTGAGCCCTCACGCCACAGTTCATGCCCGCAAGATAACACACACCCCGCCGTTGCCTCTCCTGCGAGCAGCATCCGCTTTCCCTTCCCCCACCACCTGCCCGCAACATCCTCCACCATGGCGGCCAACGGCGTGCAGCACGTCTTCGAACCTGTGCTAGCAGCACATAATACAATGCAGTCGGGAGCGAATCGCGCGCAGAAGGAGCAGGCACATCAGTTCTTGGAGCAGTTTCAAAAGTCGGTATGTTGAAGACATGGAAAGACATGAAGTAAAGTGGTCTGACAGAAGGAACAGCAAGAGGCATGGACGACTACATTGGCTATTCTAGAATCAACCTCAGCAGATGCAGCCGCTAAGCTCTTTGCCGCTACTACCCTCAAGGGCAAGGTAAGATGCTCCTCCCTATGTCTTCCCCTTCTAACAATGCCAGATCGTGTACGACCTCCACCAAGTGCCCCGCGCACAACTTCCAGAGCTCCGAGCATCTATCATGCGGAATCTGGCCACATTTCATGCTGGCCCAAAACCTATCAGGTTGCAGTTGTGCGTTTGTCTGGCCAACTTGGCCATCCAGATGACAGAATGGAAGGATGTCCTCAAGGACGTCGTCAGTGCTCTCGGCACAGATCCAGCAACACTGCCTTGCGTTCTGGACTTTCTCCGCGTTCTCCCCGAAGAAGTCACGCATGGACGAAAGATCGCACTCACAGTACGTCCGAACGAGCCGCGCCCCATGATCAACATACGGCACTCCCCTGCGGTACCGACACATGATATCAGAGTTACAGTCTAATGCTTGGTGGCCAGGAACACGAGTTGACAATGAGGACGGCCGAGTTGATCGAGGACAACGCCCAGCAAGCCCTAGACCTCCTTATTCGATATGCGACGTCTTCTCGTACGTTCAAAATAGCCCCCCTGATACCTGATCTCGCTGACCTGATCTAGCCGCTGCCGCACAGAACCCACAACTACTAAACTGCATAACTTCGTGGATGCGCGAGATACCACTAGACTCAATAATCAATTCCGCACTGCTCAAGGTCATCATCGATGATCTGTCCGCTGACGAGCCTTTCGAGGCCGCTGTTGAATGCTTGAGCGCCTTGATTTCAGAAACCAGAGACGTCGATGAGGCGACGCAATCAATTTTAGCGCTGTACCCTCAAGTAATAGCACTCCGGCCTAAGCTCGCTCAGGCGATACAAGAAGATGACACGGAAAAGTTTAAGGGTATCGCAAGAATTTTTGCAGAAGCTGGAGAGTCGTGGGTTCTCTTGATTGCGCGCCTGCCAGCCGACTTCCGGGCCCTTGTCGAGGCGATCCTCCAAACAGCTGCCCTCGACCAGGAGCGGGACGCAATATCGCACACTTTCAAATTCTGGTATGACCTCAAGCAATATCTCACTATCGAGAAATACGCAGAAGCACGGATGCAATGCTTAGACATATACTCAAAGCTTGTCGACATAATGATAGGCCACCTCCAGTTCCCAAAACCTGAGAGCGGTGACGAGAAGGACTTGTTCGAGGGTGATCGAGAGCAGGAGGAGAAATTCCGAGAGTTCCGACACCAAATGGGAGATGTGCTGAAGGACTGTTGCGAAGTCATGGGCGTTGTCGAATGCCTACAGAAACCGTACGACCTCATTCAGCAATGGGTACAAACGTATGGTGCACAGGCAGGACCAAACAATGTTCCAGAATGGCAGAAATTAGAAGCGCCGTTGTTTGCTGTACGGGCCATGGGACGAATGGTTCCTCCAGACGAGAACGTCATGCTACCGCGGCTCATACCACTCATAGCAGCCATTCCCGACCACAATAAGCTCCGTTTCCAAGCAGTAATGGCCCTTGGCAGGTACACAGAGTGGACGGCTCAGCACCCAGACACATTGCAGCCACAACTGGACTTCATCATGGCAGCTTTCGAACACTCTACCAAAGATGTTATCAGAGCCGCTGCGCTATCATTCAAGTTCTTCTGCAACGACTGCGCTAGCCTCCTTGTCAACTTCATCGTTCCCCTCCAACAATTCTACGCGAAACACCTGAACAACCTGCCGATTAGCAGTCAAGAGGAGATCACCGAGGGCGTAGCTTCAGTGGTTGCTAAGGTACCCAACGATCAGATCTATGCGACATTGAAACTATACCTCGACCCCGTCATGCAACATCTAGTCACAATCGCAAACCAGGCCAAGGACGAGCCAGAGCAGAAGCTGCTTGCAGACAAGATCAACCTCATCACGATTTTCATTGAGATGGTACGACCGGAAATACCGTCTGGCCAGGAGCATCCGGCAGTCAAGTACTGCCAGGAGATCTTCCCTATGCTTGGGAACATCATCACTCACTTCAACAATAGCGTACCAATCCTCGAGCGAGTATGTCGATGCTGGCGGTACATGGTCCTCTCATACCGGACTGCTATGCGCCCGCTTCTACCAGATCTTGCAACAAAGCTAACGGAAGGTTTCGACTCTTCACGACAAGGCTGCTTCCTTTGGGCAACTGCCTCGATCGTCCGTGAGTTCTCCCAAGGGATGGATGAGGTTGACCCAGGCCTGGCAAATGATGTCTACCAATTCTACGAGCAGCAAGCAAAGACGTTCCTGAGGATATTGAGCGATCTACCACCAGAAGAGTTGCCCGATCTTATCGAAGATTACTTCCGCCTTGCCGCCGACATGGCGCTGTACTTTCCCTCCGAATCGATCATGTCTCCACTCATGGACACTATACTCCTTGCAGCTTGCTCCTCCCTTACACTGCTCAAGGAGGATCCCATCATTGCAACACTGCACTTCCTCCGCGACCTTCTCGGCTACGGCCGCAACTCCGCACCATCATCTAGCTTCGACAACACACGCCATGAGGTGCCGGAGGCACTACGAAATCGCGTCAAGCAACTTGTAGTAGGTGCTGGTGTTCAGCTTGTGCAACGCATCATGACAGGCATGATGTACAGTTTCCCCGAAGGCTGCTTCGCCGACTCGTCAGGCGTGCTACTCGACCTATTCGAGCTCATGCCGGAACAAGTCGCGCAATGGGTTGCCAGCACCGTCGCAATGTTGCCACAAGGCAGTATCACACCTCAAGAGAGCGAGCGCTTTCTGAACAACATCCGGCAACGCATCCAGACTGGCGATGTCAGGATGATCAGGACCATCCTGCAAGACTTTACGACCAGCTACCGACGGCGTAATGTAGCCCCTCGCGAGGGACTGGGCAGGCTAGAGGCTTCGCGTTTCAGGTTTTCTGGTTAGATGCTAGATGCTGACACGCGACTTCTTTTTCAACATTTAGGAGAGCATGGGATCAAGAGGAAGAGAGTTATGTCAGGTGTGGATGATGCGGCTCAGGCGTCCAGGAAGCGAGTCGAGGCGGAACATTTTCATCGTGATCGTGTGCTTCTCGGTATGCTTACGGGTCGCGGGCAGTAAGGGGAGTGAGTGATGGGAGTGATGTGATCAATCCCCCGATTTAATTGACTGGAGAGAGTGTACATCAAATCAGCATAATTGTACTTGAAGCGTTTGTGTGCGGGCATTTGCATGGGGCATGGGCAGATCGGGATAGGAAAAGACAGGATAAGGGATACCATAAGCGGAGGAAAGGGTCGGGTCGGGTCGGGGGTCGGAGTCTCCCTTTTGTTTCATACTCTTGCTCTTCTCTTCCCTTCTCTTCATACCTATTAGATACCGGTTCTTAGTTATCAATCATCTAGTCACGCCACATTTCCTAGCACGGTCCTAAGATAGACGTCTAGTTTGCACATTCGTCACGTGTTGGTCTTTCTGGAGATTAAGATAACGTTGTTCACTGCATGCCTTGCACACTCTTGGAATGACTTGTAACTCCCTCTATAATATGGAGATGGAGATGGAGTGTAATCAATCATCCTTCTCTAGACTACCTACCTACCTCCCTACCTACCTACCTACCTACCTACCTACCTATCCATTACATTACATTACACCCTTCCTTCTACATCCATCCACACATCTCGCTTCTCTAACTCCCAGCTCCAAGTCATTCGAACCAACCTCACCTTCCTACTACCACTCACACCACTCAATCATTCATTCATTTGATTCATTAATTCACATCCATTATCATCAATATTAGCTTTAAATTATGTTGTGATAGGAACTCATGCCCTTATCTCCTTCTTCCACATACTTTTGGGGTATCTTATGTTTTTGGTCGTCAAATGAAATGTTTCGTCCGCTGTTTGGACTGGATGGGATTGAACGCTGGAGGGAGTTTGACTATTTGGATCGTTGGACGTTTGGTGTGTCTTTGTGGGGTTTCTGGTGGTTTGATGGGATGTTGGGAGGGACGTTCGTCGGGCGGGATATGATGTGCTGATGGGTTTGTCCCTAGTGGCATATTCGTGGCGCAAGGGGCATTGTTCATAGGCTTCTTTCCGTGTGGTATTTTTGCTTGTCTTGGTGGGCTGCCCAGGTTGAGTCCCGAAGTGGTATGCTCTTGTCTGCCCTTTCTGATCCGTCCGCCTCACGATTACGACTCCAGCCTGCTCATCAAACCCTGCAATGCTTCTTCGCTGTATCCTCAGTCATCTCCACGGGGGACTCTCGATACGCTTCAAACTGGTTTGTGATGCCCAGCCAGCTATTGCTTTCTTCATCTCCTCAGGATCCTCCTCTTAATACCTCCTCTAGAGTCCGACGCGTTCCATGCCGGCCCGTAGATCCTCCTCCGTACCCAAGAGATTCATTGCCCACGGCGGAATTCTACTCTTGACCACATATCTCGTATCCCTGCTCATCTGCCCCTCACTGCCATCCTCTGTGCCTCCATCACCCCCACTTCCTCCATCTACACCCCTTGAGTCTCCCCCGGACTGTCTTCCAGACCAGTCCCTAGAATCTCCCGCACTTCTATACAAATCTCCTGGCGGTCGCTGGACCCCACCGCCTGCGCCCTTTCCAAAAGCATTCCCATCCTTCTCCCTCCAATTCTTTGCTCCATCCGGACTCGTCATGTCAAGAACAAGCGGCCCTTTCTCCCCGACGCGACGTGTGCGTCGACTATATGGCGGTCCCCTACCCATGCTCGCTGCCTTCTCCCACGCCGTTTCGCAGCCACGCGCAATGATACCAGCGGATGCCCATCCCGTTCGGCGGTCGATCTCTAAGAGTCGCGTAATAAGCCAGTGGCGTTGATTCGGATCCTGGAACTGAATCCCCGCGAAGAATAAAGGCATTGTAGATTCGGTGAGTACAGCGCCCAGGAAAGGAGAGAGATCTTCGCCTAAGGGTATCTGCATGCCCGCTGTGATGCGTCCGATGAGCGTAGCGTATGGTTGAGTCGCTTGCGCACATACACCTGCTGCCATTTGCGCTGCTGGTGGCATTGCTGGATGAGATCGTAGTAGGATGATTTGAGCAAGATGCACGAGGGTCCAGAGAATGCTAATGTCGTAGCTCCTGTGTAGAAGCGCAGGGCCAAAAGGCGTCATGTTACCGTCGCTTCCCGGTACAGGCGGACCCTGTTCTGCTGGGAGAGGCGCAAACGAATCCGTGCTGGCCAAGATTTGGGCAACGGTGGTGTGGGCGGAGGATATGCTGTTCCATTCTGCGAGTGCGGTGTCGTAAGCGGCAGGCAAGTCGGCATACCTGGGGTGCGGTGCGTTAGGTGTTGGAGGCGAGCGCTCGTAATTCGGATTTTCATAGCTAGCGGGAAAGGGTGCGGATGGTTGCGACGGAGCCATGCCATAGAAGGTTGGCATCGCAGATTGCGGAGGACCTCCTGGAGGGCTGTGACCCTGTGATTGAGGCGCGGAGCCCGGCGTAGGTGGATCCGTGGGGGTTCCCTGTGAAGGACCAAAGCCTGGAGGAGGCGGTCCTTTCCAGCCTGGTGGAGGTGGCCCTGACCATCCATGCGGGGGACCTTGCATGTGCGGTGGAGGTCCCATTGGTGTAGTAGGCGTTGGTGGTTGGTCATTCTGCCTGGCCATTGAAGGCGGTGGTCCCATACTGCCAAAGCCGGGCATCCCAGGCCTAGGCTTCCAACCTCCATCTGCCTCTACTTGCCGAAGTTTGCGTTCTCGATCACGAACTGTGAAGTCTGCGATCCGGCCAATAAGGAGGATTATGTGGTCGTGAGTCCCGTAAAGTGCATCGCCGCGACCAAGAGGTGCTCGTGGGGGACAATCGGACCATTTTCTGTAGGCGTGGCTATATGAACTTTAGCTTCGAGTTATGTTCGTACGTGGGCGAATAAGTACTCACATGAGAGCTTTGCCGCTCACAATGCTCTGGTACATGTCATGTCTAGCGCGATACCAGTACAGGTCTTGAAGAGTCTCGAAGCTTCTCAAATCCAATGTTCCCGGTAGGTTTGGCCCAGTCTCTTGCCTAGCACCGCTCTCCTCGAAGACCATCCCAAAATCGTCGTAATTGACCTTTTTCCCAACAATCGTGCTGACTAAACCCTCATCTGGCATCATGACATTCTCGTGAAGCCTTTGCTCAAATAGTCTTTGATCAATGAGCATCTCAGGGTTCTGGTAGGGATATTGCCGTTCTTGTGCGGTTTGTGCAGCTCTAAGGCGACGGGCTTCCCGGGTAAGTGATCGAAAATCGAGCTCAGAGATCAATTGTGCTGCGCCGACAAGATGCGTGGACCACTTTGTGTGCTCGGCTGTCCAAACTTCATAGTATGCCAACAAAAGGGACGTAGCCAAGGTAGATATTGAGAGACGCTTTCTCGGATGATTAAGAGAACGACCAAGGCGTTTGAGCGAGTAGGCGTAGTGCTTATACGACGGTGTAATTGAAGCGTCTTGCAATCTTGCAATGTGCAGGCTTGCAAGCGCTAACATGGCGTGCAGGAGGCCTTGGTGACGGAGAGCCTTCAGGGGAAGTATATACGTCCACAATCCTTGTTGGGCAGGAGGCGTGGAGCCTTCGAAGAGTAAGGTGGGGTTTCTGGGATTGCGTTCGTAGATTGATAAGTTTGGTCCTGTCTAGTTCTCAGGTCAGCTGGGGTCACAGTACCAGGAATTGGTCAACCGGGGCGAAAAGAATGCAAGTCATTGCGAGACATGTTGGCTGCCCCTTTGCTACCCCCTACGTCATATGATACTCTTGAGTTATCGCAGGACCAGTACTGCGCGGCTATTGCATCTAGGTATAACTTACCACATGGATATAGTGCGCGAAGACCCGAGCCGTTTTAGGGTTTCTCAAGGGGCTCGCAGCATACTCTGGCCGATACTGCGACAGAAGGCCATCGTAGAGGAAAGTATCGTATCGCCTGATTCCAAGCTCGTTGAAATTCTCCACATGTATCCGACGAATGTTGTTGAAGTCTCCGCTTGCAAGCAGTGCATCTTCATCATTCTCAAGTTCCACATCGATCATTTCTTCGTCTGACTGCACATCCCAGTAGTCGTCGTCTTCGTTTTCGACCGCGGCCTCGTCGAGTACTTGTGTTGGGCTATTATAATCGGCGCCACCAAATCCGCTCAGGAGGAGTTGTGGTTGGCTCTGTTGTGTCTGCGACACAGCAACGGGTTGTTCTACAGAGACACAGACAGTCAGCCTTTTGATTCCTATGCACAGGATGCATGATTGACAGTAGGCTATCGTGGCCAGTGGGATGAAATGTGCGATTACGATAGTGCGTCAGGACGACGTTCGCAACAAGGGGCATGCACGAGAATGATGAGAAGAGGACGGATTTTTTAAGATTGGACACAGAAAGAAGATAATAATAATCATTGGGGTATATGAGGTATGTAACTAGACACGAGACATACCGAGAACAGGCTGTGGCATATACTTTACATCCGATGTCATATCATGAGTGGGTATCTGAACAGGTGAATAGCTCGAATGGCTAAAGTCAGCATGAGAAACTGCTGCAGGGAGAGTGTAAGATCCTGCTTGGCCCATATCCGCTGAGCTAACTCGCAGTGAGTGAATAGGGGGCTGTGTCTGGCTGTTATATCGCTGTAGTG
This sequence comes from Phoma sp. ATCC 74077, assembly GCA_033682645.1. Taxonomy (NCBI): domain Eukaryota; kingdom Fungi; phylum Ascomycota; class Dothideomycetes; order Pleosporales; family Didymellaceae; genus Phoma; species Phoma sp. ATCC 74077. The sequence goes on along the minus strand of JAWDJC010000016.1, from coordinate 583,896 downwards.
CTGGTCGTGATTCTGGGTATTGAGGGTATTGCTCGCTTCTGGGAGACACACTTGAATGCGAACGATAAGCGCTCTCGGCTTCTGGCTGGCTACTCGACTGATACGATGGGTGGTAGAGTGACTGCTGCGGCAGAGCCTGAGACATAGCAGGCTTCAAATCGAGGTGGCCATCGTAGCCGATGGATACCGGCGGATACGCTGGACTCTGGCTATACGGTAGAGAACCAGAATAGCTGGGATTCGGTTCGTGCTTGAACTGTGTTGGAGGACTTGTATGTACAGGTGAAGGTTGAGGGAAATATGATGCTGTAGTCGTTGACATATGTGTTTGATGATGGGGTGAATGCAGCGGTTGTTGATGCAGCGGTGACGGCAAAGTTTGGTGATAATTCGGGTCGTGTGCATAGCCGTGGCCACCTCCTACAAGCACTTGGTGAACACTGGAAGCTCCAACGCCCGAGCTAGGATCGATGCTTGAGAAATCAAAGTTATTCAGTGGTCGAGGCTGGATCGAAGTAAGCGCGTTGTCTTGCGCCTGGCTGACGGGCTGAGAAGTTCGATAAGGTGGATTTCGAGAACCGGGTAGCATTGAAGTATGATACTGTATCGTGCTGACCACGCCCGGATGATTCGGCCAGTCCCCAATGGGAGGTTTGAAGACAACTCGTTGGTTGTAGCCCTCACATTGACGCTTAGACTTGATGCAGTTGGCGCAGGTAGGTCGCTCCTCGCCGCATTTTATGCGACGTTTTCTGCATGTGAGGCAGCCGGTCTTGGTCCTCTTCCTCATCTTGGCATTTGCTGTAGAACCAGTGAGGCCGGTGGGTGAGACATCGCCGGCACCCCCCGATGGCGAAGCAGACTGAGCATTCGCCATTTCTCCAGGGAAGATATGTATAGCTGAGAGGTGACGTGGGCCTCTGGTAAAGCACTTAGTATATATGCGGACAGGAGGAAGGTAATGCCCGAGGGTAGGGCGCCATACCTATGCAGACGCCTGAGCTTGTGGCCTTATGACACTGTATCAGGCGGAATGATGTTGGTCCGCAGCGAAGCGGAGACAGCGGAGCCAATAGTGGTCAACGTCCCAGATCTGCCGATCTTGAGTCGGTGAATTCTGCGGGGCTCCAACGTCCAAGTGTAAGAGGGGTTGGCTAATTGCTAATTGCTGTGAAGTCGACAGATAACAGTTTCGGGTCTGAGTTGTGAATGCCGTGGAATGCTCGTGTAGGACAGGAACGAGGATGCACAGGGAAGTCAATCGTTCAAGCCCACGGGAACCATGTGGAGAATGGGCGTCTATGTTAGTTATACCAAGGAGGAAAGCACGCACCAGGAGTCGAACGCCGCTGGTCAACCCAAAAGGGAGCGAGCGGCAAGCCGTCCGCTGGAAAGCAAGACGGAAAGGCTGTACGTAAAACGATGGCACCCCCAGAAAGGCCAACGCCAGGCGTCAAAAGGCCAGAGAGAGTATGGATGGTGCAGACTAGAAATGAGACTATACTTCTCTGGGGTGGGCAAGGTACATGGGGCTTGGGTCAGTTACAGGCAATTGGCGTCTGATGCAAAGGCAGCGGAGACGGCCACGGACTGGAGAGGTGCTGAGGAGCCGCGCAGAGAAAGCATGTTTCTATTTGGCAGCGGTAGTGCGAGGTTTCGATCGGGGATGCGTTGTGCGTGCCACTGGACCAGGGTGGTGGATGGCTTGACGCTAGGACTGTGGAGGGGACCGCTCGCAGGAACAGAGATGAAATGGCGGCTGTGGTCTGTGAGCGCCCCAGGGATCACGGGTGGATCTCTGGGCGGCGGACTAATGAGAGGGGGATGGTGCTATACCCAGGACGCGGGCGCGAGGTCAATCTGCCCAGAATAGCAGCACAAGAGGATGAATTGCCCTTGGGGGGTCGGTGGTTGGACGCGGCGAGTGACGGACTGCAGTGGGAGCAGGTGGGAGAGGCACCAGGGGCTGCCCTTCACATTCTTTTCCGGCTTCGGAAGGCTCCATGGGCGCACCTGCCGACGCCGCCGAGGCTCTGCCCACGATCAATGCTATCTAGTCTGCTGCTCGGTAGTACTGTCGGAGACAGCTCTCCACTATCCGCGAGCCCTCCATCGACTAGGTAGACTAGCAGCCTGGGCGGCTGGCAGCAACATGTACACCGCGGAGGCCTCGCTCGTCGTGCCTCCTGCAAAGGCTTCCGCGCACCACTGGCACGGGTGGGGAGCGGGACTCGGAAGCAGCTGGCCTTGCATCTGCCATCCTGACACGAGCCTCAGTAGCCCGGTTGCTGTGTTACGCACGCAAGACATGCTGTTGCTTGCTGTCTTTCACATACATACATCACCCCTTCACGCATGCGCTGAGCGTCAGGACAGTCTGGCTCATGCTGCAGCTGAATCTCTCCGTCCTCTCCCCGACCAATACAACCAAGCCAGCCGCATCCTCGCTGCTCCAGCGACTCCAACCATGTCGCCACTATGGCCTGCTCGTCCACAGTGCGAGCTGCATCTGATACTTGGCTCTGTCGCCAATAGAGCCTCGTCCAAAGAGGCATGGCGCGGATCGACCGATGGCGTCCTCTCACGCGCCGCACGCTGCGCTGGCCAACAACCTTAAACCCGTCCGCCGTCACCCATGTCGCCAACCCACCCTACCGGAGCACGTCGACAAGTCGCGCGCTCTTGATTCACCCGCCGTCTCAGGGGTCTCTCTGCCTCCCTGACCTGTCCGTCGACAACAAGGTGAACCAAGGTAGGGTGCTCGCGCTGGTGGCTGGCTCAACCCAAGCTGGAAACCCACCCCTCGAAGTGACAACCTATGTCAGCCGTGCGGTCCCGTGCTTTACCACTTAGGTGCATCCTGATATGATTTTCGCCCAGGCATTGCGTGGACCCGGCAACTGGGACATCAGCCTGGCGATTATGACACCCTCAAACCCATAACACGTCCGCCGACGGCTGGCGACCCCAGGCCACTTGCACCTGCAGGGGAGTCCCGCCCCGACGGACATCCTGCCGGCATCACTGCGATGAGTGCCGTATGTCTATTCTTGCGAAGCGATGCAGATAGCAAGCGATGACGATCGCTCGGCTGTCCATGGCACCAAAGTGCCACTTCCATCATCGAGGACGCTCAAAACTGTACTCCGAATACCAAAATACCGTGGTTACCGGTATGCATTTCGCAAGAGCGCCACGCGCCCGCAGTAGCCTCACCCATGGACACTAATGCAGTAGCCGCATGCTGGGTCAAAACAAAGCGCCTGAATGACAGCGGGGTTAGGGCGAACAAAAGCGCGATCTTGCCTGACGTTTTTCTTGGTAAAGCACATTGGGACGAGCGATTGCACTAGTGTCCTCCTAGTCACCGTTGTGGTCATCTGCCAGGCTACTAGGTAGCAATTTCTGGTACCGCCCCGCGCTGTCTTGTTCCGTTCTCTCGGTTCTCAACGGGAAACCATCAATGGCTGATTACTATGATGAAAAGATGATCGTGAAGGCCGTCACGTCCAGCGTGTCTGCAGTATTGCTGCAAGTTGTGTTACAGAGTTCATGGCAGAATGCTCATGTACCACTTCAAACGGACTGAGATGACGACCGGACGTATGCAGGGGCGTGATTCTGCACGCTCGCGACGATCCGAACCTGACAGATACTGCACCTCCCTAGTGGCTGCACCTGATTCAAAAGCAATCCGGTGTCCGAGTCATCGGTAGCTCCCGAGCACGAACCATCTTTACCGGAGGCCGTCACCAAATGATCCCTGAACTATGAGAGGGGATTTAGCAGACTTGGAAAGATTGCGTTGATGCATTTGAACCCCCTGGCGAGTAGCTCGACCCCCACGGGAGAGCAAACCGGCATACAGTTACTTTCAACGCAATGTGCGACGTCCAAAACGAGCTGTTGTTGCATGTCAACTTCACCCCATACTCGCAGCAGCGCAGGGGTCATTATTTCGAGCTCGAGCTTGTGGCTTCCACGAGCGACGGGTCAGCACTGAGCACCTGGCGGTTTGGGTGAACGGCGAACTAAACAAACCCTTACTCAAACCGGCAAATCTAAGCGATCTGGACCCTCGATCCAAAGCTTGAGCTTTCCTGATGCGCCTAATGCAATATCCTCTCCCGTCATTAGTTTACCATCCTCGGCCAATCCTCTTCTACTCGGCTAAGCCGTTTCCGTTAGGTATTGCGAAACGCACGTGACTCAGGTCATCTCAGTTCATGAGATGATAGGTGTCATTTGTCAAGTCACCATTTCCATTTGATAGCAGGACATTATTATTGACGAGGCACAGATGCTGGCCTCGGCTCAATCCACCACGAATACGATTCAGGTAGTGTCAGGTCAGCCGGGCTAGCGACCACAACCAGGTCAACAACACCCCACGGCCAACAGTAGTATTCAAGCAGAAGAAGTTGCATAGTTCCTGGCGCAACATGCTCAAACAACATTACCTCCTCATCTTCTGACTCTTTGACTACGTCTTTCAAAGAGCAGTCCCGTGGCTTGGAGCACTTAAGAGTGCCATACCAAAGGGATTCCTAATCGAGCACTATACCACCAGCTTCATGAAGCTCTGGTAGGATTGATGCCAAAGTAATCCCACTCCTTGATTTTACCGGCAGAATGGATAGGCTGGCTCCATATACGAGGGTCAGCGCAGACATTGCTCGCTCACTGTATCTCACTTCCATACGTTCTCATGAATGAAAGGAAAATGCCCGAACTTACTTTGAGCTAAATATGCGCCGAGATACTATATACTCGGTCTTCAGCAGCAACCTTCCGGTACCATGGCTCGGCTCCCGAAAGCATGGTTTGCAGACAATGTACACACACACCTCTCTTTGCCCCCACCCGAAAACACGGTTGCTTTCAATTCGGGAGAAGCAGTATATCTCTTTTACCTTTGCCGTCCGGAGTAACAGTCGAAAAGGCTCCTCCAGATTACCGGAGTTCGGTAACACCTTTCGTGCAGACGGAGTTGGCGAACACTGCTAACTCTGCTAACAATTGGGAACCTGCAGCCTCGCGTTCGACGTCCGTTGTCAGTGTACAGATCTCGCAGCTGGTGAAGTCGTTAACGCTGTGCTTCAGTCGCCAGATCCATCCCCAAGTTCTGGAACTCGGAACCACGGGAGGAACGGGGCGCGTCCGAAGGAGGCGTCGTTGTAAGACATCGTCTACCCATGTCGACTATCCTGGTAGACATCATGCACGCTACTTCCGACGACTGATTGCCATCCGCCAGACGAGCTGACTACATCTTCACTTTGCTTTCGAACACACAACAGATCATGGTTGATTTAATGTTTTTATCGGAAAGGCGAGCTCGCCGCACTTGTCACTACCGAGCGTCCAACAAGATGGCCACTTCTATAATACGCCTTATATAATTACCTTATTTTAGCAACCCTTCCACATACGACCACAGGCGAAGGATAGCACTGGATCCCGTTTGCTCTCCATACGTTAAGCCTTCGACCGGCGGATTAGTAGTCAGGTGGGTGACCACTGGCGAATCCCCGCTGTTGTATGTCTTTTTTTTTTTTTTGCTGAAGCATACATTCAGCAAATTACATGCACATCAAATGATACCAGAGGTTTTTATTTCCTCGCTTCGCTGTATCGTCGCGTTGGGAGCGTATGAAGCTATTTTCACACATTCAAATACATACAATTTTAATCACCGCGAACGAAACCAGTAAATTCCTTTACATAGCACCATATATTTTGCTTTGTTAGAGAGGAACTCCAGCTTGAGAACGGCACGATATCTAAACACGCAATAATTACTTCATCTTGGTACCTTACCCCCATTCTCGAGAGGTGGGCCGAATATATCGGCCCGATTCGATCCTTCCTTTCATCGGCTATTCATAACGCCACCTTTCCGGCTATGAAAGTAAAGTCGAAGTATACAAGCTTCTCACCTGCTCCTTTTTCTCACACTTATTCTCTTCTCTAACCTCACGACCTCTACGACGGATCTAAATTCAGTCAAGAATAACAATTAGGACTAAACCAGACCAGTTTGCTCCAGGCCGATACGGTTATACCATTAGATTAATCTCTATCTCCCACGGACATCCTGGAACGTGTACACGGCCCTAGAAACTTCACCATAATATAACACTGAAACTCTCCTGGCATGTCTCTTGTGCGAAGTTCGATCGCCTTCTGCAACCCGAGCCGCACCAAGACATCTTCGTCGAGACTACCATCTTAGAATTGACTAGTAGTTCGGAGTTCGCACAGTCTCAAGTCGCACATTAAAGCACTGTCAATTGGTGCAACATAGGTCACCACAGTTCTGGCTATTCCAACTGTAGGATAGCCAGTCGATGTCTACGAGCTACTACAAATATATAGAGACTTGATTACGAGCCTGTAAGGCTATACAAACCAATGACCAAGGAGTTTCTTATCTGAAGAGAGAAAGGAGCATTCCATTCTTTCGAGGCCGCATAGTGGGAATGCACGCGTTGGAGGAAGCGTTGTTATTGGACCATAGTTCAGCCATCCGAGTTCCGTTCGTAAAATATTTAAGGAGGCGACAACTTGTGCGGAGATTGTCCCGGAATAGAAAAGGATATATCGACCTTGCTTGAGATTAAAATATGCAAGCCATCATGGAGTTGGTACTAACTCCGACTGCGCAGTACATGGAACGCAACGAATGCAAAAGTTCTATGTTATACTTGTCGTTCGAATCTGAAGCAGCCACTCAAGTTCCCAAACCGTACCAGCGCACCTTTCAAGGGCATGATAGGCACCGTGTTCACTTCCTTCAAACTCACACAACATCAACAATCCTCTCCATAGCCATCCTAATCCTAGTATCAAACATCCTCTTAAACTCCTCCGCGCTCATCGCACCCTCCACAGGAATACTCTCCCTCATCCCATTCGCCTCAAACCCCTCTCTCAACGTAACCCTCCCTGAAGCCTCAAACCCCAACCTCTTATACGTATCCACTAGCACCTTATTCTTCGGATTAACAAACAGCCTTATCCTCGCTCTCCGTACACTTCCAACATCAGCTTTAAGCGTAGCCGTCATCTCGCTAACAGTCGCCATGCACGCAGCGCCTAATTTCCTCGCGATGCCATGCCCGCGGTGCGCAGGAAACGTGTATAAATCGTAGATATGCCATCGTGTTTCAGCGTCCAGGTTCTCAGGAACCGGCTGCTGCATCTCTGGCACGGGGTAGTATTCCTTGGATGAGAGCGGTCCGCGGGCTGCTGCGAAGCCTACCCATTCACCTTTGAGGAGCGCGTCTTCAGGCGAGGGGAATGGAGTGTTGGTTGCGACGCAGATTAGTATTGTGTTTTGGCGCGCGAGACGTGATTGCCAGACCGAGAGGGGGTGGGTTGCTTCTGAAGCGTGTTGGTATATCCATTCTGATGGGCTGGTCTGAAGGGCTGAGAGTTTGGTGTCGCGGAATTTGGTGACGAGGTCGGCAAGGTGAGGAGAGGTTGTAGGGATACGGAAAATTTGGTATTGAATGTCTGAGGGAGTCGTTGAGCCCATAGTGATTGCTGAGCTGGTATCTTTACGTATTGAAAGCAAGTGAGAGCACTGCAGTGGAATATCTAGTGCGACATTTGAGTGACAGGTCAAACATTTGAATTTCTATAGCCGGCATAATGTGACAATGCGATTACGCTAAATATCAGCATGACTGCGTCGAGGACATGAGAGGTTTCCCTATATTGGAAGGGGATTCAGTACGAACGCCTGCAAAAGACTCAAGGCGGCTGTTGAGTACCTCTCAAAGGCGTATGGGCATCTTAGGCAACCATAAGCACGATTTGGAATCTGGTTCTGTAGGTTCGAAGGATCCATTCTGACTGTGATGAGCCACTCCATGACGTCTTGAGAGGATAAGATAAGGTCATAGTTGAAGTATGTCAGAAAGATACAATTAACCTAAGCAGCAGAAGTCGAGTGTTTTGGAGCAAGACGTGACAATTTATGGAAGTACAGTTCAGAAGTGGGGAAGGGGAACTCAGGGAGTGTGCGAAGCTGAGGGCCACACAAAACCGTCCGTGCCCCGCATACCAGCTCAAACGTTTTGGATCGCCAGTGATAGGGTCTCCACATCTTAGCCTGAGCCTGTCTTTTCTCAGCCCAGCTCATACAGTTTAGGTTATATTTTATTTAACGACCAAAATTTTCATCAAAGCACATATCCGATATGGTCTAGTGGCTAGGATTTGCCGCTCTCATCGAGAGTAGTTCACTCACAGTGCCGGCAAGGCCCGGGTTCGATTCCCGGTGTCGGAAAGCGTTCTTTTTATTGCTTTTTTGGTCGTTGCGAAAGGCGTTGGCGAGTTGTTGGGACTTGGCTAGGGCAGGAGGTGGTTTTTTTGATCACGTGAGTTTTTGCTAGTCACGTGAATCACAAAAATGGTAAATTAATAGATCGCTGTGCACCATAAAGGGCATTCAGATGTTGAATTCACTTTCTATGCGTTGTTTTTTTTTATGCTGGACGTAAATCCTTGCTGGACTTACATCCTCCTACCACCGTGAACAGTGCACACCTCTTCAGAGAAGAACCTGCTATACTCTCAGGCGTGGAGGAGCGAGCTCGACAGGGCTTCCTCTTGCTTTTCCGTGTTCCTTCGCTCTGGGTGTACTTATCCGATGGTAGTGTGACTGCTTACGTCTTGGACTTCACAGATGTTCCAAAAACTAAGACTCATCTGCAGCTGGACGTCTACGAGTAATTGTTACAGCTGTTCGATTACACTCTCAACTGCACCGCAGCTCACCATGATAGAATGTGTTCCGAGTTATGAAATAATTGATTCAAGAGTTAGACTACGACAATCCATTCTAGACTGAACGCCGTTAATGAAAAGAGCCCAGCGGCTTTTACGATCTGTCCGCTCCCTGCCGTAAGGCTCTTTCTTCCACTAACCAAGTGCCAAAATCCATCAGCCGCGGATGCATTTTCCTTGTATCCTCAAGTCCGAGGTCCATCATGTTCTCCTTCGTCTGAATCAGCATATTCCTGACAGACTTGACCACTGAGAGAAAGCGGGCTTGCATGTCGTCGCTGATTACCTCCCTGAAACCCGATAGGGGCAAAAAATCGTATATCGCATGCTCGTTCTCAGGGCCTTCTCCCTAGGGTAAAATTCAATGCGGTACTTTGAGCTCCATACTGAGATAATTGACGGGGTCTGCGCAGACTTTGCGCCTCCGCGGTTCACAGATGTGCACACAAAGAATTGAACTTTATTGGACAGAGCAGCATCGATAGGCGCTTCGCGCTGCTCTTCTTCCTGGGCTTGGTTGCTGAAATTGGCAGCTTGGATGCTGTAGACGCCCCAGATGGGTTTGTCTGTGATGGCTCGGGCGGCTGTGAATATTGAGACTTTGGGTGATAGGCTGGCTTCTGGGCGGATGGAGAGGCGGTGTTGCGTGTAAGAGCGATGATCTCAAAGTCTTAATCGAGTTCTACGAGTGCTCGAATCGGTGCTCCTCCTTGGTTGCCTGTGGCTTCGGTGATGAGGACAGTTTTCGGCATAGTGTGTTAGAATCAAAAGAATGCTAAACTGAAGTGACAGATATAGAGAAAATACTTATTGACTGAGCCGACGACAAATGAAGTAGAATTATAGAAATCATGAAGTTATAACCTTTTCACAAGTAAACTTCCTGGCGCCAACGTCCTACTGGACGAATGCTGGATGAATACACTAGGTATGCGAAAAACGAAGGCGACCTTGCCAAATGGGCGGGAAACGAGCTAATGGCTGTTTGCTAATGTCTCGGAGTAGGAACTAGCAGCGTATGATATCAGGAAGAAAATGATACGGTCACTCATCTTTGCCCTTCGTTGGGATACCCGCAAATGCAGGCCTAGTAACAGCGCGAACAGTGGCGCAGATAACTTCATCTGCATGCCAGACTTATTGATCTATCATATCGATTCATCATGAGTCTCTTGCAAGCCATTATGGACGTTGCTCTATAACCAAGAGAAATCTGACTCATTCAGTGCCGTTGACACCGATGCGTTCGCCGCATATCTGTCGCCCATTCGCGCTTGATTCGTCGTCGCCTGGCTAACACACTAAAGTGTAAGGCCTCGTAATGATTACTTTCGTCCCAAGGGTGACGGCTGTCTATGACTCCGACAGCGATCCATAGGAGACAGTCTGTGGAAGAGGCAAAACACAATGGTGAGTCGGAAGCAATCCACTAGCGCGAAGTCTTGGCACACTCGCACACATTAATTGCCCCACCTAACTTTCATGACAGAGGGCACCACCACGACGACCACACAGCCAGAAACCAGCACATACACAACCGCCAACATGTCACGAGTAGCAGGGTAAGGCTTTCTATAGATTACATCGTTCTGACTTGGCCTCCAGCTAACACAAACTCCATAGCCGCACCGACTGGGCCGAAGAAGATGACGACCTCGATGTCTCCCTCCCCCAGCAAACCGTCACAAAGAACAAGGACGGAACAGAAACCATCGTATCCTACCGCATCGGCGAAGACGGAAAGAAGTACAAAACCACGCGCCGGATAAAGAAGACCGTTGTCAAGCAAATCGTGAACCCCCGCGTCGCAGAGCGAAAATCGTGGGCAAAATTCGGCCAGGAGAAGGGAAAGCCCGCTGGCCCACAAACCGATACCGTCTCTGTTGCCGAAAACATTTCTTTCCGACCGGTGTCGAACTGGAAGGCTAGTGCAGAGGACAAGGGCGATGAGGCGAAGAAGAAGGCAGAGTTGAAAAATGCGAAGATCAAGTGCCGTATCTGCCAGGGTGATCATTTCACGACAAAGTGTCCGTTCAAAGACACCATGGCGCCTGAGGGCGATGTCGCGCCCGCAGATATGCCAGACGATGCACCTGGCGGTGGTGCTGGCGGCGGCCTCGGTGCTGGCTCAGGAGGATACGTCCCACCGCATCTGCGAGGACGGGGTGGCGCGGGCGAGAAGATGGGCGGCAAGTTCGATCGCGACGACAGCGCTACATTGCGTGTTACCAACGTCAGTGAGATGGCGGAAGAGCAGGACTTGCGTGATATGTTCAGCCGGTACGGACACGTCACCCGCGTCTTCCTGGCAAAGGACAGGGAAACTGGTTTGGCAAAGGGATTTGCATTTGTCAGCTATGCTGATCGGTCGGATGCCGCCAAAGCATGTGAGAAGATGGATGGATGTAAGTGTTGTCTTTGAACTGTCGATGCTCTAGTTTACATTGCTAACTTACGGTTTAGACGGGTTTGGACATCTTATCCTGCGCGTCGAGTTCGCGAAGAAGGCTTAGAAGGTGGCAGAGGCGGCAATGCATTCTGGCGTTTAGGTCGGCAAATTCGGTTGTGTTAATCAAGCAGACGAACACGTCCTCGTCATTGACGGTTTTTCCATCACATTTATTAGTGCGAGTAGTGAATATTTGACAAGATGGACAACAAGACTTCATTGTGCGATTAGGGTTAAGATTGGTCAATAAAACAAGACTTCCGTTTGCCAGTAAGTACTTTTAGGGACGGTTGATATGAACCTACGGGGGACGTCAGTGCGCCCAACCGTTCACAAGTCAACTCTCAGATCCCAGGTTCCACTGCACCCTTCCATGCCGATTTCCCTGGAACTGACCAACAGGCACTGGCTTTGGTTGCTGAATAACATCGCTGCTCGTTCTCGGAATGAGTTGCATAGGCAGCTGTGGTGTAGTCGCAGCGAATGACGCGTCGCTATTGCCTCGGAAAAAACCCGGTGGCTTCTGGATGTGATGAGGCGAATGTGGTGAGTTGTGATCGTTGATGGGGTGATGATGCCCATGCTGTGGGTTATGGTCGATCAATCGGTCAGACACGAGACTAACACTCGATGGTGAGTATACTTCGAGATAAGGATTAAAGAGAGAGTGCGAGAGAAGCCTTACTCCTGCGGTGCAACACTGCTCTTCCGACTTGCTGGCACGCTTCCCGCCACACTCCCCGTCACACTCGCAGCACTATATGTCGCTGCATGCTGTGCCTGCGGAGTCGCTGGCAGCCACCCACTGCTCGTGATGCCCTCTGCATCCATGAGTCGCTGGAGTAGGTCTTCAGTGATGACGAGTAGGTGTTCGACGGCAGCGAGGCGTGAGTGTTCTTTCGCAGACGAGCAGTGGACGAACGATCTACTCGTTGGATTGTGCTCGACGATGGCGGCTCCAATTTTTTTTGAGGAAGTCGGGGCGAAGCTTATCACGTCGAGACAGCGATTCGGTCCGTATATAGCTCGGGCGTTCGCTTTGGCATGTCAGGGATCTAACTCAATATGAGGGGGAATAGGGAAGAAGTGCGAGAGCAAACACGTACCGAGTACTCTTGCTCTTATAGATTCCAAAGAATCCTCGCTGTCCTTGTCCTCCATGTGATGCAGAATCTGATTTGCCGTCCGCTCGAGCGCCAGATTCTCGTAGCTGCCGCTCTTGCCGAGCTTCATGTCCTTGAACGTTTCGATCATCGCCAATGGTTTCAACGCGGTTCAGGTTAGATCGCTTGCTGGACCTCGAGGAGTGTGCCGAGTTGTTAGAGGTAATGGAATCACCGGTGCCGATACGTTGCAAGGCGACTGGATTGAATGAGTTGTTTCGACTGATGTTGGGAGAGGATGCGTTGGATCTCGAACCGTCGAGCTGTCTTGAAACTCTTCGCTGTCTCCGCTCCTCGTCTATAGCCTTACAGAGCTCGAGAGCGCTAGTCTTCCTCTCAATTGGATGTATACTCTTTTTGCTCCAAGGGCTTCGCTCTGGACCTTTCGCAATGATCTCGGAAAGTGGACGCCTCTCAAGTTCAAGCTCGAGCGTGAGTGGTTGAGAGTTCCGGCGGTGTCGTGCGATTGTGCTAGCCCTCCCTAACGTGGGTCTGGGCCCGATGGAGGAATCCAGATCGTACACTTCGCGGATGCTCTCAAGCTGTGTTGAGTACTTCGGATAGCTCGACCCGGCAGGTCCGCACGGTCCACCACAAAGTAGGGGAAACGTAGTGACGGTTTCGGGTTAGATCTGGGTTACTGTAAGTGTTCAATATCAGTCTGTATCAAGAATTGGTCGCTGTTCGAGCGGAATGGTGATTTACTTTGCAAAGACGTACTGCTCGCTACACCAGCGAACTTGAAATATGCGTATCTGGTGGCGGTAAGGTAAGATGGATGGAGGTGAAAGGATGGTAGATGAAGAATTGAGTTAGGACGCTCAAGAGGAACAGGGTTATAGAAATAGTGGTGAATTTGTTCCCAATGTAACGCAGTGTTCAAACAGGATACTATCCGATAGCCCTCAGGCTGATGAACGGTGTGCGGTAAGGTGTAGAGGTAATGGAGGTTGAGCACGACGCAACTTGTTTTTTGTTGAGGCATTCGACAGTCGTAGCTGCTCTGTCGTGACGCTGTGACTGCGCTTCCCATTGAACAGAATAGGGCACCCTGCAGCTGCCATATGATGTAATCCGGAAAGGTGAAGAGATAACTAACGAAGTAAAGATATTCGTATGATACCAGCTCCCCGGAGTATGCCGGCCTTGAACATATTGAGGTGCTGCGCTGTGTTACAATTCTGTCCAAGTAATAGTTGCCCAACGCTACTTGTTCACCACTGTACTCACCATATCGATCTGAGCCATGTGGCGAAAGGCCTCCTCAAAAGGTACCATTGGTGAGAATCGGTGATGGTTGTATTGTTTGAGACTCGTTTGTGTAGCCTACCGCTGCAAGGCTACCTCTGACGTCAAGCAGCTTCGAAAACGTGGGTGATTTGATTGAGAAGCCTCCAATCGCGGCAGGTAGCTGAGTTTCAGTGGGATTGGGACAAAATTACCTACCTTCGAGAGCTTTCGGAGCGCATAGTCAACTTGATCTGATAACACTCCTCCAATGCTACACGAAGCATACGTCGTTGTCAAGACAAATCGCGGCAAATAGAGATTACATGCTGATATGTCTATCTATCTCTAGATATCTATCGAGCCGTCCCAATGCAGAGGCATATGCAAGTGATGAGTGAATGTAGTGGAAGATCAAGCGATAGGGTGCGTGCATGTACACGATATGTGTACATGCACAGAAGTCTGAAAGAGAGACGATGATTGATTGGACCAGAATTAGCCAGTCCACCAGCCTATTCGGTCCATGACCCGCAGCAATCCAATCAGACCAATCCATACAGCGGTCGTGGTAAGGGCGTGCAGATCTGCTCATCCCGATGGCCAGTTCTGAGCATCGTGCCTTTAAGCCCGATGTATGCTTCGCGTCTTGCCGGGTTGCCTGTTGTAATTGACCAAGTGCTGAGTCCATAGTAGACGCCGATGTGGTGCACCAGCCAGCGGCCGAAGCTGCCTCCCATGTCTTCTTCTAACGTCTCAAATAGCATGAGCTCGCGCTTGAATTGCTGAGCATCCTTGGAAGCCTGCATATCGTTCATCTGTCCATTTCGACCCACAAAGACAATCTCGTCATCCTCACTATCGGGATCCAAAGGCAAGCCCTCTTGCTCCGCCTTTCGTTCCTTCTCCTCCCAATCCGCGACAAACTTCCTAACCTCACTCTCAAGGTCCATTAGCAGCCCCTTCGCGCCGCGCGAGCGTTTGAGTTTCTCGCGAAGCTCCTTCGGCACGACACCGGGCGTAGTGGGCTTATTAGCTACAGTTTTCGTAGCGACCTTTTGGGCGACGGCGGCAGTCTTGCGCTCGTGGGACTGTCGTTTCAGACCCGCGTCCCACAGCGGAGCGAGGTAATAAGGGACATGGTTTACGCGGTGGGTCGGGTGGACCTCCCAGTCTTTGGGAAGAGGGGGTTCCGCGTAGGGGTTGTTTAGCAAGCGATCTGACTAAATGTCAATTGACGCGTCCTCTACGATGAATTAAGTGTTCCTAGCGATGCATGCCATGCCATGGCCATGTGCGCAAAGCGGCTCTGAGGGAGGAGGGGCAAACTCCAACGTACCGTTCTCCCACCTCTGCCTGCGCCTACTGCCCTCCTTGCCCTTCAGCAGTGCCTCACGCCTTTTCATGCTATCACGGCGAAGCGGCTCCTTGCGGCGATAGTAGCCGCCGTCTTTCGCAGTTGCCGCGAGGCCGGGACGCGCAGGCGCATCGTGATCATCAAGCGGGGTCGCAAGCGTGACCGAGGGACCCTGGACGACGTCTCCAGGCGCGGAGATGGCCACGGAGCTCAAGGCGACAGTCGCTTGCTCGGTCCAAGCTTCAATGTCGATAGGCTGCGGCGGGGCAGCTTGCTGAGGACTTGATGGAGTATCGCTGATAGCCATCGCGGTGGCGTTGTAGGTGATAGTGACTAGACAGAGACCGACGAAGGGCTGTGGAGAGCGATAGAGGTAAGGAAACTGGATGCTGGTCGGCTTGAGGGAATGTTGCGGGACAGGTTCGCGATAAGTGCCGCGATAGGGATGTCGTAGTCATCCTGGTCATGGTTCATGCACGCGTCATCCAATCAGCGCGAAACGTGGGGCGAGCCGAGCATCACGGAGCCGCAGGGAGTCACACCTCGGTCTGTGACTGTTTGCTGCGTAGCGGGTAGTTAGAATTGGATTGACGAACTTGAGTCAGTGGTGAAACGAAGCTGCTGCCCTTTGATGTTATCCCAGGATTGAGTGCACGGTGTTGTCACCTGCGAATTACACGTAGACTCGAGTTTCCATCTAGCAAATCGACGTGAACTCTTGAGTAGCAGTATATGCACCTAAGCAAGCACACCAAGCAAGTACACCTCAGCAAGTACTCAGTGACTCTTGTCTACAATTCAAAGGTTCTACATGTGAGTCCGAATTAAGGACTGCTGCCACTGCACTCGGCAGCTAGTAGAGATGCTAAAGTGATCGCAAAGACATATCCGGGGGCATTTGAAAGGTCCTGAATTGTTGAAATTATTCGCCCCATCCGTTCAAGTCGTCTGAGACTTGGTGATGCTTAAATGCGCCAGATCGCATCTGCCATCTTAGCAGTCTGACACATTTCTTGTACATCATGCACTCTTACGATATCAGCACCGCCTTGTATCGCCGCCGTGACTGCAGCCGCACTTCCCCAAACCCTCTCTTTCGCCTCTTTTACACCTGTAATTCTCCCTATGAATGCCTTCCGGCTCGTCCCCACTAACCACGGTAGGCCTTCAAGACCAGGATACTTCCTTAATTCACTCTGTCGCCTTAATAGCTCGAGATTGTGCTCTTGTGTTTTCGCAAAGCCAATGCCAGGATCTAGAATGATGCGCCAACGCCGAATACCTGCTTCTTCTGCTGCGCGAACGCGCTCGAGGAGTTCCCTGCCTACGGTCTCCACAACGCCGTCGGGATAAGAAGTCAAACTGTTCATGGTCTCTGGTGTGCCGCGCATGTGCATGAGGCATATTGTGCAGCCTAGCTTCGCAACAGTGGATAGCATGGCACCGTCCATCAAGCCCGCGCTGACGTCGTTGATGATGTCTGCTCCAGCTTTTATGGATGCCTCGGCGACGTCGGCACGGTATGTGTCTATGCTGATTGCCACATTTCTAGCTTCGGGAAGGGAGCGAATGACTTTTACGGCGGGCAGTACGCGGGCCAATTCTTCTTCCGAGGCGACTTGCACTGAGCCGGGTCTCGTAGACTGCCCGCCGACATCTATAATGGTTGCTCCAGCTGCGATGTGGGATTTGATGGTGTCGGTCAATATACTTTCTTCTGTTCTATAATTCTTCCCACCATCAGAGAAAGAGTCTGGAGTGACGTTTAGGATGGACATGATTCGCGTGTTTCGCTGTGACTGGAATGCAGATATATGAGGAACATTGGGCGCAAGCGGTGTCATTGGCGAGAGAGGCTCGTCTGATAAAGGCAGGCTTGAGAGGTGTTGCTGCAGCGATCCTCTGATTGGGAGGTTTTCTTGCACCTCTTCGGGGATAATCCTGTATGCTGTCAACAGTTTTGTTTCAGAAGGAATCTCCAATAACATACTCGCAAAGTGGACGAAGCACAAATTCTCTTTCAAGCATCAGTAGATGAGGTATCTGTAATCTCTCGTTCGAGAGTGTAAGGTCGTCGTAGAGCAGGATATCCAGGTCGATGTTCCTTGGGCCTTTTTCAATGACCTTGACGCGTCCCATCTTGTTTTCAATGGCTTGGAGCTCATCTAGGAGATCAATTGGCGATAATGCAGTTTCTACCTACGTATGTTAGGACTTGAGGTTGGTGGACGAACACACAACTTACCTCACAAGCACCATTTACAAACTTATCCTGATCAAGGACGTACATCGCCTTCGTCTCCCATAATGAGCTCGTTCGCTTGATCTTGATCCTGCCAGTGGCTTCCATCTCCTTGCAAGCCTGTTCAATCATGGCAACTCTGTCGCCCATGTTGCTCCCCAGGGCAATAAACGCATGGTGTGCCATCGGTGCAGATCCATGACGAAGTCGGTAGCTTTGCTTTTGGAAGTTTTGCGAAGGCCTTCGATATTTGCGGTGCGCATTTACACTACGTATGTTCGAGGAATAAATTGCCCGGCATTGGGCGCAGGTCGATACGAGCTGGGGCGAACGGAGTATTCTTCTATTTGAAGCGGTGAGAATTTTCGCGATTTGTTGTTGTGGTCTTGATATTGCCGTGCTCAGTCCGCTCATAAAATTCGACATTGCAATCGACCCTGCTCGCGAATGGTCGAATTTGCATGTGATGCAGTCGGAGTTGGCGGCGCAAAGATCGTGCAGAGGCGGCCTTGGCGGCTTCCCCGGATTATCCTAGCGCTAACAAGGCTAGCATGTCACTGGTGCTCCGCCTACACGTTGTGCCTCGGCTCGGCTCACTGCAGTGTGAGAGTCGACGAAGACTCCTCACCCCATAAGATCCCGCGCCTCCTCTTCCCTCATCAGCTCCGCTCTCTCTTTCCCAGAGCTATCTTCATCACTCTGTGACTCATCTCAAACTGTTAGAACCGTCATACTACAATCACCATGGCTTCTCCACGTACGTCACCGTTCGCATTCACTCACATGCTCATTGTAGCTAACACGCGTCAGAGCAAATCCGCACAAAGCTTACCGACCTGCTGAAGATCCAGCACCCCGTCATCCTTGCGGGCATGAACGTGGCTGCTGGTCCTAAGCTCGCTGCCGCCGTCACAAATGCCGGAGGTCTCGGTGTCATTGGTGGCGTCGGATACACACCAGATATGCTACGCGAGCAGATTGCTGAGCTCAAGGGTTATCTAAACGACAAGAATGCACCATTCGGTATTGATCTGTTGCTTCCTCAGGTTGGTGGAAGCGCACGCAAAACCAAGTGAGTTGTGGCTATTGCTCTTTTGCAATCCAGACAAAGCTGACTGGCGGACAGCTACGACTACACCAAGGGCAAGCTAAACGAGCTCGTCGACATCATCATCGACTCCGGTGCTAGACTATTCGTCTCGGCTGTCGGTGTCCCGCCCAAAGCTGTCGTTGACAAGCTTCACAAGGCCGGTGTGCTATACATGAACATGATTGGTCACCCCAAGCACATCAAGAAGTGCCTGGACCTCGGTGTCGATATCATCTGCGCTCAAGGAGGTGAGGGTGGAGGCCACACTGGAGATGTTCCTACATCTGTTTTCATCCCTGCAGCCGTCAAGATGGTCGAGGGCTACAAGTCGCCTATGACCGGCGAACAGGTGCAGATTGTCGCTGCTGGTGGCATGTTTAACGGCCAGTCACTTGCTGCTATGCTTACCTTTGGCGCTACCGGTGTCTGGGTAGGCACACGCTTCGTTCTCTCTGAGGAAGCTGGTGCACCCAAGGCCCACCAGGAGGCCGTTCGAACAGCCGGCTGGGATGACAACATCCGAACTATCATCTTCACAGGCCGTCCTCTCCGTATCCGCACCAACCCATATGTTCAGAACTGGGAAGAGAACAGGCAGGCCGAGATCAAGGAGCTCACTAGCAAGGGTATACTACCTGTCGAGCATGACCTTGAGAAGCTAGGCGATGATCTCGACGACGAGACTATGGACAACGCACGACCATTTTTGATGGGTAAGGTTGCTGCTGTTGTTAACGAGAAGAAGAACGCAAGGGAGATTGTTGATGAGTTCGTAAATGATGCTGTCAAGTGGTTGCAGACTGGCAACTCGTTCATCGTATCGAAGTCAAAGCTATGAGTGCGATGTTAATTTAGTCAATGAAAACTTCAGCGAGCATTGTATTGGGTTTAATCATTAAATTCACTGTCACTTCAATTCCGTTCCACGCTGTTGCTTTCTCGCCCCATCCTGATATTCTTGATGTGATTGTTGGGAAAAGAGCAAGCACTGGATGGAGGAGCTCATGCTGTCACACAAAAATATGGTGGCGGCAGGCAATATGCGGGGATGACCAGGGTGGTTTAGGAAGCTGAGGACGCGCTACATCGCGACTATCCAAAGATCTTAACATCCTCTACATTGGCTATATAATGTTTCATCTAGGAACGAGAAAACAGCGAGAGGACAGTCTTGAAAGAGTTGTCCAATCCTCACGCAAGCGGCTATGCGAGTATGCCATAACATGCACACCTTGTACGCGTAGTCAGCTGATAGACGCAGTATCAAGCAGAGGGCTCTTACAGGCGACGACGAGTAAGAACGATATTTTCCGCACTCTTCTGGTAACGCTACTTACTCTTGATAATGTTAGAATCATGAGAATCAACGAAGCAATCAAGAAACTAGAAGAGGATCGAGATGCAGCCATCCGTGCACAATGTAAATTGCAGCACGACGTCAACGGGTAAGTTTCCACACCTCTTACTTCGACGCTACTGACCGCCATCACTACTCATAGTCCACTTGCCGACGCTATCCGTCTATATTCGCAAGCATGGAACCTCTCTTTCGCGGCAAGACTGTTCACACGACTACCTCGCGAGCTCCGTGACATGGTCTACGCGCACATCTGGACTACCGAGTACATGAAAGCGACCTGCTCCTCCATGGCGAAAACGCTGCAAGGCATATTGGACGTGCCACCTCCTCATGTAGTTGATAAGAGCTACGTGGGTCCAGAGGTAGCTCATGAGATCGTTGCAGCTTACTATCAGCATGCCCCTGGAATAGTTGAAGCTTGGAACGCCATAGAGCTGGACGATATCGGACATTTGCTCTACAGTGACACGTTCGACGTCAATATTTTTCCAGCGAGTCGGCTCAGAACTTTGAACATAAAACTAGTCCTGGACGAGCTTATCTCGAGAGAAACAGGGCAACTAGAATGGAGCAACATCAATGAGGCTTTCCAATATCTTTTCGATATCCGCCAGAAGAAAAGCTTCAAGTTGTGGATCGGCCTCGCGCAAGAACGTATTCGGCTCAACGTTTTGAATGACCTTCTGAGCATACTCAGACCTATCCTGTCCGCATTCGAGTCATCAGGTGCAGAAGTTGTTATCATGTGGTCTTACATCGATGGGGACTGGGTAGACTGGAGCAACAGGGTCACTCGACCGCTCAACAATCTTATCGAGAACCCTGATCCGGCTTGGAAAGACGCCATGATCGCCTCTTTGGACGATGAAGATGACATTGACGATATTCACAGGGAATACTTGTGCGAAGACGATGCAGAATACGATCCGAGAGATCTCATGACCGATTCGGAAGAAGACGAAGATGAAGAGGGTGACGAACAGGACGTGGAGATGTGGGATGCCGCGCTTAGCCCCTCTTTGCGCAAATGCGTTTTCTCTTTTGCTTTGTGAAGCTCAGAATAGTTTCCGAGCACTGCATAATGTATCCTACTCGAGAGCGCGAAAGCAGTTCGAAAGTGCATATCCCATCTGCGCCCTCGGAAACCCGAATCGTCAAGAGGAGACAAAAGTTTGTTATCATTTTAGAATCAGTGCAAAGCATACTTGTTATTCGAAAAGAGCTATACTGTCGGAGAATATACAAACGCCATGACTTCTAGTCCACCAAAACTATCCCAAAGGTTCCAAAAGCGAAGGTAAAGAAGAAGATGTTCCATGCCCATTGCACCATGTTTATGCTCGTCAAGCAGTCCCTCCTACCAATCCAGATACAATCCACTTAGGTCTGAACTCCATTGTACTTCGACCCTATCGCCAACAGGTACGATTTCATAGCCCACAAGCCCATTCTTAACATTGGGGTCTCCAATCTTTGGGCATGGGAAGCTCTGGAGCGGACTCGCGATATCCGTCACAACATCCGCAGCGCCATTATACCTGACCTTGAAACGGCCTAAAGGCAGATAGCGCTGATTACCCGGACCACCCCAGGCAGGAGATCCACCAACAGGAGCGGGATTCAGAGAAGAGAAAAGATCGACCTGCGCTGTGCCTTCTACATTGGCGTTGCGGTCGGAGCCATCGAGCCAGAATTTCAGGGAGCAAGTGCTGCCGAGAGTGACACCGTTGAGATCGAAGGTTACGAGAGTGCTGTTGTCTTTGCCATTCCAGTATTCGCGAGAGACCTCGCCGTTTTGGACGTCGTAGTCGATGGCGCCGTTGAAGCCGTGGTAGATGGAGATGGCGGATGGAGTTAGGTAGGCGCTGTCGCCTGTTGGCCAGCGCTTCTCTATAGCGGTCGGGGCCGCTGAGGCTAGTGTAAGGAGAGAAGCGGCGGCGATGGACGTGAACAACATTCTGGTTGATTTAGATAAATTCTGATGCTAAAGGTCGACGTTGGTGACGGTTCGGTGCTGTCGATACGAATGTTTCTGGAAGAAGTTGCTGCTTCTGTTGAGATGATATGTGACTTTCTGATGGCCTTCACCGTTCCTATCCTGCCTTCTTATATACCCTATCAATGCCTATTCAGCTTCTCTCTATTCCCAAAATACATCTGCATGAACAGCAAACATCGTACACCACCGTCCACCATCGCCGCAGCTCTGCCATTTCCCAAAATCAGATCCTCAGCTCTTTGCCTGGAAATCGTGAACGTCCCTCAACCTCGTAATATCAGACCCTAACCTACCAGTCAAAGCGTAGGCAGGAGGAATGAGTAGCCAAGTAACTCCGTTGGTGGAGGCTTCGCTGTCACGTTTCTCTGCCCCCGTTGCGCCTTCATCTACCACATTGTCAAGTCTTCCAAAACAAGGCCTATTAGCATGGATGAGATCTGCTCGGGTAATTTCTGGGCGACAAAGGCGCAGGCCGGCTCGTGGCGTCCTTCATCGAATTGGAGTCGCGTGGCTGTGGAGCTAGCCGTATGCGGGGGCTGCAGCTGGAGACGCTGGTGAACGGTAAGCTATTTTCGGAAACGCGATGTCAGAGCCGCTTCAGTGTCGTCGGCTATCTTTGAACAATATGATGCTGACATTCGTGTCGAGCTTCGTGTGGGAGAGCGAGTATGGCCGCAGGCAGTTGACCGGAGGGACGCTGACCCATCGTGATCCTCAGCTTAAGTTGAGCAGATTCGGTAACACTACAGTATTGTTTTCAAGAGTTTCCTGCAGCCGGCCATAACTGAAGGCAGCCACTGCCCCCAACAGCGCCTCATTGTGCAGCGGTGGCATTGTAGGCTGAAGCTGCGATGGTAAGAAGGCCCCGAAGACGATCTGACCGGCAAGCAGTGTTGTTTGAACTGTTTCTTTACTGATTCGTGATTTCGTAATTCATATTATGGGACGAATGCTCAATCTATACTCCGCGTGAAAACAATTGTACCGCCCATATCCACGACATACAATGCAACAAACAATGCGTCAAAAGTACACTCGACGCCATTTGGGGTAAAAGGCATTTTTGCCCCCTTTTTGATAGCCTCTTGAAGTTCCTGCGACTCTTCATCACACTGTCGCACATTATAGAACATGCGGATCTACCTCGACAATGGGTCCAGTGTACGACTTCTTTGCGAAGACGAGATAGTAGGCCACACTAAACAGTGCAACTGATCCCGTTACCACACCGGCCCAGTTCATGTGCATCAAGTCCGGATTTACTTTGTTTGGCCAGAAGCTGAAAAATATGATGAGCAGTAGGTAACAAATCGCGACAACGTTGTTGGCCACGCCAAGCGCGCCCTTCAAGCGCCATGGACCCCAGGTGAGGCTACGATCGTAGGCTTCGTCAACGTGTCCAGAGTTAAAAATCGTTAGAGACGAGTCGGGGTTGTCCAAGTCGCCACGTAGCCGCCTCCAGAGTAAGAGACCGAGAGCGAGAAGGTAGGAAAGGTAAAAACCTTCCAACACTAGAGAGATCGTTCCGTTGAAAGCCGCATTGTTTCCGATGTTGATCAAAGCTAGGAGTGCTGCAAACACTGTAACCACGATGATCGCAACTACGGGAATGGTAGATCGTTTATCAATCTACGTGGTATAAGCCAATCATCGGTCCAATATTGTTCTCAATCGCTACTTACCATGCTGAGAGCGCGGGAGAAAGGAAGCCCTCGATCACGAGCAAAGGACCAGGTCATCCGAGAGGCTGCAGCTAAACAGCCCATTGCACTGCAGAACTCTAGAAGGATGATGATGCTGACCATGACGGTTGCACCAGCTTCAGAGCCAACAGCATGACGGAATATTCGAATGAAGGGTGAAGTTGGCGCATCCTCGTCGAGCAGTCTTTGGATATCATCGGCGCTGAAGAGGACGGCAAAAAGCATTCCCAGTGCTAATGAGCCATTTATAAGAAGACTGAGGAGCATTGAGCGCGGAACATCGGTGCTGGCGTTCTTGACCTCTTCAGACATCTGCGAACCGTTAGCGTGAATGTTGCGACATTAATTGCGATACGCACATGAACAACTGAATCAGTACCAACGAAGGCCAGCGCATTCCCTTGCAAGCCAACGAAGAAAGCCAAGGCCTGAGTGCTCCAATTTCCAGTGTTGTGGAAAGTCGTGAAAATCTGCTTAGCCGAGTTGTGGGTGGGCGTCAAGTAAACCAGGGGAACGAGAATGCCGAAGAAGCCAAGGACATGAACAATCAACACCACGACCTCGATCGCTGGGAGCGCCCCACTGACAAAGACGTTAATGAAAACACATAGTAGTAATGTTGCCCACAGAAGCAGTGTTCCATGCCAACCTTCTCGTACGAAGCTCATATCCAAGTCGTTCAGACTAACGAGCTGTAGAACCAGGTCGGCAACGAAGAAGCACACGGAAGTCAGAGCCGCAATCCAACCAATAACCGTAAGCCAGCCTAGAAGGATCAGCTGAAAGCTTGACGGTATATTACAGGACGTACATACCGGTCACGTAGCTGAAGAACTTCTTGTTGGATCGAGGTGCAAGAAGGGATACCCAGTGGTATTGACCTCCAGCAGTTGGTACAGCGCTAGCAAGCTCTCCGATGCATACGAAGACCGAGAAGTTGCCAAGCCAGATAATAACGAAGCCGTATATAAGACCAGCCGGGCCACCACTGTTTCGAAAGTCAGTCCGCGCCCTCATTCGTAGACTACGATCTTCACACTTACTTCGTGAAGCCAATCGAAAAGATGCTATACGGATCTTAGTGGAGAACTTCACAGTTGGAGGAGAACTTACACTAGCAGACTCTCCCAAGTGCACATCAAGCCACATGAGAGGCCAGTCATGCTCACAAGTCCGAAGCGACGCTATATCAGTCAGCATACTATGCACTTCTTTCGTCGTCAGTGGAAAAACTAACCTTCAACACCTGCTGCTTGCCCACTCTGGCCAACTCATATCTATCGCGATCGAAGTCCTGGCCCTTGGACTCCGATATTGAACCTTTGTTCCGCGCCCGGAGGTCCTCGTCGAACGTCTGCAGGTCAATACCCTTCTCCATCGCTACTCACTTTCAGCTCTTTTCTTCGTAGGAGCTGTAAGTCGGAGTGACGGTAACAGCTTGTTGGCAGAAACGAGGCTCCGAATAGCAAGCCAACAGATTGGATTGGAACAAAGAAGACGATACGTGGAGGAAAGATCGTGATACAGGACACATGCAATGCAAGTCAATCTTGATATTTATCCCTTCCAGAGGTAACGTGAGCCATGTGTGCCGGCAAAGACGGACGTAAATGAGGACTAGACGGCGGCGCTCGGCACTGCAATGAAGCGTTTACAAGATGGGACGCTAAGCCCACGCTCCGTACAGCTAAGGCAATTGTAGGCTTTCTGCGGTGGCGGCGGCATCTCGACATATCGCACTGCATAGGTAGTCTCAGGGAGAGCTGCACAAGAGGAAGCCCTGATTGGTGGTTGCGTCGCACGATCAGGCTGGCGAACGCTGCAAAAAGCGGTGGCATGCATCGGCGCGGATCCCTTGCTCGCATGTCTTCCAGGTGGCAGAAGCGAATCAGACAATTTCCCGGTCATGTTCGCGTGTTTGTCCGAACAGCATGGGCCATGCCTGAAGGCGAGGATGCAGTCTGCATTTGGGCGCTACAGCATCCGTCGGCCTGGTTCAGGCTTCCGTAGACTACTGTGTAAGGCAAACGCTCATCATGCATCTCTCGGAACGGCTAGAAAGACGGAAAGGGGGAACGAGATATCCCTAATCAACTGCGTGTCACACGAGATACGACGAGTGCATAGCGTAGTTGAACAGGCGGCATGCTGATTGAAGGAAGAGCACGACTGTAGTGGCAACAAAACGGCTGTCATACCGTTGTCAACAGAAGCAAAGACCCCTCCGCAGATTGCTTGTGATACAAGAGCGGACAAGATCTTACGGGAAAGGGTGGTTGGAGAAGAATGAAGGGGAGGTGAATCGTTTGATGTTGTAGTACACAGTTAGTCATCAACCCACGTGGAAATGCTTCCAACCAGAACCCACGTACACGGTTTAACGGTCATCAACACGTCCGCAATGCTGACAATGGCACTTACGAGTTGACATGTCGTTGAAACCTGTGAGGGTAAGGGAGGCACTTCTTTTGGCTGCAGAATGGGTTGCTGGAACATACTAGCCCTTTCTGGCGTTGTGCCCCTTTTTGACTTTCTATCCACATCCGCCACCTGCACGTTTCAGCATCACTCTTGAGCACCATAATCCTGTCGCATACCGGAGCATGTGCCGCACATCTCAGCTTGCTCGATCAGTCACTTGGACCATGGCTTGTGCAGCCTATGGCGAGCTAGGGCGTGATGTCTTGCAGTTCACTCGGGATGCCTTATCCATCTAGCGAGGCACACCAAAACTGTTGACTGGAGCAAGCGCCGTTCTGTTCTACCTGCGTCGATCGAAAGTATACGTCAGCTTCGTTGTAGCTGGAGTTCACGATCCTGGGCTGGATTGTCTCAAACTCCTCACTCTTACTTATTAGCCAGAAGAAGCAGCTCGCGACCCGGAAGCCCCGTTCTGGAGTGATACGAGACTTTGAAGTTGTGAAGTTTTCGAATGGAGACCATAACTCTGTTTCAGAACAAGAGAGACTGTTGCTAGCCTTATACTGTGACTCTAGGCATATCCTTCACGGGGGTGATCGCAATTTGGCGTGCTACGTTCTGAACCACTAGAGATCTTATCAGAACAATCGCTGTTGACTAGGTCTACATGGAGGAGCGGTGCTACCAGAGCACCATGCTTTATCTCCGATCAATGTACGATATCTCACTTCACGACCTCAATCTCATCACTTGAAGCATCCCTGCTCTTCCGCTGAGCTTCCTCCCATTCCGTACTCATGACCGTTGTTTTCAGGATTTTTGAGTGACTCCCCGTACTCTCAGTCTCCCACTTCTTGTCGTCCCCAAGTCGGTGGTTCACCGCTGTGATCTCCACATCGATCTCTCCATCCGGACGCCTCGGACCTCCAGGCAACCCAGAGGCAGAGTTCGAATGTGTCGTCTTTTCTTGCGAGAGCATCGGTAGGAACCGCTTGATGCCACCTTCCGTCTGACTCTTCCTGCTAAGCCTAGTCCCTTCCCCGGTTTTGGACGCGTTGCTGCTGAGCTGGTATGAGCCACTTTTGCTGCGCGAATAACCTAGCTCTGATGGGGTACCGCGGCGGCGTAGCTCGTCGGAACCATACAGGCCTGATGGTAGAGACTCCAGGAGTGGTCTGAGATAAGGGACGCATGATGTGAGAATTGTTATGCATTCAATAATTTGGGTGAAGAGTGTCCACTTCCAGAGGTCTCGAGTTGGATTGGTTGAAGAAAAGCCGTACAGGTATATCATCTGAACAGCGCTCGCGATGATGTCTCTGCATATTATCAGCTTGCGCTAATGAAGGAATGATCGCATGAGCATACATTGACCGTGCACCGAAAAAGGTAAGTATGGTGATCTTCTTCCCCATACTCATTTGTAGCGTGACGATAACATGGACTGGGAACAGGATCAGTGCCAGGTCAGTGAGCATGTTGATGATGCCCATGCCGCGCCAGAATGAAGTCTTGGGGGACAAGTTAGCCATTGTATCCAGAAACACTTCAAGTACGAATCGACGTACCAAGTCAAGGCATTGAACCGCGGGACCAAAGAAGCGCCATGGTTCGACAGTACCGCACTGGAATGCAGTAACAAACTCCGAGGCAATGCCCCATAGCGCTATGAATCCTGTCAAGCCGATTCCAAGATTGCGGTGCAAGTCTGATGCGGTGAGAATCATGAGCAGCGAGATGATGGAAAGCTTTGCAAAAGCCAAGGTTGCAATATAAAGCAGCTTATTGGCATATTCACTCTGCATGATAGACTATCAGTATAAAACATAACGTGAGAGCATCGAGGTCGGGGCGGTGATTATACCTTTTGGTACGCCACGATCTGGTTATCCGCCAATGACGAGATGTCACGCCCCAGCCCATTCGCTGTCTGGACGCTGACGGATATGCCAGAGCCAATGCTCGCAATCTGTGCATGATACCGTCAGCAAAAAGAAATATGAATGCACCAAGCGGAACACCAGACTTACCAGAGCTGCAATAACAAACGCATCGTCAACATCTATCCTTCTCCTCAGTGCACGCTTTGTGATCAGCCTAGTAAGAACCGCCAGCGCGGAAGTAATCAAAAGTATCCAAGTAACAACGTCGACAAATGGCCCAACGTTCTCATTAGACCCCGGCTGTCGTGGAATGGGATGGTGGGAGGTACCAAAAACAGCCGTCATCGCATCGTCCGTGAGAGTGAATCACTTCCAAACGTTCAAAAGGACACAAATAGTCAACAAAGATCCAAACCAAACGAACAACGACAGTCCAAAATAGAAAAAGCCGCAATGGCCAGTGCAAACAACGATATGTATGGATACGGGCGTCGGCGACCAGCTGAAGGCGCATGGCGCGCAGAAATGTAAGGTTCCGCCCGCGCAGCTCAACTTGGGGGAACAACAACAAGAGCAATGTCCTTATCCGCCCTTGTTTGACGCCGGCAAGACATCCAAAGGCGAGATTGGGCTCAGGCACCATCATAGGGTGAGTGGAGGGGTCGGTAAACTCGGAACGCGGAGAAGCCGTTGTGCATTGTTGCGCAATGTATGAGAAGGGAGACCGCACGAGTATGCAAGGACATCCAACCGATGTAGATCAACGGTCGAGATACCGCGTTCGGAAGTTTTTGTGTCGCAGGTCCGAGTACAACTCTGCCTTAAGATATGCTAGCAGTCACAGATACACAACCGAGACTAGCATTGTAGGCCTTACCGAATAACAATACAGTCCTGATGATCTTCAGCAGCTGAGATGGACCAGAATCTTGCCATCGCTTACTAGCCTGGCCCAGAGCAAGGTTGGTGGAGCCTTGTAGCACATCGAGCTTGGTATTGTGTCACAACAGCCGTCCAAACAAATTAGAGGACGAGTATCCAGTCACGCCGTGAAACAAATGCCAGCGCATATCTCAGGCGATGCCCAATTTAAAAGTAGGTTTAACGAAAAGCCACTGTGTACAACCGTCAGTCCGATGATTGTCCCCGTATGGTTGCACAAACAACGTTGTGGATCACGTCAAGCCTAATGCTCTGAACCGAGCATCGAATTAGAGCAAGTGGAGGATAGCATATTGCGAAGAGATCGAAATACTAAATTTGTAATTTTGATATAATACCGTAGTGATTTCTAGTCCGCAAGCCTACGCATAAGGAAATTCTGAGTGACATTGAGCACCCGTAACTACGCGGCTAGGACAGCTGCACGCCATTAGAGTAATTTCAACGCAGCCGACTGCATACGTACAGCTCAATTGATAATGTGCACTGGATCCGCGATTACTTTGTCGAGGGCGGGCTTGGCCCTTTTGACGACGTCCACGGGATCTACGATCGTTTTATCGATGGCAGGAGCAGCCCTGTTCTTGACAATGTCTTTCAGATTCGGAAAAGGAAGGTTCACATCGACGACTGTAAGACCATCGACGCTAACCGCGAGCCTGTCGTCGATGGGTGCTGGATTGCGGATTACAGACTTGATGTCCGGAATTGCTCGAGGAAGTGACCGCAGGGGTGTAGGGGCTGCAATGATGCCGCCCGCGAATGCAAGTATCGGGAGCAGTGTGGTAGCGGTGCGCATGCTGGGCGAGGACCAATGAGAGGCTTCTGTATCGACGTCAGCGGGATTGCCATGTACCATAGAACCTCATAGTCACCTTAACGTGGAGATTATAATGAGAGTGTTCGAACAAAACTCAAAGTCTACTGTCACCTTACGAGGTGATATATACAAGTCTACTACGCACGCCCTCATGGTAGCATTTTCGGAACTACCATTCCTTCTTGATGATCATGAGCCCGTCAACGTTTCGGAAGTGCATATTGTCATGCATAGTCATGTCCGTACGGTCTAGGTTCGCCATCGCCCTTCCCGGAATGAGAGTGACACAAATCCTGTCCCAAAATACACACGTGAGGGGTGCGGTGAGTTCGAGGTGGCGGTGAGCTTCAGAAGACGAACAATTCGATGCGATCCTTGCACTCGCTCACGCCGTGATGTGGTCATCTGGTGGGAATCGCAATTACTTTTCGTGGTCGGCGATAGAATATAGGTTTGTGTTCGTCTAATCCTGGTAATAGGCGGCTAGCGGCCGTGATTGACCATGTGGTGTAGCTAGCGGTCAACTTAGGCTGCATGACCAATGGATGTGACTATCTCGTATGGAATGCACGGGTCCGGCCGACAGAAGGGGTCAGAACGTAAACGTACTCTAAGTTTAATGAACAATTGGTCGTGGTTGGCCCAAAATGGATCCTAGCTATCTCAAGAATTTTTGTCACGCGTGAGCTGACGGCAGGCTAGAAGATCACGACTTGCTCTCCGTCGTCTTTCGGCTCGTATGGGTCTCTGTGCCCATGATATTTAAAATAAGCCTCTTGAAATTCTCGGTAAGGAGATTCTGGTGGGCAGAATGCAAAAAGCTCGAGAGTGTTGGTAGCTTCACGGTAATCGTCAAAATCATAACAAGCATGTTGGTCAGGCCGTCTGGCCCATGCTACCAGCTTGTTCCAATCTCGACATTGTCGAACTTGACCCTCGCCAACATGATGCGCTACAGGGGCTGGCATGGGCGTGTCATCCGCGGTGCACATGATGTCTTGTCGAATGCCATCCAGACAATGGTAGATGTGGTGGAGATTGAAGGTCTGGTTATTGCCGTTATGTTTCGACACAATCGCCTTGCGGATGAGTTTCTTCAATCAGACCATTAGTCACAAAATCCAGCAAGCTCGGCAGAGAGCATACCAAGCAATGTAGATCGTGAATACCCTTCACATAGTAAACACTACGCTCAGTATCCCATGGAAACCTTGTGGATGGAGTGAGGCCGACACTATTTGCGTAGTCGTCATGGAGGGCAACTGCTATAGCATTGGTATCGATGGCATCCCATGCGGCTTCCATGTCGCCATCGCTAACGTTTGGATGCCAATACTCTGACATAGCCCGGTAAGGGAGAGGAGTATCGAAAGTGAGACCAGCTAGAGGATCATAAGCGATCATCATCGAGTCTGATGTAGATGTTTAGCTTACTGAACGCCGTCTTGCCAGTATTGCGCGAGATGCGCAGCTTCGCATTATCTAACACCAATAGAACATTGGCCGAGAGTGAGAGCAGCAGAATTGTCAGGAAGACGACAAAGCTGCAGGTGTTCGTGGGAATGATCTCGGTGCTGTTTGCATTCCAGGCAGTACCATCCTTCTCTTCCAGTTGCGCCAGTATGTCATCCTCATCATCTCGACATAAGGGTTGATAGGTTGGAGGCCTTTCCATCTTTGCTGAAGCTTTTACAGAGCAGGTGCAGGACGAAGAACGCCGGCGGCATTACAAGTTGAAGGATTCACATCCCGTGTAACCAGAGTCCAGGCTGGCAGCTTTTTCAGCCATTCGCCACACGCTGACCATGACGAGAATAGCCCCAGCCGCCCGCGCGCTCCGAGCTCGGGCCAGTGATGAATGTGACGCGACGAACCGTACCTGCCTCGGTCCATCATCGCCGCTGAGCTGGCGGCATTCCCAGCTCCGCGCAAGCAAGGAAGGTCACAAGCAATCCAAGGCAATAATGGTGTTACAAGTGTGACCGGGCTGCTGGATCGAGGAGGGGTTATCGGACATGGTGTGCTCAAGAGCGATGGGTGTGACTTGCTCACTTTGCCAAGGCCCTAGGTCGCTGAAAGGTACCTGCCTCATTGGGAGTGTCGACCCAAACACGGCAATCAACAAGATCCAATCCTAGATGACTGATATATCTCCGATTCCGCTGTTAATGCGCGAAGGCGGCGAGGTCGCAATCTGAAAGACTTCTTTACCTGTCCGATGTCGCCATGGGTTCAATCGAGCAACTCCCATTAACAATGAGTGAACGGTATATGGTACGAGAGGCGAAGACAAGGCAAGAGTTGGATGCTATTATGGAGGTGATATGGATAGCGAACTATACACCTTATGAGCCATTTGTGCAGCTATTCTTCCCAGTCCTTGGCTTCACTACTGCGCACCGAGAAGCTGCCATTGCAGAGTCCAAAGAAAGATTCTGGGACCAGCATCAAGCCGATCACTCAAGCCACTGGTTTTACGCATTCGACACAGTCACAGGGAAGGCAGTTGGCTGTGCGCAATGGGTCATCCTGGAATCAAATCCTTTCGCTGCAGGCACCCCAATGCTAACAGCACCGTGGTGGCCCGAAGGCGAGTGTCGGAAGTTTTGCGAATCCATTTTGAACCAGGTATACAAGCCGCGAGCAAGTTGGATGACGCGGCCTCATTGTGGTAAGTGGAGCTCGGTAGCCCTTCCTCAAATTCTGACATTCTCCTGGACATCATGACCAACACCCGTTTTCTTGTTTTTGTAAGGACTTCATCATCGTGATCGAGTTACTTACGTCGGAATAGCTCTCAACTGGATGGCAGTACACCCTTCCCACCGTCTTCGCGGTATCGGATCACTTCTCATGAATGTTGGCATCTCACGCGCCGATGAGCTCAACTTGGAATGCTGGATGGAAGCATCTTCTATGGGCAAGCCGCTCTACGAGAACTTTAAGTTTCAAGTCTTGCTCAAGATTGCCTTCGATAACGAAAAGCTGGGTGCAACTGACGAATGGCGTAAGTGCGCGCACGAGATGACACCACCACCAATATTCGCAATGTGGAGACCTAAGCAAGGACGCTGGAGAAGCGACCCGGGCGAAGTGAGACTACCATGGGAGCTAGGTACGGAGAAATAGGTCATGCTAGAACGCTGTAAAGGAGGGCGCTACGAGTGAGAAAGGCTATGGCCCTCGACTCCGTATGCATTGCCCTCGGATGCCGCCTTTGCGTTCGATTTATTGAACTAGCCAGTCAGCCGGAAAGCAGCAATGTGTTATGCAGAATCTTGTATGACCTACAGCGTAGGATTGGATATGTTCTCTGTATATTAGCGAGCACTTTCGAAGTCGAGGAATGACTCATGTGGCAAGCTGGAGGAACATTTGTCTTTGAAGGATTGGAAGGCGTAGAGGACTAAGCTTGCGCATACTTAGAGAATAGCAATACGTTCACTGCGCTGTATATACACTACCTCGGCCCGCCTGACCCTTCGATGTTTCCAGCTGATATAGCTACGAGCGCTTGGGCTAAGAAGACTGCAAGATCAATTCTTCGTTTGAAGTCATGCTGAAAGGTGCAATGGGAGTCAGAGGCCGACGGCATATGTGGAGAAGGTAGGTAGATCCAACTGAGGAGAGACAAAAAGTATTGCCTTGGCTATTTGAAGGATACATTCTCACAATCATTCGCGCTGTGGATGGTGTTGAGCAATGGCCACGACACAATACTATCGCTATCTACTCACTTGCTCAGAAGTTGAATAATACCTTTTACCAATCCGGCACGTATAATAACTAGCAAAATGCAGTATTGGATGTCTGCTGACATTGGATATATATATACGATAACACTATACCTGGTCTACCTTTATAATTGCTTTTGAGATCTCAGAGTAACAGACTCGATAATCCTTTGGTTATACTTTACATTACCCTCTATAGACTTAGCCGATCTGATTGGCAGCATACGAAGGAGCTTTATTAAGGGTGCACCACCACAGCAAAGGGCCCCTGTAGTAGCCCTCACGACAACATCACGCCGCCCTTCATCCTATTAAATTTACCTGAGTTACTCTAGGAGTCAATAAGAGTACTCTAATGGAAACAGAGGTTAATCATGTAGAGCGCCATGAAACTACTACGTTATTTCACACAAGTGCTATTCTTGGCGTTGGTGCATCATTAAATACGAGTTCCTTCAAACTATCCTGTGCCCTTTCGCTCTAACTACCTCCCTCTAAGAGC
The DNA here is from genome assembly GCA_033682645.1 of Phoma sp. ATCC 74077. Classification (NCBI taxonomy): domain Eukaryota; kingdom Fungi; phylum Ascomycota; class Dothideomycetes; order Pleosporales; family Didymellaceae; genus Phoma; species Phoma sp. ATCC 74077. Next base: position 550,208 of record JAWDJC010000016.1, on the reverse strand, counting down.
CTCAGGCATTGTTCTATGCTCGACGCACACAAAAAGGATTTAAGCGCTTGTTGTCTTAGACAAATACACGACAGCCTGCCTTGATGCTATCCGCTTTAGGCTATCAAATTTACACTGCTATCTAAACTAATTTATTAGGATCTTAATATAAAGCAGTCTGGCTAGGTTTCGTAAACGCCGCACCTGGGTAATAGATGCAGAGGGAGTAAGATCTCCTGCCTCTACATTAAAAGTGATTCTAATAGAGGTTGGTATCATAAACACCGGCGACCCCCAGCGAATAACTGAAGGCTACCTTCATTATCCACGCTGGGGCACCGTTACTGAGGTGCTGTTGGGATTTGGAGTGTTCGATGCATATTCAGTGCCGGAGTGCCCTTCTGCCTCCTTTGTGTCTACCTCTCAACCCGTCCGTTCCCTCGAATTCCCTTTGTATGTAGAACCTCCTGAGCCACCCTCGGGCACCGTCCTCTTTCGCGACCGTCACCATGCCACTCCACCACAGTATTAGCAGAAATGAAGAGAAACAATCGTGCTACGTTTTGAACTTCAGCTATGTTAATATCAGGCCGATGAGAGGGCTTCTTAACAAACGCTAATACGGTAGCTAAATGGTATTGTTTAGTAGGATAAGAAGTAAACTAGAGGTTAACCTTAATTTTGGTGAATGAAGAGGGCGCCCTTCTCATTGATGGGGTGCCACAAAACTTGATACTGACACAATAGGATGCACACTGCGCGAAATAGATGCATTGATAGTTTCTAGAAGCGTAGCAACCCCAAGTTTGAAGTAACTATTCGAGGTCGATCACCTGTAACTCAGGAGCTTAGAGCCGAGCAAACAACCGGCCAGAGCAGAAGTGGAACTAGTCGTAGTGATGTAGGAAGAACAAAAGCAACATGCTAAGGCAGTAGTGATAGATAGGAACTGAATCGTGTCCTTGAATATGGTATGAGTGGGCTAGGTCATGGTTGAAAAGTTCTACGTAAATTTGGGGTTCAAACGTTCGTTCGAAATTACCAATTGCGATGCATAGATCGATTATGGCCACCCGGCTTTCAATTTCTCGATGGCTTCGGTTTCTGAAATAATATCAGCCATCTTCGCAGCCATGTCGAAAATATTTGCATCATGAACAGCAGGCGACCGATCACCGCAAGCCTCGCCAACGACCTGGGTTATTATTTAGTGACGTGCGATACGACTCAGGGCATGCCAAGTTTCATACCATTGGCCGATACCCTAGACACATGGCCTCGAGCGTGCTTGCACGCACGCAGCCGCTCGTACTAACGCCACAGATAACCAGCGTGTCAATGCCCTTGAGTTGAAGTCGTGTGTTAAGGTCCGTAGCGAAGAATGCGCTCGGGTAGCGCTTGGGAATGATGAGTTCCCCCTCCTTGGGCTCCAAGCCGGGAACCCAGCTCTCAAGCCCCGTTTCGTTGCCCTTCTGGAAGACCTTTAGTAGAGGTGCTTTGCAGAAGAAGACTCCAGCATCCGACATGTCTGGCTCAGTATATTCAACCCTCGTCCAAATCAATGGCACCTTCCCTTGGCGAGCGGCAGCGACGAGTGTGGCAATTGAGGCGGGTGCAGCCGCAGAAGCAGGGTTCGAGCTGGTATCCAAGGGACTATCTTTGCTCCAGTACGCGTTGCAAACGTCGATAAGCAGAAGCGCAGGTTTGCTTCCCCATCCAATCTTCCCTGCGAAGCCGGACTTCACATAACTGTCGTGGTCGCCGTGATCGTTCGGAGCCATAACGTCGTAGGGCAGACCTGGAGGTTAGTCGCGATCAAGAGCGAGGAAACTAGTCTCTACCCCATTTTATACCGCCAGAGGGTGGATCCAACACCACCTACAACAGGCTGCGTGGTGTTTGATAAAGCAACGGATAGAGCTATGCGACAGTCGGAGCAAGCGGACGCGCACCGAGGCGGTGTTGACGGCTGCAGGCATGCGCAGGCTTCGACTTCCGGACGATCATCCACCGGATACCCGAGGTATCGGCCATCTATTCGAGCGCACCGCCACATTATACCCCGTTCGTATGCTTTCGCATGAAAGATGCTAATGCGACATCTCTCGGTATCACCAGCCGGTTCGCCAGCCTGGTGTTGATAATCAGTGCGTCAAATTCGCATGGTCGCGCCCTCATTCACACCTTACGGTTAACCCGAGCTCTTGGCATCTGATCGGACTTCCCCACACCGAAAGGCATCCCAGATCTCGAGGCTGATAATCGTGCCTCCGCTCATACGGGAGCGATATTATACAACTGTGTATAGCAAACTTTGAGAGCATCCTAGGTCTCGCCATCCTGCCAGACTCCATCCTCACTATGGAGGCAAGAGAGGGGAGAATTGGGAATGCGTTTGCATGCGAGCGCTGTAGACACCACAAAGTTCGTTGTGTACCATCGGAGACCGCTAGTATTTGCCAAAGGTATGTTCCTTGCTCGTATTGTTACTCTTCTCAGGATGACACGTGCTCTAGGTGCCAGAAAGCACGTGTAGATTGTATTGAACATGTTGCGCGAAGACGACCCGCCAAATCGAGGAGTAATGGCCAGACTCCCAACAAAATGCGCGACTTTGACAAGAAGCTAGACAAATTGTCTGCTATTGTCGCGACAATGACGCCTTCTCCGCCTCAGTCTGCCTTGCCCTCGATAGTCAGCCTTCCTTCGCAGCCTACAGAAACTTCTCATCAGATGCCCACACTAGGTGGCACTCAACCAGCTTCTGCACCGCCGGATCCCAAATCCCTCATCCTTCCAGCTCCTGGACCCAAATCCGAGAACTCTCTGTCTTTTTGGGAATCTATGAATGATGCTTTGTCATGTTTTGGGCGACTAGATCCCGTCATTCGATCAATTAGTCTGGCACACATGCAGATGATGCTTGATACCTACCGGAACATGGTCGACTTTTTCCCATTCGTGGCTTTGCCGAAGGACTGCTTTTGTCGAGATCTAGTCCAGAACCGCCCGATGTTGATGTTTGCCTTGCTGACAGTTGCATCTTACGACTCAGTACTTCTGCAATTGACGCTAAGCCGGGAGTTTCGAAAAGTAGTCATGGTCAAGATACTGAATGGGCAGAAGAATTTGGATTTGCTCCAAGGTTTACTGGTATTCATAGCTTGGCATCACCATTACATGGACGCTAGAGCTGTTTCTGTTCCCATGCTCCTCCAACTCTGTGTGGGTATAGCAAGCGACTTGGGTTTGGACCGCATATCGACGACTGTGAGGAGCCCCTTGCAGAAAGACGATCCAAGAGATCGAGAAGCAAAGCGGGCCTATCTTGGATGCTATTACCTGGCATCCAACATCGCTTTGATGGAGCAGGGTAGAGCACGAAGTATGTCGTACTCAAGCACACTTCGGAGCTATGCATCAGAGCTGGCATCGACCTGGGAGCATAAAACAGATGCCGTGCTTCCTATCTTGATCGACGTTTGTCAATTCACAGAGGACGTTGAGGAAACATTCCGCAATAAAAGCGAGCAGGCTTTGGTTGCTCGCTCACAGGTTAAACGACTGAGCGACAAGTGGGAGAACATCCGACTTGCTTCTAAGCTTCAAGCGAACGACTTCGGTAGGAGCCAACAACCGTTGCAAGAGGCTTGTGCTGACGCTGATCTAGGAACGCTACAGTGGATACAACTTGCTGCGCGAGTATATCTCTATAAAACGTCCACCTCCATCGAGCTTTCAGATCGAGAGAGCACGCCATGGGCATCTGGATTTCACCTCTCCCTACGCGTAACGTGCCTTCGCTCGATCGAACAATTCCTTGATAACAGCACCAAGCTCCCTTCATCCCATTTCCACTTTCTGTCCTTGATCGATTGGCTCAATTTGGTCTCGATAACCACCAATCTAAGCAAACTAGCATTAAACTCCTCTCCAATGCCTGGATGGGACTCTACTGAGCTTCAGATTGCTAAGTCGTTTGACTACTTCCGTGATCAGCTCGCATCACAAATGCCTCGCCCACATGACATTCAAGAGAGCAACGAGGATGCTTTTGATCGGTTTCGCCGCATCACCGCAGTCATGAAAAGAGCACTCAGTAATGCGCCTGGTCAGGGAAGCCCTATTGGTAGCACTTTCGAGCTTGCCACGGGTTCTGGACGAAAAGTGTCACTGCTGCAAGATCTATCTTTACCCAGGCCCAACTCCATGGTCAATGGATCGGAGAAGCTCCCAAGTCTCTGGAAGGTCAATCCTTCATTCGATATTAACAGCGACGAGTTTCATTGGCGGTTCTTGATGGGCACTGTTTGAGAGAACAAATTGCAGAAATTTATTTCTATACTCGAGATGATCGAGACTAAGAAAGGTTGGACCAAACGCCGAGTTGACTCCCTTGGTGACCCCCTAGACTAGTTGGAATGGTGCATGCGCCTGTATGGACGAATCGACACTGGCGGAATCCTTCTCTAGGAAGCCTGGCTAGAGCAGAAAAGCTGTTGCATACGGCTCAATATTTGAGGTAATGTGCTTAGCTGTCACTTTCGGCCGACTATGTACTTACCACAGTAGCGTGAGTAGATAGTTGTGAGCGAGTTCGCACGATGAGCTCATCTGCCGAGGCTGAGGGCATGTTGAACCCTCACAAGGCACTTTCGAGGCAGACTTCTGGAATACGCAAAGTTCACGACACGATTCTCGGCCCACGACCAAAAGTCTCAGAATGCGGCAGATTTATTCGTTCACAACTACTGAGATCCTATTTCTGTACATTTCGGTTTTGTACGGCGACTTGGTCGTTCCCTTTGTTCTCAGTTGCAACATACATTGCAACACCTGATGCCAGGGCCGAAATCTCTTTCATACCGCCCCGCTCTCGTATCGTATCTGTGCAGAGCTTCCCCGCGTTAAGCTCTCGGTAGCGCATGCTTCAAGCCATATGCGCATCGAATACTATCACACGACCCGGTCGGTCCTGCACAGCCTCCCATCGCGGATAGATGCTGGAAATGATAAGTAGGAACATAAACTTGAGATTTTGAAAGTAATCCCAGAAGCAATTATAAGAGGTGCAAGTCAGCGATCGCCCTGTCAGCAGTAAGCTCACACTCAAAACTTGACGAACCAATACTCACCACTTGCATAGGATCGCATCACATCCATTATCTCGTCAGCTAGATCGTCAACGTCCCATTCCAAACTACGAACTAGCTACACAACAGTTTCCAATCAACGCCAGGATCTATATCGTATCTGTGACCCCGCACCACCGTTACCAACCATGGGTTGCATGTCTAGCAAGCCCGACAACGCGGAAGCAACGGATGTGAAGATGGCTTACGTCCCGGCCAACACGGATGGAGGAGCTGGCGGGTATCATGGCGGAGGTCATCATACATACGCTGGTGATGGTGGGGGAGGAGGGGGAGACGCCGGCGGCGGTGGGGGTTGTTGATGCACATCAAGGAGCACTACTAGGTTAGGGTATCTTGTGATGACTTGAGTGTACTTTTCACGTAGACTATTCACACGGCACAAGCTGTAGTGGTCGGTGGATTTGGCTTGATGTGCATATTCCTAGTATGCTTCTCGTTTATGTTGTTCATTCTTCTGGACCTCGTCTCCTCGATGATGTCTTATTCCTTGCAACCGAAATATTCTGAATATACGTGACCCAGGTCACTATATTCGCATCTTGAAACGAATTCTTTTCTCTTCTAACTTTCTTCGTCACCGGCGAATATGGATGTAGATGGCGCAAAGGTGTGGCTGCCACGTCTGGCTATGATTAACCGATGAGGCTTGCACAGCCATCGCTCAAACGAGCACGTACCACCATGCCCTCTCATACCAGCTATTTCAAGACACAACAACAACGCACCATATGCCATCATCCTCAAATCTCATGCCGTGTTCTGATCCCTCTCGCTGGCAGGCAAACAAAGCCACCAGCACCAATTAATCCCTGCTACCACCAAAGATCGTCGCCTGTCCCGTTATTGCTGGTAAATTTCAGAGCAACCGCAGGATTGAAGCCCCTGACTCATCTGGTCTCCGTTGACCACAACATGGGCGTTTGTTTCTCTAAATTCTCCCGCAAAAACCGCAGGTTACGCAGATTACGTAGAAAACAGCGCGACCGAGGCGACGCTGGACAGCATGACGGTTGCGGAACTGTTTACGGAGGCGGTGATGGTCATTGCGGTGGAGATGGTGGGGGAGGAGGTGATGGTGGAGGCGGTGGTGGAGGTGGAGATTAATATGGGGGGTGAGTGGATGGGTTGAGAGAGCCTAGAGGAATTATTAAGCTCTCGCAATGGAAGGGTCGTGAGATGAAAGGGGGTAGAGTTGTTTGTTATATACACGTCAAGTGCACGTTGTCCACACGTATCTCTGATCCGTCGTGCAAACATCAACTTCTACTTCATCACTTCAGCTCACTTCACAATTGACAGCCGTTGGAGCTTGACATGTGGAATGATTTGAAGTCTATCCGACCGCCGCAAACGCATTCGGATTTCTCTCACGTCCTACCGCTCCGATCATTCTTTAAATAAGCCCGGTCCAACACTCCTCATAAGATCACTCTCTTTCAGCACCCAGATAACTCATCTATAGCATGGGCTGTGCATCAAGCAGGCCAATCCCACCACCCAAACCCCCCAGATCCCTGACTCCGCTACTGCGCAGCAAGAGGGGCTACAATCGCGGTAGTGGGACATTATATAGAGAGGATCGTTTCGAGAAGCCTCCCCTTGCACGTTCGAGTGGGCATTCAGCATACTATGCCAATATACAAGGCGATGACAAAGGGGAAAGAGAGGGCGAAGGGGGCGCTGATGCTTGTATTGAGGGAGAGAGATCGGAAAGGTTGAAAGGCTGAGATATGGCTAATTGAATTTTATGAATTTGATATATCTAAGAATCCAAATCGGGTATCATTGTGCCATGGCTGCCTCTAGCAGCCATTTTTTGTGTCTACCCCTCGACTCGTGGTCGATATCGTTCCCTTGTTCGCTTGTGGACTTCCTCATAAGCTCCTTTGCTTTGGGTGACGACTCCTAAGTAGGAGCGTCTAGCCAGTTGTGTTGGCTCCATCCTATTCTTTAGCAGCTCATGTATTTGCTTTACTCATCATGTTGATTTCGGTCCTCACTGGCTCATCTCATCATACGAAAAGGATGGCCCTCGGTATTAAACACCCAAGAGTCCAAACTTGCAATCTCAACATCCGCAAAAGTCAGCCAGAGATATTTTAGAGTCTCTGCTGCCCAGTAGCTCTCTTGCATGTCGACCCACCTACTGTCCCCCAAATCGTACACATCAGCAAGCTGCGCATAACCAAACGGCGCCTTACAGTACTTCTCCATAGCCTCGAATGCTTCCCATGCCCAGTCGCGGTACCTCTGCTCTCCAGTGATGCGCCACGCGTAGAAAAGAGATTCGACATATTCGGGGCGGCCTTTGTACTGTGGATTTGTGCTCCAGAAGCCGGACTCTATTGCTTCTTTTCGTTGACGCCCGAACTCTGGGAGGAAAAGCGGATCGTCGTAGCCGAATTTTGGAACCCAGGACCATGTCTCAGGGCCGATCTTAGTAGGCGTCGAGGTGTATGTGTGATGACAGCCTTCGAGGAGAGCGAGGGCGAAAGTGCGGAGGTAGGGCTGGTCGTAAAACTTCGACGCGAGGAGGATGGTGCCTGGTGCGAAGCAGGCGAGATGTCCCATCTGATTTTCGTATCGCTTGTCATCCTGACGGCCGACAAAAAGATGTTGCATCAGGTGTTCGGGCGCAGGTGCAGAGCGGGAGCTGAGGTGTTTCCGAAGAGAGTACACGGATTCTAGGAAGCGCTTTCTATATACATCAAGGTGAGGATCTGATGGCGGGGCGAGTAGGGTTATTTTGAGGAGATATTCGTAGTATGAATCGTGTCCGCCGTCCCAGTGTCGCGACCGACCGACTGGAGCTCCGGTCATGATGTCAATGGGCGCATCGACCATTCCTACCCATGGTGTAGCCCACTTGGACCATACGAGAGGTGCCCATGCCAAAGTCGAGTTCCTTACGTAGACGTCGTTACCCGTCAGTCTGGTCAAAACACGATTTTCGAGGATAGACGAGCCTGTCCTCGCGGGGCCGACAACAGGGTGATCGTATTCTCGCTTGTTTGGGTCGTTGTGGAAGATGAAAGAAGAGTCTGGCTCCCCTTGTTCTGTCTCAAAATCCACGCGCGGCCACGGCATTCCTGTGGGAGTATCGTACACTGGTGCAAGCTTCTCCGCCAGAGTGATAGCATGCTCGAGTATAAGATCGCGAGCCTCGTCATGTAGAACATCTTCCGGGATAAGTCCAACATCGTACAGTTCTACAATGGACAGCAAGCCGCCCAAGTAGCGTATCGTCGTCTCAAAGGGGTCTACGAGGTCTTGCACTTCGGCAAAGTCGATTGCCAGTATGTGCTCGACCGAGTGTGCCAGCTCGTCCCACAGTCCCATAAGTGCCAATGTGCTTGCCGAGTCAACGATGAAAGCTCCCCAGCCATTTCTGGAAGTCGAGTTCCCTCCGGATACCGGCAGAATATCATCGCAACCCCAGGCATTCTCTCTGTACTTCCAGAACGTATATCTCATCGCATCCCGCACACTCTTTGCCCTCGTCTCTTGTGCTTTGCCTGTGCCGTTCCATTGCGTATGCTGTATCTGCGCACCGAGGGCGGGAGCATCTCGTATCCGGATGGTCGGGTGCTGGAACTCTTTTATGATCAGGTACAGCGTGATAACGAGGACGGCAGCAAGGAGCTTGAACGACGATTCAGGGTTTCGCTCGAATTTCGACTTGCTCCAGCGGCGGAAGCCGGGCATATTCGGAGGCTTGTCGAGGCCAGAGGAGCCTCAAGATGCGGGTGGTAATAGCGGGTACATCTGTTCACAAAGTGCGGAGGTGCGGCGGTCGTAGCGGAGGTGTCAGAACCACCATGTGACAGCTTTCTGCTGTGGTATTGGGCTAGTAGATGCAATCTGAGTTGACCAGCTGCATTGACGCTGTACTTTACGTGAAGGGCCAGCCTGGTGCGTATTGAATGCTGGCAATATTGCTTGCATCTCCGGGTCCGCGACCCTGTCTGTCCACACTTTTCTTGGCGGCTTGAACCTCCGCATCACCGTCCGCAGCTCCCCAGAATACCGCCATTGAACGCCCAACAATCCATAAAATGGCCGTGTGGCAGTACGTGCTCCCTCAATCTGCTTTGACAGCTCTCGACTGATCTCCTCGCTGGTGGTTCAAAAGCATCCCTCCCAGAACGCGAATCGTGGTTGGAGTCGGTATCATGGCGTACGCCGGCGTTGGCCTCTACCTCTCTGACAAAGCCGAGGAGAGGTTTGGCCTCACACCAACCGAGAAAGATAGGGAAGAACTACGAAACGCCTTGCCGAAGATCGCAACCGTCGACAAGAGGGACAAGTGACTGTGCAGAGCGATACACTTCATCCTTTGTAACAAGAGGGGCTTTTCAAGACTACTGAGAAGACATTGCAAGCTTCACGGATCGAATTGTATGATAGATTCTGTGTTATAATGCTTGTAACTCGACTGACTCCTTTTAGTGGCATTAAGCTATAGATACACCATCACAACTTCCTGCACTGGAATGCTCATGACATTGTCGAGAAACGATATGCCATACGCGAGCTTACTACCACCAACACACACGTTCGAGTCTGTCATGGTAAGGAGATATGCCTGAGGGTCTAAGAATCCTGCGACCATTGTCCGAGATCTATCCGTCAGTCTCCTTAGGAGGCACAGGGAGACGTCCGTTTAATTCGGGTTACAAACAATGAACTCTACGCCACACACTGTACGTCTATTTATGCATCTATCTTCTTTATTCTTGAGCTTTATTGGCCCGGTCAGAGGAGCGAAGGCTTTCACCGTATGGACAATCAAGTATGACAAGCGGCACCATAGTCGCCTTGAGAAAGGGAAGTTTGTACAGGCACCGGCCGATGTGATAACACGACGACACAAATGTCAAATCTCGAGGCACACAGTGAAGGCGAGTCTAGCCACGCTAATGGCAAGCACGTAAATGTACGGCAGACTTGGTGCTTACTTGATCGCGCAGGAGGTCGGCTGCCTGCTCATATTAACTTTCTAGCGTGGTATGTAAACTCGAAATCAAACCATCAGCCCAACTGGGCTACGAAAGATTAAAAAAGCTACAAGTTGTTGACTTCATGGTTGAACATCATCGAAAGCTCGGACATTTACGACCTTCAGTTGCACGTGAACACTGCCAACGAAGGAAAATACGGTGTCTCTCAGCTCCTGACGATCCCCAAGGCCGCTGTTCCAATTAATTTCGATTAAAGAAAGAGTGCAACATCTCCCCAGTGGATCACAATACCGTTTACCGGCGCGCGAAGATTGCCGCATCAACAAATAATAGGAAATCGTCCTGAGCGCATTGCAAATTTCATCTGTTTCTCTCGTGACCAATGAAATTGATTAATGATTCTAGACTTAACACTGATACTGCCACTGCCAGCTAACATCAATTTTAGGGGGTTGTGCAATTGTCAGCATGTAAAGCCACGGAAGATGAAGGAGAAGGGTAATATATGTGATGTAAAATGGTCTTCAATTAGCTCTTGGGGAACTAAGTTTGAGACTGACTTCCAAAGCATTTGGATCTCGGGTAGTATACCTCGCAAGCGGTGACAAGCATCCATTTTGCGCCTACGTTGTCCTAGTAAGATCTATCGTAGCAAGTGCCGTCACTGTCAAGTCCATGACTTTCAGGCGGTACGCGCTCAAAGGAGCACTCAATTTGGGTCGGCAATACGTGGACACCGAATATCTTCTTCCTTTTGCTCATCATCTCCTAGCCTGGAAGTCATAATCACCACCATCTCGCGCCAAAGATCTTGGGCGCAACCTTCTCCTTCTTCTCCTCAGCGATCAAATCAATCCGCTGATGGCCCTTGACATCTACCGCTAGCGTCTCATACTCATACTCATTTTGACTCGGCCTCTTCACCATGTGTACATGCACGACGCCCTGGCCTAGTGGCCCTTCAACGTAAAATCGGAACCGCAGATGCTCTGTACCCCACTTGTCTGTCTCGGTGGTACTACTGATGTAGCGGTTGCGCGCCCAGCGGGACCAGGACGATTCGCCGTGGGCAGAAATTTGAGGGCCAGGACCAAGCAGTTTCTGACATCGAGGGTCGGAGCGGATGAGGGTGGTTGCGCGGTTGAAGTGGGCGGTTTTGGAGGAGGGGGAAAAGACGTCAGAGAAGAGGAAGTAGCCTACGCCGCCCTGTAGGGATATTAGTACATAGACCCATATAATTTGAAGGTCGGGGGGCAGAGCATACAGTTGCTATAATGCCCACTAGCACAACTACGAGATTGAAGCTTTGCTGTGTCGTCCGCACCGCCTTCTCCCCGGGCGAGAGATCAGACCATCGCACCTGCCCAGTGTCTCCCGTTAATGTGATGGATTTCCTTTGCGGAGCTGGGCTCGGGCTGCTGTGCGAGCTATGTGTAGCTTGTGCATGTTGGGTTGTGGAGAAGGATGTGCGGCCAAGCGGTGCTCTTCGACTGGAGCTTGGCTGGATGCGCGGGAGCAAGAAGGACGGGCGGAGCAGGGAGATAGCTTCGGTGGGTTTGTATATCGCTGCCATTGTGAATGAAGCTGCACGTGAAGCGCAGTGTGCTGGAGCTTGAGCGGAGATGGTGGAGCTCGTGTGACGGCAGCGACGAATGCGGCCAAGGCCGAGGCTGCGCGCCGCATGTATGTGTGGCGGGCCGACCTTGTCCTAACTTTTGGATGGACAACGCATTGAGTTCGCGACTGTACATACACTCATTCGCTTCTTTTCCTACAATTCTACGCGTCGCTATACTCCCTCGGCTCTGGAGACTTGACAGAGGCGCAAGATGAGTTCAAATAAGAAGAGCAGCCTCACGGGCTACCTCCCCGATATCCTCATGGCAGCTGCAGCAGTACGTCCGCACCTTCCTTTTGCCCTCTACCTCCTTCCCCACCTAGGCAACACCTCCATACCCCTTTGCAATCCCGGACTGACTCTCCAATTAGCCCTTGATTGCCTACTTTGTCATCCGCAACCTTCTCTCGCGCCTCGACCCTGAGGCCCAACAAAAAGAAGAAGCACGCGCCAAAGCTTCTGCCGCGAACCGCAAGCTCGACGCTATACTTACGAGTAAAAGGAGAAAGAGCTATGGAGAGTATGACAGTGAGGATGAAGAAACAGAGAGGGGGAGCAGGAGACCGAGGATACAGGATCTCAATTTGAGCACGTACGAGCAAACGATCGCTATGGAGGTTGTTGCGCCAGAAGAGATTCCTGTGAGCTTTGACGGTATGTTGGACACTCCATGGAGTCTGCATGTGGGGAACAGGGAACGGCAATATTCGACGGTATATGGAATAAGAGTTGTGGATCGCATGCTAACATGACCTAGATATTGGTGGTCTTGACTCCATAATCGAAGAACTCAAGGAATCTGTGATCTACCCCCTTACAATGCCCCACCTCTACTCGCACTCCTCCTCGCTCCTCAGTGCACCATCCGGTGTTCTCCTCTACGGACCTCCAGGTTGTGGAAAGACTATGCTCGCAAAAGCACTTGCGCACGAGTCTGGTGCATGCTTTATCAACCTTCACATCTCCACATTGACGGAGAAATGGTACGGCGACAGTAACAAGCTTGTGAATGCAGTGTTCAGTCTGGCGAGGAAACTGCAGCCGAGTATTGTCTTCATCGACGAGATTGATGCCGTTTTGGGACAGAGGAGAAGTGGAGAGCATGAGGCGAGCGGAATGGTAAAGGCCGAGTACGTCCCAATCGCCCACTCATATTACCTGCGATGAGGAGATTTTAAGCTAATTGGTGTCTAAGGTTCATGACACACTGGGATGGCCTTGCCTCCTCCACATCCTCCGGCAGCTCCACCCCGCAACGGATATGCATCCTCGGCGCTACGAACCGCATCCAAGACATTGACGAAGCCATCCTCCGACGCATGCCCAAGAAGTTCCCCGTTGCCCTCCCAAATGCCTCCCAACGACATAATATCTTCTCCCTCATCCTCCGCGGCACGAAAGTTGATGCCAAAAACTTCGATCTAGACTACTTGGTCCGGGTCAGCGCAGGCATGTCCGGGTCAGATATCAAAGAGGCGTGCAGAGATGCAGCCATGGGACCAGTGCGCGAGTACATAAGGAGAAAGAAGGCAGATGGCACGTTGAGGAGTAGTCGAGGAGTTGCGCAGGGCGATGTAAGGGGACTTCGAACGGAGGACTTCTTTGGGAGAGGAAAGGGGCTAAGGGAGCTAGACACTGTCGATGACACGCGCGAGGACATGAACGCAAGGGTACGGAGTAGGGTACACACCACCTCTGAATCCGAAGAGGCGAGTAGTAGCGACAGTACCGCGAGCGGTGAAGAACGGTTCCGAGACTCTGCGTACCAGGAGGCTGCTGAAAGTCCGGTCGTGAGGTAGCAGGATGCTAACGCCGGTTCCCACAGATGGGTATGTCGATATGTGTAATTAGTTCTTCGAAGACGTTTGAAAGCTGGATTTGGGTATATATGGGCGGCGCAGAGCATTAAGGACTCAACTCATTACGGCGTATGGAATATCTATGCAGAGTTAGACGCTAGAAATGGAATAGTGATACCAGGCGGAGCCAAATATCAGAGCATGCTTCCCGATCATTGGGGGCTTCAATTGCATGTTGCAGCAATGGTGAACATCTATTTCATTTCTGTCATATCTTGCTTACGCTTGCGTATAATAAGTCTCAACCCCCAAAAGTTTCTCGAAACACCAATTTCTCCTTTCGAGACCTTGGCCCCAATGCTTTTCAAGTTGGTCTATCAGTCGTAGTCATCTACTCCTCGTCCTCCTCTTCATCATCCTCTTCCTCCTCATCGTCCTCCGCATCAGCCGCGACTTCTTCGGCATCTTCCGCCTCCGCCTCATCCTCCTGAATAAGCAAATCCTCAACAGTGCCACCCTCCTTCTCCAATCGCAGGTATTCCTCCCACTCTGGGAACATTTCTTCGTCTCCTTCTCCGTCGTGCGGTGGTACGCCGAGTAGCCTCGCCACCTTGGTCTTGTTTTCCTTCTCCAGGCTGGCTTTCCAGTCTTGGACAAGACCAGCTGTGGTGCTCGGCTTGTACGTCTGGCTGAACAAAACAGCTTCCGCAAGCCTGTTAGTCTTGACAAGCAGGTCGATACAAGCCTGTACATCGCCAATTTGCCAGAGTGCAGAAAACGCCACATTGTTTGCCGTTGCTGTTTCGGCGAGGGAGGCCAAGTCACGGAGACCAGTGGTATCGGAAGTCGCTGAATAGAGCAAAAGGAGAGATCCAAGATCCTTAGCTTTCACAAAGCACTCTTGCGCAAGTTTGACGTCCCACCCAGCAAGCGCCGCATCCCCGACTGTCTTCCATTTGTGCTCTGTGTCCTGCTCCCTTGCGATTTCGACGGCTTGTTGCAGATCACCAAGGGAGAGTGCGAGATCGAAGCGATGCTCAGGGTCAGTGGCGACCTTGAGTGCCATCTCTTTGTAGCCTTGACCCTCGAGGAAGCGGGCAATTTTGTTGTTCTGATCCTTCGGCACCGAGGGCAGTGTCTCCTCGGCGGCTTCCAGGTCGCCTCGTAGAATAAGAGTCTGATACTCAACCACGGCCAGAGAAAGAGCGAAAGATACGACGTTGACATCCTTGTCTGCAATGTATATCCGGGAATCACGAGGGAGGTATCCGAGGAGGTAGTGTGGTGAGTCGAAATGCGAGATAGTGTACGTCTGATCTCCGACAAGGTAGTTCAGGCGGTTTGTGCTGTTGGTGTAGATGAAGCAGTCTCCAACCCATGTACCAGTACGGACGCTGCAATTCATCAGCCTTCTATGCACATAGTCGCTTGGTTAGCAGCTTACCTCTCGTTGATATCGCAAACGACCTCGAAAGCAGACTCAGCACCATCTTCGTCTACTTCTCCATTCTGCACTGCCTCGAGATAGTTCTCTCTTGAGTAACGTAGTACGTAGAATGTGTCTTCGGTAGCCAGAGTCACGAGCTCACCACTCTCTGACCAATACACGCTCTTTGGCTCAACCTCTATCCTTCGGACCAAAGCGCCGGAGTCCCAGTCGAACAGACCGATACCACCTTGGCCCTTTACGCCAAGCAGTACACCACCGCTTAGGCCATCAGCGGAGAAGCCAACGTTCAGCACACTTCGTTCTTTGAAATTGCGGAAGATCTTGACGCTGGTAGATGATTCGCGAATGGCGTAATCCTTGTCGTGCTCTTTCGATGCCCAGCAGAAGTCCAACGCGGAACCAAAAGCCTGGTTACGGAGTGCAAGTGCAGTATAGATGATGTATTCGCCGTCGCCACAGACAGCGACAAACCGTCCGTTTGGAGAGTGGAGTAACGACTGAGGGTAGATTTCGGTTGAGCCTAGATCCTTACTTGGGAGGGTGAGCCGTTCAGCATCTTTCAATTGGTCGCTGCCTTTGATGACAGCAGTGAGAATATCGTTATGTCTTGCCCAAAGCAACTTGCCACCAGCATCCATACTAACAGCCGGTTCTTCACGGCCCATAGTGATTACAACAGCGCCATCGTCGAAACCAAGTGCCACGCCATTCTTGCCCTTTTGATATGCCACACACCAAGCGCGTTCCAAACCGTAGTTCAAAGATTGCTCTAAGCGGTAGGTCGAGGAGTGCCAGATTTTGATAGTACCGTCTTCAGAACCGGAGATGATGACTGGAAGTTCGGGGTGGTATACAGCGAAGCTGACGTTTGAAGTATGGCCTTCAAGTGTGGCAATCAGAGCCTTCGTAGTGTAGTCCCATACCTTGACTGTCCGGTCATCGGATGTTGTAAGGAGATATGGCTTGTCAGACTGAGGGTAGTAGTCAATGAAGTTCACGCCCTTCGTCTCGTGCGCCTCGAGGGTGAAATTGGGTGTTGAGCTGCCGAGTGACCATATCTTCACCGTCCTGTCGAGACATGCAGAGGCGAACGTGTTCGGGTCTTTGGGGTTTATGGCGATGCCCATAACGTAGTGCTGGTGGCCCGCGAATTCTTGTACGCCTAAGAGCAGTCAGTATAAGCCATCGATTGCAGGCAACGGGTGCAATGCACATACACTTCCATGACTTGTCCCAGTCCCACAGCTTTATTGTCATATCGTCCTAGAGCTGCATCAGCCAAATCCCTTTCCCACAGTCTGTTGCTACCTACACTGGCCGTTAGGACAAAAGGTTGTGTCGGGTGCACAGCGATGGCACGGATATAGTCTGGATGTGCCTCGAAGGACGTGACCTTCTCCGACGTGTTGTAGTTGTATACGCGCAATTGAAAGTCATCAGAGCCTGTTCAGATAAGGTCAACCTCTGCTTGCGAATGTCGAGCTGTCTAGACCCACCTGCGACTATCCAGTTCTTCCTCGCAATGAAGCGACCCGCACGGACAGGTACATCGGTAAGCTCAAAGGTTTTGACGATCGACTGCGATATGTACGACCAGATGTGGACATGTCCTGCCTTCGTCAGCTCTCCGCCAGCGTTCTTGTGTTCTAGCTACGCATACCGCTGTACAAGGTAGTCAGGATCCATGGCTCGGTCGGGTGAAAGTCTTTGTCATCTTAGCGGCGTATATCTTTTGTAGAACTGCGGCTCCTACCGATTCCTACATGATGTTAGTATGATTGCCGCTTCACTCGGGATATATGCTTCGGGACCGGCTTACCTTTGACTCGCTCCGACCGCGCAAATAGCTGTCTCTGTTCATGTAACTTGGTTAGCCGTGATATTCGATATCACATACATGCAATTGTACATGGGTACGTACCTTCACGTCCAGACGCATCTTGACTGCTCGAGGTGTATGCTGCAGAGGCCAAACCCCACCGCTATAAAATAAGAGACGTGGCTCTTATGGCCAGTCCACGAGCGCGCAGACAGAAGGCAAGGGGCTTTGAGAAGCGTAAACAAGGGTGAATTGTGTTGGCGGGTTGCTGCAAGAGAGAGTAGGCGTCGGGGACAGCTCGCTGGAACGGTGCCCTATGCTACCTCCGCAATGTGTTCATGTTCAGCGCGCCGCCAAGACTTCCCACAGGGTTCACGCCGCTCTTGCCCAACGTGGCAGGAACCGCAAAAGGTGTAGATTGCAGACGAAATGCGCAACATTACCGCCTCTGCTAGCTGCACTGGCGGTGGATCCAATCTCACGTTTGATTTCACGTTATAGCCCCGGCATCCTATAGCTCCACGCACAGTAGTGAACCTTGCGTAAATCAACACCGGGGACTTCTCATATTTCATTGTGCTACTATCCCTATAAGTGCACTCAGAGGACATCATCAGTAGCAGACCTTCACAATATGCTATGGGTACATGATTATCTGACAGTCAAATCGAGTATAGTGAACTTTTCTCGATTCCGCACCTACAATTATATACTCGGAACAAGCCTCCCCACAAGGGCCATCTGCACCCACAGAGCCCTTCACCTCCACGCATGCGCATAATAAATACTGTGGATCGAGCTCCAAACCATTCCGCCCACGGCAACAGCAGCCAAACATCAGATCAACAAGAGAAAAAACGGTCTAGCTTGTAACCTCAAGCATAGACTGGTATCTAAGAAGCGAAATACAAAGAAATCCCAATATGTTAAAGTATAGTATAAGGTTTATGGTGAGTTTTAATGAGTGTCCGAACGGCAGTAACGACGAGATTGGGAGAGCTGGTTTGCGGCTAGATGCAGATGCATAACTTGGATGAGGTCGGTACGGTAGATAGATGCAGGGGTCGCAGGAAAGATGCCGTGGAAGCCGCATGCCGCACAGTAGGTACATCAAAAGGCATGAACAGGACGCCGCGAGTTGGTGAGCCTCCTGCGTCCAAAATATGGTACAGCCACACAGGCTCTCGTGTGGAAGATTGAGAACTCGAGCGTACGCTTAGTTCCAGCCAAGGGAATTTTCTGCCATGACGGGAGCTGAAATCTGCTGTGTTCGAACGCTGCGCCCTTGGCTGCTGCTGCTACCCCGGCTGCCGCGACTGCCAGGCGTAATGCGACCGTTGCGAGCACCGTGCATCCAAGCAGCAGCTCCGCCTGGAATCGAGCTAGAGGTCATGCGGCTTGTGCTAGGAACGGAGCTAGAGCGTTGATGAGCCATACGCTTGTTCCTATACCGGCGAGCAACGAAGAACATAGCCGCACCGTAGGCAATAGCTCCGACAATAGCACTGCTAGCGACGATAGCACTAGTGGAGTTCACCTTGCGGCTAGCACCAATGTCACCGCCGAGAGCGCCACCATCACCGGCACCTCCAGTAGATGTAGCAGCAGGATCGGCGGCCTGGTTGGGATCGCTGTTGTCGCCAGGAAGTTTGCCGGCAGGAAGAGGACAGGCTGTGTTGATCAGGTTCGTAAGGGCATTGACCGTAGAGTTCTTGTTATGCCAGAAAGTATCAACGGGATTACGAAGCTGAGCAGCAAGTGTAGTCTGCAAATCCTTGGGAATGGTGAACAAAGCCAAAGTGGTAATGAAACCCTGATATTGCGTAGTGTCAAGAGGCTTCAATCCGAAGTTCTTGACGTCAGCAAGAGAAATGTTGAGACCGTCCGAGATAGCAATGGGCAAGTAGTGGAAAATCTGGCTTCCTCCATCATTGGCGGAGACGAATTGGAAATTCAACGGCCACTTGAAGCAGACTTGACCCATGAAGCTATCCTGTGGAACCTCAGTCGGAACTCCTCCAGGAGGAGCGATCATCTTAGGTAAGAACGCAGGAATGCCACTAGATGTAGCGGTTGGCGAGGCCATCGTGGTCGGTTCCTGAATAATGCTAGTTCCGACAATGAACGTTGTTGCGCTGTCAGTTCCAGTTGGCGCCAGGGAGATAACGGGAGAGGGCCTGTTGGTTACTGATGGGATGGTGGGGATCGGGATAGTTGCGGAGTCACTCTTGCTTGGGGTGATCGTTGGTGTGGGGGCATCGCTAATTGTCGAGTTTCCAGAGGTTGGCGGGGTGAACGTCGCACTGCTGGGTGGCTCAGACGAGGAAGTCGAGGCAGGTGACTCTGACGCAGGGACACTGACAGACTGGCTTCCAGAAGGAGTTGGGCCAGGCGATGCAGATGTTCCAACGGAGCCTGATGGCAAAATGCCAGCACTTGGCGAGGATGTTGCACTAGGTGTAATGCTAGAAACGGGCGGCGTAATGCTATTGCTAGCTGTCTCTGAGGGTGTAGGCAAGACATCTGAAGACTGCACCACCCCAGAAGACGGTAAGGCTCCAGAGGAAGGAAGAACCGGTGGCAAGCTGCTTGATGCAGGGATCGGAG
This sequence comes from Phoma sp. ATCC 74077, assembly GCA_033682645.1. Lineage (NCBI taxonomy): Eukaryota > Fungi > Ascomycota > Dothideomycetes > Pleosporales > Didymellaceae > Phoma > Phoma sp. ATCC 74077. The sequence continues at coordinate 530,819 of JAWDJC010000016.1, read as the reverse complement.
CTGATGCAGTCGGCAGTAAAGTCTCTACGCTCGAAAGAAGGCTCGACAAAACGGTTGGCAGAGCAGATGGGGGGAGATCCGAAACAGCGGAGGATAGAATGCTAGGGAGGTCTGAGACCAACGAGGAGGCCACTGGGGGTAGGATGCCAGATGCCGAAGCTGAGGCGGTTGGTGCGGTCGGGCCTGGCTCAGAGCCAGTAGGTAATATGCCAGGAAGTTCAGAAACGAGGGACGACAAGATTGATGGAAGACCAAGCAGATCGGAGCTTGCTGGCGAGCCTTCCGAGGTGGGAATCGCGCCAGAGCTTAGAAGCGGAGCCGTCGGTGATGGTGTTGAATCTCCAGTTCCCAATGCGGTTGTAATTCCGACGAAAATGCCAGAAGTTGGCAGTGGCAGAAGAGGTTGCTCATCAGAAGGCGAGACAACACCACTTGTAGGAAGGACAACAATGCTAGGCAGGACTCCAGTTGAGCCGATCTCCGGAGTGGGCTTGGGCTCGAGAGGGGCGAGCAGGGTAGAAAGCAGACCACCGAGCAGACCGGGAGTCGAGGTAGGCTGCTGCACACTCTCAGGGAGACCTCCAGTTGTGCCAGGAACAATGAATGGTCCTAGGAAGCTGGATGCATCAGGCGAGGATGATGCGACAGAAGAAACAGGAGCTGGTGTGGGGGTCACAATAATCTCCGGAACTCCTCCCGTCGAGGCTATCCGCTGCCCAGACTGATCAGATGATACAGGAACATCTGGGGAAGAGGCAGGCTGGGTGGGTTGAACAACGGAAGAAGGTACACCACCTGTCGATCCGACCAACCCGTCGAGAAGAGAAGAGGCAACTCCGCTAACTGGTAGGCCGAGAGAAGGCAACTCAGTTGGCAAGACGATAATCTCCGGAAGACCACCTGTGGATCGACCATTTACTGGAGATGAAGATGAGCGAGCAGGAACTGGTTCTGGCTCAACCACGGGCTCAGGCGAAGGAGTCGGTTGGATAATCGTTGCTGGAAGACCACTAGTTGAAGCAACCTGAGGTGGCCTTTGTGCATTAGGGATATCCTCTGGATCCTCAGTAGGAGTTTCGGGACTCGGTGTCGGTGCTGGTGACGGAGTAACGATTACAGCTGGGATTCCGCCTGTTGATCCAACTGGGGGCGGCAACACGACATCGTCCGATGAGGATGGAAGAGGTACTAGCAAGTTTGCGGTTCCAGACGATCCCTCACTCGAATCAGGCCCTGGTGTGACAACAACTTCCACAGTAGAGGTGACTGTGCTCGTAGGATCAACTTCGCTTTTGCTGACGAGGAGCTCCGATGAAGAGGACGAGGAGTCAGGTCGACTACGAAACAAGGACTCGACAAATGATGTGAAATCCGGGAACTGTCGCGACTGAAGCTGTTCAGACGAGCTACTTGATGATGAAGTGGAAGATGAAGAGGTCGGTAATGCTGGCGCAGTAGTGTTTGTGACGATCTGGCGCTTGACGTGTCGTGGGAAATAGTATCTGGGTCGGCCTTGTGTTTGCTGGGGGCCTGGTGCTGGCATAGCTTCTGCTGTGGTGAGCATGGGTCCCGAACCCGAGAAGCTGGCCAGCACTAGTGCGGTGGCCCATACTGTCGTAGAGCGCGGCATAGTTACGATTATCTTCGAGTACTTGATCAAAATTATGTATCTCGAAGGTATTCAGCACGGTCAACGTTTGGGGCCTGTTGTCGTTGTTGTTGTCAGACATGGTTGCTTGCAGAGAATGTTGAGAGACATACTGTCAGGGTAAGATCAAACGAATGTACTTGACGAATGTCAAAGATGGATAAAGAATGGACCTGGATGCCCGTTAGCTCCCTATAACAATGGGATGTGCATCTCGGAGAAACTCACTAGACTGTCGATGCAGCTAGGAAGATGATTGGAGCGCCGGGCGGAGCAGAGGCAGCGTCGTCGCAATGGAAATGGTCTCGTAGCGGGCCTATGCTGTCATGTTTGACTGTGACCGTTTCCAAGTTTTGGCAAGAAACACTCGTTCGCTTGTTCCAGGTCCACGGTACGCGGACGATGACAACAAGTTCCTGATACACGCCCAGACTCTCAGCAAGCAAGCCACTCTACGACGACAAAGGAACTGTCCCGTGGCTGTCGTTCAAAGCAACACGCTTGTTCCTGGCTGCTACGGTAACTTGGTAAGGACAAAGACTTGTCCTAAGCAACGATGGCTGCCGTGCAGATGGTAGTGGGGTGCGATGGTTATTCGTGGTCGGCCGGCGGGGATGCGTGGGTCGTGACGGTAACTAGACGAGGCGGGCGCGGATGCGAGAATGTCCTGCGGGACTAAACGAGCGACGACGACGTTGCGAGCAACGGTCAAATTATTGCGGACTGCAGTTACAGAACGGAAAGGCGTTGGAAGGAGCGGTCGTGATTCGGGGAATCGTGCAAAGGGAGCGTAAGGCCAGGGGCGGCGTCGTGCGAAGTGCTTGTCGAGGAGATCCACGGGCTGCCACGGGCGGGTGATGCGCACTGGAGATATAAGAGTGCGCCCGTTGGAGAGTTGTCGGCGGGAGTGGGGAGTGGGAGTGGGAGAGGAAACGGCGTGAGGCGTGGGCGGTGGTGAAGAGCAGAGGAGAGAGAAAGCGCAGCCGTCAGCACTCGCCCAGGTGTGCAGGCGCAACACGACAGGAAGCAGGGGCGGCCGGCGGAAGAGGGAAGGCGCAGAGGGCTGCGAGTCGCTAAGCGTGCCTCCCTGCAGCAGCCGTCCGTCTCGCCAATTTCACCACTACATAGGCCGCCCTCGATGGGGAATGGCAGAGTTTCGGAGCGCGGCCGCCGTGCATTCAATGGTGTGCAAAAATAGACTGTTGGACTCGGGGGCAAGCTAGTTTACGGTATCATTGAACGACGACGAAGACGAAGACGAAGACGAAGACGACGGCAGCAACAAGACAGAGGGCGATGGCGAGGAACAGCTTGCACCAAAGAACAGAGGACGGACTTTGTGTGTCCTTGCAGCGGCGAAGTGCGCTTGCCGCCACGGTGCTCCTCTCCTGGAGATTAATTTGCGTCTGGCCGCGAGGCCAGGTCGTGCAGACGCTGCCATGCTCAAACCGCGCTAGCATGGGCCCCGGCCATCAACACCACGGGCACTGCACCAGTTCATCCAAATGCACCCGCCGTCCTCTCGTCTGCCATGACACATGCCCGTTCCTGCTCGCAGCGCGCAAAGGCACGCCGGTCCAGAGCGCGTTCGCACGTCTCCCAGCGGGCTTGCTGTCCGCCGTTGAGGCTGCTGCTGGTGCTCAGAGCGCGCCTCCTCCTCTCGAAGATCATTGACCACTTGGAGCAGGTGCACGTCCCGGCTCCCCTGCCCTTGCCGAGCCTTTCATTTCGGTACAACCCTTCGCCAATGGCCGTCGCTCACCACCACCGCACTCTGGCCAGCCTGCCCGCGGCGGCCTGGTATATTTTGATTGTCTTTGCTCCATCGCTCATATCTCCAAATCTTCCCACTGGTCGCCCAGGCGGCATCTTCCCATGATTGCCGCCTGTTGCGTTGGGGTTCCACCATTTCCCGGCTGGCAATCCCTCCTGCAGGCCTCTTTATTGAGATGCAGCCACTCTTCCTCCACCCTGCCTTGTGCCAGTCCGCCCCCATTCTGCCGGCCTGCTGGCCTGCGGCTGTGTGCCCCAGTGCGACGAACTGCTACTAATGACCAACAAGCTCGACCTTTCTCAATATCTATCCTTGGTATTGCGGATAGATCGCCTCAACGCCGTCATCACCGACACACTCATAAGGTTTGTCCTAGACGTGACGGCAGTTTCGACCATCTCTTTGCCCGTACCCACGCATCTCCACGCTTGTGCCTCAGGGAACGAGACAGGGTCACAAGAGAAACCCTCGGATGCTACCACCTCCTGTCTGTGCCTGAACCATGACCAGTTTGGCATCATTCCACTGCGATTCTTCCCCGCTCACATTTGTTCCACTTTCTCTATTTTCCGTGCCCTAGACAGCCATCGGCTTGTCACTTTACGCCTCCGTGTCTATCATTGCATGCCTCAGTGTTTCAAGTCTTGGTGTCGCCGTCAACTTCTATCGTTCACTGCGGGTCAAGTTCTCCCAAAAGACATATCTGGCCTTGTTGCGTGCCATGGCGCATATCGACGGAGCCTCATGGCCTGAGACGCTAGGCAGAACCCGGTGACGAAGGGAATTGATGACTCTTGCTTGTTCGACATCTCTTCATCAAGCTTCGTCAGGGTATGTCGCCCCCAGTAGCCGAAGCTTACACCGAATGCAACCAGCAACACATGTCTAACATGCCCCATTCCTAGGGATTGCTAGATACGTCGAGGTGGAAACTGGACTCACATCGAAGTTACCCCTTCTGCTGATCTAATGTTCTAGCCAGGATCCCGCCGACGTTAGTCTAAACAGGCGTTTGACTGCACGAGTGTTCCCCTTTATGTTCGTTTTTGCGGCGCATTTGGACTAGGCCGCTAGCACAGATTGACCCTCACACTTGGCGTTTCTTGATACAATAGTACTAACGGAAGATTTGCCCAGCAGATGCAACTCATAAAGATGAATGACTACCCCCAAGCAGGTGTTCCCCGATAGGCCTCATCGTCGCAATTCAAGTACGTGCTCGCTACTACAGCAATTCTCGATTGAGATCCCAGAATTGGCCGTGGTCACGCAATTTACGGAGATTCCACACAATTGGAAGTCCCACATGCGAAAGGACAGCAGTGAAGTGTTTCATGGCCTATGCGTCTGATCGACAATATAATGACAGACATATGCAGAAACATCACGTTCGCATGAAAGTTTCGAAACCACCCTTTATTAACTCAAATACGCTTCCTTGTCACAGATCCCTATATCGTAGTTTTCATGCTTAGCTCCGTCATATGATTCATGCTATTCTCTGGTCTCCTATATTTGGCCTCGCCTCATTCAGAACCTTGCCGTCGGCATCCTGCAGATTTCACAAGTGATGTGATTTGATCATATTTCTATCTTATTTCACGCGTTGGTCAGCCTTCGCTGTTTGGCAGGTGTCTTTCTTATTCATTTAACCAGAAGCTACCAATAGTAGATTCCTTGTTTGTGCTTCAACGGAACCTGTCGTCGTCCATCGTGCAGTCAACGACGCGTTCTGGTCGACGACATGGATAAACACAATAGCGCATTCTCCAATCAACGTGTCCACGTACGCTTTAGCAGAAACCATTCCGTTTGCACACTTGTTCATGGCCGCTTTACTTTTCAGACAGCCTGCTAACCATGATGGGACGCATGTGCGTGGCAGGCGAAGCTGCAGTCAAGCGACCAAAATACACAGGATGCTGAGAAGCCGTGCTGACATCCAACAACAGCACCGCAGCATGTCATTCTTACGTGTTCTCAAACACCTCTCCAAATCGTCTTTACAATCTAGAATATCTATGAGCATTTTTTTGATACCCGACTAGTGGCACGAAGCATTCTGCAGATTGATTGTTGCCCCAGTTCCCATGTTTTTATCTTTCGCGGTACCGTTGGCGGCGAATTCGACTAGCCAGATACATAATGCTTCATATCGCTGCACGAGATGATCGTCTACAAGTCTAAGCTTCCGCTGATAGCCTACCTGTAAAGTCTATTGTTTAAAGCATTTTGAAAAGTGTAGAGAATGTGGGTAGAACGGAGAAAGTATAGGGAGAGTTCAGAAGCTTGGAAGACAAGAGGTAATATCGATGCCAACTCAGGCTGGCCGGGAAGGAATCTATACGAAGCATGCAGCGCTTTGACTGCAGATTACGTCTTGGATCCGATCCGAGACCCCTTTCATATCTCTACTACTATCGTTTGATCTGCCTCCATAAGCCCGCTCGCTCCCACAACCGCTGCATTAACGAATGTGGTTCTACACTCGCTCGACCCCAGCACTGCATAACACATCCAAATCCAAATCCAGGCCATGATCATCACCAGCTCCGTCAACACCCGCTCCTCACCTCTACAAGTATGATCATAGCCCCATTGAACCCATCCCCAATCCACGTGCTCGACACCCCGTGCCAGATGGATATGCCCACAAACATGCAGTCGCGGCTTTACGCGCCACAACTCCCGGTTCAAGTGCACACATCCCTTCCCACTACCATCAACATGGCCTTTCGCCGGCGCATGAGTGACTAGAACATCAGTAGCTGGGGCTATCACGTTTCTCCACAGATCTTTGATAGGAGCATATTGAAAGGCCCAGTTTCCATATTCAGGTGTCAGCGGTGAACCATATACGCGGATACTCCGACCACGGACATCGAGCGTTACTGAGGACTGCTCAAGGTAGATGAGAGAACCCCAGTTCAGTGCCTTTAGTCTTCTCTCGCCGTTCTCCGGTCCGGCGAGCCGGCGGTTGGGATACCGTTTGTAGTATGTCTGATCGAGAAGAAGATCGTGGTTCCCTGCGATGACGATCTTGTGTGCGTGTGGTAGCGAATTCATCCAGTTCAGTTGGGCTTGTAATTCCGCGAAAGATCCGTTGATGGTAAGGTCTCCTGCATGAATTAGGATGTCCCCGTGTGGGAGTCTGGGCTGCTCGTTGTGCGTATCGGAGATACACACAACGCTGATGGGTTGGAAGGTACTTGTAGGCGGTGACATCGGTGGCTGGCGTGTGAACAAAGACGGGTTCCGACGAAAGCGTTCCCAGAACGAGGGTGGCGTCGGGTGGAAAATATTGTCCTGTCGTAAAATGGATTCAGAAAAGTGTGGCATATTTTCAGAGGGATCTTGCTATGCCAGTCGGGAGATAACGCAAAGAAACAGTCAACTCGCTATGAAAAGACACGCGTCCGCGGGCACACGTGTCCTTCGTTGAAAGTCCAGGCAACAGCCCAGGTAGCGATGTATGACTGTGAGCACTCCTAGAAGAACTTTAAAGCATCTGGAGTACCAAAAACAGTATGCAGAACCTTATAAGCTAAGGATATGCGACTTTGAGGTCCAGGATGGGATGAAGCTCGTTACATTGTTTGACACCCCAGATTGATCCATGAAAACTTCGCGATACGATTCAGTTCGACTCTTCAAGACGATATCATTTTAATCCCAGCTGCTTGATCTCTTGATACTCCTTGCTACCAACACAAGAGAGGACTGCGGGCTTCAGATAGCATCATCTTATTTTCTCCCTTCGAATTTTCGAACTGGGAGGGCTCTAACATGAAGACGCAGTGTATGAAGTGAGGGTATGGATATTACTTGTAATGAGTAGACACATAAGTCGTGATCTTAAGATAGCTAGCGATACTAATGAAAAGACAACCGCTTAGTGCAGACTGTGCGGATTTCCCCTTCCTTTCCGAGGCTCCAGTTTAGAAAACCCGGTAGTATGCTTCCACACGCAGGATGTTCGATCATCTGCTAACAACGTCTCGTTTCTTTCCCGTACCTTTACCAAATCGGATCGTTAATTATTCTTAGGCCGTACGTTGATTTGCTCCGGCTGCCCATGGCCAGCATAGCTGCCCTCAAGCTCACTGCTGAATGGCCTCACCGTCTCACTCGTGTGCTTATACATTTCATTATCACCACTATACTGCGCAGGCTGCGTATATCCTGGCTGAGGACTCATTGACGGACTCGGTACGCCATACACCGGCTGACCACCAACGGGCGGTGCCTGGTTAATCTGCATGTTGTTCTGGCCTTGCCATCCTTGCTGCGGAGGAGCACCATATGGACTCTGTGGATTAGGAGGCATAGAGCCTTGTGTGACTGGCGACTGTTGACCGGCCCAGCTATCGTGCTTGGAGACGCCGAAGGGAACCATGCCGGGTGCTCCGGCATTTTGTTGCATTGGTGGTGGGTAGTATTGGGGAGGTGAGTTGGGCCCTGAAGGATAGGTCTGTTGGGGATATGCGGCGGGTGGTGCTGTGGGGGGGCCCCCGGCGCCGGCAGCAGGCAGGGCTTGCCTGTTCTTCTTGCGGCGCAGAAAGAAGAACACGCCGAGACCAATCAGGGCGAGACCGACAATAGGTCCAACTACGGCACCTGCGATCCATGCCTTGCTCTCGTTCTTCTCCTCGGGTTTTGAGATCAGAGTCGGTAGTGCGGATGGACTGGTGGGGGTGGAGGAAGCTGAAACAGATGCTGGAGTAGAGCTTGGTGCTAATGCCGAACAATTAGCAGTTACTCCCAAGCGAACAAACAGAAATAGACGGTAACCGTACTTATCGAAGTAGTTGTAATATCATCCACAGGCTGGACTCTGTAATAGCTCCAATTCAGTGAACTTATGCCACAGTTGACATTTGTCAAGGGATCTGAGTCACGGTCGTTCTCAAACATAAAAGCCGTATTGCAAACAGTATACGATCTGTCTTCCAGTTCGGTGTAGATCCAGGTACTAGCTTGAGTTAGTTACGGGTACTTTGCTACCTGATTATCCCAGATCTTCAGGTGGGCATACCAGGGATATGTCACCAAACTTGAGGACAAAGACGATCCAGTCACAGGGTAAATCAGACTTCCAGAAATGCAACCAACTGGTATATCAGTTGCAGCACATCCATCAGCCGTTGTTGCGCAGCATCGCCAGAAATCGGAGGTCTGATAATATGTACCGCCGACATCGCATTGCCTAGACGTCCAGAGTCCGTTCCAAGATACCCATCCCATATACCTATCGTTGTTTTGCTTCCTCAGAAGCTCAATCTGCGGACCCGGCGTGATAGTCGCGTCGGAAGTTGAGGGCGTCGGCGTCAGTCCTACCGCGAGGCTGCCTGAGAAGAGGGCGGAGCCTATCACAAGCTGCGTGAACATGGTGAACGACTGCCTGAGGCAAGAAACGTTTATGATATCGATAGTAGTCTTCTTCCAACTGCGCAATTAACGTGGTAGAAGGAAACTTGAGCTGGAAAGAGCTGGGCTGGAAGGCTGCTGAGTAGGGGACAGCCTTTCATAACTTTGACCTCTTCCCGCGCCGTAGGGCTTGAAATCCAAGACCCCATCACCATGTACCGACTCTACCGGTCAGGGTGCACTGTCGGCCCACAGGGCTTGATGTTGTTCCACCGTACCAATCAGCGGTAGGGAGTCCCGCTGCCAAGATGAAGCTTTACTGAAGACGAATTCGATGCTCGTATTTCGCAAAAGGCTGAGCCGACACGAGCGTGTCGTGGCACCCAAGCTATCGCTATAAGAAGTAATTCATGATGTGCCTCGCCAGAGCTTGTCGTGTTTGGGTTTAGTGGGTAGACAGTGGTACCGAGGGCTGGGAGGGCCAAGAAATGAGATACACAAGGTTAGGCGAGGCTGCGGGAGGCTGTGGCAGCTAAGGGCCGAGAGTATACAGTACAGTTGCTATACAATTGACGCTCATACACAAGGGCATTGCGTGCAACATTGATGAAAATAAATATCTTTCGTGGTTCCCTCTACAATTGAGCAGCCTACGGGCCACGTCGTAACATGCAAACTACCCGCATTGGTTCAGTAGCTCGTCCGATGCGGGCTCAGGCACTAAATATTGTGCAGAGCCTTCCGACACGTTGAACCGCACTGTGCTTGTGGCTGTGCCCACCCGTGCCAGGAGCATCGAATTCAACTCCGTTCGGTTCGATTGATAGGACGAGCATAAAAGAAATCATCATTTCAGCGGATGTTCACTTCCTTCACCAAATCGTGGCTCTGACAGACCTTCCTTTGTGAGCGTGAGTCCCCATCGTTGTCGTTCCTCCAGTGTGCATCCAGCCAATATCTTCCGTTCACGCCTTACCGTTCTTTGCTCTTCGTTGCGCAGCTGTTGTATTTTATCGACGATCCCGTTTCGACGTTGAAGGTCTGCCAGCTTTCTGTCAACTGTTTCATTTATTCGGTCCTCAGTTCCCTAACGGTATCAGCTATGCCCATTGAGAACTTCCTCTCCACAAAACGTACAGATGGTAGAGAAAGTTGCGGTTCCGCCTCAGCAAGAAGTTTGTCCCAGCTAGTGGGTGCAGCACGAGGTATTTGCTTAGCAGGTGATAATGGAGTCAGAGCATGCTCTTCCATTTGCGAGCTGAACATGGACGGTACAATGGCAACAGCAGTCGCAAAGTCTCCGTCATGGCTGATACTAATTTCGCAGAGCTGGCCATTGAATTCACTAAGATGAACCGGACTCTGCACTGGAATCTTCCTCACGACTCCTTCCCCATTGGACTTTTTTGGATCCCTGTAGTCCTCGTGGATCTCGCTGTAAATTTTGTCAAGTATCAAACCTTGAGGCGGAGAAGACTGATGTTCGTTTCGATTGAGCGAGGCGATGGGCAGGATTATGATTTGGTGGAAACCTCTCGCATTCTTGTCTAGATGAATGCATGCTTTGCGGCAAGCTTCCTTTGCGGCAAATCTACTGGAATGTCAATTCGAGCAAGAGATGAGGGCAGCGCATGCGCACCTCCCTGCTAGAAACTGCGCGACAGCATCGACTTTAGTCAGAACCTCCTCTGGCGGCCCAAATCGATTCCAGAAGTAGTTGCGCTCTGGGTGGGTGAGGATCCTCGCTATGAATCGAGACAAGGGACGCAATGGCTTGTCATTACCACGTCGCGTAAAGATTGCACGGAGCCGCGAGACACTGCAGATATCGGTTCCGACTCGCAATGGGTATGGAAACGGCCGTGGTGGCATGGAGGAGGTATGAGCGCATACGTCAGCTAGAAGCTCTGAGGAAGCTGTATAGTGCCAAGCCTAGACTTGCAAAGGGTCCAGCTCGTGTCAGCAGTCTGCCACACCAAAAAAAAACCCCCCCTGCCTCTCAGCCAAATCCGCACGGGTATGCAACCCTAGTCAAAAAGAACGACGTGGGCCAGATTCGAACTGACGCTCCCGAAGGAACAAGATTTCTAGTCTTGCGCGATAACCACTCCGCCACCACGCCCCTGAGGTTGTTTTCGAGCGACGCTGAGACGGCTCGAGCGACTTCGATGAAAGGTTTGCAAATTATATAGTATATATTCTATGTGTTTAATAATCCCTACCATACCACGATCAATCTCCCGCTTGACGAGCCATCACGACTTACGCACAGTGTGGCAAAAACACCCACGGACGCAAAGTTTGCGGGACTTGCTCCCTCTCGATAAGAGATACTTACACTATCTTGTCGTCGCACGCCTTCAGGATTTTGCTCTGTTTGTCCCTGTCGCTCGAACTGCCTCCATCTTGGTCTGATTCCAATGTGCGTATCGCCACACAGGGCTAAGGATCTTCGTACCCTCGATCCAGCCGCATTCTCCGCGCACATGGCGACGGAACAAGTCCTCCGATGTCCTTGTCTCTCTCGTGCCTTGCTTTGCCTTGCAGAGTCGATCCCTAGTGGACGAATTGCTTGTCGCTTTCAACGCGCGAGCCATCTTTCGGACTTCGAGCTGAAGCACCAAAAGCAACCATCCCGGACGCTACCGGATCCGATAGCCAATGGCGCTCGCTCAGCCTCACGCTCGACCTCTTCCATTGGCGCGTTTCACGCATCCTACAGCTTAATACCCCGACGCCATAGCTGCTGACTACGACCACCGCACCCCCATTTGCAGCACCCCAAGCACCCATCTGACAAAAGAGGTCAGCAACAATGCACCAAACTGCTCCGGCAGTCTTGCGGGTAAGGGGCCCCTGTGCGAGGGCGTTCCCACACTCGCTGCAGTTTGCGGACTGTCATGCAGGGCTGGCTGCATCCCCGAAGCTGCGGTTGGTCCGCCATAGTGGGCAACTCGGTGTTGGAGTGCAAGGTCAGACATATAATCGCAGAGCTGCCGTTCAGGCTTTAGCTTGGGGAAATCCCGCTGATGACTGCTATGCTGTCTATATCGATTTGGGTCAATTTTGAAAGCGTGTCTCCTTCAATTCTGCCTTCTATCTCGCCCCTGGCCTTCCGATTCGAGTAGCGACGCCTGTTGCATTCTACCCCCATTCACTGTCTCGCCCGATGCCTCAACTCACATCACCGCGCCTACCTGGCGTCCCAATTCTTCAGCCGGACGCAACCGGCCCCGTCTATTCGCGATGGCGGCGAAGCATCAAATTTGCCCTCGAGACAAAGGGCACGTGGAAATATTGCAATGGCAAGTGTCCCATGCCGATGCCTGAAGCTGGACCAAATTCCAAGTCGTCCAAGACCTCGAAAGCAAGTATACAGCCTAGTCTACTTGAAGAGAGAAGAGCTTGGGTACGGCACGATCGCGAGGTCAAGCTCGACATTTTTCTCTCGTTGGCGGATGAGGTGATGCACGAGGTATTCGAAGTAGGGCCACCTCTACCGCCCTCCAACTTGAATGCTCGGGAGATGTTGAAAGCCTTGGACAAGAATTTCGTAGACTTCAAGTTTGCGCCATATCATCATGCATTCTGCCACTTTCTGAATCTGCACATCGACCAATACGCCACCATCGAAGATTTCAACAAGGAATTCTCGACGACCCTAGAAGACCTACTCGACCATGGACAGCCGCTATCCAACACGCAAGCCTGCAGCGCGTACTTTTCCAAATTACGATGCACACAGAACCCTTGGGTCGCAAAGAAGCTGGAAGAGTGGGATGCGCAATCTTCGGAAACAGAACTCGTTGACTTGATGAGAGAGTCACCGCCCTGGTCTTTTATCCGACCTCTAGTAACGAAGTCCTCACAGAACTTCCACGTGGAGTCAATTTCAGAGGAGTCGCTGGAGGACAGCTCAGCGCACTCAGACAGCGACGCCGCGTCGGAACCTTCAGATGCATCGACGGTGTCTAGTAGAACTTCGCGCTCAAGACACACATCCAGCACAACAACACACTCACAGGAAATCACAGTGCACGCGTCCTCTGAAGATATTGCAGAGATAGACCCTCTAGCTTTTCGCAAAGAACCAGAGAAGCTACCAGCCTCCGCGATTCCAGAGCGGCACAGTTCGAAGGATCGTGTACCAAAGACATCGCTTTTGGATGACTCTACAGAGATCCCGGAGGAGACTCCAGAATTGCTGACCTTGAAGAAAAGTGTAGCCCCAATGCCGCTTCCAGCACCAATCAATCGCCCTCTTCCACCTCTCCCACCTCAGGCTTCCCAGCAAAATGACATTGAAGCACGCTCACGTTCGACATCGCCTCGAGCTATCACAACCGTCTCGAAGAACTCTTCGCAAACAAGTCTGACAGTACCAAGGGTCAGAGCACCACCCCCAACATCAACCCCGGTCACTCAATCACCCATGCTGCAGTTGGAAACAACACACCCTACCCTACGACCACAGACCCCAACACCACTGCTGACGGAGCATCCGGCTTTCCGTATGAATGCACCAATTCCGCAAGCATCGATTGAATCAGCACCTGCTGACATCTTTCCCACCTTGCGCCCAAAGACGCCAACACAGCAAGCATCGACTGAGCAACTGCCGGTTGATGTTCATCCTACAATTCGTCCAAGAACTCCAACTCCAACACTAGCACAACTCCAAGTGCAGACACCACCTATGGAGGCTCGAACGTCTTCCCCACCGCTAAAGCTCCCCGAATTTGTAAGCTCATCGCCAAACCTTGCCATTCCGTGGCCTTCCACGCCCGACGTCCCGCAACGCCCACACTCTTCGCGCGCAGCTTTGCCATTCCACCAACAACTTCACAAGCAAGTCCCATACCGGCAACATCAAGAGGAACCAACTCATCACAACGATGTCTCACCCGAACTCTCGCCCCTCCGCCGTCCCCAGCTGCACCGGGCCGACTCAACAAACAGTAGTGTCATCAGCCTCCCTCTCCAGGGAACCCGAGATTCAGCTTGGGATTACCTGTACGAGAAAGCGAGCGGAATAGGGGGCCCATCAAGGGAGCACTCTGTATCGCCTATTGAGTCTGAATCTAGAATAGCTCCAGCAGGAAGAGACATCACCGCGCTCCCGCAACTCAAGGGTACAATGTCTAGGGCCCCGACATTTGACGACTTTGTTGTCCCTAGCTTGTCTCTACCCGTGCAGAATCAGGCCTCACACTCTGGGGCTTCTAGCCAGGACTTTGTGTCGAGATTGAGTGGTGACAGCCTTCTCGAGTCGAGCGAAGAAGTCAGGGAAAGGGAGAGAGAGCAGGAGAAGAAGCATAGGAAGAAGAAGAGCTGGAGTGTCAATGTTAATCTGGCGCGGTTCAGTGCGAGTAAGGGTGTCAAGGAGATCATCTGACAAAGTCGGGAATTATCCCGTTTGTTGGACTCTATATTCCCTTGGATCGGATCAAGGGCGTTATTGAGAATTTCTTTCCAAGATTTTTATGATAGCACGGCGTTGGCGGCTTATTGGTTCTTTGCCTTCACGACGGGACCCATGTCTCTTTATCTCTTTTCTCGTACCAGCGATATACCCACCTTCGTTTCTCCTTCTATACATTTCCTATTCATATACATTCAGTCTTGTCCTAGGCCGCAGATAATGCCTTGTTCCATCATCAAGTCTCACTAGCACATACGAGAAAGCAACACTCAGCCACGCTTCATTCTTCTTAGCGCCTGTATGAAACACTCAGTGACTATCAAGGCAATGTGATTATTCATGAGTTAGTGCAGGTACGACCACCGACTCATTTAGTCGGTACTAGATTCGGATCCGACCAGCTTTACCTGTGCAATCGCTCAGGCAGGTCAGTGCAAGAGCCAGAAGAGGTTGCGCAGGGCGTGATAACGAAAGCGGGAAATAAGCATAAAACTCCGCGATCAGATGCGAGGTAGTCTATTTCTACACTAGAAGATTCGCTGTGATGCTTCCATAATCAGTCAGTTTCGGATAGCTCCAAGTATCGTGGCACATGGTGCGGTTCCGGCCGCGTCATTACCAAGCGACCGCTTCAAGAATATCCGAGAATCTCGTCACGCTCAGGCATTTTGCCTTGTCTACTGTGTCTCCCTCACGACTTTGTCGACAGCTTTTGCAAAGTAATCGATATTGTGTGTGTTGAGCCCGGCCATGGAGATACGACCGTTCTTGGTCATGTAGACATGTGAATCCTCGCGAATCTTCAACACCTGCTGCTCCGTCAAACCCGTAAAGCTGAACATGCCAATCTGATCGGTGATATGGTTCCATGTTCCAGGTGTGCCCATCTCCTCGAGCTTGCTGCGGAGGGCTGTGCGCATCTCCTTGATACGACCCGACATTGTCCTGAGGTTTGCTTCCCACTCAGCGAAGAGCTGCGGGTCGTTGAGCACGGTCGAGGCGATACGGGCGCCATAGGCGGGAGGATTTGAGATCTCGGAGCGTTGGAGGATGGCAAGCTGTGAAGCGATGCGGCCGATTGTGGACTCTGCGTCTGAGGATGGTGAGGTAACAAAGTGAAAGCAGCCTGCACGCTCGCCGTACAAACCGAAGTTCTTCGCGTACGATTGGGCGATGCAGAGCTCGAAGCCTTGCTCGACAAAGTAGCGAATTGCCCATCCATCGCGGGCAAGGTCGCCAGAGGCGAAACCCTGGTAGGCTGTGTCAAAGAAGGGAAAGTGCTTCTTCGCTTTAACCACTTCTGCGATCTTCTTCCACTGGACCTGTGTAGGGTCGACACCAGTGGGATTGTGGGCGCAGGCGTGTAGCACAATAATGCTGCCCTCAGGAGCGTCCTGCAATGCGCCAACCATGCCCTCGAAGTCGAGGCCCTTTGTCTTCTTGGAGAAGTAGGGGTATGTCTTGTACGACAGGCCGACGTTGGAGAAGATCTGGAAGTGGTTCACCCATGTTGGGTCGGAGAAGTATGTGAGGCGCTCAGTGTTTGGCTTGTAGAACTTTGCGAGGAAGAGGGCGCCCAAGTGCACAGCACCGGTACCGGAGATGGTCTGCAAGCTGGTGACCTGGGGTTGCTGTGTGAGCTCGAGTCATGCGTGGTGGGGAGATGAGCTCACCCGCTTCTCCTTGATGGCAGGGCTGTCGCCACCGAGCACCAGCTTCTGCGAGGCCGAGGTGAATTCTGCGAGGCCAGCAATGGGCAGGTACTCGTGGTTAAGGTTGGGGTCGTTGCGCAGCCTGTCGTCGGCCTGGGGTAAGATGGCTCGCCGTCAGCTCATTGCTCGCTCAACTGCGGGGTGGGCAGGAGCTCCCAAGGCGGTTGGACTCACCTGCTTGACGACGGGCAAGATCCAGGGCTTCGCATTGTCGTCTCTGTAGGCGCCAATGCCCAAGTCGACTTTGTTGGCATCTTGGTCGCGGCGGAAGGCGGCCATCAACCCGAACAGCGGGTCTTCTGGCGCCTGCGGAACGACATCGGCATTGAAAGAGGTAGCAGCCATGGGTGTGAGATGCGAGGAGATCTGGGTGAGTCGGGCGTGTGATGGCGGTACTGAGGAAGACGAAGACGAAGTGTGAGACTTGCGGGGAGAAGGTGACTGTGGCATGACTGCGACGTGCAGTGCTCCCACACTTTTACGTTTCACCGCCTGGCGGAGTGAGGGAGCCGCAAACCGCCCACGCTAACCCCGCAGTTTGCTTCTCCAAATGGTGGCCGGAGAGGGAGACGGAGACGTGCGGAGAACAGGAAGCCGGCTCGAAACGATGGAGCACACGACTTGCAGCAGCTCCAGACAGCTTCTCCTTAAGAGCTTCTGTCCGGCGCCATGCCTTACGCAGGGCCTGGTGAGCAAGCCGAGGCACATGTCGCCGGCATCCGCAGTGCATGATGTCAACCACACTTTCTCTCACATGCTGCGAGACGCCCAACGACAGACAGAGAGACAGACAGGCAGGCAGACAGATTGACACTTGGGGCACTGCACCTTCGCCCGAGAGCGACGAACTGCTGTGGGTCTTCTGTGCAGCGTCCCGCTCTTACGCAGCCGACTCTACAGGGGTGCGTCCGCTCTTTGTGTAGAATATTGGTCCACTCAGCACACAGCAGAAAGTAATGGACGTCTTGGTAAATGTACGCCATCTTCACATGTCGCCTGTCTACCATCCAAAGTGCCAGTCGCCCTGGGTTCCCTGAAGCTGTCATATAAACAAGTCCCACAAGACGAGTGTCGTGCAGAAGACACATGTGCCCCAAAACACCTTCTGTGCTGTGCTCCCTCGCTCCGTTGCCCGCTTGAGCTCCTTGTTTCCGCTTCCGACATTTTCCGTCGTATTGAACGAGTCCTCCACCAGCTGATCAATGTGCGCAGACTGTATGCTGAGATTGTTTGCAAGAGTCGTCTGCAGCTCGGATATCTCGGTGAGCGATTTCTCGGTTTGCCTAGACGCAGAGGTCAGTCGAGGACTGCAATCGAGTCGAATTCAATCCAATCCAATCCAATCCAAAGCAAAGTACGTACCGGACTTTGTCGAGCTGGTCTTCATACTGCTTCAACATGTCTTGGTTCTCTTGCGCAAATAGCTGGAGCTGCTCCGGGTCGAGTTGCTGCTCAATGACTCCGCTCGACTCGTCCTCTGTCGTCTTGGTGCGATAGTCAACCGGTTGGCTTCCTGTGCCATGTCCACCATGCACCCCGCTATAGGCGTCTGTAGCGGGACCTGTTCCTCTTGTCTTATACAGCACGCTCTTGCTCTTCTCCACCTCTCTCATGAGCCGTATCTCCATCATGCCACTCTGGAAGCGACCGCACTCCTCTAGCTGGTTTTGTAAAGACCATATAATGCTCTCTCGGTGTGCCTTGACCGTGTTTGCCTTTGTTTCCTCGAGCTCCTCCTCGACGCTTTTCGCCGTTATGGCACCCCCGGCTGCCCATCTTCCTAGTGCCCCAAAGCCCTGTCTCGCGCGCTTTCTCAATGCGACCTGCGTCTGTGTGGTTTGTCGTATCTGCTCGGCATCTCGTAGATTGTTGATGGCATGGTTCAGCTCTCGCAGCGATTGCTTTGCTTGGGCATCGATCTCCGTGCGTTCAGCATCGCTGAGGTATTTGGCGTCCTTGTCCGTAGACGTAGACGAGTTGCTCGTCCGTACATATTGCTTCCGACGCGATGCATGTGCAGTCGAGAGATAGCTCTGTCGTATGGATTTCAAGTCACTGTGAAGCTTTGTAATGTGCGTTCGCTGTCGCTGTTAGCTGCCAATGCTCAGCGCTTCTGGCACGCAACGTGTCCTACAATGCGGTATGCCTCCTTCAGGAATTCGTCTAGATCCTCGACACGAAACACATAAGGCTCGACTGGCTGCGCATCATGCTTGGCCAGCACCTGGTTGAGGAGCGGCGTAATGTCCATTGTGTGGAAGGTGGATCTCGACTTGCTGTCTTCAAATGACGAAGCTCTCCCCGCGGGAATGCCTGTCTGGTCTCTCGCTTAGTCCACCAGCCAATGGCGTACGAAGAAATCTGGTAGCCGTCCCGTCACTTCACGTCTCGTCATGATTATTTTACTTTAACATTCCGAATACTATGGCTGTTGCGCTACGTCCAGCTGGGGCGTCTCTTGTCCACCTTGCTTTCGACCTCTCCTGGCCCTCTTGCGAGACATTCGACTTCCACTTGGCTACTCCTGCGACACAACCTCTACTTTATCCTATCTGTACAGTTATAGCTGCATTACACCACCGACGCAAACTCATTCGCGTCAAGATATCATTGTCTTTTTCTATATGCGAGGAACTTGTTAAAGTCTGAAGACCAGCAATCAGGGTTTATTATGCACCTTGGCAAACGGCCGGCAGACCCGTCCAACGATGAACGTCAGGTTGTAAATTGTCATTGCGACCAAGTCCCTTCGGCCCTTCGGGTGTCAGGCATTGAATTCAAGCGCGGTCAATGAAACGGAGCATGCAAACGTTGCATCTCGTGCTACTAAACGTGACATTTCGAACTAAGCACCCGGAAGGCGACACCTTCAATTAGCACCCGATTGGACATCAGCACACAAGAAGCGTGCAGATCACGAATACTTCCCATGGGATCGGGAACTCATGACCTGGGATTTGCAGAGCTGAATACGATCACGATGTCTAAGTTTGGAAAAAGTGTCTTCGATGACACAAGCAGCTCGGAACGGCAACCGGCTTTACGAACAATGCGCTCTCACCGAAGGACGCACCTGACATATAGTTTGTGAGTATAACTTTTGCCTTCAAACTTGATTCTCGCCGTTCGTGCCGCCATTGGTCGTGGAGGACATCAGCTTATACTCAGGCTACCCAATAGAAGCTCAGCCCCAATGCCACCGCGAACGGTCCGCTGAGACTGGTCATCAAGTCTACAGTGCGTTTGTACAGCCACTCTGATGCTACGTTTGCCTAGTCGGGTCAGGGCGGTCGAGGAAGGCGGCCGTGCCTCTATCCTTCCTTTCTTCTCGCACTTCACATGTCTTCTCAAGCGCAGCGGCGCCCCGGGGCATTAAAGATCACCGTACCCTCCGATTGCAATCTCTTCACCCAGACTAGGTATATAATCATATTTCCGCTACCTGTGCCTCAGCTGCTCTTCTCCATCATCTCGTTCAGCAGTGTATCAATCAGCACCAATTTGATAGATTTCAAATTTCGGCCAGGGCTCCCACTACTACCACATCATCAGCTATCCAACTCTTCACAACAGCACCACATCAGTCAGAATGCGCTTCACCACTCTAACTGCCGCACTCCTCCCCACTGTCATTCTCGCCGCACCATCTGCCCTCTCTGCCCGGGCCGACGATGACCAGTGTGCGCCAACAGCCTACACCCTGTCCGACTACACCCTTGCGACCTCTGGCTCCTACGCCTACGTGAACTTTAATTTCAAATCCACATTTGCCAATAGCACCATCATCAAGGATGTGGTCATTGGCGGTGCGAATTGTCAAGCCGATGGCCCGACTATCCCGAACAGCAACGAGTGCAATGTGGAGGGCCGCAGGTTACTCTTCGATCTGAGGGGCCCCCAGGAGCAGGCGTACTATCAAATTACGCACACTTGGACTTGCAACGGGTAAGAACCTCACACCTTGTCTTCCCATGTTTCCTTCTCTACTTCACAACAACTCCTACCCGTACCATCCATGCCCGTAAAGGAAGAGGACAACCCAACGCTAACCCCGCCCAACAGCGCCACCTGGATGTCTGGAAATGCCGTCAAGATCGAGCCTCTGAATTGTAACGAGAGTGATGGCACGCGTACCTGCAGCGGTGGGCCCCAGACCTTTGCTCCGCAAAACGTGCGCAAGATCTGCAGCACTCCAACCTGCTAAGTAGGCTTTGCTATCTCTTCGATAGCCCGAAATAGCACATCGATGGAGCTGAGTCCGAAGGCGGCATCAAACTGATCCGTGCCTGGACAGACTTTCGTCTTAACACCAGGTTTGGTTCTAGCATGTGTTGACATGGTCTCGGGTTGTAGCATTGACATTGGGCGGGCGATCGGGGTTCTGGTATGAGTGTCACTCTTCCTTGCTTTTATATGCTCTATTATTCCAACGAATAGACGTAGTCCTTATTTCACTCCCGGATATACGATATCTCGTTCGATTCATAATGTTTTGTAGCAATGATCCTTGTATCTAGCTTGAAACTCCCTGCGATTATTATATTATCTTTCGACTTGAAAGGCATCTAGAATATTGTAGCTGAGAGGGAAATCATACTGAAGAAGTTCTGATCCGATGGATTGAATTGATGTATTGTGGGTAGGAAGGTAGGCTGCGGTGTCTGGGTGCGGTGCGTAAGAGTTGATCGAGCCTACCGTCCATATCGCGGCAGAACTTCCATAACAATATAAGTCCTACGCGTGGTATAGTACTAAACGCAAATAGTGTTTTAATTCCAGACTGTATTAATCCTATCACACCAAAGTGCGTTCACTGCATCTTCTCCCTTTCATCAAGCACGATCTGTCTATAATTGCTCTTGCCCCAAGTTGGATTATCATCTAGATCTTAGAAACGATGTCGTTACTGACTGAGCCGCGATATTGCTTCTCTAGCGCACGGTACAGTATCGACCTCTTAGTGTTATCGATTTCCTGTGGAATCTCTACACTACTTCTGTAGATCCTTTTCGTGCTCACTACGACCGACATTTGTTTCCTAATGTTGTTGGTGCGAACCCCTGCATTGACCCCCAAGTACATCCGGGCGCTTCTCCAACGACCTCATTGCACAACTGTTTCGAAATGCTCAATTCGCGTTCACCGGATCTGTAGCGTCGGAATTTTGATCAAATGGAGGTGGGGCTATCTTCGCGCCACATACTGTGCCGCAATGTATCTTAATGGTGTACACGCAGGAAGAGCTTGCAACGATGTGAGGATATGTTAAGTACCAGGTGTCGCGCTGTTCCTCATTATGAGCACCGCGAATTGAAGAGCCTATTTTTTTATTATTATTTTTTCTAGCATAGAGGGGCGATTTGTGAGAGCAACATAGGTGCAAACTAGGTTAGCCACCATAGATCAGATCTCTCAGAATCTAGTGTTTCCCATCACGCCAACGTCTCCTCTTGCTCCTTCGGCAAACAATGGCTCAGCACATTCATTCGTTGCGTCTTTAGGTAGACGCTCTCAAGCCTTTACAATTGCTTACAAGTGAATTATTCCAGCGCAATCTTCTAATGAGCAAAAACGGAGCTGGCTTCCGTTTACCTTTTCAACTGTACTTCCTTTTCCGACGATCACGAGCCTGGCTTGTGGTATAACCATACCAATCCTTGTTTGGTTTTCGCAGACCCACCATGGAATATGATCAGACGACGGCTCATCCGCTGTCATCTTCGCATGGCGTTTTACTCCGACTTTACTTGCGGTGCTGTATGCACAACTGACCGTCGTACTTTTTGAAGATGCGAAGAGAACGGAGCAATTTCATCAACTAGCTCTAGCTCATGCTTCTGCTGAGCGTGCCAGCGTCTGCGGTACGGTGCTCCAAACCCCGAGAGCCTGGTTGTCCATGCTATAGATCTTCTTTACAGGCGTGAATCAATTGGCAAGACTAGTTGGTGTCTAATATCCGTGCGCTCGTCAATATCTTGGCCCTTCTTACTCAATCGCCCTATCGTCAGCTCTTCTCACATCTGAAGAAATTATTATCACCAAGTCATTTGGTTTCAGTAGGGTCGTTCCAAAGATCAAGACACAACTACCTTTTGTGGCAAGCCGGGAGACATGTTTCCGAACCGTGGCTGTCTGATGCGGAACATATCAACTTCAGTGTGGATTACAGATACCTCCTTGACCTTTCCTATCTGGCTAGCATGGAAGAACTGCAACTTGGTCCGAATCTTGTATCCGCGACAGTACATGGACAGCTAAGACAATATTCGTTTTATGTTGAGCTTGACTGTAGAAGTGTGACCCTCGAGAGCGCCGATTTGACACCCAAAAAATATTCCGCATCTGATGTTCTGGAGAAGGGACCATTCAATAGCACCGAATCCATGGTATTGTTTGTTCTGAAATCAGGAGATGGATGCAGGTACGAATCGTTGCCCAACGGCACTAAACTTGCGTGGATCCACGACGACTGGAGCCCTATTCCCCTTCAGCCTTGCACATGTCCCCGACTTATCTTCGATCCAGTCTAATGTAAACTGGAACGCCAGATTAGCCGTAATTCATGCGACCAACATTACAATGTCGACATCTGCTCTGCGGGCCCAGGCTTGAATGCAATCCAGTGCCCGAAGTAGCCAAAATTTCGTCTTGGCTCATCACAACTTCTACACAAAAGATACTGGCATCATTCATTCCTATGAGATCACTGCTCCTGTCACGCCTGCAGACTCAGCATGGTTAGATGTACTATCCATCAGGATCCCCCCAACCCGACCCACCGAGTTGCAACAAATTATGCCGGACCACCGAGAATTACAACAAGTTACAGTGTCTTGTTCACTGGCTCAATGTTCAAAGCCACAGATCCAAAGGTCGATCCACAGCTCCAAACCTATTGGGAAAACACGAAATGACAAGGCCTTTATCATGGGCGGTAATGAGCACGGCCTCAATATGGGCTTGATAACATATAGTATGTATACCCTAGCCAAAAAGGATTCAGAATCTCTTCTCAACTACACCACCCTCGTCGAACATGCGGACCGCACCTTTCAATCATTCTCCCAACACTTCGTAGTCAACGGCATATCCTTGACGGAAGAGGGCTTAGCCTACCAGAAGATGGACGACGATAGTATGTAAGCTCTAGGGCTATATATTGCTGCTAACAGGTCTGTACTTCCAAGACAGAATTATAACTCCCTAAACACGGGTCGAACGGTCGAAGCCTTGATTTCTAACCGTATCCAAGTCCTATACATGAACATTGTTGCAACGTATCTCTCGGCTGCTATCCTCGTTTGGCCTATAGGTACTACAGCTACCGGGTCCATTTTACAGCGAAAGTACACGAGATTCTATAATCTGCGATGTCCAGCTATCGAGCTATCGCAGGAAGTGGCAACTTCTTGGGATTACTGCAGCAAAGAGGTGTTGACCTCAAGAAAGAAGAAGAAGTCAAGACGATGCTGGGTTGGTTCAAGGACAGGGACGGAGAGGTGAGATGGGGTGTTGAGGTGGTTGAAGGCAGGGATGCTGTCGAGTGGGTGGACGCTCCGAAGACAGCCTGGCATGTCAGGGAAAAGAGATCCTTGAAAAAACGTTTGCTTGCATGGGGGAAGGTCTAAGAGTAGACAGGAATTGTTTTCTTTACAGCTATTATTTAGTGTGAAGGTAACGCTGTCATCCAGCAGGGATAGTGGCAAGGTGATAAGAAAGCCGTGGCACAACTGTCAAGGATCGCCATTCTGCCAGAATGCGCTCGGGTTTGGCACGAGGCCGGGTACCTGGCCATGCAATCAGGATCAATGTTTGTTGTCCGTGAGTTCCGGTTTGTTGATGTCGCGGTAGAGCTGCAGCAAATCCAGCATCTAGAAGTACTTAGCTTCAACCAACAACGTTGTTCCTCTTACTTAAATAAACTCTTTAATTGTGGAACTGAAGTAGCGGGCGGCAACGGGCGAGAGGGAGCGAATGTTGACGAAATGTGTGCGCAAATTCTTATCGATAGATGCAACCTAATCGATACCGGCACACGACCGAGCCATGTGGGAAAACGTGTGGGTGAAGAAGTGGAGACATGATGACGACGGGTCGCAGACAGCGAACGAGCGTTGAGTAGGAACCACTTTACCAACTGTTCTAGAATTCGTTGCTACTGCACGGCGGTGAAAATTCTGTTGCAACCTTTTGCTAACTTGCAGAAGTTCGAGTGCCAGCGGTCGTTGTGTTGCTCTCCGCAGATCCTGCGTGCAGGTGGGGTGGCGAGAGTGTGTGGAGGCTGCAGACGCGACCTAAGCTCAACGGTTTCCTTGGTGCTGCAAGGGACCAACAGTCTCGCTCAAACAGAGCAGCTTCTCCGAGCAGCGCGTACACCGAGCATGAGCATGCGAGTTTCCAAGTACCGCCTGATAGAATGTCTCAATAGAACTCAAACCGCTTGATCGTTGAATTGAGCCATGAGTCGCAGGCCTTGGATCTGAGCTTGGAGTAAAATCGAGACTCCACGAGCGCATGCGCCCAACGTGCCCAACCTTGTTCAGTGAATAGGATCTTTGAGAAATCCGAAAGACATAGTGTTCGCGCATTGACTAGATTGGACAGATGATGCCCCTTTCCCCGCGATACACGTTGATCGTCGAGTTTGATCAGTGACGGTTTTCTTATTTGGTGAGTTTGTGGGTGCATGTATAACGAATGCTTCCAGAAAAGACAAATGCAGCTATGATTCGAATCATCCTTGAGTTCGGGTAGTGTTCGCTTGCAGCTATACGGGTGAAAAGTGGCACAGATGGATAAGCACTGTAAGTGTTTCAAAATCCGATTGAACCCCACCAAAAGCCCACGGCAAAAGAGTGTTCAAGTGGCAGAGCGCCATTATCAATAACAAGAAGTCAGTTGGCTAGTATGCGTGGTCTCTTTGCAATATCTAAATGCAGACATAGATGTCTATATCGTGCAACGCAGATCTGTCACGCGGCATATGCACGTTTAGCAACGCAAACAATGTATGTCGGAAGAGTTGACAACGAGAGAGTCTATTTTCCAAATGTACACAAACACACCAAACCGGGACGTCTAGTTGCATGACCCCGCGTCCATATCCAAGAGGGAGGAGGTGTACTCCTAAAGAAGCGAATGAAGGGAACAAAGGTATCCCGCTAGTCCAAGTGAGGAGGCTAGCACCCCCAAAATGGTATATCATGACTTCGTGAGATAAAGTATGTGCCCGAGAACAAAAGCGCCGAAACCCAAAAAAACCTAAACGCAACTGCTGATTGTCGGTACAGAGAACATGGAAGTCGAAGGCATGACGAGAGCAAACAATAAATCAAGCATGACGGGTGCGCGTCGATAAGTTGATAAGAATGAATAAATTGGCCTGCGACGCTGTCTACCTCGTCATTACTCGAATTGGTATAACTCTCATCCCCTCTTCCACACACTCTCTCTCTTCTGGGTATATCGCGAATTAGGTGATCTTGATTATCGACGAAGAATATGCGACAACACCGTTTCCCCAACACCCAATGCCATAATATACAAATGTAGGCGGCGAGGCTTATGCGTGGAAAGGTTGGTGGCGGCGAGCGTGGCCGTGAGCGTGCCTCTTGGCGTTGACATACTCGTAAACAGTAGCATAGACAACCTCAACCTGGGTCTTGGTCTTCTGCTGCTTCTCAGCCTCCTTGATTTCGGGGCCATTGGTAACGGCGGCGGCATTGACCTTGAGGTTCTCGGTGTAGCTGTCTTCGACGGAAGTGGGGGAAGGCGCAGCGGACGTAGCCTGCTCAGAAGAAGCAGCAGGGGCCGAGTCATAGTTCTCGCTCGGAGATTCACCACCGCACATGTAGAAGTCCATGCTCGACTGAAGATCGCAAGTCTTGGTCTGGACATCGTCGGGAAGAATGTAGGAGATCTTGGCGCATGAGACGGCGTCGTTGCAGGAGAGGATCGGGCACCAGGTGTTACCCGCGGATGCTGTTGCGGCGCCTGTCTGGTTGCCGGCCTGGAGGTAGTATCCCTCGTTCTTTGTGGGGCAGTCACCGCCGAGGCAGTCAACGTACGATACGTCGAGATAGTTCATGGCATAGGCAGCCTTCTTCTTCTCCAAGAAATACTCCAACTGGACAATGTCGTTGCCCTTGCACTGCTCTTCCTTTGAAATTTTGATGGATACACCAGTATCTCCTCCTTTGGGGTCGGCATAGTTCTCGCTGTAGGTCTCGCCTTTCTTGAGCGTTACCATCTCGGAGGTTGGGCAGCCGTCACCCTTGAAAACGGACCAGAGGTAGACTGGATAATCGCATCGGTTGATGACGCGAGCATAAGGTTGGCTGTGGTCGCACTCTTTGTTCAGGTCGACTGCGCTCCTGGCAGAGGCAGTTGCGACCATTGCGGACGCGGCGGAAATGAGGGTGATGAGCTGCATGTTTGCTGGGTTGATCGATATGCCGTGGGACGAAGAAATTTGGACTCGTAAAAATGGCGACGGAAAGGAGTGACTGCTGAACACCTGAAGGAGTGAAGTTATTCAGCAAAGAATGAGGGTCGACGAAGTCCTACTTGTTGCGATGGAGCCAGACACGAAGAGCGCCTGGGGGATGCGAGTAAATAAGATGGCTGAATCCTGGCATACGCAGCCCGGGGCCACTTAGGAACCCACCCGCCATGGCACGAATCGTCACCCATAGCGTGGGCTTGTTTAGACCAGTGCTAAACGTCGTGGCTTGTCCGGACGACAGGCGTGGGAGAGGGTGCCGTAACCGCGAAGGGTAAAGTCTTGGACAAACTTAGTAAGGGGCGGGCCAATCGGGCAAGCGCGGTGCCTGATCGTCAGGGCACTTGCCATGCGACTGGTTGTAATTTAGACCATCTCATGTCGGATAAGCTCCAAAAGCAGAGTAAATTACGGCAGGGATGTGAGCGATCGAGGTCAGCATTTCGCTCGGCCTGCAGCTGCTGGCTGCTGGCTGCATGCAGAGATTTTCGGCTGAAACGAGGCAGCAACTTTGGGCGCGTTCTCTTCTCGCAGACTTGGCCGCGATGCAGCTGCTTGGTTGACTGACGGTCGTGCCGAAGTTGACCTGTTCCATGACGCTAACCCAGCAAATTCTGAACAAGACAGCATCTGCCGTTGTGCGTGGGTGGTTTAAACCGAGATGACTCTGCTTGGCGAGCCTTGCAATGGCCTTTACGCGAGCCTATTCCCGCTCGCGCACAACATGGAAAGGGGCTGACGACAGGCCTCTGTCACTTGCCCTCGTCCAAAACATGGCAGGCCGAGTACTTTTTTTTATTGTGATTTTTTTATTTTCTTCTGACACGTCGACTTCTCTGCAAGAGTGCACCGTCACCATGTGGGCAAGGTCACGTCAAAAATGCGCGCGCCGAATGCAGAGCGTTCTCGATGGAGGCGCTCACATGTGCAATGGTGAGAAGTCGTATCGATAAGTGGCAAGCTGGCGCCGTGCGTTGTCGCCATGTTGCAGTGAATCAATGGCCTGGACCACTCAGGAGGAGCTCATGTCCACAAGTAATTTCCCACGCTCGCCAACCGGAACGGCGCTCACCAAGACCAGCTCAAGATGAGATCAATAGAGCTGCCGCTTAGCATCAATCTTTTTGCACTTCCTCTTTTTCTCTGCCAATCCGACAAATCCGCCATGGCCGTCTTGGAAGGTGGAGCGTAGCGCTTCCATCGACCGATGAGCGTCGTGATACATTGGACTACAACCACTTCAATGATTTTTCTAGCCTCCTGCGCGTCGACTTAGTAGCTTGTCCAAGTGCCGCAGCCGTCGTGTTGTCATGTCGTTCAGCGCCGTCATCCGCTTTTGTAAAAGCCTCGAATTTTCTTAGTGTCGCATATTTGACCAAGTGTGACCCTTCTCACGTGACGTCCTCATCACCTTACCTTCATCCTTCTTGTTATGGTCACCGAGGACAGCTCTGAATTCCACAGACCATAATAGTCCATTCGCCCATATGTGGCAACAATGCTTATGTTATTCTCTGCGGGGTGATAATACCGTGAACACAAGATTGTGTTCTTGGGAAAGGGCTCACTTAACCCAGGGAAAGGTCCACTGGTACCACAGGCGTGATACTAGGATGTAACCCTGTCCTTGGTCACCTTGCTTCTTGCAATACGCCCGCCCATTTCTTATGGGATGTAAGTCCGCATTTCACGAACATCCATGCTATGGGAAAGTCTCTATTAAAGGGGCGGTTTTATGTTAACTTCGATCAATCGAGCTAAAGGATGTAGTGTCCTCATTGCAAAGGAGATGGATGTCGATGGGGACATGCTGAATCAATTTTATTATACAGAGACGCACTGTTCGTTCAGTGTTTATATTTTCCAGCACTCAGCATCTCAGTGCAGTCCTCACGACAGAAGCCAGGTTTATGCCATGTAACTTGGACTTTACACGTGTCGCAAATGATCTAGAAGCGTGTTTTGCCCAACCTTATGGTAAGCGAGGTTCCACATTGTGCCTGTTGCGTTGAGTAACGTCACGTTCCGCGTGAGACTGGGGACCACGCTTAGCTAGAGATTCATCCAAATTCTGATGCTCATTTCACTATCTTCAAGATGGTAATCTAAGGACCTCCAACTCAACTAAATGCCGACTAAAAAGCGAGAAGAGATCACCAAGAAGCCAAACGAACAAGCACCCTGACATGGAATGATTACCAATCCGCCAAAACCTAAAGCGTCTACTGACGTGGTGCTGGTGAGATCTTTTCCTGCTCACACCCGCGGCATAGTGTTCTAAGAAAGTTGGGATAATCTTGGAAAGGATACAAGTTCCATTATCCCCTATTTTGCAGACTCACCGGATCTTGAGTGGATATTGACATCTTCCCTTGTTCTTGAATTTCTTCATTTCCTCAGCCCGAGTCTGCCTTCTCATTTTACTCGAAGCTGTCATAAGGAGCGTCTGGATTTTTATGACCGTAGAGGAAATGCTTTAGTATTAGTTATGGATGAAGCTAGTCGAAAGCAGTTTGAATTCCACTACAGCTATGTTTGGCGTCTAGGACGTAGTGGCGTGCTGGATTATTGTAGCTGATTTTCGGAGATATAAGTTTTGAACTTTCGAGATGCGTAGGTAATGCCTGTACAGTTATATGCATGGAGTGCAGGGTGACCTCAATGTCCTCTTACTTAGCGAAGCTATGGAAGCAAATAAATGTTTACTACATGATTAGGTACCTAGGACGTTTCAAGGCTCGTACTCCGGCTTTAGCATCACATTTAGTAGATACCCATCTACCTTTACTCGCCGTTATAGGGATGGTTGTATGGATGAAAAGCAGGGGAGCATCAGGGACGGACATCTTTTTAGTTCATATATTCCTTCCGAGAAGAGCAAAATTATCCACGAGTGATGATGGAGAACTATATGGCGCGATCTCCTGTCAATACAACCACTTAAATATGAGGTTGTGCACAATAGTGTGTGCCTCACCATATAAGCCTCATAAACTAATTATAACCCAGCTGGACGCTGTCCTTCCGTTTTGGGGTACTCTTTTGATTGATGGCGGTGCCAATATTTTGTACTGGGGACCTTCTTGCGTTGATAAATCTCTACTCCAGCAGGCGATCATCTATCGGTACGCAACGGGTCCACCTTCCTCACTCTATGCAGATCTCAAGCAGCCAGAATGGCAACCTACCCGCGCTCTGCCTTAAGACCCATGAGCCGCCGCTATACTTCCAGTCACTCCTACCCCTCTGGCAGGTATGCAGCCGTACTAAAATTTCCAACTTTGGTACAAATTTGGGCTTATCGAGCGCACTGACGCGTGCAGATACTTCGCACACAGTTAAGACAAATCTTCATATCTTCATATCACCAATATCAAAACATGCCGCCGATCTGTTTTGGGGGTCTGAGGAGACTTTGGTAGGGCCATATGCTTTTCATACTGGCTGATGTGTATTACGCGTGTCGCAGGATGTAGCCAGCTAACGCTACATAGGAGTCAAGCCATATACAGCTACAGCTCTCTACATGTGCCAGGCCTTAGGTTGGCTGCTACATGTATGTCCTGTCCATATGACCATGAATATATGCTCTGATGTTTGTTTGAGACATAGTATTATATAAGCATGCTCTCAAGGCTCCTCTTACTTAACCTTCATAGTTGTTGCGGACGCTTCCTTATTTTCGCCATCGTTCGCGCACTTGATGGCTTTTGATCATGAGTGCCGCAGAAGTCACTTCGAAGGGATATAAGCAATATTGAAGGTACATAGCAGCCTGGCTGCGTCTAAACACTGTGGCTGTGAAAGGCTTGAGCGTCCTGTCGATCGCTACATACATGTGGCTGTGCAGAGCTATGCCCCAAAGCCCTCAGATAAGATGTAAAACGGCGGAGAAGATCTCCGTCTTCTGCCATTCGACCACCCAACGGTGCGGCTCAAGAATATGTCTTGGCGCATTGAACGGTGAAGTGAAAGTGGCTAACCTTCGATTCTGATTTTCACTGGACAAAGTAATCTTCAAACAGATAATGGTCCGACACTACCAGCGGTAATCATGGTTAATGGTAGAATTGGGCAGCAATGCTAGCAGCAAAGGTTTCGGCATATCAGAGAACCGCACTAAGTATGCTTTCATCAGATCATCTGAGGTCAGTGGCTGAAGACAATGTGAGGATATTCCACCAGTGCTATCACAAGTCACAGGGCCTCTAAGATGTGACATTTCCCAGGTTGAGGTGCCATTTTCAACACAACTTTAGGACGGCTGCAACACAGTTGTCGGCACATGGGGTATATACCGGGAGCAGGCCAATTGAATCTCTAAAACTATTCGGCAAATATCGATCAGCCCCATCGTACTTTGAGCTCATATGCACGTTCGTGCACGCGCGTATATGCATATCACAGCGCATCGCGGCATTATAAGTACAGGAAGACGAACTTGGTTGTTGATACACGGCTTTGCATTTGCACGACTCGACACGAGTGTCGTTCTACATCTGAGGAAGAAACGAAGCCTCTGCTTTCGCACGATGTCCCGGAATATACTTGAGAAGTACAAAGTTCAGTCCATGTCTGGTGGTAGAACGATCACCGCTCATTGCTGTGCCGCATCACCGCGTAATCGTAGGGTCCTCGGCTCCTACTCTTGCTGAGCCGGTATGCAGTCTGACGTAGCTACATGCGGACGATCAAAAATCACGCCACAAGATTGAGCATATTCCTTTCTTAACATCCCTCCAGATGTGTCCCGAAGCTCTTGGCTCCATACTCCGTTTTTACGCCACACGTAAGCAAGGCAGACGTACCGAGCGGCACGGGCGGAATCGTTCAACGGCCACTCAAGCGGCCACGGCCCGTCATCGGTGTGACAAGTGCGCATTGTCGTCGGTACCCGGGTCGGGCCTCAGGGTTCGCCTGTCGTGGTTGTTTGGTGAAGGATTATTCGCTTCCTGATCGGTGTTTGCGTGCAGTTGCGTGCTGGATTGGCTCAGTGGCCTGCATTACCACCTTCAACCCTTGTCCTTCATCTTGGTCCACAACGTAGATATTACCTTGCCGCAAGACAACCAGAATGCGCAACTCTTCTGATATTGCGCTGGTCTACAATATTGGATTACTGTGGGACCTATCTTTAGAGCTACTTGATAATACCCTACGACCCGTGCTAGTAGTGTTGATTGTAGAGACCCATCGTGGGATAGGCTCTCCGTATGAGCGGGTGAGGTGGTCGAGCTACGCACACATAGGACCCGGCAGTGGACAAATCAGCCCGTTCATGATACGCCGACGTTGGAGCACATCTTGGGCTAGGGCGGTAATGGTAATGGTAGCTCACAATAACTGCCGGGGCATTGTGTATGCCGCCGCAACCGCCAACAAACGACACCGGGGCAGTTGGAATCATGGATGTGTGTTTCGGCTTCCCGAACGGAAGGCTTGAACAGTTTTCGGGTACAGGACCCAGTAAAGATCGAGATGGCGGAATGTCGGTGAGCATTTCCTCCCGTGCGGTCTTTGTTCAGCCGAGAGTCATCCCACGTCAACCAACTCCTCAACCCGTCCTGCTCCGTCATTATTCAGCCAACGATCCTGTTGTTGTCTGGATTATCCGCCCAGTGTCTGTTTTCCAAAAACCAAGGTTGCTTGCAGAACTAAATGAAGTACGCAATCCTCGTCATAAATTAACACAAGATAAGTATCTCGAGGACTGTAGAGAATGATTCACGGATCCATATGCCGTTTTCAATGTCAATGCGGCCCTTACATGCTCTGAGCAGGTGCGCTCTACCAAAAACAACTGAAAGACAGTTCACTGTGTCTCCGTATCGCAAAATTAAACTTAAGTGATTGCATCATATCGAGAATGAATCAAGATGAGCCCGTGATTGCACTTTCACGCGGTTGGGTTGCCCAAAAGACGGTGTGCAAAGCCCAACCATGCAGCACAACATCTGACTCGAGCTTTACGAGCTCCACAGTCCGGTCCTACCAGGACAAACGTGGTATATCCAAGAATCCGTTAAAAGGCGCAACTCTAGTAGAAAGGTAAAAGGTAACCTTAGCCAAGACTTTTGTTATGCGGATAACCAGGGAGGCAGAAGCGAATAGATGTAGCCAAAGGTAGATTGCTGCTGGCTCCGAAAAAGAAGTGGGCTGTGCGAAGGAAAGGCTCTGAAGTCCTCTCAGTCTTAGTGACCGTGTTTTCGAAGCAAGATTTAGCTGGCTGGCCGAAAGGGTAGGGTCGGGTAGTGACGGAGGATATCGACCGACGCATGGCGCAACCGTTGCCAATTCGAGATTCAGGAATTTTACGCCCGCTTGCCATTGATGGCCTTAAGTTCGACGTCACTATCGTAAAGTTAGTGCTGTTGGTTCGCTACTTCACATGCCCTTGCAGATAAGGGAGGGGACGGAAGATGAACTGTGCGTCGGGTACGCGGATTCCATAGACGGCTGAAAGTGATGCCGTGTGAAAGCCACGGGACAGCGAACGGTGTAGAAATGATGAGACTTACAAGATCAGCCTGGCATTTGCTGGGATGTGTCCAGGGAAGCCACTAAATGAAGGTGTAGTTAGCTGTCATGTCCAATCTTATCAGATCATCCACCATCAACGTGCATCAGAGGGGCGATAGAGGTGTAGATCCTGCACAATGTGCCAGCAGCTGCGGCGCTGCTAAGCTTCAGATATGGCCATAATCGAAGTTTGGCAGTTTCGCTGAAGCCTGAAGATGTCATATCCTCGTATAGTATCTTTCTGGAGATAGCTATTGCGGTCATTCTCTCTTGGATGGACATATCGACCAATCTCTTTGATATGGTGCTCACTGGGGGTGTATAGGGGTGCCAGAATGAACTCACCGGGAGCCATAACCATAGTCACTAAATTGAGCACTATGTTAGTGGTGTTCAGAAGTCGAATGATTTTGCTTGAAGAACCAATTACGTACGACGATATGGTCAAAGTTGCTTTCTCGCCTAATGTCATTGGGGAGCTGGACGGGGAGCCCAGTATGCCCTCATCCCAGCCTGTGCAGGAGTGTCAATCCGTGTGCACTTTTCGATGCATCGGGTGCATATGTAGCAGCTTGGGTGCTGATCATATACAGAATAGAAGGAACAGACCTCGAATTACACGGCCCACACCAATCGGAGTGATGAGGTCGCCGCGACCCACTGAGGTGTCGAATCTAGCATCACGCTCAGCCCGATATCCAGATCTCGAATATGCACCAAATTGACAAGAGATAAACGCCACGTATCTACTCACTTTGTGCCTTTGTGGTCCTCTGCATTGTCATCGAACAGCCAACCTGTAAATCCCGTAAGAGACGTCCGCCTTAGCGGGTGAGAAGATGGTGCTACCTGTGTACTCCATGGAGACCTCATCATGCTTCTTGGGAATATCACAGCCGTTCCCTTGTTTGAGCACAACCTTTTCGACGCCCATGGTACCAGGAGGTAAGTATTCGATGTTGACAACGTATGATGCCGGATATGAAAGTCGATATCCGCTAGCGTTCACGATTCTTGGTTTCTTTGGCGCTAGTAACGATGCTGGTGGAAGCTAATAACGGGTGGGGATTTCGAATTGAAACAAGTACACTAGGAAGAAGACGGGCTTCGGGTTTTAATAGCAGGTCGAGCATAGGGGCCGGAGCAGGAGGCTCCCTGGGTACTATGGCTGAAAGCTTAGACATTAAGGGCTTCTGCTCCCGCAGAAAATCGCCTAGGTTCTGCAGCAAAGCTGTACGACAGATTGGCTTGCTCAATAATTGCATCAGACATTGTTTTAGCCCCCTCGCATACGCAGCAGCTTCGCACCATCTGCTGCAAGGTCATTGCAGTCTACGAACCACAAGCTGCTGTTGGGATCTGTTCGAGTCTCGGGGAATCCTGCCAATACTCAAGCCGTTTAGACGTCAGAAGTAGCATCGTTGGTCTGGCCCTTCGACACCCCCGTCATGTGCAACATCCCAGCTGACACGCGATTGGAGCTCCACCATTAACATGCTAGCGATTGGAAGGCTGTACCCGTACCAAACTTTCCCGCGACTACCGAGCGACATGTCAACCTCACAACGTCAATTGGACTTGTGTGACCCTGCCACTCCATCTCACGCTTGCTTGCTTGCGAGTCTGAGCCTCTCCCACGCGGTGACCAGCTGTCGCCTTGTGACTCTCCTGTCGGCCAAAGCAAAGCCAGGTGGGGTGCAAGTAGTGGTGGGGGGGCGGAGGTACCTAGGTACTTGGTCAAGCTCGCGAGGTGCAGCTATACTCACCTCAAGCACGCCATCAGCAAGCACGATGGATGCGTGGCGCTCTCGCCAAAAAACTTAAAAGGCCGCTTCTGGGAAGGGGATGCGCAATCAAGCCGTCTGATGAGTTTTCACCCTCAGAGGTCGCACGAGGAGAACATGTCAAAGGCGCCTTCAAGCGCCACCGCAGCCCGATCCTGTCGAATGACATCGCACACCGTGCAGGACACCGTCACATAGACCCTCACATGCATCCGCATTTGGCGATTCTTTCAGTCCGCGTGGCCTGGCTAATGGTGGTGCTTATGGAGGGGTACGTTTCTTTCCTGATCTAACCCACTTGTTGTCCTCAACACCCGAGTGGCGCCCTACTACAAGTAGTATCTTCAGATCTATCGTACGCAGATCAACCCTTGGAGTATTAAACGAACAAAATCTACATAAGCAAAGTCATATGCAGTCTCAGAGCCGCGATTGCCGTACTTCAAATGATGAGCGGTACCACGCGGTTCTGCTATCAATGGCAACTCGAAACACAATATTCACTTTGGTAGACGAATATCCGCATCTCGAACAGTTCAACGAATCTGAGGATGGACTAGTTGGCTGAAGTCGACTTTGGACCGCGCTATCCTCGAGAGCTCCCTCCGGCCAACGTCCGCTAGCCGATGTGTAGGTTGCGGGTCCAAGAAACCGGCCACAGCCTTCTTTCAAGTCTAATATCGCTTGCCAATCAGAGCCGGAGCGGCAATACATCCGGCTTCCGTACCAGACCAGGACCCACCCCAAACACGCAAACGTAGTGCAAGCGGTCGTTGCGAGATGACTAAATGGGGAGTTGCTGGTTATCGTGCTTCTCGCGGCAATTGCATTTTGTCTGACCTGGGGCAAGTTTTGCAAGCGTGGGATTGACGTAGCAGATCCCGTAGCCGTTACACGTGCGCTCCAGCCAGTAACCGTGCTCTCTTAAGAGCCATTCGCTTCCCCTCCCACCAGCTAACCTACAACCGATAATAGACGAATCGTGGGGCCCTGTGCAGTGAACCGGGAGCCCAGCGGCATGGTCTAGGGATCTTCCTTCTCTCCACATTGGTCATAGCGTATTGCGCTTGCATCGACTGAAAAGTGTTCTTCAGGTAGAAATCATCACCCTGCGCATCTGAAGTGCAGCATGGTGAATTTGATCGGTCATTATGTTGACTAAGCGGGCAAGCCAAAGTAAACCTGAATGCAGGGCACGATATCGGAGAATATCGTACTCTCTCTTCTCGTCAGATTGACAACGCATGCTGCATGCAGCCACTTTTCCGACCGTTGACAGGGCGTCCACGATGCCGTTCCACAGATACATATTCTGGTCGTCAGTGGGATCGGTGTCGATTGGCGGCGGAGCTCACATGCCCCGATATATGCTAGTCCCTGCAAGCGATCCCTCTAGAAACCTCAGTCTAGGCTTGTCCAGAATGGCAATTGCGCCAGATCGGCTACGGAGATGCTAGAAAACCCTCCATTGGGGAATCGACTGTCATTTTGTATGCCGGTCGGGTCAGCGTAATGTATCCTTTCAATCCCTGCTGTCTGTATGAAGGCCAATAAGCGCGTGTAGTTGGTACCTATTTGATCGACCCCATGACTATCATCAGACATAACAAAGCCACCGTTCATTCTCAAGAACATCTATATGTTACGTCAGTCGGCTAAGAACTGAGCAGGATTCGCGGCGGTGTGACAGACCTGACAAATTGGCAGACATGGGTAAGGCTCAGCCAAGCCTTTCCGCAGACCGGAAGAGTTCAGCTCCAAGAGCCCCCCGTAGGAGGCAATGAATTCCAGATTGCGCCGTATCTTTTCCCACACACTGGTCATTTCTTTGAAGTCGGAGTCGCGATGGTCGCTAAGAAGGCGAATGAGGTCAAAATGCCCCACGATAGGTGGTCGGAGTGCCTGGAGCATCTCATACTGTGAATCGAAATAGTCTTCAAAAAGTCTCTCATCCGTCCCACCTGACTTATCTCGAGCTTGATTGTACATCGCACGGTCGAAGTCGATGGGAATTGTATGCGTATGATGTACGGAGCCCATGAAAAAATCGAAGGTATACCTGCCGAGGATGCCCTGAACGAGTTGCAGAGTAGACGGTCGAATATACTCGGACTCGAAGCCGATCAGGATCTGGATCTTGGTAGAGTATACCTCTCTGAGTCGATATGCTTCGACTATAAAGTCTTCGAATAGCTTGGCAAGGGTCTTCTCCGTATAGGAGTCAACTTCCTCAGGGTAGAAATCCTCGAGCGGTCTGGGCATATGCTCCGTCAGCGCAAAAGCATGGAAGCCCTTTGCTATAGCCGCCTGGACAACTTCTTCCAAAGTATCCTTCGCATGACCGCAAAACTGGCCGGAGTGGCTATGATGGGAGTATGGCATGCTCGTGATAGCTATATAGTTATCTAGCTAGACTGCTTCTCATACGTTCCAGGCAACTGTTGAACCCACACCCGCTGCTTGACATTCGAACCAGTAGCCGATTGCGCTCGCGAAGACAGTGAACTTGCAATTGAGACAGTTGGTGGCTTGAAATTATGGCAAATGAGTGTGGCTTTGAAGACGCGAAGCATCGCTTCCAAAATTTACGAAGCCTGAGGGTGATGATGTAAGCCAATCCCAGCACGTCGCTTCCACTTCAAGCTTAGTGTCTTCTGTACAATGTGAGCCACGATCTTGAGAATTCGAGTTTTAGAGTGCTCAAGGCATCCCTTAGAATTCGAGATGAAGATCAATTTTTCATCTTGTATTGAAGACACATGCGAGCGCTGAGAAGTGCAAGAGAAGTCTGACTCTTGGTTGTAAGAAAGCTGACCGAGGCACACATCCACTGGTAGCCCTCAGGTTTAGTCCCACTGAAGCCTAGTCATAAATGCACAGCTTTGAGTACTGCACTTAAACCCACCTCGTTGAAATTGTATCGCACTTCACGTTTCCTTAAGCATCTTACATCGACTTCAAGCTACACATATATCTGCAAGAGAAGACTTCTTGGGATAACTTCCTTACTCGACAACATCGACACTAGAGACAGATTGCACCTCAGCCATTCCCTCACGCTTTGCATCTTCTAAACCGTCAAGGACACTTCGAACGTCGAGATGGCATTTATCCAAACAACCTCCACAGCACAAACTCCACAGGCAAACACACGAACAATCTACTTCGGCTATGGTTCAAACCTCTGGCTCCATCAAATGCGCATCCGATGTCCGACCTCCCAGTACCTAGGCGTTGCTCGATTAAACGACTATCGATGGATCATCAATGATCGAGGGTATGCCAATGTTGTTGAAGTGCCACAAGATACACATCGAAAACGAGATGATGGTGGCGCTGGGAAATATGATCATGTCGTCTTCGGTCTTGTGTATTCATTAGAGGAGGAGGATGAACGACGCCTAGACAGGAATGAAGGTGTCCCTATCGCTTACACTAAAGAAGTACTCCCGTGCGATTTTTGGTCTTCATCGACAGATCATGAGGTCGATACGTTGAAGCCTCCCACCTCCATGCGCGATATGCTGGTCTACATTGACCGCGAGCGCATTCTACCTGATGAGCCGCGGAAAGAATATATTTACCGGATGAATCAAGGCATTGCTGATGCGGTAAGGATGGGCGTTCCGGAGCAATATGTGAAGGAGGTGATGCGCAATTTTATATCACCAGAAGATGGTGAGGGTAGGAAGAGTATGGAAGAATTTGCAACAAAGCAGGCTGCAAGTTTTAGGGATGAGAGTGGAGTGTTTGAATGACGCTAGGCTTTGCAAAAAGCACAATGAATTTAATCTATGAGCCTTAAAGCACATTATCTGCGCTAGAGGGATGTGAGAAGAGAAACAAGCTGGTCATTCTACCACTGACTTAGACAGAAGAAGAAACCCAGGTTCATAAGTAACACAAAGACGCCAGAGAGACGCAACCTTCCAGAGCTGCACAAAGCATTACTCCTGCTTCCAATAAACACGCTGTGTCGACCCATATCCCAGCCAGTCCATCTCATCTTGATCCTCAACAGTCCATCCACACGACTTCTGTCACAATCTAGAGCTCTTCGCGAGCCTTACGGTAGCTAGCCTAACAACGGACGACGTATCAGTTGGGGTTCCGATATTTTTGCTGTGTACTGCATCAGACAGAGCATGGCGCAGCGCAGCAAGTAAGCAAGCAAAGCGAACCAATGAGTACCGAAGCGAGGGGAATAAAAAGGCACAGGCGGATCAGAAATCAGAGGACTGATGTCTACGCACCTCCTGTTCGACTTGCAGCTGGTCGACGACGGGCGCTAGCTCCGACAAGATCTCGTATGCCTTCTTGTGATATTCGAGTTGGGCAGCGATGAGATCGGCAAGGTTGCGGAGGGGTTCGGGAGTGTCGAGGACCTATTGTAAGTGTCAGCCTACCAATATCCACCACACTCCTTGTATCGCGTATTGGGCTCATCAGGAGCATTCTAGACGTACATTCTTCATAACGCCCACAGCTTCCTCCGTCTGCCCCACAAATTCATCCTCAGCCTGCTCAATCTTGGCTCTCGCCTCCTCACTCAAGTCCTCTTCGACACCGTCCTTTCTCCCGGCCTGGCCAGGTAGGGCAAAAGCAGGCCCCTTGGCACTAGCCTTAGTTGCATCGAGGCTCAAGCGCGCATTCTCAACTGCCTTGCGCGCACGCGTCGCAAACTGGATGTTAGTATTCAGCGTCGTGCTCCAGCCTGCCAGGAACCTTGACTGGATCTGCGCATCCTGTGCGAGGCGAGCCTCGCCGACCTTCTCGCTGGCGATGGCGTATTTCTCGAGGGCCGTGGCAAGCGGATCCTCGCTAGAACCGGTCTGCTCAGATGTGAGCATATGCGAGGCGTTGAGGGCGGCACGGGCCACGGCATGGCTAAAGGTCTTGGGCTGGGGCTTTGCGGAGGGAGGAGCCGTGAGGGCAGCCTGGGCTTCGGCGGGAGAGGTGGCGCTCGAGAGGAGGTTGACCTTTTCGGAGACGGTGCGGCCGAGGTCGTTGAAGGACTCGCGGATGTTGGCTGGGTAGTCGTAGGCTTCGTTGGAGTATTGCGAGCTAGAAGAGGGAGCAGATCAGAGAGAGTTGCTACTAGACGAGATAGGGGCCGGGTGCCGTACGTGACTTGGAGCATGGCCGTATGCACCTTCTTTAACGCATCCACGCGCTTCTCAAGCTCGATATAGTCCGGAGGAAGTTGCGTCTGCCGTGGCTCGTGTCAGTAACGCTTTCAAAAGCAGGGCCCGAGGAGCTTGTCGTCGTCCTCAAACGCCTTCAAGACACAAGCTGGTGGCCGCCGTACCTTATCCTCAACCTGACCCACCTGCTCCTTGACATACTGCTGCGTCCTGGCGGCCCATGGCGTGAAAGAAGCGCTGGTGAGGCATTGTCAGCATATCTCGAGCTTTTATCTAGTAGTTGCGCAGCTCGAGAGAACAAGCGTAGAAGCAGGCGTACGAGATGTTCTTCCCGAAAGCTGAGATCTTCCCGAGGTTGTCCATTGTTGCTTGTGCGAGAAATTTGTCTCAGGTGTTTGTAGGGATCCAGCGTGGGTTCGGCGTCGTGTTGGATGTCGTGAGTCTGGTTGAACCTCCATGCGCAATGATCCCTGCCGCGCGCTAGCTGGTTTGGGCGCCGCTGGAATCCTCCGTTTCCGCTGCCATGACTTCCGCCAACCCCTCACGATTCGGTCGACTACAGTGGCATTTGCCATGACCAGGAGGTCCATTCCAAGAGACTGTCATTACCTTGTCTGCAATCACTGCAGCTTTCGTCTTGGTTCCTGCTCCTAACCCCCGGCACTTGGAACGGTAAGAAATGGCCCTCAACGTGCTCCTTAAGTTCACAATGATGTACAAAAATTATTGCGCTGTAAAGTCGCGCATTTTCGAGATAGCCATCTTCCTGGCCCATGACTTGGGAAACGAGGATTTCATGGCTGGACCACGTGCGAACAGAGATCGCAGCACGTGACTCATTCTAAGGTTCCATGCTCGACAACGGTAGTGTACATGAATCACGGTGAACAGGTTGTCAAAGAGATATGGAATCTCTATCTCAATCGTATTTCGTACCGACAGCATTCTTCAGTATATTCATCTGTGCTTGTGAGGACCTCGTGTGTTTGAGGGAGGGTGAAGGCTAAGGTACTACTGTTGTCAACAGCATGCTGACCCTTACAACTGCTAGACTTGTTATGATGCGCCAATGTGACGCTTGCTGCATACAAGTGACTGATGGTCCTAGTCCGATTAGACTTGAGAGGACTTGAAATACACTATGTTGCTGCCCAACAGTAGTGAAATGACGCTGGGACAATGAGCGATAAAGTGTTGTAAAATGTCGACTGAGGCATGTTGACTGGTGTGCCATACTACATCGTGAACAGAGGATTCCGTGAGTCAGATTTGCAGAAGTACAATTTCCCAAACCGTGTCGCGAATCGTCTCCTCCTGACTCGTCCGCGAGTGATGTTGTGAACGTTAAATGCAGACCTCCATGCACAGTAACCATAGCTAGTCCTGGGGTATCTCCTTCTCTTGCCCATATGATGTACGCCTGACCTGATCATAGTCCGTGATCATCTATAAAGTTTGCATTCCGACAGATGTGTATCTCCCTTGCGGCCGTGTTCCATTTCCATTCGATGCTAGCAGCTGCGTTGGCCAGACGTTGAAACTAACGCGCAGCAGCACAGCGCATGTCCCACCACATGGTGGAAAATCTCGCTCGATCTTTCCTAGTTCGTCTAGAAGCGCTGCAGGAGCGTTTCACATAGATGGCTGCTGTGCATCAGACGTGCAGCACGCAGCAAGCCGTACTAGATCTGTCGATCAACGTGTCACCGAACGCCTCTCGGAAGCGCATCTGCGACGGCGACTCGAGCACAGCAGAAATGGACAGAGATTTTAAGTGCGAAGTAATGAGCTGCACGCATCCGCCATCCGGTGAGGTCGGCGTAACGTACGTGTCATACTTGAAATTCGCTGACGCGCAATCTCGTTTTCCCCTCATGTTTTATTGCCCGGAATACTGTGAGCCTGATCCGTATGCCTCTGCGTTCGATGACTTGCGATCGCTGCCATATCCTGAAGCCCAGTCTGGAGAGCCATACATCTCAGTCCCAGGTAAGGCCGCTGCGCCCAAGCTATCTGCACTTGTGACAGTCATATTGTCTGAAGGCGGAGAATCGGAGATAGTCATGGAGCTGAAGATGCCTCTCATTTCACGCAAGTCATCAGACACTTGGTCTTTGGGTGTTGTCGTGCGGTCTTTGATGAAGTCTTTGATAGAGCGGATAATAGGCGGACACGCTTCGTCATCTGGCAGCCACCAGTCGGATGGGCCGACACCCATTGATTCGAGCATGCGATTTCGAAGGACGTCTGAGTAGATGTAACTACACGAGATATTAGCCTGTTAGATACTACACTAGCCAAACAGTGATTGACCGTGCGGATTTATGAAAGCATGACCTCCCATCAAGCACACCATCGTTAAGCAGTGTCATAAAAAAAGTGGTATAACTTACCCCGATGCTTCGATTTTCGCAAAAGTCTTACGAACCCATTGTACAGTCTTGGGGTCTTTTGGCAAGAACAAAGTTGCGATAGCGAAACTGACTTGCGCCTCAATGACGGTTCCTGGCGGTGCCTCAGGATATGCACACATCGCTTCGAAAACTTGCACTGCTTTGTACGCCGTCTGGGTGACCTCCGGGTCGAAGCTTTGCCGTAACGCCATTGATGTCGAGATGTTGTACATGAAGACGATCCCCCACATATCAAGGCAAAGGAAATTCGTTGTCCATAAGGGACCGCCCCAAATGACATTCGGTTCGTAAGGATTTACGATATCGTTCGGATTAGGCTCGTGGGGCATGTCTTTGATTTTGTGGCTGGGGTCGATCAGACTTATGCCTAAATTCTTGTCTAGGCTCTCCACCTTTTCCTTCAGTATTGGAAGTTGAGCCATGAAGTCCTGGGGACTGATAAGTCCCTTTCCGGTTCGCGCAAACAGGTCGTTTGAATCTTTCGCCACCAACCGCGAGTAGGCAAAGCGCTCTTCATACTTCATGCCAAGATCTTCGGGATCCTCGCGTACCTTCTGGACGTAATACTCGTGCACTGCCTCGTACCAATCTCGGCTGAGCACTGCTTCTCCGCCCGACTGAAAGCCAACGAATAGGTCGAATCGAATATACCAGAGGATAACTT
This sequence comes from Phoma sp. ATCC 74077, assembly GCA_033682645.1. Classification (NCBI taxonomy): domain Eukaryota; kingdom Fungi; phylum Ascomycota; class Dothideomycetes; order Pleosporales; family Didymellaceae; genus Phoma; species Phoma sp. ATCC 74077. The sequence goes on along the minus strand of JAWDJC010000016.1, from coordinate 487,870 downwards.
TGAGGAGAAAGTTGGATTGCGTGATGCTCTGCGGCGTGTAAAGGCGGGTGAGCATTTCGAAGGCAGCTTTCTGATGACCCATAAGATTGACCCAATCGCCGAGCATCTCCTGAGACAAATAGTTAGCGCATTGAATTATGATTGCTTAGGATGTCCTCACCTCGATGCTTGCGAGCTGGAGTATTGTGAGGAAAGTTGCGAGTCCTTGTTTTTTGTTCTTTGTGATGGATATTCGTAGTCGCGAGACTGATTCGTTGTAGAACTGGAGAAAAGTTGAGATGCGGCCGTCTGGTTGCGAAAGCGTGTGGAAGTAGGCTGCATAGCCTGCTACTGCGTATTTTAGGGGCTCAAATTTCATTGCCCGAGCCAGATATTCGCCTTTGAGGAAGTTGTGGGTATCGCGTTTCAGCGAATAGTGATGAACCGTCATGTGGTTCTGAAAGTAGTTCAGATAGAACTGGAGATCTCGGGCCATTGCTGAGGTACCTTTTGTCGCTGGACCGCTCTTGGTAGCTTGCGCACTACCTTTGCGAGAAAGTGGCGGTCGCCCTGTAGGCGGAACTACGGAGGAGGCCTCTGTAGATGGCGATGTGCTCGCATCCAAGATTGACCCTGGTGTATGTGATGAGTCGTGCAATTCTTGACTCCTTGACAAGGGATCCTCGTCAAAGTCAAAGTCATCGTCCTCTTCTTCCTCATCATCAAAGATAGCAGCCAGACGCTCCTTTCGATCTTCCTCATGATCCTCAGGCGATGATGCACCCTCCACTGACGAGGACTTGCCTGACTTGGACCCACTGCGAGTTGACTTTTGACTAGACTGTGTATCTGGGTAGATGCACTCTCGGTTTCCCTTGCGGCATCCTAATGCCAAAGATGTTAGACGTTGCCAAAATCTACGAGCGAACGGGTTGATGCTTACTTTCGCACACGGGGTGGTTTTCGTCGCACTGTTACGCATCAGTGATGTTTTGGGTTTGAAGGTATTCGTCAATCACCTTTACTCGCCGTTGCCTGCATGTAAAACACCCGCTCCGGGTTCTGCGGTGCTTTACTTGCTCACCGGGGGCTGGTCGTCTTCGTGCGCGGGCATTTCCACTCTGCGCTGACCCCATCGGCCCAGACATATCCTCATACTGATCAACGTAGTTTGGCTGGAGGAGAGGTTCGGCATATTGCACAAATGGTCCGGGGGCTCCGGGATGAAATGGATTGTCTGGTAGTGCTGGAGCGTAGGAGCCCCCATGTGGAATCATGGCTGGTGGGGCATGTTGGCTGTTGGGATTCTGAATCGCGTTGGGGTCGATATTGTAGTACTGCGGCGGTACGTTGTGGCCAGGTGGATAGTACCCAGACATGATGGGGCAGCTGAGAGGGAAAGACGCAGTCGTGGAGTGGTGGTTGTTGGTGACGGTATGCTTGCCGTAATAGGATCAACGTCATTCAAGGTCTCGGGTTGCAGGGATTCAGGTCGATCGCCCGTGTTTGACAATGGCTCTGCCGCAGGGTCCTCAGGTACGGGGCTTCGAAGGGTTATAGAAACGCGCGTGATGATACATGAGGCCGATCCAAGGTGCCGCTCGAGTAAGTAAGTAGGCAAGTACAGTATTTGAGGTTAATGCAAGCTGGGTTCGGCGCGGGTGCTGGCCCTTGCTAGCACCGACGACCAAGCTTTGGATGCGCGATGGAGTGAGTCTCGACACTTGCAGTCCCACGGCGGAGCAAGGCGGAGGATGCGGCGCAACACAGCAGCTGCTGACGATGGAAGCAGGCACAAGGCCAGTTCTGAAACTGGACGACGTTGGGGATGGAGCACAGCAGCCGTTGACGTTGGCGTTGTCAGCGTCACAGGTGGTGTTTGGATTAGCCCGTGACTGAAGCCATCTGGCTGGATCGGACAAAGAAGCAACGCTCGCTGGGTGCCAGGAACGGACAGTCTGGGTGTTCATCAAACGTCTGCAAGTGAAGGCCGGGGTGCAAGTCAAAGGACAGAAAAAAGCAAGCCGCTGCGTTGTGCCCCCTCTGCCTCTGGGCCGACTGTCTGTGGCCGCCCGTGGCCGTGCCCACCTGCGCTGGACGTTTCCGCCTTCCGCGCAAGACGCACGCTGCGGTCCCAGGACTGATCGTTATTGACAACCGTGCGAAGGGGCCCATTGTGACAAGATGCACAGTCTAACGGAGAAGCAGTCTGGGGCACCAGAAGAGGGCCTGATCCCGGAACATTCGCTCCAAAATGCCGTATAGGGCCACTTTTCTACAGATCCCCGCCGATGATCCCGCCTGTCAACTTGTTTAGTTTAGGCGTGCTGTCATGGCGGCAATAGTCTAGCCACCCGTCACTTGCTTGCAATCGGTCGAGTCGAGCGATCGCCGTTGCAGCACACGGCCGTGATGTGCTTGCTGAGTGAGTGAGGGCGTGAGACTTGTGGGGTGGGGCGTTTGGTCTGTAATGCCCTCGCATGCGCGCACACACCGGACCAGCCATCAGCGAATGACGTGCACTGTGAAGAAGACAGCCCGGAGGATGCTGCGCCGAAAGCGGCAGTCAGAGTTAGTGCTCCTACTTGGAGACGCCACATCTAATTGCCCTTGCTCGAAACTGCCTGAGGGCGCCGTTGAATATAGGTCAGGGCCTCTATATCCATGGAATCCGTGATTTCCCCCCTCCCAAATGGGAGAATGTCCCGACGCATGATGCTGTGCAATTGCCCGGTGGCATTCTGTCCACTTTTCGAGCCTCATCAAAACATGCCTGTGTGGATGATATCAAAGTGATATAGCAGCACACAAACACGGCTAGCTGGACCGGCCACTGGACAAATTAGCCAGCCATCCAACGCCAGCAGCTCTCTCGTACTTTATCACTCCTGTGAGCATCAGCCCGTCCCTCCTATGTCCTAGTCCCGTGATCATGGTCATTGTGGGACACTTTTGCACCTCCAAGACTTGGGAAGCGCCACGGCCGTCTGCACACACTAACCACACGCTCGGCATGGCGCGGGAAGATTGGTGCAATAATCCAGAGCGGTTTTGATGCGGCCTGTCCAATCTCTGGGTTTTCCTTTTAGCGCAGATTGTCGGGCGGCAGCACATCCAAAGCATGTTGGTGTAGCATCAATGGAAACATGGAGCGGTCCGTCTGTACTGCCAGGCCATCTCTTGGTATAGGGGACAGGGATCGCGGTCGTAACCATGCACTGCTCGTCAACAGGCGCATACTGCTAGCCGTCTGGCGCATTCTAGCAACTGAAGACTTGCAAGGCGGGGTTAGTGAGGTTGATACCGTCATATCTGACGCCAGGCCCTGACAGATACTGAGACCTTACAGATGTCGTGTCCAACGTGCGCTGCCCTGTCTAGGCATGGCATATTCGGGGCTGCTGTGACTGCTCTTCCGGTAGTAGCTGACTGGTGGGCGATGAAGGACCAAGCTGGAATGCGACCGTGCAGTTCTGTACGTCATGCAAGCAGTGGGCCTAGTGGGCCTCTCGCTGGTTGACACAACATGATGCGGCCGAGGTCTCGACATGCTGTACAACGTCTGGCGCAACGTTGGAGCTTCACATCTTGCCCGCAAAGCACTACCGCATCATTCAAGGAGCCCTGGGAGCGCCGACCGCGGGCCGCACTGCGCTGACGGCTTGCAGTCCGCATGAAATGAGCAATGGGCTGGAAGCGCGGCAGATGATGAAGGTAGCGGGTGGGGTGGTTTTTGGGGCTTGCTTGGCCCATGGCCTGTTCTAAGATTAGACAGTAGCATAAGGCCGATTCGATTCCAAGATGCAGTGTTCCGCGACAGCGGAGCCCACGTGTGGAGCACAGGGTTGATGCCTTCTCTATGAAGACCCAGCGATCGGGCTTGAGACAGACGACGCTGACGTTGAAACACTCCGTTGCCGCCCGCCTGCAGGTTCCTTTTGTGCGACTTGCTGCATCGTGGTGCTCAACCTGACACTGCGGGGTCCTCGACTGTTTCTTGAACCGAACAATATTACTAGTCTTGCAAATTGCCCAAACTCTAATTGCTAATGCTCCGCAGCACTGATTGTTAGCGCAGCGTTGAATCAAGTAACCCTGCAGGATCTACGGCACGCACCCCTAGCATGAACGACGACCCAGCCGGACAACCCTGGTTGGGGAACCTTTATGGAATCACCTTGACAATTGCTCATCTCACAACTTACTCGCCGAATTCCCGACAAGGCTCGCCTTTGCACCACAAATGGGTTAGTCTATTGGCAGTTTGATAGATCCTTCCGTATACACTGTGACCATGCTGCCAGAATCAACCACTCCACCTCACTCATTTCCGAGAAAGCTTACACCGAGGCTTAATGCATGGCCGTGGATTGGTCAAATCAACCGCCACCCTTGAGGCAAGGAAACATGTATATTGGCTTCCTAGCAATTAGTACCCATCCTCTGGACCAGCCTAATGGTCCGGTTTCGACGCAATCTTGTGGTAGCACGAAACAGGACAGTCAACATCCTTCCCTCAACACTTTCCTTGTGACAAGAAAGGCTTGCAGCCATTTGATGCTCTAGCTTCGCATTGATCATCTCTGCGTATCATGTCATGCCTAACGCATCGTGGGATTGCTGTAGGGGTGCTCCATCTGCCAAAGGATTCATCTCGATAATCACCTGCAGGGCTCGCAAGTCCAAGGCACAGCGGCAAATTAACCCTGCTGAGCGAGCCCTTCGTATTACTCTTTCGTATTCTGTCCTTCGTATTCCTTCCAATACTCTCGGATTACAGCCACTTGTGGCCAGCTATCGCGTTAGCAGCATTCTCAGCGAAACTAAGTCCGTCGTTTATCACAACATGGAAAGACGCGCTGATATCGATGAAAGCCCAATCATGGTCAGATCAAGTCTCTCTATCATTACCATTGCTATGCTTTCCTGCGCACAAAATAGTAGACCCATCACCTCTGCATAGGTATAGTTGTGCCTTCCCTTTCCTATACCTCATATACACAAGAAAATGGTCGTTGAGGTCGTTTCAGATGCTATCCGCAAAGGTTCCAGTATCACCCCAATCCGCACATCCTGAGCCTCATATCTTCAGGATGCCAAAATTGCCCAAAAAAGTCGTAACACGATTGCGCCGAACGCTCCAGAACAGATGACTAGGGATGAGAGCCAAGCATAAGATATTGTGCTTTCCAAACACACAGAGACGCGTCCACGATATATCCAATAAAATGAGTAGTGTCGCCAATCAGCTAAGAATGGGGTATATGTGAAGAAATGAGTGAAGTAAGCAGGTCGAGAGAGAATACAAGGCAATCAAAACGCGACTAGATCAAGCGGTTGCTTGCACGGAGGAATTACCAGCAACATCAGCTGTATCGGCGGTTTCCTTGTTCATTTCGTGGACGCCCTCACCTCTGCAAAGTGGACATGAGTTGCGCCCAGTCGTCAGCCACTAAAGCAGTGTCAGTACGTGCCATACCATGAAAGTTCCCAAGTCCAACTTACCTGGTCGATACAGATCTTGTGGAACACATGTTCACATTTGACCAGCTTTCGTGCCTCTTCATCTGCTTCGAAGTCGCACAAGCACACCAGGCAACGTGTGTCGGACGCAAGATCAATCGTCCCTCCGCCATCGACAGCCTCCGCGATAAGAGCGCCGGAGATACGTCGTATCCTGTAGAGACCAGGAGCAGACGCCACATCTTCTTCACTTGCAACTGGCGGTTTGGCTGGGCCAAGAATAGACGAGAGCAACATCATGTCCTCGTAGGTAGGTGAGTCGGTGAAAAGACTCGGCGTCGTAAGGATGGGATGGTTCTCTGGGTAACTGCCCCCCAGCACGTATATTATCCAGCTCCTTGAGCCCTCTCCAGGGTTGTTGTCAGGCTCAACTACACCCCTCCTTCTGGGGGCACCGGAGCCGTATCTTGTGAAATCTGATTCGCTCAGTCGTCGCGGTCGAGCATTGCGGTGATGCGTCGGTGGCTCTTCTGCGGTAGATTCAAGAGTTGAACCAGCGGGTCTACGTACGAAGCTATCCCGCCGCGATGGTGTCGTAGACTGGGTTGTAGGTGAAGGAGGTGACGTTGAGGTAGCTGGAGTGGTGGTACCGGAAGGTTCGGCGGACAAGCCTAGAGTTGTTGCAGGCGTAGATGGTGGAGGAAGGGGACCTACGGGGGAATCTGTGAGTGATGACCAAGGGCGTTGTCGCTCCTGTGCATGATTGCGGTGATGTCTTTGGCTATCATAGTTTGAAGGAAAGTTGAAGCCGCCCATAGAGGCGCGTCGTCGGTGGCTGAACCGCGTGCCGTTTTGTGGAGGTCGAAGTATGTGGTCGGCAGTGTCGCCCGGCGAAGTAGGGGGCGTGGGGAAACTTGAAAGGGCATCCAAGAAGGGTGGTATGTTACCATCGTCCTGTCCTGTGCCAGATCCTGGGTTGATGGACCTGATGCCCACAATAATAATGGGTACCATCCTACCCTCGCCGTCCTCGTCTCCATCTTGGTTGTCGTTACCAGCCCCACTTCCACGGCTCCCTGCTCGGTCGTTCGCCCTGCTTTCGGCGGATGTTCCAAACCTAAACATTCTGAAGAAGTTGAGTGGTGCTGTGGACCCGCCTGCAGCATCACCGCTTTCTCCGCCTTCGTTACCCCTCAAAGCTGACGCTATGCTGCCATTCTGCAAAGACTGGAGAAACGTATCAAACGTGCCATCTCGTGTCGCTGCCTGGTGATCTTCACCTACTAGCGAAGCCGCCGTGGCGGCAGCGGCAAGTGAGAGCAATCGCGACAGTACATCCGCCTGATCCTCGCCCCTTCTCAGTCGTTCGATGTTCTCCAAATGGTCTTCGTCGTGCCATAGTGACCGTCTTCTGCGCGAGGGGCCTATCATATTACGGAGTCGCCGCTGCGAGGGCAACATGGAGAGTGCCCTTCCATCTCGTCTCAGCGGGCTCAGAGGTACCAGCGGCCGCGGCCTATGTGTGTCTGGACGGTCCGTGTGAGAGTGACTTCTGAGTAGCTGATCAAAGTCGATGCCGAGGTCTGGTGCGGGGATCTGTGGTCGTGGAAGGACTGGCCTCCGATCACTGGTCGAGTGTCTGAGGGCCGATCGGGGGAAGGTGGTGCGGTCGGTGGCGGAGAAGGAGGCGAGATTGTACGTTGGGTCGGTGTTACGAGCAGGTAGTGCCGGGCGGTTATGTAGCAGGCTGGTGATCGAACTGAGTGAGGAGCGCGCCCGCATCAGCCGCGACCGCGGACGACTTTGGGGAGCGTCAGCGGGTGCCGACGAAGTAGCATCGGGCCGCCCGAAGTGTGAGGACAGGCGGTGGAAGGGGTTCCTGCTCTGGGACATGGGGCTCGAGGTATCGTGAACGCGGTGGAGCAGCTCTGGTACGCTGTCGTTCTCGGGCGGCGACGGGCGGCCCATCAGCGAAGGCGCCCATGATATTGGCCGAGCTCGGCGAGGCGGACTCTGTTCCGAGGCGCCTGTTGAGTTTGCCTGCCCCATGGTGCGAGGGCGTCTGGCGAGAAAGGCGCGCCGCACGAAGAATAGTGGTGAGAGAGGGAGACGTGCAGCGTGGAAGGCTGCCGGACAGAGTGGTGAGGTTCGGCGGCAGCAGGCGGTGATGTATGGCGCAGCCGAGCCTTCCCAATTAGTCACGACGCTAACGTGATTGAGACGGTGCCGCCGATTGCTCTTTCTTTTCACAACTCTAACTCTGGAGGGCTTGTTTTCTCCTCACTCTCTGCCACCTTCCTGTGCGAAGTAAGTACGCGTGGGTTATCCCCCGATGCTATTGCACCTATATAAGCTCATCTCGACAGGCAAGCCAGCAGGGGTGGTGGTGCCAACTAGATGGGCACATGATTGTACGCACCCTTGACCAAACCCCGACATGCAGTACTTTGCATCTCAGCTGCGCGGCGAGCAGGAGACAAAGCATTCGCTGCGAGCAACCCAGTATAGGAACAAGAGAAGAGCCACACACGATGAAGAAGAAGAAGAAGACGACGACGATGATGAGCCCTCAGCGAGTCCAGACTCCGAGGTGAAGACACAGCCAAGCTCCAGGGCCTACTCACACGCCTCATTTGCTTCGTCAGAAATAGCCCAGCTGCGTGTCGCAGGTCTATTGCCCGACGACGAGTACCGAGTTCCTCCAGCGCCATTTCCCCATGCGCCTGCAAGGCTGTCCAAAGGCCATTATGGGTTCACTAAAGTTGAAGAAGAGATGGCCAAGTCGCCCTCGTGCCTCTACGCCGTTGATGCTACGGCAAAGGCTAATTCAGACGATGGACGAAAAGATACAAACGCGTTGAAAAAAACGCATCTCGATATCCTATCGACTGTCATGCATCGTTGTTTACTCGAGGGAGATTACGTGCGCGCAGGGAATGCCTGGGGCATGATCTTGCGAACCCAGGTTGCTGGCGGACACCCTGTCGATCCACGTAACCAGGGGCGCTGGGGCATTGGTGCGGAAATATTGCTTCATCGGAAACACCAGAATGTCACTGGTCAGAACGAGCAGGCGCAGGCTGTATTACGAAGCGTCGAAACCGACGTATTCTCTGACGAAGGCTTCGAGCTTGCCAGAGAGTACTATGAGCGTTTGATTGTACAGCATCCGAATAGAAGGACCCATCCACAAACTATTGACGAAAGGTCATTCTATCCAGCCATGTTTTCACTTTGGATCCTGGAGATTTGCGGGAAGACCAGGCGTGCAAGGAAGGATGTCCAGGACGAAGTAGCGCAGTCACGCTCCTCGAGAAGTACATCGATCGACAGCGTCCTAGGAGATGATTCAAACGACCTTCGCGCAAAGGTGCATGCGATTCAGGTCGAGGAACTCGCTCGAGCTATGGAGATCGCCGAGCGACTTGATCAACTCATTGTCTCGCCACCCTTCGATAAGGAAGCCAGCCTGTTCGAGCTTCGTGGGAACGTCAGTCTCTGGATTAGCGATCTCATCATCGGAAATGATGCAACAGACGAGAGTTGGAATATAGACCCAGTAGTCAAAAATCAGGGAGCCAGCTCAGATATCACTACGGAAATGCTTACTCGACTCACGAATTGTCATCGAGAGTTACAACAAGCCCAGAGTTTCTTCAAGCGCGCAGCAGCAAATGGTGCCCAGCGACACGCTTCCACGCTGACTGGCATCGATGTCAAAGTCAGAGAGCTCTCTCGACGGCTTGAGCAGCTGCGTGCTCACCAAAAAGACGGTTTCAACTCCTTGCATACTGTGGATCACTACATGCCGGAATCTGTATCCGGTCACTCTTGATGATGCATTCACTTCCGGCGTCCTTGCGTAAGCGATCGATTTTACTTTACATTATACCCATGCTCTCACAAAGATGATGATGAATCGAAGTCATCTATTCGTACCTTCTTCGGTAGGCATCACACTTTTCTATCTAAGCCGCTCATCCTTATGGCTGATAGTGAGTTCTTACTGTGTCCTCCTTTCCCCCTTTTATCATAGTCACACTGTTTCTCCTTAGCCAGCCACATCATCCTCCGACGTGCTACGCTCGTATCCACGGCTTTCTCTGTACCAGTCCTCGTCCACTATTGCAGCAAGAACCTATTGTGATATCGCGAGCCAGTCATGAACACAGAATGAGACTCGCGCGGTCTCTCTCATCGTAGACTTAACCTTTTGTACTCTTGGGCGTCGATTGGCTTTAGCATGGGTAGGTCACTAGAGGATGTCAGTGGTAATATAAGCCTCTTCTAGGCTGTGGAGCCTTCAACCGACCCTTAGGGCGACAATTGTAGACAAAGACTATCATTCCCTATAGATTATGATACACAAGGCTGTCTAATCGACTAAGAGCCAGCTCCAAAGCCAGGCTCAGGTATCTATTCGAACACGTACAAAACGCCAAAGATTATTCATTAATCGTAACACTTGCCATCCAACTTCATCAACACATCACACTTTACCTTCCAACACTACTCCCGCCCCAACTACTGGGTGTCATACTACTCAATTTGCTTGAAATTGCACTCCCGCTCCACCAACTACCACCGCCACCTCCCCATCCACCACCAAACTTCCCGAACTTCCTTCGCCCACCCCCCAATCCTGTCCTACTCTTTTTGTCCTCCATTTTGTCCTCCCACTTGAGTTTCGTCTCCATAATCGCATGAATGCTGTTGATGACGAGGAACGTGGTGGAGCCAATGGCACGAAAGAATGCCAGCCCCGCCACAGACCACAAGATGAAGGTGAGGTAGAAATTGTTCGTGACTTTGCGGTCTGAGTACGCTTCGCTAACGGCCATGGCGAGAATGGCGTTGCTTATGAGCCACACCACGACCATGTATGTTCGCACTGCTCTGTAATAATCCTCTTGTTGTTGAGACTCGGAAACAAGGGGAGTGGGAACCTCGACACGATCTCTCAAGTTACGAAGCGCTTCGTCATATCCAGAGTCGATATCTAATTGTTCGCTTGGCATCTCGAGTTCGACGACATTCTTCGTCTTCGCCTTCGCGTCTCCGAGATCTGTTTTGGCGACATTGTCGCCCTTGGTACCCCAGGTGATGTCGTGTGTATTGCAGAACGCGTAAACTTGCAGTGTCGCAATGTAACTCGGTAAGAGGGCGAAGTACTGGGCGCTTGAAGTAAACATATGCCAAGGATCCAGGTACATGAAGGACATGAGGAAGTAAAGACCGATAGTCGTGGCGGTTGAGATGATAAGGTTGGTGAAGACGTTGTTTCCAATCATTTTTTCTGCCTTTGGATCCTTCAGCTGAACAATGACGATGTAGAAGGAAGCGAATGTCGTGTAAGCCATGATGACACCGTACATGACCATGCTCCAAAAGAACATCTTTTTCGCACCCTGAGGTCTGTTGCCCATTGACAAGATGAACTGCATGCAGATGAGTAGTGTACAGGTGTACCTCAGAATGTAGAAGATGTATTTCCCGATGTTGTGGCCGAAGGGGTCGAGTTCTGGATCTGAGAGCGAACCGGCGACGAAGTAGAATGTGAGGTAGAAGTTGGCGAGCGAGAAGAACGTGAACAGCAATTGCACGAACTGGTAAACGAACTCGATATGGAGAAGAATCTTGCGCCAAATGGTATGGTCAGTTGCCCAAACCTGCTTGAAATGTAGAAGTGAGTATACGGCAGCGAAGAAAGCTCCATTGAGCCAACGTCGGCGCTGAGAGATAAATTCAGGGACGGCATCTGAAGTTGATTAGTTTGTGTTCTGCACTTGAAGTTGGACAAAATCTTACCTGGCACATCCGTTTCACCAGTCGCGGCCTTGACGTACTTCAGTACCCATTGCTCGCTACGCTTTGCAACAAGCTCCCAACACAAAATACGGTCTTCAGCCAGATACATATTTGCAGTGAAGACGTCTGCATCTTGACCGTGGAGCGTTTCACCCTTGAAGTACTGACTCAACGGACCATGGCCCGTGTGATCGTTTTGCAACGCATGGTACCGATACGCGGAGAGCGCACCAGGCAAAACAGTGATGTAGCCAAATACCGATTCTAATGGTTTATCAAGAATATTAGACATCTTGTACTCAAAATTTTGCGAGGCGACGAGCGGATTGAGCAGGCCGAGCCAGGCCTTGCCTTTACCGGCCTTGATCTCTCCCGCAGCTCCGGCAACAGATGAATCCGTATCGAATGCTTTCCAGAGATGATAGAGTGCCTTGGGTCCAGGTTTGGTTCCGACGTCAAGAAGGATGCAGACGTTGGGATTGAGCGCTCGGCCGAAGGCATTAAAGAACCAACGATGCGAATTGAGCTTCTTTTGATTTCGCTCTTTCAGGCAAAAGATCATTTGGCATGGTACAATACCCTTCTCAGCACCCTTGAATTTGAGGTCGGAGTCGAGAGACACCTGTGTCGTGTATTCGTAAACGTGGGCTGTTACTTCTCGCTGATTGACGTGGTTCTTCGCAATACCCTCTTGGAAGCAGCCCATGGCGGCAATTGCATCTAGCGTGCGAGGATGCACTTTTCCACGGCCATCAGCAATGATGCAGACAACAATTTTTTGCCATCCGTCCTTTCCCCAGGTTCGTGACTTCATTCGCGAACAAAAGTGGCTGATGTTCTGCATGACACCGTGCATGGTCCGTGTGAAGTCGATTTCGTTCTCGTTGTACATGGTGATACATATGAAGAGCTCTGTCTCGCGCGCATTGCCAATGTTCTGACGCAGCTGGTAGCCCCGATCAACGAAATCGTCCGGATCACATGTCACGGCTGTGTACCGCATGTGGGTGAACTCGATGTCGTCGCGCCGCGGAAGGAAACTGTACAAGATGGTGGGAATCTTGCACTCGAGGATGAGTTCGCCATTGATCAAGCGGACCTCTTTCTTGGTCATGACGGCATCACGGGCGCCGCGCCGTACTTGTGCACCATCTGGAGCCGGCCCATAGTGCTCTGCTTTCTCGTCTGCGGCGGTGTATACGTCTGTGTACGTATCGTCCGTCATGTATGAGTCGCGAGAATGCAGGCCAGGGCGGTGGTCATCCATGTGCTCGGTGAAGGGATCGTCGTGGTCGATGGGAATCGATGTCATGTCCGTCATGTCCATGGTCCCCTCTGAATCGCGAGAGACTGGTCGGGCGCCGCCAGCGAACAGCGGTGCAGGAGGCAGTGGCCGCTTAGGACTGCCTGGCCGGCCACCGCCATATCTCGAAGAGGGAGTACCTGGCCGCGGGCTGCCGTTCAGATCTACAGGTTCGTATGAGTTCACTGATGCGGGCGGTCTCGAGTAGTCGACCGAGGTGCGTGTAGGCGAGTACGGCCGACCAGGTGCTGGGCGATCCGGCGAGATGGGTCGGCGGTAGGGAACGTATGAGGGCGAGTCTTCTGCAGGTGGGGGCATGTTGGGTGCCGTATCAAGCACTGACGGCGTGCGTGACAGGCCCGACACGGAAGAGGCTGTGGGATGGTATGTCCGCGATACTGGCGACGGTGGTCTGCGTGTTTGATGCAACGGTAAGCCTGGGTTGCCCCTCATGTTGGACTGGGTGGGAGGCACGCGGTCCACCAAGGTGGACTTGAGCGTCTTCCGGCGCGGCATGTGTGAATGCGACACGCTGGCGGCGCTGGCGGCGCTGGAGCTCGAGTTCAGCGCATCGCCCGCCTCGCGCAGGAAGTCGACAATGTCTGCCTCGGCGGCCTTTTGCTTGCCAACCTCGGACGGCGTCATGCGCTCGCCCAGCGCGGCTGTGGTGCTTCTTGCGCCCGCCATGGAAGAAGTCGACTCGAGAGAGCGTCTTCTGTGGCCGAGGAATGAGAAATGGGTATGGAATGGGACGAAGAAAGGAAAACGGAGACAACAACGGAGAGTGATACTCACGGCATGTAACTCTGGCTCTCGTCCACGTTTGTCAACAAGCGCATTGTTGAGCCTCCTTGCATCTGCGGCGAGATGCCATCCTCGTCGTCGTATGCAGGCGGGCGTCCATAGTGCCCACCGCCCGGTGTTGTGGGCCGGTCCATTGCGACACCACAAGCCGCTGTTTGTTTGTTGATTCTGTGGTAGGACGCGCTCTGGAGTCCGTGGCGTGCGTGTCACTTTCTCGCGGTGTACGAGAACAGTAGCGATTGATTGGGATGCCCCAAAAGATGATGCGATATGAATGTCTCTCACAAACGGGTGCAATTGCAATTCTCCAGACAAGCATGCCGCAGCGCGGGAGGCTCGGCGGTTGTTTGGTACTCGGGCGTCGTCACGGCAACCGCGACCGCCCAACCAGGGACACCCATGACACGACCCGCGTAGCTTAGGTGGCCCCTCAACGCCGATCCGACTGCATGACGGCGAATATTCGTGTGCAATGCCCAGGCGTTACGATTCAACTACGACACCAAAATGCCCTCAAAGTACGCTTCCACGCCTACACACCCCTCCTCATCCATCGACTCGATCAATCCAACGTACTGGTCCGGCCGCGTGACAACCACGCAGCCTGTCTCTCGATTCACCCCATACCCCTTGTATGCATCCCCAAAGCCTTCATGGTAGGAGACATCATCCACGTACACTGAGTCGTAATCCCATCCAGTCTTTGCATCGAACGGATGAAGAACATCTGGCAAGTCTCGCAGAAGCTCAACGTCGGTGCGTCTCGACGAATGGAGCGTGAGAATGTCAATGTTTGTATAGAGATGGGGCGCCAGGAGAGCCGACGACGCCAAGCGGCGGCAGAAGCCTTGCAGGCGGGCGCTCTGCTGCGCGTTGACAATATTGCCAGCAAACAAGATGATTCGGAACCTTCCATCGCTTTTCAACCGTTGTTGAAACTCCCACGGCCGGGCATCAGCCTGGTTCAGCACCTTGTAGCTGGGGAAGCGCATGCCCAGCTTGATGTCAGAGGCTAGCTCTTGCCGTCCGACGGCCTTCCTGGACTGGCTTGTTGAAACATCGGTTCCGTCGCCTTGAAGTGCCGCGTTCCCTGGCTTCACGACCAACATGCTTGTTCCGTACTGGACCGAGAGACCAGATGCGAACATGTTGCCTGGACTCGGTCAGCATTCACATGAGCACATAATTTCTCAGGTGATTACTTACCTTTGATAAACGCTTGCTTGAAGTCATCCATGTTCACGCCTTCCTCGTCCATAATGTCTTTTGCTGGGCGGCCAGAAAACAGTCGTGAAAACTTATGGTCAAATTCAATCAGATCCTGTGCTATCTTTCTCCGTTCCGCCTGGTACGTCTTCAGTATCGAAGGCTGGGCGACCCCCTTTACAACCATCCCCAGTTTCCATCCAAGATTATAGCCATCTTGAAGGCTCACGTTCATACCTTGGCCAGCTTTTGGGCTGTGTGTGTGTACGGCGTCACCAGCCAAAAATACTCGAGTTTTGTAGTCAAAATTCGTGCCGACTCTCTGTCCAATCTGATATGCTGTCCACCAATCACAGTACTTGTAGGATAAGCTATATGGTGCAATAATCTTCTGAGCAGCCGTGATGATAGTCTCAGGGGTTATCTTCGATCGATCGGCGCGACCACTTGCATCTGGCTTGATCTCTGTTAATTGGATATAGAGCCTTACGAGCTTGTTCTCCCGGGGGATGACCATGAGTGATCCGGCCGAGGCACTGTGGACGGCGCAGCGCATTCGAATATCAGGGAAGTCGGTGATAGGTATCACATCCAGGACACCCCAGATGAAGTCAGTGGGCTCCCCTTCAAGCTGAAAACCTAGCTGTCTCCGGGTCCAACTGTGCGCCCCATCACATCCAACCATGTACTTCGCCCTCACGGTCTCGGTGCTACCAACCTTCTCTCTGCTTCTCGCAATCAAGTCGTCTGTATCATCCTCGACTAGATTGCTCCTGAACAACCCATCACTGACAGTTGATCCATTGCTCTGGGCAGGCGTTGCTTCCTCCTCCGACAGATGTCTTAGTTGCACTGTAATGGGATAGTTGTCGGGCGAATGGTCGTCTACTGCACTTTCGTCGATATGCAGCGTCTCGGGGAGTACGGCGCGTTCGATGCGGAGGGTATCTTTGGAAAATTTTCGAATGTGATCGAGAAAGAATCGCTCGATGCGGCCTTGGTGCAAAACGATCTGCTGGAAGCGAGAAAGGCCGACTGGTACATCAGGTACACGGTCTGAGCGCCGAATTACGCCATCTTCACCTGGATTCTATTGTACGTCAGGGTGGGATAGTAGGGTTGAGCGAACTTGACTTCGTACCCACATACACATCTAGTTGCTAGTCAGTCCACAAGCTGAAGACATATCTCACCACGCGCAGTCTGGATGACCTTGACGGCTAGTTCACTCTCAGATGGAGAACAGAGGTCCTTGAAGACTTCCTGGCGTATGCAAGAATCACGTACCTCTAGAAATCTTGTTATCAGCCGGTTTCTTGGTATTAGATATAATACTCTTCTTCATCTCTTCTAGGAGTATCTTACCGATCATATGATTGGCTTCCTTCCAAGCTCGATCAGCAAACCCAAAGCTATCGAAGATCTCTAGAGTCCGTATCTGCAGACCATCCGCTTGACCCGAGTAGATTTTGGTGCCACGCTTATCGACTATTCGAGCGGCGATGCCAAATCTGGCAAACCAAGTTGCCATCATCAGTCCTGATGGGCCCGCTCCAACCACGAGACTTCAACATAGTCAGTGCTAGATAGGAAACAGAGACCTGGTGAACTGACACGTCGCATTTCGACTCTGGTGTACCCGAGACTGCCATTTTGAAGCTTGGAGCTATTTTCGATCGAGGCTTGGAATGAAATTAAAGCTACCCCGCGCAGGAATTGAGGAAAACGGCATGCCAGAAAATGTTACCATCTAGCAAGTGGGCATTCTCGAACATATATTCTCCATGGAATAATTCCGTTCTGGACATCCCAGGCGCCCCAGTTAACGGCAGTGCATCTCGGCAGACCATACTTGTGGAGGGACGAATGCCCCGAGGCATGGTTCAAACTTACCCCACAGCGCGCCAAGCTTATTCAATCGGATGACGCACTGATTGGGATCCGGATACCGTGATTCGTGTATTCTTAGGCGGGACTTCAGTTTATCGTGGGGCTTCTAAGTATGGAAAGTGTTGGTTTGTCAGGGCTTTGTAAGGGCTGAAGGATAACATAGACTGAACAAACTCTCTAACAACATAATCACAAGTTGCAGGATATCAAGATGAAGGGAGAAGCTCTCACAAAAGCATTTGTTAAAAAGAGATTTCAAGCCTTAGAGAATCCGTCGTCTTGTATAATTTGACAATACTTCCATCACACGTACGTTCTCGATCTCTGAAGTCGTTCCCTCCGCTCATGCTTTTGCATAATTCTGAGCACAATCTTCCCAACGTCCTTCTCCGTCTGCACACCGGTCGACTAGACGCTCCCTTTCATTAATAGCCGAGCCAACTCGTGCCCGTTTAACGCCGAGCCTGTCTTTGAAAGCCTTGAGTCCATGCCGTCTCGAAGTAGCACTAAAGTATACCAAACGGATCTGGTCCCCGCAATCAAACAGAACGATACAGTTGGCCCCACCAAGAACAATCAGAAGACCTGATGAGAGTAATAAAGCAAGTGCTCAACTATTGTTTGTCTTATAGATGGGGCAAAATTGAATACGTGTGGCTGTTGTTGCGCTGAACCGATCGCGCGCGTCGAAACTAGAATGCGCGATGACAGGACCTTCAAGATCAGTTCGTGTTCATACACCAAGATAAACTAAACCCGCCGATGAAAGGTATGGGAAAGAGCAATAACAATATTGTGCCATATCTATCCACCTTTGATGGCCCCCGAAGGGGTAACGGCCTGGCAGGCCAGCCATGAATCTTAATTTCATGTGTAGCTCGATCATAGGTGCCACCAGTGTCCAGATTATCCAGCTCCTGTCCGCTATCTACAGATAGATACCTTCAGAGCTGACGCTCCTTCCCAGTCCATGAACGAGCGAACCGTGGTATGTGGTGCATCGAGAAGGCCTCTAGGATGGTAGGCTACCCTTGCAGGACTTGACAGACGTTATATGTGTTGTTATTACGATGCCATGACGAGATCAGTAGCTATGAGGGGGGTTGAACGATGTTGTTGCAGATCGTAATTGCAAGGCGGTACGATAACGCGCGGTATGCACGCTAAATTCAGCTATAAATCTTGGGTTTACGGCTGACAATGCCCCCATATGGCGATGGATGCAATGCATTTGATAGCATGCTCTACGGTATGAATTCCGGTCCTAATTGCAAACCATACCATCTTACTATTCGTCCTTGCTCGGTGATTTTTGTCCATATTTGTAGCTGTTGCTGGCTAAACATCTTGTCGTAGCAGTAACATTCAAATGGTTAAATCAGAGACATCAGTGGGACCGGTATGCTATTTTCACTCCCTTTCCGTTCCCTTCCTAGACTTACTAAGCAACGGCGAAACTTGTATTAGGAACCACTTGTGGGAATTTTTAGAGTTACGTCAAGTCAGCCCTCCAGTTCTTCAACGAGCCCTGACGTAGAGTTTACATCAAAGAAATATGTGCCAATGGCAACGTCGTTGGTTGAGAGTGGGTACAATACTAAGGCTGGTATGGCCAGATGGCAAATGGTGAGCAGGATGCACATACAAAGGAACTCGTATTTAGCGATGCACCACCACAGCAAAAGACCTATGTAGCAACGCTCACAATATAATAATACTACAGTTTATTATATAAAGTTTATGCGAGTTACTCCAGGAGTAACTAAGAGTACTTCGACAGAGTCAAAAGATGATCTTCCGTCGTCTGCCGCAGACTGTTTCTTTCATTGCCAGATACCAGATCACTAGCAGCGAATCTCGTAATTGAGCCTGCTTCCGGTCCTTAAACCAAGGCACCATCCCCCAGACAATTTCACTCTCCTTCTGTCTTGCACCCTCATCTTGTAGCTAATTGGTCAAGACAGCCCCATCCTGGAGCAATTGAGAATCCCTCCGTACATGGAGTTCACAAAGGCCAGTCCCACTAGAGACTGCAAGATTCTTGGCCATCTACTATGTTCTCCGGAGTGAGAGGGAGAGAGGGCGAGGAGGGCGAGAAGGGCGAAGGGTGGTTGTCGGTGGGGAAAAAGAGCTTAGACGCCTCATTACAAACTTGTCAACCTCAACAATGTCAAATGGGTGTGTTGGTTCACGTTCCCAATCTATCCAGCAATTACACCCCAGCAGAAAGCTAATGAGATCGCTAGTGTTCGTGACCCGTTCAATGCCCCCAATAGCGCGAGGAGTAGCCCTCCAATAAACTGATAGCGATTCAAAGTTCGGTGCGACTTCATCTCCAGGCTGGAGTGTCGATTTGACAGCCCACGTATTGGTGTAGACCCGGGGAAGGAATACGGTCTGCTCCTCAGGTGTGACTGCGGTTGTGAGGGGCGGAATAGAAGTAGGGCATCGAAGATGCTGATGAGTGGAGCCCTAGCCAGGCTATCTTGTAACTGCGGCTCGGAGTGCGAGTTCCATTGCGATTGTTTGCGCGGCTCTTGGGCCTTGCCACCATAATATATGAAAGGCGATGGACGACTACCAAGCAGGTTCATCGCAATAGGGACAAGCATTATTTTGCTGCTGTCAACTTCGATCCAGACCGCATGGTGCTCAGGGACCGGAGACGTATTAATCAGTCTAGGCGTTTTTCCGGTATGTATGATGACCGCATATATGCATAGTTGAATTGAATTGGTATAGCCTTATTCACCTAATTTGTGTCAAACAAGCACAGAAAGTAAATTAAAATCTAGACTTACCCTTGGGTCTGCAAGCAAGATGCTGCGAGCAACGATGCACAGAGCCTCTTTGCGGATGTTGAAAAGCTTTGCTTGCTCTAGGAAATCATGGTCGTCCTGTGTTAAGCTGGAAGGGAGATTATGGGTAAATTCCTCCTCAGTAAACCCAAGCAGATCGTAGAATTGTTTGCTGGTACTAAAAACTGACGTTGGTTCAACTGGCGTGTGTTCATCGCGGGTGTACGATGATATGGCGAAGGCTTTGAGGTTATCGAGGAGGCCAGTTGTCGCCTCAGCTCGCGCCGTATCTTCTGGTTTACAGCCGTGTTCTGCGTTGGTATCTTGGCCAAGGCTTTGATACAGGTGTTTGATATCTTCTTCAAGATCGTCATGTTTACACGTAAAACTAATACCCTCGTCCTCACGTGCTATTGCTGAGGCCAGAATGAGACTCGATAAACGAGAAAGCGTCGAGGCTTTGAGGGAAGGCATGCTGGTATGACAAGCGACAGGTGAGGTCGTGATAGGTACTTGTAGTACTCCTGGAGTATCCAACTATATCTACTTCAGATATACATAAGTACATGTAATGCTCCATGCCATTTTAACTGTATCTACTTGCGCATCATGTCCATGGGTAACTGTAGTATTGCAGGAGCACCCAACCATATGTACCAAAGTTGGATATGTATGTGCTGGTCGCATTGCGCGTACCTGAAGGGCTCTGATTGAGGAATGCAGGATAAGCTCAAAGGCAGTGTACGGAATTGATGTAAGTGCAATGGAGGATGCGAATGACAGTCAATGGTTCACAAAGGTATGGGCGCCTTCCCAAAACAGGATTCGAGGAAGCGACTGCTCCGCATTACGAAGGAGAGAAACGCTCGGGCCACCGCCGCATTGTTTACCTCCCCACTTGCCTGTCACATCTCCCACTGCACAACGAAAGTCGATCAGCACCTGCTCTCCACGTAACAAGTCTCAACACCTACAAGATGAGGCCCCGCAGCGCACTCGCCAACATCTCCTTTACGGTGGACTCGGCCTCGGAAGAGGAAATGACACATGACGAGCTCAATGTGCTGCCGACCCCCGATTCCAACACCGAAAACGAGGCGCCGACGCGCAAAGCGCGTGGAATGGCTGCGCAACCAAAGAACCCCGCCCCAGCGACCAAAGCGACCGCCAAGGGCAGGCCAGCGACGCGTCGTATTAGTGGTAACAGTGTGCTTGGAGTGAAGAAAAGCAGTACATCGGTCAAGAAGAGCGCGCCTGTCAAGAGCGGTCGCAAGGCGCTAGCGGAGCGGAAGGGTGCGAACGGAAGCGACACGGAAGAAGTGGACGAGTTCGATGACGATGAGCCAGTAGTCCAAACGAAGCCTACAAAGAGGGGGAGGCCGGCGGCAAAGAAGACGCAGGATGATGAGCCAGCAGCAGTACCTGCACCAGTAAAGAAGGGGCGTAAGGCAGCAGCGAAGGAACCTACGACGGAGACGGAGACCAGAACGAAGACCGCGACAAAGTCAAGAAAGACGAAGCGCGCAGCCGAGCCAGAACCTGAACCAGAGCACATGACAATTCCTGAGACGCAGCCAGAGCCAGATGCGGATCCAATGGACATTGAAGAGTCGATAGAGATGGATGAGATACCCGACAGCATGCCTCCGCCACCGCGTCCATCCGCACGACGAGCCCAAGTTCCGGCTAGAACATCGCGACAAACGTCAAACGGGATCAGACGGACAGGAAGCGTATCAGACTCCGAGCGAGATCCAGTATTACGGCGGAAGGTGGGCGACCTCACTAGGAAGCTGGAAGCCATGACGGTCAAGTATGATACTCTCAAGGAGGCCGCTTCGTTAGGAAAGGAATCAAACTTCGAGCAGTTGAAGAAGAGGACCGAGCAAACGACCAAGGGTAATCTCTCTCGCCCACAGATGTTGTGTTCGATTGCTAATGCACCAAACAGATCAGGATGCAGTCATCAAGGCCCTTAAGCAGCAAATTTCAGAGCTTCAGTCTCGCACATCTGACCTGACTACCATGAAGAAGGAACTCGCGCAATTCTCACAAGAAAATACGCGCCTTAATATCGAAAACAAGAAACTCGTAGACTCACTCACGTCTGCGCAAAACGAGAGTAAAGCACTCTCCACCAAGCTCGCAGTCGCCCGCTCAAAACCGTCAGAGACCAAGAACGTCCCAGGCAGCGCAGTCAAGAATCGGTCGGCCAGCGTTGTGCTTCCAGGCACGGCTGAGGCGGCGAAGGAAGCTCAGCTCGCGAAGCAAAAAGTTGATTTGTACAGCGATTTGACGAATCTTGTAATACTGGGTATGAAGAAGAATGAGGATGAGGAGGACGCCTACGACTGTTTACAAACGGGCCGTAACGGAAGTAAGTGCTCTCCTGTCTCTTCAAACTTGAGAATACAAGGCTAAAGGCTCTTCCTAGCATTGCATTTCCACCTCACAGTAGCTTCTGGAAGTGACTCTTACGAGGATACGGAGTTCATCTACCAGCCTCTACTCAACGAGCAGCGCGACAAGGAGCTTCTAGATCTCTTGCCGGATTATCTCACAGAGGAGATCTGTTTCCCGAGGGGGCAGGCGGCGAAGTTCTACTGTAAGGTTGTAGACAGTATGAGTAAGAAGATCATTCTAGAGGATGATTAGGGTACCATGGACGGATGTTGGAAATCCGGCGGAGTTTGGCGTTTTCGGCAGGGTCCGCGGCTGCCTGATGACTGTTCAAAGGTCTGAACGTGCTATGATTAAGTGATACCTGGTGTTGCGCATGCTGTCAATTCTTTAGGTTATGATATAATCAAATACCTCTACACACCTCACAGGCTTCATTGCAATGCACCTCCATGGATTTGAAGTCATCCTTGTGGCAGTCATTCCAATGCTTGCTTGCTATTGGTACAAGTAGTGTATCTACAAAGCTCTACCCTCATCACACATTTACTTGTCCGAGGGGTATGCTATCTCGACCTCGTTCACCTCGCCTTTTCTCACTGCAACCTCATCGCATGCCTGCAAGTCCAAACTCAAGCTTTTCCCTGGGCCTTCTCGGTGGCCTTCTTTAAGTAATCCCTAGGAAATGTCAGCCGGAGAAGTTCGAGTATGCACCATCCATTGTGTCTACGCTGAACTGCTGCCTTGTGGGAAATGATGACGTGTGGTCAATCTCGCAGGTATGGGGTTATCCGTACTTTACGAAGCTTTCTTCCTCCTTACTCTTCGCGTTGATTGGGGGTTGGCTCTTGTCCTCGGCCTTTTTGCCGCCCATGGCGAGGAAGGCGCCGCCGAAAGTTGTGGCTAGGGTTGCGATCGCAAGCTAAACAGCATTCCAGTCAGCCTCGTACGTTGAAAAAGGGTTCATGTAGCTTGTCGGCGTCGCAATCGAACTTTTCCTCCTGGGCGTGTGGAGAGCAACGTACGACGTGCGATCCGACCTGGCGGCCGGCAATAGTGTACATGGCAACCATCTTGGCGACGTTGAAGGATTTCCGACCGGTGAAATGGGAGATGGAGCGTCAATGGATAATAACGGCGAAGCGTGGGTGAGGGTAATGTTGCTGCCCGGAGCTCTGTTCGGAAGAGTGGATGGCGCTTACCTAAGGCGTGGCTAGTGAAGTCGAGGAGCTAACGACGAATGGTGCCTCAGCCACAGCAGCTTTGCATTCTGCGGTGACGTGACGGTGTAGCAGCCGAGGAGCTTAATGAGGCAGCGTATCAGCACTCGAGCTTGCATGCTTGTCCCACTCACTCCAACAGCCACTGTTCTTTTGGTAATCTACAAGTAGAGAAGTTACGAGTCACTCCCTACTTCGATAATGGCGAAAGACGAAAAGCACAGTGAAGAGGTCAATGGCGTTCCGCAGGAGCGGCAGGGCACACGACCCGACTTCTCCGTACTGCCGCCTAGGAAACGACTGCCAAAAGAACTCCAAGATACATTAAACGATGAGGAGAAACTCTGGGAAGTACTTTATGAGGGAAAGTATGTACCTTGTCTGCCCAACTAATTGGATACACTGCATCGTACGCTCGTTTAGACAGAATCCCAATATATCTCTTTTCTCGTAATGGTCGCCAACGTATACAGAGCCGAAGATACAACAGATACATCGATACGATATGCCGCCTACGCAACCCGAATACGCACAATCATGCTCTCCGCCCACCGCTACGTTGCATACACGTCAGACATTGGCGAGTCCTTCCGTCCCATTGCGCATCCATACCTCGTAAAGGGCGCGTACGGAGTCTCGTGGCTATACCTTATCGGCGACGTATCTCACGAAGGATACAAAGCATACTGTCGAAACCAGCGAACACTGCACCCGGAGCAGTACTTGGTCGAGCAAGTGGACAAGAAGGAGGACAAGAACATGACTGCTACCGGAAAAAGTAGTGGCATCTTCGATAAAGTACAGGAGGTGGCTAGGAGTGTAACGAGTACGGAGGATATAAAGCATGTGGGCGAGCAGAGTACACTTACTGGAGGGCAAATCGTGGCTGGGAAGGTACCTGCCATCGAAGACTATCGGGCTGTTATGGCGCAGCGAGCCATTTTTCAGGCAGTCGCCTCCATGGGTTTGCCCGCATTCACTATACACAGCATCGTCAGGTATTCTGGACGCGCGTTGAAGGATGCGAAAAATAAGACTCTGAGGACCTGGGGTCCAATCGGGGTGTGTGACAACAGCCTAGCGTGCATTTGACTCGTAAGCTAACATTGAATAGCTCGGCCTCGCAGCCGTCCCGTTCTTACCTTACATGTTCGATGAGCCAGTTGAGCATGCCACGGAGTTCATCTTCTATAACGCTTTCAAAGCGTTCGGTGGTGAGAAGGCTGTGGAGGGACGACCAGTTACGGGTGCGAAAGAATTAAGGAGAGAAGAGAGCCAATCGGGTCACCAGAAAGAGCTATGACCTGAGTTTCGGTCCGGAGGAAGTTCCTCGCGGTGGAGATGCGATGGAAGTGAAGTTAACTGAGCTGCGTTCAAGATTATATTTGTACTTAACTAACACGAAGCGAGAGATACGCTCAAATATGAATGTATATATCATCTTCTCTTCAACATAAGCTTCACCTCGACTCGGTAGAGTCAGTGTTAAACATTTCATAAGGGCTCACAAGTCATCAGAAATTTGTGCTCTTTCGCACACTAGTAAGTCTATCGATATTCCAATGCCTCTTGACGGCCCGAAAGGCCTTACATGATAGCGCACTGTTCTTTTCTCTGCCCACGACACATCAAATCTTGAATTAAAGAGTAAGCTCTAAGGTAATAGCTCATGCTCTACCAAGAATGAGCCAGGTCCTCCGCCGCCCTAGAAACTGCTAACAAAAGAAATGCAAACCCAATCTGGGATTAGCGGTTTTTAATAACGTTCTACTGGATGGAGTACCATATCACTACGTAGTCTGAAAAAGCATCGTTAGTTGCTCAAGCAGATGCTACTTGTTTTGATTATTCTTCTAATGTCTGCTATTATGAGCTTTGGCAGCAGATTGTCCATATCACGTTTCAGTTGGCTTCCACACAATTCCGACACGAGCCACGGGGCACACGTCTCGTAGATGGATATGCCATTGAAGATCTAATGCAACAATATATCTACTCCCTGGAGATGGGGGGTTTGAAGAATAGGTAGGGGTAATAGTTAGAGCAAACTGATGCCTTGATGTCAATTAGAATCCACACTCATCATGTTTCTCATAGGTATTATGGGTATGCTTTTCGATATATCACGGTTCAAATGAGCCCAGAGCGTGCAAAGTTGAAAAATGGAGGAGGCACTAGAAGCGAAACGACAACAAGAAAAGTCTGCTTCTACATTAAGTTTCTTTGGTGTCGACCACTAACTAGAATAGCTTCATTGACATGACTTCTCACGAGCTTCGGAATCCATTATCTGCTGATATACAATGCGCTAACTCCGTCATGGCTTCCCTTCAACAAATGTCATCTCAACAGCTCCCTATAACGCAACTCGATGTTAACAAATCTAAATCGCAAGCGGGTGTAGGGGCATGCATCGACTCCTTACAAACCATCATTTCCTGCTCTCTGCATCAAAAGCGCGTCGTCGACGACGTACTCACACTATCGAAACTCGATTCCACCCTGATCTTAATCACACCTATGAGAGTGCAACCTGCCTTGGTAGTATCAGACGCTCTGAAGATGTTCAATCTTGAACGCAGTCGAACCGATATCAACCTCGAGTTTAGGAAGACAGGACTTTTGAGGGCTTGGAATGGGTGATGTTAGATCCGTCACGGTTGCTACAGGTACTTATTAGCCTACTGTATGTGCTCTTTGCTAAGTTATTAAGTTTCATGTTGACTTTATCTTCAGCACGAATGCAATCAGGTTTACAAAAGATCGTAGTACAAGGAAAACAGTGATCACTCTTGGTGGGTCATGGCATCAACCAACAAGAAATTGGTAGAATATAATCTTTACGATTTGTGACGGACCTCGACACGGCGTCCTTGACAAAGCAAAATGGGGCAAGGGACGGACATGTTACCTGTGGCTTAAAGTCGCAGATACCGGGTGTGGGATGACCTTGAACGAACAAAAGAAACTGCTCAGCCGATTCTCTCAGGCTACTCCTCGTACGCACGTCGAATACGGCGGTTCTGGTCTTGGCCTTTTCATCTTCAAATCGCTTTCAGCTCTTTAGGGAGGCGCAATAGGGGTACACTCTGAACAGGATGTAGGTTCCACCTTTGCCTTCTATATCAGCGCACGACTCGCAAATCCCCCAACTAGTCAGGAAGCAGGTCCCACCAGCAAAGGTGGGCCAGTGCTGAAACCAACGGTGTCTACCGAAGACGCAATGAAGAAGGTCAGGCTCAACGTGCTGTTAGTAGAAGATAACTTGGTCAACCAGAAGGTACTCGAAAAGCAATTGCAAAGGTTTGGCTGGACCATCAGCGTCGCAGCTAACGGGAAAGAAGCGCTCGAGTGATTGCAAGGAAGCATCTACTGGCGAGCAGAAGACAAGAAAAGACATGATAGAGGTACGAATGAGGGGACAGCTACAGACAAAAAACCGGCTGAGAGCAGCTGCGGCCTCGACATCATCCTCATGGACATAGAGATGCCCATCATGGACGGCCTAAGTTGCGCTCGCATGATCCGGGACTACGAAGCACAAGGCCTCCTAGCACCGCCTTCTTGTCGGCCCTCCACCCCAAACCGACAGCCCTCTGCATCCTCGTTGTCGCCTATTTCTTCGTTCCGGGAATTCGGCGCTTCCATAGGATCGTCTATGGCACGAGATGCTAGGCTCCCAATTCTGGCGATGAGCGCGAACGCAAGGATGGAACAGGTAAGTAGTTTGATGTGCCGAGGACGCGGAAGACATCACTGATGGCGCATTTCAACTTTATAGATTGAACGAGCTCTTGCAGCGGGTATGGACGACGCGATTTCGAAGCCATTTAGGATACCAGAATTGTGGCCAAAGATATAGGGTTTGATTAAGAGAATTGCAGAGGACGCGAGGAAGGTATGAGGTGCGAGAGCATTGGTGCTAGGTTAGGTACCGGGCGGAAAGATAGACTTGCATATTCACGGGGCGTGAGAACCCTGTATAGACGTTGTTCATGGTGTGTTAGTAGTATCACGTGAGTATCTAATGAAATGTGAAATGTGCTAGGAGCAGGCGGTGGCACGGCGGGGGGCTAGTGGGCGTTGGTAATCAGTCCTCGGAACGGCCTTCCGATGGGATGGGATCTGGGATGGTGAGTGACGATGTCAGCTCTTGGTACAACGGCGGCCTAGTCCACCTTCTCGAGCTTTCTTGAGCCTTCTGAGCCTCCCGAGGCCATTCTCACGTATTTGCAATCTTCGCCACGGCTGCTCACGTCCACGCTCTTACATTTCGCTCCGCGACGCGCAACCATGGCAAACACAAACTCGTCCCAATCGCAGTCGTACGTCGAGATGCCGCGGGCTGATGTTGAAGCTATCGGCGCGCATTGCCAGCTAGAATACTGCCACGTCCTGGACTTTCTGCCCTTTAAATGCCAGAGCTGCAAGGGGTGAGTGTCTCATACACAGACTACGCTTGCGTAGCAAGCCATACTGACAAGGCCAGGACCTTCTGTCTCGACCACCGGAGCGAATATGCGCACAAGTGCGTCAACGAAGGCGGCTGGGCCAGAGCACGCGCACAACAGGCCACGACATCGCCATCACCGCCGAAGCCATCATTATATAATCACGAGCAGCAATGCTACGACAAGTCGTGCAAGACGCTCATCAACACGTCGCGCATGCCAGCGAACCAGTGTTCATCATGTAACCGCTCATACTGCCTCAAGCACCGCATGCCCGAAGACCATGACTGCAAGAACGTACCACGGCGCGGCGCGACTGCAGCAAGCGCAAGACAGCAGACGATGAGCGCGCTGGCTAAGCTGAAGCTGTGGGCAGAAAACAAGAGGAAAGAGGACGAGAAGCGGAAAAGTACGCCAAAGAAGTCGGGCTTCCTCGGATTCGGCAAGAGTTCGAGTTCGAGTCAAGCGGCCACAGCACAAGCCGAACTCAATGCGTTGAAGCGCACAGCGAAGGGCGAGGCAAGCGTACCGCAGGACAAGCGGCTATACCTGCATGTCGAGGCTTCTGCCGATACGACCAAAGCCAAGTACCCAACGGGCAAATTCTTCTACAACAGAGACTGGACTGTAGGACGTGTACTGGACATGGCGGCCAAGAGTTTGCAGGTTCAGAACGTCAACAACCGTGGCGGGGGTGAGGAAGAAAAGCTCCGCGTATTCCATGTCGAGGGTGGACGGTTGTTGAAGTTCAGCGAGAAGATTGGGGAGCCGTGTAGTAGTGGGAATATGATAGTATTACTTCGGGGCGTTGGAAGTGGCGAGCCGGATCTGATTGATCTATAATTGGGTATAGATTATGCTGGTGGAGGAGGCGATGCGTATAATTGCATTTGACATGGCGTTCGCGGTTGACTTAGGCGCTGGAATACCCTATGAGCGCGAGCACTTCCTATTGTTAATATATTGATCTCAGGACAGGGGTAACCTTGACCTGATTCCTTTTTATCTCCTTGCCGTCCCCGTAAGACTGCGACGATGAGCGCGATGCAACATCATTGCCCATATAAAGACTCAGACTTTGATTGCATCTCGACACGGCAAAGCTGCACCACAATCAGAACCGTAGGGAACAAATCTGAACATGAGGAAAAGTGACAAAACCCGGTGTGACTACAAAGCCCTGAGCGTTAAACTTTTAAGATGCATGTCAGATTTCAACACATGCATAAGGACCTCACAAAGCGCAAGGGTAGCAAGTCACCCAACTAGTAGCTTCAATGGATAGTCCTATATCCTTCACAAACGCTACACACTTTACATGTTGTCTTGGTGTCATAATTTGCATCATATGCTATTCATTCCACTTCTGGATGAAGCATGCGCAAGAAGCTCTCATTAGCTCTATAGCCGAGATGCTTGCTTCCAAGGAACCCAGCGGGTCTGGACATATGTATGTACCGTTCAGTTGATCGACTTTGAGTGAGCTTCTTATAGAGAGAGCGTTTCCTGTTCCGAAACATCCTAACCGCTCCATGAAGGATTATCAGTGTAGGAGTCATAGTTCCCGTCAACGGTAGTTTGACGCCTTGGTGGATAGGGTGGGGGTGAGCCGTCATATATGGTGAGCCATGAAAAGTGATGTCAAACGTGTCTGATCGAGTAATGGGGCTATGGTTGAGACTTGGAGGGAAACTTTTGCCTAGTTTTATAAGGGACAGTGGCGCTCTCTAATACGCTTGGGGCTTCATTGGCTTGCACATATCTCTTGGATAGTCCTCCATGGCCGGCTTGCGACCCAGATCGGTGCTCCCGGGGAGCAGAGACGGATCATGATTTAAGGCGAGGTACCAAGCCTTTGTTGTGGGGTGTGTTAAAGCGGCGTGCTAGGACGAGCCCCAGTAGGTGTTCAGGTCAGCGGACTGTTCCAGATCTCGCCTTTACACATATGGTTGTCCTGACATTCTTATTACCCTTTGGGTAGTTCCAGTTCGTGCTCTAGCGACGTTGTGGCCCTTGTACAGAGCTTTGAGTTTATGAAATTGCGTTGCAGGATGTTTATCAGAAGTTCCATTCCTCGAACTGCTTTGTGTACGCCTCCTTCTTGTGGTTGAGTCTCTCTATCACCTCAGCTCTTCGAACAACCTATGCACGTTTCCGTCACAATCAATCTCAGTTTGTATGTAACAGCCCGTGAGCGGCTATTTGGCTAGCTCACGAATAAGGGGTTGGCATTGGGATGGGCGTACAACCCAGGAGCGTAAATCCATCGCTATGGTACAGCATGGAGCAGATGTATTAACCGAGCCAATGGGCAACGGTGCTGGACAGCTAACACCAATCTTCAGCTCAGACTGTACTCAATATGTGTGCGTCTGTGAGACCACAGCCCAGGGAAGTGGGTGTTAAGTGCATGTGAGAGATGCCGACACTAGAAGGGATGGAGCGGGCGCGAGTCCTGCTCCTCGTTAGTTTCCCTATTCGATATCCCTCTCTTGCTGTCCGTTCATGAGGGATTCTCACGATTTGAGTCGGTCGTTCTGGTCGAATTTAGCTCGCTTCGAACAAGTGTGCGACAACGCGACTCGAACGGCGGCAAAAGGCCAACGTGACGCACGCATGTTTATGTCAAGTTCGAGGAGGTGGCTTGACTGAAGATATAGCGCGCACCCCATCCTCGAGTCTCTACTTTGCAACAATGGTCGACCAGAACTCGAATTCGCCTGTTCAGAACACGTACAAGCCGCACGGATCAGGGATACCAGCCAACCAGGACGCGCTCTCGCAGCCAACGGTTGTTAAAGCGGGCGAGACGATGCTCATCATCTCTTTAGTGCTAATTTTCATGGTCGCCTGCACGATGAGCTTGCACCTGATTCTCAGACGATGGAAGCGCCAGCGGAGGATGAGGGATAGGGGCACGACTATGAGAGGGAGAGAGATAGAGACAGCAATAATGAAGATAATGAAGAAGACGGAGAAGAAGAGGACGACGGCCAAAAAAACTGAAGACCAGGAACAGCCAGAGCTTCATTCACAGGAAAAGAAGATGGCAGAGCTTCCAGGAACGCCCCTGTGCGAGATGGGAGAGTCTGAACCTAGGTATGAGATGGAGAACTTGGAAGTTACGGGACAGTATCCTCGGCAGGGTAGAGAGATGCAAGCCTACAGAGAGATGTCTAGCGACTTGAAAGGCCAACTACGATGGAGCGTAATTGATGGCGAAATGGCCAGCCAAATGGACAAGGAGTCTGGGATGGTATCGTGGTATGATGCATCGGAAGAAATGGTGCCGGAGCCGGACGCGAGAGAGCTTGCGATGTATTGGTCTTGGGGGATATGAGCCTTCATACTGTATAGCCGTGCTGGTCGTTCTATGTATGCACTGCGCAAGGAATCCGTCTGGGTCGATTGATATTGCACTCTAAAGCGCCTCGGTATCGGGAGCGCCACGGTCCATGCTGCCGGCTCTTCATGACGCGCGACGACAGATGAAACGGACGACAGGTTTATAGCTGCATGGGGTGTAATAACAACAACAACAACAACAACAACAACGACAACAACACCGGCCAAAACAATTGGTGTCCTGATTCGCGCACCACTGTTATTTGGGGTGTGCCGTTCACAGGTGTGCATGCGCTTATCCACAGGCCTATACCCGAGGGCGGCAAGATGACGAGGCAGTGCATCTGTGTGCCAACCAACAGAACGGCCCGGCGGCGGTCCCAAGCGCGAACGTCCCACCCGCCGTCATCCACTTTTCTCCCTGCTGACCGTCGGCCAACCTCACTCCCATCTATCTCTTCGACCTCCACTGGTGACGGTGGATGCTTCATGTAGGTGCTACGATGCGCAGCCTTCCCTTCACGACACTGTTGCTGGCGTGGGCGGGCTTTGCGGCAGCCGACGACACGGTTACCAACGGGCGCATCAAGGTGCAGTTGTTTGCGACGCCTTCGTTTCTCTCCGAGGTCTCCGTGGACGCGTACAACAACCAGTGCTTGTCGCTGGACAACAATCTGTACGCCTGCACTTTCTTTTCTCCTCGACTGTCTACTTGCACTGACGCACCGCAGAATCGATGGCCGAGTGCAGTCCATCCTCGTTGGTGGACATGATGTCGCAACAGTGCTTCGCCGGGATGACTACTGGACCTGCCGATTCTTCGAGTATGTCCCTTGGCTATCTTCTTGCTTGGGCTCAGGGCTAATCTGGACAGCAACTATGACTGCAAAGGCGACATGGATCAATATCTAACCATAGCCGATGGCGTCAACAACCTAGGCAGCATCGGCTGGGGCACCAAGATACACGGCCTTCGCTGCCGCAATTTCCAACCGGACGACGACTGAGTCGCGAGCAATGGCGCAAAACGGGTGCTATGACAAAGCCACCGCATGGAACCGAATCCGAGGATACCGAACAAAACCGCCACGTCTCCTCACAACAGGGAGACCTACCACTTCCTTATGT
Organism: Phoma sp. ATCC 74077; assembly: GCA_033682645.1. NCBI lineage: Eukaryota > Fungi > Ascomycota > Dothideomycetes > Pleosporales > Didymellaceae > Phoma > Phoma sp. ATCC 74077. The sequence goes on along the minus strand of JAWDJC010000016.1, from coordinate 456,075 downwards.
GCGGTGTCACAGCATGCTTGCGGGAGAGGACAAGAGTGAGAAGCAAAGCGCATGCAATACAGCAGTGGGTTGGATTCAGCACGGGGCGTTCAGTATTGGGAGGCATCGACTGGGCGTTCGGCGACGCATACCCCGAGGATGGCACACGCCATCAGGCTAAGGCGTTCAAATTGAACCTCTGAGGCCTTTTTGCTGAGCAGGCGCGCTGGGTAGGGAGCAATACGGCTTTCGAAGCGCTCGATGCCGCCTCATTATGCTAGCGATGATAGGTTGAACGCCAAGGGAATCAACGAATATAATTTATTACCATCAGAGAAGTTAGCCTTTTAGAAGAACTTTTTATCAACGAGTACGATGATGCCACACGATAGGTGAGTGGCATGTCCAGGACCAGAAATTGAACCTTTAGGAGTTGTTACGTTTCCATTGGGCTTGGACAAATCGCTAACCCCGCCCGCCCCTTTGGGCGTAACGAACCCTAGAACTTACATTATTCCAGTCGAGACACGCCCTAAGCCCTACGCCCTTTACCTTGAAATGTGGCGCCCAATGTCCATCCGCACCATACTATAAGTGTAGTCCATGTGCTAGAATACGAATACTTTGAGGCCCGCAATCGCAGTAAAGTCACTATTAAAGGACCAGTAGAGTATATAACTCCCTCCATCGCAGCACTCGAAAGGATGCCACGTCACCCACTATCACCCTAACCGACACCCCGAACCCTCTTCCCTCGGCAACGTCAGTGTCCACCATAATAGACCAGATCTATAATCAACTTGACGTCTTCACGCGTTAGACTCTCTGCCGAACCCTGTCTGTAGTCTGAACTCCTCTAGCCATTTCGGATTATCGGCCACCGTCTGGTTCCACTCGTCATCTCCGTCTTGATACAGGACTCGCCTTGATTCACGCTGAAACATTTCATCGGTTGGGATAACTCCCGCGAGCATCTGCTGTCTTGCAAAACGGCTAAGATAGCGGGTCAGAACGTCCGCAAAGACAGCAGTGTCCAATTCTTGCTGGGTTGGTAACGATTCGGCATACGAGGCAAAAGGTGCTTGCCCCTGGTCAGTCGACTCCGGTAGGCTAGGTGGTGCCATCGATAATGAACCTATTCGCGATAGTAGTTGTTTTGTGTGGTCTATAGACGCAGGGTCTGTAGCCGAGAAGGGAACAAGCGTAGACGATTGAGAGGCAATCAGGTAGGGCGGGAATGCATTGGTAAGGCGAGCGATGACAGTGGGATCAAAACCATGGTCGCCGTGCCAGTCAGTCATTGTCTTTCCTTCGCGGAAGTGGGCAGCCAAGTGATCAGACCGCTCGTCCCAGCTATTCAGTGTCATGTTGCAGAATCCACAGCGGGACACGACTGGTATGGACTCGATCTTCCAATCATCGATGAGCGGGAGTGTATCCAATCCATGGACGAGACGAAGATGTTGCACCAAATGATCCTTTCGTCGAAATACGCGGGGGGTAGAGCGACCCTCCAAGCAGGCAGTGTGGTTGTGCTGCTGCAGGTGCTCAGGCGTAGGGTCAAGAGCGCTGCAGTATGCGCAGTGAACTCTGCCAGTCAGAGGCAGCACGACGGACGCTCCATGCGGCGCGCAAATCCACTCCTCCATGTTGAGGTGGAGCGACTTCTCATGCCGTGACCAGTCATACTTGTGCTTGAACGTGTCGCAGCAGAAGGTGCACTTAAAGATTCGGTCTGCAGCATTCATGTTCTTTGCTTTTCCCTTCCTTCTGGAGCATATTCTTGGGGTTTGGCCGTGGTGGTTCGATTTCGAGGCCGCGGAGTGGCTTGAGTTCCCTGACCGTAGAGATGACTCGCTCGCTCCGCTATCAATGCTTGTTGTCGATGAATGACCCCGATGCTTATAAAATGTGTCCTTAAGTTGAGTGTGATTGATGTCTACTGATTTGCTTGAAGGACGATTCTCCAAAGCATTGTAAATGGCTGATAGAGAAGCTGCTTCCTCTTCGGGTGGCGAGCTTTGCCATCGTTGCATAGCGAGCGACTGAACATTTCCAAGCTGCGGACTACCTCTAGGAATCATGATCGGGCTTGTCAGTCTTCCGCTTCCTGACCTCCGCAGCAGATACTTGCTGCGACGGCGAGGGAGCGAGTGCTGTCTCAGCTCCAGCGAACGCTCATAGTGTGACATTGCCCGACATGAAGCAGCATCTAACGTACATTCTGGAGAAGGAAGAGCTCTTATTGTCGGTGGTGAGAAGATGTCGACCCCAGGACTCTCCAAAGATGACATCGTGACCGGGTTGTTGAGGCTAGACATCGAAGGCTGAATGAACGCAGACTCTTGGGCAGGATCGAACACATCCAAGGCATCCAAGCTGAAAACCCAACTAGGGTCAAGTGTTTCCTCGGTCCAGAGCGGCAAATCCCAACTACCTGCTTGTCGCTCATCCATAGTCATGGAATGCTACCGTGGGTGACGAAGCCCGGCGCTGATGCAAAGGTAAGAAGATGTTGGGCGCAAGCCAAGGTCGAATCTACCACCGAGTCGAATGAGAGTTTTTGCTCAGCGTGACCAGCAGAATGAGTTTAATGGCCGAGACACAGTATCTGTGGTCTGGTTCTTGTTTGTCGTATCAGCCGCATTCATTCAACGAAGCGGTGCTACGAGGTGGTATCGCGCGGTGCCAAGGCGTAGGGCGTAAGGCGTACGAAACCGGCTATTACACTTGCGGTATAGTCGCTTCCCCATCCGGAATCCCTCCAGCTCCATTTTATCGTCTAGCGTGCAGCAACTTCGCTTCGTCGCCATGCAGAGTCGATATCGATGGAGCAGCCAGTCGAAAGGGTTCTTGAGGGAGTCTTTGGTATGCCATATAAATTTGTTCTCATGAAACGAAGCTCAACATTGTCCAGCTGTGGCCAAACCGGCACATATCTCCTCTGCAGAAGTTCTTCAAAAACTGCAGGCTACCTTTGCACCCTCCCAAATCTTCGCACCACTTCTAACAAACCAACCCAAGCGACCCAGTAAAGATGGCCACCAAGTCTTCAAGTTAGGCCACGGCGGTACGCTGGATCCGTTGGCCGCCGGCATCCTGATCGTTGGAATTGGTAGAGGCACAAAGCACCTCCAGCAATATCTAGCCTGCAGCAAGACCTACGAGACAGTGGTGACATTTGGCGTAAGCACTGACACTTACGATCGCACCGGAGCTATTTCTGAGCGAGCGGATTATGATCATGTTTCGAAAGACTTAGTCGAGGCGAAGTTAGCAAACTTCAGAGGAACGATCCAACAACAGCCGCCTGTCTATTCTGCTTTGAAGATCAACGGTATCAAGGCTTGTGAGTATGTGCGTCAAGGAAAAGAGCTGCCACGAGAGTTGGAGAGTAGGGAGATGCACGTCGGCGAATGCACACTTCTGGAATGGTATAAAGCTGGCAAGCATGACATCGCCTGGCCGGGTGATGAATCGCCGAGTCCAGCACCTGCAGCGCGCATCAAACTTACTGTATGCTCTGGTTTCTACGTGCGCAGCTTCGCACATGACCTCGGTCTTGCTTGTCGATCGCGGTCTTACATGTCAGAGTTAATTCGCACGCGACAAGCAGCATTCACGATCCGACAGCCACCCGAATCACCACATCTCATCCCTGCACTGACTTACGCTGAACTTGAAGCAGGCGAAGACGTGTGGGGAGCGAGACTTAGACCGCAGCTTGTGAGATGGGTTGAGGCGAACCGGTTGAGGGATGGTCACGTTGATGGCAGAAGTCAAGATACGAAAAGGAGATTGGCCAAAGAGAGGGCTGAGAGACCCGTACAAAGATTCCGGGGGGAGTGGATGGCCGGAGACAAGAAGGAAAGGATCAGGCAGCAAGGTGGCAAGTTCAAGGGAAAATGGAGTCAGAAGCCAGCGGTGGTATTGCCTCCAGGTCACCCACGTGAAGAATCAGGATCGGTGGACTCGATCGATACGGTTCCCTTGCCACCAACGAACCCCTGAAACATATTACACCACGCAACATCCAAGCATCAATAATCTATCACGATCCACCCAACTCGATCTATAATCACTGATATAAGGGTGCTCCATAATGCCTCAGCAGCCCCAACCACTCATGGCTCCTATTCGTCAATTCACAACACTCTAACATCGTCCACAGTCCTTCCTCTCCAAACGGTTGTGCCTTACTATTCAACACCAAACTCTTCCCATCTACTACCCCCAACTTCAGTACCTTTTCCATACCCACATAGTTGTCTTTCCGGATCGCCGATAAGATCGCGGGAAGTTGAGGCTGTTGCAGCGCATGGCCCACATCCCATGCTACCACCATTTCAATAAGCCCCAGATAGTTATCTTTTGTTGCGTTGTCTGTATCGGTGTCCGAGCAGTGGAGTAGCATGTCGTATATGGGTGGTAATGCGGCAATCTGTCCTCGTAGCGCCGCGGCGGATATGTAGTCCAGCAACACTCGAACGGTGTCTTGATCCATCCGCTTGATGGCAATATCGAGTGCGTCATACGTCAACTCTGGAGCTAGTCCAATAAGCTCAGCGAGGATAGCTATCCCTATTTCACCACCTTTATGCGCAGAGAATTGCAGGACGTTCATGTCTTCGAATGCTGGATCGCGTGGGTGTGACCCAGCCCGAAGAAGTACGCGGGCGGTTTCCAGGCTATCCAGAGAAAGGGCGGCAACAAGGGGGAGGGATTTTGTTTCTTTCTTATTTCTGCGGAACGATATTTCTTCTCTGACTAAACTGCGTTTATTCTGCAGAAGAAGCTCGACGCCTTGTGCTGCATCTGCGGATAGCGCACGGCCCAGTGCGGTCCGTTGGCCCATGTCAGTAGCTGTACGCTGAGCGAGGCCGACATCAAAATTTCTGTCAATGAGGAGCTTGAGGATACGAAGTGCGTCTTCTGGTCTTTTTTGCCATGTTTCCTTGGTCAAAGCGTTGACCGGGGACACATGGCGGGTTACTTTGTCTTGGTACTGTAGAACCTCATCTTCTTTCTCGTAGTCCTTTGGTGTGCCTTTTATACTCAGCATCTCCTCCACGACGTCTGCCCAGCCAGCTCCTACAAAGCAGGCTAACGCGGAATATTCATATGTAGTCTGCCATGGCCTATAGTTAAATTCGGCTGTCTGCAGCTCGCTTTTGGTATCAAAAACACCTGAAACATACGCAGCGGGATCGAAATTTGGGTGTTGCATGATGACCTTGAGAAGTTTCATCCCTTGATCTACATTCTTCCACTTGGATATACCGTCAAGCACACTTGTTCTCGAGAGGCGCACCTGGCTTTCCGCCCAATAGTGCTGTGTGTCGTACATCTCTCTAGGCCACTGATCCGTCATCGGGTTCGCGCCATGAGAGGTAATGAGACAGTTGGAGAGCTCTGCATGGCGTTTGTACACTGCGGCCAAGAGAACGCGGTCAAGGGGGGTGTATTTGCCTTTTTTTTGTGCATCACCGTATGAAGCACCCTTTTGAAGTAGATGATCAACAACCTTGGTGCAACCATTGATGGTTGCTTTTTGCAGTGCTTCATGCTTGACTTTCTTCAGTTTCCCAGTGGATCGATATACCGGATCCGCACCAAGAGCAATAATAGCCTTGACAAGGGCCAAATTGCCTTCGAGCGCCACGTCTTCCAGTACATCAGTTAATACATCTTGAGAAGGGCTACTGGCTACCTTCGTTGTCGTATTCGTTCTTCTGAGCGAAAAGCTCTTCTTGCTTGAACCCGTGAACCCTTTCCGAGATGACATGTCCTCTTTACTACTAAGCCGGCGCAGCACTTCAACATGCGCATCGTCCGGATTCATCTCCATTGTTTCGTCCTGTTGGCTACTAAAAATAGAAAGGTCAACCGAGAATTTATCTTGACCACCAAATGGGCTGGTTGGGATGCTCTGCACGGGCGACGAAACGTGCGTAGAAGAGCGACCACTGCTCATGCTGTTCATAGTGTTCATGCGTCCCAAGGTACCAGGAGCGAAGATTAGTGGCTTAGCCGGATGCTTGAGGACTTCCGGATATTGGTCAGAGACGTATTGAGACTGAATTCTTTCTAGGAGGCCGTCTTCGTTACTAGCGCTGCTTCCAAAAGACATGGGTGGCGTCGGAGGAAGTGTTGATGATCGCTTCAGAAATTGTAGGGGCGCTGGCTGTAAAGTCTGATTAGGCTGCTGTTGTAAGCCTGGGTTGCGTGAGCTGCCTGACCCTGGAGGACACTGATAAGGCTGTGTTGGTTGCTGTTGACAAACGGGGCTTCTAGGGGCTTTTGGAAACTGGTAAAGGTGGGGATCTGTACATGGAGCTTTGTGCACATAGTTGAACGACCCTGGTGCTAGAGGCGATATTGGATAACCCGTACTTGGGTTTCGATATCGAGAATCGACCATGAGACTTTGGGTATATACTGGATGTGAGACATAGCTAGAGTACGGAGACGCCAGCTGGAGACCTTCTGTCTCCTTGTTGAATAGAGGCATATTCGCTGCGAGGGGGTGGGAGTCAACGCTCGTATGTGTTGACATTGTCGGAGTGTGGATTCGTTCAGCAGACATTTCTTGAACTGAGGATGAGGCTGCTTTGGCCGGCGCAAGGTAGTTGAAGGCTGGCCCTCCATAGAAGTTCCCGTATTCCGCAAGTCCGTCCGTGTAACGCTCCTCTTCACTTTGTTGTAACTGCTGCATCTCGGCTGTCGCGGACTAGGTGCACCGTCGGAAATGTTCAACTCCAAAGTCAATTTGAACCCTCACGATGCAAGGCTAAATTTGATCTGAACGAAGGAGCGGGGCATAAGAATGGTACTCATAAAAATGTAACCAATTACCTCGTTGCCTACTAAAACGTGCTCGTACAGGGTGCGGCTGAGCCAGGTATAATCGGCTGGTGCTAGTGCAGCCCTGGAACATCGAGGTGGATTTTGGAAAACGACGACTGCATATGATACCTTTGTAATACTGGGTATGAAGACAGTGACAATTTAAACAAGTGCCAGCTTGCGACCCCAAAATATTGCCAAGATATGGAAATAGTCATCAAGCGGTTTATATTCTACTTGGCTAAGGGTGCAGGAGTGAGGTAGGACACGTGCTTAGTGAAAGCTCCACCGGCGGCTTAGCAGCAGGCTAGATGGACGTTAGCTCTTTGTACGCCACAAGTGACATCGTGTTGAGCCTTCATGAGACACTTCGCACATGCTTAAGTCATTTCAGTTCATCGTGTTTCCTGTTCGTCTTATCTGTGCAGATATCTTAGAATGCAGGATAATGTGAATGAGTAGCCATGAAATGCCACCGAAATGCAAAATTACAACAGTAGGCAAAAGGTTAGTCATGACATAGGAAATAGGAATAGCTTCACATATTATTTAGGGATATGGTTGCGCAATGGGCACGAAGAAGGTACAGCCTTGAGTAGTTATTATCGATGAGTGCATCGCATTCGACAAGCAGAGTGAACGCAGCTCATCTATTGTTACTAAACTGTCATGAGCAGCATATGATTCCAACATCATCAATGTTCCTAGTACATATCCCTATGGATATTGAATGCTTTGGCCAACTCTGATCTTCATATCCGTTGATTTACTAGCAAAAACCCCATCTATGAGCTCGTTCCAAGGACTCAGAACAGTCAAGGCAGTAGAGGAGTCTAGACAAAACGCTGCTAATCCTTTGTGCACACGTTTTTGAAGGCCGATTCCACATGGGTGTCGACTGGGTCCATATTTATCTCTAAAGAAGTGGGAACTCGATACAATTCAAGTTCCAATTGTTGCGGCACGATGTCTAGGACCATGACAAGGACGAGAGCTTAGTAGTAGAGTGAGTAATTGTATTATGGGTAGAGCTTTGGCTATGTTTCACAGATCTTGCATTTTATCTGCACAATCAACGACTCTCTCGATTTTACTTACTATCATAACAGCACTCTCACAGCTCACCGACACCCCCCAAGAGCTCCGTTGGCTCATCCAGGACGATCGGACAGATATCTAAGCCCACACCGTACGTTTCGAAAGTCAAGGCTCCCTCTTCATCAACTTGCATCCATCTCCGGTTCAGCAAATCTCCATCCTGCGCCCTATCGAAGAAGTTCTGCGGGGCAAACACGATGCTCGAATAAGCCTCAGTGTATAGTGTGACCGGGACGTCCTCACTCCTCGTGAAATGATGCATACCAAGGTTGAACCAGATGACTAAATCTTCGCTCTCAACAGACTCTCCATCGAAGAATTTGCCAAAGTCCTGCTGAGGGTTGAAAGGAAGATTAATGTTCTGAACGCTATTGGCAAACGGCTCGTTGTCGTGCTGGCGCGTGACAGCGAGGTGAGACTTTGCAAACTCGGAATTTCTGAGGGACCAAGGAGATTTGAGGGTTGAAAGATGGATGTCGGAGCGCCCAGGTACAATACGGTATCCACGCAACTCGCCCCAAGCATTGGTAGCGTTTGGGTTGAGGACAACGTACATAGCTTGGTTGTTGGGGGCATAGTTAAATTGTTGTTCTTCTTGCATATTGTAGATCTCCATTTCTATTTGTTCGAAAGTACCGAGCTCAGGAAACCAACTGTGAGGGCTTTTATCAGCGCCAAGATTCTACTTTTAACAATAAGAGTTCGCAAACTTACGGCTGAGATTGGTTCACTGCTTTGAGCTCTGAGACCTGGAGTGAGTTAGGAGTACCAAGGATATCAAAATCTGCTTTGTACGTGATGATGTGATCATGAAGTGACCCCTGGGTAGCTTGCTGAATTCTGGGTCCAAACTTCCCCTGGTCAGGGTAGTAGAAGCTCGACTGCAAGTAGCCGGATGCCCTTACGATGACCTCAAGTGAGCCATCCATGTGGAAGGAATAGTCGAACATATAGTCATAGTTGCCGACCGTTGCGATGGCGCGTACGATTAGTCCAGCGCCCTTGACTGTCCCGAAGTTACTGAAACCATAATCGTTGGAGGCAGACGTGCGGTGGCGCGAGAGCGGAAAGTTCATGTCAGTCTCAAAAATGCAGATTGAGTTTGTGTTAACTCGAGTTGTGTTGTAAGATGGATAGGTGATGTTCCAGAAAGTCGAGCCCCATGGACAATCAAAGCCCTCAACCAAGCTGCCCATTTCGGTACCAAGTTGGTAATAGGTGTCGTGATACACGGTATTTGCAGCTTTAGGTTGATTCCCACCTAATTATTTGTTACTTCACATGCCACATTTCAAGTTTTTGATTGAACCTACCATACTGAGCGGTAGCTTCCTGCATGGAAAGCTCGTAAAGAATGCGTTCACCCTTGAACTTGATATCGTAGAACATAATGCCGAGAGTTCGGGAAAAGGAAAGGTAAAAGGACCAACCCATGTATTCAACGTACTGATTATCCTTGTCGAGCTTGTACCGCTTGCCACCAATCTCGAGTGTGCTTGGTGCGAGGCGTTCCTCTAGGTCGCGCACCCCCAATTCGGGCTTGTAGTCAACCAAGGCCCAGTCTGCGTCTAGCGTTTGGTCATACTTCATGGCAAGCTCTCCTGCCTCATAGGCAGTTCGAAGATCGGCAATAGTAGGGAAGAACTTTTCGTTAGTAACGAATCCCTTTAGTGAGTAAAGAGAAGCATCAGTTCCTGTGCAGTCGATCAAGAGGAAGAAGTCCAACGGTGTCATGTAGGAGGCCGGACCTGGAAACCGGAACATAATGTTTCGGAATGCGCTGGTACCATCGAAAGAGAGCGGTGTTCCAGAGGTCAATGTTAGATTAGACCGCTCATCTCTTGATCCGTAATACGCAGCTCCTTGAAAAAGAGCCGCTGTAATGTCCGAGATATTCGACATGATTGACGCGATAAGCGGATCAGTTGCAGTAGACCTTGGTCCATCAAAGTATCTAGCATTGTAGGGGACCGAGCCACCAGAAGGACCATTGTAAATATAGTCAAGTTTATCAATGGTGGTTTCCGTAGACACTGGAAGGGGGCCGATCATGTACTCCTGGGAATCGGGCTCGGCTTTTCCGCCTTCGAATATGATTGCTCTAGCATACTTGGCGGGGCTTGCTGCCCCTTCGTCCAGGTACGGCAAGACATCGCTCTTGTTGGTATGCAGAGCATCCACCCAGAACCTAGCACAAATTAGAGCTACTCGTGATCTCTACACGCAACGTACACGTAGTTGTCGGTAAGCTTTGCCTCAGTGGGGTGGGTCAGATTAAGACCGGAAGTAGGATCATGTAGTAAGTTCCAAACCGCAAGGTTCTCTTCTGGTGTTAAAGGTGCCCACGGATTAACCTTGGGAGCCTTTGTCGTAAGGGCAGATTCGGATAGACACGAAAACGTTTCGTTGTATCCGCGTTTGTCGAAAACGTCCCGCAACACTCTTCTGTCATAACCAAGAGGAGGGACAACCGAAGAGACAGCCACGGTGGACCATGCTAAACTAGCAAAGGTAGAGAGATGCATTTTGATACTGAGACCTAAACAACACAGGAACTGTCTTTCGCGCTGTTCGTAAGCTCTTATACATGCGCCGTACGCCTTCGCAGTATGCACAAACGAACATATCCGAGCGCGAAATTCCGAGATAGGCCCTGATTAACTTTGACGGTGACAATGAAACTGGATTTGCATGACAGAAAGTCATTGATAAGACGACGAGAGAAGACCCGCGAGGCGTCTTTAGACACCTGGAGCCATGCAGCTAGGACAAGTTTAGTGAAACCCACGTTGCCTTACTGTATAGCTTGGCCGGGTATGGAAGTGCATAGAAAACTAACAGTCGCTGCCATACTCACGTTATGCTACTGTCGGACCGATCTACATCTAAGTTGGTATTGGACACTTGCTCTTATGAATCTGCGAGACGGACGGCCTTTGAGCAGGCGTTGGCCGTGATACATGTACCGCACAATTGGGAATGCTTGGTATTCTTGTCCGCATAGATCGATTGTCATATAGGGAATCATTGCATGGTTGTGGTTATCGCACGTCGTTGAAAGGTGGGGTAAGGTAAACGATGCTTCTTATCTCTGTAGGATCTGCGCCTCAGCATTGCCAAGGACTTCCGCTATATCAATTGGCAACAAGGCCAAGTGCCAAGCTATAGAACTCTTAGGGTTCCAGAGAGTGATAGGAAACGTTCATCCGATAGCGTCTTAGTAACGTCATAAGGTAATATTCTAAAGAAACGCCTAGTTATAACGTGTCTTACTACCTAGTACACGTCCTAGTAAAACTTATTATATATTATAGTATCTTTATCTTATAAGTTATAAAGCTAAAATTTAAAATATAGATACTTATACTAACGTACTACACGGGCGAGTCGGCCACGAACGCTAAGCTTTTACCTCTAACTTCACCTAATTATATCTCTATAACTACTAGGCCTATTTAGGTAATTTTTTGGTGTTTTTTAAAGCTAGAACTTAGCTCTATAAATCTAGTATTTTAGAATATCTATAACTATAATTATAAATAATTTATTAAAGAGAGAACTTAAAGAATTAGAAGTTCCTTACTTAACTAAGATCCCTACTTATACTACTTAGGGCTTATAATAAATTTTAATATTTTAGTATATTTATATTTATATATAAATCTATAACCTATTAAATTTTTAGCTAATTTTATTTAGTAGTTATAGAGTTATATTATCTAAGAATCTAATAAAGCTAAAATATTTCTAGTTACTAAAATAGTATATAATAATTACTAATACTAGTTAAAAATTAATATATATTATATATCTAAGTATGAAAATAGTATATAAATACTTAAAAGCTATATTTTTAATATATTTATATAGAATAAATATCTGGTTTAAAAGTCTAGTTCTTTTAAAATTATAAATAAATAGATAATAAAGCTATTATATTTAATTATAAAGATCTAAATAACTTTTTATATTATATTATAACTTTTAAGATAATTATAATTACTAGTATACTATAATATACTAGTATTATTTATTCTTTTCGTACTAGTAGTAGGGATGTTAATTTACTAGTAAATAGTAATTACTACTACTATTAGTAATTACTATTAGTAAATTAGAAAATACTAACTACTATATTTAGAACTTATATATCTTAGGGTTATAAAAACTAGGTTATTTAGTTATATATTAAAAGTAAAGTTAATAATAATAATTAGCTTCTAAAACTAGCTAATAAACCTTTTTTTTCTATTAAATAGAGTAGGTAAGGTAGTATTTTAGATCTAAATTAATACTTAACTTAAAAACTAATAATTATATAGTAGTAGTTTTAACTAGTAAATAAGTAATACTATAGTTAAGAGTACTACTAAATAGTTTTCTTTATTTTTAGCTTAGTAAGCTAAGTTACTAATTAGTATTAGTAAATTAGAAACCTAATAGTAATTACTATTTACTAGTAAATTAATATCCCTAACTAGTAGCTATTCTTTTATATAAGTTTAAATAACTCTATAACTACTAAATTAAATAAGCTAAAAATCTAGTAGATTATAGATTTATATATAACTATAAATATATTAAAAAAATAGAATTTATTATAAGCTATAAGTATTAGAAGTAGGGATCTTAATTAAGTAAAGAACTTCTAAACTCCGTAACTTCTTTCCTTAATAACTTACCTATTATAGTAGTTATAAGTATTCTAAAACGCCAGATTTATAGCCCTAAATTCTAGCTTTAAAATAAGCTATAAATTATTATTATAGCTATAGTATTAGAGAAGTTATTAAAGAAAGAAGTTAAAAGTAAAAAGCTTAGCGTTTATAGTTAACTCGCCTAGGTAGCTAACTTACCTATATAGTATATTATATATCCTTATAGAAAAAATATAAAACTAAATTTTATATAATATTTAAGAAGTTATTTACTTTTCTAAAAAAATATTCTAAGCTTTTATTATTACTAAGTAAGCTAGGGAAAAATAATTGTATTAATTACTATATAGGAAAGTAAGCTAAAGAGCTTAGAATATATACTTAAATAGATTAGTTACTAAATTATCTAATCTAACCTTAATATTCTAATTATATAATCCTAACCTTTATTATTTAATTAGATTAGAACTTCTACTCTATAATATACCCCCTAGCTTTACTATTTAAGTAATAAAATAGTAAACTACTCTTAGGTATTATACTTCTTAGTATCTCTAGTTTAATCTTAATTAAAATAATCTTCCTATTATAATAGTATTATATTTTAATCTCTAATTTATTTACTTACTCCTATATTTATTATTATAATATATTAGCCTAATTACGTACCTTCTATTATTTAGATCTATTTACTTATAGCCCTAGCTTTATTTTTAATAAGATATATAGCTTTTATTTAGCTATTTTACTCCCTTAACCTTTTAATTACCTCTATCCTTAACTTTAGATTACTAAGCTATATTTCCCTAATTATAACCTCTTACTTAAGCTTTTTATTCTTAATCTCTTAGATTACTTCTCTTATCTACTAAAATAGTTAGTCTTACCCCTTCTAAGCTTATAGGTTATATATTACTATAGGATTAGTTTAAGCTCTCTAAGTTTATATCTACTAATCTAAGTTATACTTAATAGCCTCTAAAAGGATTAAAAACTACTACTACTTATTTTACTACTACTTACCTTATAAAGAGTAAAAAGGCTACTACTACTACTAATCCTACTCCTACTATACTATTACCTACTCCTATTATAGATAATTATTATCTTTATAGTACTACTACTACTCTAGCTACTATAGCTACTCTAGCTATTTAATCTTCTTCTCCTAGTTAGTATAAGAATCTATATATTAGCTATATTAAGCGCTTTACTTATAGTATTAGTTACGCTTAGTATATAAATAAGCCTAGTTATAGTACTTATTATACTATCTATAGCTCTTATATATATTATAAGGCGTAAGTATATTAATCTTTTACTTTATTTCTTCTATACTAATTATTATAGTCCCTAGTCTATCTTAGTTAAGGCTAAGAAACTAATTAAGGCCTTCTACTCTAAGACTCTAGTTATAACTATAAGTAAGTATAGTATTTACTTCTTTTCTAGTTTTCTAATTATTATATAGCCTTAAGAGCTTAAGTAGTATTATACTACTCTTCTTATAATAATTAGGGGTAATATACCTACTAAGACTTTAAAGAGTAAAGGTAGTAGTAGTACTACTTTATCTCCTCTTACTATATATACTATTTCTTTTAACTTTAATATTCTAGTTAAGTAAGCTACTTTAGGAGTAACTAGTAGTATATTTATATTTAGTAGTTTAAGTAGATATCCTAGCGTTACTTAGAGCTCTCCTACTCTAGTTTTACTACTATAGTAGATTAAGTATTATACTTAAGCTCCTAGTTTTAGCTCTACTATTAGCCTTCCTAGTTAGTATAATTAGTAGTAGCTACTTAATTAATAATACCTTTATTATTAATTCCTTTATAATTAAAACCTTCTCTCTATTTAGTATAGCTTTAGGCCTATTTATCTAGGCTTTAATACTCTTAGATTAGTATTTACTTCTAGTAGATTTATTTCTTAGAATCCTACTCTTTATACTTAGTACCCTCTTACTTAATATAATCTAGCTACTTAGATATATACCCCTAAGTTTTCTATTCTACCTACTTCTCTACCTACTAGTTAAGATAATTAGGTTAAGTATAAAGAGCCTACTTATATATAGTTTAAGATAAATAAGGTAGATAAAACTATACTTAATTAAGATAAGGAAGTTAAGTAAACTATAGAGGGTAATTAGGCTAAATAGTTAGATAAAGAGGCTCTACCTAGTAAGAGTACTTATAAGCTTAATTATTAAGCTACTTACCTTATACTTAAGGGTATTACTAAGGAGTTACTTTCTTATACTTAGAATCTTTAATTCTATTATAATAATCTTACTAGAAGTAAATATAATAAGTATTATACTTTTACTAGGGCCCTTTTTAAGATAATTAAAGACTCCCTTAATAAGCTCCTTAATTAGTTTAATTAAAGGATTCTAGTAGTTTATTTCTATTAAGTAGTATAGCTAGTTAGCTTTTAGGTAGTTTTAGGGTTAGTAGATTAGTATAGCTAATCTTTTTTATAATATTTATTTTTCTACTCTTATTAAGTATACTTCTTCTTAAAGTAAGTAATTAAATTAATCTTAATTTATAATTTTAATTATCCCTAGTATTTATAATTAGACTTCTTATATTCTTTAAGTTAAGTAGCTACTTAAAATACTTAAATTATTAATAAGTAAGTACTTTAGTTAATCTATCTATAGGTATTTTACTTATTTCTAAGTACTTAACTATAAATAATCCTTTTATATATTCCTAGCGTAGCTATATATTCTAGATATTTATATATTATAATTTTATTATAATCTACTTATTCTTACCTACTACTAGCCTAATTATTTACTAATTATTATACTAAATATTCTATAGATCTCCTAGATTAAGTATAAGCTTTTTAAAGAAGTACTTAAGCGCTATTATTTCCTTAGCTATATACTTAAGTATAAGAAGCTTAGCCTCTATAGTTAAAGTAGTTACTATATTTTAATATACTACTTTCTAGAGGATTACTCTACTAAATAGTATTATAATATATCTATATAAAGATTAGTATATTTCTAGATTATCTATAAATAATATATCTCTATAAATTATAAGATTAGGACTATTAAAATAGCTATACTAGATTACTTCCTAGCGTGTTTAGTATAGATATATAATTATATATTCTACTACCTTTATATACTATTTACTTAGGTTAGTTAGGAAGTAAGATAGCTTAGAAATAGTAAATATAATATCTAGGTATAGTATAATTACTATATATAGTACTAATCCTACTCTTTCCTAATAGTTCTTAATCTAATCTCTAGATACTTCTTTAGTATTTTTAATTAATTCTTCTAATAGGAGTAGAGTTAGTAGAAAGGTCTTATTAGCTAATCTAAACTTCTTTATAATCTTCTTAATATAGGTATTATAAATAAGTATAATTATTTAGTTATCTTAATCCCTAATTACTCTAATCCCTAAGAACTATTCTACTAGTTCTTACTCTTATACTTTATATCTTTCTTTAATCTAATCCTATAATTTATATACTTCCTACTTATATACTTTATAATATAATAATAGGATATTATTAATATAGAATAAGATTAATACTTTTTAATCCTAAGTAGTAAATAGGTATAGCTCTTCTTTTATTATAATAAATCTATATAATCTTAGTATACTTATAAACTCCTTATACTAGAGTAGTAGTAAATCTCTTAATCTATATAATACTTAATTAAGCTTAATATATATACCTAGTTTCTTAAACCTATCTAGTAGATTATAGATTACTAGATTATCCTTTATAATTATTATATTTAGAAATACTCCTACTATATTATACTATATAATTTCTAGGTTAAAATAAGTAGTTATTACTATAGCTACTCTAAAGGATTATACTACTAATATTATAGTATATATTAAAGTAAGTAAATCCTTCTCCTAGAGATTACCTCTTATAACTATTCTAGCTATATATTTTTAGAATATTCTATCTTAATTAAACTTATAGGTCTATATCTATTTTAATAGGAGTAGCCTACTTAGTATTTTACTAATTAGTTATTCTAACTAGGTTCCTTTCTTACGTAACTATTTAATCTCTTTTTATAAGGCTTACTTAAACTAAACTTTATATAGGTACTAGAGTAGCTACTTCTATATAATTAGTAGAGTAGGTAGATTACTTATATAAATCTACTTAGTTAGGATCTAGTTACTAAGTATTATAGCTATAATTACTAAATTTAATAGCTTATAGCTTTAATACTTATCCTAAGCTTTTCTTACTCCTAGTAAGAAGGTATTCTAAAAATTACTTTACTAATCTTCTAGTAACTTAGGATTAGTAATTAATATATTTATACCTATACTTCTACCCCCTATTTAATTATCTTAATCTTTCCTTTTTTACTATAGTATATAAATACTTATATACTAATTAATCTTAGGTAGCTTTCCTAGCTACCTATAGCTTAATCTTTACTATCTTAGAGTATCTAATCTAATAGATCCTAATAGTTCTAGGTTTATTTACTATAGCCTCTAGTATACTCTTATAAGTAGTTCCTCTACTTTATCTAGAGTATTTAAGTTAATATAACTAGGTTAAGTAGTAGAGTAGGTTAAGCTTATAGGCTCTTCTTTATATAATCTAATCTAATTACTAGAACGTAATAAGCTAGCTTATCTAGGTAGATATATCCCCTCTTAGCTATCTACTCCTAATTAATATTTATCTTAATTATTAATCCTCCCTATAATACTTAGCTTAGGTATTACCTCTAGGGTTATAAGTATATTTTAATCTTTAATTAGGCCTATATAGATTCTTAGGTACTTACTAGCTATACTTACTCCTTATATAGTTTCTTCCTATATAACTCCTTAATTAATAGGCTAGCCGCCTATACTAATTTATTTAAAAGGTTTACCCTTAAGATTACTCTTAGTAGCTATTTTAGTCTTATATACTTACTACTCTTTAAGGATTAGATTTTTATTAAAATCCTTTTCTAGATTATCTAGCTTACTATTATATAAGATCTCTATAATCCTAATAGCTTATTCCTCTAATATTCCTTCTTTACGTAATCCTTTATAGAATTATAATTTATTAAAGGTTATATTATATATAGTAATTACTTAATTAAGCGTTAGGATCTAAATATAGTAAATATTAGATACTCTATATCTAACTAAATAACCTATATATCCCCTTAGATTAATCTTAAAGTCCTACTTTAATAATCTAGCTATATAATCCTAATCTAATAGATATACTTTATAGCTATAGGTATATATACTACTCTAATCTAGGTAAAGATTAGCTATTCTTAATCTAATCTTCTTAGGTTTATACTAGTAAAAATATTATCTAAACTAGGAATTAAGTACTTTATTTAGTAATTAATAGCTATTAATTATAGAAGGGCTTATTCTATATAGCTAAGCTACTATATCTAAAATCTTAGGCTAAAGTTTTTCTAGTAAGCGTACGCTTATATATATTTTAATTACTTTTATAATTAGCTCCTATCTAGTATACTCTACTAAGCTATTTAGCTTATATATATAGGATAGAGTTACTTTAATTATAATCCCCTATTCTTCTACCTACTCTTTATATCTTAATTAACCTCTCTATAGTCTTATAGTAGAATTACTATCTTAATAGATTTTTATAATCCTTAGTCTATATTTATTCTAGGCTCTATTTATGTAGCGCTTAATTACCTATATAATCTCTAGAAGTATTTTAGTAGGAAGGTTATTATTCTTAATCTTTCTAGAGTAATCCTCTTTAATTACTATAGACTATCTCTTATTTAATCTTTCTTATAGTATATTAAATAGATCCTATAATATATAGTAGAATAGTCTTAGTAATTATTCCTTAGGTTATCTTAAGATTACTTAAGAGGTATATATAACTATATAATCTTAATAGTTAAGTTATTTTATTCTATTAATATAGATATTTTAAGCGTTACGTATAAGTACCTATAGAGCTTATTAACCTAGGTAACCTAATTATTAATACTAAAGGAGCTTAGAGTTAGATCTTAATTAAGGAATATATAATCTTAATATAGCTTTTATAACCTAAGGAACTAAGTAATAAGAAGAGATCTTATATTCTAAGAAGCTAAGGTTTCCTTTACTAATTATTTAGAATATAACTTTATTCTCTTTAGCTATACTATACCTTAGTATATAATTATATCCTATATACTAAATCTTTCCTTAATTATTAAGCCTAGCTTTAGAAATAATATTAAGGTAAAAACCTTTAATTACTCTAATATTATTAAGCTTTAAATCTATTATTTTAGGACTATTTAGACTAGTAAGTAGTTTTCTTATTATACGTACTCTATATCTATTAACTAGAAGAGATTAAGTACTTATATCTATATACTTATAATCTTTAGCTTTCTTAAATAATCTAGGCTTAAGTAGGGTTACTATTTTTTAGTAATAGTAATTACTAGAGGTACTTAGTAATAGTAATAGTAATTACTAGTAATTACTATTTCTAAAAATAGATATAAGCTTAAATAAGTTATAATAAAAGAGATATATTTTTAGTAGTTAATTAAACTATTTAAATACTTTTCTATTCTTTTCTAACTATAAAATATAGAGATCTAGAAGATTTAGAAGATAAAAGTATAACTAGTATTACTAGTTATAATACTAATAATATTTATAATATAATAATAGTTATAATACTAATAATAGTACTAATAGTAGTAGTAGTAGTAGTAGTAGTAGTAGTAGTAGTAGTAGTAGTAGTAGTAGTAGTAGTAGTAGTAGTAGTAGTAGTAGTAATATTATATAATATTATTAATATATATATATATTATAGACTAGTATTTTAGGGCTTAAAACTAGTTTTTAGCTATAATATTTATATAGTTATAAAGTTTAGGAAATAGCACTAAACTTTTGTTTTAGTAAATCTTACTTAGTAATTCCTATTTAGTACTAGCGCTATACTATATAATTTATATAAAAACTAAGTTAGTAAGCGGATCTAAATAACTAAAAAAAATTATTTTAGTCCTAGTATTCGCTTAGTTAGGTTATATATTATAAGGGCGTTTTTATAACTAAAGTTATAAATATTCCTAAACGTTATTTAACTCCTATATATCTTTTATTATATAAAATAGCTTATTAGCTATATAAAACTAGTTTTTAGTAGTATATAAATATATATAAGTAATTATAAACCTAACTCCTATTAATATAAGCTACTAATAATAGAGTAACTAATATAGCTTTATTACTATAAATATAAAAATCTATATATAGAAATTAGTAATTACTATAGTAATCTAGTAATTACTATTACTAGGACCTAAATTAGTAATAGTAATTACTATAGTAAATAGCAACCCTAGGCTTAAGTAAGTTTTAATTATTAATAAGATAAATACTTACTCTATTATTAAGTATTATACTTAGATAGAGTAGGTAGTAGCTATATATTACGCTATATACTCTAGGATAATATTCCTAATTATTAAAATTAAAAGTAGTAGGGTTAATTAGTATAGCTTTAATTATATATAGAAATAATCTATTATATAAAGAGGGCTTATTTATAGTTTTCTATCTAGATTACTTAACTTAATTTTAAAGATTAGACTATTCTATTCTATTATATTACTTAAGGATCTTTTTCTTATTAATATTACTAAGTTAATTAGGAGGGAAGGAGCTAATCCTTCTACTACTATTTAAAGTCTTTAATAACTAATTAGCTCTTACTTATATAATCCTTATAATCCTAGCTAGTATAGGTAGGGTTTCTTTAATCTATTCCTTAGTTTACTCCTAATTAGTTTTATACTAGTTCTATTAAAGGAAGGGGTTAAGAAGATTAAATAATTTCTCTCCTTAGCTATAATACTAATATACTTAGTAAGTATAGTATTAAATACTATAGCTATATTATCTAGTTTAAGATTAGCTTTATTTAAGAAAGTCCTAATTACTTCTACTTATATTTAGTAAGCCTATTTAGGCGCGTATTTAATTATAATTATATCTAAAAAATTAGTAAGTATAATTATTCCTTATATTTCTAGGATATTATACGCCTAAGTATAGCTATATAATATTTACTAATTATTAAACTACCTATCTAGACTAATCCTTCTATTCCTAGCTTTATCTAGGTAAGTATAGTATTTAATTCTAATTTAGTTCTTTATTATTACCTTACTTAGAGCTAACTATTTCTTAAGTATCCTAAGCTAGGATTAAATACTTATTTTACTAGTATTTATAAGCTTAAACTATACTAGTTAGAGGAGATTAGGCGTAATAGTTTTAATTATCTAGTCCTAAATATTTATAATTACTAATACCTTATAAGTCTACTTAGCTATAAGTACTTTCTATTTATAAATAGCTTTAGGTTAATCCTTAACTCTTACTTTATAGATCTTATATTCTTACTTATACTCTATTCTTAAGCTTATATATTCTCTAAGTTATTCTTAGTTAGCTCCTATAGGTAGATTCTTTAGAGCTATAGGCTTAAGTAGAAGCTTTAGGTATTTTAGGTTATTATAGATTAAATCTAGTATAGTAGGACTATCTAGATTAATATAATCCTATACTTACTTTATAAGTATATAAACTTTAAGTATTATAAACTATTATAGCTAGTTATTATACGCCTTAAGTATAGTAAAGCCTAGAGGATTATTCTTATTATAGCTTTCTATAGCTACTTATAGAAAGGATATTAGAGATTAAAATAAGGATTAAAGAGGAGTAATTAAATCTAGCTTTTAGTAAATATAAAATACGTAGGGAGAATTAACTCTACGATCTTATAGCGCTAGGCTTATAATAGAGATATTAATTACTATTACTAACCCCTAGAATAGTAATTTAGCTTACTAAGCTAAAAATAAAGAAAACTATTTAGTAGTACTCTTAACTATAGTATTACTTTTTTACTAGTTAAAACTACTATTATATAATTATTAGTTCTTAAGTTATTATAAACTAAATTAGAGAGAGGGTACTTAAGAAGGTTATAAGTTAAGAAGGTATAGATATATAAATAAAATAAGAGCCTAGGAACTAACTAATAATAAGAGGTTATATAGTCCTATAATTCTATACCTTAGTAAGTATAGTTAGTATAGAACTATAAGAGTTCTATAGAACCTATAATACTCTATATATAGAACTTATAGGAATCTATAGAACCCTTAAGTATATAGATCTATATAATAAGCTCCTATAGCTTATTATAATTAACCTTAAGTTATTATTAAATACTACCCTTTAATAGTTAGATACTTTAATTACTCTTATCTCTATATTACTTACTCTCTTTAGAAGCCTACTAATAAAGGACTATAGTAATACTAGCTACTTAATATTATAGCTACTCTACTCTAGATAAACCCCTTTTAATAAAGTTAAGTATTAACTTATATCTAAAATACTACCTTACCTACTCTATTTAATAGAAAAAAAAGGTTTATTAGCTAGTTTTAGAAGCTAATTATTATTATTAACTTTACTTTTAATATATAACTAAATAACCTAGTTTTTATAAGCCTAAGATATATAAATTCTAAATATAGTAGTTAGTAGTTTCTAATTTACTAATAGTATTTACTAGTAAATTAATATCTCTAGCTTATAACTATTATTACTAAGTAAGCTAGGGGAAAATAATTATATTAATTATTATATAAGAAAAGTAAGCTAAAGAGCTTAGATATATACTTAAATAGATTAGTTACTAAATTATATAATCTTAAATATATAATTCTAATCTTTATTATTTAATTAGATTAGAACTTCTACTCTATAATAATAGGATATATAATATACTCTATAGGTAAGCTAATTAAATAGATAAGCTAATTAAATACTAAAACTCTACTAAAAATATACCATCTCTAATAGTATATATTAATAATAGTATAATCTACTATACTATATAGTATATTACTCTAATCTACTATACTATATAGTATATTACTCTAGTCTACTATAGTATCTATATTATTTTTATATATATATAAGTTATATCTAGCCTTATTATAGTATCTATAGTAGTATTAAGAGGGCTTACCTACCTTAATATATACCCTCTTCTTTACCCTTTCTCTATTACTATAAGCTCTAAACTCCTTTAGAGCTAATAGTTAAGTACTATCCTCTACTATAAAGGTCCCTTTCTTCTATAATTACTTTCTTTTATATAATTTTTAATATATAGCTACCTTATTAGTAACTTAAAAGGCTTTATTCTCTTCTAATACTAAGGTTAACTTATATAAAAGTATAGTAACCCCTTTATAGAAGTAATTTAATACCTTAACTATTAAAGTTAGTAAGCTATCTATATACCTCTAAATCCTCTTCTTTAGTAGTATTAATTATAACCTAAGTTTAAGGGTATTACTTAGTATTTTTAACTCTTAAGAACTATCTTCTATAGTAGTTAATAGTAATATCTTTAACTATATATCTATTTTTAATATTATAGCCTCTAGGTTAAAAGGAACTAAGCTAGTACCTCTAAAGTTACCTAAGATATTACTCTTTATTATAGTAGTATTAAAAGCTAGTATAAAGTATAATAAAAACTTAGTTTTTATAATATAGTTAATATAGTTATATATTAGGTTCTTAGCTTAGTACCTATATACCTTCTTTAAAGGTAAGAAATAACTTATATCTAATAGCTATAAAAGATATAATAAATAAGAAGGTATATAGAGGGTAATAATCTTTTATTCCTTATAGTACTTTTAAAATTAGACTAAGGTATAGCTTTTATAGCTATTAATTATAAGTAGATAATAGGTACTAGTAACTCTTCTCTTTATATACTTATTAAAATACTTTAACTACTTAAGGCTAAGCTAGTAATAATAGTTCTAGTTAATATCTAACTTATTATAAAGCTAGTCTTATTAAAGTTAAAGGTATCCTTCTTAAGGGTACTATATATAGCCTTTATATTCTTTATAAGCTAGAACTAGCCTTATATAAGCTTAGGATTTTTATAGAGGACTCTCTTATAGTTATACTTTTAATTAAACTTAACTTTAAGCTTAGATATATACCTTATAAAGATTATAGCCTAGTTCTAACTAACTAGGTCTTAGTAGTACTTAGTAAGTAAGGAATTAGCTATATCCTTAATAGTAGTAAGGTAGGGTAGAAATCCTTAGAGATCTAGATTAAGTATATACTAGATAATTATTACCTCTTCTATCTTAAGGAGCTTTATTAATTTAGATATATAATTATATTATAAAGGGGTTCTAGTATATTAATTACTAAGTACCCCTACCTAATAAAAAATAGGATACTTTTCTAATAAGGTAAGCCAGCTAATTACTATACTGTTTTAGCTAGCTCCTTATATAAAATTATATATAATACCGCTATAATATATCATATAAAGCTTAAATTAAATATAAGGCTACTAGAGTATATATAGAAGCTATTATAATTGTTTTTTTTTAGTGTTATACTAGTTACTATAGCTAAGTTTTATAGTGTTTACTAGGGTTTAGCTATACCTCTCTATATCTATATCCTATCTTATTAATACGATTACGTATCTATTTCTAGGTAATTTAAGCCTACTCTCGTTAGAGAGCTATCTTAAGCTCCTCTACTAAGTTTATATTATAAATTTATTATTTTATCCTTACTTTTATAATATTCTAGATACCCTTAATAGGGTTAAGATCTAGAGAGTTCGCTAGGTAATATAACCTCCTTATCCTAGCCCTAGATTAATAGATTACTAGCTTACTCTCTAGATTTTTCGTGCTATAGCTTAGTTTATTATCCTCTATAATATACTAGTTATAGTAATTATCTTAGTATATATTACATTATAGATTATTAGATTAAGCTTTAAGCTCTTCTATAGCGTCTCTATATATTAGTAATAGCTTATTAGTATAATAGCTTACTCTTATAGAGTTACTAGGCCTTAAAATATCTAGATCTTAAGGTTTAGAGGCCTCCTAATAACGTAATTAATTATAATACTACTCCTTAGTTTCTATAGTAGGTCTCCTATATAGCTTTAAGGGAGGTTTAATAGGCTTAATATTATTATACTTATTATTATAGAAGGTAAGATAAGGTACTCTATTATAGTAGTTAATCTACGTAGTAAAATAGATACTATAGCTAGAGTAATTAGGCTCCTCTATAATATTTTAGCTAGATAATCTCTTACTAAAAACGCGTAGGAATCTAGTCCTCTAGGAAGTCTATAAGGAATAGTACGCCTTATTAGTAAATACTACCCTATCCTAGAAGCCTAGTATAGGTTTATTAAGCTAGTAATAGGTATTAGTAATATATTAAGCTTACTAAGCTATAGTAATCTTCCTCTATTTTATAGCCTTAAATATACTAGCTAAAAAGTAATTTTTAAGAGAAGTTTATAGAGTTTTATAATAGGCCCTATATACTAGCTTAGCGTAGCTAGGTCTAAAGCTTCTACTAATAGCTATTTTAATTCATATTAATTAAGGTATAAAGCTAAGAGTCTAGTATCTTATAGGATAGCTAGAGCTAGTAGAACCTTAAGAGGTGCTCTTAAAATTACGTAGATCTAATTAGTAAGATATAATTACCCTATACTAATTATAATTATATAGCTAATAATATACTATAGACTTAGGGACGTAGTATTATTAAAATAGCTCCTAAGCTAATACCTAGCGCGCTGTATTATTTAGGTCTACTATAGTAAAAAAAGATAACTACTATACTAACTATTATAGTATCTATAGTAGTATTAAGAGGGCTTACCTACTTTAATATATATCCTCTTCTTTACTCTCTCTTTATTACTATAAGCTCTAAACTCCTTTAGAGCTAATAATTAAGTACTATTCTCTACTATAAGGGTCTCCTCTCCTTCTATAGTTACTTCCTTTTATATAATTTTTAGTATATAGCTACCTTATTAGCTACTTAAAGCAGGGATGTCAATTTACTAGTAAATAGTAATTACTAATGAAATTTTTAGTAGTAGTAATAGTAATTACTAATAGTAAATTAGAATAGTAATAGTAAATAGTAATTACTAATTTAGTAATTACTATTTACTATTAGTAAATTAGAAAATACTAACTACTATATTTAGAACTTATATATCTTAGGGTTATAAAAACTAGGTTATTTAGTTATATATTAAAAGTAAAGTTAATAATAATAATTAAATTATAAAACTAGCTAAATAAACCTTTTTTTCTATTTTAATATAAACTTCTTATCTTAAAGAATTAAATAATAACTTAAACTCTAAAATAAACCTAGTACTCTATCCTATCTTCTTTATCTATAATACTAGTTAAAAAGTCTAATATATCTAAATTAGAACTAATATAGTTACTATAAAGATTATTAGACTTTTTACTAATAGTTAACTCTATAGAAGAATAAAAAACCTTATTATAAATACTAAGTTTACCTAAATAATAAAGGTCGTCTAATAGAAACTCTTTTTTATTATAATAAAAGTCTTCTTTAGAAGCTAAAGAAACTTTAATAGTATTAACTTCTTTAGTAGTAATTAGAAGTTTACTAATAAAGCTTCTAACTAAATCTATTATAAGTTAATATACTATTATATATAGTTAAATTATAGAAGTACTTACTAAAATCTTTAAATAAAATACTAGTTCTAATAAGATAACTATTTAGTCTTTCTAATATTATAGATAGACTATTATCTATAGAGCTATTATCTAGTAAAAATAGATACTCTATATCTATATTTACTTTTCGTAATAGGTCTATTACAGGGTTGCCGTTTTACTAGTAATAGTAATTACTATTACTATAGCCTCTAGTAATAGTAATTACTATTACTATAGTAATTACTACAAAAAAAATTCGTGTAGTAATAGTAATTACTATTACTAGAGGCTGTAGTAATAGTAATTACTATTACTAGTAAATTACTTATAGTAATTACTAGTAATTACTAGTAATTACTAAGTTATTACTATTTCTTAAAAAAACTATTATAATCTTTATATTTATAGTTTATATTAAATAATAACTATTATTATTTATAAATATATACTTTAATACTTAAATTTATAGTTTTTAAAGTAGTTATATAGTAATAATAATTTACTAGTAATTACTAGTAATTACTATAGTAATTACTAATTATAAAAGTTCTAGTAATAGTAATTACTATTACTAAAGGCTGTAGTAATAGTAATTACTATTACTAATTACTAAAAAAATCCCTAGTAATAGTAATTACTATTACTATTGAATTACTAGTAGTAATTACTAGTAATTACTAGTAATTACTATTACTAGAAAGTGGCAACCCTGACTAGTAGTAATAGTTTTACTTAAAAGTTTAAAGTAAACTCTAACCTTTATTTATAAAAGTTATAGATACTATAGCCTTATTTAGATCTTTTTACTTAGTTAGATTCTTTAGTTAGTTAAATTCTTTAGTTAAATTCTTTAGTTAAATTCTTTACTTAAATTCTTTAGTTAGTTTAATTCTTTAGTTAGTTAAATTCCTTATTTAAATTCCTTAGTTAAATTCTTTAGTTATACTAGAATAATATAGTACTAAAGATTATATATATATATATAGTTTTAATCTTACTTTAAACTAATAAGTTAAACTACTATAACTACTACTACTACTACTACTACTACTACTACTACTACTACTACTACTACTACTACTACTACTACTACTACTACTACTACTACTACTACTACTACTACTACTACTACTACTACTACTACTACTACTACTACTACTTTTTATTATTTTTATAATAAGTAGATTATTATTAAAATGTCTTCTCGTACTATTTTTACTAAGGAGGATTTATATTCTTCTACTTTAGAACTACCTTCTATTTCTAAACTAGCTTCTATATTTAGAAATAGAAAGTTTAATTTAGAAATTTTACCTTATAAAGAAGGAGAAACTAGACTTTTTAAAGCTTCTTGTAGCTCCTGTAATTATAATAATATATCTAAGTGGCCTATAAATACTAGTAATTTATATACACACTTTAATAAAAAATACTTTACTTTAAATAATAATAATAATAATATAGACGAAGATTCTACCGTAGAAGATAGTTTTAATATAGAAAGTAGTAATACTACTAATAACACTAATACTACTAATACTACTAATACTACTAATACTTTAAACTCTTATTTTAAAACTACTAATATAAGAAAAAGACCTAGTTTTATCTTATTTAGTAAAGAAGAATATAAATATAATTTACTTAAATTTATAGTTACTAATAATTTACCTTTTAGTATAGTAGAAAGTAATACTTTTAATAATTTAATTAAATATTTAAAAGACGATTTACCTACTATATCTAGAAATACTATAAGAAAAGAATTAGATACGTTTTATATTTTAGAAATAAATAAGCTAAAAAAAGAGTTAACTACTATAACTAGTCTATTTTCTTTAACTTTAGATAAGTGGCGGTCTAGTAATAATATAGATTTTTTAGCTATTACTTTACACTATAGAGATAATAACTTTATTTTAAGAAGCTATCTTATAGGTTTTGAATATCTAAATAACTTTAATAGTTATACTAGTTTAAATCTATATACTACTATAAATACTATTTTAAAAGATTTTAATATAAGAAATAATATAATAAGTATTACTAGAGATAACGCCTCTTCTATTAATAGTACTATAGATTTAATAAAAGAAAAATATAATAAGAAATTTAATACTAATATTATAGATATAAAGTGCGTAGCATATATTCTAAATTTAATTAGTAATACCTTTTTAGATTTTACTTTTTTTACTCCTAATAATACTAAAAAGTTTAAAAATACTATATATAAAATTCTAGAAGAGAATAGTAATAATAATATAGATATAGAAGTTATTAGTTACTATTAAAGTTTTACCTAATATAGTTAGAAATATTATTACTAGATTTAAATATAATTACTCTCTAAAAAATAACTTTAAAAGAGTAGTAAAAGATAAAAGAATAATTAATAATAATAATAATAATAATATAGGTCTTAAAATATTAATAAAAGATAATATTACTCGGTAGCTATCTACCTATAATATACTAGATAGATTTATATATTTTAAAGAAGAAATAAATATAGTATTAAGTAAAGCTAGTTTATTAAATAATATTTAAAAAAAAAGATTTAAATTTAGAAACCTTTAGTTTAAAATATAAAGATTAGTAATATTTAGTATATTATAAGAAATACTTTAGAAGAATTTAAAAAGCCTACTATAAAATTATAAGGCTATACTAATAGCTATTATAGTATTATATATATAATATAATTATATAATAGACTAGAAGAAAGAAGACTATTAGAAAATAGTAATCCTTTTATAGAAGAAGGATTAAAGCAAGCTATAAATAAATTATTATATTATTATCCTATTACTAGTACTAATATAGAGAAATTAAAAGACTATATATAATTACCTATTATTACTAAGCAAGCTAGGGGGAAATAATTGTATTAATCACTACATAGGAAAGTAAGCTAAAGAGCTTAGAATATATACTCAAACAGATTAGTTACTAAATTATCTAATCTAACCTTAATATTCTAATTATATAATCCTAATCTTTATTATTTAATTAGATTAGAACTTCTACTCTATAATACACCCCCTAGCTTTACTATTTAAGTAATAAAATAGTAAACTACTCTTAGGCGTTATACTTCTTAGTATCTCTAGTTTAATCTTAATTAAAATAATCTTCCTATTATAATAGCGTTATATTTTAATCTCTAATCTATTTACTTACTCCTATATTTATTATTATAATATATTAGCCTAATTACGCACCTTCTATTATTTAGATCTATTTACTTATAGCCCTAGCTTTATTTTTAATAAGATATATAGCTTTCGTTTAGCTATTTTACTCCCTTAACCTTTTAATCACCTCTATCCTTAACTTTAGATTACTAAGCTATATTTCCCTAATTATAACCTCTTACTTAAGCTTTTTATTCTTAATCTCTTAGATTACTTCTCTTATCTACTAAAATAGTTAGTCCTACTCCTTCTAAGCTTATAAGTTATATATTACTATAGGATTAGCTTAAGCTCTCTAAGTTTATATCTACTAATCTAAGTTATACTTAATAGCCTCTAAAAGGATTAAAGACTACTACTACTTATCTTACTACTACTTACCTTATAAAGAGTAAAAAGGCTACTACTACTAATCCTACTCCTACTATACTATTACCTACTCCTATTATAGATAATTATTATCTTTATAGTACTACTACTACTCTAGCTACTATAGCTACTCTAGCTACTTAATCTTCTTCTCCTAGTTAGTATAAGAATCTATATATTAGCTATATTAAGTACTTTACTTATAGTATTAGTTATACTTAGTATATAAATAAGCCTAGTTATAGTACTTATTATACTACCTATAGCTCTTATATATATTAAGAGGCGTAAGTATATTAATCTTTTACTTTATTTCTTCTATACTAATTATTATAGTCCCTAGTCTATCTTAGTTAAGGCTAAGAAGCTAATTAAGGCCTTCTACTCTAAGACTCTAGTTATAACTATAAGTAAGTATAGTATATACTTCTTTTCTAGTTTTCTAATTATTATATAGCCTTAAGAGCTTAAGTAGTATTATACTACTCTTCTTATAATAATTAAGGGTAATATACTTACTAAGACTTTAAAGAGTAAAGGTAGTAGTAGTACTACTTTATCTCCTCTTACTACGTATACTACTCCTTTTAACTTTAATACTCTAGTTAAGTAAGCTACTCTAGGAGTAACTAGTAATATATTTATATCTAGTAGTTTAAGTAGATATCCTAGCGTTACTTAGAGCTCTCTTACTCTAGTTTTACTACTATAGTAGATTAAGTATTATACTTAGGCTTCTAGTTTTAGCTCTACTACTAGCCTTCCTAGTTAGTATAACTAGTAGTAGCTACTTAATTAATAATACCTTTATTATTAATTCCTTTATAATTAAAACCTTCTCTCTACTTAATATAGCTTTAGGCCTATTTATCTAGGCTTTAATACTCCTAGATTAGTATTTACTCCTAGTAGATTTATTCCTTAGAATCCTACTCTCTACACTTAATACCCCTTTACTTAATATAATCTAGCTATTTAGATATATACCCCTAAGTTTTCTATTCTACCTACTCCTCTACCTACTAGTTAAGATAATTAGGTTAAGTATAAGAAGCCTATTTATATATAGTTTAAGATAGATAAGGTAGATAAAACTATACTTAATTAAGATAAGGAAGTTAAGTAGACTATAGAGAGTAATTAGGCTAAATAGTTAGATAAAGAGGCTCTATCTAGTAAGAGTACTTATAAGCTTAATTATTAAGCTACTTACCTTACGCTTAAGGGTATTACTAAGGAGTTACTTTCCTATACTTAGAATCTTTAATTCTATTATAATAATCTTACTAGAAGTAAGTATAATAAGTATTATACTTTTACTAGGGCCCTTTTTAAGGTAATTAAAGACTCCCTTAATAAGCTCCTTAATTAGTTTAATTAAAGGATTCTAGTAGTTTATTTCTATTAAGTAGTATAGCTAGTTAGCTTTTAGGTAGTTTTAGGGTTAGTAGATTAGTATAGCTAATCTCTTTTATAATACTTATTTTTCTACTCTTATTAAGTATACTTCTTCTTAAAGTAAGTAATTAAATTAATCTTAATTTATAATTTTAATTATCTCTAGTATTTATAATTAGACTTCTTATATTCTTTAAGTTAAGTAGTTACTTAAAATACTTAAATTATTAATAAGTAAGCGCTTTAGTTAATCTATCTATAGGTATTTTACTTATTTCTAAGTACTTAACTATAAATAATCCTTTTATATATTCCTAGCGTAGCTATATATTCTAGATATCTATATATTATAATTTTATTATAATCCGCTTATTCTTACCTACTACTAGCCTAATTATTTACTAATTATTATACTAAATATTCTATAGATCTCCTAGATTAAGTATAAGCTCTTTAAAGAAGCACTTAAGTATTATTATTTCCTTAGCTATATACTTAAGTATAAGAAGCTTAGCCTCTATAGTTAAAGTAGTTACTATATTCTAATATACTACTTTCTAGAGGATTACTCTACTAAATAGTATTATAATATATCTATATAAAGATTAGTATATTTCTAGATTATCTATAAATAATATATCTCTATAAATTATAAGATTAGGACTATTAAAATAGCTATACTAGATTACTTCTTAGCGCGTTTAGTATAGGTATATAATTATATATTCTACTACCTTTATATACTAATTACTTAGGTTAGTTAGGAAGTAAAATAGCTTAGAAATAGTAAATATAATATCTAGGCGTAGTATAATTACTATATATAGTACTAATCCTACTCTTTCTTAATAGTTCTTAATCTAATCTCTAGATACTTCTTTAGTATTTTTAATTAATTCTTCTAATAGGAGTAGAGTTAGTAGAAAGGTCCTATTAGCTAATCTAAACTTCTTTATAATCTTCTTAATATAGGTATTATAAATAAGTATAATTATTTAGTTATTTTAATCCCTAATTACTCTAATCCCTAGGAACTATTCTACTAGTCCTTACTCTTATACTTTATATCTTTCTTTAATCTAATCCTATAATTTATATACTTCCTACTTATATACTTTATAATATAATAATAGGATATTATTAATATAGAATAAGATTAATACTTTTTAATCCTAAGTAGTAAATAGGTATAGCTCTTCTTTTATTATAATAAATCTATATAATCTTAGTATACTAATAAACTTCTTATACTAGAGTAGTAGTAAATCTCTTAATCTATATAATACTTAATTAAGCTTAATATATATACCTAGTTTCTTAAACCTATCTAGTAGATTATAGATTACTAGATTATCCTTTATAATTATTATATTTAGAAATACTCCTACTATATTATACTATATAATTTCTAAGTTAAAATAAGTAGTAATTACTATAGCTACTCTAAAGGATTATACTACTAATATTATAGTATATATTAAAGTAAGTAAATCCTTCTCCTAGAGATTACCTCTTATAATTATTCTAGCTTTATACTTTTAGAGTATTCTATCTTAATTAAACTTATAGGTCTATACCTATTTTAATAGGAGTAGCCTACTTAGTATTTTACTAATTAGTTATTCTAACTAGGTTCCTTTCTTATATAACTATTTAATCTCTTTTTATAAGGCTTACTTAAACTAAACTTTATATAAGTACTAGAGTAGCTACTTCTACGTAGTTAGTAGAGTAGGTAGATTACTTATATAAATCTACTTAGTTAGGATCTAGTTACTAAGCGTTATAGCTATAATTACTAAATTTAATAGCTTATAGCTTTAATACTTATCCTAAGCTTTTCTTACTCCTAGTAAAAAGGTATTCTAAAAATTACTCTACTAATCTTCTAGTAACTTAAGATTAGTAATTAATATATTTATACCTATACTTCTACCCCCTATTTAATTATCTTAATCTTTCCTTTTTTACTATAGTATATAAATACTTATATACTAATTAATCTTAGGTAGCTTTCCTAGCTACCTATAGCTTAATCTTTACTATCTTAGAATATCTAATTTAATAGATCCTAATAGTTCTAGGTTTATTTACTATAGCCTCTAGTATACTCTTATAAGTAGTTCCTCTACTTTATCTAGAGTATTTAAGTTAATATAACTAGGTTAAATAGTAGAGTAGGTTAAGCTTATAGGCTCTTCCCTATATAATCTAATCTAATTACTAAAGTATAATAAGCTAGCTTATCTAGGTAGATATATCCCCTCTTAGCTATCTACTCCTAATTAATATTTATCTTAATTATTAATCCTCCTTATAATACTTAGCTTAGGTATTATATCTAGGGTTATAAGTATATTTTAATCTTTAATTAGGCCTATATAGATTCTTAGGTACTTACTAGCTATACTTACTCCTTATATAGTTTCTTCCTATATAACTCCTTAATTAATAGGCTAGCTACCTACGCTAATTTATTTAAAAGGTTTACCCTTAAGATTACTCTTAGTAGCTATTTTAGTCTTATATACTTACTACTCTTTAAGGATTAGATCTTTATTAAGATCCTTTCCTAGATTATCTAGCTTACTATTATATAAGATCTCTATAATCCTAATAGCTTATTCCTCTAATATTCCTTCCTTATATAATCCTTTATAGAATTATAATTTATTAAAGGTTATATTATATATAGTAATTACTTAATTAAGTATTAGGATCTAAATATAGTAAATATTAGATACTCTATATCTAACTAAATAACCTATATATCCCCTTAGATTAATCTTAAAGTCCTACTTTAATAATCTAGCTATATAATCCTAATCTAATAGATACGCTCTATAGCTATAGGTATATATACTACTCTAATCTAGGTAAAGATTAGCTATTCTTAATCTAATCTTCTTAGGTTTATACTAGTAAAAATATTACCTAAACTAGGAATTAAGTACTTTATTTAGTAATTAATAGCTATTAATTATAGAAGGGCTTATTCTATATAGCTAAGCTACTATATCTAAAATCTTAGGCTAAAGTTTTTCTAGTAAGCGTACGCTTATATATATTTTAATTACTTTTATAATTAGCTCCTATCTAGTATACTCTACTAAGCTATTTAGCTTATATATATAGGATAGAGTTACTTTAATTATAATCCCCTATTCTTCTACCTACTCTTTATATCTTAATTAACCTCTTTATAGTCTTATAGTAGAATTACTATCTTAATAGATCTCTATAATCCTTAGTCTATATTTATTCTAGACTCTATTTATATAATACTTAATTACCTATATAATCTCTAGAAGTATTTTAGTAGGAAGGTTATTATTCTTAATCTTTCTAGAGTAATCCTCTTTAATTACTATAGACTATCTCTTATTTAATCTTCCTTATAGTATATTAAATAGATCCTATAATATATAGTAGAATAGTCTTAGTAATTATTCCTTAGGTTATCTTAAGATTACTTAAGAGGTATATATAACTACGTAATCTTTATAGTTAAGTTATTTTATTCTATTAATATAGATATTTTAAGTATTACGTATAAGTACCTATAGAGCTTATTAACCTAGGTAACCTAATTATTAATACTAAAGGAGCTTAGAGTTAGATCTTAATTAAGGAATATATAATCTTAATATAGCTTTTATAATCTAAGGAACTAAGTAATAAAAAGAGATCTTATATTCTAAGAAGCTAAAGTTTCCTTTACTAATTATTTAGAATATAACTTTATTCTCTTTAGCTATACTATACCTTAGTATATAATTATATCCTATATACTAAATCTTTCCTTAATTATTAAGCCTAGCTTTAGAAATAATATTAAGGTAAAAACCTTTTATTACTCTAATATTATTAAGCTTTAAATCTATTATTTTAGGACTATTTAGACTAGTAAGTAGTTTTCTTATTATATATACTCTATATCTATTAACTAGAAGAGATTAAGTACCTATATCTATATACTTATAATCTTTAGCTTTCTTAAATAATCTAGGCTTAAGTAGGTTTTAATTATTAATAAGATAAATACTTACTCTATTATTAAGTATTATACTTAGATAAAGTAGGTAGTAGCTATACGTTACGCTATATACTCTAAGATAATATTCCTAATTATTAAAATTAAAAGTAGTAGGATTAATTAATATAGCTTTAATTATATATAGAAATAATCTATTATATAAAGAGGGCTTATTTATAGTTTTCTATCTAGATTACTTAACTTAATTTTAAAGATTAGACTATTCTATTCTATTATATTACTTAAGGATCTTTTTCTTATTAATATTACTAAGTTTAATTAGGAGGGAAGGAGCTAATCCTTCTACTACTATTTAAAGTCTTTAATAACTAATTAGCTCCTACTTATATAATCCTTATAATCCTAGCTAGTATAGGTAGAGTTTCTTTAATCTATTCTTTAGTTTATTCCTAATTAGTTTCGCGCTAGTTCTATTAAAGGAAGGGGTTAAGAAGATTAAATAATTTCTCCCCTTAGCTATAATACTAACTTACTTAATAAGTATAGTATTAAATACTATAGCTATATTATCTAGTTTAAGATTAGTTTTATTTAAGGAGGTCCTCCTAATTACTTCTACTTATATTTAGTAGGCCTATTTAGGTATATATTTAATTATAATTATATCTAAAAAATTAGTAAGTATAATT
The DNA here is from genome assembly GCA_033682645.1 of Phoma sp. ATCC 74077. Lineage (NCBI taxonomy): Eukaryota > Fungi > Ascomycota > Dothideomycetes > Pleosporales > Didymellaceae > Phoma > Phoma sp. ATCC 74077. The sequence continues at coordinate 420,208 of JAWDJC010000016.1, read as the reverse complement.
ATTCCCTATATTTCTAGGATATTATACGCCTAAGTATAGCTATATAATATTTACTAATTATTAAACTACCTATCTAGACTAATCCTTCTATTCCTAGCTTTATCTAGGTAAGCGTAGTATTTAATTCTAATCTAGTTCTTTATTATTACCTTACTTAGAGCTAACTATTTCTTAAGTATCCTAAGCTAGGATTAAATACTTATTTTACTAGTATTTATAAGTTTAAACTATACTAGTTAGAGGAGATTAGGTATAATAGTTTTAATTATCTAGTCCTAAATATTCGTAATTACTAATACCTTATAAGTCTACTTAGCTATAAGTACTTTCTATTTATAAATAGCTTTAGGTTAATCCTTAACTCTTACTTCGTAGATCTTATATTCTTACTTATACTCTATTCTTAAGCTTACGTATTCTCTAAGTTATTCTTAGTTAGCTCCTATAGGTAGATTCTTTAGAGCTATAGGCTTAAGTAGAAGCTCTAGGTATTTTAGGTTATTATAGATTAAATCTAGTATAGTAGGACTATCTAGATTAATATAATCCTATACTTACTTTATAAGTATATAAACTTTAAGTATTATAAACTATTATAGCTAGTTATTACGCGCCTTAAGTATAGTAAAGCCTAGAGGATTATTCTTATTATAGCTTTCTATAGCTACTTATAGAGAGGATATTAGAGATTAAAATAAAGATTAAAGAGGAGTAATTAAATCTAGCTTTTAGTAAATATAAAATACGTAGGGAGAATTAACTCTATAATCTTATAGCGCTAGGCTTATAACTATTATTACTAAGTAAGCTAGGGGGAAATAATTATATTAATTACTATATAGGAAAGTAAGCTGAAGAGCTTAGAATATATACTCGAACAGATTAGTTACTAAATTATCTAATCTAACCTTAATATTCTAATTATATAATCCTAATCTTTATTATTTGATTAGATTAGAACTTCTACTCTATAATATTACCTTACTAGACCTACACTTTAAAGTAGATATTTATAAAACCTTAAAATATAATAAAGATATAATTAAAAATATATATAATTACTTTTTAGAGGTATATAATATATATAAAACTAAGTATAAATAAAGTAGGGTTACTACTTTCTAGTAATAGTAATAGTAATTAGTAATAGTAATTACTTACTAGAACTTTTATAATTAGTATTTACTAGTAAATTATTATTACTATATAACTATTTTAAAAAACTATAAATCTAAGTATTAAAGTATATAATTATAAATAATAATAGTTAGTACTTAATATAAACTATAAATATAAAGATTATAATAGCTTTTTTTAAAAAATAGTAATAATTTAGTAATTACTACTAGTAAAACGGTAACCCTAAAAGAAAGTAATATTATAGAACCTAGTTCTAGCTATAATATAAATTCTAATAATAACTTAGATCTATATTCTTTAGATAATAGTAGCGACGATAGTTTATATATAAGTTCTAATAATAATAATAATAATAATAATAATAATATAAATATAGAAAACGAAGTAGATATATATTTAAAAGAGCCTAGAATAGTAAAAGAAATAACTTTAGAAAGCTATTATAATACTAATAAAAATAGATTTCCTATAATATATAATATAGCTAAAGACTATTTAGCTATTCTAGCTACTTCTAATCCTTTAGAATCTACTTTTTCTAAAGTAGGTAATATAGTTACTAAATCTAGAAATAGATTATTACCTAATACTATAAAATAGCTAATTATATTAAAAGAATTAAAAGCTATAGAAGACGAAGAAGAGTTTATTAATAATAATTATACTTTTAAAGAAGAACTAGTTAATAATAAGTAACTACTAGAAGATTATAACTTTAGTTTAGATAATACTATAGATAATACTATAGATAATACTATAAATAATAATATAGATAACTATATAGATAGTAATATAGATAATAGTCTAGATAATATAGATTTAGAAGAAAAAACTACTACTAGTATATTAAGTTATAATACTACAAATAATAATTCTATTAGTAGTTTAGATAAAGTATAACTAGTTTTTTAGATAGAAAAAGTAGATTTTTAGCTAAAATATATACTAATAATATATAGAAAAATATAAAAACTAAAGAAAAACTCTCTTACCTATAATTATAGAAGTTAGGTAAAATTTTATATTTTAAAAAATTTATTATAGTATAGTTACTAGGCTAAAATAGGTAATTTTTAGTATTTTAAAAAACCTTACTAGTATTAGTTTCTATTCTTAGCTTTAGATTATAAATAATAAATTAGTAACTATTTTAATTAGTTAAAAGTAGATAAAACTAATATATAAATTCTCTATTTTTAGCTATAACTATTAAAATATTAGTAATACTAAAAATCTAATAAAAGGATATAAATCTAGACTAAAAACTAGCCTAGTCTAGATATAGAAATTAATTTTAGCCTAATAGCTACTACTAATATAAATCTCTTATAAGAATACTAGAGTAGGTAAGATAATAGTTTAGATATAATACTTAACCTAAAAACTAATAATTATATAATAGTAGTTTTAACTAGGGATATCTATTTACTAGTAAATTAATATCCCTACTATAAGCCCTAAAATCTTCCTTACTAATTATATCTATTATTTTAACTAAATATACGTAGTTATATATATAGTATTTATAGTATAGCTAAGTAATATAATATCTTTATAATTTAAATTAATACTAGTAAGGTATACCTAAGCTATAATTAAGCTATTAATATCTACCTATTTACCTATACCCTCTTTACCTATAATAATATAACTAATATAGTTACTATAGACTACTAAGTAGAAGCCTTTACTAAGCTTAGGAATAAGGATAAAGAGAACTATAATAATAATAAGGTTAAGTTTAAGGATAGCCTATTTAATAGTTATTTAAGCTAGGTATAGATTATATAGCTATTAAAATTACTCCTTAACTAAAATATAAGGGAGTACTAGTTTATTAGTTATAGCTTATTACTAGTTATTATTTTATTTTAGTTAATTATTATTAGTTATTATTACCTTTATTATAGGGATATTAATTTACTAGTAAATAGTAATTACTAGTAGTAATTTTTTAACTAGTAATTACTATTTAACTAGTAATTACTATTTACTAGTAAATTAATATCCCTACTTTATTAGCTATCTACCTAGTACCTAATTAGTAATTATGGTAATTATCTTTAAAAAAGGAGAATATAAAATAAATTATAGAAATAGGAATATAAAAAGCTAAAGCTAAAGTATAAGCTATATTTAGATTTCTCTTTAAGAGGATTATATATTATTATATTAAGGTATTATATTATATTATTAGAGATAGTATATTTTAGTTAGGTCTTAGTAAAACCTAGCTACTTACTTATACTAATTACTTATCTATAGAGTATATTAGTATATTTTAGTATAGTCTTAGTATTATAACTAACTTACCTAGGTAACTAACTTACCTATATAGTATATTATAGATTATATATATATTAGTTTATAGTATAATATAAAGTTTAAACTAATACGTAGCCTCTCTAGATATTATTATATAAAAAGCTAGCTAGTTAGTATATTAAACTTACGTACTCCCCTCTAGTAACACTATTAGTAGTTTACTTATAGTATACTTTTTTACTCTTTATTTCTCTCTCTCTCTCTATATATCAGGTCCTAGGGTTCTCCCTTAAATAAATTCCGCAGCCCTAAGCTCCACCTCCTCTTATCTTTTGGTCCGCCTGCTGCGATTCCCTCTTCTCCTGCGCTCGTAGTTGGCCTGTCTCCTAATCCAAACTTGCTACTGCGACTTGGGAATGGACGATGACTTGGAGTTGGTCGGAAATGCGTAGACCAACGGTATGATTCGGGATATGGCGTCGATGGCGAGGAAAGAATCGTACTATGATGCTTGGGTGCTGCTGAATCGCGCATGAAAGAGAATCCACTCGAAGTAGCAGGACGGGACGGCGTCTGGGGTAACGGAGGGACTTGACCTGGTTCTGTGGCCGCACGTAATGGTGTAGTAGGCCTGCTCTTCCTGAGAAGCGCGCGATGGTGTTTCCTTGCTCTCGTTAGCATCAGTGTATTCCATCTCTGTGGCAGGATCAAACTTACGGCTTAACTTGCTTCTCTAATTGGTGAAGCCGTGCCTCGCTATTTTTCAAGCTCCTCTTAAGATCATGTCTCGCCTTCTTCATGTCCTTAAGCTGAATCGCCGTTTCGTTTCTCAGCATGCGCACACGTTCAACTTCTCTGGCCCATGCATCGAGGTCTTCCTCCTGGGAGACAGTGCTGGAGCGCGTTGTTGGCCTGTCATTTTGCACACTTGGATATCCTATGGCAGTGGGCTTGGGCCTTGTAACATGTTCCGATAGCGGACTTGAGATAGTTACGTCCTGTGTGGGTTTTTGGCTATTGACATGGTGTGTGCTTGACAAGTCACCTGCCTGGATCGGTTCCTGCCATTCTTCGAGGACTTGAAGTTGCCGAAGCTTGTCCTGCAAAGTTTCGACCAATCTTTCGAATGCCTTCTTGTCTTCCCTGAGAGCATGCACTTCCTGCTCTAGAGTAGCAAAGGAAGAGGTGAATTCATCTTTGCTGTCCTGCATTGTTTTAGGCTCTGCATCCTTTGCTCGCCACTTCGCCGAAAGGCGATCGGCACTATCATGATCATTCGGTCGTTGCTGTCGCGTTTGTTCCTCGTACTTCTTTCTTAACTGGTTATAAGTAGAGTTCATGGACCGCATTCGCTTATCATTCGACGACTGAAGCTCTTGTATGTACTTCTCCTTGTCCGTCAATCGTGTAAGTAACTCTCCTTTGCCCTGCTCAAGAGTCCCTACTTCTTGCGTCTTCTCGTCTAGTTGATAATGTAGTTCCGAGTTCTCCTTGATTAGAATCTCGATCTCGCTATTCCTTTCTGAGACCCTACGCTTGTACTTCAGCTTGGCATTCCTTGAAGCATCTAGCTTGGCTTGTGACTCTTCCACGAACTCTTCCAGTCGCTTTTCGCTCTCACCAACGGCGATTTCGGCTGTAGCCATGTCTATCTCAACCTGCTCAAGGAAAGCTTCAAGGCGAGCATTCGTCTCCCGCACAGCATCCAGATCCTCTTCGGCTGATGCCAGCCTTAGCAGCAAGTCCTTCTCGGAGGCCTCAAGTTTGGCATTTGTGTGGCGAAGAGATGTGATCTCCCTATCTGCGTCAAGATACTTGAGGTTCAGCGTTAATCCTTCCGACTCGGCGATGTCTAGCCGCATGTTAACAGCGCGCAGATCACTTTCGAGGTCGCCACTCCTTCCTAAAGCGACTCTCACATCGTTCTCAAGCTTGAAATGGGTGACACGCAAAGCCTCAGTCTCTTTGCTACGTTCTGACAGCTTGGCAGTCAAACTCACTTCTTCGGATTCTAACTTGCTTAGACGTAAGGACATAGATGAGAGCTCATTTTGGCGACATGCGTTATGGCCCTCGGCATCCTTGAGTCGCCCTTCGATGTCAGCTTTGATGCAGCGAACATCAGCAAGCTCCTTGTTAGTCGTGGCAAGCTTCGACGTCTGCCATGCATCTTGAGCCTCGAGATCGTACAGTCGAGAGCGGGTTGAAGAGAGATCCTTTTCCAGACTCGCGGTCAGCAGCAGGGCCGCATTGAGTTTTCCGTCAACATCAGCCTTAATCTGCTTGAGGCTGTCAAGCTCTTCAGCAGCGCCAGTCAACTTGCTTGTTATTCCGGTATTGTTTACCTCCACTTCGTTCAAGCGCGACTCAACTTGGCCAACGGCCTTTCTTAGTTCGGAATTGGAGCCCAGGGCATTATCGAGTTGTTGTTCAACATCATCGTTGACCACCCGAATACGGTGCAACTCTTCACTCGTAGCGATAAACTTTGAATTGAGAGCTTCGTTTTCGATTGCAAATTCGCTGACTTGAGTCTGTGTCGAAATGAGGTTCTTCTCCAACTCTATCTTACTCTGGCGGGCGGCGCTAAGCTTCTTCTCCAGGCCTGTGTTAGCCTTTAAGATTTCATCAAGTCGCTGCTCAACTGCGGTTTTGCTGCGATGTATAGCTATAAGCTCCTCCTCCGTTTCCGAGAGTCTTGACCTCGTCTTCGCTGCTTCAGCCTCCGCAGTTTGGAGTTGCGTTTGAGTAGACTTCAATTGTTTGTCAAGGTCGTCATGAGACGCCTGCGCGGCCTTCAAACACTCTCCAATCTCCTTTTTCGATCGTTGTATCTCTGTTGATTCGTCCCGTAGAGCGGATATTTGCCGCTGGAGATCGGTGACTTCAGTCTCGACGACCGCCAGCCTCGACTGAGCGGAAGCAAGCTGGCTCTCAGAATGAGTTTTTGAGCCTAACGCTTCTTCAAGTTTCTTCTCCACATGTCCCTTCTTTGCTTGCGTTTCATCAAGCTTATCATAGAGATCTCTAATCTTCGCACTAGACGCCTCGCCATCCCTCTGCACAAGCAACAAGGCCTCATCGGCCCTTGTTTTTGCATCGTGATTCTCTTTCAGCGCTGCCTCAAGCTCTGATACGAGCTTCTTCAGCAGATTCCTATCCTGTATAGTGACATCCAAGCGCTCTTCGAGGCAAGTCCGAGATAGGAAGCTACCGCTTAGATCATGTTCGAGTCGAGCTACCTTGGACCTCAAATCTGCACTCTCGCTCTCAGTGAGGGTGAGACAGGACTGAATACTGTCAAACTTGCTTTGAAGATCTGCCTTCGACTGGAGCATCTCGCCGAGTTGTCCTTGAACCCTAACTTTGGACAATTGCGCCTGATGCAACTCATCTTGTAATGTTTCTTTGAGCTTCTCCGATGATCCCAAGGCTGCTTGGAGATTGAGGACAGAAGATTCAAGCTCAAGAAGCTGTGCATTACTCTTCCGCAGCTCCGTTGCATGCTGTTCACTTGCCTCCGCCTGTGTCTTACGAGTCAACTCAAGCTCTTGCTCGAGGATCAGTACTCGCTCTTCCGATCCTTTTAGCTTTTGCTGGAACGCTCTCTTGGACAACTCCACGTTGGAAAGCTCGTTATTGTTTGTACGTAGGTCTTCGCGCAATCTAAACAATGTTTGCCGCGCGTCTTTAAGGTCAGCCTCTAGCGCTGCTTTCGCATCACGGACGATCTCTAGCTTAGCCTGGACGTCGGCGTCACTTGCCTTGAATGACTTGACATGCTCCTGTGCAGCTTGTAGGTTGACTTTGAGAGTATCGTACAATGAGCGCAACGTTTCCAGTTCGGACCGAACATTAGTTTTTGTGCCTGTCTCTTGCTCAAGCTGCTCTCTGGTAACGCACAGTTCTTCTTCTATATCTGCTCTTGTAGTCTGCATGGACTTCAGTTCTGAGATCAGTCCATTGCGCTCCTCATTTCCAGCTTCCAGGGTGGTGGTCAGAAGTTCCATCTCTGTCTTCAACGTCACTATTGCATCCTCAACGTTCTTCCTCTTATCTTCAGACTGCTGCAGCTGCTCACGAAGCTCGGCAATAACACCTTCGCCATCTTCGATCTGTTTCATGTGTTCTGCTGCTTGTGATTCGAACCCGGCAATCTTCTGCTGTAAGATTTCCACGTACTGTCTGCCGCGGTCAAGGCGCCTCCTTAGGTCCTCACGTGCGCTCTCCTTCTCTGAGAGCCGATCGCGCAGAGACGCTTCATAGCATTCGGCGGATTCGAGTTTGTTCTGCAATCGATGCGAATTTTCCTCTAGTGTGGCTGCGCGAATCTCCAGCTCCCTAAACTGGACATTGCGAAGCTGAAGGTGTTTTTGGACAGTATTCTTCTCCTCCTGCATCGATTTGATCAGCTGCTGCTTATCCCCGCTCGTTTTCTCTAGCCGGACCAATTCCTTCGTTTTCGCTTCCAGCTCTTGTTTCAATCTCTCCTCTGACTCTGTTGCAACCTCTAAATGTGACCTCGTGGACTTGAGCGTATCCTCTACTGCCGCCCTCGAGCGTTCTAAGGCAGCAATGCGAGATTGGTGGCTTCGAATTTCGTGCTCAAGGCCTTCCCTTGTCACTTCGAGAAGTTTGCCATCTTCTTTGCTCTTTGCACACTCTACTTGCAACTCTCTTATGCGATTTCGACATGCGGTAAGCGCTTGATCAGATTCTCGTTTCGCCCTTATCAAGCGACTGTCCGACGTGCGAATGTCTGCAGGCGTCTCGAGACTAGGGGTGAGGCCCCATTCTGTGTCGTGCCATGGTGATGAGTTGGCTCGTATCGGGGTTCTAGGGGAGCCAAGCGGGCTCTCGGGGAAGTCTGCAAGATGCGTGGGCGGCGATGGCGGAGGCGAAAGAGGATTTCGTTGACGTCGATGTTGGACCTGGGACTGTGGCGTCGAGTCTGCACCATCTGTTAGCACAAGTGGAGCTATAGAGCGACTTGCTCACATTCGAGAGTGAGCATAGATGCCCTCTCCAACGCCTTGAGGATCTCCTGGTTCCTTCCCTCCTCGATCTTCAAGGCTCTCTTCAGATCCTCAATCCTTCTCTGTGCATCTTTTCCTTCGAGGTAACTACTTTTCCTGTACCTTGCTAAGTTTTTTGCGCTTGTTGCGATTTGCTTTTCCTTGACAGATATGTTGACGGCCATGCGAAATGCAAGTCGACGCAACGAAGTCACAGATCGCTTCGCTTCGGCGCCCGCGATCTGGTGAGCCTTGAGCTCTCCACGAAGAGCATTGCGCTGGTTCTTGATGTAGGAGAGATGTGCCCAGTTAGATATTGGGGTCAGCGCATCCTCGTCCCCCGAACTTTGTGCTTTTGAAGTACTAGCGACATCAGCCTCGGTAGGTGGAGAATGATTTGATGGTCCCCAATGTTCGAGCATGAAGCTGTCGGTCATTGACGATATCGATCGTTCCAACTGAGGGGTTATAGACGGCCGGGAGCGTGAGCCGGACCTGCTCCTCTTGGTGATGCTTGCTGGCAGGAGGTTTTCCAGGCCGGTATGTGTTCGAACATTCGCGGCAGGGCGATGCTGACTCGGGTCATTGGAATCAGACGCCATGTTGAGCAATGTTACATGAGCAGAAGCAGACACAAGTACCAATCTGCCTTAAGCTGGTCAAAATGGTGTATCGTACAGGATCGAAATAAGTGGTGCGCTGCCACGTGACACAGGCGAAATGGTTGATGGTGTTGCGCTGGACCGGTAGGGCTGAGAGTGCGGTCAGTGTACAATGAGCCCGCCGTCAGCCGTCACGTAAGGCGTAGGACTGGTAAGAAATATGCAAACAAAGATAGGATAAGAATGGCGTAAAACACAGGACGAGCGACAGAGAAGGAGAGCCACGGTAAGGAAGGATGGCAGCAGACACGATAGGGCACGCAGCCTCAGTCTGAGCGAATTCTGGTCGGTCGGACGACAGGCGTCATGACAAAAGGACAGAAGAGGCGATATGCGTCAGAAGAGTGCGTCCCGCTGGTACTGCGACAGGACTTTGCCTCGTGCAAGCGTTGGCGCACGTCTGGGGCATGGGTGGATCCGGTGTTGTTGTTCTTGTTGTGTGCCGTCCGCCGCAAAATCTCGCGATCGTGGGATGATGTGGGGACACATGTGCTGTCCCAGGCGCGACCAAGATCCGAGCTTGCATCGGGGGCTATCATTCGCCATCTGCTGCTATGGTGCCTAGCGCTCTGCAAAAGAAGCAGCACGTTGTGCCGTGATTTTGTCTCCATCCTAATGGTCGTGTCATCTCACGTCTCCTTGGTAATGAGATTGATGATCGAAGCTGAGTCGTGTCCGATCCCAGCATTGATCCTAAGCACCGTCAGGGTTCGTGCAAAAGGCCCTCAAATTTAGTAAACATTAGCCACTAGCACAACTATTCGTCACTTGCCACCCAGTCTGCGATGGATATCCTTTCAATAGACGATGTCGTGCGAAAGATGCGATATACCGAGCGCAACTACTCATAATGAGCCAACATCTCCCAAGTTACATCTCTTATCATGCATGCAATTGATTCGACTATGTACAAGAAATGCCCTTGCAATGCAAAGATCAGCCTCCTTCAGATACGCCCGCTGTTTAGGATGCAGCACCTATTTCGTATACTGCTTTTGAAGATGCTTCGCGATGGTAGTCAATTGGATATTGCTGGTTCCTTCATAAATAGCACCAATCTTGCTGTCCCGGAAGTATTTCTCTGCAAGACCCTCTCGGACGAAGCCCATCCCGCCCATCCACTCCACAGCCGAGCTGGATACCTTGCCAGCGATCTGTGAGGCATATAGCTTGGCCATGGCAGCATCCATGACAAAGTCCTCGCCGGCCTCTTTCTTGCGGGCAGCGTTGTACACAAGAGCACGGGCGGCTTGAATTTCGGTCCAGGCTTGTGCGAGTTGGTGCTGCATGCCCTGAAACTCCCCGATGAGCTGGCCGAACTGCTTGCGGTCGTTCCACACATAGCTGTGGAAAATGTAAGTTTTCTCTTCGTATCTCAACTCGAGCACACTTACCCTGCGGCGTTCTCCCAGGCACCCAGAGCCAGACCAGTCATTTGCGCAGCAATGCCGATACGACCCTCGTTCAAAAGACCAATGGCGTACTTGTAGCCCTCGAACTCGTTACCAAGCAGGTTCTCCTTGGGGATCTCCACGTCGTCGAAGTTGATGACGCAGGTGCTGCTAGCCTTGATGCCGAGCTTCTTCTCCTTCTTTGCAATGGAGAAGCCGGGCGTGTCCTTTTCGACAATGAAGGCAGTGATGCCCTTGTACTTCTTGCTTGGGTCAAGGTTGGCGAAGACGATGAAGAAGTTTGCCTCGACGCTGTTGGTTATCCACATCTTGCTGCCGCTAAGCTTGTATCCATTATCTGTCCGTGTGGCTTTGGTGGCGAGAGCGAAGGCGTCGGATCCCGAGACGGGCTCTGAGAGACAGAAGGAGCCGACCGTGTTGGTCGCCAGCTTGGGCAGCCACTCCTTCTTGATCCTTTCTGAGCCATACTTGAGCACGGCTGTGTTGACCAATGTGTTGTGTACGTCGCACATGACGCTGACGCTGGGATCCACTCGGGCCAGCTCCTCGATGGCGATGATTGCGGATGTGAAGTTCATGCCCGAGCCGCCGTAGTCTTCGGGTATCTCGATGCCCATGAGACCCTGCTCAAAGAGCTGCTCTACCACGGCGGGGTCCATGGCCTCTGCCTCATCCATGTCTCGCGCCTTGGGTAGGATGACCTCGTTGGCGAACTTGGACACGGAGTCGCCCATGAGCATCTCCGTCTCCGAGAGGTGGGTAATGGGCGTCGGCGGGACGTCTGAGATGTCGACGGCTTCGCAGCGAACGCGGGTTGCCGAGAGGCATCGTGCTCTATTGCGCATCTGTTAGCCAGTCATTGAATCATCTTCGGCCTGTACCCTCGCTGGGGACGTACTGCGGGGCGGCGCGAAGCACTGCTGGCCGTAGAGAGCGTGACGACGAGGCGGCAGCCACTCGCGTGAGTGGCCTCAGTGTCCGTGATAACGATGCCATGGTCGGAGGTGGTAGTTTCAGTAATTCAAGAGGAATGCCATGTGTGTGTGCGTGCGTGTGGAATATTTGGCACCTTTACGCGCTGGCGTCGCCGCAGACGTCAAGCCGAGGCTGAAGTTAGCCGGTCGAAGCCGCAGCGTCCATCCGGGGTTGGCGGAGAAGCCCCGTTGCGCCGTCACATGTCAGATTCTCAATTGTCCAATAACGCAACCATGAGACTATGAACATGGCATCAAGCCACGGTTTTGATGGGAGGAAAACTAGGTACTCAGCTATAGCCTTGGTGGACGCTATAACAGCAAGGGTATATGAAGCAAGAATCAATCGTGACACTGACATGACATGGACCAGCAGATCGGAGACGGCTCACAAGAGCGCATCACACCCGCTTCCAGTCCTCAACCGCAACCCACGCCTTCATTATCTACACGCGATGCACCGTCGACCCGAAGCCAAACTTGCCAGACTGCATCTGCCTCTTGTACTCTTGCAGCTCGGCGGCGTCCTTCTCCTCCTCCGCCAGGAGGGCAGCATGTTCCCTCCGGCCGGCGCGGCGCTGCTTGATACAGCAGAACAGCAAACAGCAAATCGCGATAGCAAATGCGCCAATAGCGCCCGCAATGATGCCGATCTTGGCGCCTTGAGGAAGGGCATGCCATCTGTTACGCACGCCTGAGGGTGACTGAATTTCTTGTAGGACTTCGGATTTGCCGCTGTACAAGACGTTGTTAGAAGGCGGCATCTAGAGCGAGGAGACATGTAGAAAGACGTACGTGATGACCTTGACCTTCTCCCACGAGCCAGACGAGTCCATGTCGTCCCACGAGTATTCGGCAGCACTGGTGTAGTCCTGTGCGTATATCGACTGCACAGTCATGACAAAGGGGCCGTCGTCGAAGTTGGTTTCGCCACCCGCCCACTCAACTACACCAGGGTCGTTGTTATTCTTATCACCGCCCGCCCAGATGCCCATCCTCACATTCATTGGAGTTTGCGGATAGTTCTTGCCCCCTAGAGCCTGCGCGGGCTCCAGCTGTCGCAGCATCTTGCCGTTGAGCCACCACTGAATGCGCTCCTTGGTCCAGTCGATGGTGTAATTGTTGAACTCGTCCTGGGGTGCTTTGTCCATCTTGAACTCCTGCCCACGGTCAAAAGCCGTCGTGTTTCCCTTCCCGAAATAATTAGTTAAGACGTGTGTCTGGTTCGAGCCGAGAAACTCCCAATCCACCTCGTCGAGCGCCTCGGATTGCAGGATCGCACTAGAGACAATGCCTTTGCCCGAGGCAGCGCGCAGGATGACTTCAAGGCGGCCGAAGAGCATGTAAAAGTTGGACTGGACCATGGGCGCGTCTCCGGACCGCTCAATCGTGAAGGTGGCGCCCTTCTCGCTCCAGTCAATCTTGCCCTGGTTCTGCTTCCTCCAGATCTTACTGCCGGTCGGTATACCCGTCTTATTGAAGTTGAACGTCGCATTTCCACCCAGTGCCTGCATTGAAGGGCAGCCCGTTGTATTGAGGGGGTAGCAGTCGGTATGAGTTTGCGCCAGTGTCGTGGGAAGGAGTGCCGCAACGAGCGCGACCGCGAGCGCGGACGCGGATCCGGCGAAGAGCTTCATCGCAAATATTGTATTTGATGTTTAAATTACGTGAAAGGAGTGTGTTGGTTGCACGTAAACCAGACGCGCAGTGAGTCGAAGCAAACAAAGAATGACTGGGATTATCGGTTGGTGAATGAGTGGACTCTCGCACGGAGAAAGGGGAGAAAGAGGGGAAAGCTGCCCAAGGGAGCGCCGGGACCGCGTTTTGAGAAGTGGTGGTGAAAGCCAGGAGGGTTGACAGCCCTGCAGATTAAGGAGTCGTCTAGTGCGAGAATGCTCGATACAGATGGTCATTGGCTGGCGAGCAGTAAACTACAAACAGGCGCCTGCCAATCCCCGGTGACAAGAATTCGCCTCGCGCTGTTGAATCACATGTACAATCATGTAACCCTCGAGCCTTATCGCAGGCCTTTTGGATGGCTCTCAATTGACCGAGAGGGAGCGTCGCGATACCTCGAGGCCGCCTGTGCAACCACCCGTCCCACATGCAGGAGCGCGGGAGGCTTGCGCCAGGCCGAGCCAAGACATCATTATGAAACATCACCACTTACCTGACCTGTGCACGGCGGCCCCTGAATCGAGACCACAGTCTGCTGCGCCATCAACTCTCGCCTCTTTGCTAACCAGTGCCGCTACAACACCATTTTCGTCTTCATCCTTGTGACCACCTTCCTTGTGTCTCAAGTGCACCAAACCCAATCTCGCAACCACGACTTCACTCACCACGCTTTGAAACTGACCCTACATGGCTCTGGGCTTGGCACGTTGCGTCGTGCGGAATAGCTGTTTGACTACGCCAAAAAGAGTTGCACTCTTACAAGGTAAAACTGTATTGAGCCTCACTCAGTCAATCACGAACCTTTGCCCGGCGTTGGAAACAGGTCGAATCGTACTCGTCCCGTCATCGTCGTCGTGCTCGACGTCCAAAATGCCCAGCGCACTTTTGCCACTGTTCAATCCGCTCTTTGCTCTCGCCGACTCAACCACGAACATCCACCCCCAACTGAATACAGGCCCATCCACGGCGAATCCACCCTGCCTTCTCCACCGCCCAATATATATATTCAGCGCCCCTAGCACTTTTGCGACTTCTGTCAAAAGAAACCCATAGTATACTGCCGCCTTTCCCTTCGTGGCATTGTACTTGGTCCATAGCCCCCAAAGAGGCAAGTACATTTCCTTGACCTGATCAGTGGCTTTGTCTATATTCACAGTGTCGGAGTGCAGTTGTAGCAAGCCAATCATGACTTCATGACAAGACTCTTTGACTTGCCGTGGTGAGCGAGAGAAGATCACTGCGATCGATTCATACCGACAGCCTGTTTGAAGGAGCTGCATGCAGTGCAGAACTTTCTCCATACAGCTGATCACTCCAGTCCTCTTCACATATTTTCTCTTGGCTAGCCAGTCTTTTAGCGCTCGCACTTCGTGGTGCTTGATATGGTGAAAGTACGGTAGTACGAAGCGATGGTCTTCAACACCGCACATGATCATGTTAGTGATGGCAGAGCCGTTGCAACTGCCACGTCGTACTGTGTTAGGAGCCGCAAGTGTAAGATTATAGCTGGCTTCTTCGTGTTGGAGACGGAGCTTGACCGAGGCTCGCGGTCGGGGAATCGCCTCCGGATTGATTTGCTCGAGCGGGTGCTGGATACTAGATGGTAGGTGATCTCCACAGGCGAGAGCCTTGGGGAAGGATCTGCGTATGTCTACTGTGTCTCGTTTCGCCTCTTGAACTGGCGCACCGAATTTTGGCTCAGTTGGAAGAGTGACCGACATCGCATACATATCCTCGACGGGTTCTTTTCTTTCTCTCATTTGCCGATGAAGATCGAGCGGCAGTTGTAGCGTCCGTTTAGGCCTTGTAGCACCCCTTAGAAGTTGTCTCGCTCCCGTCGGTATGTACACACCATATTGTTCTTGGGTTCTTTCTGTATTGCCCGAGACCTTGATATCCTCACTTTCGTTATTGTTGAAATGTCGCAGAGGTTGTGAGCTCTCCTGATTCTCCAGGTTCCGCAACCTCTCTTCGAGTGTCACCATGTTTCGATATGATTGCCAGGCATGCCTTGTAGCGCTTCTGATCAGACCCTCAATTTCATCCCCAAGTCCCCTGCAATCCTCAACCTGGAATCTTTCCAGACCTCTGTGGGCAATCTTCAGTTCTCGCTTGATCTTAGTGGCCTGAGATATGCTCGATCGCTCATATCCGATGAGTCCCTGGAGGTACTCTATGTGATTGACTACCTCGTCCACGTATATTTGTATATGATGGAGCTCTTCCGCGAAAATGCCAGAAGATGACTGCACAGATGTGGAATGAGCGACTTGGTGGACTTCGGGTCTTCTTAGTTGGAACTGGTAGTGGTTGCTTGACGCTATCTGCTGCGTCGCAGAACGATTGTTGTCCGTGGTACCTCGAGGTAAGTGTCTCCTTGTTCTGAGTGAACCCGAAAATTGTTGCATTGCAGATATAGTCGGCGATGATAGTCATACCGTGGTGGGGACAGCGTCGCGTGCTCCAGACAGCGCGGATAGGGTTGAATACTGTCCACTGTTGCACGTTACCGGTGCCATAGCTTGATACATTCGGCCGTGGACAACGACTAAGACCCTCGACTTCCTGCTAAGCATGGCACTTTCTACATTGTTGAGTCCAATTAGTCTTATAAGCAGATGGACGGTGAACTAAAACCGGGTCTGAGACGAGCAAAGCGTTGTCTGAGTAAGGGAAGCATCGATTGAGTTGTACAAGACCAGAGACTGCAACATCATTTAGCGATAATGAAAGGCGTGCCTGTAATAGGGCTTTGTGTACATGCCAGCTGTCGTGGCTGAGATTCACATTAGGTGACGCAGGGTTGTTGTGTGACACGAACACGGCGAAGCCATTCGTGCGCCGTCTCTGACAGACACCCAAATTTTAACTTGAGCAACGCAGACACAAGAATGCATAGGCTAAGTTTAAGTGCATTATGACTACATGGCAATCTGCTATAGCAAAGGGGTATCTGGTCTTAATCTAGTATACTGAACCTTTGGAAAGAGGGCTTGAATATATACAAAAGGGAAATGCGCTTCGCAAAGGCGCAGTGGTATCTCTCCCCTACTCAAATCAATTAACATTCAGTGTCCGAACAGAATCAAGGGGTATATGCTCCAAGCCCACGCTCTCAAAGTTGAATGGAAAAGTAACATATCCGAAAATCATTACCCTCACCTATGAAATAAGAGAACCTCGGGCACTATACCTGGCCGCAGGAGGCCAGAAAGCCGCATAATCAGGTGGTAGCTCGTCTCTCGCTCCCACACTTCCGTTTCGACGACCATTCGAGGTGGGCGGTGCAAAACTGCGCGGCGCGAACATATCCGCAGCTTCCCTGAACACCGTGTCTTCTACGCTCCTTGCCCTCGCATTCTCAATACCAGTATCGCTCCCCTCCGCGCAAACCTGTATCGGCACTTTGAGATGCATGCTTGGACCACCGTTCGATGAGAATTTGAGCGAGAGAGTATAGGTTCGGGAGATGAGACAGGAGTGGAAGGTTGGAATAAAGTTCTTGTGCGTCGGAAGGGTGATGGGTACGAGGATCTGGCTGGTGTAGAAACTTCTCTGCCTATAGTCTTTAGAGGCAGGTAGGATGCCAGCTGCGAATGCTCTATCAGCGTCACCCACGGCTGAGCAGTCAGAGATGCCGGAATCGCGCCGAACTAGGCTCTCCGAAACGGGATTGGACGTATGATCGTACTTTTCCCACTGCGCAGACGCAATGCAGAGGTTGGAGAGGGTAACATTCTCCGAGTACACACCTTGCGAGAAGTCGAAACCAAGAGCCGACCGCGATGGAAAATTCTGCCTTGGAGCTGAGGCGTAATAAGTTGATACCTTTAGTTTCGTTGCTAACGAGCCCAGCTTTGGTGGCGTGCTACCCTCCTCTGCAGGATCGAAACGTAGGACCAGCTTAGCCATGGTAGTAATTGGCTTGTTGTCGATCGAGCGCGCCCCTGGAATTACGAGGGGTTTTGGCTGAACCGTCTTAGCTGTCAGGGTTCCTAATTTGCCCTTGAACAACCCCTTTTTGATAGTCATCTCTTGTCGCGGTCGGTATTCGTCATTGTTATCGATGTTCAGGGGCGCTTGTTCATCGAAAGCCGGCTTCACGCGGACTTTTTTCATTTTTTCTGCTAATACTGATATTCCCTCTGAACCTCGGGTGTGTACAATTCTAACTTTTATGCCGTATTTGATTTTGCTCATTTCGGGCGCCAAATCATCGAGCAATGTGCCACCAAAGCCAGCAAGGTCGGGGTCACCCAAGCTTGGAGGGAGCTGCAAGTGTGTGTTGCGGACGTGATCTGAGACCACTTTGTGCGAGCATGCTTTCGGGAGGAGCATGGCCGGAATGGTAAAGGTAAACGGGAATTTGTACGACTTTCCTGCTTCGAAGAGTCTTGGTGAAGGAAAATCAGTTTCATTGATGGGTTGCCTAAGCAGCAAGAAACGATGTGCAGCTTCCGTACGGCCAGTCATCGTCGGTGTGGTGGTTAGACGATCGACGACTACCTCACTTGTGCCTGTTGCTACGTTAGATGTCGACCTCTGGATCAACTATATGCCTGGTAACAACAAGTGGCAAACTCACCAATGAAGGCAATGTCCAGGTCTTCGAAGCGAGTGTCGTGTGAGGCGGTGATGATGACATTCCCTTCGATAGTGTCCATGGTCGAGTAACTTGTCACGAAAGCATGGCGATCTTCGCTGCCGTTTAGGTTGACCTCAATGTTGGGCTGGCCATAGTGGGCGATGTTGCGGACCTTGTAACCTATCTGGTTCCCAATCGACTGCATTGTGCTTGTGTGCGAGAGCATCGATGCACGCGCGCTTGAAGGCATGTCGGAGGGGTCGCGTGCGCCCAACGCTGGGAGCTAGAGGACAAAGAACAAGGTTACACCAAATAGTGGGGAGCTCGACTCTGATAACTGTTTGAATGTGGAGAGACCGGGAGCAGGGATGAACTGAACAGGAACGTCCAGACAGCGTTGAATGATGGTGACTGGTGCCGTTCAAGGCTGCGAGCGCCTGGGCCTGGGGCGGTCTTATACATGGCAACGGGACATGTTTTGCCTGAGTCATCTACAGTGGCAGCTTGGTGATGGAGGGCGGCACTATGCATGCGAATGATGCTGCGACGAGGAATGGCTGGGCTTGGCCGACGGATAGCTCTGCCAGTTCGCGCGGGGGAGCAGAACATGTCTTCGCAGTCATCACGCCCTTCGCGCCCAATCGCGTAGCACGCTACCCGGAGCGACGCCAGCGACGACAAACCTCAATTGACCATGGCACAGTAATGTTTTCGAAGACGCCATCTCCCACGCTTAGCAATCACGCTATCATGTGCAATTCGCATTACCCTGCAGCAGCAGGAGATCGCCATCGTGGTGCTCAGGCATTCACCCATGCCCTCAGCCTTTCTGCCTCGAGATCTCCTACATTATGAGTACCGCGAACCGTTAACAAGCGCAATCGTCGTGTATACACGATAAATGGATTCGTCGTGTCATTGGCTAATCTGCAAATTTTCATATTCCTGGCTGCCTATGCCGTAAAATGGTAGCTCTAATTAAACCCGAGTTTCAACAACATGCAGTAATTGGAGGCGTCCGATGCGAGAAAAATCTTCCATGGAATTGAGAAGCTGCTCCAGAAATAGTGCGGAATGTCGAGAATGACTCCATTTTTCCGCGTGCGAGTATACAAACTCGATCATTGGGTAGCTCAAATAGGCATGCATATCGACGCCAGGTCCAGGTCGCGCATACGTGTCGCGAGCGTGTCTGATTGACAAGTAACCGTTCCAAGCTTTGTAGGGCGTACTGGAGTGCTGAAAGGGCGCTGCACATTATTCAGCACGTTCCTAGGGTGACCACTCACAGTCCATACAACACCGCTGGCCGATGTCGCTCGCGGCTAGCTTCGCCATCTTTGGACGTCTTGGTGTGACTGCTGGATTCCGATGCTTATGCTATTCCGAATGACAAAGCTCAATTCCCACCGACTCTGCATGCGAGGAGTACGAGATTGGAGCATTGATGAAGTGTTTTGAGTTGGTCAATGGCAATGCGAGAGGTTTTCTGCCCCGATACTTGTGTATATCACCAGCTTCTGCGAATTATCAAGCAGCCCGGTTGCGTGGTGCGCATGTCAACTCGTGCGGTTCAATCCCAGCATGCTGTGAAAATAGGGGTATTCCTGTGCGCAAAAGTTTCCAGAGACATCTTTCTCCGCATCAATGCTGAAATCGAGAGTCCGATGTCGATCGCCTCCATTGAACCTTCTGTCAAGACCTGTACCAGCGTACAATTCGTTCGGCACAATCTTCATCACATCCTCAGCAGAGATTCCAGCATGCCGGAAATCTTGTCCATGGCCAAGATCGCCCCACTGGACTCCGTTGACCGGGAAGTCGTCTAGTTGCGTCGTCGCGGCACATATCGTTCTGATACTACCATACATTTGAGGTATAAACCCTTCACGTCTGTAAGTGAACGCCCACCAACAGACGCCCGTCATCAACATAATTAGGAAAGTTGCTATCCAGAGTGGATAGGCCGCGTATGTGATCTAGCTTTGTTAGACCTGACTGTGAAATAGTGCATCTCCTAACGTACGATATACTTGGAATGCTCCACGTAACGACCGTCGGAGTTTTCAAGCCAGATGGCTTCTTGGGTCTGAAGGGCTTCTCCGAGCATCCAATGCGTCAATATCGAGTAGACCATGATAGGGAAGAGGATCTTCTTGGGAAGTTGGAGGAGGTAATCTTGCGAGAAGCTTTCACCCGCGACGAGAGTACAGCGGATGCGATTGCAATAATGCTCTAACTTGCCCCAATCCCATTCCTGAACGCATTTCAATGTCTGCGTCTCTAAGTAGTATGATTCGACTCACCTGGCTTACGAGTGTGATGTTATATATCATCATTAGATATAGCAGTGAGTATATGAATTGCGCGCCATTCGAGCTGCATCTCGTCAGTAGGTTCTCACATGTAGTGCGATCGTTCGTAGCCAGGAGACTTCCAGGTAGCTTTGCAGCCTCTAGGCATGCTGCGTGGAAAAATACTGTCTCGTACACAGATCGTGTTGCTTACATGCTAAAACTTATGAACTCATTACTGAGTCTGTCAGGCGCCATTGACGTTAGAGTTAGAGATCGATTGAAGCCTCCAAAACCCCCCGAAAGGTCCTCAAATCGCTCGGTAGCGGACATTTTGCAATATTCGGGATATGACGATGAGCTCGGATTGGCCTCCTTACATTCCGCTTTGAGGTACTGATCTTGCAGACCCAACCTGTACGTGTCAGCCATGTCTCAGTCGTAATGTTCGAATTGCCTTACGGAACCGCCATAGCAAGAGAAGCGCCTAAGAGAACCAGGCTGCAGAACATGAGGAGACACATTTGCGTCAACGCAGTATTTCCCAGATTAGATATCAAACTTTTCTTGATCTTCGTTGCGATAGTGGGCTGAGGCTGGTTCGAGAATTTATCAGTGGTATTCCATTTTTTACATTTCTGGCAATGCCCAATCTCGTCTAGAGTAAGTTAGCGCTACGCAGTATTGCAGATACTGCGGAGAATCCTACCGCCTGTTTTGGATTCTTCCGGATTTTTGCAATGCTTGTGACATGTATGGGAGTTATGCCTTCTGTAACTGTCGCCGGCATTGACCATACATTCTCTGATTTGAGTCAGCAGTGTTTAAGTACGAAGACCCTCGAACAATTCGCACCCTTGTACTCTCAGTTCAGGGTGAGAGGCTGAGGCTACGATAACATCGCCAAATGTCAGGCAATGTGTTTTCAGCTTGCCGCGCGCGAGCAAGTTGACAGCGCACATGTATGCTGCCTTGATGACTAGACTCGAAACGAGAATGAAGGCTGCACTCATACGGACATTGAGGCGGCACTCGGCAGGCTGCGGATCCTAAGAGGACATCAGTTCACGCCTTGACACCAAGGTATGGAACAGCATCTCACATGCAGGGTGCAGTAAATGTTAGCCCCCATGAAACAGTTGCCTTCCACATAGTGTCTGCTATAGGAACTACTAGGGACGTAGCTGCTCTCCAGCGCAGCAACATCGGTCGCTGTTCGGGCATGTTGGGAACAATTGCCGCTAGCGTAGTGTATCTGCATTCTTTTCCAGGTGGTGCCAAAATGATCCTGAGATGAGCCGAAGATGCCACTGTCGCTCTCGAGAAGATCAGTAGACTTCGGATAATGTGGCGTGCCAGTACGGAAAGCAGACCAGCATGGGAAGGACATCGCACTGCTTAGACGCTCGGAGTAGTCCTCGTCTTGATACAGCGACGAGGACGAATACGAGGATGTAAGATTTGCCTTTTCCTTATATTCCACAACGTCTGGTAATTTCAGTATATAAGATGGGCCTATCAATGAGTTTGCTAAAAAGTGGACCGGCATCGATGTAAGGATGAGGAGCACCCATGCAGCCCATGCCCTTTTCTTGCCGTTTTGTTTGTGGTTGATACTAAATGGCGAGTTCGTCCCAACTCTGGAATCTCCGAAGTTTGACAAAACATACTTTAGATCACTAACCTTCAACGATGTCACGAGCTGCTGATACGTGTTGCTCATGCCGAGAACCATAGTGGCGCAAACGTTGATAAGAAGGAGGAATGCTGTGTTGGTTTTGGTCACCTCCTTGCAGGACCTAGTACCTCCGCCCACCGAGGACGTGTTCGGATTTGCTCGACCGTTGAAGTGCTTTGCGTAGGTTGCAATGAGAATAATCATCGCAATGGCGAATGCCGTCATGGTAGCGGCCATCGTTCGTAATGACCTGTCCACCAGCAATTGGTCCTTCCATACTCCGCGTCCAATTCGAGTCGGCTCAATCTCAGCAGCCGGGTGTTTCCTAATTGATCCTTTTAAGTACCGTGGCAGTGGCTTCCTACGAATACGGTTTCCCAGACTCTTCAGCTTCTCAATACTGCTACTGGTCGAGGTTGAGGAGGTGAATGTACTGAAACTCTTCACGCTTGCGCGATCTGTGATATTGCGGTCTTCCATAGAGCTGTAGCTTGGGGATGCTGAGAATGAAAGCGGGCGCAGCGTAATGTCGGAGTCGAGGGACTGGAGTATTGATTGTGCACTGCGAGAGGCCTCAGACACACTATGCCAGGTGGTTAGCGACGGCGTGTTCTTTCATCCCCCAGTCAGGCCGTCTCACTCGGCTATGTGCTGCGATTCTTGGACAAGCGGAAGTCGGTCATAGCTGTAATTCGCCGCCATGATTGCGAGCGACTTTGAACCCAGGACACCGTGTGATTACGTTCCGTCTTCTCAGCCTTTTTCATATGGACGAAGAGTAGTACGATGCGATACAATTGATAGACCCAAGTGACGCGACGTCGGGTAGTCTAGGAAGACTGGAATTGATATGGAGAATGTCAAGGCTCCAGGTGAACTATCGAGAAGCGAAATTGATCTGCATTTGGCCCCAGCCATGGCGAGATTAAGGTCATCACTAGCCCAGCCCTGGCGAAACGTTAATGCTGTAGCTCACTTCTGGCAATGTGACGAAAATAGCACAGCCGCAGGGCGATCATCCAACAGGTACAGAGCCGTGCGGGCTTCAATGTTGCTCCATATGCTTGGCTCCATGTGTGAGAGGCATTATGGGCTGACCGTGACGGTACCAAATGCATGTTGTGGAATGGTCGGTGACCTGCCGCCTGCTGCAGCAGCTTGCGTTGACGGCTCGCGAGTCGTTTGGTGGTCCCGGCCGTCTCGACGCTTGCGCAGCCGTTGATCAGGTCCGAACGCGGTTGTTGGATGCCTCGTTCAAGCCTGTGCGTGGGGTTGGACGAACCCTCAGGATATTGGATTACGCGGCAGAGAACACCGTGTGCATGTCGATGCAGCTGAGGCGCATGCCGAGGCAGCTGAATGACATGGTAACTTCTCAAGGTCAACTGCAGCTGCTTGTGAGGTCGAAATTCCATTGTGAGAAGCTGGCTTCGAAGCTGTCAAGGGAGCTATGACCTTGGCTAGTGCTTCGAACGTCATCTCGTTATGAACTGTACAGTTACCAGTAACTCCTCGCCAGCACGACAAGTCAGATTATCACATTGAAGGGCGGTTTGCTCTGCAGACACCCGATAATCATATCTCCACCTCCTGGGCGTAGAATGACGGTTGCACCACACTGCTCACTCACCCAGCTTCGCTTCTTTCTTCTACGCTGACACCAACAACGCCTATCTGTCATTCGGTTCTCTGGCATAGCTTTGGCAAGCGGCATCTGAACGCATACTGCCTCTAATTGTTCTTTGCTTCAGATGCCTTCAACATCGAGTCCAAAAAGTGCAGCGTTTGCCGAAGTGTCACCAACCGCCCCCGCTACGTCCGCAGCACCGTCACAGCATGCATCACCGCTACCACAGCCGCGCAGACTCCCACTGAAGCCCGGCGGTCCCAAGGAGGGTGAGCTGATCAGATATCTGGATCATGCTGTCAACGGCATACAAAAGCGCGTGGACAACCGCGTCACAAACAGGCGGGTCAAGCCAGCGCTAGGCGAAGAGGCAGGATACAGCGTGTTCTGGGAAGTCGCGAAGGACCTTGACGGGCTAGTAGATGTCGTGTGGGTGTCTGGATCGCGTATGTCCCCTTTCATCAATTACCCCGTAGGTTAAGGTGACCTAACTTGTAGATCTGTACAGCAAATCTACAAATTCCGTACCTTCTCAACCTCGCCGTCCTTACCGTCGAATATCTCCCGATGTTTGCCGCCTCGACGCGCTCCGCCCAAGCAACCTTTTGCCTACTATCGAAACTTGATTATGCTTTCTCTTCGCTGCTCATAGGCACTGACACTGCGACCGGCGAACCGCTCCCTGGCTTTGAGCGCGGGCGCAGAGTGTCCACGACAGACAAAGTGCGATTAAAGGGCATCGTGGATCGCACAAGACTCACAGTTGTACGTGTCATGAGCGGAGCGAGCGAGGCAGGTGAAGAGAGTGATATTGGCGAGTCTATGGATACTGATACCGACAGAGATGAAGACGCTGTTAGGCGCGATGGCACAGTGACGTTTGAGGGCTTTGAAGACAACGGAGACGATGGAGAGGGCGATGATTGGGAAGAACGCAACGTCGCGAGTATATATGAGAAGACAATAGGAGAACTAGGAGACGTGCTGGGAGGTCCGCCAATCGGGATCATCACGGACGACTGGGGCGTCAATGGAACAGAACAGCAAAGAAGCGGCCAGGATTTCGTGGAGTCTGGAGGTGAGGTCGAATTATGAACTCGTACCATTAGACACGAGGGTCCGAACTTGGTGGCGCCCGAAAGTGCTCGTGACTTGGTGTAGTAGCGGCACCAGACAGGACTATGGCAGTCAGAGCCATAGACCGGACTTCATACTTTCCATGTCTTTCTTATACTCTCTGTCATCATCTGTGCGGTTAGATCTAATTTCGCAGCAAAGTTCCGGGGAAGAGCATGACAGCGGAAGGCGGGAGGAGGCAGCGTATACCGAGACAGTGGAAAAGGTATTGGACGAATGGTCTACGCTAGGAAATAGTGACGAAGCGGCAACACGCCGTGTCTTTGAGGTCAGAATATGGTATACACCTGTGAGATGCGTTGCAGAGGCGACAGCAGCAGCCCGGGGAGCGACTGGGTGGAATATACTTCGCTCCTATTGTGGTGGAAAATCTACAGAACTGCTTACTCAGAACTTCCCTCTGTGCACAATAGGGAAGAGCGCTTGAGTCCGTTCCTACCGCACTGCGAACCCACGATACATCGACGTCACGTCACTCTCGGCCACTGTGCGCCATCAAAACGCAAATTGATATCCCACCAAGCTCGATATTCACTGGGTTTTGTTCTCGGACTCTGCGCTGACTGGCATTTGTCCATCAAAGCAGACAAGACCCTCAACGCCTCCAGCTAAATGCATTAATTCCTTATGCCGTTCATGCAGGTGCAAGCCTGCAGAGAATTGTTCCCACTGGTAGACAAACAGGAGTCGTTGGGTACAGCGGAGGTCGCCTTAGCTCAGGCCGCAAACTCTACCGGTATGTATGCTCACACTGCATCGACAGTTGTGCCACCCCCAAAGGTCCCAGCTACATTCGATAATTAACGGCAGCCTCGTAGATGAGACCCACGATGACGACAAGCCCAAAGCTCTCGTACTCCACATCCAGCTTTTGGACAAGACCTTCGTTTCAGGTCTGGGCAATATCAAACTTCACCTCAATATCGACGTGTTCTTCAACGGCCAACTCTCTCGCTGCCTGTTTCTCCCTAGCCATGACGGACGCTGTGGTTTGGAGTCAAATCACCAGGCCTTTGCCGGCACAAAGATTGACTTTCTTGCGGAACGACCCTGGGTTGTAATACCGTCTGATGTGGCCACAAATGACAACGTGCGAAGAGTCAACGAAAGGTCCTCTACACAACAGCGGTGGCAACAGATATGCCAGGAATTACAGGAAGAGGCAGATAATCAAGGCAAGGACAGACAGGGTCATATTCCCCTAAGTGCGGCGCTCCTGACCGCTTCAGCTAGATGCAGATGCCAGCGCAAGTGAGAGAAATGCAGAAGCCGAATGGGAGACAGTTTGGCGTCATCGACGTGGTCATCGACGTGGTCATCGACGTGGTCATCGACGTGGTCATCTCCACCGGTGATGGTAGAAATGTTACCAGCAGCACGGCCTATCTGAAGGTGCCTCAGAGACTGGCCGACGCGAATTATCCGCTCCAAGTTCGAAACAATGGCGTTCAGAAACAGTCAAATGTGCATCAAAACAAGCGAGACGATAACGAAGGTGAAGCCAGGGATTTCATGGAGCCAAGTCCAGAAATGATCGATGCGGATGTTGAAGGCGACAGCGATTTAAGCTGCAAACCCCCAGCTAAGAAGCAGGCTGTAATGCCTCATTCACTATCGATGCAG
Source organism: Phoma sp. ATCC 74077 (assembly GCA_033682645.1). NCBI lineage: Eukaryota > Fungi > Ascomycota > Dothideomycetes > Pleosporales > Didymellaceae > Phoma > Phoma sp. ATCC 74077. Next base: position 394,119 of record JAWDJC010000016.1, on the reverse strand, counting down.
TCTGCATCCCACCCGTCTACACAGCCTTCGAGCAATTCGTTCTTGGGCAAACGGGAACCCTCAATGCTCAATTATTCCCTATAAACTTCGAGAGATCACTTCAGGATCCTCCGCTCCTTTCCTATACGTAGACACGGATGGACAGAATGTTTCTTGGCTCCAGTCCGCGCTTGGATTCTATAGCTCCAAGTGAGCAAGATCACTGGAGTTCTTTCGGTTCTCAGATGAAGCCTTCCTTCCTCTATGCTACTCCTTCGAGTCTAAATCAAAATGGTGTTGCTTCACAGTTTCCTGGTCTGTAATCTAGTACGTCACCACCTGCCACACCAACTATTAGTCCACAAAGTAACAAGTCATTCAATTGTTGTTCGTTTCCCACGCCTTATTGCCGCAGCCTACAGTACCATTACCGCCTGAAGGCCTGTATACTGTGCCCACAAAGCCGAAGCTTAGTCAATCTTGGATAAAGAACCCAAAACTCATAGATTGGGAGAACAATCGGCTAAGCATCCTAGTCAATCAACTCATCATTACTAAAAAAAAAAAAAAGGGGGACTACTTAATAGACCACCACTGGTGTGCTGCGCAACGTGTCGCTGTGGACATGGCTGCTTCGAATGCGGAGCGACTCCTCACAGGCGGCCTGTCAGAGAATAGGAAGAGTCACCAGGGTCATCAGAATAGGCTGAGTGCCTTATTAGAAATGGACAGTCACGGAGAGGTACTTTCACGATGTATCCTCCGCAAAATTCTTCAATAGAACATTCTAACCTAAGTCCTGCCTTGAATTCTCGCAAGCGGCAGAGACATACAGTTCATGAACAGCAGATCAACCCGGAAATAACTGGAACTTCAATATTTGATCCTACACCTACGTCTAAACGAGGCGAGCAGCGTTCATCGAAACAGCAAACCACCCCGGGCAGAGTCACCGAAGTGTCTGACCGAGAACTTTTGGCTACCTCTGTGACCGCGACTGCGCTTGTGCAACAATGTCGCACAGCTTGTAGTAAAAGCATTCTCGATGTCCAGGGTCCATATCGCAGCACCTATTGCTAGTAGCATTATTGCTTCGGAAAAAGCTGCTTCTTCTCCTCTGCCAACTAGGCCTACGACGGCCGAATCTGAATCGGCGCCAGTGCTGAATAATATACCAACTAAAGCAGTGACATTGTCGCCTTCCATAGCAAAAGCGTCTACAGTGCAAATTGACAACTCACCCGAACGAGCGATCAATCTGCGCCCCGTTGCAATGCACAGCCCCTATCCGCTCCCAAGGTCGCCTCCACAACGACGTCGCAACTCCAAACCCAACTACCATCCACACCGAAGTCATCGCCGTCACCGAACACAAAGAAACGAAAGGGCCTGGGCTATTATCTGCCCAAACAGCCCCGACGCCCGGATCACCTGAACACGGCAGATAATCCACCGCGGAACAGAAACTGTGTGATTGCATATGCGAAGACTGAGAATAAGGATAGTGGACAGGGTGTGCTGAGGCAGATAAGGGGTGAGCGCCAAGGTGTATTTCAAGAAGAGTAAGTTGTCCTTGCGACAAGAGTCTTTATTGCTGCCGATTAAGAGAGTTGTAGTAAGTAGGAATAGAGGGCTTGGTGAAAGAAAGATAGAACAAGCAAGTATCGGCGCGTTTGCATATGAAGAATATGACAAAGGGTGGCATATCGAATAATGCTCGATTGTAATCCGTCGTTGTGAAATGTGCAGAACATGATCTAAATTAGTTTACCTGCATAATCTTGTAATGCACCCATATTATGTCCACCAACATACCAATGCCTTGCTGGCCGTTGAAGCGCCTCGTAGGGGAATGAGAAGCAGGACTGTTAGCAGGCAGTTGGCTCTTTGGCCTAATAGACGCAGAAGCACGCGAAAGGGGAAGAACGCCATGGTCTGACAGTCAACAATGCGGATTCGAAAACGAAAGATGGATAAGCAAGGTGTTATAGTCAAATCAGGCCCACGCGATGTGATTGACTCTCTATGTACTACATTATAGAAGGTGAGTGGTGGTGTTCGTTGTAGTGACGGCGTCAGTTCAAGTGGCCCGGCGGAAGGGTGGCTCTAGGACAAGTCAACACCCGCCCTTTTATTCTTCTTACCTTTTTTGTTCTCATTGCAGTCCTCTTCAATCGTTGGGAGTCTACTGGCAAGGATTGCATGACTCTTGACGTTGTTCGGGTTCTGGCATAATTTGAATTTCTCATCAAGCACTTTGATGCCCGGAGCTGAACTTTTAGCGGATCTTCGAGTGCTGTATATTGGGGCATCGGTTGTCCATCGGCGATTAGGGAGAGATTTAGCGATAATAGGCGCTAGTGAGGTATACTTCTGAGCCTCTTCGATTTTACCGCCGATTACTCTTAATACCGCTTTATGCTCGGCCATCAATTGAGTCAAGTCTTCTCCACGGGCCGCAGCCTCCTCTATTCTTGACAATATCGACGCTTGGTCTGCCAGAGCCTTCTGCTTCTGTTGTCCGGTGGTCAACGGGACTTCGATCATTACGGGATTCACATCCTTGATCATGTCGTAAGTTGCAATCCTGCCGGCCGCCAGAATATCGTAAATCCGGTTAGGTCCGTCCTTATACACAGCCTTCGGATGGTCAATGCACTGTTGCGAATGGACTGTAAACTGGTTGAGGCATCGCACCCGATACACAGCGGCATCGTAAACATGGTTAATGAACTCAAGACAGAAACCAAACGTAAGGTTCTCAAAATCCCGCTTCCCTTTGCCAGCTTCTCCCTTGACGTGATGTCCCTTTCCGAAGAGTCTGCCTGTGCCAGCGTTCATGACGTTAGCATCGAAATTACCTCCTTTCCAAGTGGGGACAACTTCCGCGAGAAGACGCTTGAGCACGATATGCTCAGCACCATCGTGCTCAGGCTCCTTCCACCGTAGCCTCAGAGGTATAGTCTCATATTGCTTGTGGACCGCTCCAGCCACAATGTGCTGCTTCTTGACTACCATCCTAAACCGTGCGTGGTCAATCAGCCAGCAGTACTTACAGGAGCAGGAGACAATCTACTAAACACAATGAGCGGAGTAAAGTACAGCTTATGAATAATCGGATATTGCGGTTGAAATCTAGCAGGCTGTTTTGATGTGTACCGGTCTGACTTAGTGGAATGGGTCACGACGGGGAGACAATTGAGCATCTAAATTAGAAGAATTGGAGGTTTGCATTGTAAGCCTACTTCCAACCTTCGTTGAGGCGTTTTGACATTATGTATATATATAGAGCATTGATACTAGGCAGAGTGTCTTTTCATAGCTTCCAACGTCTTCCGATACGATAGTGGACGAGTAGAGCATGTAAAATGCTGTTGCATCGAGGATCAGCGTCAAACTCACAAATCTAGAAACCGGACTCTACCATGAATTGGCGCTGAACAGAGTTTCAAGTATTATTATCCTTATGCATAGACCTGCCCTTGAATATCTATGAATTCATACCAGCGCCTACGAAGACTTCTATACTTGTCACAATGTGTAGCATTCGCCTGTAGTGTTAGCTAAAAGTCGATCTACAATGTCTTGACATTGTTTTTACACAAGCGTACCACCATTGCAAACCCATCTACTTGGCACCTTTTCTCTTCTACTCCTCCAGAGTCGCATCTCAAGATATAAGTACACAGATAAACATTCACTATTCTAACTGCTGCATCCGGCCCGACCGAAGCCTACATTAGTGCGTGAAAGCCCCTGTCATGGTCATAGGAGCAGGTCACCGAGCAAAACATCAGTTGATTAGCCGAGGTGGTACATCTGCTTTCACTTAGCAAACACATGCTCTTTTAGCATAAATTCTTTTTCCCGAGTTCTTTCCCATCACGATCGTCGCAACCTCAACTCCCAGCTTGCAGACAAGGCCCCTACCAGAGGTTCTGTACACGCAAACCTTCTAATACAATGCTCGTTCCCGGCAGCATACACAGAGTCACCGTATTGACCAGCATCTCTTCTGCTCCAGGATCACAGCCCTCTATATTCTCTGCAGGGCATCAGAACCAAGTAGCCCATCGCCCTGATTCGTACGGCTTACGGAAGAATACTACCTCCAAGGTGTTTACCACCGGTAGGGCCTTATACATATATGCGCTTCTAAAGTCTCGTCCACAATCTCCTGGGTCGTTGGTCGCAAATCGCAAGTCTCCTCCAAATCACCATCCATGTTCTCCACCACCTCTCGAACTTCTTTAACATCAATCTTGACCTTCAAAACATACTCGTTGATGGTGAAAGCAATGTTACCGGTATCACTGACTGAGATACTTCTATTGCAGCTCCACGATGATTGGCGCAGCAGCCATCCCCCTCTTCCTACGCAATGACTGGTTTCTGCGCTACACGCATGACCTGCAGCTTGCTCCACATATGGCGTGGAACTATCACTTCTACCGCCAGATATACGCTTAAGTCAACTATTTGGCTGTAACAGAAGGCGGCGATACAAACGACTTTGTTGAGAAGTTCCTGCGGGAGATCCCAAATTGCCGTGTCGACGCTAATGGCCTCAAAGCTGCCCTGGGTTTGGCGTGGTCTACAGCGTTAGATATGCCGAAGAAGCAACTTGCCATCATATTTGAGCCAGGACTATCCCCTGATGGACTTCTTGAGGAGCTGGATGCCGAATTGGAACTCAGGGTGTGGTGGAATTTATTTGAAGGCTTCTTCGAAGACGTGCAGCTAGATGCTCAACCTCCTTCTGCGGCTGATACCGAGGATGTTGATAGAGATAAGGACAAGGATCACAGCGAGACCGAAGAGAAAGATGAATTCGAGTCCGATTCTGACTTTAAATAAAAGAGAAAAGGGCATTCTTGCAGTATAGAAGATATCACATTGTCGCTACGGCTGTTAATTGCTCTTGTCTTACTTTAGCTTCACCACGACATTCAGCAGCTGGTTTACGACGTCAGATACCTTAGGACAGGACATTGCAGTCCAACCTGCTTCGAGGACCCCGCTGCAACTAAAATTGCGTCAGGCTATGGTAGTTTTACTTTCTTCTCTACGACGTCAATTAGCCATAAATAAGCAAACATGAGCAGTAATCTACGTGTCTAGTAAATAAGTACATTTGTGACCTCGAAATCGCATAGACCCATACCAGATATTTCCCTAGGTGTTGATCAAATGCAGGTTACAAGCAAGGAAACCATCACAGCGACTATTGACAATTGCTGTTAGTTTGGCAGACCTTGGCCTCAAACTTGATTTTGTCGAAATATACAGAAGTTTAACTAGTTACCGCACGAACACGTTAGGGATGGTTGGCTCCCACAAATGTAGCATCCACCTCCGCGTTATTGTGTGGATGATTTGGCTGCGAACCCAATTAACAGAGTAGACGATAGATTGAACCTGCTATGAACCCTGTGGATCTTTAGATGACAGAGAACTGCACAAGATCACCATACCAAAAAGTTGCAGATGGGGAGTTTGCTTGGAAACTTTTGGGAGAATCACATTGTTGAAGCGCTCGAGGCCTTCCATTTGATATATTGTGGATTAAACATTACTCCAAAACGACCAAAACCAACAGCAACTAAGCTAACCGTATTTAGACTAGCACACTCTACAAGCACCACTCCATCTGTGACTTTACTAGGTCACACATCCAAGATCGAGGGTCTTGACCGTCAAACAGTAGTAGTATGCGGCGTTTCCGTAGCCGTTTGCTCACCCACTGGTCTAGAATGATGCTTATCGTTGTCGAAAGTATTCGTATGGGTACCGCCCTTGAAGCGCTGCACATCCCATAGCCTACCTTCAAGCAGGGTACCAACCAGGTTCGTGAAGCTAGATGATATCCATTAGTTGGAATCTGTTTAATGTTGTTGGTTTTGATGCTGCTCACAAGGCGATGAAAGCAAAAGCCGCTAACGTCTTCTTCAGGCTGCACTCAGTCACAAAAGTCGGAGAATTGTACAGGCACCTTCCACCTGAGTAGTCCTGAGCAGCGAAAATGAAGCCAGTAAGCCAGAGGTATGAAAAGATCCATGCTAGGGGCGCAAGGTAACCCTTATAGGTCTTAATTGCGGGGAGAACTAGGGCTGGGAGGTAAAGAATAGCGTCGATCGCAGCCTAGATCAGTATGATTAGTACATATGTCCCTAGGCAAGGGAGGCGGTCTTGTAGGAAGGACGACAAGTAGATCAGGGAGACGCACAATTGACACCCAGTAGATAAGATGCGTGTTCTTCCTGGATTTAAACTTGTCGATGAAGTACGCCGCGATACTCATTACGATTATAGACGAAATCCAGTGCAAAACATGGTTCGCGAGGAGGAGAGGACGATGCATCCTATTCGAACGAGAAACCGGAGCGCCATAGTCCGTGGTGTTGTTCCCACGAGCAGCCGGAGCGCCGTGTTCCGCCGTGTGTTCTCCACGAGCGGCCCTGGATCTGAACATGTTCTCTTGCGTTTAAAAATATGTGAAGTGTGGGTGAAAGACAGATGGAGTAGAGGCTCTGAAGGTGAGTTTATGTTTGAACTGGGATGGACAGCAGCGTTGCGATGGAAAGGGGTGGAATGCAGTCGTCGGTTTTTATGCTTGCGGACACGCGACGACATGGGCACGTAAAAAGTACGTAGGTCGTACAAACAAATCTATTACTCGCAAGCTGTTTGCGTCCGACGCGGATGTGTACGGCCAATTCTAAACTGCAACCCCAACTTTCCCCAAGGATCTTTCTTTGTCCCCACCAATCACAAGACTTGAATGGTATGATTTGGCGCCATAGTAGACATCGCACTCATCATGGGTGGCCATGGTCATGTCCAAGCTTACAAGGGATGGTGTGATGTTCTGAGCCTCACGACTGGTAACGCACGGCGCATTCCATGGCTCTTTGACACAGCAACAACCAGCATGTCGGTAAGGGAGAAATGTCCTGGCACGCTGGTTGTAAGGAAGTAATGGAATGATTGGCCGGTTAACATGTAATGACCAGGTGACTCTACACTTCTGACTGTCCCGCCACACCGTCGTGTTGGTTGTTTACTACAAGCTCTATGTGTAAAGTGACTGTTATGAGTATGTTGTATACATCGTGGATGTATCTACGCCACCTAGATATGACTTGTGAAATTGTGACTTATCTCGATATTACGTCAGAGCTCCTGAATAGGCAGTCGTATGATGGCATATTGCTAATAACCCCTAGGGGCCTCCTTCTTATGAGATCTCTTTGTCGACAAAATCTCACTGTAATTGAAATTCCTGAACTAGTGACACCAGATATGAAGTAGCAAGGTGGCAAAGGGATTGTTAGATACGTAAAATTAATAATGGCGAGTAATGGGATTGCGTTCCGAATATAGGAGAAGTAGACAATTCAACACATTGAAGACGCCATATTAACGAATGTAAAGAAGCCGAGAAAGGTCCACGAGAAAAGTAAATAAAGATGAAGACAAGGATCGAGGTTTACTGATCAACGGATACTGGCATGTGGGCCTACTAGTATGCATGTTCCTAGTGCAATTGCTGGATGAGGTGCCGGGATAGACATGTCTAGGAGAAATGACGGCTGCGAGCAAACTCGGTCATCATTGAACAGGTAAAGACTGACGCGCCGCAGACGTTCTCTTATCTACACGTTCACAGCGAAAGCTTCACGAGTGTGAATGCCTACGCGTTTGCCCTGCTCGTAGTGCACTTTGAAGTCCGAAGAACAGTCTGGCCAACCATTAGCATCCGCTTTACCCGGTGTAACGACGGTCTTGTGCTACGTAAATGGTGTGTCAGATGGATTGAGAAGATTTGAGATGCTGGTGTTGGAAAACATTGTTCCTGCCACATCGTGTCCACTGCATGCAGAGGAAAACAAGAACTCATATGGCCCCAGCGTTTGTCATCATAGAATGAGAAAGTGAGGAGAGGAGGTTCGGTACTTACGGGGTTTGCCATGGACCTGAGGAACTGCATGTAGTCCCGCTAAGCGTTCTCGGCTTGTTAAGAAGACAAGCAGTCGAAATCGGACTTCAGATTAACGTTGTCGATATAGTCGGCTGAAGTGCGCAAGGGGTTTTTGGTCCCCATGGAAGCTGAAGCTGGTTGCGGAGACAGCGACTCGATCCCGCACCCTTCGTCTTCGTTCTGCATAGTGATGGAAGGGATTCTGATCACCTTACTCAATCCTAGGGGAAATACCATTGCAATAGTCTGAAGACCTCGGGGGTTATTCCATTCTAAGATTCTGCAATCCGCCAAGTCATCCGAGTGCGAGAATACGGTAGTCTACGCCTCAGTATCCCGTGCTCGTATCATGCTATTTCTGCGGTTTGTTAGGCTAAACTATGATGCCACATGGCAACTTCACGAGAGGAGTTTTGACTTTCGGACGTGTTCTCGGCCTTTGGACGACGGCATTGTGCGAGCATATTATGCGAGAGACCGCGTGGTGGGAACGAGGCTTGATGGTGGCGTAGTCCGGTCTATATACTGGAGGATAAAAGTTGGTGCAGACGGCTGGACCTTGTGGACGGTACCCGCGGCGGCTTGGAGGGGGGGTCCTCGCCATGACTCTCATGGCGCAGGTCAAGCGGATTGAAATCACACCGTTCGCAGCTGCAGTGCCCCTTATGTAGCGCAGACAGCGACGATCGCGCGCACATGGTAATATGTGGTGTCATGTAAAGCTTGAACAGCAGTGGTGGATGCGAAGGAACTCGAGCACGTTTGATGTGTGACTACGAGTGTTGAATGCGGGGTCCGCTCGCTGATCGCTTTCGAAACCACGTCTCTGACCGCTAGCAGATAGGCGGCAGAGAAGGCCGCGATGCGGTAGACGTGAGCAGCGAGGCTGCTCGCCGATGTCGACCGAATGGAGCTGTTGCGGAAAGTCGTGACGATCGTAGACGTATTGGGCATCTCTCGGGAGCAGCGGGCCACAGGCTAGAGAGAGCGAGTGGAGGAGAATCCGGCGTGGAAATGTGGGCATGAAGGCGGCGTGCCATGTTTCTGGACCTGCTCAGCGAGTAGACATGGCCATGTCGACGCCTGTCTGCAAGCGAGGCTGTTCGGCGTAGGTACGAAGTACAAGTACAGTAGTCTGGATAGTCCTGTTGCGATGCGGAATCGAGGCGGCCGGGCAAGCTAAGCAACTGGACTAATCAACTAGGGCAAAGCCTTTTAGCAAGCAAATGGTGGGTCCGCCCTTGCCTGCCCGGTCTTTCCTTAGTGCCTGGGTGCCTCTCTGTTTCCACTCGCAAGGCAAGGAAGGCACATCCCGCGGAAGGGTCCCGTGGGCAGCGGTGGGCACTGCACTCCTGGGCGCGCACGGGAAGACGCTCGGCCGTCCCAACGCGTCGGCACCTGCACCTGCACCTGCAACTGCAAAAGCAAGCACAGCGTCCTTTCACCCCTTCCCCGCCAAAGGGGCTCGCTCATCTCACCGACCGTAGAGCGAGTCATGCCGCAACTACGCCCTCCCCTCGTTGATTCACATGTTGGCCTCCGTTCTGCTTCTACCATGCCTGACAACGTGGGCATCCTGCAGGCTCGACCTGCCCGCTGCAGCTCGCCTCTCTATTTACGAGGGATCAGCCCGAGACCCTGGAGAACGAGCAAGGAAAGAATTCTACGCGCCGATTGCTTGCTACCAATGACACGTTGCTCTGACCGCCTATTCATAGTCGCACTTTGACACCAGCCTTCACAGCTTGGAATAATCCATGCCTCGAGTCCAAGGGTTTGGATACGACGCGTGGCATTGCCGTGTATATTGCGGCAAATGCCAATGGAGCGAGCCAATACCCGAACAGAACTGCAATCTCTCCAACAATATTTCCCCCGCCTCACTTTGGCTCCTGATTGCGAGCATGAATGCGGCTCTGCAACGTGTGTCGGGCTATGGCATCAATTGATAGCGACGAGCTGGCCAAAGGCTTTGTTCGACCATGTGGGGTATATTTCCAGCTATTATATACTTTGCAGACTATGTTAAGAGTCAAAGGACATCAATGGTCCAAGGCGCTTCGCTAAAGTCACAAACTGCTCGCACCACAAAAGCGCAAACGGGCAATGCAAGAAGGCACGAGGCCTCCGAATCGTCATGCAATGCTAGCCCAACGGTCCCCAACAGATAGAGCCGCTGCGCGGGACAGACGCCAACAACTTCCTTCGCAGCGTCCATGTGATGCATAACAACGCCAACTCGCTCAGAGCAGAAACTCTTCCCAAAAACACATAGGCCGTTTTGTTGCAGGAAATCAAAGGTATCATGTTGCCGAAGATGCCAAACGCCGGAGGGGGATATGTCGCCCAAGAACTCCAGAATTTTTCCCTACCGCAATATGCGCCATTAGAGAAACAACAAGGTTCCTTGAGGAATTCGCTGAAAAAGGTGTTGGATGATCGCAACGAGTATGGCGGAGGGAGCACATCCCTTTGCCGATGCGAGCACGAGGAGTCGATATAGTGTTCCCTCGTGATCATCCACAAGGTTGATGCCAACAGTGTATGTCTCGCGCTGAATGCGCGACATTCGTGAAGAGCACATGTGATCCGGAACATGTGATGGAGGAATGATATCGTTTTCGCTTCGCTAACCGGAGTATCGTGGGCTGAGACACAGATCTCACTCGCCAATGCCCGGGGTAAAGGAGCTGTGTCGCGGAATGTCCAAGGTAAACAAGGCCACAGGGACAGCATGGGTAGACAAATTCTTACAAAGACAGCACGAGTTTGCCTGGTGCGCTACTGTTGGGGTCGGCGGGCAGTCCAGATGTGTCTGTAGAGCAAGGGGTCAGTATTGGCCGGTGACATCAATGAATTGGTACAACCGGGAAAGAGGCATGACTTACATGTTGTTGTACGCATGAATTTTCCGGTTACATATTTCTCTGCGAACTTGCTCAAGCAGTGGTTTGACGTGTGCGTTCAGATCCCACTGGTAGACTCTTGTGAGAGGCGCAAAAGTTAGTGCGTCCAGACCTTCGGTTATGCCCAGGTTGTACCACCTGCCGATGTCCTTCTGGTGCGGGTCATTGGGCCACGAATTGTAGGGAACGCGAATGACCGTTTCCTGGATGTCGATGAAGCCGGCCTGCTGCAGTAACTGACGGGTGCGGTGCTCGTATGCGATTGGGCGCGAAACTCGGTGCGTGGCGTCTGCTAGCCACCGGTACCACTTGACGAGCATGCTGTCCTGAGAAAGCGTGTAGTCGTCGCAGCGCGGTTCCATGTCAATTTCAACGTGCTCTATCCAACCAGTGCCGGGCTTCAAGTGTCTACCCAAGTTAGCTCGGAGATGCCAATGGCATGGTGTGCTGCGTACGCGTATATTTTCTGGTAGAGTTCCGGCCAGCTCGTGACGCTGCCGCAGGCCATCCGCAGGTGGATCAGATCCCACGAGTCTTCGCCTAGTAACCACGGGCTCTCATAGTCGCGTGGTACACGGAATCGAAGGTTCGGAGGAATTCTGCACGGGCGCAAAGTTAGTGTCTGGGCCAATCAAGGCAAGGGGCAGGCAGCTCACTTCTCTGGCTGAATGTTGACCAGATCCAAACCCAGGACCTGCAGATTTCACGTCAGCCGTCTGGTGGCAATGCGCGGGCACTTTAGAGGAGCGCACCTCGGCGTTGAGATATTTGCTGCACACGGGAGCGGTTAGCCTGGCGAGACACAAATTGCAGGCTGCGAAACCCGACTTACTCGGCCATGTCAATTGCCCAGATACCCGTCCCACAGCCCACATCGAGGATGCGGGGCTCCCAGTGTTGCGGCATGGGCGCCTGGTGCAGCTGGTCTCTCCGTGCTACGGTGAACAATTTGTGGTATATGTCCATGCGGTCCTTTTCCAGCTGTGTCGCGTCAGCGGTGCTCGAGGGCGGCGAGGGTGGTGCCTGCCTACCTCGTCGCAAGGGTACATGTATATGCCTCTTCTGAAGCCGTGGTACAGACGGCCATTCTCCAGGTAGTTGCTGTTTTGGGCGGGCACGGGCAGTCTGGCTCGACGGTTAGCAGTGTTGGTGAGGCAATGCTGGAACGTTTGTGCAAAATGAAATGGTTGTGGCCATGGGCCCCGCGAGGACGCCGAAACGGAACGACGGTCGCACGGAGCGGGGACCAGCTCTGCACTCACCCATTCGATGCCATCGTAACCATTGGAGCAGGCTTGCTTCGCAGAAGGGCCTCGCGGGCGGGGAGGTCGACTAATAAATTTGCTGCTCAGCCAGGGCGTGGTCATGAGACGGCGAGCAGCAGTGCGGTGGGCTCGTCGCGGCGACGGCGGGCTGCAGGGCCAGCAGAGCGTGGTGGGCGAGGCGACCGTGGCTATGTGCGGGTGTGCAAGGTGCGGTGCGGTGCGGTGCGTGAGTGGTAAGTGGTGAGCGGGCGGCGGGCAATATGCTGCGAGTGGGTGCCGGTCTTATTAGTCGAGACGGACTGCTGGGTTTCGCGGGTTGGCGGCGGGCTCGCGGGCTTCACCTCAGGCAGGCAGGCAGACAGAAAGGGCCGGGATCTCAGGCATCACCTCAGGGTAGGAGCGACGCGCGAGGTATTTAAGAGCCAAACCCCTGCAGACGTAGTAGCACGGCACGAAGGCCGTCAAGCGCGACAACGAGGGCTGACGCTGGCCTGGTCGGCCACCGCAGGCGTCCCGGCAGCAATGCAAGAGGCAGTCCGAGGCGGCTCCACCCTCTGACCTCTGGGAACCGCCCGCAGAGTTAGGGAACGGGGCTAGCTTGGGGGGTTCGAATGGGGAGTAGGGCATTAACACGGCCGCTATTACTATAATTTGGTGGCCCTGTCCATGCCACAGCGACAGCCAGCAAGCCGCTACACGCTCGGAGCTGTGCCGAATGCGGCAAGGCGCCTCATCCAAGGGCCACTCCATCGGATTCTGCGTGTGAGCCAGTTTGGCGGAACCAGAGCCAGCCCGCAATGCCCGAACCGTGCCCCTCACTGGCTGAACACCCTGAAGACGCCGCTCCCCGCCCACGTCGAGAGACATGCGCTGGAACCGAGCGGGCTGCTGCTGCTGCTGCTTCATTTTCTCTGTTCTTGTCTCCCTACTCACCGCTCAGAGCACGCCGGGGCGCACTGCACTCCTGGTGTAGGCCGTCATGCGCGCCTCCCTCCATGCCGCCCTCCTCTCCATCCCGCTGCTGCTTCTGCTGCTGCTGCTGGCTGACAAGCCCACGAGGACAAGAAGCTGGACAACCTCGCCGTCGGCCTTGCTGAGGTTTGACGTTGCCGCCGAACCGTCTTCGCGTTGGCCCTCTCATGCCCAATCACCGACTGCGTGGTTCGAGCTAGAGCAAGCCCTGCGAGGATTCCCGCGAATGGGGAGCTCCACAATATTCGCCGTCACCCACCCACCCACAACATGCGCACTACCGCAGGGCATGACATGACTTGCCGTCCCGTGCTCGTGGTATGCCATTTCCTGGCGTGCGTCTGCACCAGTGTGTCGCTGAACGTTCGCCGTGTCAGCGTTAGCAACAGGAACTCATACCACCATCCATGTTCGCATATTGCCAGGGACCACATAGTGTCTAGTCGGCACATGTTACGCTTCTGCGCAGAGGACCGAGATGATGCACAGCAACTTGGGTCCGATACCGATCCAACAGTGGTGTTTTCCGCGGTTCCCAACTGGCTGTCAATCCCACACAGCTTATGCGCGACGCCAGTCCCGGTCCATATCTTCGACGGGACAGAGCCACTACCCTATGCAAGACGAGTGTCATGAGGCGCTGAACACGCAAGCTTGTTCTCGGTCTCATGCAGGTGCGTTCGTTTGCCAGGATTGCAGAGAGGATTGATGTTTTACGGACTGATGGCAACGAAGGTTTAATCAGCTCCATGACACCGATTCATGGGTGTCGTCGTGCTCAGGCAATGGTTACGGCTGCAACATGGAGTCACCCTCTCTGTTGCAGCGCCACGCGCCGTCTCGCTGCCGAAGAAGTCGTTCGGTGTTATGAGAGTCACGCAAGGAGTCCGTTCTAGCAACGATATGTCGTGAGAATGGAACCCTTTACACGATATCATCCAGGTACCTTGAACTGCGAGTTACAGGTAGGACCTCGTATGACATATGCAAGCCAAGCTGAACGGTAGGGAAGCCTGCAGGGTGCTGATGAGCGTGCCAGTGAATGAACAGACGCATCCAAACGTGAGATTGGTCGCCTTTTCCAGCCTGCATATGGAGGATGCGCAGATCGCTCCCTCAATAGTACTAGGCATGCCTTGCACTTAGAGAAACGTTCCAACAACCAAAAGCTGCTGTTTCTCTGGATGTCAACGGCATTGGCTCGAATCAGAACTCAGACAATTTAGGTTGCTAGGATTGGCCAAGGCTCAGTCCTTTCAGATGGCGACGAGGAACGTACGTTGTGGCGAGATGAGGCTTGCGTGGTAGCAAATTCCCAAGGAAGTGGTTCTCAGCCTGGGGTCACGCATGTTACTCCAGGCTCTCATTGCCGACTTGCCCAACTACCACTGAAAGCTGCTTCACTTTGCTGGCGATCAGATGTGAGTTGTGTACGTGGAAGTGATGCTGTGTTAGTTGACATTCTTGCAGGTAGTAGACACGTGAGTGGAACTATTTGCAATGCGGAAAGTAGCGTAGGAAGATGGCCTTAGCAGACAACAACTCCATAGTCGTCAGTCGTCGGCTGAAACTTTAGGTGCTGAAGATTGAAGGCGGAGGAAGGAGGAAGGAGGAAGGTTTTGAAACAGGCAGCAACGTCGGTCAGCATGCAGTGCTATGCATATCGCTAAATGGCCCGTGGCAGTCGGAAATGAGGATCTTGGAAGAGGACGTGACCACGCCAAGCAAGCTGCGGTTGACGCGCCCTAATGGTGGGCGGCAATGAAAATACGCCGGATGATGCTGGTTCACGTTAGCGGCACAAGGAGGGGGACTTGGTCCGGTAGCGATACAGCCAGGGCAGAGCCTCAGGACAATGCAACGTCGTAAGGGACGGCGATGATTGCGAAGTAGGATTCAGGCTGAGATGATGTGAAGGGCGACAAGACGGGTGCGGGGCGAGCGAGACAGCAGGTCATTGGCATTGTCAAATTCGAGTAAGATATGGCGGCCGCTAAAAGAGCCGGCCGAACCAGATTGGCGGGTCGTGACCACTGGGCTGGAAAGAAAGGAGCAGCCAGCTCGCCCGCCGAAGCAGCGTGAAAGGGCCAATGTCACCGAGGGTCGGCCTGCACGCCCACATGCAATCACACTTGACGAGCAACACACAGTAGACTAGGTAGGCGCATGTACAGTACATGGCAAGCGAGCGAGCCAGCCCGAGCCAGCCATGGACAAGGCTAGATACCGGTAGCGGGCGACGACATTCGCCCATGGTCAGGTCAGAGGACCCAGGTAATGGGGCGCAAACTAACCTTCAGACAATTGTGAGACAGGATAGAAGTGATGGCCTGGTCCGGTGGGCTTGTTAGCGCCACAGCGCTGGCATAGCCAGCATCGCATCGCATCGCGAGGTACGGGCCTGCCTATATAGAGGCCCCTAAGATGATGCGTCGTTGGTCGTGAAACACGCCGTTTCTGTCCCCTTTGCTCGATGAGCCCTGCCCGCTAACCAATGCACCAAGCAACGGCGTGTGAATGGTCCTCTGCTGGAGATCTGGCATTAATCGAGGCCCAGTGCTGAGTGAGATGCTACCGGCGACTCCGATTGCGCCTGCCTGTGTGACGCAACCCCAAACGTCGTGCCTTCCTGAAACACACCCACGGCACTCCTGTTCGACAAAACACTGCATCCCCATTGTTTGAACATCACATCACATCTCCTTCGCCAGCGCAGGCACGCAAGGGAATTCCCTAAAAAGGGGCATGCCTGACCCACCGTGCAAGGACAACGTGGGCCAGCGAGCAGAGAGTCCCACTCGCATCAAACCCGAAACGTGTCCAAACAATGGAACATCGCCCCGAAGTGACGCACCAGCGCCACGAAACGCCAGATCCTTCTAGAATCATCCCGCGTCCCAGCTACATGGTCCGTCGAAGTTTCAGAGCAAAATGTTTGAACCACATCGCCGTTAAGCGCTATGAACACACCAGAGCCGCCGTGCCAAATCAGCATACCATCGATTCGCTTTCAAGCGCCAGAGACACTAGCAATTTCCTCCGCCAGCACATATGACAACAAAGACTCAACCTTCAAAGATCTGGCGTGTTTTGCACGGTGACACATGGGATTACTTTGGAATGAACACTACCCACTGCAGCGGCCAAAGGTAACCGCCGCGCTCAATCCGTCCCAGTTGCCTGTTGCTATTGCGAAGGCCTGCATGAGCTGCAAGATGGTGTCTTTGACATGACCCGAGCGAGTGTGCGTTCACGACATGTCTTGTGCACGAGTGTATCGTGTCATCTATCAAGGCTGTGAAGCACGAGCATGGCTATCAACTATTCACATGCAAACATGCCTTCAACGCATATGATTCACTCTCACTACGCGGTCCAGTTACCATTTCATTACATCAGCCATTAGATTCTTCTGCATCAAGACCAACCGACCTCATTCCAAGACCTGGTGTGGATATGACTGTCTTGTCGTGCTATATAACAAGACATGAGATACGTGACTGAAGAAGGGGGCATTGCGAAGATCGACTATTGCAGCGGTCATCGAGGACATACGTCCAGACAGAAAGATAGCTTGACCTAGACCTTCCCTTTCAATCGCTATTTTGGTATGAGACAACACATAAAGGTACAGTTTGCTTGGATATTCCAGATACCTTTCTTGTTCTAAATTCCAAATCTATCCATCACGCTTTCGAACCCGCTTACGCGCTAGCTTGTCGTCGATCAAAGTGGCTTCTACACCACTGTAATCTAGGCCCAATGCCACCGCGATCTTAACCATCTCAAGACATACACTAAGACAACGAGTACAGGCACTTCGATTAAAGGCCCGACTGTACTTGCCAAGGCCTGCCCACTTCCCGCACCGTATACCGCAACAACAACTGCAATAGCGAGCTCAAAGTTATTGCTCGCAGCGGTGAAGCTCTGCGTACAGCTGACCTTGTATCCGAAACCCATCTTCCAGCAAAACCAGACCGTGCTTGTGAAGATGACGAGAAAATAGACTAGCAAAGGCGCGGAAACGCGTAGGACATCCGTGATTTGCCTGACCACATGCGCACCCTGGCTTGCAAAGAGCACCATAATGGTGTAGAGAAGCCCAATGAGGGAGAACGGCGCGATGTACCGGATGAAGCGTCGTTGGTATCGGTCTTCTCCCAGTAAGCTCCGCACCACTAATCGCGTCAGGACCGCCGCGCCAAGCGGAATACCCAGGAACACTCCTACACTCTGTGCTACACCCTCATACGAAACAGTCGTCTTCTCGCCGTGGCTGACGACCTGCACGTAGAAGATGGCGAAAGGTGCAAAAAGCACGATCTGGAGTATCGAGTTGAAAGCCACGAGGACTGCGCAGTAATCTCCATCTCCCTGCGCTAGATCTGTCCATATGAGTACCATAGCAATGCAGCGGGCAATACCGACGAAGATTAGACCTTCTCGTAAGTCCTGACGGTCCGGTAGAAAAGCCCAGGCGAGCCCGACCATGAAGACCGGCGCGATGATCCAGTTCAAGACAAAGGAGACGAGGATTTGAATCCAGAGCTCTTTCGACCTGAGCAGTAGGTGCAAGGTTTCGTAGCGGACTTTGCACAGAATAGGGTACATCATGATAAGCAAACCAATTGCTGCACTAGTCAGTTCATGATGGCGATAGGAAGGAAGCGAAGAAGACGGGGCATACCAATCGGGATACTGACACCCACGAACTCGCCTTTCTGTAGTGCAGGTCCAACAGAATCGACCGTGTTACCGAGGGCGATGCCAATGCCCATAGCTATGATGATCCATACCACGAGGAATCTATCTAGGAGCGATAGACCCTTTAGTGGCGGAACTGGTTTGCCTGCTTTACTGGTTTCTAAGAAGAATGTGAGTTTCCATTTTGAGAAGACTATGTAAGAACATGTAAGAACATGTAAGAACATGTAAGACATACCTGTGGCGCAAGCTTGTGTTCCCTTTAGATTTCCTCCCTCCTTTTCGAGGTCATACTGATTTCTCTGGGGCTCAATCTCCTTGTCCACTACCGCATCAATTTCAATGGTGTCCATGTTTGATGTTCGAGTACTCCAAAAAGTTGTGCTACTATTTTGTTTGCATTGTGAAAATCGGGCTTTATGTTACAATAGTAAACCTGGCTTGTCCAATCAGCATCAGGTGGTGACATTCTACTGGCCAAGACGCTACGATCGATGCGGCAATGACAGGCCAAGCATGTGTGGGGCCGCAAATTCGTATCAAACCTGTGCACTCAAGCAAAGCAACTAACACACTGTACGTATTTTACAGGGATCAAAGACCTCTGACTGAGGCATTGCAAGGTTTAGTGCATCCTGATATGTTAATGTGGCGCTCAAGAGCGAAGATACTATCTAGTACTACTGTTTTGGACATCTCACTTCCCATTACTTCCCATATCCGGAGTCTCCCATGTCCGGAGTCATTCATCTCAGATCTCCTCAATTGCGTACTGGTCATGCGCCAATTTCTAATCCGCTTCCGTGAGTTCCTTCATTCGCATTCTGGTAGTTATCCCTTTGGACCATTCTCCTTCCAGTGCTCTACTTTTCTCCCGGTGGCGGCCAATTGCGCTTTTGCCAAGGGTATTACATATGTTGAGGTCGTTATTGTATATCTTCTTCTCAAAGTCTGCGTCGAATTTACAGTCGTATGCAGCATGGTTCTTGTCCAACTTTAGATCCTTCTATTTCTCCCTCAGGCTGACTTATGCTCCCAAAACTCCCTCTTGATCACTGATCCCAACCACTGAATACTCCGCCTCCTATCCTGCTGGCATGGCTCGGCTTTCGCTTTCCATGAAGCAATCGTAGCTTCTCGACATAATGGTCCTCCATCTTCCTCTTCAGCTTCATCTATGAATGCGTAATCATCGTCAACAATCATCGTACACTCGTGTAGCATTGGTGTCCTCCAACACGGCTCAGAGGGCGAGCACTGAAGGTGTGCCGTGGGCGCAAATACGTTCGTGAAGAGGTTGACGACGACGTTAAAGAAACGATGGCGAACGGTGGAAGCGTTGTGGTGTTGGACGTCATCCATGACATTGGCATGCTGTGAGTATGTTTGAGCTAGCATAGTGATGTACTACGGAGCCTCAAGGATAATCGAGAAGTGCAGAATTGACTGCTATATGGTAAACTTGGTAGATGTGACGTCTACAAAGGACGTGTGATGGAGTGTGTGAACAAAGTTGGATGATCGATGTAGTTGTTAATACTTTCTTGGGGCTACTCAGATCAACAAGATCAAAAGTACATTTATCTCCATTGGCAGTCCATGCATTAGCCTTGCTAAGCACACAAAGACGTGCAAAATTTGAAAAGTTGTGCCTGTGGTGTGACAATCACCAACGAACATTGGATAATGTCTTAGCATATTGTACAAATGCGCACCAGAACAAGGCCAGTCAAAGACTGAATGGGCCCGATCAGTCGATACGTGTGAACAGGTGCTAGCACAAAAGCCCTGTGAGCATGTTGAAGTGGGGAGACTTGTGGCGTGACGGAACCGGGACCACCCGGTCTCGCCACCAACCTCATCAGGCCCGGGCCCACCCGAATAGCAGCTGCCAAAGTCGGCGTGTGGGATTGGAGATACTGCAGGTGTTCGTCTCGAGATATCGCTAGTTGCCCATTGCTGATGATCATTCAGTCAAAGGCTATGCTACTAGTCTCTAAAAGTGTCTCTTTGGATCTCTCCACAATGCGAGCACACGTCGAGCCTCTCCGCACTTCAGCAGCTACATAACATGCCCAAGCTGCCACCACCTGGAACATACTCAAATCACCCAAGAACACTTTCACAAGTATATCAAATCACTCGAGACCCATATCAATCGTCACAATTCACATGGTCTGCTACGATCCCTACACCGCCGAACAAACCCGCAACACAATGCCCGCCACCATCGAACTCAAATCGAAGACTGCTGCTGAAGAAGCCTTTGAGCGCGAAAAGGCGGCTATAACGTCTTACGAAGAAGGTTGGGATCGCTGGGATGGGCCGATCTGGCCTGTAGGGTATGTGCAATGTCGGAGACGTAAGTAATATCTTTTGCTCGTTTGAATTGTTGGTGGTTGTACTCTGACTGACTCGCATGGCCTGTAGAAGCTGATAATTATCATGACGAACCTACCACGACGACTTTGGAGAATGGACCAAAGACGCCAGAACGAACAATGCATTAGAATACGCGGCGTTACTTGATGATACACACTTTTCTAGACATCTTGGGGACCTCCTCTATGTATGATATAACGAGGGGGCATCGGCGGATAACCGGATAACTTAATGTAATGTGGAATGGGAACAAGGCGCCTCCAGGGAAAGGGGCATGACTATTTGGAATACGCAGACTTTATGCAGAAACAATGACCAGGAATTCAATGAATGCGTCCACAGCTCAACACTGCTGTACACCCAGCAGATCGCGAGTTGACCTTAGTACCCATCCGCCATCGTAGTTTGGCACATGTGCGGGCTCAACCCCCCATGCTTAAGAGGCATGCTCTGCACGCATCGTTGTCACATAGCTTAAAGTCGTACCGTGTAGAGTTCATACCGTATAGATATCCGAGTGACAAAGAAGTCTGTATTCCGTTATGACCAAAGCCGGTAAAACGTTGCGCACAAGCGAAAAGACTCTACACAGAAACGCCATTTAGCGCTGTAGCCTCAGCGCATGCTATGTAAGCACATGTTCCTATAACGCCTATCATTACATGGCAGTCGTAAGCTGCGAAGAAGTCCTGTTAGGATCAATGCCCCCGAGAGCAGAAAAGAAAACGTTCCCGACTACAGAGAGCCCTGGAAGCGCATTATGCGTCTATCCATATCATCAGCCGGGTTCTCTTATGGCTGTCCAGACAAGCCACCCCCAGTTTTTTTTGCACTTCCCTGAACGCCATGTCAATGCTCATGCTGGCTGTGAAGTGTCGAAAGCCGGTGCCATGCAAAGATGAGTGGTATCGAATGTGTAGATGCCAGCATCTTGTCTGTAGGTTAAAATGGAGAGGTTCCAGTATGCACACTAACTCGCTTGCTTGATCTTTAGGTCCATGACATACTGCATCAAACTGCAATCGTCGCACTTGACAAGGGCTTGGAGTGCCTTGACCCTCGTTCTCAAAAGCTGATTCTCGTCGGCTAAGGTCTTCTTATCCTTCTCCATCTGCTTGATGTACGCAGTCGCAGAGGCCAAAATGACAGCCTTGCTAGGTTTCGAAGTTGTTGGTAGATCTTCTATGTCAGCGCCATCACATGCTCGTTGGTTTTGCTGGAGTGACGGCACGACGCGCCGAAGAGAATCTAGCTGTGTGTTGAGCGACTCGCGGTATTTACGTTCGACTTGATTATGCGGCAAGCGGCGGCGAGACTTGGGCTGCAGCTGGTCTTCGTTTGCTTGAGGCGATTCCTTTGCGGGAGAGTCTTCTGATGTCTCGCTCTTCATCCGTTGTCTGCTGTCGGTGGGCGATGTGGTGGTGTTCTTGCTTGGAAATTGGCGGCCTGAAAACCCATTGGAGGATGCGTCGCTCTCTGATCGCTTCTTGGGTCGCGGTTGGATTTCTACTATACCATCTTCGGCAGTGACTTCTTGAGGCTCAGCCAGCAGGTTGTTGATGGTTGGGGTAGGTAATGTGTCTTCATTGGCAAACAGGAAGGGTGCACATCCACCACCACAAGTGGATGGATTGGGCGGTGTGCCTTCCTGATCGTGGTTGGGGCATAGTGGTGACGTCCAGCAGGCGGAGAGAATGTCGGGCTTGTTTTTGTTGCGCTTTACAGTTGTGCTAATCGATGACGAAGTTCTGTCTAGGCCCGGCCTTGACGTGTTCGACTGCCCTTTCGGACCGTCCGGGAAGGTAAGGTCTTGCACAAATCCATGGTCCAAGGGATTTGGGAACATGGACTCATAAGCGGGATTAGGAAATGTGCTGGCACGTTGAAGTGCCTGCCTCTGAGCGGGCGACATTTGGGGCGACTGATTCAAGCCATTTGCCAGGGAAGCAGGAGTTTGAGAAGCGGACTGGCTGCTGACAGCAGTGGTGGGCTCAGGCGAGGATTCCGTGGTGGATTCGCCACCGCCGACATTGTTGGTAATGTTGGCAAAAGGCTGAAGGACTTCCATGTCACTCAGGAAGTAGTCGTTGGATATGAAGAGGGAGTCGTCGAAGTAGGGATCAGCTGATGGTGCGTTGAGGAGAGAGTCAAAGTGGGTGACGTCTTCTGGAGTAGACCCTGAAGTGTCGGTTGATATTGACTTGGGCATCTGAGAGGCGTGATGAGCAGTCTGTGGTGGTGGGAGATCGGACCATTGGTCGTGCGGTATGTTGAGACTCTCAGTATTGAGGAATGCGTCCCAATTGAGAGCCATGGCGAGGGTCAGCGGGGTGGGTTGTTGCACGAACGAGCTCACGCGTTGATCAGGAGATACAATTGCACGAGGCGTGCTAAGGAGCACTGGCCAGGCCCAAAGGTGAGACTAGGGCGGCGAATGCAGGAGCCGGGACTTGCTGCGTTGAGGATATAAGCGCGGGACTTGCTGCGCTTTCGTTGCGTTTCAAAAATGCGAATGCCTTTGGTCTCCAGGCGTGGTGGAGAGTGATGGGGGAGGCGGGCGTGGGCGGAAAGGCTTTTCAGTCTGCAGTCTGGCCCAGCGATGCACGACTGCTCGTGACGATGAGTAAGGCACAATGTAACAAAGCGGGCGGCGGCAGTTGCAGGCTCGCTGCTCCACGGTGTACTGTATCAGTAGATGGAGCGGACTCGACCGGGAGGGGGATGGGGGATGGGGGATCGGAGATGCAGACGCGGGAGTTGCAGATGCAAAGAAGTGGTGAGGGCAGAAAGACTCTGTCGCCGGCGGGGCGCTCTCTGGCTCTCGGTGCAGCAATGAAGCGCCGACGCTGTCCAGCTCTGTCGCCAGAACGAAGGTCCAAGGAAGCGGGCGGGCCTGGATACTGTAGAGGGACATCACACCACCGGAAAGGGTGGCGTGACATTTTCGCCTGGGGGAGGCCGCCATTCCCCTTTGGAGCGCAGGCGCACGTCCTCGGCTCCCGGCAGTGGGCCTCGCGGCTCTGCGCCACCGTCGAGACCGTTCGCGACACCTGGGAATGCCGTTGCGCTGCGCTCCGAGGTGCCTACTCCTGCCTATGGCAATGTGCAAAGTCCATGTCTCGTGCCTGTGCAGCCTAATGGCCGTCTTCATGCATGGCAGAAGTCCTAACGCGCCCGCTACCCGCCTCGCTACGAACCCAGTGGTCATCGCCCGTGCACACTCCACAGCTGGATTATTTCCATGTGAGCTGTGTTGCAGTACCACCTAGAAAGCGATCACCAAGTAGTCATGATTGCCTGGCTCCGGCTCAAGTGCATGTGGAAAGTGTTATATATTCGAATCAACACGCTGCACAGATGGATTCGTCCAGACCTCGTCCAGCTGCTCTTTACCAGCGGATACCATGCCCAACCGCTCCATGAGAAGATACTCATCGAGTCAAAGTGTACTAGTCACTACGTTTGTCAACACTGTACGGCACGATGCCATCCAGCGACAAAAAGAGCCAAAGTGAACCACAGCATTACAACGTCTTCTACAGCCCTGCTTCAGAGCCGTCCTCGCCATAGTGCCTTGTCATCGTCTTGGAGACCTTCCTATTCACGCGTGTCCCCTAGTTGTGACAGGACTTCAGAGCTTCTGAGCTTTCTCTCGTGTCGAGCGAGCATCGTTGCACGGTTACTCCCGTGTGTGGCAAGGGGCCCAACAGTCAGCCACTCCTCTTCTCGTGGGGTGCTAGCTTCGCTGCACCCTGGGTATGCCCCGGTCTTCATCCTCTCGCTGCCGAAATTTCCCTTTTCAGCCAACTCAAGTAGACAACCCATGGCTTCCTTCACATTATTGCCATCATCTACACCATAAGCATCACTGGAATCGGAGCCGGCCTTTCGCGGGCTCTCCTACGACCTAACCGTCCCCCAGGAATGATGGGTCGATGGCACAACGGACAGTATTCGTTATACCTCGTATACCACTCGTCCAAGCACTGCGAATGGAAGGCATGAGAGCACCCGAGCCCTCGAATCTGCGCATTGTCGGCGAACTCGTCGAGACATATCGCACTAGGATCGCGTCAGCTGGAGCGTGACTTGCGTGCAATCATTACACATGGCAAACTCACCAGACTGGATCGGTTGTATGAAGCGACCCTGGGTTTTGTTCCTTCTGCGTTGCCAGCCAATCGTAGAAATGCTGCGTTTTGATGCTGCTTTCAAGCTCATCTTGTCGCATCTTCAATCGCGCTTCTCGGACCACGGCATCGTTGTCGCGGACCATTCTGGGTAAGAGGAAGCCTCTGCGGCGATTACTGCTCATTAGCTCAGATATGCATAGGCCCAAGTATCGCACCAAGCTCTGGGGACTAACATTACGATAAGTGCGAGGAAAACAATGATCAAGACGGCAGGCACTATGATGGCGATGACGATGGTGCTGCTCCTCGGGCTCGTCGAAGCTTCCGATTCTGCATGAGTCGCCATAATGATGCAAACTAAGATTGGTGGCCGCCCTTCAATGACTGATTTTAGCAAGAGACGTTGGATACGCTGAGGGTCCAAGTCGATGGGTATATACGGCTCTTCGGATCTCCGACGTCGACGATTTGGGCTACATGCATATGATAGGTGTCGCAATTATCGCCTGAGCGCATTCAGTGTTTCGTCAAGTCCGCCTTGTATGGATTGAGAGCGTTCCGAGAATGAACAACGGCAAGCTGTGTCCATAATCGAGCACGCAACCCTAGAAAGGGTGTGATGTGAGGGGAGCGGGGAGCTGGGAGCTGGGAGCTGAAGATGGCGACGACTCCTCATCTGATTATCATGTACAAGACCCAAGGCTGGCAGCTGCAGTTCAATACCGTTAGCACAGCTTGGCTTAGTCTGCCTTCGTTCGGTGGCCTCTCAGGATGCTCCATTGCATGCCAAGAACAGCGTTGTCGATGTTTAGCCTACTTGTTCCCAAGGTTTTATGTTCTTGTGACGCGGGGTCGAGCGCTGGCATGGCGCACATCGCATATATGGGCAGATCGTCCGCTTTGTGGCACGGCGCGTGACCTGCTTGGTCGCGAAGAACACCTGAGTTTTTGTTCTTTCGCCGCCTCGAAGAAAGGTTCTAAATAGTTTGAGCCGCCCTTCATCAAGATCAATCCCTCCATCATCTGGCCATTCGGCTGGTAATTCAACCGACTATGCACGCACTACATACCTTGCGGTACGATGATTGATCGCAGTGCGGCCACGGACTCTATTTCATATCCCTCTTGTGGGGCAACGTGATGTTTATGCCATCAAACGAGACCAAGATCTCACCAAGGTATAGTTTGTACATGTGCCAGAGGACGAAGTGGGTGGAGGACGCGAGAGATGGTGACGAAAGATTGAGAGCGTTTGAATTAATGGCCTGAATGTTCTGTCGAGGATCATACTGGTTTGCTTTCGGATGGTGGGTCGCTTTGGATCTTGCCCCTTGAACGTGTTGCTGTAGTTGCTGGTTTCGCTTTATTATTGCCAATGGTATGCTACATTTGTAATGAATTTGGATGTGTAGGCCTTACAAGCTTGATAGCATGATCTCCAAGGGACGTATGGACAGGAACTACAAAGGAGAGAGAGAGCAACACCGAGACAAACTATTGGGGATGGTGGCGGAGACCAAATTCTCGCATTAGATTTCTTTCTAGATTTAGCACATGTGCATGACTACCCGTTCAAACGGCATGGGCTTCACTCCGTCTCTGTGCAGGCGTGCCGCTTTGAGTAATTTTGCATGATGCCTTTCTAATGCGCAAGTGAAATCCATTAGGAACAAATAAATAGGTATAGCTTGAAGTATATGCGGCAATCATAGCACAACTCTGTGCCAAGAACAGCCACACATCGGACGTGCGCTTGATTACACTCTTGGTTTCCTCGAAGATCGTCATCATCCTCCGACAACCACTTGCTGAGAAGAGGCAGAAAAGAGGACACTTGATTAGAGCAATAGTACTCAAAACGCCGCTTGCCCTAGTTCGAGCAAATCACTCTGGTAAAGTCCTAGATCCTTGTTGTTAAATACGTCCACGATCCAAGAACTTCTTCGGCAGATCCACAGTCTTTGCACGCAGATATTCCATTGCATCTGCACTTAAATTAACGTTTCATCAGTGACGAACAGCGGGACCACTCACTCTTTCCCAAAGTATCGTAATTGGAGCAGGCATTATATCCCCTGTCCAAATGATCGTGTAGCAAAAAGTGTACTGCGCGGATCCCGGGCAGTTCAAAGCGATCGATGGGCTTACCCGTGTACTCCACGGGACCTAGAAGCTGCTTGATTCGATCGATTGTCAAGAAAGACCTCAACCAATCCCACTCGTCGTCATTTCGTACAAAGAATCCGCAATTGCAGTCTGATGCCTTATCGCCAGATCGGCCAGCAACAATGTAGCCCAGAGGTGCTCGAACAGTCTCGCCAAAGGAGGCCAGATCGACAGGCAAAGTTGTCTCGTAAGAGTCCTGCTGCCGTGGGTACTCTTTAGTGATCTTTGGTGGGCTAAGAGGGGTTACTGCCTTTTCACCCCATAGGCTATGCACACGAAGAGGTAGCTGGTCTTGCGGGAGGAGTGACGGCCAGTACTCATAATAAGGCTTCGGAACAATTTGTCGGAGGTCGTTCGAGAGCGACAGGCCTGGTGCAGACTGGAGGAAAACTTCAAGGCACCATCTGTTAAAGCCATTCGGAATGTCTGGCCGGACAACCTCAGGGTCCGAGGTCTGAGCAAAGCAGCGGAAGTCTACAGTTGCGACGTCTTGGTTGTATGCATCGATGGGCGAGGAGCCATTTTGGTGGAATTTCAGAGTCGTGAAGCGCTTTACATTGTCGCCCATCGCTATCCAGAGTCAGCTGCCTGTCTGCTCATGATGATATTCACGATGTAGCCGCAAAGCAGGGGACATTGGCTTACCATATCTGATCTGGTCCTCGGTAATCTTACACTTTTCTTCAATATCGAGTCCGCAGATGTAGAAGTGCCTTCGAGTAACACTGTTAGTGTATGTCTCACATTCAATTAGTACATAAAAATGGCTTACCATTCACATTGCCAGCCAGCAGGAGCGGTGATACCAACTTTGGTAGTAGGTGGTGGAGGCAGGCCCTTGACCCCAGTCACTCGCACAAGTTCTTCGCCAATTTGCTCCATTTTGATATTGGTAAGGTCGGCGGTTACATCGCAATTGTAGTAAAGCGGACCTTGAATCTCATAAAGCAGCTGCGATGCACACGATCCGACGGTTACGCAACCTGTATGTAGTCAGCTTTTCTCTCAGGATATGGCCGTGTGATGCGCATGCTTACCACCGCTATTTTTCTCCTTCGCGATATTGAAGCTACCATCGTATTCAACTTCGGCGATCGGAAAGCCCATATTGACATGCTTGCCCGTCTTCATAAGATCCTTGAACATCGAGTAATAGCCTCCACAAACGTACGATGAGCATTCGACAAGATGACCTGCAATCAAGGCTCCTGCTAACTCATTGAATTGATCATTCTTCCAGTCATGCCACCAACTATCCATATTAGCTTTCGTAAGATGATCAGGGCAGAGATAACCTACGCAGCAGCACCAATCACCGGTGCAGCGTCGGCTACACGTCCAGCAAGCACTATGTCAGCGCCTTGACGGAAGGCCTCTGCAATGCAAAGGCCTCCTAAGTAGGCCTGGGCGCATACAGGTTCCATCCCCCATTCTTCAAGCTTCTTTCCATGCATTAAGCTCTCAAACTTTTCTCCCTTCTTGATCAAGCTGTTTACTTGCCCAGTTACGTCATCACCTTCAATCCACGCAACCTTGAGATGCCCTGCACCCTGTTCTTCTAAAAGGTCAATCACAACCTCCGCTAAGAGCTCAGTATCTGAGGCTCCAGCATTTACTGCAAGCTTGGTTCTGTTTCTGACGAGATTCGGGATGGCAGGCTCAAAACATTGGATGAATGTTTCCGCATACATGGCATTCTTCTTGCGCTCTTCAAGGCTTAGTCGAGCGCCTCCATTTTGACTTGAGCGATTCTGGACTTTGCCGCTGCCATGAACTGGAGTGGAGATATGGTGTCAGTTCATGTTCTTCATTCAAATTCTGCCTTGGATTACTTACCAGTCATGGTCATTTCAGAGAGCCAGTCGCCTAACCTAGTCAGCTGTAATCGCATTAGGATTTGAACAGTTGCCCACCCATGACGACGTCAACGTCGGGGTCTCCAGCCATGCGACTGATAGCAGTTGAACGATCAGTGAAACCACCAGAGCATCCTGCGATGCGTACCGCACGTTTGCGATCTGTAGAAGGAGCCATCTTAACTCGCTTTGTATTTGACGGGGCCATGTGTGGATCAGGGCTGCGTAAGTAAAATAGTTATGTTAGGACTACCTCGATGTGTAGAGCTGGCTCACTGCGAGGAACCAAAGAGTTAGGCGCTACATATCTATTTCCTGGACTCCCAGCTCCGGACATAAGACTTGGCTTGACCGCTGTCACAGGAACCATCCAAAGTGCCATTGCCCAATCAAAGGTGTGCAAATTGCCTAGTGTAGCTTTTCTGTCCTGTCCTGAGACCTTTTTATGGGTACTAGTTTACGTAGGCATGCGACGCGACGCGGATAAAGCTTTCCTGCGCATTGTGAACGGGGTGTGGAGCGACATTGGCGTTGCGGGGAAAGCGGCGAGCGCTGGCTGGCATTAGGAGATCACATCGAAACGTCGAAAGATATACTCTGTGCTCAGGACATACTCGACCAGCCTTCGATCTGTATGCAGCAACTCTCATTCTCGAACCGTACACATGCATGAATAGACCAACGCGCTTAATGTGGTGATGGAAAAGCGTTGGCGAAGGATGAAAGTTGAAGAACCCAATCGCGACTCGTTCCTGCCACATTCGAGTCACTACATGACTCGGTAATATCTAACGCTTTTCCGCTGCTTGCCGGTTCAAGTACCTATTCCATATCTCCCAGTCGATATCTAGATTACTTTGAATGCTTTAGTCTCTCGGAACGGTACTCAGCGGCTTTGGTAGTTACCTGGCTTGACTCCTTGGGGGAAGGAAATAGCCTCTAGCAACTCCATGCGGGCCGGGTATTATGCCAATAAGGTGCATATTTAGTCATTGCGAGATACAAGTACAGGTAATGAATGCAATACACATCAGCAGCACAAAGCGGATGCAACCACGCTGACACAGACAGAACTAGGGTTTGATTTCTGTAGATCAATTGAATAACGCTCGGAGTGACACCTCCTTCTCCCTTCTCGCTCCAATAAAGTCTCCGATTCTCAACTCTCTCCCGATTGACCTACGGCTTCTCCACACTTGTCCTCGCTGTTCCCACAACAACACTTTCTCCACTCGCTAACCTCCTTTCCGCTTCTTCTACTAAACCCCTCGGGCCAACATAACCCTTATTTCGAATCCAAAGATACCAGCCGCCCAGCAAAATCGTGCATCCACCAACCATGGCAGAGCTGTAGTTCATTGTTGTGTAATCGAACGGTAGGGCAAACGGAAAGCAGTAGATGGGTATCCACACAATCATATACGCGCAAGCAATGCCCGCAACAGTATAGAACACCGGGTCTGGCATGGTGAAGGGACCCTTGATAACGTAGCGCCTGCGGGAGAGAATGTTGGGTAGGATGAAGGCAAGGTAACTGGAGCTGCTCAGAACGATGAAAGAGCCGACGAAGGCCGCAAATGCAGTGGAGCTCCCGATGTAGATTAGACCGAGAACG
Organism: Phoma sp. ATCC 74077; assembly: GCA_033682645.1. NCBI lineage: Eukaryota > Fungi > Ascomycota > Dothideomycetes > Pleosporales > Didymellaceae > Phoma > Phoma sp. ATCC 74077. The sequence continues at coordinate 364,157 of JAWDJC010000016.1, read as the reverse complement.
GTGTTAACGAAGCCGCACAGAAGGGTTGCATTGAACGGATTTCCCCATTTCCGATCCACCTTTCCAATCCAAGCAGAGAATGGCGTCGCATCATCTCGCCCTAATGTCCATAGCATTCGGCCACTCGTAATGTAGCACCCGATGTTCGTGCAGAATGTCGGGAGAAATATGACAATGAGGAGTCCGAGAGACCCGGCATGCGAATTCGTGGTTTGACGATATAGTTCCGCTAGGGGGAATGGCCAGGGATTGGAAAAGAGGGAGTCGAGATCGTTGACCGAGTAGAAGATTGTGATGAGGTAAAGGAAGGCGGTAAAGAAGCCGACAGAATATTGGGCGAGGATAGCCTTGGGAATGTTGGTACGGGGACGAGGAAGCTCTTCAGCGAGGTGTGAGACGCAATCACTAGTATTTCGTTAGCCTTTCTATTCGAAGCTGAAAATCAAACGACCAGGTTGCAACTTTTGACGCAGAAGGAAAAGGATTGCAGAAGCAAAAGACGTACGGTGTTCCCACGGCAAAGGCCCCGTTCAGCATCCCTGCGCAAAACACGAACCCATCACTCGTCCATCCCGCCTGATTCTGCCACTCTTTCCAAACGAAATTGCTACTCGCATAGCCTTTTCCTGTTCTAGATGGCATGATTGCACACACTAAGATCGTTACAAAACACCCGGCGACGATCAAGAACAGACCGATGTTGGTCAAGGTTGGTAAGGCGCGATTGGCGAACATGACGATGAAGCAGGCGAGCCAGGTGATGATCAAGTAGGCAATAAAAACGTGCCAGCGTTCGTAGGTATAGCCTTCGTGAAAGAGTCCGTACATGCTGATGATCTGGTTGGCGAGGATGGAGGATATGGAGGCGGTGCCGAAGATCCAGCCGAGGACGTTCCACCTGTCAGATATCAGCTCCATGTTCTCTCTGAGTGAGATTTTCCGCCGACTTGTAGCTCATAGAATTAGTGCAGATAAGGACTGTTATGGGTATATTTGTGGGAATCGAATAGACGCACCATCCAGCAAAGAATCCAATAACTCTTCCATACTTCGCGCCACCGGTCACACTGGCCCAGTGATAGACACCAGCCGCTGAAGGAATAGCAGAGGCCATCTCAGCAATGCATGCTGCGATCATGAAATAGAAGCATGACACAGTGATGAACTCGTAGATAACACCGGCAGGGCCGCCATTGTAAAGAGCGATGACCTGCTGACGTTAGAATTGTTTGGATGGTGTGACAACTTCCTTCGAGGTCGATCAATTTTGAGCGCTACTCGATGCAAGAGGGGACTAGTGGGTGACAATTGGGTGTTACATGATAAGAAGGAACGTAAAGGGATGCATTATAACGTACGATTGACCCTCCTAGCGCCGCCCACACATTCCCTGTTGTGATACCGATAGAACATATAGACAAAAGACTGAACTGCCGCTCTAGCTCCTGCTTATGTCCCGAGGCGTTCAGCACCTCTCCCACTCCCACTGTATCGTCCGCTACATCGACTGGGTGCTTCTCCGACGAGGACTTCCCCTTAACCATACTGAAAGCCACAGCGTATGTACGCGCCGGATACAACTTTGTCAGAGGTTTAGAGGTCTTTGGAGGGGTCCAAAGAAATCCGGAAGTATGGCTAGGGAACAGTAGAAAAGGGGCTTCAATGGACGTGAGGGATTTGGTAGCTGTCAATAGCCGTCTAGCGCACAGAGATGACGGCAACTGAACGTTGCCCGAAATAAGTGTCTGATTGCAGATCGAATACAGGATCGATGAACAATTAGAGATATGTAAGGAACCGGGGCCCTGGCGAAAGGAGTAGAAAGGGCAAGACAAAAGAAAAAGCACATACAAATAACCTTAATACTCCGAACCAGCTGGACGGGCTGGACGCCTATCTCGGACGCATGCACCAACGTAAGTCAGTATGCTAAGCGACAGCAGCGATAGCTGCCGCACCTTTCGCCTGGACACCATCTTGCAGAAAGCGGTGCTAGGCTCAGCAGGGTTCGTCCATGGTATTGAGAGATAATCAACGGCGGCGCCATCTCCGCAAGGGCACCGTCGAGGCGGGTGAGACGAGCCCGAGACAAATGAGGTTTGTCTGGTCTGATAAGCCAAGGTGCTCGAGATAGCTATCCCGGTACATGTGCAGGAACAGGCTGTTCCTCGGTCCAATTAGCTGCAAGTGCTGATGCGGGTAGATACGCGAATGTACAGGTGGATGCTTGTGTAAAGAACTGCCGTAAGCCCTACTGAACTCGCGCACACCGTTCAAGTCCTGGTCGTACGGTGCAGAATCAGACCGCGAAGAGATTTCCTGCCGGAGTGGAGTTGAAGAGGATCAGACGAGTCGTCGTGCTCGTTCTCCCGCACAACTGTACTCCACGGTCCGTGAAGCGCCTTCTACAGTAGAGTAGACGCGGCTTGGTCGCGACTTCCGAGCCGCTTCGCGCTATCCCCCACGCTTTCTTCTTCGAGCGCAACTCAGCTCCATCGGCGTTCATTGGTCAGTCGAAACATCAGCTTCAAATCTGACCTTTCTCGTGGAAATTACATGGCCTCGTTGGTGGACGACTTGCATGACTATGAGGAACCCACGACAGATGTATGATGGCGTTTGTTGCATTTATATATTTTAGGCAAAGTATCGAACAAGTGTAGTGAATGCCTGCATGCTTCGCTCTAATAAAATGTACCTGCCAAATGCACTGTGGAGACTCCAACCATCTTCGCTGTCCCAGACCCATGAGTTGATTCCCTCCATAGTTTCGTCCTCATTCCGCGCGAGCAAAACCCCATCTAATAATAAAGGACAAAATGTCGCGAAGCCACGCAACGCTACGCGGTGTGGAAGGACCGAGCTGGGCAATCAAGCACTCCGCATCTCGGTATCCTCGCCAGCCTCAACATCACCAATTTTGCGCTTGCTTGATGATGGAACACTGCCCTCATCGTCGGCATCATCACCTTCTGTCCACTCCATGACCTCCCACTCGACACGGACACCGCTATCTGAATGGCCTCCGCGCTGTTGTTTAAAGCGGCCTAAGCGCGTGTTCTGCACAATCTCCTCGAACCACGGTGTGCCGCGCGACCGTGGTTCTGAGGGTACGATTTTCCTCTGAGTGTTTGTCTGTGGCGAAGGTCCAGCGAGATTTACGCCAGCCTCATCATCGCTGCTCTCGCTCCCCGGTAAGAAGCCTAACTCGCCTAGCATAGCCTGATCCTCATCCAACAAGCTGCCCACTGTCAGGCAGATATGCTCAGCTTCTTCGCGTGTCCGTTCGTTCCATGATGACAGCTGTGTACCGCAGTATCCGCAGAATTGGCGACGGTGGACATTCGAGGTAAAGGGTGAAACGAAGCTACGCTGGATGCTCGATCGAGTTTCGTCAGGGAATTGTGCAAACGTCGCCGAGGTGTACCCTAAAGTGGAAGGAGTCGAGTCAGTGTATGTGCAACGTGCAGTTCATACGTGGATCCTACGCACAGGGTAGTGGCACGCGCAGCCAGAGTGTGAGCGGAGAGGCAGAATGGTGGCCTGGTGTAGCAATCAGCATTGTCTTGGTTTAGTGGCTTTGTGTGGTAGTCCAAGTATGAATGCGCCAGCCATGACGTGACCTCTTCGTATGAGACTATCCCAGCTTTACAGCCGCTATGGGTATGACTTACGCGACGCAGCGGTATTATCGTATCTCAATTCAGCTTGCTGCGCTTGCTGCGACGGTATTTGGATCACATAGCGGTTGCGACCGCAGGCGCAAGAGCCGTGAAGCGTCTGGGTCGCCATTGCGTCTGGCGTCTGGCAAATATCGTGCAGTTGGTTGGTGCGTTTCGGCGGTAGAGACTAGATGATGGTCATGAGCGGAGGCGCCTCGGCCTGAAAGTGAGTGATTGCTGGACTTCAGTGTTCGTGGGGTGACGTGAGGAAAGAAAATGAGATTGGATGCTCTGTTGCGGCTTCTTTGACGCTCTCCGTGCGTCATCCGATTGGCCAATCTTCAACCCTGTGGAACTGCCATCACCGTTGATCCTTTGCTTCACATTTCAAGTTAACATGGAGAGCTATCTTTCGGCTGATGAAGTGCGTCTGAATCTCGATGCAGGGCGTAATGCATATAACATCTGACGGACTCCGCTGGTTGACGATCCTCAACCTTGATAATATGTATATATCTAGTGCTCTCCTATCTTTCTGGAAGGCCTGAGCATGGTCAGTTCTTCTTCTCCTTTGCCATCCTCCTGGTCGCAGCAACAGCCTCATTGACCCTCTCGATCGCCTCCTTAGCGCTTGCCCACGCTTTCCTCTTGCCTTCGAAAACCCGGTGGATGTGTGGGCTCCAGATACCCCCCATCAAAAGGTTACAAAATGGTCTATCTTTAAGCCAAAAGAGCCAGCCTTTCAGTCCATACCCTAAATACTCATTCACTCCCGTCCCAGCTAGGTCATCCATAGCCCTGATCCAAGGCCCCGCATCAACGGTGCCGGGTGAAGTGTTATGGCCGCGCTGCGCGTGAGCGGCGAGCCAATCGTGATGTTTGTCGACGGCTTTTGCCATAAAAGCCTTTGAGGGTAGCGTAGAATTTCCGGCCCAGACTTGTGCTATGGCTTGTGAGGCCATGTCGAAGATCTGGAAACCTCCGAGGGCGAATTGCACATTGCCTAGGAATGCCAGACTATCCGGTTTCTCAAGCGAGAAAACATTATGATATAGTCGGAACAGCGCTCTATTGTTCGATCCAGTTGCTGTTGACCAAGCTGAAGGTGGCGAGCGCGAGGAAGGATCGAATCGTCCGTCGAGGATGCTGAATGAGGCTTTGTAGCCTGTGCACCATATTATGGCGTCTACTTCTAAGATCCTTTCGTCGTCTAGCTCGACCTGACTTCCGCTGAGAACACGTTTCACACCTGCGACAGACGTGATACTGCCATTCTCGAGGCAGGACACGAGGTTGTCAGACACGATGGGGAGTCTGCCAGCTGGTTCAAAGCCCCATTCCGGACGCAATTTGAAGCTCTTATCCTGAAGACCTTTAATAAACTTATCGAAAAATTTCTCGCCGAAACGAGGAAAATACCTGAGGATAAAACTCTGGAGGGTAAAGAGGCGCATGCTGTGGGTGTGGTCTATAGGCGCACCGTTGAAACCGCGCGGGAGCTGTAGCGACGTTGCATTAGACAAACAATTTTCAGTATCTTGAGGATTTGAGGAGGAGCAGAAAAAGTGACGTACAATCCGCGCTCCATGCCGATGCGCCAGGTAAACTTTGTCTGCAATGCCAGCCAACTGCGTAGCTGTATCTACAGCGCTGTTGCCGAAGCCTACTACCACGACCCTTCTGCCCTCAAACGTGGTCGGCCGCTTGAAAGCTCGAGAATGAACACTCGTCCCCTTGAACTTCTCTATCCCTTCAATGGTAGGAATGTTGGGAATGCCAGTCATGCCGCCCATCGCAATGATCAGTTTATCAAAGTACTCTTTGGCTTGGCCTTTAATGAAAAGAACCCATTGTTGGCGCTGTTCGTCGAACGTAATTTGTTCAATACAAGTGTCGAGCCGAATACGCGGTTCCAGACTGAAGTGTTTCGTGTAGCTGACCAAGTATTGCTGAACTTGTGTGGCCGTCGGATATGATGAGATGTCTAGCAGATATCAGTCTTTGACCATACATATGCAATGATTAAGGATGGCTGGAAGCTTTTGTCCTTGCCTTGGGGATAAGGGAAGTCGGTAAAACAACCCTATGCTAGTCAGACACCAACTATCGATTGTTATAATCGTGACGGGAAGCAGACCCTCTCTCTGGAGATGTTTACCACGGTAGTGGTCATCACAGACGTTTGGTCTTTAGTAGTATACTGCCATAGTCCGCCAACATAGCCGTTGCGGTCAAAGCCGGTAGCATCAAAGCCTTCCTCGGTCAGGTTTTTGAGTGCTACGAGGCCGGCAGGTCCTATTTTGATTAATCCGATGGCATCTTGAGACTTCATCTGTGACTACAACTCACCCAGGCCTAGTACTGCTACACTCGTACGCTGCGTCATTACGCGGACCCTGCTAAAGTTCAAAGATGTGAAGTACTCTGTCGGCACTCACTTATGTATGCGTCTTTTCGCACGAATCTGCTCCGAGTTCCGCATTCCTCGCGCCAGATTTGCACATATGGATTAGATCTCAAGATAGCTCAGCAGAGTGCGGCACAGGTCAAAAGGTGATTGGATGCTTCGTGTCTGTTTGCTTGAGTACCTGGTGAGTTGGGGGCCACGGCGGAATTGGGGTAGGGCTGAGGACCGAGAATCGGAAGCGGCAGCTGGGCATCCAACCCCCTTATGGGATATGAGGTGAGACCACATAGTGAGCAGACAGGTGCAGGTCCAACATGTGAAGATTGGTGGCTCAGTAGTAAGCAAAGACTGTGTCTGTTCGCGAGGCAGCTCAGGCTACGCATTCCCGTGGGACACGTATGTAGTCTCTGTAGCGCCTGGCCCGCTACCGAACGCGAGTGCAATTGGACGTGCTGCTGTGACATCAAGAGGAATGCGAGGACTCCGAGCTGAAGTGCAAAACCGCAGCGGTGCTGGGAGAGCTTGCGCAGAGAAGACGCGCGGCTTCAGATGCGCGATTGGGCGTCCAACTAATGGCCGCAAGGCAACAGCAAGAAGCGAGTTGCACATGGCCTCGCGAGTATAAGGGTGGGGCATTGTTTTAAGCTTTGCGGCCCTGCCTGTGGTTACTCTTGGGCCATCTATCATTGCAGCTTCGACATCGATATCAACTGCATTCCATCGCCATCTACACCGCCCATTTGGCTTAAGCCATGGCCGGACAGCGTCCCAACCCTGCAAGCCCAACCCCAAACCTCAACAACCATCTCCCATCTCCGCCAACGTCATCGCACGCCAACGTCCCTCATACCCCTCTCGCGTCATCAATTACGGACGACTCCGATGCTGAGTTTGATCCCACACCCGTCCATAGTCCTGGAGGGCCGCAATACGATGATTTGCCACCATCCTATGATGAGGCGCAACATCAAGCTGTAACCGATGCGCGTAATGGCATCGCACCCTTGGATCCGAACCAACTAGAAGCACATCGTTTGACTCTGAATGAAGGCCCGAACGAACCTGAGATATGGGAGTACCGCGTGAGAGGCGAACACGTAGAGCCTACGACTGAACATGAACTGGCACCCGAGTATGGAAGTCACGTGTATAATGCACGCCCAACTGTGCCGGTGCAGCATGTCGAAAGCAGCTCAAATATCCCTGTTGGACGGGTTGGAAGCAGAAATGCTCCCTCGAGCACTATGCATGACCCAACTGCGGCGCTACTTGATAGAGCATTGGAGTTTACCCGTCATGAGCCAGACGCTGATATGCAGTACGCACCACGCCTGACACGATCCATCGCAGTTCCTCAGGGAGGTCAACATGTGCCACGTCGCGGATGTGAGAGGCAGAGCGAACGTCGCGGACGATGCTCAAGTGCCGATCAGCCTCCAGGCTATTTGGCCGCATCCAGCGAAGCCCTACATGCTAGTGGTTACGACTTGACCGAATCGGTCCAGTTTCTGAGGGCATACGCCAAAGCGCTACACGCCCACTCTGTTCGACCAGCAGAGTTTATGGAATTTCTAGATGGCCTCAATGCTTTATGCAAAGCAGAGACCACTACCAACAACGACTTATTCCGCGGATCTTCGTCAACAGATGTATCTTCGAGCCTTGTGCATGATTACATTAGAGGAGCCAATGAAGCCTTTTTTGCACCGCGTGGTCTGAGAGTCTCACTCCACTCGCTCTCTACTCTTCTTGAGGCTTTGGATATCCCCACTGAACGCGGGCAGCGGGCTGGTGCTGTTGCGAGCATTCTCGATAAATCAAGTACTCCAACTAAGAGAGCCCAGGCGCTATATCCCTGGATCGAAGCTCTCGAGACCAACGTCCCTGAGCCAAGTTCCCGTGCGTTGGCGCTGCGCGAAATGGGCGAACAGATGAGATGTCAAAGTCACATCCAGCACGTCTCATCAAGAGACGCTACTGATAACAGCTCGTCAGACAAGGCACGGGATTGGAGATTTGTAGAAGAACATGCAGATCCACCACATTCGATTCCCGAGTCTGCGGGCGAGTCAAATCAGACCTTTGGTGCGTGGAGTCCCAGTGGTCGCTATTTTGGAGTAACCGGCGACCGTCACCGTGGGTCCTGGACGCCGTTTGGTGCACCCGGTTATGGACCTTTTGGTGCACCTGGGAATGGCCCATTTGGACGTCCTGGTCGTGGCCCGTTTGGTGCTCCTGGTAATGGCCCCTTCGGGCGTTCTACTCGCGCTGCTGGTAGCTCACCAGGGTTTGGAGCGGGTGGTCTACCTCACTATAAATACGGTCGTACCGGCTCTCGCTCAGAAGGACCTAGCTCATCACAATATACAAATGATTGGGCTACATTGGGCAGCAATCTTGGTAAACTAGGCGAAGAGTTTGGCAAGATAATGGGCGATTGGGGTCAGCAGTTTGGGAAGCGAGCTGAATTATGGGGTCAAGATGTTGAACGGAAGGCAGAGGCTTGGGGCGACCAAGTGTCAGCCAGAGCAAGCGGAAGCAGCACACGGCCTCGAAATGAACCCGGACCAGCGGATGCGCGGATGCATGATGATCCGCCCCCTTCTTATCCAGAGGGCCCACTAGGTCAGGAAACGGGCATACTTCGTGGAGGAAGCAAGGCCAACACCAGCGTTTCTTCGCCAACGCAACATCAAGGCGGGAAGAAAGTCCACGACAAGGACGAGGAAGATGATGACGCATCTTCGATTTCATCTGAGACATCAGATTCGGACTCGGATTCCGATTCTGATGATGATGAATATCCCGATACCGAGGCGGCCTTCCACAACCGACTTCGATCCATAAATGAACAGGCCGATCTTGCTGCCAAGAAAGGCAAGAAGACCCCTGAAGAAGTCGCGCATGAGCGTGCCCTCGCTATCGAAAAGGCTCAAAACGAGAAAACGGCTATGGATCTAAAGATCGAAGAGAAACAAACCAAGCGCGCTATCAGATCCTCGCTTAGGCAGAAGGGCCGCGAGCTCAAGAAGGCTCATCGCCAAAAGAAGCGCGATATGAGGAAGAACCATGTAGGCAAGGGCAAAGGCAAGGCCAAGAAGACTAAGGAGTGGAGGGAAGCGAAGAGGGAGTATAGAGAGAAGAAGAAGGACTTACGAAAGGAAAAATTGGCTGCTAGAAAAGAATGGCGAGAGGCAAGGTATGACAGGAAGAAAATGAGGAGAGAGGGAGGAGTTGGAACGGAGGCTCTACAGGATGCGAGTGATAAGATGGTATGGGTCGTTGTAGAGAATCTGGATGCCTAAATTGCGAGCCAGTGCGACTGCACCTGTAGAACAGTAATGATACACATACGGATCAAACGACTCAATTGGGAAGTGATTGGGGCGAAATACGCTACTGATCTTGCAGGATAGAATGATTTTGTGATGCTAGAGAGAAAAGATGCGTATCCGGGAAGGTTGTGGTATGCATTGATACACTTACAAATGAAACCTCTGAACTTTCGTGTTGTGTGATAAGCCTGCGTCTGCATTCGGCGATAGGAATAAACATGTATCTAGTTAAGACGACACTTCTCCAGCATCTCACCCGAGCTCTTCGATTCTGCAAACTTTTTGATTTTCTAGTGGTCGCCACCCGACAGCCATGACGTCGCTATTACCATTTTGCGCCGTCCGTACGACAAACAACGGATCACGCGCGTAAAGGTCCATGCCCTACGTAGCCTCCCCACACTTCATTACAAAACTTGTTATTTCCTGATGCCCCAATGTTTCTTTTTATTCAATGAATGCATGCCTACTAGCTAATTACTTAGCCAACAGCGAAAGTTCTCGGCTGACCCAGATCTAGCTAGTGCGATGGTTCTAGAAGATGAGCTCGTCCAGGTTGACGAGACTCAAATCGGGCTTGATCGCTCGATTATAACATCTAAGGGCCAGATACAGCTCCCAGAGCAGGGCCATAGCCAGCGCCACGATAACGGGCCTTGCCAGGATCCCAGCAAACATGTCGAGCTCAAGCAGCCTGACTCGCGCTCATCCACCCAACTCATGAAGGACTCGATCAAGCAGAAATCGCACGACGCTGGTACTAAGATCAGAAAAACTCTTCACATCAGCAAAGCATCTGACGGCTTTGAAACACTAAGTTCCCCCATCCTCGCAAATAAAGCGGAGAAGGAGTCTGATTCACGCCTCAACAATATATCGCCCATACCTGAGAAGCACACTTTGAAGGATCTGGTGCACAATCCTGTGGATACCGTTAGGTCAAAGGTTTCGAATCAGGGCAATCAAGAAGTCGCAGCAAACGTTGCCGCGAAAGAGATATCCCATGGTCAAGAGGTGGATCTTGTTAATGCTTCGACCGCTGTTGAGCGCGCAAGGACTGACAATGAAAAGCAAATCGCCACCCAAAACCTCTCTGAACTTCTGAAAGAACGGCAGAGCACATACGTTCGCTGGACTCTCGATCGACATGTGACGAAAATTAGAATTATACCTCGTGATACTGTGGTCAGGAGGCCGAGAATGGACTATGAGAAGAAGAATGTCCGTGGCGATGTCACCATGGATTGGCGCGCCTATGGAAATCATGTAAGTGCTGCATCAAGTACAGTTGTTGTGTGTTCAAAAGCCCTCGACTAACGTGGTAAAGCTGCTAGATTTCTACGCTCATCAGTATGGCGGCCAGTATATCGGTTACGGCTCTGATCCACCTGCTCCTTCAAAAGAGACCATCATGCCCAACATCGAGCGTCTGATAGTTGCCTCGTCGCCCCTCCAAGAATTCGTCATGAGCACACGCCGAGTATACCGTTGGGAAAACCGCGCAGAGACGACCAAGTATTTGTTGATCTACCTTACACTGTGGTATCTCAATCTCTTGCTTCCCGGTATTGTACGTATTCCCAACACACTTTTCACCCTCTGTGGGCTAACAAATGCTCATGTGACACTAGCTGTCTGTTGTTATGTATCACGTCATCCAACGCCATGCCCATAGGAACTCACTAAAAGACCTGCGCGAAGACATCAAGCACAGAGAAGACGTGGAAAGAACTGCACTTTCCCTCACGGAACTCATCGTGAAAAAGGGCGATGAAGAATGGTCGGACAAGCTGCTTGAAGATCTCGGACCCTGGGCGATGATCCAGCTAGCTGATCTAGCAAACTTTTGCGAGAGCATGCGCAAGTAAGTAATCCATCTCTTCGACTAGCTCCGCAAGATGATTAACCGACATAGCTTCTACGAGTGGCGGAAACCTACTCGAACGAAAGCGGTACTCGGAGTACTTGGCGTCGTTATCATCATTGCCACAGTCATCCCTGTCTGGTTGCTCGTAAAACTTGCGACCTTGGGCATGGGGGTAGCTTTCTTCGGCCTCTTCCCAATCGCCGCCAATTTTCCCGAATATCGACTCCTAGTATCACCCTCAAAGCGTTTGTTGTGGAACATTCCAACTCATGCCGAATGGGCCATCAAGTACATTCAAGCTGAGGGGACTCGCGTCAAAGCCAATGCCGAACCCTCCCCGTCCGCGCTGCCCATTAAGAAAGATACCTCCTCTATGCAAGCTCAAGACTACGGATTCTATAACGGCCACCATGAAAAGTCATCAGGCCATCTAGTCATCAGCACTTGTTCCATCCGCTTCGAGTGCAAACACCCACCAATTGTGCACTTCACCCTTCCTTACGACCAGATCAACAATCTTGAGAAGATAGATCGCAATATAGCGAAAAATATACCCCCGAAGTTGATAAGGGACTCAGGAAAGGATTTGAAGCTAGTCGATAAGACGGGTCAGATGTGGGTGCTGAAGGACGTAGAGCACAGAGATGAGGCTTTCGCGCAGATTGTTGGTTTCAGTAACACAACTTGGCAGGTCCTGTGGTAGGAAGACGCTTTTCCAAACTGTAAGGGTCGTTAGACTGAGGGTGGGTATGAGTTGCAAAATCATTGCAAATCGTGTCTTCTTGGGGACCTGTGCACGGGATTTGTTAGCATCACGGCCTCTTGCATGTCAATAAGGCTCCGCTGCGGCTCTTCAGAGCAGTGAACGATAATATGACTGGTTCCTACGCCTCTAACATCTCGAGAGCCACTAAAGTCAGACGATTACGCGACTACATGTATCTAAGTTATATACCCATTTTCTCTTTCAAACAGGAGGAGCTTGTCGACGAGAGACGACCCCACATACATCTAACACCTTAGTCATATCACTATCACCTTGGAACAGTTCTTCTGAGGTGCGACTAATGCAGGATTAGGCACTCGTTCTGTCACCGTCCGCAACGCCGCCTCTCATCAAACGGTTCTACATCTATATATGGCGCAACATTCCTCACCCACCACAGCGACGCCCAACTTCCAACATTAAAATGCGAGCTCGGCAGCATCTGAATCACTTCTCGCCCATATCTTCCCTGCCTCTTCTGTACCTAGATATACCAAATACTGCACTTTCTCCAGCGGTCCCTTCATACCATCTACATTTTCCAAGCGATCTTCTTCGGTTAGAGTGGAGCCTAACATTCTGGACTCCCATCCCCTACTTCTCCATCTCATCAAGCTCAACTTCAGCATCCCAGGCTGTGACCAGATCGAACCCGGCGTAGTCTGCAAACACCACTCACCATCCAGCCAGATCCACGCGCCTGGCTTGTACCATGGGAAATCGCCAGGGGGGCGTCCAATCATAGGATGTTGGTCATAGGCCCAGGGAATGCAGTCGAGACTTATCGTACGGATACTGCGGCCACGTACAATTTCGGCTTCGAGGCGCTTGAGGCGTTCGGACGAGAGACAGCGTTTGCGCAGCGTAAATTCGAACTTACAGACGTGTTCGCGCTCGACTTCGATTTGGTGCGGGGTTCGGGTTGTATAGGCATGCCAAATTTTGTTGCGGAGAAGGTTTGCCTGTGATGCGTTCGATTTTAATGTAGAGATAGACATGGGATCCAATGACCATTGTCGAAGAAATGGTGAAGGACCAATGGAAAGAACAAACCAATTCAGCCACGAGCACCCTTGAGTGATGTCGCTAATTATAGCTGACCATTTCATTTGTAGAACGCCCGTAGGGTATTCGTAGTTCTGTGTCAGATCCCTAGCCGTTGTTCCGGGCTTTCTGTATGGTCGGAATGTCCACTGTAGAAGTCGCCAGAGGTACACGTAGCTGAGTAGATCCTGATCAGAAATTTTCTCGATGAATGCAAGTCTCCTTTGTAGGATGATGGATTCCCTGCGCTTGATGTCTTCGATGGCGTCTTCTTTCCTATCGCTTTGGATGGTATCTGAACCACGCCGCTGTCGCCCGTCGAAGAGGTGTTTCATGCCGTGCTCTGTGCAGCCTGGATAGGGACAGGATACAGCTTGCCACAATCGACTAGTCCGCATACCGCTACTAACTCTCCTCATCGTGTTCGGTCTTCGCAGCTCTACCTCGCTCTTCGCATACACAGACTTCGAAATCAAGTACAATGACCTCAAAACTCGCCAACCACCCGCAACTTTTTCACGCCAGTGCTTGGCCTCCTCGCAATTGCTCTCGCTAGGGATGCCATACGGAAATCCAGAGTTGATATACGGGTATCGACGCAGCTTGTCTTTATCCAATGCGATGCTTGCAAGTTGGGCGGGAATAAGGTTCCGGAGCCATTGCAGTGAGTATCCAGATTCAGGCGTGGTTAGAAGTAGATCGCAACCAGGGAAGGTATTGCGCGCGACGATTGGTGCGATGCTTTTGATGAAGGTGCTTATTACGGCGCAGAAGCTCGTGCAGGTTTGTCGTATTGAGAATAGTGTGTTGATATCGCCAAAGGAAAAGATAGGTATGAGGATGTCGTCTGGAAGTTCGTGTAGTCTATGCATGATGCCTAGGTCACCGGTATTTCTCAACCGGACCTACTCGAATGTCTTTAATCTAGGCTCGCAAGGAAATGGGAATTCCGAGCACGGTAATCGTAAGTTAAACTGTGTTATAGAACGCCGTATTAAATTTGTCTAGAATTCGCAGCCCCCAGAATCTCGAAAATGGTGCGGGAAGCGATCCTAATATTTGGCATATAAATCGTCGGAAGAGACTCGAGATGGAAAGGTTGGGGCAGCACGAGCTTAAGGATTAGAGACGTGGTACTAACGGTTCTAGACCTAGCCGAAGATCTGGGCCTGATGCACACAGCAGGCTTTCCCAATTTCTAGGCACCTTGGGGCTTAGCGTTGCCATGCAACGAAGATTCTTAAGTACTGATTGGCAGAACCTTGGACCTGTGATCGATGCTACAAGAGGTGTGATTTACAAAGTCTAGGTCTATCGAATGAGTACTTTTGATCAGCTCACATTAATCTTCACAACCACGATCTCGATCAGAGGAAGGGAGGCCTTAGCAGCAGTAATGAAAGACAACCCCTATCAATTATAAGACGCCTATGGCGCGAAATTATCAGTGATATAGCAGAACATTAAAGATTCTGGTATCGCACGTTCTCACAAATTCCGCATTCACTCCAGCTTCGTTGTCACCTCCGCCCGTCCATCGTCACGCGAGCTGCCCGAACTAGCATGGGAAAGTTTATTTATGCCCGCAATTGCACTTTCAACCGCTGCGGGAACATCAATATGAAAGAATGGCCTGTTCTGTCCGTGAATAGTAGTGACCTTGCCATGCGGCAAGCCCTTATGGCCGGCGGCGGCGTGAATCCCCTCCTGCGCCTCTGGATCGTGGATCTTGGGGGTTGATGCATCCAAGGGAGCGTAACTGTAGACGGGATTCCAGTGTGCACGCGCTGCGAAACGCTCGCGGTCGATGTAGCCGAAGCCAGCGGTGGTCAGCGCACGCTTTGTCCAGCGGCTGTTGATGGATGCAAAGTGCCACTCTACTGTCTCAGGTGCAGCATGGCGGTCGAGTTGCGCACGAACGTCAATGAGACCTTGAATAGATGTGACGTCGACATTGTTGACAGCGCTAAAATCCAGGATGATAGCGCGGAGGATGGGTCGATCGTCATCAGTGTTGATCTGCTGTCCACGGCGTGGTCCAGGATCATTCCATGGACGATCACCGAGTCTGGCATAGCGGTCAAGCGTTGTAGGACGGGTAATAGTATGTGCATGATGAACAAGTTCGTCCATGTAACCCTGTTGGTTGAGATAGGTGAATCCCTCTGTGAAGCGGTAGATAAGGATACCAGGATATGGAGACTCAATGTCAACGAGCGGATTCGAGCCATCCTTGCGACTAATCGGGATAAACGCCTCGCGAACGGAAGGATCGGAACCAGGAGCATAATGACCATCCTCCTTGTGAGCAATAGTATCTTGCGTCGCGCGGTAAACCTTGACTTTTCCAAGGAGAGCACCATGCGTGAAGAGCTGACGCCAAAGAAGCAGAGCAAAAGATGCTGCGATAGTAACGTAGATTCCGTTCTCGATATTCGTAAAGATGGTTACGAATACACCCGCGAAGAAGATCACCACCTCGAGGGGGCTGGTCTCCCAGAACTGGAAAACAACATTTGGGGGGGTAATCAGATCTCCGACAGCATGTATGATGATGGCTGCAAGACTGGCCGAAGGGATGTAGAAGAAGACAGCCGTCAGAGCATACAAAGCCAGAAGGACGATGATAGCGGTGAAAATACCAGCAAGCGGAGTACGAACGCCTGCTTTCGACTTGATAGCAGTACGTGAGAAAGATCCAGTGGCAGGATAGGCGCCCAAAAATGGTCCAAGGACGTTGGTGAAACCAACCGCAACGAGTTCCTGCGATGGGTTGATAACGTAATTGTTGATGCGGCCAAACGACTTGGAGATCGCGATATGCTCGAGAATCAATACAATAATCGTGACGGGAATATCAGGCGCGATAGCAGAGAGGAGTTCGGTGTCCATATTGGGAGCACCAGCGTGCTGGAAGCCTCGAGGAACTTTGCCCAAGATCTTGAATTTTGCCTTTTTGAGGTCGTTCTTAGGGTTATGGAGGCCCTGGATGTCCTTGTTCGCCAGCCAACTGATCATAATATAAAGCAGAATGACAAAAGCCATACGCAGGGTGCTGATCTGAAGGAGGGTCAGTCTGCAGTCATCGATTTGGGCTCTGCAACTTACAAAGAACCATAGCTTCTTCTTAGATGGCTGTTTCTTCGTCATCCAGCTGCAAAAGATACGTATAGCATAGAGCAAGAACAGAGCGGTCAACCCCATGGCTGCGTCCAACTTCGTGCGTGGGAGGCCTTTGAGGGTGTCTATGATGACCAAGTAAGTAGGTCCACGAGTATTGACGCCGGAGATACCCATAAGAGCCGGAACTTGGCCTGCACCAATGCTGATTGCGGCACCAGTCATGAATGAGGTGATTGCGACGAGGGGGATAAGCTCCACGATTCTGCCTAGTCGGGTGAGGCCAATGAAGAGTAGAACTGAACCAGCAATGACGGAAAGGGCCCTGGCGATGTCCGCAGCTTGCAGGTGAGGTTTGGTGTCTTGGACCTTGATGACGATATTGCCGACGATAGTACTCATGACGGCTACAGTACCGATCGTGATATCTTTGGATGTAGCGAAGGCCCAGTACAGAATGAACCCAACGAAACTGGTATAGAGTCCATACTCAGGCGGCAATTTCGCCAACAGAGCATATGCCATACCCTGGGGGATGACAACGAAGCCAACGGTGACGCCTGCAATAACGTCGCCGAAAAGCCATGTCAAGTTGTAGTGGAAGATCCAGTTCCAGAAGGGAAATAGACTCTTCAGGTAGCGCTGCACGCCCCTCGGTGAAGGCTTGAACTGAGATATCCATTCCTTTGCGGTCGGCTCGCGCTCGACGTCTGTATATCATTAGCCATGTCTTGAATTGAGGTAACAATACTCACATGTCTCGACAGAGGAGATCGATGCAGCGCCAGAGACCTCGGGTTCCTTGCGGTAGTCAAGATTGATACCAAGGGCCTTGGCCGCACCACGCCCAGCTGCTGCCATGTTGGCGAAGATGCTCAGCAAAAGCTGAGTGCTTGCTTGTCGGATGCTTGTTTATGACAAGAGGTCAAGGATGGCAAGGCGCGTCGTCAAGTGATATTATGCTTGTCCAGAAGCGATGCACACAGTAGAACAGACGAGGTTGATGCGAGCCAATCTTGGGTGCTGTTTCAAGAACTTGAGCTAAGACGAGGACAAATACAACAACTTATATCAGATTGGAGAAAGGACCCCGTGGAGATATGGCGACAGATCCTTCAATGTCTGTCAACCGCAGGCGCTGCAAGGTTCCAGATCAAGGCCGGGAGACAGCCGCATACGCTATGGCTCGGTGCAATCCTAAGAAATCGGCGTTCATCAACACGGCACGCTATGCTTGGCGTGGGCAAACTGTGCAAGTAAGAGATTCTGTTCAATCACATCGCGGAATCTCCGTCACAGAAATGCGCCAGATCATGACGTGCTGGTATTGGCATTCGGAAGACAAGAACTCTGGCAGGCTGGGCGCTGAGAAGCGCTGAGCTTGTGAAATCTGGCTTGAAGGCGCAGAGAAAAATGGCGTTTGGGGCGCCGGTAGATGGCGTGGGAGATCCGGGGTTCTGGCTTGGCCGTGTGTAGTACGTTGTGCTTCATCGTTGCTGAGGCTGGGTACGCACACAGGAGAGTGGATAGACGACTGCGATTTTGTTACTTTGACTTGGAGTAAACTGCGCAGAACGTTGTTTCGCATTGAAGTTGCATAGAAAAGCACTATCCATCTGCTCACTTACCCAATACGAGATGGCAGAGTGGATTTTGGTGCGCGATTCGCCGCGTAACAGTCGCGCCATAGTGCCATGGGATTGCGATATCAAGCTCGCTCGGTTGGCAAGCCTTGGCACCCAATCGACATGCTTAGTTTCCACACCTGCACATGAGCCCACATTGGCGCGCTCTGACGCCGGGATTCCTTCAGGGTACTGTAAGGAGAAGGCCGCCGTCCAAACCCACTGCGAGGCTCATATGAACACCAGTCCAGGGAGAACACAAAGAATTTCCGCCTATTGCGAGCCCTGCGACGCATGATGCACGATACATATTGCCAGCATGCTTCGATTCCGAGGAGAATGATGGAATATAAACTTGATCCTTGCATGAGAACTGTCATCTCAAGGACCACGCATCGGGTTCACTAGTACCATGCCTTGGATGCTCTCACAGTCCTTCTGTGGAACACTCCGGCGCTGAGACCTCGTTGACCCCCATACGACATAATTTTTTTCCTTTTGCTAATGAATGAGACTTTGAGGAATAGCTCCGGTTCGCCTGAGCCTGTTGTCGCATGACCAATTGATCCGCTGAACACGTCCCCTTGATTCTCGAGGGCTGAAGAAGACTTCGGGCCGTCGGCGAGCTATGGAAGTCTCACGCAACTTGCAGCTCGTATGTTCCCCCAGAGAATCGGAAATTATGCAGCCATCCCAGTAGTTCTCCACTCATCCCATAGGAACATCGCTAGT
Source organism: Phoma sp. ATCC 74077 (assembly GCA_033682645.1). Taxonomy (NCBI): domain Eukaryota; kingdom Fungi; phylum Ascomycota; class Dothideomycetes; order Pleosporales; family Didymellaceae; genus Phoma; species Phoma sp. ATCC 74077. The sequence continues at coordinate 345,599 of JAWDJC010000016.1, read as the reverse complement.
CGCAGCACTATGGAAGGCCCCAGGTAGACTAGATCTAGCAAATATGGTGCCTGGACCGCACTGCCGTCAACCTCAAAGGGTCCTTCCTGTTTGTAGTCTGCATTGAGCAAGTAGGGCTTGAATTCCACCGTGTGACCGACACTACGGTGCCCAACAGAGAGATTGACTGCACGAACAGAACATGTACTATAACAATGCATTGGGAGTGCCGGTGGTGCGGTTCACGGATCCGATGAGCAAGGCTTGAAGCTGGGTACACCTAGTCACATAGTGGACTATGGAACGATATTCTCGGGCTATCGCTGCTGCTGGCGGAGATTCGATGTGTATTGACTAACATCATCGACGAATGACCTTGTGGGTGAAGCAGATCTTCATGTACCACTTGGATGTTGCAAACGAGGATCAATAATGCGTGATCGAAAGGTGACTGTCGAGGGTCAGTGAACAATCTTAAATAAAGATATCTCAAATCGTCAGCGGCGCGAGCACATCTTCAGCGCCGAGAGATCTGCATGTTTAGTTCTCTCAAATCAGAGGTGATGTAGCGAAGAATAAGTCAAAAGCCGTAACTTCAGAGAGGCCAAGCAAGACATAACCCAGTTGTAGGCTCTAGACTGCTTGGCTGCCTTTACGTCATTCAAGGCGTAATGGGATATGGCTTCCCACAACCATCCAGCACACAAACGACAGAAACGCTGAGACTGTTCAAGGGACATGGGTCTATATGATCTTTGTAGATCGGAAGAGATCTGAAGAGATCTGAAGCCTCGAGGACTGATAATGGAGGCACTTCAAGACCACACGACAAAGAACCTGAAGGCGTCCCATGATGCTGAATCTTTCCTGTCTTCACCATGTTTACCCGTAAGTTTGCACTAGGTTCCTAAACGGTGATTATCCGGACCGGCGTGTCCATTGGTTCACTTGAAACGCACTCAAAGACATCTGGATTTCTTCCTATGAGATGAATTCCTGACTCTCCACAGTTGCGGAATTGGGACATCTCTTCTTGTCCTAGCTACTTGAATAATCATAAGCTCTCGTAAGCGAAAGCTTCCGGTCTTTTCCTATACGTAGCGTCATATTTGTGCTCTAACTTTGAAGGACTGACAATTTCCTACCGGCTTCGCATCACCAGCGTTGCGGGACCAAAACGACTAGGGCCATACAGGATGTACGACGTCAGAAAACTGCAATTGTACGATGAGCAGTCGGACTTATCCACTTCGACGGAGCATCGTGTGGCCGAATAGCGAAAATGAGGGGTCAAATCTGGAAGCTGACCTAAGCCCTAAACCGCTACAGTCGTGTCTACAGCATCATCCACGAATAGTAGCGAGCGAAGGTAATACCTGTATTTGCGTTTAAAAGTACGCCCGATGTGCGATGGAAATAAATAGGAGCAGAAAGAATAGTTGAGGACAAATATTGGGAACCTACGTCGGCGAGCACGATCTCAGAGGTAGAGCACCTTTCGCAGCAGTGGAATCTCGACGTCCTGAATACCATGTCGTCTTCAAGGAATATTATATTAAAGGATGGTGTCGTCCTCCTTCACGATACGGAAAACTATGTTGTTCCTACCAAAACCAGCATCCTGATTGAGAACGGCAAGATTGCAAAGATTGCGCAAGACATTGCAGCAGCTGAAGGAACCGAAGTCATTGACTGCACTGACAAGATTATCAGTCCTGGGTTCATTGACACGCACCACCATGGTTGGCAAACGCAGCTTAAGGGCAGGCATGCGAACGAGCAGTTATTGGAGTACATGGTTACTGGTCAGCTTTTCCATCTAGATTTTGGATAACCGAAGCTAAAGCGTTATAGGAAATTCGCAACATCGTCAATACTCACCAGAGGATGTCTTCTACGGTCAACTTGCTGGTATGCTAGAAGGCATCGCTGCTGGCACAACGACAGTGGTCGATCATGCTCATATCACGCTGTCTCCAGATCACGCTAGGCTTGCGATTGCCGCTACGGCATCATCAGGCATTCGGTCTGTGTTCTGCTATACACCTATAATGGCCGTCAAGCAATTTAATCCGTTAGGCTTCCATCCAAATCCCTTCGAGGATTGGGTGATGCAGACATTCAACGAGCTCGCCGATCACGGGCCCTACGGATCCGGCAGAGTGACTCTTGGCTTCGCTTTTGATTTATTCTTCCTACCTGCTGAGATGGTCAAAGGCATATTCGCGCAGGTCAAAGGAAAGGGTGTAAATACAATCACTTGCCATGGGTCAGTAGCACTTGACATGAGTGTGGTACAAAACTTGAGAAACCTGGATCTGCTCGACGAAAGTATCATAATTTCTCATGGTGGCACTCTCAAGAAAGCGGACGCAGAGCTAATCAAAGCTGCCGGTGCTTTTGTCAGCTCCACACCCAGTACCGAGCTCCAAATGGCGATGGGAAGGCCATACTGCTTCGATGCGTCATTCATGGACGGTGGCGTGAGTGGTGACTCGATCGGTTTGCAGGACAACGGCAGCCTAGGTGTCGATTGCCACTCTTGCACAGCTGGCTCACTCATTGCAGAGGCAAAACTTGGGCTACAAGATGCCAGAAATCATTTTAATGAGTATCATATGAAGCAAGGCAAAATTCCGCGTACGCTTCCCGATAGCCTAAGTGTCCAGTCTGCTTTCAACCTCGCCACAATCAAGGGAGCCGAAGCTGCAAACATGAGCGACAAGGTCGGACGGGTCGCCGAAGGGTATCAAGCGGACCTGGTTATCTTCGATGCTTTGAGTCCCAGTATGGTCGGTGCAGCGCAACATGATCCAGTCGCCGCGGTAATTCTCCATTCCAGCCCAGCAGATATCGAAATCGTCATTGTTGACGGTGTAGTGAGAAAACGTAATAGCAAGCTTCTCTCCGTTTCCCTTGATGGTTGTGCTAAGGAGATGGCCGGTCAGGACGAATTGGAGTGGAGTAGCATCGCAAGGGAAGTGATTAAGAGCAGAGAGAAAATGCAGGGCGCGGTTGCCAATATTGATTTCAGCGAGGCCGCAAGCAGTTTGCTGAAAGTTTTCCATGTGGATGAGAGTAAACTCGTCGATGTCTAAGGATATCCATACTGTACAATGTTATGTTGCTTCTCACCGCTACACTGCGACGAGGCGCGCTGTCCAATGTAAGGAGCTATGTGAAAGGTTAAGTTGAGTTTGGGACGTCTTAAAACACTCTTACTTCTACGTGATGCCTTTGGAACGACTGTTGGGGAGGTGCAATGTCATGAACGTGATTGTGCGTGCCCACTGTTTCATTCGAAGTGGTTGTTGAAAATAAATCACAAGAGAAGATCTTTGTCGGTGCCCCTAGTATCAACAACAACATGTAGAATAAACGCGCGAATCCTAATAGTGCGTTTAGGTGTGTAGATATATATTCCTTTATTATATATTTACAAGGGAATGTCGGTTGTGCTAGGTTTGCGTGGAATTGCCGTGGCACCCGCTATGCGACCTCTAGTTCCTCGGTTGAGGCCCAATAACGCCGGCTACAGTCGATAGACCCACCAATTGGAGGTTCGTTGTCCACAGGAGGATCAACTTCGATCCGAGGTAAAGATGTGGCATGATTAAGGACTTCATCTTCGACAGCACAGCAATAAGATTTAGTTCCTTGACTGTGGCTAGAGTGCACGTATTATGATCAGTGGACCCACTAGAGGTATATCTCTTGTGGAAATATGTGGTTTAGGATACATGGGAAGGTAACTTGGCGAAATCGGCAATAGGGCGGTTTAGAAGCGTACGCGTACGGATGTGTTGGAACTGGGAATGGCATACCCGGCGGAGGAGGTAAGAACGATAAAGAATGGGAACTGAGCTGCAACCGTGATATCGAGGAGTATGCCACACGGAGTAGCTCGCATTCTCATTTAGGCTAGGAGGCAACGTATGGTATAGAAGGTATCATTAGACACGTCCTTCTGGCCTTTGTAGAATAGAAAAGTGCAGGTACGGACCGGAAGAGTCTCGAGAGGAACTTGTTCAAATTTGGGGAAAATCGTTATGAACTGGAGATGTCGGACAGACACCTTGGGTATCTCGAATATGATATGACGGACCTAATCATACCATGATCAACATGAATTTCAATCTGAAAGCATGGTGAATTTACGAAGAAGCTAGTATTTAGTGAGCGATTAGGCCCGTGCGTGATTTGGTGAGGACTGAACGCTCAATAGATAATAGCTTCTTCGTACTGACCCCTATGACCAACCCGCTGTGGTCGGAACACGGCGTAGACTCAGTACTCCGTGAGTGATATCTATGAGTACTTCCAAAATTCTCTATAGATCCTAACTGACTAATCCTTCGGGTGGGTTGTGAGAGCTATATGCGCGAGGCCAATGAATCCAGCTAAGCTCATCATTAGGTTAATTCCGCGATTCGTGTTTCAAGGAGTAAACTTTACATCATATCTTGGGAATTCGCTATTGAGAAAATATGCTGGCTCCTCGACGTGTATCTCTGCAGGGACTACTACAGTAATAGTAGCTTAGGCGATGATGGTTTCTTTAACAAGATAGTGGTTTCAATAAATAGGAAGTGCCAACGGTCCGCGCTGAATGGTAGATGGGAAAGAGTTTCTAGCGGAGGAGGGGGAATAAATTGCTGAAGTTTGTACACCTTGCAATGATGCCCTCGCCAATAGATAGGTCCTCGTACCTCTCACCTAGCGGTTTACAGGCAATCTTGCCGAATACGAGTCACGAACAGTACAGGCAGTGTAAGTGCTGTCTGTCACTCTGCTTCTGTCCTCCAATCCGAAGGTGCACGACGATTGGAGCGCTAACATGTCCCGCTATGTCTTTTACTTCGTCGGCTAGTCACAAGTAAAAGACAAAGTGAAGTGATGATTTAGGCAAAGAGCTAGCATGGGGTTCAGCGGAACGATCGCCAGTGAGACTAAGCATGGAGTGGCTAAGGGTTTGAGAAGTTGAGTTGGATTGTATCCGTTATAGGTAAGGTGTCACAGCAAAATCCCTTTGTGGCAACCTTAACCACCCTTGGACGGTGCAAATTATCCAGTAAAAGTCATGTCAATCACTCCAGGAGTAGCTAAGAGTACTCCAATAAAATAATAAAATATCACTGTGTAATATCGTACGCTCATCAAGGGTGTTGTACTTTATGAGCATGGTCTTTTGCTTATTGAAGTTAGTCACCTAGCTTTCGGCAAAGATCCTGAGACCATCTCACTACAGACAGTTTAGCCAATCAAGCAGTTCGAATTGCTGTCAAGGACAATTCGTCTCAGTATTGCTCAATGTGGTACAATTATTTCGGACAAATAGCCGATATCATTTATAAATAATAATTATCGCCTTAGATGATATAAATACTAAGCAGTGTATCCACATCGCTAAATAAGTAGAGTCTAAACAAGGCCGCAGTTGAGGTATTCGCTAAATTGACGTCTTTACTCCTAGTCTTTACATACGCGCTGATGCCGACTTTAAGAGTCGCCAACTACGAAGGGGCTCGTATTTTTTGAGTGCTAGCCTCCCTTAACGCACAGCAATTGCGACTCTAGGCCACAAGGGAACGCAATAAAATCCTTAACCCTGTATATATACAAGTAAACTATAGCTTTTAAATTATCCTTAATTAATAGGTATGGTGACGACAGTGTACTTTAGCTCTGAGATAGTGGTGTTAATGTAGGCGCGGGGATGGAGCCAGTACTCAAAAGATACAAGCTCCTTCATAGAGGCGTGTTCGCTTATCTGATCCCTATATACCGACCTAGAGGTTAACAACACTGACGTTTATGGAAGCTCGGAGGATGTTCTAATGCTCGCTCCGACGCTTCAAGGATAGAAGCGCATGCACAATGCATCAGGCTCTCCAGGACGAACCACTGGTGCCCATGTGCGCCAGAGTCGTAGTGCCGAAGTGCACTATCTGCACCTTGCAGCGGGTGTGGGAGAGAGACGAGTGGACGAGAGAGATCCATGGAGGTGGAGGGAAGCTTACAAGATCTATTAACTACTACGTAATAGACTATTAAGGACGCCTTAAAAGGCAATAAGTAGGTTAGACGCTATCAATCTGTGTATGCATCCCAAATCAAATGCCACCATAATGTCCTTTTATACTTGCTCATCCTGTCTCGATGCCCCGCGTTCTATTCCATCCTAAGTCTCAGGCGGTCGCTCAGTCTCATGAATCGACGGCCACCCAAAGTCGGCCCGGGATGGAACACGTAGACGTAATCTGGCGGGTGCATGTCACCGGGTATGAAGCGCCACTGACGGACACCCCAGACGAGATGCATATCGGATAGTTCGGCGTTGATGGCACAAGGCGGAACATCCAGCAAATAGCGAACCAGCAGCTCACAGGGTGTGTCAGGCTGAACGATGACCTCAATGCCGTGGGACCCATTAGCCTGGTCCAAGACTTTTGCGAGGAAGGCCAAGAATGAACGAAACTCGTGCTGGATAGCTGGGTTTCTAAGGTCGGTCCTGCCAATGCGAAGGTAAATCCGAATCAGACCGGTGGCATGTAGTCCATGAATTGCATCAACATACCATGCACGGAGTGCGGGTAGTTCCGAGCTATGTGGTCGTTGGAATGGACGGTTCTGTACAAGCTCTTCGAATGGACTATAAATAAGACGGTCTGCTTGTATGGTGTCAGTTGACTTGGTGTGGTGCTCCTTGCACAGATATGGCTTGGGTTTCATAGCGACCCCTAGGTCGACACTCCGTTCGTGAAAGTACGTATTGAGATCGTTGGCTTTGTACCAGTTGACTTGGAGGTATTTGTAGTAGCCGGTAACCGCTGCATTCACCATATCCCTGCATGCGGATAGTAGTCGTTGGAGAGGACGAGTGTCTGCATGGTCGTTGTCGTCTAGCAAAGGAGTGCCTGGAAGCGTGACTGTCAAAACTGGGACAGACTGAACCTCATACAGATTGGTTAACTCGGCTGGACCATACACAATCACACCAAATGCTTACCGATGTTGGACTTGCAAACACACGACAAGCAAGACTGGCGCTATCATCCATGTTCCATAGCTCCTGGATAGTGTAGGACCCCATCCTGAGTTGCGAGAAGGATATGGGTGAAGTGTACAACCTGTAAAATTAGATTAATGAGACTCATTGGCTGGGAAAGAGTACATACTTGGTACGCGTAAAGGGTATATTCCAGGACACTTGCTTTGAGCGTCAGTGGGGTAGGGCTGTTCTCAGCTAAAAGCGATATCGTTCTGATTGGGGCGTAATCGGGGATAATGAAGGAAGACGGAGAAGAAAAGGTAGAGAGGGATAAAGCAATGAGGAAAATTAACAGAGGATCAAGCGCAGTGAGCTAGTATTAGTGCATTCAAAAGTGAGGCAGTGTGCACGGTAGCATGAGGTGAGGCAATATATGTATATAGTCTAAACCAAACTAATCGTACACTGGTTGTCGGGACCCCGGTCATCTGTAGTCCAGGCCCTACATTCAGGTAAGCCGATAGCCCAACCACAGATATGTCCGACCAGATCGGCCAACTAACTACTTCGGCTCTGCCTTCGACAGTACCAGTGCTGCATAGGCATCCATTCCTTCCATCTGCACCATAGTATGGCCATAGTGTTTTGATGAGGGCAAGTCAAACCTCCACCAGCGGACATGAAATTCCTTGGACGTGACGGGAGGACACGATAGACGTCATAGATCAAGATGGTCGAGAAAGGGCTTTCGCGCAGTTGAAGTATTCGCGAATGTCACGGATGCTTTCAGTCTATAGTACCGAAATGCAGAAAATATCCGAATAAGGTGCGACATGTCGATAGAGATGTAGTCGCCAATAGGGCCATAAGCGAAACCACTGACCCAGTCATAGTTGATCGTTAGATGTTCTATACCATGTCCAAAGGTTTCGTTCGGCACAGTTCCAAAGAAAGACAAGAAGTCATCAAGTAGACACTGAGTGCCTCCTATAGTGTCCATAGACTCGCCATGTAGATCGTAAACAAACATGATCTTTCTCTTGAACTCTGACATGGCAAGGCGGCGAAGGACGTGGTGACGATGAATTGCTGACTTCAAAAATCTGCCAATTCCACAGGCTCGACGATCCTCACAATATTGACACTTGCAGTCGTAGCTTACCGGGCGCCATCTTTCCAACTATTCGTCATAAATGGCTACTTTGCATCGAGGTGTTCTGCAATGTACCAGCAACCCTCGAACATAACCATCACGGTAGGTTTCGCTGGGTTTGTGGTGGTTATATTTGTCAATCTCAGGCAACAGGTAACCAAGAATCTTATAAGTCAGCTCCAGTATAATATTTGCAGTTCGCTCTAAGATGTCTGATGCTGGCAGTGGAGTGTTGATAGGTATGAGGCTCTGGAACAAATCTGGCTCGAGGAGGTATATATCAGCCTCGGGGTGCATGACGGGAAACTCTTGGCTGCTGGATATGAGAATAGAACGTCTGTTTACGTTTGAGAATTTGGAAAATATGGATAACGCTTGTGTGGTATTATATATGCTTGCTATGGCTGAGGTTGTGTTATGGCTTTAGAAGAACCACAAGTAAGAAAGCCAAGTAATAAAGTTCAAGAAGAAGAAGCGGAGCTAGAGGAAGAAAGCGGCGCATCTTGCTCGGCCCCATCTTGCTCGGCCTCATCTTGCTCGGCCTCATCTCGCTGTGGCCGCTCACGTTCTCGGCCCATCTTCCTCAACTCCTTGGCCGTCAAATTCGCACACATCATCATTTCCCCAAACCAAAGCCTAGTCCATTGCCTTGCATCTGCCATATGTAGCCTCATCCTCGGACTTGGATCTAATAACTTGGACGCTTTCTGTCTCTTCTGTGATGCTAGCGCATGGATATGCATCTCTATAGATTCCCTTGCGTAGAAAGAGAATACATGAACGTCGTTCGTTTGGCCTGGTCTAACTGCTCGGCAGGTGCACTGACTTGTTAATGCTGGATTCCAGCATGGAGTGAGATGGACGATGGTTGTTGCTATGGGTAGATTGAGCCCAAGGCCGCCTGACCGGTTGGTCATAAGAAGGAAATTAGGACCGTCTGGCGTAGTGAACTGAGTAATAGCAGTCTCTCTGTCTGCTTGTGATACCCAACCATCATACCGAAGGCATGATAGTTTATATGACTGTAAGGTTGCATCAACCACATCTAGTCCACAAAGAAACTCCGAGAAGATGATAAATTTGCCTTTTGTTGACTTTTGCTGGCGATGGATAATTCCAATCAACTTTTCCATCCGAGATGATTTCCAATTAGACTCCATCTTCTTGCGGAATTCTGCTCGACGTTGGATGACATTTTGGGATCCAGCCCCGCGCTTGTTGGTAGGTACGGTTCCATCTCTTTCAATAAGAGCAAGTAATTGGTCTTCAAGAGCAGCATCTGAACTTGGTCCTTCCAGGAGATCGTGTTCTCCAGCTTCGCCGTACGCTGCATAAGCACAGGCAGGATGGATAAGCGCGAGCCGAGCGCGTATAATAGCTGGAAAGGTCTCCTTATTTGAAAGTGGTCCTCCAAGCCCTTGCCGCCGAGCTCTTTGCACCTCTTTTCTTGTTATGGGATCCCATATATGTCGTACTAACTCCTGGGCATCTGCTTGCTCTCGATCTAAATAATGGTCAACTGTGGTTTCCAGTGCCGGGCGGAAGCACACTATGGGTTGATTGTTGAACTTGTCTGTTACACGAAGTCGAAGAGATACGGATTGGAGGGTGGCGGCTAGTACTGTTGTGAGGTTGATGTTGAGCATCTGGCGCGACACTTTTTTAGACTTCTTTGGTGTGAAGTAGCGCTTGAAAACGACCGGATCGTGCCATGGTTTGATTTGCATGAATGATAGAATGCCTTGTATATCAATGTAATCATTCTGTAGCGGTGTTCCGGTAACTGGCAATCGAAAGGTGCCCTTCAAACTTCGCACAGCGTCTGCAATCTTGGTTCTTGCTAGGAGGTAGTCAGAGTAATGGACAAATAATTGATTTGGAGTTGGTGACGTACGATTTGTGGCAATATGGGCTTCATCTAAGACCATAAACCACCATTTGATGACAAATAAAGGGTAGTTACCGCGCCTTGGGAGATTGAAAGGAAGTTGTTTGCGGAACCACTCCTTCCAGGCTGCATGGATGTTCCTCATTGTCTCATGCTGTCTACGGATGATCCCGAACGTAGTTAGGACGACGTCGAATGACATGAGCTGTTCTACTGTGTAGTCGGTCGTGGTCTCTTCTCCATTGAGTTTGCCTTGGTGGTACACACACACCGTAGGCGCAGGCTTCACTTTCGTTACCAGGTTTGTCTTCCAGTCTCCCAGAAGAGATCGAGGAACCACGACTAGGACAGGCCCTGCCTTCGAGGTCATGAGACCCATTCGTAAGAGTAGCGCGATGATGATGAATGTCTTTCCAAGTCCCATCTCGTAGGCTAGAAGCGCACTAGAAGAGCGAGATAAGATCAATTCCAGCCTCCCAACAGCGGCCAGCTGGTGTGACCACAGCTCTTGCGTCATCTCTGGCGGGGTGTACTTGAGATCGTACTCAGATGACTTGTAGGCCGATGGCATCTGAATCCCAGTTTGAATGGTCTGGAACGCAATATCGAGATTGTCTTCCTTCTCTCTGGCCCTCTCCTGATCCAGCTCTAAGTCCAGCTCTGAGTCCATCTCTGAATCCATCTCTTGGTCCATCTCTGAGTCCATCTCTGAGTCCATCTCTGAGTCCATCTCTTGGTCTATCTCTTGGTCCATCTCTTGGTCCATCCTCCGTGGTTCTGGTTGTGGTGTAGTCTGCTCGCCAGACCTTAATGAACGATGGAGAGCATCCTCAAATGGGTCTTGGTGCAACAATTCGTCTAGACTCAGTACTCCGTGGGTACTATCGATGAGTCCATCCAACATTCTCCATGGATCCTCGCTGACCAGTACTTGGGGCGAGTTGCGAGAGCTATATTCTCGAGGCCGATGAATCCAGCTGAGTTCATCATTATCGGACGAGTTCATTTCCTTGGCGAAGTGGATAATGCTTGTTTTCGTTGTACCAGTTTTGGTGAATGATGAGAAGTCAGAGAGGTATACCTGTGGCTCTCAGGAATTTGATGCCGAGAAGAAGTAGACCCAGTAGGTGGAAGAGAAGTGGGAATGAAGTTGAAGAAAAGGTGGAACAGAAGTGGTTGTCAAGTAGAGCCGAATTTCAGAGTGAGCGGCGGCAGGGGTCCGCTTTATCTTCACCGTATGTCTGTAATGACCAATACCTAATCTCTTACTGCAACCGTTTAAAGTATTGTAAAACTTTGAAAGTCTATCTCATGGAGCGCAACTAGATCTTGCTCAGCACAGGCCGTGCTTGGCATCCACGCGACGTCAGTGCTCGTTCCCTTTCACCTTCCTCTAATATCTTTTTCTTTAATACTACCTCTCTACCTTCTCTCTTATTCCTTCAATTCTACCTATACTGAGTCTTTGAAGCGATCGACCCATACTGTAGGTTGCGGTGTTCACACTTCACCGCAGCGCCTGCTAACATTTACACCAGCAGATATCGCGTTTCAAGCACGAATGGCAGATCAAATGGCAGATCAAAGGGCAGTCGAAACCACCAGAATCAGAGAGATTCTCGGAATCCAAAAGATCGGACGGGAGCACAAACAGAATTACGACAAGACCATGGCCAAAATCAATCAGCTGGACCAGGAATTGGCTACGCTAGAGATCGATGAGCACGGCATTGACGCATTCAAGACGTTGTCGGACGTATCCCAGCGGGCGGACCAGTGTCTAGTGAGCTTATTCTATTGTGCATATGTAGGCACTCTACTAACCGTATTTGCTAGGAAGCATTTGACAACGAAGTCAAGACATTGAGGTCCTCGTTACTGACGAAGCGCGATGCCATCAAAGACCACAAAACCGTTCGGGCCATCATGAAGGAAGCAAAGAAGGCAAAGGAAATGAATAAGGATGGTATAAAATGGGCTGGCGATGGTGAAAAAATGAGTTGGGACAAATTTATTGAGGTGGAGAAGTAGTTGGTTTCGTGGTGTCCGGGTCGCAGTGAAATCTCTTCAGCATACCGACTAGCTTATGGGTTGACCTGCCAGATATGCCTAAAGGGATTTGCACCAGAAAGGAATATAGCAATGTCTCACTGTAGTCGAGCATTATCAGACTAGATTAATGGTCCTTTACGGAGCGACGATGTCTTCATGTTTGTCCATTTACAAGTAGGTGTCCGAGAAGGGGTAGAAGACTATTCTAGTGATGGACTAACCATGTGCACGCCCTCCAAAGAAAATAGACACTTCACATCCTTGCTCAATTTTGCACCAGTTGGTACGATCAAACCAAGACTACCATGTTCGCGAAACCGCCCGAAACCAATGAATATACTACGTCGCTACATTCAAGCGAAGTAAGAAGCCTCAACCTTCCAAGTCCTTACTTTACCACTCCATTGGAAAATTATACGTTACCAGGCGGTTTAAAGTCCATCCAACGGAAAAGGGCATCCACTTCCTCTGAGTTCATGGCTGCCAAGGGTTTTTCGTTGATACCTATGTTATGAGTTGGGGTTTGATTGAGAGCCATTCCAATGCCAGTCTGTGAGTTGGTGGCCAGTTGCTGATGAGGATCTTGCTGTTGCTGGTAGGCTGCCCGTTGCTGAAGCTGGTGGATACTCTCTTGCTCTTGATTGTACTGCTGTTGTCCTGGGTAGAACGACTGCTGTTGTTCTGGGTAGAACGACTGACGTTGTCCTGGATTGAACGACTGATGTTGCCCTAGATTGAACGAGTACTGTTGTCTTGGGTTGAACGACTGATGTTGTCCTGGATTGAACGAGTACTGTTGTCCTGGGTTGAACGAGTGCTGCTGTTCTAGAGACAACGAGCGCTGTTGTCCTGGGTTGAACGAGTGCTGCTGTTCTAGAGACAACGACTGATGTTGTCCTGGGTTGAACGAGTGCTGCTGTTCTAGAGACAACGAGCGCTGTTGTCCTGGATTGAACGAGCGCTGTTGTCCTGGATTGAACGAGCGCTGTTGTCCTGGGTTGAATGAGCGCTGCTGTTCTAGAGACAACGAGCGCTGTTGTCCTGGGTTGAACGAGTGCTGTTGTTCTAGAGACAACGAGCGCTGTTGTCCTGGATTGAACGAGCGCTGTTGTCCCGGGCTGAACGAATGCTGCTGTTCTAGAGACAACGAGTGCTGCGTTTCTGGAGAGAATGACTGCTGCGTTTCTGGAGAGAATGAATGCTGTTGGGTTGGCTGTTGGGTCGGCTGCTGGGTCGGCTGCTGAGTTGGCTGTTGGGTCGGCTGCTGGGTCGGCTGCTGGGTTGGCTGCTGGGTTGGCTGCTGGATTGGATACGAAGCGGTTGCCCCGAATATAGGACTTGCCTGGTAGTCCATATTGTTGTTAAGGTTGTCCATAGCCTCGCCCGTGTTACCCTCGCTTTCAGAATACGAGGAGGTGGACTGTTCAGGATTGAACTGTGTCCCCTCTGTCTGGTTGTCAACATCTTGTTCGACGGGGTCGGACATTCTGACATCGTCGTTCAGCTTCTGGCCGTCTTGGTCTTGCAGGGCATTCTCATCCTCATCCTCCTCTTCATCGAAGTATTGAGCATAAGGGTCGACGGATTCGTTCTTGACAACCACGCCGGACGTACCAGCATGTTGGCCTTGTACTCCATCATTGACGTTAGGCATCGCGTGGCTAGAGTTTTTTGTTCCATAGCCAGCTCCTTGGATTTGGGGGACGGTTGCAGGCCCATCCGATGTTGTAGTCGTACTCCTAATCTGCAGTGGAACAATGTGTGCGACAGCTCCAGTCATGTCGACCACGAATTCAGCAAAGCCGGAGAGATTGTCGGTTGATAGCTCTCTCTTGGCAAGGTTGGCTAGGTCGGCTGCTGCGCGCTTACCAGCCAATTGGGTTTGTTTGGCACTCAAATCCTCTTCGGCCCTCTGGAGTTTCAGAGCCCATTTATCAGTCTCTTTCTGGGCTTCTTCTCGCTCTTCTGCCAGGTTGCCTCTCGGGTTTTGTCTGAATATGGTTTCAAGACGCGCAATTTCGGCTACGACGGCAGGATTCTAGTATGTCTGTTAGAAGCCATACTAAAGGGGATATACAATCCAGGCAAATGATGACAAACTTACCCGTGGTTTTGCTCTTGGCTGACCTTGTGCTCTTGATTGCGCAACCGATGGAGACGCCGGTTTGTGCTGGGTAGGTTGATTGTGTTGAAGCTGATTGTTCCTCGGACTTGGCGCATACTGCGGACCGGGGCTACTATGGAAGACCTGTTGCCTGGGACTGTCGTTTGAAGGCATACTCGCAGGAGACATTGTACGAGTCATACTTCCAGGATTTGGACGCACATTGTTGCCAACTGGAGACGGGAAGCCCGGTAGAGTAGGTCTGGGTGCTGGAATCTTACTATGCGGCAGAGTAGACAGACCATGGGGCGTAAGCACAGTAGGTGGACCACGTCCATGGAAGTCGACCCGTGAGCTTGAACCAGTGCTGTGAGGTGGCGGTGTCTTGGTCGCGAGAAAAGGGTCGCGATCTGGTGCGGATTGCTGAACTCGGTGCTGCGAGGCGGATCGCGAGGCCTGGTCTCGTTTGTCTGCAATGAGCTGTCTAAGTTTTTGATCGCTCAGACTGGATTTCGGGGCGGGAATTTTTGAGTCGGATCGCCTTTCTGGATTCTGAGAGGTGGTTGGCGGGACTTGAACCTGAATCTGCTGAGGAGCAGTCTTCTGCTCATCGCCTTGTGATGGTACTGGCGGCAACTGGGCCTAAGAAAGGTGTTAGTGGGCCAGTGAAAAAACTCGAATGGGGCTGAATCTTACGCTCGGCGCAGATGTCGTAGGCGTTGAGTGAGCATCAGCCATAATGATCGGCCAGAGGTCTGTTGAATTTTCTGAGTGCAGTGATTAGCCGTGCCTGCTCCAAACAGACTGTATCACTTACGCAACGTAGACTCTGTGATGTCGGTAGTATGTGCTCGTGTGTTTTTGGTTTCGTCGAGGCTCGGATTGGTGGCAGCGGGATGAAGTTGTGAGCGGGGGGGACGGCGCGCTGTACAAATCTGCTCTGGTTCGATTTGATAGCTCGGCTTGTGTGCGAGAAAGTTAGGTGGGAGGAATGGAAGTATACGATGGGGGAGAGTTGAAGTGGGGCAGTCGGCTAGAGGTAAAGACGGCCCGAAGTAAGGATCCGAAGGTGAAGGACGCAAACTCGGAGTCTGTGCTTTTAGACTCGGCCAGGCGGTTTGCAAGTCTAACTCTTTGAATAGCTCTGTTTGCAGTGAAGTCATCGAAGGTTTCTTGTAGTAAACAATTAGTCGGACAGCCCATCATTGATGCAATGTCAACGCACCAAATGCTTGTATACATCCCATCCCCGAGATTGGTTGTCAATCAAGACGCCTTGTTGTGTTACCCGCCCATGTAGTGAAGGGAGGCAATATGGCGCAACGGTGTTCCATGCACGATCGAGTAGTTTACCGTTGAATGGCCATGTATGAACATGATGTCGCTCTGTTTCAGCATCGGTTTTCGCTGTCGTATGCATGATTGACTTCCAATCACCACTTTTGATGTGGTCAGGCACAATGGCCCACAAACACATCATGTCGATGATTTCCATGTCCTTGGATAATGCGGGTAGGTCTTCTTCCCACACCAGAATGGGCCGATTCAGATGCTCTCGTGGGCATGTGCCTGGATGTTTTGGCCCATACAATCCTGCAAGAGGTTTCCTTGTCCGAGGCGGCAACCCACACCTCTTGCAGACATCTGACTGTTGGCATCGCGTAGTAGAGGGAAGTTGTCTTTTTCCGAAGCTCCCTTCTTGTCCGTCCACGTATTCTTTTTGTGCGCAACCAACTTCTTTTTTATCCGTCTCCGCTAGGAGGACATCGTTCTGGCGTCGTATCCCAACGACCAAGAACAAAGATGATGCTGTTGGCTGATTGAGCAGATGTTCGGCTTGTTCTTGATGCAAATCCAAGCGAAAGGCCTCGAGGTATCGATGAG
The DNA here is from genome assembly GCA_033682645.1 of Phoma sp. ATCC 74077. Taxonomy (NCBI): domain Eukaryota; kingdom Fungi; phylum Ascomycota; class Dothideomycetes; order Pleosporales; family Didymellaceae; genus Phoma; species Phoma sp. ATCC 74077. The sequence continues at coordinate 329,548 of JAWDJC010000016.1, read as the reverse complement.
CGATGAAGAATGTCGACTTAAGTTGCCTTCTCAAAGACGGCAGAGTGAGTAGTCGTTTCTCAAGCCTGACTGTACGTTGCATGCAATCCGTCGCTTCTTTTGGTATACCCATCTAGTGCATCCCTCGAGAATCACTCTTGTTGAGACAAGTTGTGGCAGTTTGGGATGATCAGCGATGATGTATGTTGGTAGAGGAAAGTGACAGAGAAAATCCAGCTGTGAGGAAATATAAGGACATCGGTATACGAAGGAGTAGGAAGAAAGAAGAGTAAAGACAGGTCGAGATATATGGGGTTGTGATTTGAGTGGAGAAAAGCATTGATATTATTGCTGTAACTTGAACTCGTCGCCAATGTTACGTCATACTCCAACATGTTTGTCAATAAACAGAAGTAGATAACGAATTATGGAAAACCTGAGTCAGACCTTCGATGCTCTGCGCAACCTTCGTAGATACTGCAATGACCGAGCCTGTAATATGCAGTCGCATGATAGTCCGCAAAGTGTTCATCCTCTGGCTATGAAGTGTGCTCTCCCATGTTTCAACGGAGTCAATGTCTGTGGCTTCAACCCACAAGGGTTTGACTAAAGCTCGTTTCCCTTCCTCATCTGCATCTTCGAAGCTTTGGATATATCCACCGTCACATTTGTCCCTTTCTGCTGCTAACACCGTTACAAGCTCTCCCAAGATACGCGACGTTGGTTCCAGATAGTGACTAATGAGATTGTTGGTTGATTGGAATTGATTCCTGACTTCGTCGATCATCGCGCGGTGGTTTTCAGTGGTCGTCCATTTCGCTCGCCGCGCAGGGGCCGTCGTCTCTGCTTGAACTTTCAAGATAGTAAGGGCTTTTGACAGGAATGGGAGAGTGCGCTCAAGAGGCTCGAGAGCAGAGTATATCGACTCGACTTTCCAGGCGGTTTTAATATCGTCGACCGTCCGCCCAAACTCTATCCCTGCAACCCATGTGGTGAAGTCTTGAGGAGGTGATATTTCCCCAAAGGATCTGACATGGCTCTACGTAGTGTTAGTGGAAATGTTGTTGAGGTGTTGTTTGAGATGTAAGGAGCACGAAAAAACAAGAAAGTTGAACTGTACTAACATATCTTGGCGTATTTTGGATTTGTTGAAGACCATGATGAATTGAGTGTCTGATCAGTTCCATCGCGTCAGATACCTCGTCTTCGAATTTGCTCAGGGCCTTGCGTCGACGCTCAAAAAGGAAGCGATTCTTGTGCCATTCCATATTGAGGTCCGTGGGAACTGTGCCATGTAGGTCTTCGACGTTTTTTTCGTCAGCGTCCGGCAAAACAGGGTCGGGTACCGTCATTCTGAATTCTTTCAATATCAGATATGGTTTGATAAGTGATGTATAGGATGACACGCGCGAGGTGGAGGTGAAGCAAGCTCGCCGGATTTCGAGCCGACAGCTTACGTCAGCGCTTTGGCCCTTGTTTATCACTACGTGCGCAATCTCTTATATGTGGACTGACTTACATACCGTTCCCAGGGGTTTGATATTAGGTAAGTTCCAACTCTTGAGCGGCATAATGATCGGTTGCCAACGCGCTCAATTTCTGTAGTTGTAGGCGTCCAAGTTTGAGAACTCTAGAAACTAAACTTTAACATGTAAGTAGATAGACGCAGCTCAAAAGGATCTCTGCTCGACCACACCGGAGCCAAATTGAGTATCGGCGGTGTCTATGTACCTAATCTTCCGTCGGTTTCAAGTTATGAACCATCGCCGACACAGTGTTGCGAGCATGGGCGGCCCACCATACTATCAATGTCGAGGTTTGTGAGATCAATCCGTTGTGTCAGTAGTGTTAAACGATTCAGTTTGTCTACCATTGTGTTGACTCCGATGTTGGAGGTTGAAAGACTGTTCTGCTGGCGAACTCAATGTTTGGTGCATGTTCAGCGAAATTTCCTTCAGAGCTTTGCATTGTCATTTGCTGATCCAGGGCAACTTAATAGAACCATCTTGAACCAATAAATAATAGGCAAATTCCTTGTGTTTACTGATGCATTACTGTATAATAGAATCCAAGGCAGTACTATAACTACTGCAACTGACTCCACCATAACCATCTCCCCACCCATCTTATGCCCATCTCCACGCCCATCTCCACGCCCATCTTATGCCCATCTCCACGCCCATCTCCATGCCCATCCTACGCCCATCTACACGCCCATCTCCACGCCCATCTCCACGCCCATCCTACGCCCATCTCCACGCCCATCTCCACGCCCATCTTATGCCCATCCTACGCCCATCCTACGCCCATCTTATGCCCATCTCCACGCCCATCTCCATGCCCATCTCCCCACCCATCTTATGCCCATCTCCACGCCCATCTCCACGCCCATCTTATGCCCATCTCCACGCCCATCTCCACGCCCATCTCCACGCCCATCTCCACGCCCATCCTACGCCCATCTCCACGCCCATCTCCATGCCCATCTCCACGCCCATCTCCATGCCCATCTCCACGCCCATCCTACGCCCATCTCCACGCCCATCTCCATAAATAATAACTACTGCTATCTCACCGTTTTCTGGGAAATGGAGATTGACACAGGGAGACTATTTAAGAGATAAGCTAGACATAATGCAATATTGATTATAGAGATGGGTAATCGAAATGGTATGAGATGAAACTATATTGAAGCTCTATGATACATCAGAGCTGTAGCAAATCAAAAATTAGCAAGCCAGGTTTAGAGGTAATAATAGCTCCCAATCGTCCGCTAGAATGGAAATGATGTGCTCAGGGTGAGCATATGTAAGAACTCCATGATAATGCAGACCCGTACGCACACACAAGCCAGTAATTCCGTTTTTGAAGCATTCAAAAGAGATTGTACTCCATGCCATCCAACCCCCATGCAATTCACCTGAATGTGGGATACCATAGCCCGTTAGTAACAGCTGTCGCAGAGCCGCTTGTCGTGGACTAAGGGAGCTTGTTTTGATCCCCGCCATACTTCTGCAGGTATCGATTGAACCGTTGTTTGAACTCGTTGATCTCCATCATAAGCTGAGCATAAGCTTCGCCCAATCGAAGAGGTTGGCTAGCATCAGGTGTGCTTTCCTCTTGTTTGACCTTCGAGTTCTCCTCCACAAAGTCCATCCACTCTGGCTCACTCCATACCTTCATTGGCTCACTAGCATAGGCTTTGCCATGCTCGCGCAGCTTTGACAGTAGTGTTGTTGGAGGTGGCTTTGACAAGGACTCTCCTCTGCTGGACTTGGTCGTCTTTAAGAGGATGAGGGCCATGCGTTCATATCCGTTCCTTTTCAGTCTCTTGTCGAAATCGTAGAAGCTGGCTGTGACCGCTTTGTCGTCCACACCAAGGACATCGTCATCTGGATCTGAATCTTCAACCTTCATGTCTTCGGTCTTTGCCCTCTTCGATGGTCTTCCAGCCTGCGTTCTATCCCTTCTCTTCCTATAGCTAGCAGTCTCGTTCTTTCGAGCGGCTCCAAATTCTTCCTCCCACAATGCGTATGAATCCTTGACATAATTTCTCTTCGACTTGTACTCGAGTTCGATGATGCGGGTTTCGTAGTCGATCGTTTCCGAGTGTAGGACTGCCGCTTGTTCACCTGGACCATCAAATAGCTTCGTTCGAGGGATTAACCCTCCATTGGTTTGGACTCCGTAGAAACAGACCCAGATCTCGCTCCGCTCGCCGCTTGTCGGATGTGTGTACGCAATCCTCATACGTTTTGTGACGTGGTTGTACGCGATAGTCTGTCTGGATATGTTTGATTGGGCCTGCAAGAGAGTTAGCATCGAGACAGGATGAAGAGGATGAATACACTTGCCATGTTCTGCAGCCGGAAGCGGTAGCTGTTGCGTAATCGTCTCTGTGGGGTGTGGTGGAGAAGAGAAGGAAGGAAGGAAGGTTGTAAAGTGGTAGTTATTTGAGTCCTTCGTGAATCTTCTGCTCACGTGGACGGATCAGGTGAGAGAGGCTCGAAATAATCCATGTAGCCAGGTGAGAGAGGCCCAGAGTAATTTATGCGGTCAGGTGAGAGAAAGCGTAAAGGCCCGTTCCTGATTCGTTAGGATTGTATGTTCCAGGTTGAAATGGGGGAGTTGGATTATCAACGTCTATGTATTACGAAGTCGAGGGTAGGTCGAAGTTTGATGTCCATGCCATGCGTGGAAAACATACTATGACGATCACTTTAACGGACGTCAATATCATTTCAGCTCATGTACAGGGTTATTAAAAGCCCAAGTGCCGCGAGCAACATTACGACGAAGTCGACAGTAGCGAATGCGTTCAAGACGTCAAAACAGGTATGCCAGCATTAAACATCGCTATATGACCTTCAAATGGTCGTGTCTTGTCGACTTGGGGCGAGGAGTTGCCATATCAACTGCTATTTCAAACTGCGTTAAGTTGCAGTATATCAAAATCGCTCGAGGTCTATCTTTAACTATGTACCGTTACGGAGCTGAACATGTGAAGCCTGAGAACAATGTGTTTCTGAATTGTGTTTTAGTCCAACAATTGAATGCATTGATTGAAAGACTATCGACCTATTGTACACCTTACGGCCAATACCTTGATAACATACAAATTATTCAGGTGGGTCTAAACCTGCCAGGTTTATGCATATATTCAGGCGAACATGAAAATGATTGGAGAAACCCAGTTATGGGCTAGTCAGCTATGCAAAGGCACCCCGCAGAGAATTCAGTCAACCCGCTGATGAGTATGTTCAAGATGAGTATATATCTGCTTCTCTGCAACCTCAATAGTCTGCGAAGTAACTTTAGTCGGTACTGTCGTCTTGAAACTGCAGTCGCCCGGTATGCCATTGTTGTAAGGGCAACGCCATAGTCCGGCAACAATCTCGTCGTGATTCTTCTTCCAGTGGTTCGCCTTGTCCTTTGGTAGTCGCAAGTCAACACCAGTTAGAACGCAGCTCTTCCTAGTACGTGGGCAGATGCATTCATTCATCCGATTCTTGTGCTTCCGGCAAGAGCCACGACTATTGTTCTCCTTTGGTGCTTCGATGAGAAGATGAGACGGCTCCAAGCAACCACCATGTCCGCATAGAGCCGAAACCCAGTGACTGTGTTGCCAGAAATGTCCCCAGGTACGCCTCGACAGGAATCCGGTGCCCAGTAATATATAGACTGCTATTGGGACGTCCAAAAGCTTGTGTTTGATGTGTCCGCAATCACTACAGAACCAAGACATTACTCTGCTCTGCCGTCTCTCAACAGAACCACTGCCTTCGAGAAGTCGAGATGGGTTACCTTGAATGAAGACACAGCCACCCAATATAGTACGCGTATCCATATCAAGCTGGTTTGTTGATTCAATGGTCTGATCCCAGCGCCAAGGTTTGAGAGATGGAAATCCTAGCCGCAGGAAGCCCCATGTTGACCGAGCAACGGTGCGACGAAAATCGACATTATCGAATGCATGCAGGACGCAATCGACGGATAGACCAGCATTACGTATTGCTATATGGACCTCAGTTGCTCGTTCGAATTCTTTTTCGGTGTTCCGAGACGGTGACATTGAACGAAGCCTCTTCACTCCATTCGACTGATCCAGAGACTGAGAAAGCTCTTGATGTCCATTCGATGCCCTCTTGATACCAGAAATTGATGTACTTGGAGCATCACTGTCCATTTTGATAGATCGAGTTTGGTTTGTAGAATGTTGCGTATGTTGGACTGGCCTCTCCTCAAGCAACTCGACCGAAGATGATCGAATGAGGATATGTGGGCGACTATGGAGTCCAGTTGGCCGAGACTGTAACAGGGAAGAGGACTGATCGTCCATAGAAGGCGATGTTGGCTCATAAGGTGGGTCTGAGGAGACAGACCCAAGCCGTAAGTGAGCTTGATCCTTTTTATCTAAACCAAAATCAATAGGTCGACGAGATGTTGCGCGGCGTGGATAAGGTGGTGCCTTATCTCGGGTGTTCTCTAGTGTGGCCATGGATATGTCACTTGTGAAAGAGGCTTCGAAGTCAGAGCCCTTGTGCATGCTGGGGCTCTTGCGGTTCAAGGTTTCCACGTTGTCGTTCAAATTATGAGCCGTAGAACCACTTGTTGACTCATTCTTCAGATCTGGGGAGGAATTGTCGTGCTGTGGCAGAGGTTGGAGAAGTCCACCTGACACAGAGTGGATGGGTGTGAGAATAGGCTCGTTCTGGTTAAGTGGGGCATTGATCTCAGGTTCTATATCCCCGCGTGGGCTCGTTCGGTCTAGGTTTTTCGCCGTCGCGTCGAGGCCCCGATGCGCTGTTCCAGTCTTGTGATTGGGCACTATCAAAATTATGTCAGGATAGTTGGGTAGTCAAATTAATGTGGACTTGCCTGTTCGAGGTAGCGGAAGTGGCTGTTGAGGTGGTGCATACGTGTACATGCTGAACGATGGGGGTTGAAAACCAGCATATGGGATTCCAGAATATGGTAAACCAGGAGCTGGTAATCCGTAATACGTGGACTGATATGGATGCGGATTCCAGGCTGGAGGATACGGATGGTATGGCCAGCTGTCGTGAAAACCATGCATGGGATTTGAGACCGTGTAAGTAGGCGGCAAGGGTGACCATGGGCAGGGGAACGGTCCTGGATTGCTGCATACAACAGGGTCTACTGCATTTCTCTGGTGGGAAATCATTTGTTCTTGTGTGAGATTTGGTGGTATTTTCGGTGAAGCAGGTTGTGCTAACGGGGAAGGCGAGCGCGAGGAGCGTGAAGAGCAAGGCGAGCGAATTCTTTTGTCGCCTTTGATGTTTTCCAATTTAATTCGAGGCATGATGAGATTCTTGTGGACAAAGGAAGAAGTAACTCAGGTGAGATGAGGGTGAAGAAGTGTGGAGTGATGTAGGTGTTTGTGTGGTATTGTTTTTGGCCAAAGGAGCACGGGCAGGCAGTGACGACTAGGACACGGGTCGCATGTAATGCAACTCTAACCCGAGTTCTAGCGGAGTCTACGACAGACCATACCCACACAGAATGTTGTCTGTATTTGCTAATTTGCTGTAAACGAATTGGTCGTTGACATCTCGACCATGAATGGCCTGATACTATCGCCTTGTTAGTCTGACCACAACATCGTTGGTCGCGTCCAACATAGACTAGTGCACTTTCCTTTTTTGTGGCCGTCAATCATCTGTCAGGGCTGTAACGAAGGTACATGTAAGCTCTGGTACGGCACTCCCCCATTAAAATACATTACTTTTACAATTCTAGTCCCTACTTCATTCAACCGTCACCTTAAATACTCGCCCAAACACTCACACACACACACACACACAGTCTCTGAACATTCACTCCGCTCAAACCGTTATTTGAAATCGCCACTTCAGCATTCATGTCGCGACGCTTGTAACAAATTCATTTTCTAGATACTCGATTCATGTTTTTGCTAACATTCCCTAGGAGCAGTCGGAAATTACAGCAACGCGTTGTTGCTGCAAGGACCAAAGCAATCCAGAGTTCTGAACCCAGCACCAATCGCCAAGGAGACCATGAGAGCGGTATAGATCTTCCCGCCAAGGATGCTCTTCTGCCTAATCGAATCATGTTTAACCACATTGAACACGACGTTGGTGCTGAAATCATCGACTTGACATCATCATCTCCACCTCGACCACAAACGCTGCAGACCAAAGTACTCTCCTCGAGCGATGGTCGGCAAAATGATCAGACAGCAGCTTCGGAGACCCAAAAGACGACATGTAGAATATCGCTGTTCGACAATGTTGCATTCCGAGAAAGGCTTGCAGAGGATGTCTGGCGTTATCTACAACCTATGGAGCCACGACTACAACCATGGCAGTGGAAGGATGGTGTGGCTTCATCCAACTCAAGACAGATATGGAATTCCCCTGTCAACTGCCAATACCATGCGGAAACATTCACCCAACCCAGTACCAAGAGTGGAACAACAATTGCTGTCGACTGTACGGCTTGCAACACGAGACACAGCATGTGGCTAGTGCGATGGGCTGCTACTGCACTTGGGCTGGGTTTGCTGAGCAAAGCACAATGGATTGCTATCTTTACAGATAGGCTCCAGGCGTCCCACCTCTGCGGCAACAATCCATGTCAGAACCATACCCACATTGTCTTTGAGAGTGGAGCTGCCAATAGTGCGCGAAAACGCTGCCACTTGACCAAGGTTTGCACATGCGGTGGGCGACCACGATGTTATGCTGCGATGCAGCGCACATCAGTGCAGATGGTTCACCACTATGTAAGCAGTCGAGATTTGTTCCATCTGTCCACTAATTGGTCTTAGGTAATGCAGTCTCTTCGACTGGGCAGTCAGATGTTCCAGTGTCCGGTTGCTCAATGTGACTTCAGGGTTGCCGGGACATACCCAGACACGTACCATAGGATGTACATCACAGGTTGTATTTTGCAACACTATCGTGAGATTCACCATCGAGAGCACTATGACAATGTCAGCCGCATCAATACAAACATTACAGAAGTGGAAGCTACCAACGACACCGATGACTGAGAAGGCTATGACAGCTATCTGATGGGTCCGGAATACGTCTCGGTCTCTGAACGATGTGGACTGCGAAGAGATGGCCATGGTGGCTTGGGCCTGGTGAAGTGTGCAAGTTCTGCAATCGTTCCTAGCATTTCGTCAAAGAGTAGAGAATGGTCCGGTGCGGATGTCGTGCAAGGAGGAGGATTGCGCGCAGAAGAGAACAATACTTTATTGGTTGTGTACAAGCTTGCTGCAAACATGCCCGCATTGCGATTTTAGATTACATGTACCACATACTTGTAGGCTTTGCGACTGCAAGGCAATGTGCATACGTGGTTCGCATTGAGGAAAGCACGCTAGACGCTCTTCATACCGCAGCACAACAAGCTTTCTTCCCTCAATAGTCTTCCACTCCTTCATCATTCTTCTTCCCCTTCACAGTCAACCACCTCCGTTTTTGTTTTTCCTTGCCTGTGTAATTTTCACAATCGATTTCTCAGTTGTGAAAATGCAGCCGCATATGTACCAAACGCCAAGTCAGCCGTTTACGCCACCACCACTACCCAACCAATACAACCATTGGAGCGTGGCTTTACCTCCATACGGCTACACACCCCGACCTTTTTGCACTGGCGCATACATCTGGCCTTTATCACCACACTGGCGACCCACATATCCCGGACTCTGTTCGCCTCCGACGTATCATTCGAACTTTCACAGGAAACTCGCTGCCGCGCAATACAACACCGTTGATACGGTTGACGTTGTGCCGCGATCTGACCGCACGGTTCCATCTATCAACATGGCTGTGACAGGCGAATCGGCTATGGTCAAGGACTTGGAAGGGACAGAAGATTCGAAGATAGCAAAGAATATGGACGACCTGGACATGGCTTTAGATGTGACAAAGGAATCGCATGCATCAGAAGCGGCGGCCATGCCACAGCAGGTGGCTGAGACCAAACAGTTGGTTGTACCAGAAGCGCCTTCAACGCTACACAACAAGAGGCGTTATGATGATGGACCTATCGACAATACTCCCTGTTCTCGAGCTCGGACCAAACGGTCGATGGCAGGCGCTAAAGTCACAATCAAGGAATTGAGAGGCCGCATAGCGAGTGCGACACTCAAAGTACGCGCACCAGACGACCCTAACATCCCGGTTGGTACTTTGAAGACTACGTCGTCCTCTCCAATTCCTATCAAGTGTGGATATGCCGCCTTCGACAACGTTACCATGCGTCAAGAGCTTGCTGATGATGTGTGGGCCGTACTTCGATATTCGTACCATGGTTTACTACCATGGAAGTGGGACATGGGAATGTCATCAATTAATACAAGGAACGAGGCATCTGCAGACTGCATATTTGGTCCTTGCCAAAGTGAGAAGCTTGCAAACATACTCGCTGGAAAGGAAAAGAACGAGAGTTTACCGCGGCACCACGCAACTTGGGCTTGGCTTTGCGCAGAGGACAGTTGCAAACAGACGCACAAATTACGTTGGCCTCACATTAACTGGATCGCTCTCGGAACCGGGTCCATATCCAAGGAGCAATGGCTTCATCTCCTGATTGGTGAGCGCGTTGATTGGCAGACTTGGTGATGAAAAGCTAATTCTCCCCAGGCTCTGCTTGTATCGTCTTGCTTTGCGGTAATGCGCTTTGCCACGAAACAACTCACATGATTATTACATCAGACCGAGCACTGCGTCGGGCTCGAGCGAATTGTCATATAGCTGGTCGCTGCCGCTGTGGTTACCAACCACCCTGTGCGGTTGATAAATGGATGAGCGATCTAACGATTGCCGAAAAACAGGTATGTTCCACACCTTTGCCTCGTTGTTGCTAGCCTTGTTGATAGTCTTTCAGGAACCAGGATCGCAAATTGTCGCTCATGATCGATGCTGTCCACTGTGCGATTTTGTGGTCTCGAACACACCATCGACCGGGAGGAACAGTGGGTGGTACAACGTATCACTAGAGTTACTTTGTCACTTCTATGATGAACACTACAATGCCATATACAAGCAGTCGGATTAAAGGTGTGTAATATTCAACGACACGGTATGATCGACACCCGTGGTAGACGTTAGCAGTGATTAGAGCCATGTACGGAGTATCAAATTGCGCTGGAGGATGGATGTCTTCAAGATTACGAGTTGTATTGCCAGTGAATGCTTCTGTAGACTATCGACCATGTACTTTACTACGTTATCAAACTGGACTTCCTTCAGCATCGCCTGGGAGATCTTGCGCACCACTGAAAAGTTGCAATTCACAACTACCTTGTCTGTTCTACAATGCTTGTTACCACCTTCTTGCGTGCTAAGTTATGGACGATAGCTGACGAGGCATTGCCAAACTGAACTCAGTATTCTTTTCGTTTATGCCAATTAACTCTACAGATGCGCTGAATGCAAACTAGCGACTATTTCGTGGATACTTTACAGCATTCCCGTCATTGTCCCTGCGCTAAAACCCCATTGATGCCATGAAAGTCTAAAATGCAGTGTACTAAATTAAAGAAAGTGTGCGAAAATAACAAAACACGCCAATGCCCCGGCCTCCCAGGCACAACGGTGCCCATGTACAGCAACATACAGCCTATCGAGCTCCATCTCATCCAGCTACGAATGTTCGATCAGTGTGGTTGTCGTTACAACTTTAGTACCCGTACCCGCCAGTTGGTCGTGGGCCGGCGTGATAGCTCGAAGACGAAGACGCAGGCTCGACGGGATAAGCACTTGGCTTTGTGGGATAAGCGACAGACTCCGTAGGATACACGACAGACCCCGTGGGATAGGGAACAGAGTGTGACGCGCTCGCACTCGGAGATTTGGAAGACTTGGGCGGCGCCGACTTGGTCACAACCTCGGTTTTCGTTGTCGGTTTTCCAGGCAAGGTGACGGTGTAGGTCTCCGGATGGCCACCCTCAGTGACGGTGATAGTCTTCACATCCCCGGGCGGGGCAGGAGTGTAAGCTGGCCCGGCTGGTACAGTGACGGTTTCCGTGACAGTCTTCACGATAGGAGCTGGGCAGTTGTCGGGATAGATAGGAGGCTGCGGCTTAGAGGTCTCGGTAGGGGACACAGGCTTGTCGGTAGGATGGTGGCAAGACTTGTCTCCACAGCCGTAGATTGTGGAGGTTTGGGTTGTTGTGTAGTAAGAAGGTGTTAGGTAGGTAGAGTAATAGGTAGAACTGCCGCTGGTGGCCACGGGAGTTGAGCATGGAACCCAGGTGTAGGTTGTAACTGTAATCGTCGACGTGGTGTCTGGAGGATATTCACCGGGGTAGCTAAGCGTTGAAGATGGGTGAGGTGGCTTCGTAGTTGGGTAGCCAGTGCCGTGGGGAGGCTTGCTTGTGGGGTACCCAGGTCCATAAGGAGGCTGCGAAGATGGAGTCTCATGCGGAGGTTTCGACGAAGGGTAGCCTGTTCCATGAGTAGGCTTGGAGCTAGGGGTGTGAGCGCTATACCCAGGACTGGAGGAGCTCTTGGGAGGAACTGGAGTAGAAGCACTGTATCCGCCATGAGTAGATGAGCTCGATGGAGCCGGTGACGAAGCGGGGTAGCCCTTTGAGGTGGAAGGAGCTACTGAGGAAGATGGAGTGGAAGCTCCATATCCACCGGGCGTTGAAGAGCTCTTGGAAGGGACAGGTGTCGACGCTCCATAGCCATTGTGAGGCTTGGAGCTAGAAGGCGCCACTGGTGTGGAAGCCGGGTACTCAACCGCCGAAGAGCTCGCTGGCTGGGTAGGGTAGGGGTTGTATCCATATCCCTCAGGTGCGGGCATGGCTGCAACAGCCCCGATGATGGCTGCGGCGACAAAGGAGTAGCGCATATTGACTTTGTTCTTGATCTGATGCTTGGATAAGGTGTTCGATTGATGGGGTTGATTAGGTTTTAGGGTTTCTATAGATGGCACTCAAGCGAATGTCGGTCTCGAGAAAGACTAGAAAGCGAAGGTGGTATTAAGAAATAGTTATTGTTTGTTGATGATTTAAAACGGATGGATGAGCTCGAATGAAAGTTATATACCCTACGTCTCCCGAGTGTCCACACGATTCCATGACGGCTGACGTCGATGTGGTCCACGCTTTGTAAACACGAAGTAGCATCTCGCCATGAGAAGCAACCTGCCCATACGAAGGACCCATTCTGGGATACGGTGAGTCGATAGCGTGAACAACCCAAATCAGCAGCTTCAGCAGCTAGATGGCAGGGGAGGGTGTAACGGCACAGCCCTACCAGCTTTTCCATGATGGCGAGGGACCGGGGGAGGCAGTCGCGAGATGCTATTTTTGGTCGGCTTTCCTACTTGAGGCTTAGCGTCTTCTCGCTTGAACCGCTGACAGCAGCCGGAGCGCTCGGAGAGTCCCACACCTCACGTTACTGTCTCCTCCCAGACATCCACTCATTATTTCTCAACAGCAGACGCTCACAATTTCGGAGCACGCGTCCGCTGTGGCTACGCCGTTGGCTCGGAGCTGACCTGTTGCTAAGAATGACGATAAGATGTGGTTCCGACGATGCGCAACGGTCGATCGCTGCCGCGATCTCGGTTGCTTTACTAGTTTCGAGCCCTTCCGTGGACCATACAGCAGTCTATGCTGGATTTGGAGGATAATAGTGACTGGTCTTCGGTGGGCTCCAACCTGCTCGTTCTTTCGATATTCTCTTCTTTGTCCGGTTGGCGTCACCCATGCTGACTTGCATTTACGAGATCTTACCATGACCAATTCAGGAAGTGTACGCGAAAAACAAGCAATACGCCACCTGGCGACAGATGGCCAGGTTGCTGCGAACGTTACGCTACGATGATCCAGGGTTCTTCTGTTCTAGCGGTCATTTTCAAACGTCGACGAGGCAGCATCACCTTCGGCTCCCACTGCCTCGTCTTGCAGCTGTGCTTCTAAACACCTGCAATGCCTAAGTTCTCGAGATTTGAACCTTTCATACGGCCGTGCGAACCCTGCGCATCCGATACGAATGACAAATACTGGTTTGCTGCGAAGGAGCATGACCGCAATCCACTCCATTTCCGTCTCTCGTAATTAGAGATAGTAGCGCGTTTTGTGGGCAATTTGTCGTATCCGTTGACCAGTAACACATCAACGATCAGTATCCTTCCAAACATATACTAGGTAAATATCAACCCGTATCGCCCACGTCTGCCAACATCCTTACCGACTTGTCGTGCTCGCGCGTCCGCTGTGTGCATGACTTGCCAAAGTGGGTAGAAGCTTAACTCCTTTAAGCTTCTAATGGGTTCTTACGACCATGTTACGACCCCGGTGGCGAAAAATCATCCAGCACAAAAGCATCCTACCTCCTGTCCTGATGCAAGACTTTGTGCAACCTTATGATTGGTACCCGCGTATGATGGTACACGACACGAACGTTCTCACGCTGTGGAGGCCATAAGAGATGGCTTGTCCTAGGAAGCTGTGTAAGGCTTTGTCACAATATCGATTTCTCCGAAATTATGCAATAGGTCACATGTGACCGGCTTGAGCAACGCGAGCAGAATGCGAGATCAAGATGCATGAGGATCCGAGAGCTAAGAGCACTTCTAGTCTCGTACGCGGGTTCTCAATCTTCCAGTCCACCCTCCTTGACAGGGCCAGCAGGTGAGTCAAACATTTCGTATTCTCCTGCGCGAAAGCCTTCACTGCCTGGATTACATCTTTAATCCAGCCCGAGGAGTGTCAAAGCTGAGTATAGCTATTACTCATAAGCGGTAGGTCTGCTGAGCAGTCTCAGGTACACGAATACGCCCAGCAAGATGGAGTGAAAGCGAGCTTCAGCGATTGCAGACACGGATGAGAGGCAGACGACCCACCTCGGTTTGGGTAAGAAAGCAGCATTCGTATTTCTGTTGATATTAGAGGCGGCTTTTCGAAACGGATAAATGTCATTTACGTATTCAAGCATGTGTGTGTGCTGATGAACGCGTCACCGAGTTCCCGCCGTAGGAGCCCATTAATAGCTCGTGGGAAGTACTAACCACATCCACGCACCATACCTTGTACTCCCTTTCCATCATCACAAGTACAGGCACTTGTAAAGCTCGATATAACAATGCACACACGGCTGGCGACAAGTAGAGCCGAGCAAACACATTAGTCGATTGACAACCTCTACACGCTCGGTGCAATAGAGTACCTGTCTCAGTGCTCTCTACTCCACAAGAGAATCAGCTAATCAGGTCACTGTTGACCTCCAGCTCGTAACAAGTGGACTCATGTTCGTGTTCGTCGCTCGCAATTATTCTTATGACTCGTCTACAGACGCTACACTGAAAGTTCCCCACCCAAATATGACCGCAGAACCATCATAGGTACGAGCACCTACATCATCATACCGCTCGATCATTAATCCTGATGCAATCTACTAAACTAGACTACATGCGCCCGTCGCTCAACAAGAATCTCAACGACGTTCCCCTGACGATCCAATGAGCTTGCAACTGGGAAATCTGGAGCATTGGCGTTCAGCGCCCAGTGCCCACTGCAAGTATTTGCTGTTCGAACCACGAGCAGCTCACCCAGGCGGTCTTCGTTGATTCTTCCAAAATGTGACCCAATGGGTGGTTGAGCCTTGATGAGGTTAGGGTCGCGAAATGAACCTATTGACAATCAAGTGGCTGTGGAAAAGGTGTGGCTGGGAGGTTCAGCGTTAAAGATGGTACAGTATGCCAGATGTCACCGCTAAAGAAATCATCGATGCTTTCGACAACAACAGACTCATGCTTGGTCCAAACAACGTCAAGAATATCCAGAGGGGGTGACGACTGTGACAACCCCACGCTATCCTCTGCGTCATCCTCATCGTCGAGGAAGTTCATCCGCCGCTTCGTGAGTGGTTTCACATACTGGCGACGGTCGGCAACGTCTAGCGAATTCTCCGAGGAAGCCGAGCTGATGCTCACATGTTCCTTCACCTCTGGAATAGGTTCGAGCTGAGTTCTTAATATCAGTCGTGGACGTCGCTTCTGAGGCTTACTAAATTGCAGTACAGTAGGCTGAACCACATCAGTCCGAGTGAGTGTTGGTTGAGGCATAGCACCCAACGGAGAACAGGCGAAGTCGAAGTCGAAGTTATCTACCCCCAACGTGTTGGTCACCCGTAGCTGGGACTCGGCCAGGGGGTCGCTCGGGTGTATTTCGACGATTTCTAGGTCGTTCACGCATAAGTCAAAGTCAGAGGCGTCGTCGTTGCCGCGATGAATGCCTAAATGCATTTCATCTTCTTCAACATGCAAGAGCTGGTTGAAGGCTGTGTATACGTCGTGCTGCCGGGTGTCAGCATCAAAATAAATCAACTCGCAGGGTTGAGTCATTAACAAAGAGTGGGCTTCCACGTCAGGCATGTCTAAGACATCATCGTCGATATCGGTGTTCACAGGATACAAATGGGGAAGTTCATTTAGACTGTTGAACAATGGCTCTCCCGATACCATGTCATTAACAATGCCTCGCAGGTCAGCCTCGAAAAGAGGGATCAGATGAGGCGTGCCGTCCATCGCACCCGCTTGATGGTCCATCATTTGCCCAAGGGCGGCAAACGAAGGCAACAGCTGCAGATAACTGCCGACGACTGTACCCAGACGAGGATTCTTGGGAAAATCTGGATTGTCCTCTGCCGTGTCAGCTTCAACTAGCGCATCAACCTCAACGTACATGTCGATGATACCAGCCATCTCCTCCTCTGTGGTATCATTGTCAAACAACGTGTTTGCGTGAACAAGCTCGTTGATTAGATTGAAAAGTGATTGTGCTGTCGGACGTTCAGACGAGTGACCGAAAGTCTGATCGATTTCAGACGGGATGAACTTCTCGCCCGGAAGCACAATCGCAGCAGCAACTTTGCCATCCAAGCAGCTGCATTCGCCATCATAGCGATCGTTCATAAAATCATCGGTAGCCCAGCTCAGCGCTTGAATGTCAGCGTCATAGAAAGTAAAAGCCGACCGCTCCACGTTAGTCAACTGGTCGAGCCCAGGAAGAAAAATAGAGCCACCGATCTGACGAAGCACTGGGTAACATCCTACTTCCCGAGTGGCAGCACCTTTCTCTATGAATTGATTGTCAGCAATACCTAGTTCTAACTTACCTTTGGTTTGCTCTTCCACGACCACCAAGTTCTCTGCGGTATTTGACGAGCGGCGCTTATCAGAATCGCCTGAGGATGTCATCGTGCCGTCTATGGTTGATGTGGTAGAGTCCTGGCTCCAGTCCAGTCTGTTATTACCCCGGATTCGATCACCAGGATCGAATGCCACGTTTAGACAAAAGCGACGGTGGGAGACCTAGAGGCTGAACTGTGCTAGAGCGTGGCGGATAGAGGTGTAAGAGTAGCGTTAGGAAAGAACCGAAACCACAGTTGCTCTTATACTTAGGTTCAAGGCGCACATTGTGCGATAAGAAGGTCCACAGTTTCTCGATGGAGCCAGGAACAAGGACATTGTAGTAAGATCGAGAAAGTCAACACAGCTCTCGCAACGAGGCATGATGGGCACGAAAATAGAGCATCTATTCTTTGTTATGGAGACTTCAAGCTTAACTTACATGTAATGATTGGAACATACAGGTCGGTGAGCAGACTAGGCTGCTGCAATGCTACCAGGCAGACCACGGTGGTCACCAATGGATGCTCCATGTCTGATATATGGTCAAGTAGAGGCGAGTCAAATGAGTGTATGCTTGCATGTTATTCAAGCTAATTGGTCATGTTGGATTGGCGAGTGGTGCACTCGTAGGATAAGTTTGCAGATGAATTATCCAGATGGGTTGACTCCGAGGATTATCGCTCAAGAATGTCGATATGCTGATTCCCTTCCCTTGCTCGACAAGGA
This sequence comes from Phoma sp. ATCC 74077, assembly GCA_033682645.1. Classification (NCBI taxonomy): domain Eukaryota; kingdom Fungi; phylum Ascomycota; class Dothideomycetes; order Pleosporales; family Didymellaceae; genus Phoma; species Phoma sp. ATCC 74077. The sequence continues at coordinate 312,202 of JAWDJC010000016.1, read as the reverse complement.
CACGAAATGCGCAGACTGCGCCACAGATGCGAAGGCTGCCTCAAAGGAGTTGACCTGAATGGAGAGTAGGCTCCCAACTCTCACCAACTGTATATTTGTCAATCTGCTTGCGGCTTGCAGAGAAGCGTTTTAGCTCTGCGGGCTTTGCGATGACTGCGAGTCTGATAGTGATGATATGGAGGCTTGAGTATCCGTGAGGCGAGAACGGCTGAAGATACTGCCTCGACCTAATGCGCAATGCTAGCGCTGCGCTTCGCCCCGGTGGCTGTCCAGCTGGTCACGCTGATATTAATAGGGAGTGTTGTCCTTCCGACGAGACGCTTTGTACATCAAGGTCCAGAGTCGGAGCGGGGGTTGTCCGTGCTACCTAATTACCTGATTCGGGAATCCACGATGGTTGGCTGCGTGGGGCCGGGAGAAACGCGGCGCATGGAAATTAGTGGCGAGCGATTGGCACGGCAGGGGCGATCCTTGGCATCCCATCTCGTGCAGCAGCAATGCCATGCGAGCCTCGCCGTGGTGGAGCAAAGAAAGCGTTTCGACGCGACTGTCACCACTCACTCCAAAGCCGTCCATTACCTAGCTCGTGATATCCGCCGGCAAAGGCGCATGTCTTCCAGACTACACACTGTGATACCTTGGCCTGCATCCCAAGGGCGTCCGAGTCGACCAGTCGTTCCTGGTGCAGCTCGCATTCCGTGCGTCGTGGTCCCGCCGCAACAGCCTGGCCGTCCCATGTCGCTGGCCCGACGCGACTCGGGATCGGGTACTCAGCGTCGATTGGCTTCATGCGTTACAACTCATCCTGTCCGCATAGCTTGACAGCGAAGCGTGCGAGGCACGCCGTTAGGCGAACAGCCCGGCAAAGCTGCTGGCCAGTGGCCGAGGCTCCAAGCTGCACCAGTGCGAGTAAAACAGAGGAGAAACTGGGCTTGTCGGCGCTCTCTCTGCAGCGCTCCAGGGTCTGGTCCCGGCTCGAGATGTGGGCATTGGGGAGCATCTCAATAGCGAGCCATAGTTGCAGTTGGCGGTGAGAGCTGCTTTAGTTCCGCTAGCTGCCCCTTCCCCTTAGCATCGGACTTCCTGTACTTCCTCTTTGCTGTGCTGTGCTGTGCTGTCCTCCAACTCCTTCATCCCCTCCTCCCAACTGTGTGGCCATCTGCAGCATTGTCCCCGGGCCGCTTCTTGTCACAACGCCTCACAGGTTCAGGCTTCCCGAGCAATCTCCCACCAAACCCGGCCTGTCTGGACCAGATCAGCGCTCCGATCTGCATCTTACTCTGCGACTTAAGTTGCAGCTTTTCCCCAGGCAGGGCTTTCTCCTAGACTTCGGCTGGAAAGTTTAAAGTTTGTCATTGGCACAGGCGGCAAAGTCACCCGCACTACTTCAAGAGCGTCTGACTCGTGAGGCTAGGCGGCGCAGAGTGCAAGAGGCTGAACAGCGGTCACGCCCCAAGTCAGCACAACTCCTTGAGAAAGGTACGAGGGACGGGTCACACTTCTGCGGCATTCTCTGATCCTCACCCCTGATCACTCGACATCCTCCACAGCATCTGCGAGGCACCAACACAAGCATTCTCGCGAGTCGGAAATCAAACGCGCAAACATAGAAATTTGCCTCCATATAGCGCAACCTTCAGCTCGCGATACGAACTACCACAACCATGCACCGTAAAAATCCCATCAGCGTTCTCGTCTACAATACTCTCTTCCCTACACCGTCTCCCACGGACCCGCCTTCGTTCAGCGCCCACCTCTCCAAGAACCTAGTCGGCGAAGTACGCATCGAAACGGCAAACTTCTACGGCTCGCTCGACACCATCGAAGCGCGGTATCCAGGGCTAAACTACGCTTTTGCCCCTCATAGAAAACGCCTGGGCAGGTTTCCACATCATAGGCGGCTGTTTGAGGCATTTGATCGCCTAGGGCTGACTGAAGCCGAAATACAGGGTTTTTGCAGGTGGGAAGGCACGTTATGGGCGAGAGAGAGGTATGAGAGGGATGAAGGTGTTAGAGTCGTAGATACCACAGGGGTAGAGATCGGCGAGTGGGTTGATCGAAGAAGGCAGCCCAAGAAAGCACAAGGCATCAACGTGAAGACAGACATTGAAGTTGAAATCGAGGAGGTGCCGACTGGCGAAGGCGCGGTCCCAGCAGACACAAGGCACCCACCACAAGCCGACACGGAAATGCGCGATTCGGACCGCGATGAAGACTCCGAAGACTCCGAGGAGGAGGAGGAAGAGGAGTTGTCTTCAAGTGTAGGATTCTCCCTCAACGCTCGCCTCCTCCACGCCGCTGCCCTCCGAGAACAAGCAAACGACCTGAGCAGCGCTACAAATATCCCCATGGACCCAGAGTGGGAACAATACCTCAAAGAAGCGCAAGAGCGTGGGGAGCTCAATATTGACGCGACCCGTGAAGCACTACGCAGTATGGTGGGACAGATTGCGCAGCTGCACCAAACGCAGGTCGATGCTGAGGGTAGCGGGAGTGTGGGTGTGGACAGGCAGGCGGCTGCACCAGCTTAGCAGGCTGGTGTGGACATAATGGGGGAAGACGAGACGGAAAGCATGGTCATTGCCATGTTCTTCGACAGTCTAGCCTTCCGGCACTGACTTTTATGATTCTGGTTATCGTTTCGAGGTTCGGTTTTGCGATGCACTGCATGGCGTTTTCGAAAAGACGGCGTTAGGGACAGCGAGATACCCCAGGTTTCGCTGGGCTTCCACTTTTTGGCTAATGATGGGCTCCATAGACTGAGTCTTTCCCGCGAGGCTCTGGATGAGCGGGAGAGGATCACGTTAGCATGATATGGCAGAGCGTGGTACATAGAGATAATTAGGAATGAAATATTAGTTGCATTGAATGGCTGGTATCTCTCCCCTCTTGGCGTTCTATCAACCTCTGACCTATCAAGGCGATGTCGGAAGGACTCCAAGGGTCCAGGAGAAGGAGACTATCCCTCGATCTCGATGCCTTTTGCCGTGTTGGTTTCCGCTCGGGCTTCTTGGGCTTGTACACAGGCGTCGGTGCTCTCTCAAGGCGCTTTCGCATGGGTTCCTAGGATTCTACTCTAGCCCCTTCGGCATTATGTCTCTGCTTCTCCCTAATTACTCGATGCTTAAACAATTGAGCATCTTGTGGATTCATCAACCGGCGTTGTGTGTAGGCCGTCTAGCCTAGCCGCCTACCCATGCCGCCAAAGCCAAAGCCTCCAGGGCCCCTCTTGCTGCCCCGCGTGACCCTACTACCTCCAGTCTCATCATCAATATCCATGGCATCGTCTCCACCCAAGCCCATCAGACCTCGCTTTCCGGTGCTCTTCTCCTCGCTCGTCTGCATAGCCGCCTCGAGCGCACGCTCCTTCTTCCGGCGCACCTTCTCTCTATCCACTGCTTCTTTCTTCACTTTCTCTACTTGTGCTTCGAGATCTGCGAGGGCGGAGTCGCAGCGTTGTGACCATGATTGGAGAGTGGTCTGTAGTGCAGGAAGGGAGCCCGGAGCGAGGTCACGAAGCGGTGAGATGGAGGTTACGGAGACGAGAGAGTGTGCGGGATCGAGAGTGGCGGTGATAAGACCAGAGTAGATAGCAGTCGTTATTAGTTCTTCGAGAGCGCGGGTGGTGGGCAGGTCGAGTGCGGTGAGTAGGTGTTTGTAGGTCAGGGTGGTGTGAGAGCGTGAGAGAGGTAGTAGTGAGAGGAGGAGCAGCTTCTGATGCTGCTGTGCTGAGAGCTTGGGTAGGTTTGCTTGTGCTACACAAGGTCAGAAATTGTTCTTGATATGGGCATGCACCTCGAGCTCCGCGTAGCCAACATACCCTTGTAGTCCTCCCAAGTTCCCCAGGCGAAGATCTCCAGCAGCGTGAAATACGGGGTATACTCTCCTGGACTCCGTAGATTCTGGATGTTTGGCGTCTGCAGCAATTCGGCGAAGACGTACGTGTTTGGTGCGCTCGTGGCTTGCACGACCAAGTCCGAAGCTGCTCGTGGTGATGTTGCGGATTTGCTGAGAGCAAGGAACGGCTCGAGAGCATTTAGAGCTTTAGTTTGTTCCATAGCGAGGCCAAGCATCCGTGACGAGGCTTAGTCTTTGGTTGGATTAGAAGGCTGCGTGTCTGTCAACATGTGCGGTTATGGTTGAGCAGGCAGCGATGAAGGTGATTAGAGATCTTGGCTGCAGTGCTGGCGACTGCCCCGCGACGCTCTCAAGCCACACCCCACTACGGACCCAGACACGTACCCACCAAACGCCTCATTCTTTGTTTAGAACACCCAACCTGTCGCTGGATATGCGAGGTCATGTTCCACTCACACTGTATTCTGATCGACAGGTACAAGTCGCAGAAAACCATGAGCCGCCCCCTCATACTAGGCACGGAAGACGAACGTCTTTCACCCGTGTCCGGCCGCCACCGTCACTGAGGCGGCTTCTTGTTGTACCAACGAGAGGGTCTAATGCAGCGGCCTTTGGGCGTGGAATATCACGCCTCTCGTTGAAAGGGCCGGCCCCGTGGGCGGGCCTGACGCCCTGCTTGTCGCACCTTGGAGTGTTTCCAGGGCCTTCCTGTTTCAGCCGCCAAGCAGAAACTCCATCAGCGCCTTATGAAGCATCACACCACAATATAATAACGTCCATGATTCGTAATTCTCAAAGCTATTATCATTCACCTTTCCGTCACCTACAACCGACGACTCCGCCCGGTATCTTACTGTCACTTCTGACATCTCGACATTCAGCTCGTGGCGGCGTTCCAGAATAGCCCGCCTATCATCAGCTTACGGAGGAGCCTAGTCCTCTTTGGCGGTCCGAAGCTGCGGGCGGGTCTATTCCTTGCCGGAAAGATTGTGGCTGCTGCACTCCGTCCATCCCCCATATTAATTACTGAGCCAACTGGCAACTACCGGAAGCTGGCCTTCCTTTTGTTCTGTCAATCCTTTGAGATCGTCGGCATTGCCCTCGCGACATCTATTTGGTGCATGTCGCAATATATTGTTGCTTCCGCTCCTTTTAATCGACCCCCTGGCCTCGTACGAGCCGCGCCAGCGCTGTGCTGACATCTCGAGCACTGCACGCCCGGAAGGGCTTCTATAAATCGAAGCAAACTAGCTTGCACCGTGCGGCACTTGTCAGACATCATGGCACCCCCATCGGCGACTGGCGCGACGGCGCATATGGCCACAACGACGCTTAAGGTGGAGGGCATGACGTGCGGTGCGTGCACTTCCGCCATCGAGTCGGGCTTCGAGGGCGTAAAGGGAGTGGGAAACGTATCGATAAGCTTGGTTATGGAGCGGGCAGTCATACAGCATGATCCTGAAATAATATCAGCGGACGAGGTCAAAGAGGTCATTGAGGACAGAGGTTTCGACGCCGAGGTGCTCTCAACGGATCTCCCGGCGACACAAACGACAGAAGATCACTTCCTCAGTGATTCAGAGGATGAGGAGGAAGACGCAGATACGAACATCACAACAACTACGCTCTCCGTTGGCGGCATGACATGTGGCGCATGTACATCCGCTGTGGAAGGTGCTTTCAAGGACGTAGCGGGCATCACGTCCTTTAGCATATCGTTACTCGCAGAACGTGCCGTAATCGAACACGATCCCAAGATAATATCACCAGACAAGTTAGCAGAGACAATAGAGGATGTCGGCTTTGATGCGCAGGTGCTGGAGTCCGTAGCTGCTACACCGGCCCCAAAGAAGAGCAGGAGTCAAAAGAAGCAGAAAACGCTGACGACGACGGTTGCCGTTGAGGGTATGACATGCGGCGCATGCACCTCAGCCATTGAGAGCGGGTTCAAGGACGTAGAAGGCGTATACCAGTTCAACATCAGCTTGCTCGCGAACCGCGCGGTACTCGTACACGACCCTTCAAAACTCACCGAGGATCAGATTGTTGAAATCATCGAGGATCGAGGCTTCGACGCCAAAGTGATTTCCTCTGTCGATGGTAGCCTACAACAATCGTCGGCAAATATCGGGCCTGTACATCTCAAAATCTACGGGCTACCTGATCTTAACGCTGCTGCAGACCTCGAAGGAATCTTAAAGAAACGATCAGGCGTTACTTCCGCCACCGTAAATTTTGGCACCTCAAGGGCAACCATCCAACGTGAACCCCAGATCATTGGACTCCGAGCCATAGTCGAAGCGATAGAAGCAGCAGGTTACAACGCACTTGTCGCTGATTCAGACGACAATAATGCGCAACTTGAATCTCTTGCAAAGACCAAGGAGATTCAAGAGTGGAGACGCGCGGTCATATTCTCGGCCTGGTTTGCTGTCCCAGTCTTCCTCACTAGCATGGTCTTCCCTATGGTTCTGCCATTTCTCAACTATGGCGGCATCTGTCTTATACCCGGCTTATATCTCGGTGATGTTGTTTGTCTTGCTCTCACTATCCCCGTTCAATTCGGCATTGGGAAACGGTTCTATATATCTGCCTACAAGTCGCTTAGCCACGGCTCGCCTACCATGGACGTATTGGTTGTGCTTGGTACTTCGGCGGCTTTCTTCTTCAGCGTCGCAGGGATGTTGGTCTCGCTTCTGATCTCTCCACATACGAAGCCGACCACACTGTTTGATACTAGTACTATGCTTATCACGTTCATCAGCCTGGGCCGATATCTAGAGAATAGGGCAAAGGGTCAAACTTCAAAAGCACTTTCAAGACTCATGTCATTGGCGCCGTCCATGGCCACAATCTACGCGGATCCGATTGCTGCTGCAAAGGCTGCCGAAGGCTGGGATCTCGCAGAGGAGAAAATGGTACGTACTTCCACAGACGGTAACGCAGCTGAGGAGAGAGTTATTGCCACGGAGCTCATCGAGGTTGGCGATGTTGTTATTCTTCGACCTGGAGATAAGATCCCTGCGGACGGCACAGTAACGCGCGGCGAATCGTACCTAGATGAAAGCATGGTCACCGGTGAAGCGATGCCGATTCTCAAGAAGAAAGGTGCGCTCCTCATGGCCGGTACCGTGAATGGAAATGGTCGCTTGGAATTCATCGTCACGCGAGCCGGCCGCGACACCCAGCTCAGTCAGATCGTTCGCCTCGTCCAGGAAGCTCAGACAAGCCGTGCTCCTATCCAGCGCCTCGCGGACACTGTTGCCGGCTATTTCGTACCCATCATCATCACTCTTGGCCTCGCTACTTTCGTTGCCTGGATGGTGCTCAGCCATGTCCTCCCATATCCGCCAAAGGTCTTCCTCGATCATGCCAGTGGCGGTAAGCTCATGGTCTGCGTTAAGCTCTGCATCGCCGTTATTGTATTCGCGTGCCCTTGTGCCCTTGGTCTCGCGACCCCTACCGCAGTCATGGTTGGTACCGGTGTTGGGGCTGAGCATGGTATCCTCGTCAAGGGTGGTGCTGCTTTAGAAACCGCTACCAAGATCACCCACGTTGTATTTGACAAGACTGGTACCCTTACTGTTGGTAAGATGAGCGTCTCAAAAGCTGATATTCAAGGCGAATGGTCAAGTACAGAAAAGAAAAACCTCTGGTGGACACTCATCGGCCTAGCAGAAATGGGCTCCGAACATCCAATTGCGAAGGCCATCGTCCTCTCCGCTAAGGAACACCTTCGTCTCGGACCTGATGGGATACTTGATGGCTCAGTAGGCGATTTTGAGGCCGTAGTTGGCAAGGGTATCACAGCGACCGTCGAAGCAGCCATCTCCCGCGAGCGCACATGCTACAAAGTCCTCATTGGAAATGCAGCCTTCCTTACCTCTGAAGGCGTCAACGTCCCCGATTTTGTCGACGAGCCACTTACACCCACTGCTACTGCGAACCCACGTGGATCTCAAGCACGCTCCGCTGGCCTCACAACCATTCACACCGCCATCGGGCAAACCTACACTGGTACACTCAGCCTCTCTGATACTATCAAGCCTTCTGCACGCGCCACGGTGCTCGCCCTCTCACGCCTCGGCATAACTTCCTCCATCGTCACGGGTGATACATCCGCCTCGGCACTCGTCGTAGCAGCAGCAGTCGGTATCGACATCGCCGACGTCCACGCCTCAGCCACTCCTGCGGATAAAAAAGCCATCGTTGCTGACCTCCAATCCCGTGGCCAAGTCATCGGTATGGTGGGCGATGGAATCAACGACTCGCCTGCTTTGGCGTCCGCGGATATCGGCATCGCTCTCTCAACTGGCACAGACGTCGCTATGGAAGCTGCGTCGATCGTGCTCATGAGTAATACGGACTTACTTGCTATCCCAGCGAGTTTAGTGTTGTCCAGGGCGATATTCTGGCGGATCAAACTGAATCTTGCCTGGGCGTGCATGTACAATTTCGTTGGTCTGCCGTTCGCTATGGGGTTTTTCCTCCCTTGGGGTCTCTCGTTACACCCCATGGCGGCTGGAGCTGCTATGGCGTGCTCTTCCGTATCTGTTGTTGCAAGTAGCTTGCATCTCAAGTTCTGGCATAGGCCGAGCTGGATGAAGGTCTCGGTCTTAGACCCTGGGGCGCCGGTCGATGACAGAGAAGCGGAGATGGAGAAGCTGGGTCACAAAGGGGCCATCAGTTCGATAAGAGACTGGGCGCGAGATAGTTGGTCAGCTTGGAGGAGGAACAAGGAAGAGGCTGGGTATGTCCCACTGAGAGACATGGGCGAGCAGTAAGCAGACCAAGGAGAATGGTCGCTGTATGTCAAAGCCAATGATAAGAACCGAAATGTTTTGTGGTCGTTTGTCGTCAAGTATTGATGAGCGTTTAGGATACCATCTCCTTGTCTGTTTTCTTGAGTTTTCTTGCTTTTTGTTGGAGTCGCTGTATATAACATTTGACTCTTCCCTTGCTTCATCCAAATATATGAGTTCACTTAATTTCTTAGTTAGGACCTCTCCAGTATTCATACGCCAGACAAGTTGCAAGCTAAAGACATCGACGAATTCATTTGGCCTAAAGCGCACCGTTAGACTACAAGTGGACGTTTGAACGCTTGCTACACGTTCGCGATACGCGTCAAGCTTCAGATCGAAATGGAAAGGACTAAAACATATTTGATCGTTCCACAACATTGAGTCCAGGAAGAGTATGCGTGGAGTAGAACGATAGATTGATGTCCTGCCGGATGAAGCTAGGAGATGATCGTCGCGTGACAGAGTCGCGGACCGCGGTTCGCTACAGTTGGCGTCACAACGATAAGCCAAGACTTACAACACAACACCACAATATCGTCGCACTTCATGTACTTCACACCGCGTGAATATCCTTGAATGTACCCTGAACATATTAGTCGACCGCGTCCTGCGCCTAAGGTCGTCCTGTTACTTTGCGTTAAGCAAGAGATTCTATCAACATGAGGAGGAATCGCGCAGCATCGAATGCCTCCACCAGGAGTGGTGAGCAGCCTGTACAAGTAGGTATGGAATGTCACGGCGAGTATAGGAAAATGCTGAGCCAGTACAGGAGCTGGGAAGCATGTATGACTACCTAGCAAAGATTGTATTGCTGGGACCCAGCGGTGCTGGCAAGTAAGTCTTCCGAAGAAGCAGATACCGCGCGTAATTACTAACTGTAAAGTCAAGGTCTTGTTTACTTCACCGTTTCGTGAAAAGCGAATGTACGCTACCTTTTGGATGTATGGCTGAAACTCGAGAGCCTTTGACCAACTCAAACAGGGCGTGTCCTCTCCTCGCAAACTATCGGCGTCGAGTTTTCCTCCAAGATTGTCCATATTGCCGACCGCAAAACGAATTCCTCGCACCGAAAGCGTATGAAATTGCAGCTATGGGATACGGCAGGCACAGAACGCTTTCGCTCCGTTTCACGATCCTACTACCGCGGGGCCGCCGGCGCAATACTCGTCTACGATGTCAGCAGCTGGAGAAGCTTCGAGCAACTACAAACATTCTTGAACGATGCGCGGGCGCTAGCAGGCCCAGATATAACAATAATACTAGCGGGCAATAAGAATGATGTTGTAGATGGGCCTCCAGCAGGCTCCGGACATAGCTCATTTGGAAGCTACAGCAGCACGCCGTCCTCAGAAAGCGGTCTTCCACCACCAACACCATCTTCGCAGTCCTCGTCCTCACCATCTCTGAACGTGAACCTTCACGCATCATACACGATCGCTCCCGAAGGCCGCGAAGTCCCAGCAGAAACCGCGTCGCGTTGGGCTGGACAGAATGGAATACCAGTCGCCGTCGAAGTGTCGGCGCTGAATGGTGAAAACGTGGAGGAGTTGTTCAATCGGCTGGCAAGAATGATCTTGACCAAAATTGAGCTGGGTGAGATTGATCCTGACGATCCGGCTAGTGGCATACAGTATGGAGATTTAGGATGGGATGACGGGAACGGCAGCATCAAGAGCGGGTATGGAGATGAAGGGGTGCGATATCGCAGGCGGGGAAGGAAGACAGGGACATCGAGTGAATGGGCCGACGTCTTCAGGGTAGGGGGCAGCAGGAGACGAGGAGGCTGTTGTTGACGACTTTATTTTGTGTATAGCGCTTGCTTCTGTTTACGCAGCATACCCTGAGGCGTAAGGATTTTAGGTCAACATAGTGTTTGTAGCGATTTTGGATATACCCAACGCTTTCTATGCCGTATTTAACATTCAGACAACGCTCTCACTGTACAACGATGTGGATGGATCTCATGGATTTCGACGTCACATGCTTGGGCCGGGATGCTAGATCCGGTCTTAGCGCGAGCGACCTTACCATGTCGTCATCTGTAGGAAGCAACCGCGGAGCGCACGCGATTACTCCAACAACATGCACGACTTCTATTGATATCCCTACGATAGCCATGTACACTCAAATGGCATGATTGCGGCTCTAATGTTATAGTTGACAGGTTTCTCAGCCCGCCGCAGAATAATATTCACTGCAGAATCTTCTTGTCGGACGAAACGCGTCCCGATACCTCGGCAGCTCCAGATTTTTGGCCACATCATGAATCTCACTGGCCAAGTTTTTCACGGTGTCGCGTGCTCCGGAGGTTCCTGGCATTAGCGCGCACGATAAGACTAGACATTTGCGTCACTGCGATGTCGTTCATTTACTCTATATGCGCCTCGGTGGCTGCTGTTCTGACAATCACTAACCCTTCAGACAACACGCTCTCTACACTGTCACTTCATCTCTCTAGTCTTGGTTGATTCCCAACTTGATATATTGCACTTACCACTGCCACGCTGTCGTTCTCACGAGCATTTAGATCTCTTACCCGCGCCCTTCCTTCGCGCCTCTCTGGTCCTGCGGCGAGTCCCTTAACAGCCGCCAGTATGACCTGGCTACATCGCCTCAACCCTACACCTGCTTTTCCGGCGCACACAGGACCGTATAAGGTTGGATCAATAGACGTAGAAATACCCACAAGTGAATTGGACAGCCCCACTGGGAATGCGCCTGCTGCGGACCTACCTACAGTTGCTTTCCGCATTTTCTATCCCTGCACGCAAGACAGCAATCAGAAGGGGGTAAGCTGGATACCAAAGCCTCAAAGGGAGACTGTTAGTGCGTATGCGAGGTTTCTAGGTGCGAACAGTGCGTTTGCGGGCGTCTTCTCGTAAGTTCGAACCTAGGAGATTTGGTTTCGAGTGAGCTGTGCTAATAGTTTCCTAGCTTATTTCCGCAACTTTTGTACTATATTTCGATGCCTGTCCATCAGAACGCTAATATCCTCGAACCAACCAATAAATTAAACCGGTGGCCCGTCATGATGTTCTCGCATGGCCTTGGTGGCTCACGAAACGCATATTCACACATTTGCGGCTCACTAGCAAGTCATGGAGTAGTTGTTGTAGCGCCGGATCACCGAGACGGTAGTTCGCCATTGTCAATTCACCATACACCAGAAGATAAAGAGAAGACCAAGCGTGTGGAATACAGACTGATAGCACACAAGCCGAGTACAGAAGTCTACGAAGCAAGAGATGAGCAACTACGAGTACGATTGTGGGAATTGGGCATGATTCACGATGCTTTATTGAGGATTGATGAGGGACGACGAGTCAAAAACGTAGCACCAGAGCATCACAAGAAGGGCGAAAAAGATATGTTGGCCATGTTCTCTAACCTGTTGAACGTTCATGAGCCGGGCGCAATCAGCTTTGCAGGCCACTCTTTTGGTGCATGCACAATGATCCAGTTCGTCAAATCCGTTTATTACCGCACTTCCTCGCCGACTGCAGACTACAAACCACTCTATAACCCCTCGGACGACTCAAGTATTGTCCACCAAATCACGCCCTGCAGTCCTGTCACTCTTCTGGATCTTTGGACGCTTCCAATCCAGAGCCCGGACACCGCATGGCTCCGTGCAAAGCCAATGCCCTGCTACGATGCCGCAACTGGTGGAAAGAACCTTCTCGCCATTCTTTCCGAGGGTTTCTATAACTGGTCCGCCAACTTCAAGGAGACGAAGCGCATTGTTGCCAAGCCCCTACGGTCTGAATCGAAACATACAGATCAGCCAGGCCCACATATCTTCTACCCCATCTCCTCCGCACATTTGTCGCAAAGCGATTTCGGTGTTCTGTTCCCTTGGGTTACGACAAAGGTCTTTGGTGCGAAAGAGCCAGAGCGTGTGTTGAAACTGAACACAAGGGCTATCCTACAAACCTTACGCGAAAGCGGGATTAGAGTCGCAAACACTAGTGCGCAGGACCTTGAGCTTGACGAAGCGGAAGCGACCAGCAAGAGTTTAGCGCAAGATTTGAGCATCTTGAGCCGCTCGGAAGACAGTGTGCGTGGATGGGTTAATCTGAGTGCGGATATGGAGGGTGGACTGGATCTTACTGGCGTTGATAGAGTGGAGGGTAAGAGCCTTGTAGGCACGCCTATGGAGAAGGTAGGTGGTGGGCAGGTCAGTGGTGGCCCGGGCGAAGCGATGGTTGAGGGAGAAGCATTAGGGCAAGTCGTTGAAGCGAGTGAGAAGTGATTTTCTTTTCGCATCTTCGATTTGGAACCTTCTATACTTTCAGGGTTGGCGTTTTGCATAGCGAGCAGTCAATTGGGCATATGTTGGTATACCCACAACCACATAGATAGATATGGGATCATGATAGAACGAAGACTGTACTTATGTACTCCATCTAAGGCATCCTGAATCAGTAGTCCTCTTTCACTTTCTCTCAGACGGGATGTTGGAACAGATGGTTAAAGAAACCGATGTTAGCACGATCCGTCTTGGTGTCTTAGCCTAGCTCAGGGTAGACGATTGTATTTTTTAGTCCTGAAACATACGACAGACCTTGATAAATTGTTCAAGCGATCCTGCGTATTTCTTCTAGCTCTTCTACTCGAGCTGTTTTACTTGAGAGTCCATCCCTTCGTCCATATGGTAGATCTGTCCAAGTACTATGCGCGATCCACCAGCCAATCAGAGCTCCGCGCTAGTGGCCTAGCGCTATGAGCAATGCATCAGCCTGCCACACAAACCACCTTTTTACTCACCTCCTCATACGAATGACTACTTCTTTAGTTGTTCAAACTACTGAGCATCTCTTCATAAGCAGCATCCCTTTACAGAACATGCCACAATTCGTACTCGTGTAAGTTAGCGAGAATATCACTTGCAGCATCAACCAAGCCTGCAAACAGGTCTGGCCAGCCCACCTAATTTGAACTGAGCCACAACTTCACGTGCACTCTCATTACTGATTGCTCTGCCACCGTTTATTGATAGCCGCTTTCTGCCTACGTCATACCGGTAATCACACGCCCATCAACCACCGCAGCTGAACACAAGCAAACGCATCAACCACCCCTACGTCGGATCCTTCAACATGGCGGTTCCGGACGGTCCACAAGAAGGACCGTTTAGCCCGCCAGCATTCATGCTAAATAAGGCAAAGGAGACAGCAGCTCTAATGACACCGGGAGCTCTTGCTAGGACCTTGCAAGTAGCGAAGGAGAATAGTAAGGAGACTGATACTGCTGCCATGCTAGTATTTGCAAAGAAGCTTGCTGAAGCACGTGCAAATAGTGAAAGCGTGAGTCCTTTCAAGACTATTGGACTACCCACGATTGAAGAGGACCAAGGACACGCGCAGCGAGAGGTTGTCGAGCAGGTCGAGGAAGTGCGGAGGGTACTGCAGGTTGAAGATAGAGATGGGAGACGGGCAAGGAAAAAGAAACACAGATCGAAGAAGGCGCGATTGCGAGCGGCCAGAAGCAGAAGTGGTACCGCATCAGAATCAGATGCTGCAACACTACTGCCACCACCATCGCTACCACCTATTGCTGAGTCTGCAACTACTGACGCTCACCGGGAAGCGGCTGCTGTTGCATCTAGGCCTATGCATGTTGTGCCATCGCTGTCACCATCACCCAATCTCTTCATCTTAGCGAACAGAGATAGATACACAGCGCGACCTACACTCCCAAAGTGGTATCTATCCATTAACGAAAGGGACTTCGAGATGAAGAAGCTTAGTAAAAAACGCCCTCCATCGCTCACATCGCTCGAAGCTCTTAAAGACTGTATCGCTCGATGTGTAGTGGAAAAGAACCCAACCTACGAGGAGCTCCGGGACTACGTTCACAAGGCAGAAATTACATTGCGAGTTGACAAGTTCATCGTAAAAAAGTCTAGGATACTAGCCCCAGAAACCGGATTACCAAGGATCTTCCATGGGGAATTTCCGAGCGATCTAAAGGCTGATGCTTATCAACTGTACATCCGATGGTACAAGGAGGACTTTGAACAGGATATCCTCCGCGGCATCGTTACTGTGAAAGGAAAAGATCGCACCCATGACCGGCTTGACCAAACATATAAAGCAAAGCATCCTACCACCCCCAAATACTATGGTGAGGGAGATCTCGTGCTGGGCCAGTGGTGGCCTACACAACTCTGCACTGTCCGCGACGGAGCACATGGCTCGTCACAAGGAGGTGAGCTGTCTCCTTTTTAAATGAATGATCTCATACTTACAATTTCAACAGGCATCTTCGGCGAAAAAGATAAAGGCGCATACTCTATCGTCCTCTCCGGCGGCACACCTTACCATGACCAAGATGACGGTGACGTGATCCACTACAGCGGCACAGAAGGCAAGGATTTCACGCCTACGGAAAACACACTCCACCTCGTCAGGTCCGCCGAGCTAGGCAACGAGATCCGTGTCATTCGGTCGTGCCATCTACCTAAGAAGAATCCATATAGGCCGGAGTTGGGGCTGAGGTATGATGGCTTGTATACGGTCAAGTATTATATCATAGTGGATCAGAAGAGCGCAATATATCGGTTCCGGCTAGAGAGGTGTGCTGGACAGGAACCGATTCGTTGCGAGGATAATGGCGCGAGGAGGCCTACTATCTTTGAAGTGGAGGAGTACAAGAGGTTGACGGAAAAGGGGCGGTAGGGTGGAGATTATTGAGATCAAGGAGGGTGAGGATATAAGTGCACGGTGGTTTGTGCTTTTCAAGCTGAGAGTGTTGCTCTGACGGATGGAGACCGCTCGAAGGTTGGATTTGATTTGGAAAACAAAGGCGTTTGGGTATCTGCTTACCATGGCGTTCAGGAAAGAAGGCATGATACCCACCGAGGCGTTTACGATCACGACCTCGTTGGCTAAAGCAGCTTCGACATACGTAGGCATGTAGGCCTTCAGGGAGGCATCTACTACAAGGCATGTGCTTTTCGTTGTAACGGGTGGTTGCAGCCTTGGGAGGCCGCTGCTCCAGACAGCCATGACTCACGAAAATTATGACACTTAGTATCTGGTATCTTGAATTACTACCCTGACGCTGATATGTGAATGGATGAACATGATGCAGCTGCTTTCCTTTACTCCGCCTAAGCCGAACTCATATATGAGACACTTGCTCATTTGATCGCCAAAGAAGTGAGGTCACAAGTGAAAACAAGGAATGAGACTCTCTCGTTCTTGAACTTTTATCATGGTCCGGCCATATATGAAAGCTCGTAAGATGGAGCCAAGCCAAGCGTGAGACTAGCATTGTGTGGACGTAATCAATCATTTTGGTTCTAGGCCTCACAATATTGCACATAGAGTGAAAGGTGCGTTTCGTGGAGCTCAGCAAAGAAGAAGAGAGAAGAAAAGGTATAATTCGTCTAGTTCAGCCGTCCCATTCAACGCCTGTCCCCGTCGACAACTGTCTTCTGCAAACGCCCAGCTCCTGTTGGTATCCCACAACATAGATGAATCAGAATCCTACGTCGAACGTAGCCCAGCCCCCAACGCCTAGCTATGGCTCGGTCACTATTCAGCCTAATAATGACAGTGACATGTAATGGGTCCAGAAATACTCCTTACTCTTACGCGGAATGTCGAGTTGCCCAAGTCTCAGCGAGAAATGCAAACCAACATGTCTCTATAAAAACAGATAGACTGGCTAGTCTGAGACCCTAGAACACATGTACTTGTCCTAGAGGCCAGGCGATTATTCCTCCGCCTCTGTATTCCAGACTTCAACTTCTCTATTCTCATACTCCTTCATCTTCTCCTCATCGAAAACAGTTTGTTCCGGCAGTCCAGTCTTGCCAAAGTTGACAACAGGTCCAATCGTGCTGATCCACTGCTGTCTTCTCTCCATCAATGTTCTGATGGGTTCTCCTACGCCGGGACGACTAATCCCTGCATTGGCAACAGGATGTGAACCGCCGCCCGCGCCGCCAGGACGTTTGTTCTGCTTCTTGCCTTTACCGATGTTGCGGTTTCGTTTGAGGTATGCGGCGTTGAGTTGAGTGTCCAGATCGTCTGCTATGGTGTTGTATTCTTGCTGCGCTATTCTCTCTTCCGTGAGCTCCAGTAAGCGCTGTTTCCGCGCACCGTTGACGATCGACTGCTTCCTTAATTCTTCTTGCAAGAATCGTAGCCTTTGAGCTACTTCGTCGTCGAAATGCGAATCATATGATTGGGACTCTGCGTCTGCTTCAGAGATGAGGCCGTAGTGCTTCAGCTCCGAGAGCACGCGGTCTTCAAGGCTAGCATAGTCGGCGCGCCCATTTTGTTGCGGGGCTTTCCAACCGGGTTGGAGGAAGTCGGAGAGTTGAGTTGCGGCGGGAATGGAATTCGTATTGGTGGTATCGGCTGGTGCCCCTGCCCCTTCGTCAATGTCCATAGCGTCGCCGTTAACGCCATTGGCCTCGTGAGCATTGTTCTGATTTCCGCGCCCTTCCGGCCGTAATGTAGCCAACAAACGTGAGAGTAGAGGCCCCGCAGACACTTCTTCTGTTTCGAGAATATCATCCGATATGTCCTCGGCTCCTCCGCGCGGTACATTCGGCGGTGGACGTTGATCATTCGAGTCAATGTGCATGGCACCATCCTCTTCGGCCCAGATCTCCTTGTAGTGTCTTTGCCCACGTCTCGGTAGGACGAAAGGTGCTATCCTATCTCCCCGCTCTTTCAAGAAGGCTACGTCCTCCTCTGTCAATGGCCGTATATAGGGCTCAACATAATTCGCAAAGACCGAGGCATTAACCTGTGTCGCTGGTTTTGCATTGGAAAAGTCCTTATCCGGAGGTAAGCCAGCGATTTTGTCACGTAGGTCTGTTGGTGGAAATTCTGCCACGCAATATATTTCCTTTTTCTCCTCGTCCGTCATTCCTGGAGTAACCTCTCGTATGTGGTAGATGGTTGGGTCGTCGAACTTTGAGGGGTCAGGCCCAAAGGTCTGGTATTGGGGCACTGCAGGCGCGGGCGCGGGCTGGTGGGAGACATCGGACGCGCTGGGTGAAGGGGCATCTGCTGCACCTATGTCTGTAGC
Source organism: Phoma sp. ATCC 74077 (assembly GCA_033682645.1). Lineage (NCBI taxonomy): Eukaryota > Fungi > Ascomycota > Dothideomycetes > Pleosporales > Didymellaceae > Phoma > Phoma sp. ATCC 74077. The sequence goes on along the minus strand of JAWDJC010000016.1, from coordinate 294,488 downwards.
GGAGGGCGGGGCTTGTGATATTGGGGACGAGACAGCCGATGAGTTGTCTGTGATCGAAGTATGTAAGCTATTGGACCCATTGAGCCTGATGAACAAACTTGATTGATCTTCGACCATGGGGGAGTACGTTCAGTGATGTTTGCTCGCGATGGTGTTGGCGATATAATCTATTCCGATAGACGCCACTTGAACGTGAAATAGGAAAGCCGAAGAGAGTTGACTGGTGAGACGAACCTTTAGCTATGTCGCCGCCGTCCTGCCTGGCGACGCCATGGGCACCCGTGGTGGGTGGGTGCTTGCCATCCTCGTCGTGCTTCTTGCTCACTTTCTTCAGCTTGTGCTTGCGCTCACGGTCTTCCGGGTCCTTGTCTTTCTCTCTTTCGCGGGGGACTCGATTCTTTCTTAGACTGTGAAGTTCTCGAAGCGCGCCTTCGGATTGAGTGCAGCGCGTCTCGATGTTCTTGAGCACAGTCTTCTCGATCTGATCGCGCATACTCAGCAGCCGGCTGCCCGAGGGGATCTGCGTGCTGCTTCCTCCACTGTCTAGTATCTCTTCGACGGTGACGTTGCATTTCCTGAGCCAGGAGCTTAGGGGCTTCCCAAAGTAGGAAGTGGACGAGGTGGGCTCGACGGAGGCGCGTACGTTGGGAAGAGGCGTCGTGTTTCGGCTGCGCGGCGCAGCAGAGGGCTTGGAGCCGGGCTTTGCCTTGCCCTTGCTACTCACACCTGTGGGAGCCATGGTGCGCGTGTCGGCCGCTTGGAATGTTGGGGATGCGCGGGGAAGGCGCCGGACGGCGGGGGGATGGCGGCCTCCAGGCGGGGAGAGAGGGTTTGCGCGCGAGACGTGTGATGGCGGCGGCGGCGGGAGTGCTAGACACCAATGGGCGAGGAATCCTGTGTGGCTGCGTCGCTGGTTTCGTGCTCGAGTGAAAGTAAAGTCATCCACAGGCGGCTGCCGGCAGCATGCGAGTCGTAGGCTGCTAGCTCCAGACTGGCCCCAGGCCGCCAAGCAGCTGTCAGGTTGCGCGCCAAAAAAAAGCCTCCCGTCGCGAACGTCATCCCCTAAGGACTAGACAAGACAAAGACGCAGAGCTGCGCAACTGATGATGAATACACACGTCCACTAGGTGCTGAGCCGGCCTCCTGTCACTGGCGCCCAAGCAATCACATGCTCGCGCGTGCGAAACAAGCTTTGGCTAAGCTTTGGACAGACTCGGTCGCTCGACATCCGGCTGCATCGGGTTCCCAGTCGCCCCTCCAGCCTCTACACTTTAGCCACCGAGTCGCTCTCCACCAGTTCCTTTGACATCCGCTCTACAGTTGATCGTCGCTCGTGCTTCTGTCTGGAGTGTCTTGTATTGTAGCTTCGGTCGCGCTCGCTGTCCGCTTCCAGCATGAGTACAGCACTGGTCCCCATAACGTAGCGGCTCCTGTGTAATCCAACGCCCCGTGCTGTCCAAAATGAGTACGTTCCATCCATTCCCCCCTCAGTGCGACTGCACGCTCATAGCTCGTCACACGCAGGTGCCCAGCGCATTGGTATCTTTACCATTGACTTCCCGGATCCGTATGCGATAGACTACGACAACAACAAGTTCAATACCCTCAATGACACCATCTCGTTCCAATACCGAATCCTGAGCAACTTCCAGACCCTATCCACAAAGGGCGTCGACGCCGGCACCGACCCCTACGGGATACTCTACGTGCCTGATCTGCACACAGAAGGGTGTAAGACAGAGGAGCAGGACCATGTTGCCGCCAATGCAACTCGACTGCGCAATCTCCCCGCGGGCAAGAACTATGCCCTGATAGCCGTTACGCCCTGGTTTTCACCACAATGTCAAATCGAATACTTCAGCGCTGCGCGCCAGGCTCCGACCAAAGCCATATTCGTATACCAGCCAGGCGTAAGCAACGCACAGCCACCTGTGCTGAATGATCCCTCCTGGAACCTTCAGGATGGCGGAAGCTGGCAATCTGCTAACAACTTCCCCACTTATGCCCTCTCGTCTATGACGGGAAGCGTCATCATGGGCCAGCTCAACCTGTACTCGGGCAATCTAAGTGACGTCCCCCATGGCGACACGCTGGCTCAGATGTATGATCCTTCAGATTACGTCCGTTTGTGGGCGACTGTCAGTACCGACTCTGGAAACCAGCTCCCAAGTCTATGGGTCTTCCTTGTCATCGTTATGGCAATCCTCCTTGTCGCCGTCAGTGTTACCTCCCTCGCCATGCACATCATCCAGCGTCGACGTCGAAATTCCCTCCGCCAGCGCGTTCTTAACGGAGAGGTCGACCTTGAAGCACTCGGCGTTAAACGCCTGAATGTCTCGCAGCCAGTCCTCGATAAACTCCCCATATACACGTACACAGCCAGCTCCTTGGATGTCCCGGAGAAGCCATCTCCGCAGGTTCCCGTTCAGGCGCTCAATCTACCCTCTCCATCTGTAGACGTTGAAACTGGCAACAAAACATCACATCTGCTACGTCGCTCGTCTGTGCCTGCCATACCAACTGATGGCATGTCCGCGTCCTTCTCCCAACCTACTTGTCCAATCTGTCTGGACGATTTTGAGCCGAATGTAACACAAGTCCGCGAATTGCCCTGCCGCCACGTTTTTCATCCCGATTGTATTGATACCTTCCTTCTTCGCAACTCGTCGTTATGTCCAATGTGCAAGCAAAGCGTATTACCCAAGGGCGATTGTCCAGTTCGCATCACGAATGTCATGGTACGGAGGGAGCGGCATATCGCGCGCTTGCGTGCTAGGAGCGCTCATACGGCGAACGGGCAGCCACGTGTGGCCCAGTCGCATACTGTAACAACCCCAATTCCGTCCACAGATCGACCTCCAGGAGCTTTTGGGTCGCTGGGAAGTCGAATAGGAGGGGCAATTATCGGACGACGTATATTTAGTGCCCCAGAACAAACACAGTCGAGACTGCAGGACATAGAGATGGCGAATTCGACCAACACATCACAGCCGACGGCGATGCCTTCGGATCAGGCTCAATCAACCAATATACCACCTGTCTCATCGACTCAAGCAACAACACATGACTGCGAGCCTACGCAGAACCGTAGAGAATGGGCTCGACAAAGAGCATTAGCCATGCTGGGAAACCGGCATGTACCGCCTAGCGATGTGGACGAAGAAGATACGGGTCCTCGCTGGCGGCGTACGCTTCGCAAAGCTTTTCCTGGATTTCGATAGCGCTTTTCCTTTCCTTTGTTTGTTCCATGATACCGATGTCATAGGGTTGGCATATGATCGGCGTAAGTGGGCTTTACGGCGTTTTGGGTACCTGGCAGGACCTCAGTCCTAGAAATTCGGGGTGAAATATGACAGACGCAGCGTCTTCTTTCACTGCAAATAATTACGGAAATGCTGAATATATTCTTTTGATTGGCTCAGGCGCTGACCTAATTCTAACTTTGTCTTTTCCCAAGTTCGAAGGATTTACTTAACTCTAACACCACCTCTCATTTACACAAAACGAACTGTTGCAGTCGTTGAGATGGGACTGCATTTGAAGCTTTAGGAACGCCATACCTCTATATGCTGCAGTATGCATGCAAGAACTACTACTCCACCCCGATCCGATCTCATAAGTAAACCCAGCACTCTCAACCCCAACGCCCCCCAACCAAAGCCTTTAATCCAGACTCTGAATCTGCACCTTGATTGCGCCAGTCTTCGGATCCGCAGCCGTCTTGAACGCCTCAACAGCATCCTCGAGCTTAAACCTGTGCGTAACCAACTTGCTCAGATCAATTACTCCACTCTTGACTAATCGAATCGCCTTAGGCCAAGTATTGCAGTACCGGTACTGGAACTGGAGGTCGACTTCGCGAGTGCTAAGGCGCATAAAGGGGATCTTCATCTCGTTCTTACCGACGCCAATAACGAAAACTTTGCCCCCGAACTTGACAGCTTGGATGGCACCGTTGATACTTGATTCCACGCCCGTGCACTCCATTGCGATAGCTGGTTCGACGTCCCCCATCTTTGCGATAATAGCGTTGCGGAAGTCGTCAGGCGAGTGGCTGAACTCGACTTTATGCGTCAAGACGGACGGGACGAGGGATTTCGCAAAGTCAAGACGCCCTTGGTCGATGTCAGTGATGACAAGCGGTGTCGCGCCCGCAGCCTGACAGCACAGCAGTGTAACCAGACCGATGGGTCCAGCACCACAGACAACCACCGGATCTCCCAGTCTCACGTTCGCGCGATCCATACCCGCTAGCGCGACGCTGAGGGGCTCTAGCATCGACCCGTCTTCGTACGTCATGCTGTCTGGGATCTTGTGGCACCACATTGCTGGGTGTTTTAGGTATCTGCGCAGGAGGCCTGTGACGGGGGGTGTGGAGAGGAATTGGACGCGTTCGCAGCCGTTGTAGCGGCCTGTTAGGCAGGGTTCGCACTCGTGGCAGATGATGTTGGGTTCGATTGCTACGCGGTCGCCAGGCTTGAGGGAGGTGATGCTGGGGTGGACGGCCATTACAACGCCTGAGGATTCGTGGCCTAGAACGTGGGTGTCTTCTACGATCATGGGACCTATGCAGCCCTGTTTATATTGAGAAATTGGTTAGCTACGGTTTCCTAGTTCCTAATTCTTTTATCCTCTGTCTTCAATTCGATGAAGATTGAGACTTTGGAGGAATAACAGAGGGAAAACGTACAGCATGCCAGAAATGAATGTCACTTCCGCAGATTCCCGTGCTCTTTACATTCAGCAATACCTCCCCAGGCTTCAAGTCTCCGCCATTCTGTACCTCCTGCAAGCTCGGCTCTGCTTCTGCAACCCATAGGTCGTGCGCAGGATTCGTATAGACTCCAATGTTTGCCTTGGTAGGCTTGATCTCTGTTGCAGTTGTAGTTGTGCTCATCTTGACTTCGTCTAGTAGTGTAGTCTAATCAAGAAATAGAAAGTCAAATATGCGAGCCAAAGACTTCAATGTTCCCAAAACAAGCAATCTCTAAAAGGCAAAAGTCAACACAAGAGGAAAAAACAAGAGATCACCAAGCTCAAAACAGTGTGCGGGGACGTTGTTATACGTGGACTGTTCGTTCCTGCCCCTCCATCGTCGAACTGACCGAGCTCGCATTGCCCCACCATCACTTTCTGAGCATCATCAGATATCCCACAAATAGGAGGGCGCGCAAGTCCGCTGCGAGCTACCGCGAGCTATACTAGTTGTAGTAATTTATCCCACTAATTTTCCGAGGTGCATTGCAGATTTCACGATGTCAGGCGTGGTATTTAGTCCGAATGGCCAATCGGAGTCCTCGCCGCATGTAATCGGCAATTTCGCCGTAATGGCATGGTACGATGGAGGGCCTGTTTGGCGGATGCATGGCGGGCTTGGGATGGGTTCTGGACCGTTTTGCAATGACTTGTTCAGGACGTGTGTTATTGTGTACATAGACTCATGGGCGCAGGCAAACAAATGGACTGCATGGGTTGTGGTTATTTGCTGTGATTTGGGATACAATTCATCTACCTTAACTTCTACCAGACTGTGGGCAGGCATTAAAGACCGATGCCGGTTATAACCTCGACGAAGATGTAGATGCTCCCTGCATCAAAGTCAGCATGTTCCTTAGGCCTTCACTTCTTGCAAGCACTCACTCATACCTTCCAAGCCTTTGCGACAAATTCTTCCACATCTCCCCAGAGCTCTTTCGGTCGCTCCAGCGCTGCAAAATGACCTCCACTCTCATGTTGCTCATAGTATATCAAGTTGGAGATCTTCTCCAACACATGTTTGAACCCTGGGAACGGTTCATATGGGAAGAAAGAAAAGCCCGTGGGTTTCTTAAGGTATTCGAACCGAGTAGCAGAGGCAGTCCGGAGTCCGCGATAGGGATAGATGGAGCGCGGGAAGCCGTCCGTGAACCAGTACAGGCTAATGTTAGTCAGGATCGTGTCTAGTGACGGATCTTCGTCTGTCCATTCGAGGAACTTCTCGCCGATCCTGAGAGATGTCAGCGTGTTTGATTTCATACAAAGGAATTATACTTACCAGGCCAAGAGCGCCAGTGGGTTGGAAGAGAGAACATGGCCAATTGTACTTGGTCTTGTACCGTGCTCCAGAGCGTACCCACTTCCACTTGCACGCCACGCACGAGCTCGGCCAAGTGCTTGCTTCTCGAGGGCGCTGAGGGAGTTCTCATCAACTTCCTCACCGGTGCTCACCATATTTACTGGTGATAAGGTCAGCTGCGTAGGAAATGCCATCCGATTCATGGGACTTGCAGTGAATACCCACGCATGCGTCGTATTCTTGAGCTAAGATTCTCGCTTCAAAGCTACCCACGTCTCCTCCCTGAGCAATGTACTTGTCAAAGCCAAGGCTCAGCATGAGTTGGTTGATGATCCGAGCAGTATCCTCCATGCTCCAGTCCTTATCAACAGGGGGGCCAGAGCTTAGTGTATATCCGGGCAGGGAAGGGACGATAATATGGTATGGTAGGTCCTTCGCCGAGTGCTGTTCCCTTATCAATCCCAACATGGGAAGAAACTCGATGAAGCTCCCAGGCCAGCCATGCATAAAGACAATAGGGATCGCATCCTTCTTCTCGGAGAATAGGGCGACGAAATGGATATCAATCTCTTCGATTTGCATCTTGTAGTTTGGGAATGAATTAATGTGCTTTTCCTGTTCGCGCCAATCGAATGTGTTCAGCCAGTGGTCTTTGGCTTCCGATAGCCATTTGTGTGATACGCCAAACCGCCGGTCCACTTGTCGGCCTTCATAGGTATCAGGACCAAGCTTGGATAGCTGGAGGAGTTGACGCCATTCCGAGAGTGCTTGGTCGGAGACATAGAGTGTGAAGGGGTTTGCAGATCTTGGGGGCGAGTAAGACATCTTGAAGTTGATTTTAGTAATATCTTGATTCTTGTATGAGTCTAACAGTGATGGCAATTCTGAAGGTGGAAATAGCCGAAGCTTTATACTTGGTTGCTGTCTATATTTATGTACCAATGGCACACCTGGCACCTGGCGGGGGCATTTTGTCAAACATCCGAGGCGCGATGAGGTCAGTGCATGAGCGACTCTCTTCTAAACGTGGGGTAGCTCAATAGACGGCTGGAAACAGCTTGCTCGGCCGGGTGAGCGAAGAAGTTGTGAAGTGTTCCGCCAGGTTGATTCGCTAAGTTCTTTTTGCCCTATTGTGACTTAGGAGATGCTCACGTATACCCATGCTGAAAAAGCTCGAATACAAGGGTAAGCACATGTTCACTGAGACAAGTTATCAGTAAACCCTGCAATGATGAGTAAGATCTTACGAGGAGTCCTCTCATGCTCATGGCCTTTGTCCTGCTTTATTCTTTATGCTTTCCTGGGTGTTGTTAGCTGTTCAGCAAATGGTTTCGAGCTAGCTAATCACCACAGTCTGTGCAGCAACAGTCAAAGGCAACAAGATCGTCTGGCGCTATCCTGAGACAGTATAGATGAATAGGATTAGATGAAATCCATATTTAGACTATTTCGTACATTAGAAATGTTGGGAATACTAGAAGGGCGAGGTAGGTATAAGCTCTCTGGCGGAGGCTCGGCAACAGCTACGAAGTCTTAAATCGATACATAAACAGGGCAACCTGGTCATTTCTCACAAACGTCCATTCAAAGGAAAAGATGAAGATAATATAGGGGAAGGGTTTGTGCTGAAGCCCAGAAGCGCGTTTAGGACGCGTTTGTTGGTCCTTGCCATCGTCACCGATAGCGGGGCAGATCGGAATGCCCCGCGGCTTGACGGTGGCTAATCTAGACTTTTTTACATTCGACTCACTCTTCATTCGGCCATCTTTCCTCAAAGAATTGCGCCCACAATACGACTGCGCAAGATGGCACCAGCGCTGGTTGCTGCGATTGATCTCAAGGATTACACAAACTCGGTTCAAGGCCTCAATTCCCAGGCATTATCTTTCGTTGGCAATACTTACGTTCGCGTTACCGACGAGACACTCGACCAAGCCCTCACCCACCTACAGCAATCTGTAGGCCGCTTTTCGAACTATCTCGGTGTCGCCTCGCTCACTTCGATCGACGATGTCATATCTCTCCTCGATGCTGGCGCGGAAAAGGTGTTCGTCACTCGCCACCAGCTCGATGAGCTGAAGTCGTTGAACATCCACCAGGATAGGATAGTCCTATGCCTACCAGGCAACAGCAGGACAGAGGTGATCGATGCAATTGCAGGCACGCAGGTCGACGTCTACGCGAACCAGGTTCACGATATCGAGCTCGTGGAGGCATGGCTAAAAGAATATGGGACGGACAGACCCAATGTCTTCGTTTCGTTTCAGCAGCCAACTCTGGACAACGTCTTGAAGGTTGCTAAATTGGCGGCGATTCCAATCATACCCGCAGAGAATCTCACGGTCGACGTACAGCAGGAGTCCGGGTTATTGAGTGTTGCGGAACTGCTCATGGCCAATGCGACCAGCGACCGACCCGACGGCTTGTTTACAACCCTCGTTACGGATGAGCGAGGAGTCGCCCTAGGACTGGTATACAGCAGTGTGGAAAGTGTTGCAGAAAGTCTCAGAACTGGGAGAGGTGTTTATCAGAGCCGGAAGCGAGGACTGTGGTACAAGGGCGAGAGCAGTGGAGACATCCAGGAGCTCGTATCCCTTTCGCTAGACTGCGACAACGACTGTCTGCAGTTTGTGGTACGGCAAATGGGTAGAGGCTTCTGTCATTTGGCCACGCCGACTTGCTTTGGCCAGTATCACGGTCTGTCAAAACTGCAGAAAACCCTCCAAAGCCGCAAGGCCTCTGCTCCTGAAGGCTCCTACACTGCACGGCTCTTCAACGACTCACAGCTGTTGAGAGCCAAGATCCTCGAGGAGGCTACCGAACTGTGCGATGCAACTACTAAGCAAGAGATCGCATTTGAAGCGGCTGACCTTTTCTACTTCGCCTTGACCAAGTGCGTATCTGCTGGAGTTTCTCTAGAGGATGTCGAGCGCAACCTCGATGCAAAGAGCATTAAGGTGAAGAGACGCAGAGGCGATGCCAAACCTGCTTTTGTCGCGCAAGCAGCAGTAGTAGCCAATGGTGCTACGAAAGGTACGGAGAATGGATCAAGCACGAAGGAGGCTGTCAAAGAAGCTGCTTCGATACCTAAAAGCAAAAACGATCCAGCCGGCACGAAGAATGGACGCATCGCTATGCGCCGATATATTACTGCGCAGGAGAGTCCGGAAACCATAACTGCTGCGCTACAGCGGCCTTCCCAGAGATCGAGCGAGAAGATCATCAGCATTTGTCAACCTATTATCGAGGCCGTGAAGACGCGGGGCGATGCTGCGCTACTAGAATATACCCACAAGTTCGAAAAGGCGACATCGTTAACATCTCCTGTCTTGAAAGCGCCCTTCCCAAAGGAGCTTATGCAACTAGCTCCAGAGACTGCTAAAGCCATCGATATATCGTTCGAAAATATTCGCAAGTTTCACGCCGCCCAGAAAGAAGATAAACCTCTAAGAGTAGAGACAATGCCTGGAGTTGTGTGTTCACGGTTCGCTCGACCCATCGAAAGAGTTGGTCTTTATGTCCCTGGTGGTACTGCTGTACTTCCATCCACCGCACTCATGCTCGGCGTGCCAGCTATGGTCGCTGGCTGCAAGAAGATTGTTCTAGCAACACCGCCGCGAGCAAATGGTCAAGTGACACCAGAGGTTGTCTACGCTGCTCACAAGGTCGGTGCCGAGCAGATCGTGCTCGCTGGTGGCGCTCAAGCTGTTGCTGCGATGGCCTACGGCACCGAGAGTGTATTCAAAGTCGACAAGATTCTGGGCCCTGGCAACCAATTCGTTACGGCGGCGAAAATGCACGTATCAAATGACACTAATGCTGGGGTAAGCATCGATATGCCCGCAGGTCCGAGTGAGGTGTTGGTGATTGCAGATGCGTCGGCCAACCCAGCCTTTGTCGCTTCGGATCTCCTCAGTCAAGCCGAGCACGGTGTCGACTCACAGGTCATTTTGATAGCAGTCGGGCTCAACGAGGCTCAATTGAGTGCCATCGAAAATGAGCTTCATGAACAAGCCAACGCTCTTCCTCGAGTAGACATCGTACGAGGCGCTATTGAGCACTCACTCACGCTCGCTGTCGAGAGTATCGAGGAAGCTATGTTATTAAGTAACGAATACGCACCGGAGCATCTTATTCTTCAGGTCGAGAACGCAGAACGAGTTGTCGATCTGGTTGAGAATGCTGGTAGTGTCTTCATTGGCCAATGGACACCAGAGAGTGTTGGCGACTACTCTGCCGGTGTCAATCACTCCTTACGTAAGTTCCTATTTGCATGACCGCCTGGTACTGTGTTATGCTAATAAATTCTTGTAGCAACCTACGGATATGCAAAGCAATACTCTGGCGTCAACCTAGCCTCTTACGTCAAACATATTACTAGTTCCCACCTCACCAAGGAGGGATTGGCAAACGTAGGCCCTGCAGTCATGGAGCTCGCTCGGGTAGAAGAGCTCGAAGCCCATCGCCGCGCTGTCAGTCTACGGCTTGGTGTAGCTTGAGGTAGTCGAAAGGGTATTCTTCCGAATACTTGAATGTTTTCATAGATGCCTTCTTTTTGCTGTGTATACAGGATGCATGCGACCTCGGACGGGGCACAGATTATAATTTAGATCCATTGGCGCATAATTGAGGCGTGCACGCGCTCTCATACATCAACTGCAAACCAGAAAACAATCAAATTGTGGTGAAAAGTAACCGGCGGCAGACTTCAGATATCAACGAGCATGGAGGAAGTCACCCGGAAGAAGCATGGGTTGTATATATCTGTGACTCCGGTGTAACTAAAAAGGAGCTAGCGCTTGGGCAGCACGGGCCGCGCATGAAGTGTCAACCCAGCTATCGGTCCAACTCAAACATTACCTTGCAGGAATATATAGCACGGCACGATTTAGCATGATTCTTCATCCTATTTCATCTTTCATTGTTTTTATTCCGCGTAACATGCCTCTTCTTTCGTCGATATCCTGGCGCCACCTCGCAAGACGGATAAACTTGAGGATCTAATGATCTCCAGGACGGCGTTTCATGAAACCATGAAACAATGCTCTCTAGGCTAACGCCCATCGGCCCACACAACCTCATCTGTTGATTCAGATATACATAAGAGTTCTCGTCCCTCACTTTCATTACGTTCTGCAACCTTTTGGTCCTCCAGTCTTACTCTTTTTTCGTCCAAATATCTCCATTCATTGGAAGCGTGCTTCCTTACATTCATTTCATACATTTAAACAACCTAGAAGCTAGCTTCTGATCCGTCTCCTCGCTTCGACCACTTGAAATCCAACAAAGAGTACCAGTTTCCCAAATACGAATCATCTAGAATAAACTAGCAAGATGCATTTCCGCGGTTCTTCCATCTACCTCGCCGTCACTTTCCTAACATCCACAACCGCCGTTCTCGCAGCCGTCGAACCCTATGGGCAATGCGGCGGCGTTAATCATCAAGGCGAGACAACGTGCGCTGATGGATGGACGTGCACGAAGTACAATGATTGGTACAGCCAGTGCGTTGGCGGTCAGAATGAAGGTGGAAATGCTCCTGCACCGACTACTGAAACAACAACTACGGCCGCCGAACATACGACTGCTCCGGAGCCTACCGACGACGTTACAAGTATCGTCGTTGAACCATCAAATGTACCAGATCCCTCGGCCGCACCGGCTCCTTCGAGTAATGCTACAACATTCGAGACTGTCATCTCAACGCCAGCACCAACACCTGTTGAACCTGAACCAGAGACCGAGGCAACTACTAGTGCTGTTGTTGTCACTTCTTCGAGCGCTGAAGCTGCACCTAGCTCTACTCCCAGCACTGCACCTAGCACCGGAGGGAGCGGCAAAAATGGTGCTGATTGCTCTCTCGACGCTGCCTTCAAAGCCCATGGCAAGAAGTACATCGGCGTAGCCACAGATCAAGGCCGTCTAGCTGCAGGAGACAATGCCCAGATTATTAAAGACAACTTCGGTCAAGTCACGCCTGAAAATTCCATGAAATGGGACGCTACGGAAAATGTTCAAGGCACATTCACTCTCGACGGAGCCAACGCATTAGTAGACTTCGCTACAGAGAACAACAAGTTGATCCGCGGGCATACCACCGTCTGGCACTCTCAACTACCAACCTGGGTGTCCTCCATAACCGATAAGGCCACTCTCCAAGAAGTAATAGTCGCCCACATCCAAAAGCTTATGAGCACCTACGCCGGCAAAGTCTACGCTTGGGATGTTGTCAATGAGATTCTCGAGGAGGTGAATATTCTTTTTAATATTATAATGTTGCAATGATCTTTACTTTTAACACCCTATATAGGACGGTTCATTCCGGTCATCTGTATTCTACAATGTCTTAGGCGATTCGTTTGTCGCGCTGGCATTCAATACCGCTCGCGCCGCTGATCCCACTGCGAAACTCTACATCAACGATTACAACCTCGACTCCGCCAGCTACGCGAAAACAAAAGCCATGGCTGCAAAGGTCAAAGAGTGGGTTGCAGCCGGCGTACCAATCGACGGTATCGGTTCACAGGCCCATCTTGCGAATAACTGGCCAATTGGCGACTTTCCAGGCGCGCTGAAGAGTTTGTGTGAAGTTGTGGAGGAGTGCGCGATTACTGAGCTTGATATCAAGGGTGCGGCTGCTTCGGACTACGAGACGGCTGTGAAGGCTTGTTTGGATGTGGACAATTGTGTTGGTGTTACGGTCTGGGGGGTTGCGGATCCGGATAGCTGGAGGGCTAGCTCGACGCCGTTGCTGTTTGATGGGAGCTTTCAGGCGAAACCTGCGTATAATGGTGTCTGTAGTATTTTGGTATAGATGGATACGAGGTTCTAGGACTGAGATGTGGTTTTGGAGTGTGGTGTTGACCACGGCCCATTTATTCTAGTGTATATATTAGCATTTTCCAGACAGTAAATAGTTTTTTGTCTACTCGACTGGATCAGGAACTATCTTAAATTGGGAAGCAAGAAGGTCACGTAAAGATTCACGCACTGCTACACATGGCTGTAGGTTGTTGTAGAATTCAATTGGTCGTTATTAACATACAACATCGCTTTCATTCTGTTTCATTGCCTTCCCGCTCCACCTACGACTTGTAGACGTGAATGACATGGGCGTTGCAGTATGCGAGCAGACCAGTCTTGCCCCACTCACCACCAATACCAGATTCCTTGTGGCCACCGAATATGGCCTGAGGAGTCGGCTTTTCCCATGAGTTTACGAAGACGGAGCCAGCTTCAAGTCGTCGTGCAACCTTGCATGCCTTCTCTACGTCTTTACCCCACACGCAGGCACCGAGACCAGTGTTGGTGTTGTTGGCACGGGCAATAACCTCTTCAAGATCTGACCACGGCTGAGTGGGCACAATGGGACCGAAGGGCTCTTCCTGAATGATGCGGGAGTCGTTTGGCGGGTTGTCGATGATGGTGGGCTGAATAAAGTAGCCCTTTGATGCGGCGACGTCAGGCTCGCCGGTGGCGAATTTGTAGCCCTTGGCCTTGCTGTCGGCGAAGAAGCCCTTGACGCGCTCGTATTGCATCGAGTTCTGGATGGGGCCGAGGAGGTTGTCGCCATCGTCTGGGTTACCGACCTTAACGGTCTTGGTAAAGTTGACCATCTCTTCGAGGAACTCCTTGTAGATGGACTCGTGGATGTAGATACGTTTGGTGGCTACGCAGACCTGGCCGGAGTTCTGGAACGCGCCCATGACGACTTCGGGAGCTACCTTCTTGATGTCGACATCTGGGAGAATGATGGAGGCGTCATTGCCGCCAAGCTCGAGGGTAACGCGCTTGAGGGACTTTGCTGAGGTCTCCATGACCTTCTTGCCGGTAGCGATGGAGCCGGTGAAGGAGATCTTGGCAATATCTGGGTGTAGGCACAACGACTGGCCGAGTTCATTGTTGCCGCCGACTACTTGGACAACACCAGGGGGGAAGAATTGCTGAGCGAGCTCAACAAGCTTGAGTGCAGTGTAGGGTGTGAATGGCGATGGCTTGACGATGATGCAATTTCCGGTCATCACAGCAGGTGCAATTTTTCCAACACTTAAGATCAGAGGGAAGTTCCAGGGGCAGATAGCTTTAAGAAGCGTTAGCTTGCAAACATTTACCAAATGCTAAGTTTCAACTAACCTCCGCAGACGCCGAGTGGGGCATACTCTGTGTAGACAGTTTTCTCGTCATCCTCGAATTGGTCCGATGGGATGTCTAATGTAAGGTGGAAGCCGATGAACCCAGCCACGCCACCAACTTCAACGGCGGCAAACTTTCTCTAAGGAACAATCAGTCTCACACAAAATGGTTGCAGGGAACAGTACGGACCGGCTTGCCTGCCTCCTTGCAGAGGAGAGTGGTGAATTCGTCGCTGTGTTGCTGGAAAGACTCTGCGAACTTTCCAAGCAGCTCCTTTCTCTTTTCAATTGGAGTGTCTCTCCATGCAGGAAACGCCTTCTTTGCAGAGGCAACGGCGTCATTCAGGTCCTGCTCGCTAGCAATCGGGACATCCCAGAGCTCCTGTCCAGATGTAGGATTGATTCCATGATGGATCTTGTCGGAGCCGCGCTGCTTGCCGTCGACAATGTTGTAGAACTTCTCAAAGTCGAGAGTGGAGACCTTTCCGGGAGACATGATTGCAATTGCAGTAGGTATTTTAGACGATGGAGGTAGAGTTCTTGAGACTATTCAGGCGGGGATGCACGCTCTTCTTAAAGGGACGGGAAGCCGCAAGTTGCCACTTAGATTGATCACTACAAGCTCCTTGCAATTATCCTCGGCAAGAGCACCTGCCGCAGAGTGGATTGTCATCATTGTCCTTTGAGCAATTGCGCCTCCTTGGCTGAGACCCTTTACCCCACCTCAGCAGGAGAATCGCGGGGCTCGAGTAACAAGCTAGTCGTACATCATAGGCTCCATGAGGGCCAATGGCCCAGAAACAGCTAGGGCTGACCGTCAGCTTGAGCGGAAGTCGGCCACCCACATGCACCGGCGATTAGTTTGTGCGCTGATCAGGTTTAACGTCGAATAATCTTCAGTTTTGATTCCAAAACGCTCCGTTGGGGTATCTTTTGGGGTAGCACGTTCTACCTTGGGGTACGGGCGTATGTGCGGCCAGAGATAAGAATCACCCCGCCGGACTTATGTCGGCCACGGCAAAGAGTGGATCTTGTGCCTTAAGAGGGCGGAGGTCCGCTTCACCTACGTGGTTTCTACCCTTGGAGTCTTGACTAGCGTTCGACGAGTCGACTTCTGGACTAGATGGTGCGTTTTCACCGCTGAGCGGACCAGGAGAGGCTCCAGGTGGGCCGTACGGTGTGTTTCAGTAATTGGGCGGAGCTTGGGCCGTGAGTCTCGACCTGCCATGATGACGTTAGCAGCGCGGGTCGACGCGTTTAGGCGTTTAGGGAGCTACTCCGCATCATCCACGCCGAACTCAGATGTGTTGTTGGGGACCGGGTGAAGGCGACCACTCTTAGATCTTGAGAGAAGTAAGAAGAATGGCCAAGAGCGAAGCATCGAAGCGCGCGAACAAAACTTGGATAGAGGTTGCATCAAGATGGATCATACCAAGCTTCACTAGCACCAACAGCACGAGTGCCACTCCTTCCTGTAGTCGAGCTGCGCTATACCAAAAGCAGCCCCTCCAGAAACAAGCTTAAGCTGACTACGACTTCCTCTGCTCCTCAGCTGCCCCAAGCACTGCTTCCTGTATTGTTTACTGAGTGGTTATAGCTATCAGTCCTACTTCGTAAGAGCTAAGTATGCAGAATGCCTCATGTGGTGACTGATGGTCTGTGGTAGCGTCCGGCTTCCTCGCTTCGCAACGCAGTAGCAGCATGAAACGCGACACCAAACCAGTGTAGGTTACAGTGACCGAGATGATTACTGATCGCAGCCAGGTTTCATATCTTTTGCTTCGGCTCAATAATTGGGTGCTCTCTCAGCGCAGAGAGCTTGTTTAGCTGAATGGTGTTTGCCAATTACTCTACTTCTCAGTTAGCGAAGCACCAAATCCCGTAGAGCTACTTACTCGAGCGAGGTCTAGTTGCTAGCCATTGTATCAAGATCCCCAAAACCAGCTGGAACCAATTTCATACGTAGTATGGACACAAAGAGGGAGTTAATGATTGCTACAAAGGAACAAGCTGTCAATTGGTACCGAGTCTCCTCCAATTCCGAATTACTTGCACGTCTCGTAGTCCTTCTGGATAAGGGCCGGTCAGTAGGAGCTACGTCAACTGGAGTGACGAGACTCATCACCTTGTCTTATTCTGGCCATCCGTTGTTCCGTAGAAACCTTCGCAAGAACAGTGCCCGTTGAATAGTCCGTCTGCACAACTAAAGCCCTTGGGTACACTACACGCACCGCTTTGAAGTGACGCACTCACTTGAGAGGGAGATTTGGCTACAGTCGTGTCAGCGCGATTACGTCGCGCCAATGAACCATAAAAGGAACTCACCAGCCCATTTGGAGCGTCGTATCCGCCAGGATCTCTTATACCGCATGCGCTGGAACCTCCTCGCCGCTCTAGACGATATTGAAACTGCAACCGAAATCACGATCAGGTCATATTTCGCCCATTCTTTGGCCATTCGTTTGCGGATGAGGCCCTCGCTGATCAGCCGTTAGGCCGTGTTCGGGTGCGCATCTACGAAAGCGAAGAGAAACGTGGGACCACATATCCGCGCCCGAAGAGTGTTGATACCAGCCACCAGCCGCCCTGATTATCGACGATGATGATGGCCGCTCGATAACACTGAGTCAATTTGTCACCGAAGTACATACATACTTGAACCGCAACATGAGTGAAATTGTTAAGGCCAAGGGTGAGAAGGTAGTCAAGCTAGCTGATGGTGGGGAGTCGAGACAAATCACCTACGAACAGTCCAGCTTTTCTGAGAACGTTGGCCTTTTCTAAAAGCGAATCTGGGCCTCAGGCAGTGATAGCGACATCACGCTCCAGGTATCCATGTTTTCCGAAGGGCAATTCCACCAGACTACTGGGGAATTTTGGGTCACAGCTGAAGTATGCCCACATGCATGAGAAGGATCACAAGGTCTGAGCCCACCGCCTCGAAGCAAGGTGGTCATTTAGGCATCCACGCTTGAAGCATCGTCAAGCTGGGTCCGGTCACCACCAGAGAACTGGAATGACCCAAATCAGCAGAGGGCATGCTTCTTCCCCTGTACCATCGTACTTCCTCGATAAACCTCCCGTACCATGACGGTCGACTATCCACGCATCACCGCGACCGAGAGTGGCACCACCCAAACAACGCTTTGTTCCCGCCGTTAACGATCAGCTCATGGGGCCTGACCACGATTATAGTTGGTGCGGGAGTGGGTTGTGCCGCTACGGACACAGCTTCCTACACTGACGCAGCCGATGTTCGACGTACTTCTACCGTGGCAATTAGCAGGTCCACCACTTGGCCTTGGGTTATATAGACTTCAAGTGGTGCGCGGCTCTCAACCCGCCCACCAAGTTCATCGCCAATACTCAATACGATCCTAACTCGGGCCATATTGAGAGCTAGGAGGCGACGATAACCCTGGTTTCAAATGGCCCATCTGTCCACCCCGTCTTCTCACATGTCGCTCCCCCACTTGACCATCAGGCATGGCACACCAAAACCTGCCACCTTACCATGCGCCTGGTCGACACTCACTTAAACGCCAGGATGCAGACCAATCCTGCCACTGGGCGAGACAAACCCTAAGGAAGAGAACGAGAAAGAAGAAGGAAAGCAGGAACCCAAGACCATCGGCGTGACCGTTACCGCTACCAGCGATGTGTACAAGCTGGGTCAAGCCGTTGAGAATGACAACGACAATCAAAGCCCCCGAGCAAAAACATAATAAAATGCTACGACAACAGGCAATGGACCCGTCGAGCCCGCATGATCAGTGCCTTAGGCAGTTTCTGCGGCAATAATCTTGAGGGCAAAACCGTCACCGAAAAGTGGAACACCGGGATCATAAAGAAGAGTTTCGACGTTAATCCCAACGAGGTTGTGTCAGTGGATTTTCTCACTTTTGTAGAGGCCAAGGCGGGATGTGAGTGATGTGGCGGGATGTGAAGGTATATTTAGGAAGGTAATATCTAAACGCGACATGAATGGGGACAGTCGGAAACAGGGGTGAAGTGTTGTAGGGGATTGTTTTGACGCGGAGGTTGGATACTAACGCTAAGCTTTAATTTATTAATGGGAGAAGTTAGGTTTAACTAGAACACCATCAATTTGACCGTTGATGAATGATACGAACGCTAAAAGGGTCGAATCGACCCTGGGGCGACCGTTTTGCTGATTGGAAAGGTTAATGATCCCACCGGCTCGCTAAAGCGTTCAAGCTTCCCGATTAGCCCAGCCACGTGCCTGTCTACAATCAACCGTCGCTGGTCTGGCTCGAGACCTCGACCCGGTTCTTCCAATCTATTATATACAACACTCGCCTCTTTGGAACTTTTCGCGTCTTCGTCACGCTACGTCGATGCTCCTGGATTCCTATTTTTGGGTCGATCGCTTCTGTATCGCGTTCGTGTACCCCAGAATTTCAAACGTTCTAGAGCTACACTGATCTGAGCGTCGTGGCTTCAACGGCTGCTGTTGCTTCTCGGCTGCTTCGTATACATTTGCACCAGCAATATCGACGGGCAGATCTCATATCGTGAACAGGGAAAAACCATCCTAGGTTCGCTCCCCTTTCCGAAGCAGAGCAGCAAGTAACGGGACTAGGTCTTGAGATGGTAGCGAGTGGCTATTTTTTGCCATCCATACACTGTCGCTGTGCCAATGAGATTGGTCCCATGGGCGGATCGTAGGACCGGGTCATTTACCTTCTCGTAGTCTGAAGAGCCAGGTGTGGTGAAGACTTTGCTACTCAATGTTCGCCGTGTTCTAGGTCTCGTACTCGGAAGAAGACGTCAACATTTAAGACGCCAGCTGTTCGCTACTTGCAATGAATATATCAGACTATAACCCATCGCTACCAAACTCTTGGCCCTCTTATTCCAACTCTAAGGCCCATTTCTCTTACCATCATCTTATCAGATTGTTGAGATCAGCACTACTCCACAATGAAGTACACATTAACTACCCTTGCCCTTGCGGCGCTGTCTTTCGCCAATCCCGTCCCAGAAGCATACTCTGCACCACCAACGTTCAAGATCAAGAGCGTCGCCTCAGGTGGCTCCGGCTGTCCCCAGGGCAGCATCGACATCAACTGGACGGACAACAGGATTCTACCAATCTGTACGCTACTCCCCACTCATCCCCATCCCCTAAACAGGAACAGCTCGCTAACATCCAACAGACTTCAACAAAGACTTCACCGCCAGAGTAGGCAGCAAAACCGACGCCGCTGAGTCACGAAAGAACTGCCAAATCAACATTGGCCTTGAGTTTTCGCCAGGCTACAGCTTCGCCATCTTCAGCGCCGACTACGCAGGCTGGGGAGACCTCGATAACGGCGTCACCGGTGTCGTAAAGTCGACATACTACTTCTCTGGCGAGCAAGACCAGGTACGCTATCCCACTCCCACTCGCACTCCTACCATTCAATCTAGCCATGCTGATCATTACACAGTCATCGACGACCCTCACCCTTCCTGGCCCCTTCCACGGACCTTACTACAAGAGTGACAAGGTCGCGCTATTGTACTGGTCGCCCTGCGGCAAGGATGCAATGCTCAACGTCAACTCTGAGGTCGCTCTCACACCATTGGCTACGTCCTTGACCGGTACACTTGCCGCTACACGTGAAAGCGCGCGATTCAGCTCAACGCTGAACATCCAGTGGAGGAAGTGCTAGGCGTGAGGAGAACCAGTGCATGCTGGCTTTGTAGATATATGGATGGGTGAATGACCTAGTTCATCAAGGTGTTCATACCCTTTTTTTTGTACTTCACAATAGAAAAAGTTGATCGTTATCATGCCTGTTCTCTGGTTACTAGTGATGAACTATCCATAAAACGAGCAATTGCGAGTTCCATGTCCCTGACTTGATCGCGCTGTCTCACGATGCGACGTACGACGAAAGTTCTCACCCAATATACAGCTAATTTAACAGAACCAGGCTCACGCGATGCGCTGCGGGATCGTGTTGCTATTCTCGCACACCCCGTGTTTAATGCATGTCGCCCCTGAGCTCATAGATTACAGTGCATAGGCTCATCTAACGCTTGGTTCGGCCCACTCCGAAATTTACCTCCTAGCCACCTAGTTGCATTAAGGGGCCGGACTCAGAAGTTGCCCCGCTGAGTCGCTTTGCTGGCTAGACCCTTGATATTAGCTGGATGCTGCAATGCTCTCATCTTGCTCGTCGGTTGTACTTTCCACTGCCACATCGTATTCCTCGTCAAGTGCCTCACTCTGAGCTTCGCTCTCCTCCTGCATATACGGCGGCGGCGCCAATTCTTCGCCGCTGTTTACCCAGA
The DNA here is from genome assembly GCA_033682645.1 of Phoma sp. ATCC 74077. Classification (NCBI taxonomy): domain Eukaryota; kingdom Fungi; phylum Ascomycota; class Dothideomycetes; order Pleosporales; family Didymellaceae; genus Phoma; species Phoma sp. ATCC 74077. The sequence goes on along the minus strand of JAWDJC010000016.1, from coordinate 273,998 downwards.
CTTTGTTCAATTCGTCCTCAATCTCCTGCCTCCTCTTCTTCCACTCCTCAACCTTGGCGAGCCGGTCTCTGAGTTCAGCCAACTCTTTTTCTACGCTAGACTTCTCAGACTCTGTGCCAATGCGCTGAAACTCCCATTCATCGCCGTGGTCGCCAAGGCCGAGTGTGAGAGTATATGTGTGATACCGCTTTAGTGAAGCGCGCGTTGAGATGGTTATCAGTGCTGCGTGCGCGATTAGCTACAACACGACATGCAAAATGGAAGAGCTTCGACTTACTGATCCCCTTCGCCTTCGCTCGTTCATACAACAAGCCCTCCACATCACTACTAACCGCACTAGTTCCCTCATCCACAAAAGCATACCGCGGCTCATGATAAAGAAGCCTCGCGATCCCCACCCTCTGCTTCTCGCCTCCACTGAATACGTCCTTCCACACCTTCTTTGTGTCCCAGCCGCCTTCCCTATCCGGTATATACCCCAGTTTTGCCTCTTCTAAGATCTGAGACAGTTCAAAGTCACGGCGCCCGGCGGCTTTCATGTCGGCGTCGGTATGCGGATAAATGACTTGATCTCGTAGGGTGCCGGTGCTGAGGTAGGGCCTTTGGGGAAGAAACATGATGCCATCTGTGCCAATGGAGCGCGGGCGACTGACGAGTCCGCGGTATGTAGGCCAGAGACCTGCAACAATGCGGCTAACGGCAGATTTGCCGCAGCCGTTGGGGCCAGTGATCAGGAGGTGTTCGCCTGAGTGCACAATGAAAGAGAGGCTCTCGATGAGTTCGTCTCCGCCCATGGGGTAGAGAGCTGGTGCAACGACGGGCACGTGCTCAAGACGAATGCCGTCGAAGCCTTTGTGTACCGTGCCTTGGATATCGGAGACGGAGTAGAGTTCTGGACGCGTGCCTGGAGGTGGGTAGTAAGCGTCTGCGTGGACGCGGTGGAGTGTGCTGATCAATGTGTAGACGCGTGAAGTGTAGCCTGCGAGTTCAGAGAGATCTTTGATACTGTACATCATGCGGCCACCAGCATCAGCCAGTGACAACATGAGACGTTTGTTCGTGATGAAATCTTTCATGCGACTCCGTTCTCGATGTGTCTTCTCGCCCCCTGAGAGTTCTGGGGCACCGCCTAAGCCACCCCATGCGGGAAGGAAGACGGGGAGGGAGGTGATGAGGTAGCCAAATGCGGACCAAGAGTATTTTAGTACGAAGTCTTCGAGCATGTTGTAGCGAATCTTCAGGCTGTAGATGCCTTCCATCCAGTGTTTGAGGTCCTTGAAACCGCGCTCGAGGAAGTGCTTTTCCATCTGGTCACCGCCGTAGAAAGCGACTTCTTCAGCGTTGGCGATAAGCCGTGAGTGTAGGGCGCGAAACTCTCCTTCTCTGCGTCCTTCGACAGCCTTCAATTTGCCAAATGGTGGTGATAACCGTCGCAATATTGTCGCGGTGAGGAAGTAATTGCTTAGCAAACCGGTCAAAGCCAGCGGTCCCAACGACCGGTAGAGCTGATAATTAAACACGCAAAGATCCACAAACGGCTTCCCAAGACTCGAATACAAGCTCGCCGCACTTGCGCAGAACAGTGTTAAATCTTGCGTGATATACTGATCCGCTCCAACCCCCACTCCGCCATCCAAGTTCGACAGTTTATAATAATTTAGATGATCGTTCAGATACAAGTCGTGGATGTACCTCGTCAGCCGAGTGCGGAATGCAATCGAGACTTTGCTCTGCAAAAACTTGATCATCGCGTTTGTATACGAGGAGAACGTGCCAACACCGAGCCACTTGCAGATACCCCAGAGAAATGCCTTTCCATTGCCCGCGACAAGGTCTCGGACGATTTCTCCATCGAGGCGCGCAACCACAAGGGAGAGGTATGTCCGAAGCATCAAGAAGACGCTGTGACTAACCAACAACCCCGTCTCCTTGCTGTTCCATCTCGGTATCATGATATTCAACAAGCTCAGAAACTGGTGTAGGAAAGCGAGGTTCAGCCCGGGTTTCGTCTGCGGCGGTGGTGCTTGGGGGTTGTTCGCATCAGCCATGCGCGCTGCACGCGGGGGCTGAAGAAATAGTCTACGGTGCGCATCGAAAGTCGTTGGCTTTGTAGGATTGATCACGACTTTACTGGTTGAATCGCGGTATGGAACGTATATTGTCCTGGAGCCATCTTTATTCTTGAGCCCCGAGTTGCGGCGAAGTAATCGTTGTCCGGTCTCTTTCTCTGCGCGCCGACTGTTGTACCATCTCCGTCCTCCGTAGCCTGTGCCTACGATTGTGAAGAGTAATGTGATTGTAGATAGAAGCTTCGTGAGTTTCGAGGCATCGCGGACGCGGGACTTGAGGAGTGTGGCATAGTGGTCGTAGAGGGCGAGCAGGGGATCATGAGGTTCTCGTAAGGTGGATTGAGCGGCCATTGTGGGCCGTGGATGATCTATCTTCAAAGGATTTCATATCTTGGTGCTTGATGCACGAGGATGGCGTACAGAACTCGAAGGTGAGTGTGCCTTGCATGTGAGTGCTCATGATGCGTGCTGTGGGTTGAGCCGAGGCATGTGAAGTGCCACGTGCACCTGGGGAAATCTGGGGTCGTTGGAGCTTCAACTGAGCTATCCATCTGCTTCCAAGACTAATCATTCATTGGACACTCAGCTGCTGATACAATGATTCTGTCTTATTAAGGCCACTAAGCTTTGTGCAATACTAGAGATCTATCGAGTCGTAACTTTTCGTATATACAAGCATAAGGAAGAGCGGGATATAAGCTCCGCCAACATAGAGAATCCCCTCCGATGCATCGCTAAATGTAGAACCAGAAACATTGCTAAAACTCAAAGTCAAGCTCATAGCGCGTCACTGCCTTCAACTTCCCTCACCGTCTTGTACAACTCGCTCTTCAACCAAGCACCTAGTACGTCATACAGAAACTCGGCCTGCTCGCTCTGGCCACCGCCTCTCCAATTCGCGAGTGCATCGACCAATTGTCCACACTTTTTCAACTCACGCAGCACGACCTGCCTCCTCAGTCTTTCCTGCTCCGCTTCATCAAACTCATACAATCCGAAGCGCAATGGCTGAATCTGTATATTGAAGGTCATCTCGCCCTCGCACATGGGCGTTGATAGTGGCGTTGAGAAGCCGGAGGAGGACGGTGAGGAGGAATAGGAGGAGCTGTTGCTGCTGAGTGAGGGCGATAATGATGCGCCGGAGGAAGCTGTAACGCTCACTCCCGCGGCAATCTGATACCAGGTCAGGATTTTGGAGGTTATGCTCGAATATAGCATCGCAAGGTGCGGGTCTGAAGAGCAGGGACAACTGAGTAGCTGTAAGACGCTTTGCACGGCGAGCTTGGAGATCGAGAGGACCGAATCGAGGGATTTGAGCTCAATGTTTGGATAGTTCTGCGGGCTATCTGAGCCGATGACTCGTAGGCTTTCGAGCGTCGAGTAGGCGAGCGTGTAGCAACAGTGCGAGGTTGGCATTGAGATGCTTACGCGCATGGGGTTGTAGTTTTCCATGGAGTTGCTCTTGGGGCTCTGGGGTGTTGACGAGGCGGAAAAAGAGTGGAAGGGGTCCACGGTCACGTTGTTTTGGAGTGTATAGTCCATGGGGTTTACAGCGTCACCGCCGATGAAGTCCTTGAGTGCTTGCAGGTCCGGAAGATTGAGCTGAACGGAGGCCCTCTTTGCGAAGGGATCCCGAAAAGTAAGTTCAGACTCGATGTTTTGCATAGGCTCTGGCTCGAGTTGCGAAGTTGGCAGAAGAATGTCATCCATGAAGCTGAGGTCGGAAGAGTTCATGTAGAACGGCTCTGGCGTCATCTCGAATTCGAACTCAGGCGTTCCTGGTAGGCTCGGTGCGGAAGACCAGTTGGAAGACCAATTCGATGCAGTCTCGATGTCTGGTAGAGGGTCAAGGATGGGCTCAGGTCGGATCCTGAATTTGCCAAACTCGCTGCCATCTGGTGAAGGTCGTTGCTTTGAGGCCTTGATGAAGGGTGTTCCATCTGGATTCCTCTTCCTTGTTCGGCCAGGCTTGCCGTGCTTTCTTGAGACGCCGTATATGCATTGCGAGCCGTTGGTGGAGCAGCGAGCGCAGATCGGATGCTCCTTGCTGCACTTGACTTTGGAGGCTGCACATGCGTCGCACGAGGCTCTAAGCTTCGGTCTCTTTTGTTTGTCTAACGAAGACTTTATCGGTACTGAAGTTGGTGAAGACATGATGGGAGCAGATGTCGGGCCGTCTAGTACCATAGAGCTCTGCCAGGGCGAGGTCGATGGTGTAAAAGACATTGTAGTAAATAGCTCGAAGAGTCGATGTCGAGTCGAAGGTGAGCTGAACTCTTGTACTCCCAGACTTGTTTAGCCAGCACACCGCAGCTGAGGTCCCACCGCCATTATATATTAATTATGTTGTACACATATTGAGCCACGCCGAACCCATCGTTCTGTGCAGTCGTCAGACCCGGGTCGACCGCCTATCCGTAGTCAGCACCCTCAGCAGGTGTGCAGTGCAGCACACACCGTCCACCACGTTTAGCTCCACACCCGCACGTCTCAGCCATCCTAGCTTTCCACACTATAGATTGATTTCCGTGAGCCACCTCGTTATGCGTGGCATCTTCATCCTGACTGATAGGGTGGGCACACCGGTAGCTTCCCTGTCATCTCGCGTGTGCAGCCATATTGAGCCCCGCCGCTCCACGTTTCTGCGGTCTTGTTTCGTAGCTGCTCGTGTGCGGGACGAATCCGTGCGTTTAGCTTGCAGCCCTGCAGGAAGGCTGAGGAAAGGTAAGTCGTTGAAATTGTGCTGGTGCAGATGGGATGCCCAATGAGGTGAGCAGGTGGCAGCCTCAATTAGCTGACTGAGATCCACATTGCATACCCTGGCTCAGCTTTGGACACACCAAGATGCACGAATATGCAACAACGATGGGATGGCTTCGGTTCCGAGACCACGAAACGGCTCGATAGTAGGCACTGACCGTAGGTTCGAAAGGCCTTGATCTCGAGATAGTGATGTTGGGTTGGTATGAGATTCGGTTTGGATTCAAACGGTCGATGCACTTCGAGTGCGGCGGACAGTCGACGTGCGCTGCATTACTGTTTCTTCACCATAATTCTTCTTCAACTGTCCTCCGGATTGACAGTAAAAAAGTCCAACAGCGATGATGCCATCAACTACTCGGCGAAGCACGACGCATCTGCCTCACAACAAGCACCACGCTACCTTGACACTAGCAACGCCCACAGCCCCAAGCTTCCAAAATAGTCCCCGCATTAGTCCCCGACACCCTTCTCACCTATCCGCGACATCCTCACCAATCTGCGCCGAACCTCCACTTACCACGGTCTGCCAATCAAACCTCCACCTCACGCAGCCTTGCCTGTAGGTACGCCTCTCAAGATGGTGAGACTTTAGTCCATAATCTTGGGCAGGTTTCTGGTCATCCACATGCGGCACTCACATCCATCTTGTCGGTGTAGGCTCATTATAAGAATAGGCCCAGAGGACTTGTCTTGCAGCATAGCCAATCAGTGATGTATCTGATGTTCCCAAAGGCACTGGTAGCATGCCAGGGAGACACTGGGTGCGGCTATGCGGTCAAGCGTGAAGGAATTGTTCCTAGCCTTTGTTGTTGTACCTGCGGTACTTACCCATGGTTTGGAATATGGTGGGATCAAGGCCTATTGATGGGCCGTGCGAGGCCAGGTTGATAGAGTCCGAATGCTCCAGATCTCCAGTATACGAGGATCTAGGAGCCTTGAAACCGAGGCAGGTGTCTCGAGAGTATGCTCAATCTGTCGCTGAACGCCGTCGTGCCTTCCCGTCAGTGTATCTGCTAGGCCCCATATTGGAGCTCTTCCCTCGCTTCCTTACTTTAGACTGGTCAATTACAAGAGCTTACTGAGCAAAGCAAATCGTTCTTGCCCCGATTTCCAAGATCTTTGTCAATTCAGAAAGAGGAGGGCATTTACTTTTCGCCACAAACTATCGAAGCCCTGCATCTCTAGCCATCTTCGCCCCTCGGAGTAGTACTATAGCTGAAAAGCTATGTACCGACTCTCGTTGCTAGAACTCCCCTATCCTAACATTTTACGGTTGACATTATACACTAAACCTTGGAGCTGACTTGACCTAGTAACCGTTTACAGTTATCTGTCAATGTAGCCCTCAGAATGCAGCAAATGTAAGTTTGTAAGCGATCAAAGTTCCACCAAATCTACACACCAATCCTCCTTGGCCGAGTCGCTTACAGCTCCACTATCGAGATCTTGCATGTTGGCCGCCAAACTACAGATGCACCAGCTCTGCAGAAACGATCGATCTCATACATGCTGGGTCCTAGATAATCCTAGTTACACCTAGCTGTTCAAAACTGTTTCTTACATAACGACTATTCAGCAAATAGATGAAGTTCCCCGCACACCATCGACTATTGAGATGTGGCTTTCGGCAGGAGGTAGGTCACATTACTCGCACTCGCCGACTTGCACGTATGTTCTTCATACTTCCCAATCTGTCCACATTTGGGGGCTCAGTCTTGACATAACAGCCATTTATGGGCGAACTAAGGAACTAGGCACGTCCAATTCCCAAGAGGCAGCCTCTGGTAGTCGCATGCATGCAAGTTCGCACATGGCCATGATGTGTAAGCGAGGCCTTGCCTACAATTCGACAACCTCAACCTCGCCTGCATGCATCCTCACTCTCAACTCCCATTTCCTGAAACACAGCCTCATCCAATGCAAAAAACGCTCCCACCGCCACGCGATCTGCACGGAACCGAATTCTATACTTGAAACATAGCAGCAATTCGATAATCTAATGCAGTGTGTATGCACGTTGTAAGCTTGAGGCTGAACTGGGGTTAAGCGAGTAGAGATGAGTAAGGAAGATGCTGGTTCTGCCACGTTTGGGGGCTATGCTTTGGCATGGCATTGGGAGGGTGAGGGTGTGGACATGCAGGTACGCGGGCGAGCTGAAGTGATGGAGGGAAGGGTTGTGGTCTTAGTAAAAATTTCATACAGACCAGTAAAAAGAAAAGTTTGCAATGCAATGGTGGTTCTCTAGAAGAATATGGCTTCGGGAGGATACATGAGTATGTAGGGCTTTTCAAAAGCAAGCCGGTTGATGAAGTGATACAGATTAGCCTAAGCATTGTGCTGTCCTCAAAGCCAAATTGTTGAACGTCATGACAAAATGAGTGTCTCTAACAAATCTTGGGTGTAGTCAGATACAAGGTTACCTGAATGTATGTACCCGGATCCGAAGATCCGGACATTTCCAACCATCGAAGTCAGTATCAGCCGTCAGCCACAGTGGAACAACACACCCGTCATCGCAAGAAAACAGCACATCTTCAGCCAAGTCCCGGCGCCTCAACGCAGGACCGCTCCCGTGAGCAATGACCCTTGCAACTTGCAACTGGCCTTTCCCGGAAATCTTGGAGATGCAGGAAAGAAGGCTGAAACGAATTAATATTTCGTGTATGCATCTTTTTCTGACCGGATCGATGCCCCCAAGATCTTGGCTACCTTAACTGCAGGTACGCTATGTATGTTTCAGAAGAAGAAGGGCGTTATCTTAGTAAACAGTAAACACATCTTTAGAGAGAAAAGTTGCGAAGCTGAGGTTTGCTAGTATTCAGCCGGTCGGAATTTGGACCCAGATATGACCGAATAGGCCGACGTCCTGTATAAGGAAAGGGGGCTGAAACGACGTGATATGTAGTGTCAGCTTTTGTGAGCACGCAATGGTGCTCAAGAAATGATTTCGAAGTAGACTATTGTACTGCCTGTATCGATGTCGACCCGATCTCTATGCGCAACCTGAATATCCAATACACAACTTAGCTCGCGCTCTACTCGTCGTCGTCTTCACTATCCTCCTCTTCTATATCGTCGTCACTAAGCCCATCCATCTCCACATCTTCTTCTTCATCACCTTCGTCATCCTCAAACTGCTCCAAGGCCCCTTTTTTATCTGCCCTCTCAGCCTGCTTCCTCTTCTTGTCCTCCGTCTTCCTAGCATCCTCAAGCATTTTCGCCTTCTGATCTCTCGACTTCCTTTGCCCCGCCACAAACGCGCCCAGGGGAGTCTTATCCCACTCGACATCTTTCAAGAAGCCCTCAACGCCTGCACGATCATTTGGCGCAAAATCAATCTTCGCCCGCTTCTCCTCGATCCATCGAGAGTTCGTCTCGAGTTTCTGTATGAGAAGCGCGATCATCGAGGTGATCTTCGCATTCCTGTTTCCGCTAGACTTCTTGGTCATAGCTTTGACCCAGCGCTTGAGCATAACAATGACGGGTAGCGCGAGTTCAGGAAACGCAATGTTCTTTGTCCAGAGGATGAAGAATTCTGCTAGTAGCTCGGTGACTTGCTCACCAACACCGTCTTGGTATACTCTTGTTCGTAGGTATGCTTTGGTTGCTCTGATGGTAGTGCTGAACTCGAGAGCCTTCAGCGTGCTCGGTTTCGGGGGCTTCTTCATCTCCGCCGAGTTGAGGACTTCGACGAGTGCCGGCGCGAGAGGGATGTATGTCGCTGTTGCAGAGGAGATGCGGAGAAGAGAGCGGATGAGCTGGAAGCGAAGCGGGAAGTACTGCGCCGTCGGAATCAACCGCATCACACCGAGTGTGACTTGAACAACGGGATAGATGAGTGGTCTAAGAGGTGAAGGTTTTCCAGACTCTGCTTCTCGAAGGGACTCGCAGTGTGCTGCGACAACGCGGGACCAGAAGTCTAGCGAGTGGATATACTGCCAGTTGTAAACTGTCTTATAAGAGTCTTTAGTTTTATTTGTGATGCTTGTCCGGAGGTGGATAGCGAGCTGGCGAATGAAACCAAAGCCAGTTGTGTAGCCAACGGTGGGATCAATACCCCAGAGCTCCGAGGCAGTGTTTTTCATCAAGTTGATACCTTGAAGGTTGTGAATTGTGGTATTTCTTGCGCCCTTGACCAGACCTTGATATACTTGCTTTAGAACGGCTTCGCGAATAGTTGGGTCAGCGATCACGAGCAACCGTCGGAGGACGAGGAAGGCAGACAACCGCGTCATCTCGTTGTTTGCTGGGTCCGCCCATACGGACGCTACAGACCGTATCACCTCTCGAACAACCTTCTTGAAGGAGAGAATGTAAGGGAGCAGGCTCGACAACGATTCTAAAGTCATCCGTAACGTGGAGGCATCGGAGAGGTTCTCGAGGAGATGATGCATAGAGACCGTATGCGATTTGAGGAGCGGTGTGAGTGTGCGGAACTTCTTTGAATCGGTAGGTACACGGCTGTTACGGTCAGGACGAATGTAAGCACGTAAGAGCGGTGAACTTACATTTTTCCACCAGCGCTCTCCTTGACCGGCAAGTGGTGTTGTAGCACCTTGGGAACCAACTGTAACGTGGTTACGAGGACCTCGTGATATACTAGACAAAGTTAGCTGAAAGTCTAATTAGATGCAGAGCGTATGCGTACCATCGGGATCAGATATCGAGTACCTGTACTTCTTCCCCTCATCGTCGTTCAGATGTGCGGCAGCGCGGAAGGCTAGGACAATCTCCTTCATCGCTCTTAATGATGACTTGCTCTCCATGGAGGCTTTCCATTTTTGAACGACCTTTTTCGACAGCTCATTGCCGGCCGCTGCTTCACTCTCGTCGTCTGAAATGTCATGCGCTTTCTGCTTCTTCCTAGGTGTTGCCTCGTCTTCGCTGGCACTGAGAGCGTCAATTTCTGCTAGATCCGCGTCTTCGGCAAAGTCCAGTAGTTCAGCGTCGTTCTCTTTCAAATATTTGTAGAAATCAGGATCCTTTTGTGCTAGTCCAGCGAGCTGTTCCTTGTGCGCATCCTCATCGTCGCCAGAGTCGCTCTCCGGCCCAGATACCTCTACGTCTGCTTGCGCATCTCCCATATCTTCATCCGAGCCCTCGCTTTTGACAGGTGTACGTTTTCGCTTGCCTGTTTTCGGTTTCGCTGACTTCTTCTTTTTCATCTCTGGTATTTGGAAGCCGCCTTGGAAGAATTGATCCATGGACATGTCCGCGAACCCATCGTCCTTCACTCCGTTCGTTTTAGGCTTCTTACTGGCCTCGCCTTCGAGATCGTCGGCTTTAGCATTGTCTCTCGCTTTCCGTTCCTTCTTCTTCACATCCATCTGCTTCCTTTGCTTTATTTTTGCAACATCTTTGCGCTTCTTGATGACATCGTGGAGCTTGTTCTTCTCGAACTTCTTTGTCGCCTTGGAGACGGGCATCTCGAAAATATGAGACACTGATCGAGTCTGTTTCAGTGGTGGTTGGTCGTGTCGCAGTTGGCGTTCAAAAAATTAGCCTGCGTCGAAAAAGTTCATGCCAAGAGTTACAGGGTCCTAGCTCCTTCCCCACGCGATGCCTAGGCAAGCATGGCCGAAGCATGCTTGATTGCGGACACTTGCTTGCCGACCAACATCACACTGTGACAGCATCCACCATGATGTATGGAGCTCGACAGCTGGCCTACGCGCCGACACCCTATATACCGCGTGCTGCGCTCTCAGCGACTATCAATCTTGACGAGGTACCATAAGTTCTTGCCTTCGACCTCCATTCATGCGCTGACTCTCCCATATAGGAGGTCAAGCTGTCCACAACGAATGCTGAACGCGACTTGAACGATTCTTTGGCCGAGATATATAGCATTATTGTAACACTTGATGCTATTGAAAAGGCCTACCTGAAAGATTCCATCGCCGAAGCCGACTACACCGAGACATGCAGCAGACTATTGAAGCAGTACAAGTCCAATCTTGCGAACGAGGCGGTCGCTCGAGCCTTTGGCGACTTGGAGCAATTCAAGAAGGAGTGGGATGTGCGTGATGACGAAATGGCCCACTTCTGTATCCTGGGTTAACATGGTGTCAGATGGAATGTCCGCGAGCCACCGAACGACTGCGCGTAGGCATACCGGCCACGATCGAACAAGGTCCCTCAAAGCCTGCCCAGCAAGGCGACTTTGCCGACGCGACACTTGTTGTCAATGCGACCGAAACTTTCATCACCCTCCTAGATGCCATTAAGATCGGACTCGTAGAAAAGGATACACTACATCCGCTACTCGTCGAGATCATACAAGCGGTCAACAAGGTCACAGACAAGGACTTTGAGAGCAAGGGCAAGATTGTGCAATGGCTCATCACTTTGAACCAGTTGCGAGCGGCCGAGAAGCTGAACGATGAGCAGGCTCGAGAATTTCAGTTCGACATGGATCAAGCATACTACGGTTTCAAGACCACATTGAAGAAGGACTGAGTATGTATTCTCGTTAAAGGTGATCCATCATAACTGGATGCAATTGCGGAAGACTCGCCCCGCCATGGTTCACATCGAAACGCACGGGCCAGCCTGCAACTTTTGGAAGCAGCACCTCCCATTGATTATCAGCAAGCGTACAACCGCCAGTCTTCGTGGCACTATGTCCCTAATTGACGGTATGTATGGAACTTGTATTAGTGTTTTATGTACTAATCCTTGTGCCAGTTCTCGACCTGCCCCAACTCTACACCAAGCCCTCCGCCGAAGCGCTCCTCAATACACTTGCTCTCCTTAGGTCCGCCCCACCTTCTTGGGATCACAGCGACAAAGAAGGAGGAGATGAACAACTAAGGCCTCAAGTCAGCCCAGAAGGCGTAACGCGGTACCTTACAAGCATTGTGGGCAGCGGCCTTCAGTGGATAGAAGACGAAGAGGCCAAAGAAGAGATCTGGAATCAGGCCAGTTCGAGGCTGAGCGAGCGGTCTGGTCGGTCTGCTATGGGTGCCATGTCGCGCAAGTTTCGAATCCCATCATCGTCCAGCTCGTTCGAGCTTAGTATCCACGAGCCTGCGCTCACCGGTGACGATCTGGGCTTGAAGACGTGGGCAGCCTCATACTTACTGGCCAAAAGGCTTCACACTTTCCATCTTGTCCCAGAGAACATGACCGAGAAGCCTAAAGTTCTTGAGCTTGGGTCAGGTACGGGGTTAGTGGGATTAGCAATGGCAGCCCTGGGAGCCGATGTTCTTCTCACAGACTTGCCCAGCATATGCCCAAATCTTGCGCATAATGCGCAAGCCAATTCTGAACTCGTGGGCCAGAACGGCGGATCTACACGGACAGCTATTCTCGATTGGACAGAAGCTACCTCCTGCAAGCTTTATTCAGACGGCACTGTGAATGGTGAAGCCTTTACAGCAAAATTCCCTTTGATTCTTGCTGCTGACTCATTATACTCTCCTCACCATCCACATATGTTAGTTGATACTATCAAATTATGGCTCTCCGAAGACTCTAATGCCAAGGTTATCGTGGAGTTCCCCTATAGAGACGCATACCTGCCTGAGATCAAGGACTTTCGCCAGCGAATGACCGGCATTGGACTGCATGTAATCGAAGAAGGCGAAGAGAAGGGCTACGACGACTGGGGCGAGTCCGGAGCGGACAAAGACCAAGACGAGAGTGCACTCGTCACTTGTTGGTGGTCTTGTTGGGGCAGGCAAATATCGCACACCAGCTGAGCCGTTCACCGCTCTCTTTTGTGTCTTCCGTTCTACATGCCTTTTTACCGGATATAGCGGCCCTTTCAATTGTGGCGGCACCACCTGTCCCCCACGGATCGTTGTTCTACTGTTCGGTTTTAGTCATTCGCATAGCGACGGCGTTCAATAGCGACATCGGTATTTGCGCCGAGACAAAAAAATCAGCTTCCAAAAACCGATATCAAACCGCCGGATAAATAGTGCGGATAATTAAAAATGTAGCTAGATTCCCGCCTGCGCTAGAGGGCCTCGTCCCTGACCCACGGCGGAGCTCACACGAAGCTCCAGGTCGGGGTCCACCATTTCTTTCGTCATCAATCATTCGCTGCGCGTGAACTTTTGACAGCTTTCTTTGTTGTTCGTCCTTTCCCTCCATTACCTCCATTGACTTAGGAACAATCGCAACTTTGATTGTAACTTCAATATGACGACACAAACAACTAGCCAGAAGGTTAGAGCTCCTCTGCCCCACCAACAGCCCCTCATTGCGCGCACATCTTCATAACACCGCAACAACAACTCGCAACGTTTCAATTGTCCCTCCAAAATACTAACTTAGCTACAGAACCCTTCTTTCGTCCTTCAAGCTAAGAACAAAGTCGTCTACGAAGATCGACCAATCCCTGAACTCCCCTCACCATACGATGTCATTGTCAAACCCCGATGGACTGGTATCTGCGGCTCAGATGTGCATTACTGGGTCGAAGGCCGCATCGGCCATTTCATTGTGGAGTCTCCCATGGTCCTCGGTCACGAATCTGCAGGAATCGTACACTCTGTCGGTGACAAAGTTAAGACGCTGAAGGTCGGCGACCGTGTCGCCATGGAACCAGGTGTGCCGTGCCGGCGATGTGTGAGGTGTAAGGAGGGGAAGTACAATCTGTGTCCAGATATGGCTTTCGCTGCTACGCCGCCTCATGACGGCACGCTTGCACGGTACTATACTTTGCCAGAGGATTACTGCTACAAGCTCCCCGAGAACATGAGTCTGGAGGAGGGTGCTTTAATCGAACCTACTGCCGTTGCAGTACATATCACTCGCCAGGCTTCCATCAAGCCTGGAGACTCGGTAGTTGTGTTTGGCGCTGGACCCGTAGGTCTGCTATGCTGCGCTGTTGCGAAAGCGTACGGCGCAAAGAAGATTGTAACGGTGGATATCAATGATGAGAGGCTCGGATTTGCGCTCAAGTACGCTGCGAATGCGAGCTTCAAGAGTGCGAGAGTGAGCGCAGAAGAGAATGCGAAGAATATGATCAAGGAATGCGGCCTAGGTCTAGGTGCGGATGTTATCATTGATGCTTCGGGCGCGGAACCATGTATCCAGACTGCGATACACGCTTTGCGAATGGGCGGCACCTACGTTCAAGTACGCATCCAATCTCCATCACTTTATCGCAGCAACACTGGTGCTAATATGAAAGACAGGGTGGCATGGGTAAACCGGAAATTAACTTCCCCATAATGGCCATGTGCACCAAAGAGCTCAACGTCAAAGGCTCATTCCGCTACGGCTCTGGCGACTACCAAACCGCTGTTGATCTTGTTGCTGGTGGACGCATCTCGGTGAAGGAACTCATCACAGGAAAGGTCAAGTTCGATGACGCAGAGAGCGCTTTTGCAGATGTAAAGCAGGGCAAGGGCATTAAGATCTTGATCGAGGGACCAGATGAGTGAGTGCTCTTCGCTTCCCCTCCCTTCTCTTGAACGTAATTTTGGTCAAGGTTGGAGAGGCTGCATTTGGCGGTGTTGTGGCGGGAATGGTGTGCACAACATTTTTTGCACGTCGCTTATAGATTTCCACGTTCAATATCAGCGATGTCAACATCGTTACGAAATGTGTCTACAAGATTGAAAGAGGCCCCCTTTTTTCTAAAGCTGACCTGTAGCTCCTCATCTCGTCTCAATACTTCAGACTTCATCATGGGAGTTCCCTATTCTCTACTGCAAGGAGTATCACTGCGACTAACACACATCACCATAGACGCACAGAGAGCAAGCCCAAAAACAGCACGCGCAGTCACAGGAAGCGAAAGAGCGAATCATTGCACTAGAAAAACCCCCTGGCTGCCATCATAGCAGATGTCATTATCGTAAATTCTGAGCCTAGCCAAAAGCCATCATCGAAGCCTCCAATGTCATCATTAAAGCACGCACGTACACGGAGGCAAGGCTTAGCACGGCGTACCTGAGGCGCAAGATGTGAGAGCGCGGATGCGGTGTACTGGTGAGGCAAAGAAATGACGAGGCTATTTAGGGGTGTGAAACGGTCCATGCCTCAGCCATCGCGAGTCTCCACCAAAGTCAGAAAAGCACCAACTTCACGGCGGAAAGAGAGAAGTGATCATAAGTTTTTTGTTTGTTTGCATTTACGTGTTGCCTTCGCAGGGAGAGCAGCATTTCGACAAGCGCAGAAAACACATTGTCTTCGCTAAAAAGAAAATCTGGTATGATGCATGCATGCTTGCTTGGGAAATATCGTGCCGCCTCCTTAATTGAATGAATATCGTCATCATCGCTTGCTTCGCTCTTGTCACGTTCGCGAGCTCTTTGAACGCCTGCGTGCCTGTCTGCCTGCTCAATCGCATCGCATCGCATATTGGGTAAATCGTAGTTTGGCATGTTGTGAGAGAGGAGAGAGAATACAAAGTCTTCTTGGACGTTGCATGTTAATCGCTGGGAAATAATTGAATAGAAGCATATTCGTTTGAACAGACCATGGGTTTAGTTTACGCTCCTAGTCTCCGGGCAGTAGATCCGCGCTTCGGTAGTGTCCAGGGTTGTGGGCAGACAACCTGGTGTTGGATTAGCAACTTGATTCGACTTATATTGGATGTTGGGTTTTGGACGTACCTCGCCCTCGCTATATGCCCAGAAATACGCTCCCATTCCGACGATGTAGTACAGTCCTGAATTGGTGCCCTGGTAGATGAGGAGGGCGCAGAGTGCACTCAGTGGGTAGATGATCAGGCGGGCTTCGATTGATCGGTGGAGGCCTGTGCCTGCGAGCAGCGGTAATGGCCATTCCCAGGCTAGGCCGACGACGCCGAGGATCACGTTGATGATTTGCAGGATGGGGATAGGTTTTACGGCGCCATCGAGGTTCTTGGTGAGGAAGTCCCAGAAGATTTTGGGCCAGAAGAAGGATTCGAGGGCTGCGGCTAATTGATCTGTCTTTACGTTAGTAGTTGCATGGAATATGATTGTGGTTGTGGATTTGGAGGAATAACTACTTACATGCAGCAGCCGTGAGGATGACTAGGCGCGCCCAGTGGTTCTTGATTAACTTGCCCATTGCGAACGAAATTAAAGAAAGGATACGAGCAGTAAACCGAGCCCGCGGCGTTTAGGAAAGAGAATCGAATTGAAGAATGTAAAAACTAGAAACGGAAAAGAACGACCAGATGTATGCCCTTCGACTACCAGTAGCCTCGACGACAGAAGAGCATCGACTGGGTAGACTGGGCAGGCCGCGGGGTTTTGTTATAGCAATGCCTTGGGAGCAGCAGCGGGTCCGATGCTCGAGTCAAGCGGTAAAGCGGGTGAGTAGTCAGGCACAAGTCGGGCGAGGGTCTGTCCTCTTTCGCAGGTTGATGGATGGCTGAGGCGTAGGCGAGTCTCAGGCTTGTTAGGTGTTCAGGCAAACGTGCTGGTGCCGTTGAGGTGCGAGACGTGAGGTGTATCAGTACATGGCAGAGCGACAGCGGGAAGTGACCGCAATTGTAGAGCCAGTTTATGCGCTGGGCAATGCATGGCTTGACCTGGGTCGTGCAGCGACTGGGGTTCGAGATGGATTGGTGACTGGAGTTGTGTAGCCGCTGGACCCACCCCGCATCACAGCGTGCTGATGGGGCGTGATTGGGTGGCTGCGGTGCTGATGCATGCGATGTGCCAGCGCCGGCCAGCCTCTCTGCAGCCAGACACCCCAGCGTCCCGGATGGCGCCGCCAGATGCGGCTGGCCTATGAGGGCTGCGTGTGCCCTGCTTGGCGAGGGTGGTGTCGCGTAGAAAATAGATAGCTTCAGTGAAGTAATTCTGGCTTCACGTGGGTGATGGATGGCGCGAGGGACATGCGATTGCTGGTTGCTTGGATAACTGCCTTGTGCCGCCTCTTCCTCTGACTTATCGATGAAGGGCTTGGGCCGGGGACAGATTGCTAATCTTGGTGATATCACATCCATAGTCGGTAGACTCCAATACTTGCTCCATTTGACATCTTGCCGGCGGTGGCTCACAATCGAAACCGCCTGAACATTCGGAGCTCCATATCGAATGAGATACTCCGCCGCGACCGTAGGAACCGAGCGGCACGGTTACACTCGCAGCATCACGGATGCCTCAGTCCCGGTCTCTCCTGGCTCTGTGCCTCAGGATTTGACGCCGCAAAACCGGCTGTCTGATCATCCATATGCATGGAAGATCTGATCGAAGGACTCCTGGCATCTCAGCCATGTGCATCAAACAACATCATACGACAAAGTTTACTTCAGAAGCTGTTCCAGGGTTGTTCATGCCGCCTACCTGAGGGTACCCAGGCATGACAGCCGTTGATGTAAACAATGTCGTACGATACTCGTTCAGTATCAGTTCGTGGTGTGTGCTAAGCTTTCTACGATCCTGTTGTCGGAGAGTTTTGTCAAGTGTTCGGGAGCATGCAGGAGGTTCTTGGTGGCCGATCCAAGTGTATGCGTCGTAGTAGGGAATGAGATCCGAAAACAATGGCCTGATGTTGTTTTTCAGCATGCAAAGAATACCAATATGTCAAAGGAAAGCTTGACATTCAATGTGAAATGACGTTTCCCAATGTGGAAATGCACGATATTCGTAGTCGGCCAGTAGATGGAGGGATAGTAATCTGCACCAACGGCGTCCCTAGGAGTCTAGCCCTACACTACCATCCAGCAATACGCGGCCTCCTTCTCTATCACAGTGACCAAAAGCATTCCTTCTTGGCCTCGTTCGCAGCTGCAGATGCTCGCGATATCACAGCCCTAACGCAAGGCTAACGGTGCTCACTGTGATAGCAAGCCCTCGTCGAGGTCGGCTGTCCGCTCTCTCGCCATCCACCTGCAGGCCGACCATGGAGGACATCCCAAATTAGCGGCCGCATCTTGTACACCTGCAGCCAGCACAGCTCAGCACCGGGCTCGCCCTTTGTGGGGGTTTCTGAGCGCTTCGCGGCCCGCTTCAATTGGCCCTCGACGTTCCGCCGAGCCTATCCGGCTGCTTTGGTGCTACCAACCACATCGCCGAGTGGCTTCAAGAGCATCGAATTCAGTGCTCGTCCTCACGCCTCGGCGGTACCAACGGCAAAGTCATGACAGGCTCGCACCAGCATCGCTTTTGCGCCCCTGCACGGCCGCTGTGCAGTGCTTCTACAGCACGCAAGGGGCCGTAGTTTAGGAGCCGACCCGCCACTTCGATGCGCTGCGCTCAATTCCCTCAAGACAACACTCTAGCATTTCTTCTAGCTTTTGCCTATAGCGACGTTTTTGAACAACTACCACTGCCTTCGCCATACTCCCACGTATCCAACGTGCGTCTTGATTTCACCACGTCACGGCCTCGAACACGCATCGTCTCAGCACACCCCAGCGTATCAGGACTCCCTCACCCCATCAGGAAGGTCTGAAGTCCCCAACCCGGTGTCACCTTCTCCGGCCCCTCGATCGCCTTGCTGAACAACACTGCGACGGCTCAGGCGAATCTATCAAAGTAATCTCTGGAACCAGAATCTAGCCATTGCCAAGCTGAAATAATTGGATTTCTTCCAAAAGTTACCCTCACGAGAATCGTCCCGCACGAATTCAGCTAGCGAACCTCTCCTGCTTCGCCGCATATCTGCATACCAGCGCATTACTCGGGGTTAATTGGCGACCTTGAGGCTCCAGAGTTATCCCCTGAACCCCGAGAAAATCATGGTTGTGTGCCTAGCGCTTCAGGTTTGAGACGCTCTTCATACACTTGGCGTTCAACGCATAGGAGCGAACCCCTCTACCGCCATCGCCAATTTACGAGTCCACCTTAGGCTCCCCAAGGTTTGGCGGCGCCTTATTCTTCCCTGAACTCATACTCTTTTGGTTCTTGCAACTGTCATCCGCCTTAATCCGGCTATTATACAGCAAACTACCAGGGCGCTGGTTTGAGCCACAACCGTTCTGAACAGGCCCTGTCGGTTTCAGCACAGCGTGCCGCCCTACCCTGTCTTGCTCACGGCTCTTTCGATATCCACCCGATCTGCGCCTGCAGTCCCTGTTTGTTCCAAGACTTAACGCTCTAATACCCTTGGTGCCCTGCGAGCCTTGGGTCGTCCTCTACCACCGCTTCCTCTTACCTTACACATCAACTCGCCCGTCTCTGGACGCCGACATTCTTTTCTTCAATTCGTATCTGGCTGGCCGGGTCGAACTTCGACTGGATTCTTTCCCTCCCGGTTGAAGTTCGCTTTCTGTACACGTACATCCTTTAATTGTTGTTGTAATCACCGTTGAACGGCCGCCTTGCAGTGGACTAGTTGATGCCTGGCGCCTGGCTCGTTTTGCATTAGGACATTGTAGCGATCAACACGAAAAGATCTCACGATGGGGCAAACTCCGGGCAGCGGCAATATAGCTCGGCAATTTCGGCCGCAGAAAGTGCTTTTCCACTTGTTCTTCTGGGGTTTTCACTGGGCGATATTCGGGATAGGATGGTAAGAGACGTGAGCTGCATAATGCACGACGAAGGCTGACATCGAGATAGGTGGAAACAACAAGGTGACATACGTTTGGCTCCTCTCAATGGTCTTCAGTACTCAGTATGGATCTCACGAGGTGCTGGTTTGGTTTTGTCGGTCGACACCATGGTCATAGTAATGCCCATGTGCAGAAACATTCTCCGATGGTTGAGGCCGAAAGCACGATGGCTACCGCTTGACGAGTCCCAATGGTTCCACCGACAAGTTGCATACGCTATGCTCCTCTTTACGATTGTGCACACAGCGGCGCATTATGTCAAGTAAGTGCTTTGAACCCACTATATGCTCATAACTGATGAATGCAGCTTCTTCAATGTTGAGCGTGTGCAAGTACGACCTCAAATCGCGCTCCAGATCCACTACACCGAAGCTGGTGGCATTACTGGTCACATCATGTTGCTCTGCATGCTTCTGATCTACACTACTGCCCACCACAGGATCCGACAGCAGTCATTCGAGACCTTCTGGTACACGCATCATCTCTTCATCCCATTCCTGCTCGGCATGTATACGCACGCAACTAGCTGCTTCGTCCGTGATACTGTACCCGCATGGTCTCCATTCGATAAGCAGAACTTCTGGACTCACTGTATTGGCTACGAAGGTTGGCGATGGGAGCTTGTCGGTGGCGGCCTGTATCTCTGCGACCGCCTCTACCGCGAGATCCGCTGCAGGCGACAGACTCAGATCGTCAAAGTCGTCCGCCATCCGTATGGTAAGTGAATGTCGTCTCACTAATGAGGTATGAAGCTAACGGCAAGCAGATGCTGTTGAGATTCAGTTTACCAAGCCCAGTATGAAGTACAAGCCCGGGCAGTGGCTCTTCCTTAATTGCCCTGAGGTCAGCTACCACCAGTGGCATCCATTTACGATCACCTCTTGCCCGCATGATCCGTATATCTCGGTACATGTCCGCCAGGTTGGTGACTTTACTCGCGCTCTTGCTGATGCTCTTGGAGCCGGTCAATCACAATCGAAGCTTTATGACGAGCTCGACCCTATGGGCATGTACGAAATCGCTCTGCAGCACGGCCAAAAGATGCCGGCTCTGCGAATCGACGGACCCTACGGAGCGCCCGCTGAGGACGTCTTCGAGAATGAAGTTGCTGTCCTCATTGGTACTGGTATTGGTGTCACACCCTGGGCTTCCATCCTTAAATCCATCTACCATCTCCGCCTCAGCCCCAACCCGCCAAAGCGTCTCCGCCGCGTGGAATTCATCTGGGTATGCAAGGACACGTCGTCATTCGAATGGTTCCAGACGCTCCTTTCGTCACTTGAAGCACAATCTCTCGGCGGATCAGACGGCGACCAATTCCTGCGTATTCACACATACCTTACGCAAAAGATGGACGCCAACACGGCACAGAACATTGTACTGAACTCCGTAGGTACGGACAAAGATCCGCTTACGGAGCTGAAATCGAGAACGAACTTTGGTCGTCCGGACTTCCAGCGCCTGATGTGCGGTATGCGCGACGGCATTCTAGACCGCACGTACATGAACGGACTAGAAAGCACTTTGAGGACCGAAGTGGGTGTGTACTTCTGCGGACCAAATGTAGCTGCGAGGGATATCAAGAAGGCATGCAAGCTTGCGACATGCCAGGAAGTGAACTTCAAGTTCTGGAAGGAGCATTTCTAGACAACAATTGTCAGAAGAAGGAAAAGGCC
Organism: Phoma sp. ATCC 74077; assembly: GCA_033682645.1. Taxonomy (NCBI): domain Eukaryota; kingdom Fungi; phylum Ascomycota; class Dothideomycetes; order Pleosporales; family Didymellaceae; genus Phoma; species Phoma sp. ATCC 74077. The sequence goes on along the minus strand of JAWDJC010000016.1, from coordinate 253,035 downwards.
TACGAAATGGTGATGGAGATGACGTTCCGGGTGCATGGGATGTACGCTAGCAATGGCGCTCTTTTTTTATCTGTTCGGGACACATGTCGAGCTGCGAAATCCCAGCCGACTCTCATCGCCAGTGTACCTGTTTTCAAGTATCTACCTACAAATGCGTTTTTCAAAACACATTTTTCTCTCCAAATCTCTCTCCACCCACATCTTCACGCGCGAATTGACTCCCAACATTTCCTCCTCAATCTCCCCTCTCTCTGAGACTTCTCTCTGAGACAATTCAACCTGCACTTTTTCGTCATCACTGCCGCACTTACCGCCCACTCCCCACAAAATAATCAACACATCTACTCAGACAGACAAAAATCACCCAATCCTCGAACCACCCTCCCCTCCTTCCTCCGCACGTCCCCCTCCCTCCCTCCTCCATCCAGCCGCGTCGGCACCCTCCCAGTCCGGAATGCAACGCAAGTAAAGCTTGAACCTCAGTACCGGCAGGAAGCATGCATGATGAAACGTCTTGGAAGATTACACACCACTATGTCTTGGTATTTGGCATCCCGGATGCATACTTGGCTTGACGTGGGTCATTCGATTGCGGGGATGTCTCGGAGAAGAGAAGAGAAGAGAGTGTAGGTACATGTGAGGTAGTTGGTGGAAGTGGAAGTGGAAGTGGATGAAAGGGGTGTGAGTGCATGGGGCTATATTTAGCACCCACCTTTAGATAGATGTATATACTCTACGCGCGCGCGCACAACTCTGACACACGAAACACTCACTTCTCTCCAAGTTCACATTATTCTAATTACTGCCTTCGTGTATCTCAGCTTTCGTCCGAGCCTTCCCATCCATCTACTTTCTCCACTACCACTTCTTACAAGCCCCTTGCGTGCGGCGTGGTGCTGCTTTTTTTCCTGGGTCAGACTGGACTAAATGGGAAGGAGCAGCTTGTCTGAAGTGCGTATGGCGCGGTGGGGGTTCATAGGGCTGGGATGCTCGATGGTGTTATGTAGATGTGGGTGTGGATGTAGGTGTGCGGCACGGTCGGTTAGGGGTCAGACCGAGTTCCTGGCGCTTGGGTTGAGCGGCGTAGGAGAGGAGAGTGTGGGTGATGTAGGGTCCAGCTGCATGGTGTGACGAAAGGAATACACATGAGTTGATCCAGTAGATGTCAAACAAATGATTTGAGGAGAATTGTTGTGAATATGCGGACTTTGTCATCGAAAACGATGGAATGTCGCATCAACGTAATGTACTATCTTACATCTACTCACCATACCTATACACACGTCTCATTTATGCTTAGCAATGCTCGCGACATTCCTCAATGTTCCAAAAGGCAATACATCTGCAATCCTCTTCTTACTCGCAAACAGCATAACCAGCCTGTCCAGCCCACATCCCCAGCCCCCCGTGGGCGGCATGCCCCACTCCAGCGCCTCAAGGTAACTCTCATCGATCGCACCCTCTCCGTCCGGATGAAATTCCAGCTGCTGCATGAACTTCCGTCGCTGCTCGAAGGGCGAGTTTTCCTCTTCGTATGCGTTGACGTATTCGCGGCTGTTAATGAAGAGCTCCACACGTGAGGCAATGCGTTGGTTGGTGATGGGGTCGACGAAGGATTTAGAGAGAGGGGAGAGGGCTTCAGGGTGGTGGGTTATGAATGTTGGATTTTGGCAGAGGGGTTCGATGTAGTGTTCCGCGAGTGTGTCAAGGAGACGTGGCAGGGTAGGATTTGGAGGTACAGCGATGTTAAGGTTTTTGAACATTTCAAGGACCTCTTCAGAGGCGCCTGGAGAGGATAGGTCTGGTAGCTTGCGACCGCTCGCTTTCTCAATTGTAGGGATGAAGGGTAGTTGTGCAAAGGGTGCGGAGAAGTCGATGCCTTCCGGTGCTGCCAGTGAGGGAAAGTACGTCGATCTCAGCGACTCGATTGCAGTATGTAGACCGTGTAACAATTGCTCTGTTCTTGCGATCACGGACGGTAGAGTTGCCCCAACCTCGTAAAACTCGCACGTAGAGAATTCTGGATTATGGGTATTGTCGACGCCTTCGTTTCTGAAGGCACGACCAATCTCGAATATCCTGTCTTGGCCTCCAACGATCAACCGCTTGAGATTCAGCTCAGGAGCGATTCTGAGCCTGATGGACATGTCAGAGAGCTCGTTCGCAACGGTCTCAAATGGCCTCGCGATAGCACCGCCAGCATTGACATCGAAGAACGGGGTTTCAACTTCCAGAAACCCGCCCTGTATGAAGTATGTCCGTATGTAATCATAGATCAGCGCGCGGAGCCTGAGGATGTCGCTAGGTTCGTCGCTCGTGAGTGAGTGGATGTGCGGCCGACGAGCCAGCGTCTCCGCGTCATCAATCTTCTCAGGGAGGTGGTGTAGGCAGGGTGCAAGAACTTGAGGTACTTCGGCAGCCAGAATGGAGAGCTGTCCGGTCGATGTTCTTGTGGGGCGTCCTTTGATGACTGTTGATGTTAGCTAAGACTTGAATATCGCAAGTGATGTCACTCACAAACCCAGTCCCCTATTCTTGCAACCTTTTTGAAGCTCTTGAAGCTTTCCTCAATGCCAGCTTGTTCGGTGAGCTTTTTCAGCTCCACCATGACCTGTAACCGCTGTGTGTCTCTTTCAATATCGAGGAACATCAGCTTGGAACCAAGTAACCGCACTGAGCGCACCCTTCCTGACGCTGTCAGTCTGCAACTTGTCACTCCCCCAAGACTGTATAACATACCGAACACGGAGACGACATCCGGCTTCGTTTCCTGTATGCTTTCATACTTTGCGTTGAAGTCGCGAAGTGACAGGCTCTCTGCGCCAGCAGGATAGATGAGTTGTGGGTGATAATCGTCCAATGGCTTCACTCTCCTCAGCTGCTCGAGCCTCTTTTGCTTCTCGACATCGTGCGGGCCGGTGAAATTTTCGGCGGCTATCGTCTGTGCGAACCGTCTCTGAATAGCAACGTATGCTTGGGCGTACTCAGGCTTGGCAGATGCGCTGGCTCGATAGAGGTATGGTCGGAGGAAGTTGAGGGAGGTTCTGCTCATGATGTCTTTCCAGGTTAGCTTCCATTGAGCATGAAGAGGTTGAAGAGCTGGGCAAGTGGTGAGATCATCAGATAGGGTGAAGCTGTGAAGTCATCCGCCCTGGGGCGTCGTTCGCAACGGTTCTAAGGTTGTACTGAATCATCATTGAGCGGGTAGATGGTAGTGTAGCGAGCACTTCAGAAGCTTTACAGAGCTCAAGGGCTTCAATTCGAAGTCGAAGTTGAGCAGCCATTGAATACACAAGACTTCGAAATGAGAGCACACAAACAAAAAGAAGATGTTACAGACTTACCTGTCTCAGGAACATCGCTGCCTGCGAACCAGCAGCTTCACCACAGTGTGGTCAGGTAAGCCCACAGCAAAACTTGGAGCTTCTGCTCCCGAAGCCCGCCCGACAGCCCACAGTTCAGCCGTTAAGCGATCACGTGCAGGGCGCTCGGGCCGCAGCCCCTCGAGCATATAAGCTGAGCCAGCTTCGCGCTGAACAAATTATACTTGTGAGTGCAACCCCCAGTGACTGGCTGCTCCGCCGCACACGTCGCGTCCCTTTGCAAATGCTAACAATATCTAGACCTTCTTGCGACTCACCAAGCTCAAGCATTTGGTGGTCTAACAGTTTCGCCTGCATTGCACAGCGCGGCGTGGAATTGTTATGAATCTCCTTCGGGGGCTTCAGCGGGGCAATTTTTGCTGGTCTGCACAATTTGTGCTCTTTACTTTTTCATTGATTACATTGCCTTGTGCGATGGATTGAGGAAGAAGCTTGTGTCAATACTAGTCTTGTAGCCTGGAGATGTGCATGTAGACAGGCACCGTCAGATCAGGCGTGGGCGGAGGGCTTGTCACCGGTGTTGAACTCACAAATATGCCGTGTAAGTGATGGAGCTGGTCGAGCTTATATGCTCGAGGGGCACCTGGGCCTGGTGACAGTGTAGTTGATCGAGCAGCATTAGCTGTCCCTGTAGGGTCAAACGCATCGAGCAGCGTCACAGTTGGGCAGCGGCAATCGAGGCTCTGGGAAGCTCGCCAGGCTGGGTGAGGTCATGTTATTGGCAAAATATGCTGCTCCATCCTGACGATTTCCTCACCTAACGCGACTCTGACGCGTCCACGGCTCTCATGCTCTCCTTCGCCGGGTTCGCCTAGACTATAGCCTGGACGTATGCATACCTCTAGCGAATGGGTGGCTCTCTTACCATCACTGAGACGCGATTCACCATCAAGGTCCTCATCCTCCGAACATAAAGATTCGACGCACCCGTGCATTGATGGTTGCTCGCATGCACCTGCCGAGATGTCTTCAACAGCTGGTCTATACACAACACGATCCCTCTCACATCATACAGCTATCTAGCTACTAGTGCAGCGCGTCACCACCTCCAGTCCTCCCACTAAAGATAAACATTGACAAGCCTCGTCATTCTCCAGTTGCTTATATAAGCCACAGCTCGCCTTCAATTGCTAGCTCCAACGGTCAGTTCCGCCAACTGCCCCGCCATTACATCAACATGACATTCGGCGAAATTCTCACCGCGAACCTCGATCTGCACCACATGGCAATCCGAATCTGCTCGTTCGTTGCGGACTTGCGTCCATTCTTAGAGGTCATGACGTCGGGCTAGCCTCTCCAAGCACATCTACATGGGCGAGTAATATGACTGGCTCCTCGGTAGTTGAGTGTAAGCTACGGCAACAAAATGCTAGACGTTATGGCTATGTCATAGCAGCGTCTTTGTTACCTATTCAAAAGTGGGTGTGGTCCTTACGTTCCGTCATTTCTCTATAATTGTCACATCTCAACTCTCTTACTATATTATTTTCGTTGGATACACTGCACATAACCTACAAACTACACACGAAAACTTTAGCCCAAGATGATGTCCCAAGCAGCTCGCCAGGCCGAAAAGGCTATTGGCCACGGCGATAATGCGACAACCGCGCAGAATGTCACAAACCCAGGCAACGACGAGTCGACAGCCGACCTTTCGGAGTCGATGAAGGCCCTGGCCTGGTTTGGCAAGAATGATGTCCGAGTGATCGACACACCGAAGCCAAAGGTCATCGAGCCCCGCGATGTCATCGTCAAGGTCACCGGAACTACAGTCTGTGGCTCCGATCTTCACCTGCTTCACGGCACCGTAGTGGAACTGCAGAAGGGCGACATTCTAGGACACGAGTTTTGCGGTGTTGTAGATAATGTCGGCAGCGCGGTCACAAAGTTTAAGAAGGGGTATGTTCCTATGATCAGATATGGTGTCATGCACGACTGACGTTCCTATAGCCAGCGCGTTGTCGCGTCATTCCAGATCGCCTGCGGTGACTGCTACTATTGCAAGCAGAAGCTCTCGTCCCAATGCGAGAAGACAAACTCCAACACGATCGAGAACGCAATGTACGGCGGCCGAACAGCAGGCATGTTTGGCTATTCGCACTTTACAGGTGGTTTCGCCGGCGGTCAATCAGAATACACCCGTGTACCCTACGGCGACGTCAACCTCCTCCCTCTACCAGACGATGTTCCCGATGAGCAGGGTCTCTTCCTCTCCGATGTGCTTTGCACGTCATGGCACGCCGTCGTCGACACCGGTGTAAAGAAGGGAGACGTCGTGGCTATCTGGGGTGGTGGTCCTATTGGGCAAATGGCTGCAGAATTCTCTCTGCTGAACGGCGCATCGAAGGTCATCATCATCGATTCAAACTGGCGATTGGACTTCATTAAGAAGACATACCCTCACATCGAAACCATTGACTTCTCGAAGCTCGGCAAGGGCGAATCAGTGACAAGCGTCTTGAAGAAGATGTGCAATGATCGCGGCCCAGATGTTAGTATCGAGGCTGCGGCCGGCGAGTACGCGAAGGGTTGGGCCCACTACTTCGAGATGATGTTGGGCCTCGAGACAGATACCAGCGAAATTGTCAACGAAATGATCACCAGCACACGAAACTTTGGTAGCTGCGGTATCACTGGTGTATACGTCGGATTCACAAATCATTTCAACATCGGCTCGCTCATGGAGCGTGGTATTCGCCTCATTGGTAACGGCCAAGCACCTGTCCATCTTTACTGGGAATCACTCTTGAAGATGATTCAAGATAAGCAGATTAAGCCGTTGAATATGGTCACACACCGTGTACGTCTTGAAGATTTGGACAAGGTGTACTACAAGTTTGAGGCCAAGGAGGACGGCATGCAGAAGGTGTTTGCAGAGACGAAGTGGAGTTTCCCGGCCTGCGAGGGCAGCCCAGAGTTGACGAGATATTAGAGACTGTGGGATGAGTGAGGAGTCTCCGGCGTTGGTAGCCATGTAGTATGATACCTTATGAATGTACTTGAAAGCCTGATCTGGCATGTTATATAAATACAATGGAAAACGTGCGCGTATGAAGGTGAAATTCTTCTATACTGAGTGCCTACATGTGACGACCTTGAGATGTCCTGCATCTGGTAAGGGGTGTACCGTCAATCGTCCTTGAACTAAGATACATCCTTACCCAGCCTACGAGATTGTCAATTTGGTCTGATCTGAACATCTGAAACATCACCTCCATACGCTTTCTTTCTCTCTCACACCAAACCCTGCCAACCCCATCTCCCTCATCTAGCCATGATATGCACTTCGGTGCTCCCACTACCCGCACTACTCTTCTGAACCCCCACCAAATTCGGCGTCCCATCTCTCCCCCAATCCGCTACCGCAAACTCCCACGTCCCATCCGTAGGCGGCAACGCCGTTTCCGTCTGCAGCAAAAACTCCCGATACTCCGCCTTGCCCGACAAGACATGAATCTCCGTCTTATTCGAATCGGTATTACTCTTCTTCACAGCGACCACATCCGGGTGCGCACCATCAGCGTTCCAATCTGTAACTGCGAAGTCGAATGTAGCATCTGTTTCGTGCAGCGCTGTGGCTGTCTGCAGGAGGAAAGTCTGGAAGTTGGAGGCGCCGGAGAGGATGTGGAGTTCTGTCTTGTCGCTGTCGGTGTTTGATTTCTTGATCGCGAAGAGGTCGGGCTTCGCGCTGTCTGCGTTATACTTTGCTAGCGCAAAGGCAAATGTATCGTCCGTTTCGTGCAGTGCTGTTCCCGTGTGGAGGATGAAGTCTTTGAAACCAGACGCGCCGGAGAGGATGTGTATCTCTGTGGTTTTGGAGCCCGTGTTGGTTTTCTTGATGGCTACGAGGTCCAGTGTGCCGTCGCCGTTCCAGTCTGTGAGGGCGAAGTCGAATTGTGCGGTTGAGGTTTCGTGGAGGCCGGTTCCGGTTTGGAGGGTGAAGGTCTTGAAGTTTGAGGCTCCGGAGAGGACGTGGATTTCGGTGGTTTTGCTGCCTGTGTTGCTTTTCTTGATTGCGACGAGGTCTGGTCGGCTGTCTTTGTTGATGTCGCCTATCAGGAATTTGAACGTGTCGTCAGTCTCGTGCAGTGCTGTGCCCGTTTGCAAGACGAAGTCGGAGAACGAGAACAGCGTCCTTTTTGACTGCAGAGGCTTGGTAACTCGCAAAGCAATGTATGGCTGATGGTTATTTGGCAGCGGAGTACTGGCAATCTCTTTGCCCATCAGCGTGGTCACCATCTTGCGGTGGTACGTTGCAAAGCCACCTTTGACTCCCAGTCCATTGATATCCCGCTCACCCGACTTTTTGCTCTTGAACAGACTCTTGATAAATTCGGTCGCTTGCGCGATGATCTCATCGGCGACATCATCTAAAACCTGAGAAAACTTCCTCAATTGGACGTTGAGCTGCTTAGTAACCCAAGCACCAACAGTGCCAGAGGGAAGAGATATCAGAAAGTCGAGTGCATCGTCTTCGTTAATCAGGTCTCCCCAAGTGACACTCCATCCGCCATCAGCGATGTCCGCTCGTACTTTGTTGCGGGTGGTAACTTCTTGAATTTTTGTCGTGGCACTAGGTAACTTCGGCAACTTCGGCCACTTGAAGCCTTTCTCATTGGACATCTCATTAGGTATCTTGCTCGAAATCTCGTTTGACTTCTTATCTGACGTCGTGTTGAGCACCTCGTCTGGCACTTCATTGGACACCTCGTTGGGAACTTCGTTGGACACTTCATTGGACACTTCATTAGGCACTTTGTCGTCGGACATCTTGTTGGACATGTTTGGTACTAGTAGAAGCTTAAACAATCAATAGAAAGTGTATTGAATGTCTTCAAGATCATTACTCTCCTCTCTTCTTATAGCTATAGAAATGAGAGCAAGTCAAGCGCACAACCACGGTTCTCAAACCCGCCAAGTACATAACACGAAAGTATATAGTAATTTGGGGTAAGAAAAAGCGAAAACAGCCGGATGGAAATAATCAATCAATTCAATTGGAACAAGATATCTCAGCTGAATGGTTAACCGGCAGCCAAGGAATTTTGCTATTTTACCAAGACTTGAGCTGAAGGTATGGCCGACCCAGCTGAAGGAACAGCGGAAGTACCACACAGAAGAAAGTACATAACAGTATGCTAGAAAGTAGGTAGCTGATGAGAAATAGGCACGAGGGAAAGCAAATTGGGTAAGATACGGACAACTATGGAGCTTCCTAATTGTCAATCATACTACACATCAGACTCAGCTTCAGGATGTGAAAGCGAAGAATGAACTAGTTGGACAGCAAGATAGCTTGGCACCGCCAAAATAAAGCCATCCGTCGACTTCAGTAGCTGAACCGATCAGAACACTTCGGCTGAGCATCTGGATGGGTTGAATGAGCCGCGTTATTCAATGGCCAAGCGTATGATAGGAAGAGTATGAGTATCTCGCCGATGTTCTTGCTTACACATATATGTATATATATATAATATGTACATGTACCATAGTACTCTTCAATGCATAGCAAAGTACAGACCAAAGTAGGGAAATGGTCGTTGAAGCCGTTAACGCCCAGCAGAATTCATTCGGCGCCACAGGTCATCATTAACAGTGATGTACAGCGTATGCAGAGTGCGACATTCGTCAGAAATAACGCTAATGACATATTCGTTACCTGTTTGGTTGGGTCACACTGCTGCTGTGTTGGGATGGCTCACGCATGCTAGGAATGTGATATGCTGTCGAATACATATATGTGAGATGCGTGATTAGATACCGTCCTATTTTGGTTCAATACCTTGTTTATCCAAGCGAGCAGTTGCCGAGAAGATTGGAACAAACTGGTGATTTTTGGGCTGGAAGAATGTGCTAGATCAAGGTAATGTAATTAGATTTTCAGCACTTCACGATTGGAAGTTGGATCATATGGAACGGCAATATCCCGAATACCATTATCAACACTGGAAAGGAAAAATTTGGTACCCTGGAGCACTTCAACAGTGTGTCTCTAGTCTTTTTGTGTAATTGGATCAGATTTTGACTAGTGGGTAGATAATTACAAACAGTGGACAATCCTCCATGTCTCTATTTTACACGCTTTACTTCGATTTATACACTCGGGGTAAACTTCTCTACGGCAGATCAAACCTCAATCCACCCTCCTAACTCCTACCACCCTATTCAACCTCCCCTCCACCCCCTCGAGAGCATTTCTCAAGTCCTCCAAATCTCTCCCAATATTACTCACCATACTCAGAATTTCACCAACCTCATGCGCCGTCCTCCTCACTTCAACTCGACTCAATATTTGAGTAAGATTCACAACTGCAGCCTTCCTTCGTACCCACAGCCAACGCTCTTTGAAGCCACACTTCTTATACTCATGCCCAAATCTATTCGTTGAGTGCAGATGTTGGGCAGAAGGCGCATCGTCATCCGAATGTTGATATTGGGGCGCATACTGTGTTTTCTCCAGTGGGTACGGCGATGCATTTGCGGACCAATGTGCTGAGTCTTGTGTGCGGTACTCTGGTTTCAAGAATGGCTGTTCGATATCGCGAAACGACTTGATGAGATCGCGGATAGTTGTTCGCAGGACTCGCAGCGCTTCGTCTTCACCTGCGGAGCCCATAGATTGCATGTCCCGGTCAAAGTGCATTGGTGCTCTTTTCCCACCTCCAGCTCTTCCTCGCCTACTTCGCCTTCTTCCACCATTCTTTCCATATCTGGCACCAGCCGCATCATCTGATTCACTCCTTGCTCCAGGCCCGTGACTCTGGTCTCTTCTCATGCTCTTTAGTCGCCGTCTCACTCTTCGTAAGTGTCTTCTTTCCTCCAGTAGACCCTGTTTGAGACTAGAGAGGTAGTCTTGGATTTCCCGGGGTGCGGCACCGAATGTGCCGAGATTCGACCAGAAAACCTTGAGTAATGTGGCCAATGTGAAGGTGAACGAGACGAAGCCGATGATCGTTGATACTAAAGATAGTGGAGCATAATTTGTGTGTGAGACCGTTATACCCATTTTGGTCGATTTATACTAAATGACCTCTACCAATGGACTCAAGGAACTGGAATTGATACACAAAAAAAATTTAGTATCTGACGTTGTTGATGAGATGTAGCTGATGGACGACTTTTGAACATTGGCCAATCAAACAGAAGCGGAATTGTTAGGACAAGCCCTAGAGGTTGTTTGTTTACTTGTGCAGAAAGCTCGAACTTGTCATAAGCGTGTCGGACGTCACCATCAAATCTTAGTGCCGTCGTCTTCCGGCGCCAGTCATTGGTCATCAAATCTCAAGCCATGCAACTACTTTACTCAGCAACATCGCATCACTCATTATAGTATTGGTTTGAGTATCAATAATAGAATTTGCATAGGAGCATGGTGTCAATGCCTGAAACGCAGCAGTGGTGTTGCACTGGAGACTTGCTGTCACTAGACATCGCGCTTCTCTTCATATTATGCTACATTGTTTGAAACGTAGAAAGTAAACAGGAAACATTTGCTCATTGATGAAATCTAGTTCTAAGAAGTTGTATCGTACAGCCTTTTTATATATGCCTCTAGAACTTGTATACCTGATCCTTGCTGTATCCAAGCTCTTTCAGGTATCCCTCAAGCTCGCCCTGATCAGTCGGGCTCTTCTTTCCGCCACTGATAGCCTTATACATGCCTGGGGGTCCGCAAACAAAGATTTTAATCTTCTCGCCCTCCTTCGGCTCGGGAAGCACCGTCTTCAAGAGCTCTTTTGTGACATGACCCTTGCCGCCCTGCCACTGCTCAGGCGGGTTGTCCAAGACGTAGAATGCCCTGAATCGCTGAGGGTATGTGTTCTCCAAGTGCTCCCACTCCTTCTTCAGCAGAATGTCCTCTTCAGTCAAATTACCAAATACCAGCGTGACCTTTGTCTTGTCCTCGGGGTTCTTGAAGATAGCGTTTGCGGTCTGCCACATGGGGGTGATGCCAGTGCCACCTGCGATTAGAGCGATGTGCTCGTGCTTGTTTGGTGCCCATTGATACTTTGGAATCGGGCCCTTGATATCGAGGCGCTGCCCAGGCTCCAAGTTGTGCATGTGACTGGACATGGGGCCATCAGGGTACTTCTTGATGACGAACTCGACAGTGCCTTTTTGGTCGACGTCGCTGGTAGGTGTATATGGGCGGATGACGGGCTTCTGCATCTCTGGGCCTTTGTACTTAGTAATGACGGCAGCTGCATCTAATTAGAATTTGCTAGAGCCTCGACACATGGTAGACATACAAGCGACAGGCAGACCGCTCTCCATATCCTCCTCAGGTAACTTGAACGTAAGCTTCTTGGTGTTGTGGTTGATGATCTCAGACTTTTCCAAGAGCAGCGACACAAAGCCCTGCTCACCTCCAGTGAACGCCTTCTTCACAGGGCCGCCGGTGGACGCGGGGACCTTCTTGGCCTCATCTGATGGAGGCGCATTGCCCTTCTGACCTGAAGGAGCGTCTCCGCCCCTCAGGTATAGGTAGCCACCTGCAAGAGCAGCAGCGCCAACACCTGCGTAGAGAATGCTGTTGTTGCCACCGCTCTGAGGCGCTTCGGATGCATAGCGGCGGACCTGCTGTGGTGGTGTCAGCTATTATTGAAGCTCCCGAAGATTTGTAATGGGCTTATTGGTAGAAATTGTGCGCATACCTGGTGCAGGGTCCTTGCCGGGCGGAGAATTTGTCTAGCGAACATGGCGAGACGAATTGGCAGGAAATGAGGGGGTATAGGTGGATGTTGGTACGGTTAGAGGAAAGAAACAGTTATCGATGTGCTCAAGCTCTGAGCTCGTTGGAGGCTAGCCAAGAAAACGTCATCGCTCTTTTAAACACCCGAAGCCCGATCCGATCACGACTTTTCTCCACAACAACATGACCCGCTCATCTTCGTTGAACTTCATGTATCAAAACTAGACGAATTTCGTCTTATATTCTTCAATTCCCGAAACATCATATAGCTTGAATTGTATTCATCGACTAGTGTTGAGGCACTATCAAATATCAGCCATACCCATGCTCTACACAAAGTCTCAGCCCTGGAGAGTGGGAGCAGCTTTCGTATAAGATGTCTCATTGTGCCGGCGAAAGTATTACACGAGATATCTACATAGTTATCCCTCCAGTGGCGAAGCTGGCCTGAATTAACGACCGTGTCTGATCTGTGTTGATTTGAAGGATTGAGGGGTTAAAGCTGTCTTTAACCAGCAATGTCCGGATATTAACAATGCAGCTAATTACTAAATGAAAACAGTATCTCTTGATGCAAGCTTACCATATGGGGCTTCCTTCCAATTATGTAGAAACACCATATAACGTACAGCCACACGTTTCGCGACATTCAAATTGTCGTCTCGCCTACAACAGCCCTCTAAACACAATATGAGGCTTCGCTTTTCTGTTCATCTTTTTCTTCTCCAAGCCCAGGCACTTGTGCATAGCAGCAAGCGCGACATATGTACCGTTGCCTCACTCAATGACCCCCTTGTAGACGATGTCCCGAACATCCTCTCAGCACTCCAACACTGCGGCGACACAGGCCGCATAGTTCTCCCAGCAAATCAAACATTCAACATACGTTCTCCGCTCGACCTTTCCTCATGCAGAAGATGCGGCTTTGAGATCAACGGTATTCTCAAGCTATCACCAGACTGGGACTACTGGGAGAAACAGTCCGCAGTATTCAAGATATCGAACGCATCGAATGTCATCATTAGCAGCAGTGAAGGCAACACTGGCATAATTGATGCCAATGATTTTGGCTGGGCGCGAGATCCAGATGTCCCGGTGCCAGATCGCATGCCGAAGTTATTTAGTGTCAGCGATGGAAGCTATCAGATTCATGTCCGGAATCTGAAGATCAGATATGCCCCCGGAACTGTGTTTTACGTCAACTCCGAAAGCTCAGCAATACGTTTCTACGACGTTGAAATTCAAAGTGCAGCTACGACCGGGTTTCTGGTTGAAAACGCCCAGCACGTCTACATCTGGAACAACACTCTCCGTGCTACGTGGTCTTGCGTCACGATCGCTCCGAATGCAACGAACATCCAAGTGGAAGATGTGCGTTGCTTGACATACGAGACAAAAGGACCTCCACCAAAGGGAATTGAATTGACAGTATCCAGCACTGGAGCGACTAGTTGGGTCCGCAATGTCTTCGTGAAAAGCTTAGAGGCAATCGGGTGGATGAACGTCATTGCGTTCACGACTGTGCGAGACGACCTAGCGCCACAGCGTCTCGAAATCAAAAATGCGACTTTCACCGACATAGAATTTGGAGAACTGGCGCGTCAAGCAGTATATTTGGAACAGAGTTCTACACCTCTTAGTGCTACTGATGTCTTGTTCCGTAACTTCAGAGGCACAGTACAATATGATAGCGAGCTCAACTGTTCGAATGAAGACGACGTATGCGAATTCAAGAAAGAAGGATGGAACACCACCATAAAGGGTTGAGAATCTAGTGCAAGGCAACACGAGGAATGCTCTGCGAAGCTTCGTCTCCGACTTGAGTGAAATCAAAAGCCCATTTACTCTTTTCATTCTTCTTCCAAACTTTTCCCGATCCTTTTCTTTCGCAGCCATCTTACACTTGACTCTAAGTTCAACTCTTCATGATCTCCGGACTTTTCGTCATGATCCCTATCTTCTGGCTCCAGATATCGAAGACCCTACATATTTAGCATTATCTTTTCGTATATCCCCACTACTAGTTTAAATCCACTGATTTACGCCTGCAAAACCCAACCAAGAATCGGCAATGGCCCCGGAGCCCTGCAAACATGATATACCAACATCTCTCATTGAAATCCTTCCTGACGAGTCTCCGCTTTGCCTGACATGCCGAATCAAATACCGCATCGACGAGGTAATACAGACGCAAGCTGGTCTAAAGCAGCGCGGTGGCATCTTTGCCTATAAAACAAGGCCCTTAATACTCCATTCGGATCCAGACAGCGCATAAGCCATAAAGAATGGACGAGATGTGGGGAGATGGGTGAAGATGGGGATATACCATGACTTGGGGTGGCCTGAGGAGCTGAAAGACGAGGATCGGGATAGAGCTCAGAATTGGGTTTTGCAACTGCGGTAACAATCTGGGAACAAGCATCTAGTCACTGTTCGTCCACACTCAGATCCGCCCACCAATAACTCAATAGAACCTATGGTACAGCCGCATAATGAGCACACGGATGCATATAAGAGAAATAGGTACAGACGACTGGACCTCCACTTTGTACAGAACTGCGACCTGGGCCTCACCGGAGGGCTACGAGAAGATGGACACAAGCCACTTCCTGACTGCTTGGATGACATATGAGCAGTGGATCCATCACAGTGATGAGGAGAAGGGCGAAGTCCCTGAAAGAACGAGAGCAACTCTGAAGAGGATGGCGAGGGCAATGAGAAAGGACACGAGCGTACTAGTGAGGGTCTTCCCATAACTAAAAGGGTGTATGAGGCTTTCAAAGAGCTGGTTGTCTTTGCTAAGAAGAAGCCTCCCGTTATTGAGAACAAGCCCGCAAGTTCCGAGAAGGTATCCGAAGTTCCTAATCAGAGTCTTTAGCTGCTCATACAGGTGACAATACAGTGTGTCAAAATAACTTATCAATCGCTCGTAGTATGACTGTCATTGGGATAGGCGAGCCGGAGAGTGACCGTTGATTCGGGAGCTTGTAGGTTAAAGCATGTAGTAGACGTGGATTCTACCTAAAGTATAGAATAGACAAAATCACAACTACGGTAGCAGGTTGTTTGTTATCTATCACACTATGCTCACCGTCGTTTGCTGTCTAAACCAAGTGTGTATTGGTACCCTACATGTATGGGTAGGAGGAAAATGTGTAATACAGTATCTGCGGAATATTAAGATAACTCGCTCTCCCATTATACAGAATACTAATTTGAATGTTTCAAAGCCTGCACTCTAATACTTATCTTAAAAGACCTGCCAGGCACACCTTAAGGATGTTTCATATTAAAGTGAGGCATCGTTGTATCCATCAGTTCAAAAATGTCTTGACAGGGGTCCAATGCGAAAGATAACTGTTGACAATCTTTTCCAACAGATTGTAACTATTGCGTAGACCTCAAAATTCACCGTAGATGGCCAAAACGAGCGATGACACAAACACGAAACTCCTTCGTACGATATGCACACAGCAACATTTATATACCTCAACCGCCCGGCCCTTCCTTGCACATTCCATCTGCAGTCCACCAACTGTTAGTCCTCCCATAGATCTCCATGTTGTTGGTTTTTTGGGTATCAAACTAGTGCCATCTGATAAGTCGCTCCGCATCGTGCAATTTCTCGCACCCAACCCACGTGTCCCGAGCCACTGGCTCGCACTCCGCGTACACGAGCGGAGCATCCTCCGTTGCCATATTCACAACGTGTATTGATCTCCAATGGCCCACAGAATACGAGTCCCGACCGTTGAGTCAGGGCTTGCGTCCGCGTTTTTATGATTTTGAGGTTATTTGGACTGCATTTCCGGGGTAGTGGTTAGTGCGAATGATGGGATTGAAAAGATAAACAGATTATACATTGTCATATTGCGAATGTTACTGGCGGGAATGCACACGTTCTGGGGCCCTAAATCTCAGTGCAATCACTAATACTGAAGGACTCCTATTCTACTAGAACGCGCTGCGATTAAATCTGACTAGCTGATGCAACCACAGGTTGCAGTTCCCCGGATACCAATCACACCTTGTATTCGCAGTCTCTAATGCAGTGTTGCAGAGCGTGTCGCGCAAAGCTACACATTAACGCTCAGAGGCATACCGGCAGGCGCAAAGCGGGAATCCATCCCTTTCACACGGGCCGCCTACAGAAAGGGGGCCGCAGAGATTCTACCACGGACCAACTCCGCGCGGAATGTAGACGAAACCGTTCCCACAGATAAGCAAAAATCCGGACGCTGGACATGCTCCAACTCAATCCAACATTTCTCAGCAGCTCCTCTCAAATGCACACACTTCACTCCACCAACATCGTGACGTTTTGTCCAACAACCACGTTACCACAGCACGTAGTAGATGCGGGAATCGGCACCGGCTATACCGGTCTAATGTGCTTGGCAGGGCCTTGGCAGAGGAGCTTACCTGTGCTGGTTGTGGGGCCTGATTTCCTTTGAACCGGGGAGAAAAATCCTTCGCGCAGGGATGCCGCGCTGGTGTGGGAAGGTGTATACGTCACTGGAGGAGAGGCGGCACATGGGTGGTGGGTTTTCATGCCGAGTGGTACAGCTGAGGCGCGAGGGCCGCTCGTGGAAGCGTTCTTAGCTTGGGGGGTAAGTATTTGGCGGAGTGTTGTTCTTCGCTGTTGTGTTGCGGTTGTCAGTGTTGTGATGGATTGTGGGACGCGTCACGTACAGGGAGAATGGGTGCGACTAGACGGATCTATGGAGAGGTGGATCACGTACCTGCATTTCAGTAGAAAATCTTTACTATGCCTAGAGAGTGGCGCGACGCGTGAGTATGTTTGGCACGCGCGAAGAGGATGAATTTATAACTTGTGAATTAGATATTAGCTTCGACCTATGCCTCCTATCTATCTACATGATTTCGTGCTTGTCCAAGCTTCAGACTAAGGGCTGAAATGCTCACTGTTAATCGCCTGACGCCTTGAAATGCGAGACAATGTTTGGTATCCGCGTTGTATGAACCGACAAAGGAAATCGTAAAACCCGAAAATGCAAAGATCCTGAGTCCAGCAGGAGTGTGTGTCCTGCTATAGCATGGAGGTTCTCATCTGTATTCTCCTGCTCTCTCATTCCACCCATCATATATGTATGTGTTTATGCCATAGCCGCAACTCCATGCTTCTCACTCTCGTCTTTCTCGAACATTGTGTCTTCAAGCCACTTTGTAGCTTTCGCGCATTGCGAATCGATGTACGTCGTCCAGAGATGTGCGATGGTGTATTCGATCGCGAAGAACGCAGGGATGGCGAGGGCCCAGACGAACCAGTTGGAGGATCGTGGGATGTAATGCTCGATAGCATCGCCCTCTCCGTTCGCTGGTTGCTCAACGTGGTAAGGTTTCGTGCTCCAGCCATAGATCAATCGCGCGAGGCCGACCTTGAGGACCGTTCCGTGGGTGAGGTAAACAGCGAAACTGTTGCGACCAACCCACATGAATAGCTTGTTCGAAAACATGCTTTGTAAACTGGGCGACAGCCAGATACCGGTTACCATGAGGTCCCAGCCGATGGCGGTGAATCGCTTAGGGTAGCTTGCTGCACCCTTAGGGATGATCCAGTCCCCAATATTCTTGAGTTGAACAGACCAGGTTGCCCATTCCCAGTGCTCTCCTGGATAACACGCCACATACCAGCCGAGGACGATGAGAAGCACGGTAGCTACCCGTCGAGCCTTGACACGGCTGTTGACGAACTCTCGGAATGCTTTCTCGGATCCAACGTCGCAGAGGATGACACCCCATAGGAATTGGCATTCGAATGTCTCTGTCGAACATGTCAGTATAATAGTTAACATTCGAAATGTGGATGATGCGTACCCTTCTCAGGACTGGTCCGCATCCAGTACCAGCAGAATAGAACCAGGCATGTGAATAGCCGCATGCGGAACTTCATGAAAACCGTCGCGAACAGGAGCACGTAGATGAGGAAAGCGCCCTG
Organism: Phoma sp. ATCC 74077; assembly: GCA_033682645.1. Classification (NCBI taxonomy): domain Eukaryota; kingdom Fungi; phylum Ascomycota; class Dothideomycetes; order Pleosporales; family Didymellaceae; genus Phoma; species Phoma sp. ATCC 74077. Next base: position 235,001 of record JAWDJC010000016.1, on the reverse strand, counting down.
CAGCAAAGGAAGCAGCGCCCACTGGTGATCGTCATATTCGTTGTTTGCGCCTGACCAGGACTTCTGGAAGTTCTTGATCAACCGGGGAATCTCAGTGTCGAGACCTCCGATGTTGATGGGGACGGAGCGGCGAAGCCAGTGGGAGTCGCTTCGGTGAGCAACTTCAAAAGCGCCAATCTGGGCAAAAGCCCACGCAATGATCAATGCAATTGTCGCAGGCATGATAAGTCGTGGAGGGCGGCGGAAGGCGGATTTGCCCAGGGTCTCCAACGCGGCTGGGACATTCCCAGATTTCGCCTGGCGGAGGGGTTTGATGGCGCATACGTATCCCGTGAGAAAAGCAAACATGGTCACTCCGATACGGCCTTGCCATGGTAGTCGTAGAAATGGCAGTTGAAGCAGTTGAGGCGTGGCATTCTCGTTATCGCGCGGCGACCATAGGCTGTAGTCCCACGCCCGGCAAAGATGTGTGACGACGACCCAGAACGAAGCAACTCCTCGAACTCCCTGCGCGTGTGAGACAAAGACAACATAACAGCTGTATCCAGAGTACGTACCTCGACCCATGTGACATTCTGGCGGTTGTTGGAGCCCATCCTGCCGGGGCCGGTGCCGGTTCCTGAGTCCGAGTCCTTCGCAGACAGGCCGGCGATGGTGGCGCGGGCAAGAGAGAGCGGAGCCTTTGTGAGAAAAGACATGTGCATACAGGCGGACAGACAGTAGGGAAAGGGAAACCCGAGGCCCTACGAGAATAAATAAACGGCGCTGAGGATGCTAGGAAAACAAGAGAACAATCAAAGGAGCGGCTGTGGCTAGCTATAGAGCTGCATTCGTGGCTGGTTCAGAGAGACGAAGAAGGAGTTAAGTGCTGGGCGCCAGGGTGCAAGCAAGTTCCCCCATGCGAAGACGGGTAGTCGGATAGAGCGCTTGGCATGATAGAGAGCCGTCCGAAAGACAGCGACTTTTCCTTGTCTAATTGGCCTTGTTCCCTGAAGGGGCAACGGGCGCCGAGCCTCGCTGGGTGGCCGCGTAATTTTGCTTGGCGCTGGGAGAATCATGTCCAAAGCGTCCCCACCCGTTTCACGACCACGACGCCTTGGCGGTGAGGGCCGCAATGGCGTTGGCCCGGCCAGCGGTAATGAAGACTGGGGCGCGGTAATCGGCACCGCAGCAGCACAGGAGAGGCTTGGGATGACAGGCAGCGGAATTGAATTGCGCCCCAGGCAGACACATGCTCGCGCTCTCGGGGGGCTGCGACAAGCGCTGGCAGACATCAGGGTGTGGCGCGAAGAATGGGCGGCGTGCTGGTCTCAGCCATCCGAATTCGGCTGGCACACAGCGCCATTTGCTCGGCTCGCAGTTGCGCCTCTGACGCGGCTCGGGGCCCGCAACGGCCACGAAGATTAGATGAGAGTCGCAATATGTGTAGCGCCAAAGCCCTCCTGGTGTTGCGTAAGTTGCGCATGCGTTGAGACGCAGGCGTTAAGGGATGGACGGGAAGAGAGATTGCGATGTGAGGCTCTGCGCAAGTCAGGGATGCACGCGGCAAGCACCGCCATCGCCGCCCCAGCACTGTACAACGCTCGCATGGCACACCAGTGTCGCTGTACACAGCTTCCTCTTGCCTGTGGACCTGGACATGGACATGGACCTGGACATGGGCGCCGATGCAGCTGCACCATCCTAGCGTCGCGACTCACGAGCCACAGCAAACTCTTGCCAACCAAGCCATTCGGACGAAGCCATCCGTCATCCCGCCGTGTCGCGTGGGCAGTTTGCCATGGCTGTTAGGCGAGTTTAGATAACGTGCATACACAATGTATTGGAAAAGATAAGATGTGATGTCATTCCACAGTTGTTGTGTGTTTCCCAAGAGCCTTGTTTATGTGCCTCTGGCCAACCTCAGTGGTTCTTTTCTACAATCTCCTTGGCGAACGCCGCAAAGTCTCGTCGCTCGTCCACCTTCTCCCACAGATTCGGCTGTGTGAACACTGCCAGTGTGTTTCGCGCTACCTTGCCCCCGATGCCTGGCCCAGCACCCCTCACAAAGTGCGGCACAGCCTTGAACTTACCCCGCGTGATGATCTCGAGCGCCTCGCCTGTCTGGAATCCCAAGCAATCGCGGGGAATGCTGACTTTGGTGACGGCGCCAGTTCGCGAGTGGATATACAGGCCCGCTTTGGGATCCGGGGATCGGTCGAGCTCCTTCAACGGCGCAAACGCCGAGCCCGTCTGGGGAATGTGGGCAGCCTCGTCTACAAACATAGCCGACGTTAGGCCTGTTAGGCAGCCGTGGTCGAGATGAGTGGCACACCAGTCGTCTTCGTCGTCGCTAGTCTCCCTTGAGGTGCTACTGGACGACTCTGGGCTTGGAAAGTAGTGCAGTAGCCTGGCTTTGGTTGAGACACTTGTCTTGACGACATGCTCTAGGAACCCCTTTTGATATCCCTCGATATTCGCTTCGGCGTACTTGTCACAAGCTCGGGCGACGAGTGCCGCAATGTCAATGATCAGAGTGCACAATTCGCGGAACGTCTCTTCGAAGCCTGGTAACAGCTCCTGAGATGGCCAAACGTTGGGTGCGGTGTACTCTGGAAACGAAGGGTACTTCTCCGCAACAGCCTTCTGTTGCTCTTCAAATCCACTTGCACAATTGACGTAGTATGAGCCTTTCAGAGTGTCGTATCGACCATCTTTTAGAGTCTCTTTCCCACATGACCAACCGACAAGCCACTTTGATGCCGGAGATTCAAGCTTCTCTGTTACATGTCAATTCTTGTACCAAGATGATCTGAGTCCCCCTATCACTTACCTAATTCTTCGGGAGACAGATTTCCAAGGGCAGATGAGTACGATAAGAGCTTGTGTCGGAGCTCGTGGAACTTTGATGGAAGGTCTTTGACCACGATTATGCCGAGACTCGATGGGCCAAATGCCTCCTCGAGAAGGGCAAAGTCAACATTGTCTATGAGAGGCTCAGTCAAACGCCGCTATCCGCTACCCCGTGAGCGAGGATTGTTTCGCAATGCACTCACTGCTTTTCAGATCTTCCAGTCCCACAGCAACTGCGTTCTGATTGACGGCACCATTAGCATTAGCCATATTATTTTTGTGTAAGTCTTTGACTACAACTTTGAAATACTAGATGTCAGGAATGATAACCTCCACGTAGCCGAATCTCCCACTTTATCGTGACATGTGGAGCGCAAACATGGCTTTCGTCGGTGTTGACCTTCCATCGCACCTGCCTGATTCGGGCTGTAGCGGCGATCTCCGGCCGATGCGCTTTCTAATTCCGACGCTGAACCTCACCACCAGAAACTCTCGCCATGCCAAAAGCACTGCACTTCAAAGGCGACAAGAAAGTGAAGAAGCGCAAGAAAGCTGCTGAACCATACGATGCAGAGGACGCACCGTCGAAACAACTGACCGCAGCCGACGCTGGGGACGATGATTCCTGGGTGAGCGCCGATGCGCCGAGTGACATCTCTGGGCCTATCGTGATTGTTCTTCCTACAGACACTCCGACCTGCTTAGCTTGCGATGCCAATGGCAAGGTCTTTGCGAGCACTTTGGAGAACATTGTGGACGGCGACCTAGCCACTGCTGAGCCCCACGATGTGCGCCAGGTTTTCGTCGCGAATCGCGTTGCTGGCACGGAGAGCTTGAGCTTGAAGGGACATCATGGAAGGTAAGTTAAGTCATATACTGGAATAGATACGTTCTGACTGCATATGTAGATATCTCAGCTGTAATAAGTACGGCATCCTGAGCTCGAATGCAACCGCCATCTCCCCCGAAGAGTCCTTCCTGGTCATTCCTGTTCCCGACAATCCCTCCGCCTTCTCCCTCCAGACTGCACGCGATAAATTCTTCAGCATCGACGAGTCCTCAACGAGTGGACCGGAGATACGCGGCGACGCAGAGAGCATTACTTTCAACACCACGTTCCGCATACGTATGCAAGCACGCTTCAAGCCGCGTCTCAAGGCCAATAAGGAAGAAAAGGCGAAAGAGAAGATCAGTCGTAAGGAATTAGAAGAGCTCATAGGGAGGAGACTAGACGACGAGGAGGTGAGAAAGCTAAAGAAGGCGCGACGTGAGGGCAACTTCCATGAGACGGCGCTGGACATGAAGGTCAAATCGAGTCACGACAAGTATGCCAGCATGTGAATGCCTACCATACTCGGTCCAACACCAATCGTTCATTTGTCTGCGGTCGACTGCTCACATGCAGCTGGTGCACAGCATTCATTCCGCCCAGCGGTCGCCAAGAAACGATAGATCTTGTCGCTCGATAGCGTGCATACCGCCGATCTTTGTTCATGCACTGGCACGGACCCACCACTTCCTGCGCCACGTCTCGAATGTAGTTTCGAAACGTCACTCGCCACGGCTTGGGGTTCTTGGTCGGGTAATGGATGTGTAACCGGCTAGGCATGGGTAACTCGGGACGGTCCTGAAGGCCGACGTATCCGGATAGGGGGGGAAAGGTGCCGGCCGTGCGTGCTTGGCGCCTTTTGTCCAAGTCGCAGTTCTTGAATAAAAGACCGCGGACTATCAATGCTATACCAGACGATCCGCACATGTTAGATCTTGGCGAAAGGATGGCGAATTCACAAGTACTGTCTTCCGCTTTTAGGTCCTTTTGTCATCCACGTCGCCACTAATTCCACACATCTTTCAAAAGAACCCTCTCTTTTAATTTGTATTGACTGATGTACTTTTCCCTTGTAGTCTGAAGCGCAACTCTGGCGATCGATCATTGTTCGTTGCCAAGAGGTAGGTAAAGGAGGAGGATGTCAAAAAATCTCAACGTTTGCAATGACACATGTATACCTACCCAAAGACGACGCAATACGACATTTATGTATTCTTGCTTCTAGAATTCACCTGGAAACACGATCTCAATGAATCAATCGTCGTTTTTTCTCACTTAGTCTTGACTCCGTAGCAATTTTTGATCTATCCTAGATGACCAGGCAAGGCCAGCACACATACCAACCATATATTTCCTTCTACCAGGCTTTCCCAGAATCTAACAACTCGCACAGAGTTCCAATGATGCTTATGCAGGCGGCATTGGGCGGTTTGCGGCGTTTGCACGATTTCCGTTGTTGTCAATCTTGAGCATGTCGAATTCGCACCTGTGTCTCACTTGGCTACTCTTTGCGCAGTTGTGGTGCGCCTCTAACACCTGAAGCTGTCTTTGTGTCTCGGTTCCAACAATATTGCTGCGGCTCCATCACTTCCAAGTTATTCAGAGATACACTACATACCACTCCCAATGACGTCCGAAAGCCAACCATGGTCACTCCAAGCTGCCCTTGCACCTATCCTATCCACACTCCTCGCCTTTATATACGCTATCTATCTCCTCGCATTCCCTCCAAAGTATAAGAAGGCCAGCATCCTACTCCTAGCACTTCCAGTCATCTACGCCTTCACTCACCACCTCGACATCGCGCCAAATTGGACCGTATGCGACACATTCGGCCGCTTCCTGTACATCTGGTACGCACACATGAGCTACGAAGTCGTGATTCTAGAGTTCACACCCGCGACCGCAAAAGAGAACGACGGTTGGAAGACCAGAGTGAGAGAAGCGTATAAAGTGCTATTTGATCGGAACCACACGCAAGTCCTGTCACAAGACGAAGCGCGAAAAGACCACCCAGCAACAACAAGACGTCCAGGAAACCACGGCTACTCTCGCTGGCAATTCGTAGCATACCACATTACAAAAGCATCGTTACTCCACCTAGCCCTAACAGCATGGGAATCCTACGAAACCCACTTCTCCACGACTACCAACACCACATCCACAACCACCAACAGCATCTCCTTTCACTCCAGACTCGAAACAACATTCGACTGGCTAATCATCTCCCTCCTCACCTACGAACTCACCCACTCCCTCTTCGCCGCCCTCCTCGTCGGGCCTCTATATCTCGACCACCCCTCAACATGGTCCCTCTCCCTCTGCGCCAGTCCCCTCAATGCATACACTGTACGCCGATATTGGAGCAAACACTGGCACAACTACATCTACCATTCCTTCAGCGCGCACGTCAAGATCATCACTAGAAACTGGCTAGGACTTAAGCGAGGAAAGGGGACGACGAGGTTTGTCGAGAATGCGTTGGTGTTCGCGGGGAGTGGGGTTATGCATAGTTTTGTCAGGTGGGTGCAGGGTGGGTATGGGGAGGGGGAGGTGTGGTTTATTGCTGTTTGGTATGCGGCGCAGATGGGGCCGATTGTTTTGGAGGATGGGGTGCAGTGGGTTTGGCGCGGGGTGGGGAAGGGGTGGGGGGTTTGGGGGGATGATTGGTGGGTGAATGGGTTGGAGAAGGGGGTTGGGTATGTGTGGGTTGTGGGCTGGTTTATGTGGAGTGTGCCTACGTATATTCATACGCGCGATGCGTGGACGGAGGAGATTAGTAGGAGGAAGTATGTCGCGAGGTGGCAGCAGGTTGATAGGTAGAAACCGACTCAACTTGTGAAATAGATATTTATTCTCTCCTGCAAGACTGGATCGAGGTATCATTTGTACAATCATGGGCATACATACATACAGCTGCTTCCATCTACTCCAAGCGTCTCCTTGCGTAGTGCTGCCATTCAAAACGCCTTCTCATGCATAAACGCCTTAAGACCCAGATTTGTTACGCAACTCAGTGCCCTATTCCACCAGCGACCCAGTTGAGAAACTCGGGGTCATTTGGATTGGGGAACAACCCTCTGTCCTGCTGTGCCTGGCCCTGTTGCTGAGGCTGCTCTTGTGCCAAGGGCACTCCTTGGTTTAGTTGCTGCTGCTGTTGTTCCCTCCGCCTACGTTCCTCTTCCTGCCTCCTCTGCCTCTGCGCACGATAGTAGAGCAGGAAAGCCAACGCGCCTGACAATGCGAGGATGATCAGAGACTCGAGAATATCAGAATCGATTTCATCACCATGGTAGCCATCGCCGTAGTAGTCATCACCAGCAACATGGGTGTCGTCATAGTCATCGGGCTCATAATCATCCCAGCCAGCGAGTTCGGCTTCGAGGAAGGCGGAGAGCCACTCGGAGAGGGTCCATTGTTTCTTGACAGCTAAATGAATATCGTCAGCAGCTGAACTACTAGCGAGGGGAGTGGACGAAGGGTTTAAAAAGAGTATGACGAACCTGGTTCTTCCTGAATGGACTTGACATTGCCGTTCGTGACAGTGTTCCACCAGCTTCGGAAGCGCAGCTTGTATAGAGCGAGCACAACCGGTAGATACGCTTCGCGAGGGTTTGTTTCAAGTGCGAGGTCATAATGTCGTTTAGCAAGATGGAAGTCTTGGTCAATACCAATGCCGTTCTCGTGCATCCATCCTAGATTCCACATAGCTTGCGCACTTTGCATGGTCTCAGCCGCTGCTTGATAACAGGCCGCTGCCTTCTCCCGGTCGGGGGTGGTACCGAGTCCGTAGAGATAGTAGTCACCCATCTTCACCATCGAGTCGACATTCTTCTGCTCGGCAGAACGTGCCCAGTAAATCAGAGCTAGGACTGCGTCGCCGGCTAGCGATGCCTTCTTCCTCATGAACGGGATCAGTGAGCTCAAAGTGAACCGAGGCTTGACCTGGTCTAGTAGATACGCAACGTTCGCTTGGCCAACTTCGAATCCTTGCTCCGCTGCCATCATATAACTGACGAGTGCTGTTTCAAGATCGCCATTTACGTATGCCTCATTTGCTTCTGGGAAAGATGTGGATACGAGTTCGGCCTTCTCGGCCACGATCTTGTAGTATGCGGCTGCGACAGAACAAGACTTATCGCGACCGACACCATTGTGCGTTAGCTCAGCTAGATAGTAGTATGCTTCAAGATGCCCGTGCCTAGCTGCCAGCTCGAAGTACTTGATAGCCACCGGGACATCACCCTGATCGAGAAAGAGCGCACCGAGCCTGACTTGAGCAACCGCAAGATCCTGATCTGCCGCAGCACCAAAGAGCTCCGCAGCCTTGACAGGATCGTGGGGTACACCGAGTCCATTCAGGTACATAATGCCCATCGAATACTGCGACAGCGCGTCTCCATACTCGATACCGCGCCTAAACCAGGTTTTTGCGATGTCAAAGCTCTGTGGTATGCCTTCGCCACGGAGAAACATGCGACCAAGATATCCGGCAGCTTTCGATGCGAGTTTCTCTGTGGTAGGCGACACATTCGGCCTGGTTTTCCCTTCCTTGGTCCAGTACATGCGGGCAAGCTCGAAGAACCGCTTCTTTGCTGCGGGGAGGTCTCGTTTCGATGTACGGGCGCCGTCGTAATTCAACTTGGCGAGATTGAAGCTGGCCCTAGCATCTCCCTTCCTGGCCTGAAGATCCATGTATTCGACTACGTCGTCGAGGGAGGAGAATGCGTCGGAGTGGACGCTACCCACTCTAGCGTTTTGCCCTGAGCTGCTTGCACTTGCACCCTCGCCGTACACGCCGCCTTCGTCATCCGCGATCCTGAAAGACTCTCTGGGCATCGAATGTCCCCCTGGAGGTCCAGATCGCATGTACGCAATTGCCTTTTCCGCCGCCTCTTTGTAGAAATGCACAGCTTCCTCACAGTTTCGCGGTGTGGATATGCCAGCAGAATGTCGGTAGGCCACGGCCATCTCAGACCGCACGTCTCCACCTTCTGCACCCAACGTGTAATACAGCATGGCCTTCGCCTGATCATGCTTCACTGCTCCACCAATGCCAGTTGCATACATAAACCCAACCATATGTTGCGCCGAAGCATTTCCGTTCAACGTCGCGAGCTCGTGGTATCGTCGAAACGCTTCGGAATAGTTGCGCGGGTGCGTGTAGTTGCCATAGAAGTTCATCTCAGCGAGGGTGAAGAGAGCGTCGGGGTTCTTGTGCGCCGCTGCTTCTTCCAGCAGTCTGACGGCCTGCGACAGAGGCTGGCCCAGCTTCTTTGGCGATGGGTTCGTCGTCAGGAGCTCTTGCTGCGGTGGTCCATTCATGAACAGGAGAAAGAAGACCTCCTTCGCGTAGTATGCGCTCGCTCCGAGTACTCCAGATTTCTTGTCGAAATTATACCATGGCGCTACTAATGGTTTGATCTTATGGAGAAGCGTCATAGCCTCATCATATGCCAGTACGCCTTGATGCGGGTTTGCACCTCTTTCCACGTTGCCCCATCGTGACTTCCATAATGGTTCCCCATCTCGCCCTGTTGCTCCCCAGTTGTCGGATGACTGCCCTAACGGTCTCTGTTGAGTATGCGCTCGATCGCTGCCGCGCAAATGCGCCGACGAGAATGATAGAAAAAAGGAGAGAGTGACTGGCAGTTTAGCAGTCAGTCAGGAAGCTCCTTAATACATCTCCAACATACGTACCGAAGAAGAGCGGCCAGAGCCGCTGTAACCGTGGCCTCATCGTGGGTATAAGTCGGCGTGCAGAATAGTCGGAGAAGAGAAACTCATCGCGTCATCTCACAAGAAAAGAAGCATGAGTGCAACTGCTCCCAAGCTGTTGTGGTGAGATTGCTTGCAAAGGCCAGCTTTCCAATATCAAGACGGGGTGCAGTTGCGCCGCGAAGCTTAAGCTCGTGCAGCCAATCAGCGTTGACGTCACATATTTTGCATGTCTCACGTTTTACGATACATCACGCTTCTGCTTCGGATCTTTTTCGAGCTCTGGGCTGCTGAGTTTTGAAGTATACTTTTTCACTTGTCATTGCTAGAGTCGACGCGTTACAAGTAGAATATTCGGTTGTATCTACGGACGGAATACCTCGGGCCATCGCACTCTACCTCTTGCCGCATTTGTCATCTGCTAGCATTGGAATCCTTGCAAGCATCATCATGACTTTGGTACTGCACGCCTTGCATTCCATCTATACCCGTCTCCATCTATGTGCTTGCCATCGTTTAATTGACGTTTCTCTAATCTCTGTCGTTCTTGAGCTATGACAGTCGGAAATGGCTCCGCAGAGCGAGCGCCACTCCTTTCCCGGTCGACATCGCCAAGCTTGTCCGATACAGATGGGAATGATGGAGAACAGACCATATCCACATCGCGTGGAGCATTCATAGTTGCATTTGTTGGTTTCCTCATATTCCTGCAAGGTATATCTAATCTTTTTAAACTTTGTTATGGTGGTGTTCATTTCGCTGAAAAGTACCTTTGGGTATCTCCAATTACTCAAAATTCGTGTCGGAATCTGGAGGCCATTCGTGGTGCATGGCTCTCTCCCCAGACCAATCTTCCAATGTTCTTACTAAAGATATCAATTGCAATGAATTCTAACCACATCCAGCTACCAATATATCCATCATAACAACAACACAATCCGCCATTGCCGCGGACCTGGACGCTTTCGAACTGGCTAGTTGGTTCACTTCAGCATATCTCATAGCCATGTCATCCCTTGCTCCGTTGATGGGACGCCTATCCCAGGTGTTTAGTCCCCGTCTATGTATGTTCTTCTCTACGCTTCTTATCAGCATTGGGACGACCATCACCGCCACCGCTGTATCCTTCGAGCACTTCATTGTTGGCCGCGTCGTTACTGGAGCAGGCGGTGGAGGTATCTTCATTGTTGCTAGCATCATGGCAATTCAAATGACAAGCCCGAAGCGTCGTGGTCTATATATGGGCCTTGCCAATACCGGAATGACGGTCGGGGTATCGCTCGGGGCTGTCATCGCCGGTGCACTGGAACCTAAGCTCGGATGGGTATGTCTCTCCCCTAAGCCGCCAGCCTAGTCGCATTCGGCAGTCGTTGACGCTCTTTAGAAACCTCTCTTTGGCATACAAGCTCCGCTGAGTTTGCTTTGTGGCATCGGTCTCCTCATGTCCATTCCAGCAAGTCACACCTCCAAGAACGCCAATTACGTTGATCTCTCGATTCGCAGGAAACTGGCAGGTATCGACTATTCTGGAGCCTTGTTGTTGACTACTACGATTATCCTCTTCCTACTCGGTCTATCCGGTCCCAAGATCCTAGCCACGCCGCTCATTCTATCCGCAATTGCGCTCCCAGTTTTTCTCCTGAATGAGATATACGCAGCCAAAGACCCCGTCATTCCCGTCGCTGTGCTTAGATCTCGTGGCACACTACTCACCTGTCTCGCAACAGTTGGATTTATGATGTCTCGCTGGGGCATCCTGTTTTACACGCCTGTGTACGCACTTGCAGTCCGGGGATGGGCGCCTGCTGTCGCTGGATCAATACTCATCCCCACGAATGCTGGGTTTGCCACTGGTGGCCTCCTCGCCGGTGTCTTCCATATCAAGCGTACGGGTAGCTTTTATCTGCACACCATTATCGCTATGGCGCTCTTCCCGGTAACGATGGTCGTCCTAGCCTTTATATCCACATCTACAAGTCCCTGGGGCCTTTACGTCGTCATGGTCTTCCTCAATGGGCTTGTGACAGGCGCCGCTACGAACTATGCCCTAGTTCATCTTCTGCATCTCACTATCCCTGAAGTGCATCCCATTGTCATATCCCTCCTCGCAACATTCCGCGGCTTTGCTGGTTCCTTCGGGTCCGCGATTGGAGGAGGTTTCTTCGTGCGCGTGCTCCACCGGTCCCTAATTGACGGCTTCGCGGATGCAGGACTAAAGCAGCGTGGCGACTTGGTACGACGGCTATTGGGTAGCCCGGCACTGGTAGGCAAGTTGGAGGGCAAGGAGCGAGCTGTTGCTGTTGGTGCGTATGAAGATGCACTCAAGGCACTGTTCTTGGCTGCAGTTGGATTGTCAGCGACAGTGGCGGTTGTGCAGGCGGGGACGGGGTGGAATGAGCCAGTCAAAAGGGAAGAACAGAGTCTGGAGGAAGAGGAGATTGAGGGCGAGGAAGGGCTGGTTGCAGGGGCTTAGTGCTGTTTACAGGGGCGGTATGTACAGTATATGTAAACATTAGACTGACTTCGGCATAGAGTGTTTTGGTCTACATGCATCACCATCCGGCAACACAAATGTCTTGAGATCAGATGGAGGAGCGGTGCCCACCTTGAGACCGTATGATAGAAAGCTTAACGCAGCCAGGTCGTAGCTATGATGTGGTTCGCCTACATGCTCAGATCCAAGTGTGTCTACTTACAGCAGTACGGAGAAAAACATGATCATTTCATGAAGTGAGAGTAAGGAAGTGAAAGAGTAGTTCGAGCGCGTCCACAAGAGATGGCACCTTCATCTATGTGCTCAATTACCATCTCCGTGTCGTCATACGGTCAATAATCTAATATTTTCAAACATCAGTAGCTGCAAGGGCCCGCCATGCAGATTCCCGACCAGCATTGACTGGCCTACACCGCTCCACAACTTTTCTATTCGCTTCCCGTCGTCTTCGACTCCGCTTTAGTGTTGATTCGTTCTTTGCGTTTGCTCGTTTCGACGCACTGTCGTGCACGGGACGCGCCTTCCTACATAAAAGCTTCTACACCTTTCGCCTCGACTTCTCCTCCACCTCACCCCATTCTTCACATACGTGTGAGATCCATTGTACGAGTGCTCACAGCATCTTATTGTTGTCTGTTTGCGGCGCATACTGCGATAACAGGAAGTAAGTGTCTCTCACCTCATCCGCGTTGCGGTTCGCTCCTTCCGTCTCTGGCGATTCGCTTCGCAAATCTGCTTGAGCCCAAAACGATTCCTCTGTTCCGCAAAATTGGAATTACAATAGTTATCGGCCTCTTCATACTGATCGCACGCTCACTCACGGCGTGTTGTGCTTCACTTCACCGTCTTTTGACCAGATAACTGACTACAAAGACCTCAGACTAGAAGTCTTCTTCCGCTCCGCATCAAAATCATGGCTCGCGGTGTTATTGCCAACCAGCTCTCCGGCTTGCCCGCCAATCCCTACCCTCGTGCCAAGGAGCATGTACCGCAGTATACTGTCTGCGAGCTCTGCGACCGCACTATCAAGACTCGCGATTGGAGCTCTCACAAGAACTCCAAGAAGCATCGCGAGGCCGAGGCTAAGGAGAAGGGTGAGACCGAGAATACCAATGGTAGCTCTCATGGCTTCGGTGGTGATAGCTCTGGCTTCACCATCGATACCAACACCAAAAACGAATTCGGCATGCAGGACACTTTTGACAACGGTGTGACCTCCGGTGGCAACGATGGCTGGGGCTCTTCTACGGGATTTGACAACTTCGACACAACAAGCTACGGCAAGACCACTGGTGGTGGTAGTGGCGACCGAGCCTGCTTCGGCTGCGGCCAGCTAGGTCATACCAAGCGTGACTGTCCCACGACGGGTGCCGGTGGAGGCCAGGCGTGCTATGGCTGCGGACAGACCGGGCATCAGAAGCGTGATTGTCCATCGGGTTCTGGTGGTCAGACATGCTACAATTGTGGTGAGGCAGGGTAAGTGTGTCCGTTCCGCGTTGATAACTCATCGCTAACTGGAGATCACTAGTCATCGCAAGTCTGAGTGCACCCAGCCTCGCAAGCCAATGGGCGGCGGCGGCGGCGGCGGCGATCGTGTCTGCTTCAATTGCAACAACCCCGGGTAAGTTGTCTTTAGTTACAAGTCAAGATTGGTGCTCGAAGCCCTGAACTTTGACCGCGCACTTGATCGTCTTCGATTACCTCTGTCGATATTGAGTCAACGCTAACTGATCACTAGACACAACAAGTCTGATTGCCCCGAGCCCATCGTTGGCCGTCGCGGTGGTGGCGGTGGACGTGCCTGCCATAATTGCGGACAGGAGGGTCACATATCTCGAGAATGCACCGAGCCTAGGGTAATGCGCTGCCGTAACTGCGACGAGGAGGGCCATCAATCCCGCGAGTGCCCAAAGCCTACTGATTGGAGCCGAGTTAAGTGCAGGAACTGCAACAACCTCGGTCATACCGCTAAGCGATGCCCTGAGCCTGCTGTTGAAACCTCTGGAGGTGATTGGGGCAATGGCGGCGACTCGGCTGCTGCTGCTGGTGGATGGGCCACTGCTGGAGCTGATTCAGCTGCTACTGGCTCTTGGGGTGATACTCCTCAAGACCCCACTGGCAACTGGGCTGACGATACTACCGCTGCTGCTGAAGGCAACTCCTGGGGCGATGCTGGTACCGCTGAAGGTTGGTAAGCTGCTGTAGTAATTCTGGGTGCTTGCTAGCTCGATGATCAATTATCATTGTTCAGCAGACACGCAAGACCTTTAAGGAAAGCTGAGGGTGTGGACAAATGGTCGCCAAAGATGGTTCATGGATTTGATAGGGCATGTCGCAAACGGAAATCGCGAGAAGGTGGTTCTTCGAAAATCGACCTAGCACCGCAAGGCTTCAAGTCTGCGCTTGCTACTTAACTCGAAGCGAAGAACAGCATGAGCATGTACATCTAGGTACTTTCGAGATAAAACGAACGAAGCTAGTTCTCAAATACCTTATATGCTTAATCACGTGTTTAGCCGCACTAATTAAACAAGCCATTTCTGTCTTTGTGAACCCTTTTTGCCATCATTCACAGACCTCTCATTTTCCAAACATAAGCGGCTTCAGTCCTGGTAAAGTTTCGGGTACTTGAGATCAAACCATAGACAGATAGGAACGCGATGAATGCAATGTTGGTATTCGATTGTAGAAGACGCACGGGCCTTGCATCGTGGCCTCCCAAATGAGTCGCCACTTTCTTCAACGTACCGTTCACCTCGCGCAAGACGTCCCACCACACTTCCCCTCCCTTTACAAATATAATCTTCATTTTAGAGATGTTGTCTTCCACTGTGCACTTTCTACATACTCCATGTCGACTTTCAGAGGGATCATAGCCGAATTTCCCCAGATCAGGATCGATTACTTTAGACAGCAACCTGGACACAAAGCGCCCTTGGCGTGCTTCCTCAGCCATGTCCATTCAGATCATCTCGCAGGTCTCGAGTCTTGTAGGGCTCCGTTTGTGTACTGCTCCGCCGCGACTCGGGAGATCCTTCTGCGACTCGAGAAGTACCATTATCGGGTCAACTTTGCAAAGGGTCTTTTAGAGAGTCGCAATGTTACGTACGACAGAAGCATGCGCAAGCTGGCTAAGCCGCTTCCTCTGGATACGCCGACGATGATTGAGCTAGCACCCGGGAATAACATACGTGTTACGTTATTTGATGCCAATCATTGTGTTGGCGCTGTAATGTTTCTGATCGAGGGCGACGGTAAAGCAATACTATATACAGGCGACATCCGCGCGGAAACTTGGTGGGTGAATTCTTTGGTTCAGAACCCAGTGCTACTGCCTTACACGCTGGGAGATCGTCGACTGGATTGCTTGTATCTTGACACGACATTTGCAACGAAGAGCGAGCCTTATCGTGAGTTCCCCAGTAAAGCAGAAGGCATCAAAGAGCTCCTTGAAAATGTTCGCGAATATCCTCAAGACACAATCTTCTACTTTCATTCTTGGACCTTTGGGTATGAGAATGTTTGGATTGCGCTTTCAGCTTTCCTGAACTCACGGATACATTTGGACGACTACCGAGCACGCATATATGGTTCGCTATCTACTCTAGAAAGAAAGCAACTCCGAGAAATTGGCCTGCACGTGCCAGCTGACAACAAGTCCCTTCGCGAGTCCGGCCTTGAAATCCGCGAAGCTCCCGCCTTATGCGGTTTCAGATATGGAAACCACATACAGCCTGGTTGCTTGACGTCGAGAGAGAGCGTTCGAATTCACAGTTGTGAGCGTGGCATGGGCTGTCGCGTCATGGACCGTGACACGGATGCCAAAGTCGTGCATATTATCCCGATCATTACTCGAGCTAACGGTGCTGACATCGCCGAACTTGGGGCGGGAGGTGGCAAAGGTGATCTAGATCAGAAGGAAGAGCTGGAGACAGGTGACACGGCTGACGTGGCCAAGCTCATGGAGCTTTGCGCGGAATTCATCAAAGACAAGGAACTGTATTCGAAGGTATCCGCGCTACTCCAACAAACCCTCAATGGCAAACTCGAACTTGCCGCCATGCAGGTTCAGAAAGAAAGTCGAGGTGGCCAGGAAGCTCTGTCAATTCAGACACTCGTGTCAATACTCGCATCTAACGTCTTGGAGGGCAGAGTTACTGAGCAGCCACGGAATAAGACAATCCATTTTCCGTACTCCCGGCACTCATCTTACCTAGAGCTGTGTGAGCTTGTTAAAGCATTCGGACCCATGGACGTCTACCCTTGTACGGTCGATGAAGATAATTGGACACCAGCGGTTAGTATGCGTGAGCTTTTTGGGACAGTCTGCGCCGGTCAGGTCTTTCGGCATGACGCTGAGATGATGGGCTTGTATGAGTTGAGGCTAGCGTACGAAAAGAGAAAGAACCAATACCTGGAGGAAACCCAGAGAGACACACAGAGAACGGATGAAGCATTGAAAGTGAATCCTTTTGGGCAGAAGTATATTCGATTCGAGGAAACAGCCACGGCACAACTGTCCGCAGAAGAGTTTAGATCACATGATTTCGTTACGCTGCCCACGACATTGGATGGCGCTAAGGAAAATATTACCCAAACAAGACGCGTCGAGATCCTGCGCGCGTCTCTCACATCAATAGCAGCGGACCTAGAGCCCTTAATCATTGCCTCCACTTCGCAGGCACCAGCTGCAAGAGCAAGAATCGACCCAGGTCTTCATTTACCTTCATCAGCAGGAGCGGTTTCATTGCCCACCCTGCCACCATCAACGCTGGAGTCGCCTGCTCCTGGCGGGATTATAGGAAGGAAAAGAAAAAGACAGAAGCTCACAAATCGAGCAATCGCGTATCAAGCTGCTATTGGCACTCACGGCCTTACTTGGAGTGACTATGGTGGACTAATATCGACTAGAAGTAAGGCCGACCAAGAAGAGCTGGAACTTTGACAGGGAGAATTTGCTTGTGATCAATACATATGACGCGACAACTGTCACACTGCTGAGTGCATTAAACTTTCTGGACTTGAATAGCATTCTATTTGAGGGGTGAAGGCAAGGGCATGTGGCAAGCATGAAGCCCCAACGTGGAATGTTCTGGCGTCGTTGATAAGTCCAGCCAGGAATGCAAATACTCGCGTTGATTGTCACACGACTGTCAATCTTCAACGGTCTGCTTTTGGACCTCAACAACTTTCATGCAAATTACTGCCCGAATGGTCGGAGCCTGCCTAAGCTGTTTTGGTGGTTCCATTCCTCCCTTGCCCGCGTCACGATGGTCGCCACCTCCCTTGCGCATACCACATATATACCAACACCGGGCCAACGCGATTCAGGATGTCTTTCCTCGCGCTTTTGTCACTCTTTTCTCCCCCACACTCGTTTGAGGAGCAACCATGGCTCCTACTTGCTCCCGCGCTGGCTTTCGCTTGCTAACGACGGTCCTAGTGGCCAGCAGCATCGCAAACGCCGTAGCTCTTCCACATCAAGTGCTCGACCCACGTACACCACTCGCGCAAGATGAGGCACCTCCAGCAGTGCCAGTCGCGGTTACTGTCTCTTCGGGAGGAGATGACAACGATGACCCAGAGAATGTCTTTGAAGAGTTCGGGGAGCTGTTGAATAATCACAGCGGGTATCAGTTCCTGCGGGATCTCATTGAGCGTCTTTTTGGAATTAGAACGACCGAAGAGAATGGAGATGGAAATGGCGATGACGATGACACCACTGTGACGACGACCGTCTATATCACTCCGACACCCGTTGAAGAATCAGCTTCGGCAACGGTCGATGTCACTTCTGAGTTGACGAGCGCGGTATCTTCGGAAAGTGCGGTTGCGCCACCTGGACCACCATCGAGCGAGACATCGGAAGTCATCGCAGAGACCACGCCTGAGCCATCACCGAGCGATATCATGTCCATCCTTCCTGTGGGATCGCTGACGACTGCCATCAATGTCACGCTCCCTGAACCAGTATTCTCCACGGCACCAGTGATAGAACCAGAAACTGTCACATACGTCTTGCCACCTTTCCCCTTCAACTCGTCATATGTTGGGCCTACTGCAACCGCCGTCTCGATCACGGATGAATTCAGCGCCACCATTCTCCCAGAAACGGGACTGGAGTCGTCAAGCGGTAATGTGTCAACACCTACCTCAACGCTCAGCGTCCAATTGACGAGTGTTCTCATTGTTACTGCTACCGTGGTCCCTTCGCCAATCGATGTTTCTGCAGGGACCGGTATTAACACGCCATTCTCGGAGGCAGCCACGCCGCTGTGGCCGAACTCTACGCTTGTTGGTCCGACTGCAGTATCCGGTACAGGTGCTGTGTCGGCGGAGACTGGAATCTCAGACGCGACTGCTACGGAGGCGCCCTTGTATCCCAACACTACCGTTGTTATTCCCGTATTGGTCTCTGTGACTGGCGGCCCAGCTACGGCACTAAACGTGTCCCTCCCTGTCACCCTCCCGCCGTACCCAAATTCTACGTACGCTGCTCCGACGGCCATCTCAGGGACTGGCAGTCCGCTTTCAGCGGCGGACACTTCAGCCCCTTTCAGCGATATCCCAAACAGTACCTACGTGGCGCCAACAGGCTATGTCGGTACTGGCACAGGTGCACCATCCGCAGCTGGCACTATTAGTCCAGTCACGTTCTCTGAGAGCCCACTCTACCCTAATACTACATATGTGATTCCAGTAGTCATCCTCGGCACTGGTACCACTGCTGTTACTGCGGCCACAATCAGCAATGTACCGATTATCGATACAGCTGCGCCGTTGTTCCCCAATGTCACTACTACTACCTCGACAACCACCACCACCATCTCGCCTTCGGGGCTGCCAACGTTAGAGTCGACCGTGAATGCGACAGAGAGTAGTAATGATACCACCATGGAGTTCCCAGGTTAGTCTTTCTATAGTTGATGGGAGTCGGATAAGTGAGCTTCAGGGTATATGTAATGTTTTGCTTTGGAGGCACTGCGCGCAATGGTCTTCTTAGGTAGTAATATACACCTTTTGCATGACCGTTGTTCGCAGTGCTGCAAAGCATGATGTGCATGTGCCTCTCTTTCGAATCCCATAATCTTCCTGCCCTACTTTTCTTTAGCTTCTTCAGCTATTAATCTTCATGCAGGCCTTCTTGCTTTGCGCCGCCTTTGCCAGGACCCTCAGATCAGAGTCATCACCCTTCCCCTCCTCAACAGGTTCTACGGCCCCAATGCCTACCCCTCACTCTTCCCCTTCCCAGGCTGTGTTGCACCCAATGATCGTCAAGCCGTCCAAGCACCTGGGCTCCTCAACTGTACAGCTCTCGGCACTGTAGTCCAGAGCTGCCAAGCTTCCGGCCGAAAGGTCGTCTTGAGCGTGAAGGCAGATGGTCTCGACGCTGTAGGAGGTAATGCCTACTTCGGCGACCCATCAACCACCCCCGAGCCATTTGGCCCGTACTTCGCTGCCACAGGGGACGACAACGATGTCTTCGACGGTGAGGAGAAGCGCAAAAGGCAGGTCGCGCTCAACATCACCGTCACGCTCGCTCCCTACCCTCTTCTCAACGCCTCGGAAGCCCCTGCGCCGGCCGGCAGTGCTTCAGCCGTATCCCTTCCTGCTGAGCCTTCCAGTACCGCTGTCTCCACGCCACCTGAGGTTGAGCCGGTCATCGAACCGTATCCCACGCCCTTGGACCCCACTGAGCCTGTTGGCCCGTTCCCCAATCTCTTCGATGTATCGCATCCCCCTAGCGCCTTCGCATTGACGCTCTTCTCCCTCTTTGGCGAAGGTCGCACCGAGCGCGCTGATCTCCGTCCTCTCGGCCCAGACGTCTTCCCTCTTGCTGCACGGACAAGCAACTTAATGATGTTGGAGCGTCCGTTGGGTGAAGAGGTTGTTGTTGATGGATTTGATGTCCAGGTTCCTTCGGAGTGGAAGGGTACGTATCAGGATGCTAGCTTCAAGGCGCTTGTTGCGAGCCTCCGTCAGCTGAATCGCGATGCTTGGAAGGAGAGTGGAGGTGTTGAAGGTGGGCCGGGTGATCTCGGCGCTGATGGAAGGGGTGTGGTGTATTTTGGATGGGTTGGCCAATTGCTCAAGGCCAGGGAGGCGAAGGTTATGAGGGAGGGATGGGTTGAGTGGGACGGGCAGACTTGGGGATAAGGATTGAGGGAGTGTGTAGGGGCCTGGTATGCTTAGTGTCTGTATCATGTAGGGATGAAGCAGAGGTGATGAAGAAGTTGGAAAGAGGTGAAAAGAGTTTACTTTTGTAATGAAATGACATGATTTAGTTTGCTTCTTAGCATTAGTATCGACCTTTGTCCGAACGAAGTCGAAGCCCTGGAGTTTTATTGGAATTATTTGTTTATTGCACTGCTCCCAAGAGGTAATAAGACCTCCTTATCCACACCTCCTGACAGTCCTTTGCCCCAACCTCAATAGACGTAAATAAAGTCCTCATTCTGAATATCCGTTAAGTCTGAAAACCCATTATCCTGAGCAACTCTCTGCTCGCCACCCCCCTCTTCAATCTCCACCTCCTTCCCCGTCTTAATTTCCTCTTTCTTCAACATACTCTCATCAATCCTCACAGCACTCTTCCCCAGCTCTTCCCGTCTCTTCGCATGCCTCCTATTCAACGCCGCCAAATACACCGGAATAAGTAACGCAATAAATCCCACCAGCACAAACATGACGAGATTACTGATAAGACCAGGACGATACAGCGGCGCATCATCCACCGAATAAAGCAGCGGCCCAATGACATTGCCTGTACACATTCCGATAAACACCATCGCAGACGTGCATTTCTTCTTCGTGTCTCCCGCTGTATTCTGCACGTGCCACGTATATATAATGGGTGTGATGGCAGCCAGGCAGCTTACAAGATAGTATCCGAAGAGCAGGACGCCCTTGTGTTTTCGGGGCACAGTGAGCATCATTATTGTGCCGATGGTGGGAAGTACGGACACGAGGGCGATTGCGAGGCCTTTGCGTTTGAACTTTGTGGCGCCATAGGAGGAGCCGAGGATTACGATGACTTGGATGCAGCCGAAGGGAATGTTGAAGAGGATTGATTGGAAGTTTGTGTAGCCGAAGTCTTTGATTATTAGGTTGCCGAAGGTGGAGATGCCGCCGCTTGCTATTCTGTGGCTTTGGTTAGAAGATTTGTGCAGGGTTGAGTTGTGTACTTGATGGGCAGGTACTTACGAAATCGCGATGATGGCGATGAACCAGCACCATGTCTTGAAGTCTAGGAATGTTTCCCACACTTGGTCCCACCGCCAATGGCCCGATTGAATACCCATTTGGTTTGCCCGCAGTCGCTCTACGGCAATGATCTTTTCCCGCTCGGTCAGGTACTTTGCCTTCATAGGCGAATCCGGCATAAGTATTAGAACAACGACGGCGTATACGACGGTCAAAAGACCGCAAAAGAGAAAGATGATCTGATACTTGTACATGGCGTCGCTATCAATGTGTCCCAGGCCGTAGGTGAACAGAGAACCAACGATAAACGTAACGCCGTTCATCGCATTCCAGTACGCAGTGCGAAGTGTCTGCTCCGAGCGCCGCCACCACATCGTCGTGGTAGCGACGCAAGCAGGGGCAATCATAGCCTCGAAGCTGCCCAGTACGAACCGCAACCCGAGCAAGCTAGGGAAGTTCGTACAAGAAGCCATGATCGCAAGACTACTTCCCCACAAGAAGATAGCAGCCGCAATGACCTTGCCCGTCGGCAACTTCACCAGAATGAACGCAGCTAAGGGCTGCATGACGAGCTGTGCGAGGTACAAGATGGAGCCAAGCCATGAGTACTGGCGTCCGACGAGTTGGGCATCTTTCTGAATGCCGAAAATGGAAACGTACGAGAGTGAGGATTTGTCGAGTTGCTGGAAGAAGTATGCGCCCAGCAGCAGGGGAAGGACGCGGTAATCGATACGCTTCAGTACAGCGCGCTCTTCTTCGTAGGAGAAAGATGCATCCTCGACATGCGCGTCGGCTAAGAACTTGGCGGCTGTGTCGACATTGCGAGGGGGAGTAGTGGATTGGGGAGTTTGCTCAACATGCGTGATAGCGTCTTTGGTATCGTTCGGAGCTGCCATGTCCACAGTGATGGTGTATAAGTGGGACAGTACAGTACTCCACCACGAGAGGCCCGCTCAACCATTTATCAATGGGACGACAGGCATAGAAGACAAATACCGAATGCTCGGAAGCTCATCCATGGACAGAAGGAATC
Organism: Phoma sp. ATCC 74077; assembly: GCA_033682645.1. Lineage (NCBI taxonomy): Eukaryota > Fungi > Ascomycota > Dothideomycetes > Pleosporales > Didymellaceae > Phoma > Phoma sp. ATCC 74077. The sequence goes on along the minus strand of JAWDJC010000016.1, from coordinate 212,891 downwards.
TGGTTTGGCACATGGCCTTCCTTTGTCTGGCTTGGCTACAGCTGGAAGATCTCATATCCACGTATTACCTTCATTAAAGCTGCATCAGCCGCCTGACTAAACGCACGATCAGCCCATTAGCAAGCGTTGTGGGTTAAGGTTGTTTTCCCCGCCTGGCAGTATCAACGGTTGTTTCCTTAGTCCGATATCCCCATGGGGGTCGACATGGTGGGGCATGTCGTGTAGGATGTGTCTAACCGGCGGGTAAAGAAGTGATCGACATGGTGCAGATGTCGGCGGAGTATCGTCAACCGAAAGTCGAGGGCAACTACACCGAAGCCCCATCGTGGGACATTTTCCTTTTTAAGACTCAGCTGAAGGTTGCATGTCTTGGGTCGGAATTCTTCTCGAATTGAATACGGCTCTGTAGAAGCGCTCACAATATGGGAGATGTAAAATCGAAGCAGAAGGGGTATGCCCTCATCGGCACCGGCGGTCGGTCTGCATTCTTCTACTCTGCTATAGCAACAACCTACAAAGAAACATCAGTTGTAGTAGCTCTATGCGACACAAATCAAACTCGTCTGGATTTTGCGAACGAACAGCTGCAATCCCTAGGCCATGCAAAAGTCCCAACCTACAAAGCCACAGACTTCGACCGCATGATCCAGGAGACCAAACCAGATGAAGTGATCGTCACGACCATCGACCGCACCCACAACATCTACATCGTCCGAGCATTAGAGTTGGGATGCAACGTCGTAACCGAGAAGCCTATGACCATCGACGCTCCTCGATGTCGAGAAATCTTTGACGCCGTCGAGCGAACAGGAAAGAAAGTAAGGGTAACCTTCAACTACCGGTACGCACCCCACAACACCAAAGTCTGGGAAGTCCTCCGCTCAGGCGCAATCGGCACCGTAACATCCATCCACTTCGAATGGCTACTCAACACGTCCCACGGCGCAGACTACTTCCGGCGCTGGCACCGCGACAAGCGCAATTCAGGCGGTCTGCTCGTGCATAAATCCACGCACCACTTCGACCTCGTGAATTTCTGGCTGAACAGCAAACCATTCACCGTCTACGCACAAGGCGATTTGAAATTTTACGGGCGCGAAAATGCAGAGAAGCGCGGCGTAACGTCGTTCTATACGCGCGCACACGGCAGTGAAGTAGCAAAGCAAGACCCCTTCGCACTGCATCTAGAGAAGAACGACAAGTTGAAGAAGATGTATCTTGACGCCGAGCACGAAGATGCGTATTACCGTGACCAGTCCGTCTTCGGCGACGGCATCAGCATAGAAGACACCATGAACCTACTCGTGCGGTACGAATCCGGCGCAGTCCTAACATACAGTCTGACCGCGTACGCGCCGTGGGAAGGATTCCGCGTGTCGTTCAACGGGACAGGCGGACGTCTGGAGATGGAAGTCGTTGAGAACTCGTATGTGAATAGTGGGGGGGATCAGTCGCTGGAGGGATCGCTTGAGTCGCGGACGATTACGCTGCGGAAGTTGTTTGAGAAGCCGGTTGAGGTGGAGATTCCGGATAGTGTGGGGGCGCATGGTGGCGGAGATGAGGTTTTGCTGGCGGATTTGTTTGGCGAACAGGGCGCTGAGATTGATCGGGATATGAGGGCTGCGACGCATGTTGATGGCGCTTTGTCGATTTTGACGGGGATATGTGCAAATGGATCGATTGCGACGGGTCAGGCTGTGAAAGTTAGCGATGTCTTTGTAGTGTGAGTGGATGGAAGTGATGGTTTCGATCAATTTGAATTAGAGCGGACGGTAGAGGGGCGCATTAGATGGTGATACAGCGTGGGAAGGAAAGCCGGCAGGACCAGAATGTCAACCGAGTCTACATCTCCGATCGACTGTCCATATGCAACGTGGGAACGATGAAGATTTCCGTCTTATGTGTATAAAGGAGAAGTCGTAACGAGCTGTGATATCTGCTCTTGTCGTCAATCGAAGAGGCCAAGCTTACCCACGAAGCACCCTCAGTATCATGGTCCTTTCCGGGCATTGGATTTCAAAACAATTCATGACTGCTCCGATGGATGTGATTGACATAGAAACGTTCCATTCCGATAGTATTTACATATTGTTGTTTGACCAAGTTCAATTCTACCAACCCTCGCCGGGCTTCCTTGCCTGTAACAAGCATTAGCAATTGGCATATGGGACGAACGCAGGTACTTACCACCAGAGCACCCTTCCCACCCAACTCAGCCTCTAAGCCATCCGGATATGTCTTTGGGGCGCTGATCTTGTCGGGGTAGACGACACCAACGGCAGTGCAGAGTCCGAAGACAGTTGCAATGAATGTGCCCATTAGTACAAAGCCCCAGCCTGGCGTGAAATGATCGTAGTCGTGCAGCGATACGGCGCCGAGGATGTCGTGGTCTTCGTGGCAGGGCTCGCCGTAGTTGCGACGGTCTTGCTTGTCCCAGTAGTCGCCGTATGGATCACGCTTCGAACGCAGTTCTGCAGGTGGGTTGATGTAGCCGCCGTTCTGGTATAGTTAGCTTCACGGAGCGCCTTTTCCTTCACACGAGGGGGCGCACTTGGTTGGGGTCCGCGAGCTCGGCCTTCTCAGCATCGGTCAGGGCTGTTCGGATCTGAGTGAACTGTGGTCGTGGTCGTGCTGCTGTGGGGATAACAGCGCGGGCCAGCGGGCGGGCCGCTACAATGCGCCGGGAGAGCATGCTGCAGAGCTGTTAGGAGTGTTCCTCGGGGTATTCAGGGCGGCGACATACGTTGCGGCGCAATTGCGGGGGTTCGATGTAGTGGTGAGGTTCCTGTGAGGTCCGCCATGAGCTCAGTTGCGAGGCTTGGCAGGAAGAAACGGGTCTAGCCGCATTGGGATGGACTTCGATGTCACACCAAGGCATCTACGCGACGAGCCATTTTCTCATCTGCATGGAAAATGGAGGGAATTTCCCGTCATACCTACACGTCACGGCAGTGCTATTCGACTATTCACTTCGTGTGTGCGCGTCAGGGCCTTTTCGGCGTTGCGCCCGTGCTTTTAGCGTGACCATCCAAACATTATCTTTCAGTTTTGGCCTTCTCACAACACGACACGGAATTTCACGCTTCTTCAGCCCGCATCACCCCAACGCGAACCGTAAACCCAAATCTGACCCCGTCACGGCCATCAGCAGACACCAGGCTATCTTGCGACACTGTATTCGGGCCGGTATATGTCGATTTGGCGGTGCGCCGGGTGGTCTCCAGGCTCCCCAGGCCGCATCCCTCTCCCTTCCTGAATGGAACAAGTCACGCCCGCGGATCGCGACATCGACTCCATCCCGCCGCACGCTTCGACCAACCCACACGACGAGCCCGACGCCGCACACCATGTTTCCACGGTCACGGAGGATAATGCCACTGTGATAAAGGAGGAAGAAGGGCCTATACCTGCAGATGGCGACCATGGTGGCGTCACGGAGCGGCCGGCGAAGCGGCGGAAACTCCAGGACATCACACCCAGTCGCTCAGCGTCACGCCCTATATCACCGCCCTGGAAGCCCTTCTCAGCCAATGGGCCGACGACGGTATTCGAGAATGGCGTTAGGAAGTCGTCTCGTGTGAACAGGGAGACAGCGCCCCCGACGCCTGAGCCTGTCAAGCGGTCCTCGCGCCACACGGCCAAGGCCACACAGACGAATGGTACTCCTAAAAATGGTGTCAAGCGAGAGTTACGCAATGTCTCAGGGCCCGCTTCACTCTCAAAAGGAAAGGCAGCACCTGCTCGTACTAAGAAGGCGGCTGCCACGCCCGTCGTTACGCCAGCGCGGAAATCTGAGCGCCAGAGGAAGTCTTCTTTTCTTGCAAAACCATCCTCATCCACATCACCGGCCCTGCAGAATGGCTCCCCTGAGAGTACGCGGAAGCGGTCCGGCCGGCCTCGCAGAGCTACTCAGGCTTCAACAGACGATGTAGGTGACGAATCTTTAGATAGGTCCGCAGCGAATGGACACGACCCTTATGCTGGCCTCTACGCGTCGCCCGATGACTCGAATCCTTCCGCGCCTGCCCCTCGCCTTCGCCTCAAATTCCGCAAGCCCGACCCTCCAAACCGCCATCCACAACATGCCCCGCCCAAGTCACAATACGCTTCGCTGGGAGAATGGTTGGAGCATGATGATCCGTTGGACAGCGAAGAGACGCAGCGAATAACCACAGAGAAGGCGGAAGAGGAAGCCGCGCGCCGCTTGCAGATCGTCGAAGCTGCTGAGCACGGCGTTTTGAGCCGGGCACAGTGCAGCGTCTTTGCGCCCGAAGCTGCACCGGAGCCACTTCCACGGTATGGTCATTGGGATCATGTGGTCGCGCACGCCCTGCATTTCAACAAGCTCTTGAAAGAGGAGAAAGCATACCATCGTCGGCTGGCCAAACTTTTGGCAAGGGAGGCGTACGAATATTGGAAGAACAAATTCAAGCGGAAGAGTCAGGATGAAATCGATCAGGAAGAGGCAGAGCGACAAGCCATTCGGTACAGGCAGTTGGTGAAGGATGTCAAGGATGCCTGGGCTCTTGTCAGGATGGAGATCGATAAGGAGCGTGTCGCCAAATGGGAAGAGGAGCAGCTCCAGCTCGGACATAAGGCTATGGACGACATGTTCAACCAGGCGCAAGAGATTCTGGGCCGGAATGTTGGAGATGGAGCGTCTTCCTTGGTCAGCGAAGATCGAGACTTTGATGGCGAAGAGGACGATTCTGAGATTGGTGGTTCGGATGCATCTGACCGTCCAACCAATGACGATGATGTCATGTCTTCGAGTTCTGATAGTGAAGAGGAGAATGTACAGGACGAAGACGCAAACCTTACCGCTGAACAACTACGTGCCAAGTATGGCCAGCTTCCAGACCTTCCGGAGAGTAGCTCAGAAGTCGAGGTGGACTCGGAAGAAGATGAGGAGGTGGATGACGATGAAGGTGAGGGCACTCCAGCGCCAACACCCGATTCTGACATCGAATTGGAAGACGTTGATGATCCTCCTGAAAATGCTTATCTTCATACAAACGGTTTCCACGAAGACGATGAAGGCGAACTTGAGAAGAAGACCGATTACATTGATCCCGCGACAGTCGAGCTTGAGCAGGTCGACGAAGCTTTATTGGACTCAGAAGACGAGGGTAACGCCTCGGAATCCGGTAGTGAAGCTTGGTCAAGTGATGAGGACTCTGAGGCAGACGAGGACATAGAAGAAGAAGCAGGCGAATCAGCAACAGAGTCCGATGAAGAGAATAAAGGGATTGGGGCCGGCATGATGGGCTTCCTGGCTCCGCATGATATCAAGAAGTTGAAGGAGGCTGCTAAGACTGTGATCGATGGCGAACAGGCTGATGAGGCCTCGCCAAAGGCAGCACAAACGAACGGCAATACCCCGTCACCGATGGAAGGCGACACGGAGAAGCCGTACACCAATGGTACCCACTCCGCCACGGAGGAAGACAAACCGCACACCAACGGAGACATTACCGCACACGAACCAGAAGCTTCAATCGAGGCGGCGGAGCCTGCGCCGACAGAGGAAGTCAACCAAGAAAAGAGTGTATCCAGGTCTCGCCATACGTCTTCACCACTGCGGACAGAAGTCCCGTCACTGCTTCGTGGTACTCTTCGAGAGTACCAACACGATGGACTTGACTGGCTTGCGAACCTATATGAATCCGAGACAAATGGCATATTAGCCGATGAAATGGGTCTCGGCAAGACCATTCAGACCATCTCCCTCCTCGCTTATCTGGCCGTTCGCAGAGAAATCTGGGGACCGCATCTGGTTGTAGTACCTACCAGTGTTATGCTCAATTGGGAAATGGAGTTCAAAAAGTTTCTTCCGGGGTTCAAGATCTTGACATACTACGGTGACATCAACGAGCGAAAACGAAAACGTATGGGCTGGCGTAATACTGGCAAAGATATGTACAACGTCGTCATCACCTCCTACCAGTTGATATTGCAGGATGCAGCAGCATTCAAGATGCGGCCATGGCACTATCTTGTTCTGGACGAGGCACATAACATCAAGAATTTCAAGTCGCAACGGTGGCAGACTATGCTTAATCTACGCACTGAGCGACGACTGTTGTTGACTGGCACGCCATTGCAAAATAATATCGATGAGCTCTGGTCTTTGCTGTACTTTTTGATGCCTGCGGGTTTTGCCGGAGAGGGTCGCATCGCTGGTCTGGAGGAGTTCACCATGGCGCTGAAGAACCCAACATCGCAGATTCTCGATCAAGGTCGCCAACAGCTTGATGCAGAAGCACAAAAGATTGTTAAGAAGCTGCACGAAGTGCTCCGACCGTACTTGCTCCGAAGGTTAAAGTCTGAAGTGGAGAAGCAGATGCCAGGCAAGTATGAGCATGTCGTATACTGCAAGCTCTCTAAAAGACAGCGCCAACTTTACGATGGCTTTATGGGTCGTGCGTCGACTAAAGAGATCCTGTCTTCCGGCAACTATATGTCCATCATCAACTGCCTGATGTCCTTGCGGAAGGTCTGCAATCACCCCGATCTGTTTGAGACCCGCGCGATCGTCACCTCGATGGCCATGCCAAAGTCCGTTGCTGCTCAGTTCGAAATCAAAGATCTCCTCATCCGAAGGCGCATGCAAGAAGGCGAAGAAGACAAGGTGAACCTAGATGCATTGAATCTACTCTTCGCGCGGCGTGAGCAGACTCAACTAGGACATGCTCGACGAGCATATCAAATTCGTGCAACACGGCCTCTTGAGGATTTGATTGAGCGCCAGACCCGCCGCCTCAACAAGACATCCAACGCGAGCACTTCCTCGTTACAGTCTACCCTGGCAGCTATGGCGAGAAGGGAACAAATAGCTGTCAGAGATCATCTGCAAACCTGCCTTACCCTCACCCGCGCTCGCACCCAATTCATGCCAATATACGGCAAGGACATAATTGATGCTGTCACTGTAGACTGGCATGATCATACTTTCGGCGCTATAAGAAAAGGAAGAATGATTCCTAAGCCCAGACTTCCGCAAGCCCCCGTCTACCAATCGCTACAACCTTCAAATTCCTATGGCTCAAACCAGTCCTATGGATCGTCCCAACCCTTCGGCGGAGCCCACGTACAACGAAAGCAAGAGCCGTTTGAAGAACAGTACGATTTCGTTAAAAGGCACCACGGCAGTCTCGGTTTTAGATCTCCCCACTCCATCGCCGCCTCCCGGGAATGGAACAGACAGCAAATCACACACTTCTACGACATGATTCCTACACTCGAACAGCGTGCCGAAGCCCTCGAGCCCCTCATTACCCGCTTTACATGCGTTACACCCGCCGTTGCCGCCGAAGAACTTGCCCCTCTAACTCTCTCCAAACGTGGCGTCGAACTAATTCGCTCCTCCCCTGTCGTGCACCAACAAGAAGATCCTTTCCACGAATCTCGTATCAGACAGAGCATCGCCTTCCCTGATAAGCGTCTACTACAGTATGACTGCGGAAAACTACAGAGGTTGGCTACACTGCTCAGAGATTTGCAAGCTGGCGGCCACCGCGCCCTAATCTTCACCCAAATGACCAAAGTCCTCGATATCCTCGAGCAGTTTCTCAATATACACGGGCATCGCTATCTCCGCCTCGATGGCTCCACGAAGATCGAGCAACGTCAAATCCTCACTGACAGATTCAACTCCGACCCACGCATTCTCTGCTTCATCCTATCCTCGCGTTCCGGGGGACTAGGCATCAATCTCACGGGCGCGGACACCGTAATCTTCTACGACCTTGACTGGAATCCCGCCATGGACAAGCAATGCCAAGACCGCGCCCACCGCATCGGCCAAACGCGCGACGTGCATATCTACAAATTTGTCAGCGAGTACACCATCGAAGCCAACATCCTCCGCAAAAGCAACCAAAAGCGCCTCCTAGACGACGTCATTATCCAAAAAGGCGACTTCACAACCGACACGTTCAACAGAGTCACCTGGAAAGACGCACTAGACGAAGACATGGGCATCGACACATCCGACGAAGCAGGCGCAGCAATGGACCGTGTTCTCGGCGAAAAAGCCGGACTCCTAGGCGACGCACGCGTCATGAACACAGTCGAAGACACAGAAGACCGCAACGCCGCATCCCTCGCTCAAAAAGAAATCGTAGAGGAAATCCAAGAAGACCAGGTCGATTTCAACGAATCTTCCAACAACGCTACGCGCGCTACATCCGAAGTAGGTACCACCGTCGCGGGTACTCGTAACGGTGGCGTTGGAAGCGGAGGATACGCAGATGACAACGATGCGAGGGAACGACGACATGTAGATGAATACATGCTTTCTTTGTTCAGAGACGAGTATGGTAAAGAGCCGTATCGGCCGCCGACAGATCGGCAGAAGAGGAATCGCAAGGGCCAAGATCCGCATGTTAGGCACCGGAAGAAGAAGTATTAAGTAATGCCGTGTGTGCTGAACTTCACCTTTCTGGGATGCGTACGAAGGGGAGGAGTTACAGTGGGTGGGAAATGTACTTGTATTAGTAGCTTGTATTGTAGATTGGTGGGTGGGTGCATGTATGGAATGGAACGGAACGGAGCATTCATGTGCATTTGTTGGCGTTGGCGTTGAACGATCGAGTTTAGGAAAGGGTGGGGAGCATTGTTAACACTAAAATACGTGGAAGTCTATGTGGGTGGGTCTTCCACGAGAAAGTAATGAATATCATTGTACTACTAGCACTTTGCATAAGAACATACATGTCCGTTGGACCTTTCTTTCAGGCTTGTAGGATGTGGTGTGACTTGTACAGCACGTTGATGATGCAGGGAGGAGGGAAGTTAAGGGTGGACATGGATGGGCTACGAACGAGCAAATCATGGAGAATTACTACATATGCTGGATCTTTTCTTTCGTTTATATCGAGATGTCAAATCGATTCGGTTTGTGTCTTTGTAGGAACACCATTGCTCCATCAGAGCGTGTGGTGGTCTAGTCGCGGCAAACAGATGCTGGGTTCGCATATAGCAAGTAGACGGTTCTGTAGTAGAACTGCTACGATCTCACCATGGGCTCCCGCATCTGCACCTCCATAGCTGTGGATATTACCACCAAGCCTCCGCTGTTGCAGCCAAAGTCTGAGCTGTCTCTTCCATCAACACTGACTAAATCTAGCCTGCCCTAGCTAACTCGGCAGATGACGCCATTAGGGCACGCTGCAGAAGTCAGCCTGATGTCACCGAAAGTTTGTAGTGAAGGATTTGAGGAATTTCGCTTCGATCGTGGATCTTGAGTCTTACCCTAATTATTACGCTTGGGGCAATTGCGGGAGATATGACCTTGCTCTCCACACCTGTAGCAGGTGATGCTGCTTCGACCGGCACGCTTCGGTGTAGGCTGGTCGGCAGTCCAGTTTGAAGTGTCGAACCTTGTCCCAATCAGTGAAAAGGATACTCACAAGAACAGCTGAATACGTACGAAGTAACGATAGCAGACCGAGTCTCAGCCTCGGAGTGTTCATGGTAATTCTCGCAGAAGTGAGTTCGCATCTCATTCATGTATGCATCCCAGTCGTTGTCCATCCCATGTACGCTGCCGAAAACAATTTTCTTCTTCCGACGGGTTTCTAGCAGATCCGCTAGGAACTCTTTTGGGTGATTATTCATGTCTGATTCCCAATCTTCGAAACTCCATATCTGCAACAGGATATCTACATGCAGCTTTCGGAGCGATGACGCTTCAGCGGTATCATTATAGATGCGAGTGGTGTAAGGTATGTGTACCTCCCAAACCTTGGAAACGAACAAGAAGAAGACATCTAGCACTCGATTCCGTAGCTGCTGTACATCGTAGTAGTCGGCAAAGACGTAAAGATCGATTATGTCATGTGCCGTCAATGGCAATCCCACGGTGTTGGAAAATTCCCCGGCGTTCATCCAGTCGTAGAACATCTGAAAAATCTTTACCTTGACATTGGTAAGCTCCAGGTCATCGGATCCATCCTCCTGCCAGTCCTCATTCAACATATTCTTGAAGTAGACAGAATGGAAGCAAAGAAGTCCGCGGTACACGTGAAATGTCTTCATGAAATCATTTCTACCAACGGAAATCTTTAACATTCCGTCGTAGACATCACTATCTCAATCAGCAGAAGTTCGGCGCGTCAATTGTATTGAATGCGAACTCACCGCGGCGGCTTTGGCGCAGGATACGAACATGGTAGAACATCGTTTAGCGAGAGAGCATCGAGCTTCCGCTGGAGTCCCGGTGTTATCATTTTGCGTTTGGGATGTTGCAACTGGTCCACTGTTGCTTTGGTTTCGCCGTCGTTATTCATTAGGAGCTGTGATCGTCCTCCGCACCCGTGAATTTACCCCGTAGAGCGAGAGCGTCAGGCTGGAGATTGTTAAGAGTAAGGTGTAAGTCAGTAACGTGACGACGAAAGTACTCAAGTCGACAGCACTAGTAGTCTTGGCAGCAAGAGCGGGTGTAGAATAGGGAAGGAGCGCTCGGTCCAGCGCTGGGGTGAAGGTGAGAGAGCACCCACAACAAATTCAATCCACAAGCAACCGCGGGCCAACATAACCTTCATAAAACATCTTTCATAACATCTAGCTCGCTATCTAGATCGACATCATACTACACCTTACGCCTAGCACCCAAATCCATGCCTACGCAAACCGTAGCCACTAGTGTAGAACGCCGAAGACAGAACTAGCTATTAGGCGTAACCGTGACGAGAGAGATACAACCAAAACGCCAGGGTGAGTCCTGTCTGGACTCGGAATAAACTATAAGCAATAGTGATGCAGAGGTATCAGACGCATGAAGGACGCAAAAGTCGTGATGTGATGTGATGTGATGTGATGCACGTGAAGTGGAAGATAAGGCCCAATCTACCGCCTTGGACCACCGATACCGCCCGTCATGCGGCCACCGCCTGCGTTCAGACTTTGGCGGACAATCATTTCTGCGGCCTGCGCAGCGGCGAGTCGCTCCTGTGAGGTATGTGTTAGCGCTCATTCATTACATGAGGTAAGTGTTTGTGGCTGTGAGTGCCACTTGTGTGCGTACCTTCTGTCTGCTCCGATCCTTCAGGTACCGCTCTGCTTCCGGCCTCATTCTCAAAATTCTGAGTATCATGTCGTCATTAGGTTCAGCTTGCGCCTCCTTTCTCTTTTCTTCCTTGGCCTTTCTCATAGTACCCAGGTTCCGCGATAGCATGATTGTCTTATGCTTGCGTGTAGGCATGCCAACCAGGCCCGCCGCACCTCCAAATTGATGGCCCAGAGCGGGCGGTGCGGATAATCTGTTGAGTCGTGAAGTTTGTTCCTGTTGTCTCCTTGCGCTGGCTGCAGCCATTGACTCTGAAGTACGTATCAAGTCCTCGGTGGCCTCGAAATAGAAGAAGTTCAGATTCTGCAGCTCGTGGTATTTGGGTGATTTAAGCACATCCATTGGTACACCCTCGACATTGCCGTCTTCGTCTGCTGCATGGAAGAAGTCGAACAACATCTTGAGCCATTTGAAAACTATATCGAGCTCCTGCTGTGTTAACGGGCGCTGCTGCGACAGTTTATCAGAAAGTGGAGGTACGAGCAGCGACTCTATCGTTGCTAACGCCTCTTTCCATAATCTCGTCATAACCATAATCATTGCGGCATCCGTTAAAGTCTGTTTCATGATCGCAAAATTTTCGTCAAAGTAGGTGAAGAGGGGCCCAAGCGCTTGCGTGACGTCTTGCTGTGAGGGTCCTTGAGCTACAGACTGTGGTCGGGCAGCTCGGAAGTAATTCATCGCAGATGAAACCACTGTACCGCGACTGAGTAACGCCTTGAGTGTCCGACGGGAGAGTGTGTGATTGATGAATGATGAGAGCTAGCAGTGTCAGCAGAAGTATAACAATACCATCACGAAGCCCTTACCTTATCCGTAATCTTCCGTGTCATGTCACGTTCAGTCCTCTTAAGTGTTCTGAACGACTTGCCAAAATAGAATTGGATATCATCACGTTCGCCTTCCATACTGACACGCAGCAAAAGACGACCTTGCGTATCGAGATCAAGCCAGTACTCACGAGGCATATAGTCCCTGAAGTGTGACGGGTCAAGTTTGAGCGAAGTTCGGCCAACACAATCATGGTCACCAAGTGTGTCCCAATCCCAGATCGTAGCAACAATATTCAGGGGGCCATTCGTGGTGATGTCGATTGTCTCATCCCATCGCGGGTTCAAGTTGCCGTAGATGACTCGGGTCTTTGCGAGACGCTTTTGATACTCGTCACCAAGGACAACATAAGGATCGCTAAGACCGTTTATATCGCAGGCTTTCAGGTCTTCGGCTTCAATGATCTTGATTGTGAAAACGAAATTGTTGTTTCGAATACGTTGTGTTGGTGGTGGAGCATGCTTCTGGATCACCTCTGCGCAAGCGTCGACGCCGATTTCACGCTCGAGCTTGTCTAGCTGGAGCATTGCGTATTCGATATTATTAAGCTTAACAAGAGACTGCGATGATTAGCACTGAAGACACCGGCAAGAAAGTGACTTACCTCGGGATAGAACTGGAAAGGCTCAACCTTCTCCTTCTGGTTGTAGAAGTCTTTGGCCATTGAGATCCATTTTTCTTGTTTGGTTTGGCGGGCGGCAGCTTCTTGTTCTGGCGTCAGACGGTCCATCTCCCTACTGAACTTCTGCTCCACAAGCTCACAATAGCGCGCAAGAGCGACGCCAATGGACTTGGATATTGCTGTCATGAACTTTGCGTATTGAATGTCATTGTCCCAGTTCAGCGCCACAATTTGCTCGATGCTCTGATTGAATGATCGGAAGATATCAACGACGGAAACGCTGTGCCGCTCCTCGTCAGAGGGGATTGGATTCATCGACTCGATCTGGAACTGATCTGCTTTGAAGGCGTTGTCTACCCAGCCGATCAAATTCGCATCGGTCATCTCGATCCATCTCCAAACAAAGTCTTGCAGTAGTCCTTCAATGTTGAAAGCAAACTTTCTCTTCGGCAGAGCATCGCTGTGTATGCGACGAATTTCAACAAGCTCTTTATACAGATCAAATCCATCCTGAACTGGTATGTGCTCGTTCTTGCTGTGAGCTACTTCCATGATACGAGCCACCAGGTCACGCGCATCTGCAGCATAGGCCGGAAACATCTCTTCGACAAGGCACATCATGGGGCTGACACCCATGACCTCCGGGTTTCTGCGATATCGCTTCTGGATCCTTTCGCAAAGTTTGACCACCGCTCGTCCGAGCTCAATGACATGATAAAATTCCCATTCTTCCTTGGTGTCAGGAATATGCTTCGCGAGCAGTTCGCGATACACATCACCTGCTTTTTGCCTTAGAGCCTGCCGTAACTGTTCAGTAAATTGATCCATGTCTTCCTCTGTACCAGGGAATGTTGGATCGTCATAAATATGGCTTTCCAGAATGTACATAACTGGTCCAAGTGGTGGAGCCTTCGCCTCGTACACGTCCATCATTAGCTCGAAGAGTTCCCGTAGTAAAGCATCGTGCAATGCTAGCAAAATATGCTGGTTGAGAGCAAAATCATGAACGGTCCACTTCGTTCGATCAAATAACGACTCTTGAACAGGAATGTGGCTCATCCTGTGCGACTTCTTGTCTGGTGGCGGCGGAGGCTCCTTTACGTAGTTGAAGGCTGCGTCCAGCGTATCTAGGCTGATTTCCTGATTAATATACTTCTCTCGGATGACATCCAAGAATAATATGAGGCGTGAAAACTGAGGTAGCCTCCATCGCACCGCGATCTCATTCAAAAGCTCCGCGGATTGTTTCGACAGTAACTTGACGGACGGGGTTTCGCTTGTTGCTTCGCTTGGCTGTAGCTCGGCATCTGCCAGATCGTACGTCAGGGCTTCCTTCAGTATGGCACGGTAATAAGCGCGCGGATCTGGAGGTATGAACGTATACGATGTGCCGTCATCTGCTTCGTCACGTATATTGAGTCCACTCATATCCACTGGCTGATCGATGACATACGAAGAACCATTCTCGGATGATTGCGACCCCTGTCTAGAAGGATCTGCGTATCCGGGATCTAGAGAGACGTTCGGTTTGAACTGCGGTACAGAGCCCCCTGGTGAGCTTTTGGCTAGCTCTGGGTTTGACTGGAGAATGGCTAAGATCATTTGTGATAGATCAGGGACCTCTTGGTTCTTCCAGGCCTCGTATGCCTCTTCAAGATCGAAATCATCGCTGTTCAATGTTTTCTTCGTCATGAGACTAAGGTGCGCCTGATATGTCTTGAGATCTTGCAACGCGGCCTTCTCTGTCCATACAGACTTGTATCTGTTGATATCCGCCTGAACATCGGAATATCCAACGGCGAAGATACGCGAGACTACCAAGACAAGTGGCATGTCCTTGACTTCGTAACTACGTGGAACTTCCACTTCGATTGTAGAGCCACCTTGTCCACCGTTACGCTGATTGTCTACGGCTAGGTCCTGATCATGCATCAGCAGTTTCTTCTCCATGGTAGCCAGTCGCTGGGTCAGCTCTGGCCTGTCCTTTGCCCAATCATGATCCTTGAGGATCGAGCTGACTAAGCGGAGGAAGAGGGCGACATGACGGTCCACCATGAGCTTCCAGCTGTCGTCGCCCGGGGCTTTGCCCTTCTGGAGCTCTTTTGTAGCGTTCGAGTAGAAGATCAGAAGCAGGTCCTCGACTCTTCGGTCCTTGTCCATGCTCTTCCTGAAGGTCGGATCCTTGAAGGCGTTTAAGAAGACCGCAAACGTCCTCTTGACGGTGGCGTCCTTGAACTCCGGCAATCTCTCAGTCCCCATGAGCACCTTTGTTATCCGCTTATCCAGCTCTCCCATGAAGGCATGGGGGAAGCGCGTGCTCTTACTATCTCGTATGAGGGAGAAGTCCTTCATCAGGTCGTTGACAGAGGTAGACGACCGCTGCACGGGCTTGGGTGCCGCCGGTACATGCTGGACTCGTTTCTGGCGCGGCTGGAGGAGATATGCGAGGTATGCCACGCGGAGGGCATGGAGGTAGGCATCTTGGGCGGAGACGGGCCGCTTGTTGCGCGCTGTCGCTGAACCCTTCCGCTGCAGGCGCTCCCGCGCCTGGACGCTGTTGATCCGGCGATTGCCAATGCTCCCACGGGCGGCATCCATCGCAGAGAGAGCGCGAGAGTTCAATGGCGTGTCGGGGCGAGCGTTGCCGCGGTCGGGCGCATGTCAAGCTGGCGGAGGTGCTGTACGAGTGTCGGGGCCGCAGCTGCCCAGTGGGATGTTAGTGCGGTTCGTTCCTGCTCTCTCTCGCGCTCATGCACCGCAGCCACTGCGTCTAACGCGTCACTCTTTGGACCTCAAGTTACTTCTTCACGCTTGCCAAAGACTTGACGGTGTTGGACATGTGGAATCGAAGCCGCGTCGTGGCAGGCGAGGATCGCTGGTGGCGGCAGCTCCACCATAGTGCGTCACACGTGTGGTGATGTACTGGGGGGCTCGCTGACTGAACCTGGACTATGAAACCATGCTTTAATTAGCCATCGCTATCTTGCCTGGCAGCACTTTTGTGCACGCTGCTCGGAGACATAATCCTACTACTGCTGAACACTGCAATATAAGAAAAATACACCCCCACTCAGAGCAAGTCCATGCCCAATTTCCACTGCCCATGTAAACAGGTCCCCCTCTCAGATCGTACAAGCCTGTCCGCTCTATTTCAAAACCCTTACTTACCCTTTGTCGACTGGGTCTTGTGCCTTACATGTCCAGATCAATAGGCGGAGTCTGCGCCAAACACAGGCAAGCACCAGAGCCATCTCCATGCATCATCGCACGTGCGTATGAACAGTCCTTCCGGCGTACGACCCACATAGACTTCCATCGCACGCGACATCATCATCCGTCTATTTGCTTCCTTTCGCGCGTGGCCGCCTTAGAGTTCGAGAGGGGCCCCTCTTCGGCTGGTTGCGCGAGCCACTGTCAAGGTACCGCTGACAGACCGATGTCCGAGCTAAGCAAGAACGCCCTTCACATGCCGCCCATGGATGCAGAAGCGCCACTTTAACTTTATCGACCTCACAATCACGACGCCAACATTTTCGCCCTCTGCATGCCTGACGAGGTGTTCCCGGTGCGTCGTCACAGGTGACAAATTTCAACCTGAAGCTCGGCCAGGTCGCCAGTATTTCTACATGTCACTCCCGGCACGAGAACATGTCACTGTCCTGAGCTGGAAGAGCTGGCGACGATAGCACTCGCGCTCTTTCATACAACTTACATTCCTTCTCCACTATCCCAAGTTTCGCTTTGCTTGATCCACCAGCTGCTTCGAGTCGGAAAAAGCACCACAGCGACGTCACACTCAGGCGCGTAAACACCACACGCGCCAGAAACAAGGCGAATCCGACCGAAACAGGTGGAACAGTCTCACTTCAATCGCGAACAACATTTCAGCTCCTACGCGCGCGCGCGCACACCCCACGATGGCAGGCTCGCAAAGCCCAACGAATGCGAACGACCGGCCCCGCCTCTCTGAAGCGCAAAAGAAGGAAAATCACATCCGATCTGAGCAGAAGAGGCGAGAAGCCATCCGCGAGGGATTTGACCGACTCGCCTCCATAGTGCCTGGCATGGAGGGACAAGGGCGCAGCGAAGCTGTGGTGCTAGAAGCAACAATAAAGTACATGAGAGAGAAGATTGTAGAGCGCCAGAAGATTATTGCGGATGCGCAAGCACAAGGCATTGATACGACAGGTTGGGAATTACCAAAGGAGACACTGGAAGCGTGTGAAGCACAATTGAAGAGGCAGCAGCTGGAGGATCAGCAGAACGGGATTAATGGGAAGCAGACTTAGGCACGCAGGTGCATGATACCCCGCGACGAGGAGTCGCTAACTTTGGCTGCAATGTTTGAACATACGATGTACGGTACTCAAAACTATCGCAATGAATAGATGCTGTAAATTATAATCTCATTGAGAGTTGTCACTTCAGGTTTCCTATGAGTATGCTGTAGCACCACCTCCATGTGATGATCGTGTACCGATTGCTAACCAAAAGTCTCCTACACGCTATTCTCCAACCCCGAGGCCGGTATTACGACGATCATCCTCCACTGTAATCTCCAGCCGAGGCATGACGACAATGTGGAGGAGTCACCGTCTCATTCACTGGCGCACGGACCCTTAACTTATCGATAAACTGAATTCGAAATTATTGCATCTTCACATGTCAACAACTGATCTTCACTGCGCGTACCTTGCATATCCCGAGCCCGCGCAATACGACAGATCGTCCGCCCAAGACAGCATTATGGCGTTCAGTTTCGGCTTCTCAGGGGATGACATAGAAGAAGACCCAAATGATGTTGTGCCTCAAACACAAGAAACAAGTACGCCTGGAAAGGATGATCCCCCGCCAATTGCAGCTAGAACACATGATCTGGATGAGCTGGTAGGTATGCATTTTGAAGTTTGGTATCTTAATCGTGTCTATCATCTCATCTTAGTCGACTCCACTGGTTCCTCCCTGGTTCATGAGCCCCTACTTTCTTTCCTTACTTTTACACAGCATAAGAAGCTACACGCATTGTTTAGACAAAATCTGACACATGCACAGTTATCTACCCTTCCCGACAAGATCTCCTATTCAAATATCACAATAGCATCACCAAAAGGTTTCACCGTCGGCCTCCCCCGGCGCGAACTCTTCGATGTGCGACTCCAACTCATGGCTGAAGATGACGGCTCTTCATCAAATCCACTTGAGGGACTAAATGTACGTGACATGCGCCTCCCATTGCCTACTATCTTAATGCCAAAACTCCAATTCGCTCCAGGCTTCTTTGAAAACGTATCCGACAATGAAGCAAGACCTCCTAACCTAGATCTACAGGACTCTGATCTCCGCCCTAACCTCTACGAAGGCGGCTACAAAACCTGGGAATGCAGCATCGACCTCGTAAAGTACCTCCTCGACCGCGGACCCCGCAAAGACTTAGACGATCTGGTCCGCGTGAACCACGTGATAGAAATGGGCTGTGGCTCGGCCCTCCCATCTCTCCTTCTCTTCCAATACGCCCTCAAGAACAAACTCAGCATGTACTTCACACTAACAGACTACAACGCCGACGTCCTCCGTCTCGTCACGCTTCCAAACCTCTTATTAACATGGTGTGCGACACTAGACGAGGACCAAAGCAAAGAGTTATTCCCTGAGACTGGGAATCCCCTATTACAAAGTAGTGACGAGGAAAACGGCGACATATACCTCACACCGGCCCTCCTCACATCCTTCAAGCACACCCTTTCCTCTCTCGGCATAACCCTAACCCTCCTCTCAGGCTCCTGGCTCCCCATCCCCACACTCCTCACTCTCATCCCTTCAACCCCGGATCTCAACACATTCATCCTCGGTTCAGAAACAATATATAGCCCCGCATCGCTGACTGCATTCACTGAGGCGATTACAGCGTTGATGAAGCGCGTTAAGAGTGGGAAAACGATTGTTGCTGCTAAACGGGTGTATTTTGGGGTTGGAGGGAGTGTGGATGGATTTAGAGAGGAGTGTGCGCGACGGGGTTGTGTGGCGTATGAAATGGAGTTTGAGGGGTTGGAGAGTGATGGTGTTAGGAGGTGTTTAGTTGAGGTGCAGATGTATTAGGTTCTGCTTCCCAGCGGCGGATTGATGAGTTGGATGATGGGGTCATGAGGGCATAATTATGAAATGGGGGGTATCTAGGGATGTACCAAGGTGCAGAACGAAACCAAATCCTTGAACACCGTGAAGTCGTCATCCATCCAAAACCAATCGTCCAAAATCCCTGCTTGAGGTGCCAGATATCCAAGTTCCACCTACTGCTTCGCCCGCACGGTCACCGTCGGAACAGGCAACTCCTTCACGCCTCCCTGCCCACTCTCCTCCCCAGCTCTCACCATCCTCCGATACAAATCCCCCTCAACCCTCATACTCTCCCCTCTCGACACCCTCAGCCGCTCCACTCCCTTCTCGATAAGATCAAGATGATATGTCAGCGGCACCTCATCGCGATACCCCAACACCTCCGGCGCAGCAACTCCCTCCCTCAAATTCTCCAACTCGGCCTGAATCTCCTGCAGTTTTAGCAGTGTCTCGCTTACATGCATGACAGCTTTTTTCCTGTACGCGGAGATATTTTTCAGCAGATTGAGTTGCTGATTATTGCTCTTCACATCCTTTCTGTTTCCGCCTAGTTTCGTCCAGAGAGAGGACAGAAGTTCTTCCTGATCGCGCGTGATGCTGTGGTCGTCGTTTGTAGCGATTTCGTAGATGGTAGTGAGGCGGCCGTCGAGGTTATTCAGGACCATGAGGAGGGCTTGCGCGGTTTCAATTAGGCGGGTGATTTCTTCTTTGTTCTTGCTGACGTGGAGGATGTATTGGTCGAAGATCTTTTGTTGGAGGGTTGGCGGCGGCGCGACGAAGGCGCCCGTCATTGCGTTGAAGACGCGGGAGACGGCGCCGATGCTGGCTTCTTTCTCCGAGATGCCCTGGAGGACGGCCATGGTCCATGTGTTGGTTGCGATTACGCGGTCCATGGCTGCGCCGATGCGGGAGTTGTAGCGTGAGAGATCTTGGGATGCTTCGGCGGCGGTTTGGACGAAGTACTCGAATTCGTTTTCTAACTCGTGGCGTGATGGTAGTTTGGAGTATTTGACCAGCGTACGTAAATCTCGGATAGCGAGTTCGGAATTCTTGATAGTTGATGGAAGTGTTGACGTGTCTTTCGAGGCTTCGAGGATATCTTCAAATTGCGATTGCACGTTGATGAGTTCTTCGAAGTTGGCTTGCTGATTCTCATACGGAGCCGTGGCGCAGGAGGGAATGATGTAGGAGGATCCTGGGATCAAGCAGACAGGAGCTAATATGGCATTGGAGAGGGTTGATCGGAGCATCCCTGAGGCCGCCTGGAGGCAGAAGAGCAAGATTCCGATACCCAAGATGACTCCGAGAATAGGCTTGACAAAGTGCCGCATGGCGTAGGAGAATATGTCGAAGAAATGCGCCAAGAGTGGGAAGACAACGCTGTCAGAGAACAACTTGACATAGTGCCATGGGCTGACTTCTTTCTGCTCTTGTTGCTCTGGTTGATGAGCGGCTGTGGAAGCCTTGCGAGTAGAGAACCGAGGAGAAACGCCTGGGGTATCGCGAGATGTAGATTGGCGCATCTGCCTTTGTCGAACTCGTGAATTGCGCATTGGTGACCCATTTAAGTGCCCACTGGGAGAGTTGTTCATGGATGGCATGATAAAGCTTGGCTCATGCTGTCCTCCTCCAGGCGTCGACCGCATACTCTTCACAGACCGCGGTGTACTATTCGAAGATCCTAGTGTTTGCGAATATCTTGCGGAAGTCCTACTTGTTGGAGTCTTGACTGGTGTATTTTGTGCTTGATTAGAAGGAGACGTAAAACCTTGCTTTGCCCTAGGTGGTAGTGGAGTTGCGATGTCTGGCTGTTCCTGTACGACTTCTCGGTCGAAATCGTCTAGGTCGACTTCACTCGCTCCGTCGCTTGCTGAGTGTATTGACCCGCCTTCATCGGAGGAATAGTCGGCGTCTCCCCAACTGCTTCCTAGGCTCCCGCGCAGTCGGCGGGAACGTACGCCCATGTCGATACCTAGTCAGTCAAAGGATATGTGACGTAAGGCTGGATTGTTGAAGTGGATTACTTGAGTTGAGAATGCACAAGGAGGAATAATAGGGTGTAAAAGTATCGCACAAGTACAAAATATCACCAAAGAAGCGCTCATCAGCAGTGAAATCAAGGGAGGTTGGGTGAAGATGATTGCCACTTCCTCGAGGTGTGACGTGTTGCCGGCCAATCAGGCGATGAGCGTAGATTCTGCATAATTTGTTGCGAAACGACGCTTCTCTACTAGTCGGCTACAGCCTAGATGGAAGGCTCCAAATTCTACTCCTTGTGGCATTCACCCAGCAGCCTTCACTCCCCACACCTCCGATGTTGTTGTCAAGGTCTCGCCGACGTCATCTTCAAGCTGTGGCTAGCATGGTGCCAAGACACTAGCTCAGAAAGTGCGCCTTCGACCTCGCGCAATTATATTGAAGCTCGCTAGAAGTCTCAATGCCACCATTGCGTCAGCTTTCTGTCGCTCTACGTGCTACCAGACGGACGAAATTAGTCTCTATTAGTGCGCGTCAATATGGTCTTGTATTTGCGAGGCATTGCTCGTGCTCCGCGCCACAGCAACTTCAGCATACGGTGATCGTATCATCTGAAGCTCCTGCGAATACAAAACTGAATCCCACCACCGCCGACCCGCCTACGCCTCCTACAGATCACCGAACGCTTGCGCAATCACACAACCTCTTCATCACATCCCCATATAGCCCTGGCTCGCCGCTCATCCTTCCAAATGGCGCATATGTGTTCCAGAAGCTGCAATCGTTCCTCCGCGCGCAATATCCGCAATTCGGCTTCCAAGAGGTCATTACACCGATAATATACAAAAAGTCACTATGGGAGAAATCGGGGCACTGGGAAAACTATGCCGAAGATATGTTCAGTGTGCAAGGCCGAGGCACAACTGCACAATTACCAGAGGCAGAGGAGGGAGAGGATGGAGAGTTTGGTTTGAAACCAATGAACTGCCCGGGCCATTGCTTGCTGTTCAGGGACGAAATCAAGAGCTATCGAGATCTTCCAATACGATATGCAGACTTTAGTGCCTTGCATAGGAACGAAATCTCGGGAGCTTTGACAGGCTTGACGAGAGTCAGGCGATTCCACCAAGACGATGCGCATATCTTCTGTCGGCCGGACCAGATCTTGGCTGAGATTGAACAGACGCTGAAGTTCGTGGGCATGGTTTACAACACATTTGGCCTAGGACCCTATAAACTACTTCTCTCCACCCGACCGAAGGACAGCTTCATCGGCACTATCGAAGAATGGGATCGAGCAGAGGAACAACTGACCACTGCGCTGAACAACATCGGAAGCGAATGGGCCATCAATGAAGGAGATGGAGCATTCTACGGACCTAAGATCGACATTATTCTCAAAGATTCGAATGGTAAAGAGCATCAGACAGCTACTATTCAGCTTGACTTTCAGCTGCCGCAGCGCTTCGACCTGCAATACCAAGCTTCACCAGAAGAAGTAGAGTCAGGCTCACAGACCTCCATGGATGCAGGTCTAGATCCAGCACTTCGTCGACCCGTTATCGTGCACCGTGCCATCTACGGCTCGATTGAGCGCTTCATGGCCCTTCTAATCGAGCACTATGCCGGCAAATATCCGTTCTGGTTGTCGCCGCGCCCAGCGATTGTCCTATCGTTGAATTCGGACCCAAAGGTTCTCGAACACGTATTGCGCATTCAGTCCATATTGTCCGGACTCAAGGCGCAAGATGCGCCAGCAGCAACATCGTTATCAGCGCCGAGACCTTTGCCTTTGTCGACTATACACCTTCCCGTCGATATAGATATCAGTGATCGCTCGCTTGGCAAGAAGATCGCTGAAGCTAGGGTCAAGAAGTATAACCACATCATCGTTGTTGGTGGGAGGGAAGTGAAGAGTGGTGGGATGAACTTGCAGATCGTCAACCAACCCAACGAAGGAGCTACGATCGAAATTCTGGAGAAAACTTTGGGGAGAGAACTTTCCGAAAAGGAAAGGTCAAAAGGGACCGTTAATGCGGATTTGGGTGTGGCCAGGCAGTACTTTGAAAACTTGGCAAACTCGTTTCTGTAACATAAAGGGATGGAGCGATGTACACTCCACTCGTAATGTATGTGTATGAAGTTAGGTGTACTAGTGTGGGCCTACTGCTCTGGCAAGCTTGCTTGATGTAGATAATTTTGGATGTATACGTCTACGAATGCCATCGCAGTCATAGCTGAAAACGATATTTACCAATTGCGACTCTTTCTCTTCACCTTCGCGCGTCACTGCCCCGGGTTTGTGACCACCTTCAGCTCCACTTTCGCTCGGTGACCTCAACTAATTACCAACTCCTCCATCCAAATTCGACCGATTCTTGCTTACCTGCTTCAAGGTTATGGCATCAAACGACCAGGCAGCGGCGCCAGTGAAACCGATTCCATGCTCGCATGATCAGCCAAAGCCACCAGCGTAAGTGGCAACTCCGCTTTGAAATGGTCGCGTTCGTCGGATTACTGACACTTCTAGCCATGTTTACGACAGGATCATAGAAGTGATCGTCAGACCCGACAGCGCTGAGAAGGAATATCAGGTGTATCGCGGTCTACTTTGCTACTTCTCAGACTACTTCTCACGCATGTTGAATGGACATTTCGAGGAAGGAGCGTCTGAGAGCCTTCGGCTACCCGAAGCCAAAGTAGATGCTTTCCAAAGCTTCTACTATTGGCTCTACTCTGGTGTGGTTGACTGCACAAACGGCAACGCGATGCTTTCATCGTCCAAGTTCTGGATAAAAGTCGTTCACGTCTACATCTTGGCAGACTATTACCAAGCCCGCGTCTTCCGGAATGCCATTCTCGATTATGCATATCTCCAAATCGAAAGAACAAAGAAAATTTCCATCACCACTATGCGATCGCTCTACTCCAATACCACCGAAAAAGACCTTTTCAGGAAGCTGGCTGTCGATGTATGGGCCGAGCGCGGTGATCTGATTGGTCTAACCAAGTCAAATCTTGGGAAATATGACAAGGAGTGTGTATTGAGAAGGACATCATTCCAGGTGCGATAGACTTGGATCGTGATTCCTGGGAGGTGGATATGCGGGCCAACTTCTGCAAGCGGTACCACGACCAAACCTAGTACATCAAGTCAGAACCTCGGATAGAAACTGTTCGATCCAAAGTCGTAACCCTTAAACTTCCGAAAAGCTTGTTCTTGCTGTTGGTTGCAACAAGGCGTCTACGCTCCCATCGTCTCTAGCGCATTGGTACCATATATTCTGCATTCTGGTAAGGGATATGGTAGATTCGATATTGAAAGGGCAGCATGTTTGCAAATAATGGCCAGAGAGCGGTAGATGGAAAAACAAGGAAGATACCACCGTGGCCTTCAAGAGCGTACCAGTACTTCAACTTATGGTCATTCTCTTTTCTTCTTTAATCTGCATAACAGTTTTACTACGCCTTCCAGATCAAATGCATGTTTAGTTCTATTTGAGCGCCATATTTCACTCTTGTAATCAAATGATCAGTTCAGAGCCCAATCTCTTCTGACTAATATTAAGCACATGTCCGTTTATCTCATTATGGACAATTGTTTCTTTCATACACATCACATCACAACTAATATGCAAGCCCTGTAGGATAAGCTTTTGGGACTGACATTGAGGAACCAAGGCCATGCAGCCTGTCTTTTTCAAGGTCAACAGCTTCACGAAGAAGTGCAGAGACCTCGGTTGAAAGCCGCGCCTTCACCGCCACAGGTTTTAAGATCCTTCTCTCACCTTCGCTTTGCGTTTGCTGCTAAGGCGCCCTATCATATTGATTACTTCTGCTCCGGTACGCCATGTTTACAAACCTTACACTCCGTCAACACACCTCGCACGTCGACACCACACGATTTTCCTCATTCGCCATGGCTCCTCCGCGGAAGCCCGAAGAAGGCATGAAGACATGCCCTCCGTCAGAGCTACCTAAATGTTCCCATACCACGAAGGCACCTTCACCGTTAGTCGCAAGATATTCTTGATACTGACTGTTAAACTGACACTTCAGCCAGAAATGACTACGGCTCCATCATTAACGTCATTGTTGGAAAGGGTGAATCAGTTCACACTTTTCCCGTTCATGAAGGACTACTCAAGCACTACTCGTCTTACTTTCGTGGCGCGCTCAACGGCAATTGGTCTGAGGGCAAGCTAGGGCCCGTCAACCTCTCAGAGGACGATCCTAAAACATTTGCTGTTTTCTTCCACTTTCTCTATACCGGCCAGCTCTACTCTGACTTGAACGAAGACGGGACTATTCCAATGGACTACGCCCGCATTCTTAATGTCTATATCTTCGGCGACGCGCGCGGTATTCCAGAGCTTTGCAATACCTCAATCGACTTGCTTTTCCAGAAGCTCCTGCAGTGCTGGGATTTTCCTTATAAGTTACTGGATTACATTTACGAGAACACTACTGCCCACTCTTTGCTAAGGAAGTTTGTCGTCGTGAATGCCGTATGCTGTTTCAGCTTCAACGGACTAAACAGCGACATCAACACATATCCCATACAGTTCCTAGCAGATGTCATCACAAAGAGCAAGGAGAGTCGTACTGTACCCGGTGTCGGCGTAGGAAAGGCTAGATGGGCGATTATCTTCGAAGAGCGTCGGTGCGAGTTCCACAGCCAACCTGCTGCTCTTACCGGAAACCTCAAACTCGTCAGTGTACCCGTCTATCCCCGTTTTGAAAGGCGCTAATGTTTTGAAAGAAATAACTTCAGCACAGGCAGCCAAGTTCATGTCACGAGAAAGTGGTACGGTTTGGGAGTACTTCTCAGTGCACTTTAGTGACATCTTATCACAGCGAATGGGAGATTTGAACGGGACTGAGTAGACGTGGAGGGCCTTGGTTGATAGTCAGCGCTCAAGATACACAAGTTATCATTCTGCATCAGAGAGTTCAATGAATGATCCATCCTCATGCGCTCCCATTTATTGCCCCTCGTGAGCCGCCTTATGACCCTAAATATGCATGTGGTGTTTGCTACAAACATGAAGTCTAGTATATAGCGTAATCCTTTCTTTACTAGTATTTATTTAGTTTCCTATTATCTTTCATTTCGATATGGAATTGCACCACGCAACAGTGAAGTGCTCGTGCTTTCGCAACTTGTGTTCACCTTCGCATTCACCTCGCAAAAATACTATTTCTTGGATTGAATTAACTGTTGGCCCCACACCGATATATACTTAGGCTCTTCCAAGTATAACTTCCTCCAAGTCAGATTTAACCTTCGCCTAACATCAGCGACACCAAACCCAACCGAAGCAACAATGAACGGTCTTAGCATTCCTTGCACGCAGCCATGGACCCCTGTGCCCACCATCAACGAACGATATATAGTGCAAATCACTGTTGGAAAAGCAAACCTTGTCCGTGAATACGGGCTGAACGTTGAAGCGCTAAGACACCAATCCGGCTTCTTCCGTAAGAAGTAAGTATCACAGCTTAAGTATGCAACAAGTCTCCTGTCTAGATCTTCTTTAGGCTTCCCAAAGACCCTACAAAACAAGAGAAGCGACCTTCCATGGCCTTTCCCAACGAAACTCCTGCTGTGTTCGACGAATTTGCAGTGTGGATGCACAGCGGCATACTGCGAAGCAAGGCTACCGACTCTTTCTTCTTCCTGTGCCAGCTCTTCACTTTTGCGACGACCTTTGATATCCCGCTCATGCGCAACACTATCATCGATGCTTTTCTTTCCACGATATACCGCAGAGCCACAATCCCATACGATATCACACGGTACCTAGAAGAGCACGCCCGGGATTCCGCTCTACGCAACATAGTCATAGACGTTGTGCTGAACTGTGGTGATATTGAGAAGGTAGAAGAGTGGAAGGTTTCTCTCGCCAAGGGCTTCTTCACCAAAAGCGTCTTTGCAGATGGTGCTGTCGTTCCGTTTCGGATGAGTTCAAACGTGAGAGGATATATATGGAGGCTGAAGGATCACGTGTGTGAGATGTACCACGAACATCCCACGGGAGATGAAATGGAGACAGGTGGGAGTGAGGAGGTGTTCTTCTTCGACCCTCCTCTTGAGAGCTAGAGCAAGGAGGACTTCGATGTATTCTTCGACAATTGACAGGAGTGCGATAGACTAGCTAGAATGTTTTCAATAGCTCCTGTGAAACATTTTGACGGTCGCCACCACACTGAAGACCTCTCGTTCTCACTTTGACATGAGTCTAGTATTTAACTCGTAGTGTCCTAAAGACCTCCACATCCTTGTATATCCTCTCACAAACTCCTTCCACCTCGCCTCTGTACTCTCCAGACCCCTGGTTAAACCCCACAGTTTGGAATACCGCAATGCGTCATAGTATGCACATACCTAAGCTTCCCGCCCTCAACCCTAAACTCGTGTGTATCCGGCCACTTACTCTGTCCAAAATCCATCATAACATCTACTGCACCCACCGTCTCGTCAATCACATATCGTCTATTCGTCAGTGGAACACCAGTTGGTATGTAGCCAGAGCACGTTCCATTTGGACCAGTGTCTCCGTACAAGCCGCCTTCAAGGCGCACACATGGGATGCCCCACGGGACGGTGACGTTCGGATTATTAAACACGTCGCAGTAAGCGTCCGCAGCGGCTTTGATAGTTGCGCGGCTGTCGCGGGCATCTTCGGGAATGGTGGACCAGTCTTCTTGTTCGGTCCAGTATGCGTAGCCGGTGATGTTGAAAAGCCAGTCGCCGGGTTTGGTGACAATCATGTCAATCTTGTTGATCTTGTGGTTTGTGAAACGCAGTTGAGTGCCGATGACATGAGGGTTTGTGGTGCTGTTGACGATTACTTCAGTGTAGGTTGCACATGAGGTGGTGTCGTAGAGGGAGCGGTTGTGGGTGATGCCGAGAGGTGTGTTGAGTATGCCGGTGTTGATGTCAATTTTCTCGCCGTTCTCAAAGTAGCCGAGCCAGGTGGAGTTGTCGAAGCGGGTCTTGAACTCGGTGGTTTGGCCAATTGTTTGTGTAGCGAGGTAGGAATCGACTGCTTCCGCAAGTTGAGGACGCGTACAGTGTGCGGCGGTTAGACCCATCAGCACCGTGGTGGAGAAGAGTGAGCGTATCATTCTGGTGATTGGAATCAAGTCACAACGGTGGTGGTAGTCAGTGCAATAATGACCTCGAAATACCTCAAAAATCAGGACTTCAGGATTTTCAATTGCACATCCAACATGACTATTTGCGCCTTTTCTAGCGGGTTTTCGGCTTTTGTTACCCCTGCATGAGCGTAGAGCGATCAATATGCGGTAGAAGATCATGAAGTTTACAAGCTATTGGCATGCACCCCACCGAATAGATACCCAGGATATAAATTGCGTCCCCACATGATTTGTGACCGCCGCGGTTCACAACGTTGTGTAGCTCAAGATGCTGTCACTGTATATTAAAGATTCTCAGTCTTAATCCAGAAATTGCACACTTCTTCACCTCTTCCATACTGCGCTGTCTTTGATTTATCGTTCAATAGGTTGCAACAGAGTGTCTAGCATACCGTTAGTGTTTCTCGACGTTCCAGATACTCTCGGTGGCATCTTCTTTCGTGAGTTTCTCTGAAAAGCTTTTCCATTTTGCGCTTGAGTTAGAGTAGATGCATAGCAGTGGAATTAGAGGCGCAGGGCGGCCTGCTTAGCCACAACCCTTCCACATTCGCTCGCGCCTTACCCTTTTTGGAGCGTGCCACAATTATCCACTCGATCATGGTTGTCCTTATACATAACCCGGCCCGCGAATCCTCAGACTGAATGCTCTCACAGCGATGCCGACAACAGACCTAGCCACCTCGATGTTCGTATTGTCAGGGAGACCTCGGAGAGTCCCTGTCGGGAATTACTCGCGTCCCTAGAATCACGTCATCGCCGGTCTGTCCTAAAAACCGATTAACGTCCTGCAGGAGGCTGGCAGCATTCCCTGTCCTTCAAATGTTATTCTGAGCTTTGGATATGTCCCACCGACGGTCAGCCAACACTTGCGCTGAGTGTCGCGTTCGAAAAGTGCGTTGCGATGGTCGACGGGAGGTTTGCAGTCCGTGCGAACGACTTCGTCTGCAATGCTCTTTCCAGCGCGCAGGGGATGGTACAGACGCAACTCCTGATCCAGAAGCACTTCTAAAAATTCGACGTACGCAAGCGGCCTGCAAGGAGTGTCAAGCATTAAAGGTTCGGTGCAGTGGTGGACGTCCCCAATGCCAGAGGTGCGTCATCAAAGGCAGCGCGTGTGTTTATCTGGCTTCGAAGCGAGACTTAGGACGGGCAAGACACCAACGGGGAGCTACCCAAAGTCCTTCAGCAACACAAGAATCCGAAAGTCAATTTTCCCCTAGCATATTTTCGACTACTCACGCAACACCACACATGCCGATCACGCCCAGTGTGTTGAGTCATGCTCGAATACTTTCATCGTCTAAGATCCCGCCAGAGGTAACCGCGATATCTTCATTGCTCGATGGCCCTATGGTGATGCGCATAATCGAAGCATTCTTCCAACACATACAACCAATACCGGTATACTCCTTTTTCCACAAAGCCTCGCTTGTTCATCGCTTTGAAGCAGGCCTGCTAAACTCTGGTCTTATGCTTGCATTGATCGGCACCACATGCGAAATGCTTGAAATAAGACCTTCCATGAAAGAGATTGGTCGCGCCTGTCTTTCGAAAGCTGAAACAATAGCCTTGGAAGACGTAGGAACACCATCGGCCGTCAAGATCCAAGCTCTCATCCTGATTATAAAGGCTCATTGCCGGCAAGCGCGGATGACGCCAGCCTTCGTACTCTTTGCCATCGCTTCACGTTTTGCGTACGCCTTGAGACTAAATCATGAAGCACCCAAGCTATGTTTCCTTGAACGGGAGTCTCGGAGACGGCTTATGTGGAGTTTGTTCATGATCGATATGACACTGGCTGGCGGTATTCGTGAACTGTCCGTATGCTCAGCTGAGTCAATATACATACAGTTGCCCTGTCAGGAGGAAAATTTTGAGTTCGATCTAGAGCAAGATACAGAACCATTGGCACCGAAACCGAATCAGTTGACCTCAAACAGCGTTGGACCACTTGGAGCGTTCCTGCGAGTCTGCTGGCTTCGTCATCGCATACTTCAGACTACCAAAGAAGCCGTTCTTTCGCACGGTGACGCAATTGATCAGCTTCCTGCCAAGGTTGATCAGCTTGCAACAGAGCTCGCAGACCTCGAAGCGAGATTACCACAAGACTTGCGGTTTTCAAAGAGGAATCTCCAACTACGAGCATATTCGACCCGGCTCTGTCCTTATATATTGATACATATCTGGTTGCGACAGTGTTATTGTGATCTGTACCGGGTAGTCTTGACTGGTCTGAAGGAAGCTCTTCGAGAGGACCAACTTCAACGTCTAGACCCGAGCATTGTCTCCGATTATCGCTGGAAATGCTACGAGAGTGCAAAAGATCTATCCAACGTCCTGGAAAGTACCCAGATACTGAAGGATAGATTCGTCACCATGGATGCAGATATACAAATATGTGCTTACCAGTGTGTCCGGTTGTTGTTGCAATGTTTTCGGCAGCGTAGCCAAACGCTGGATCCTTCAACACAAGACACACTCTATGGACTTATAAACCAATGTGTAGCAGCAGTGGAAGCAATGCCGTCAACCTCGCCTATGGGGCAATGGATAGTATGAACATCAGTGAGCTGATTGCAATGGCCCATGCTGACAATCTTGTAGGAACGAGACTTCAAAAAGCTCCTTCGACGAGGGAGGTCGGCCGATCCCTCCCCAGAACGAGGCAATTCTCCTGTTGTATCGGCGCCCAGCCATCTGTTTTCGAGGCATAATCTGCTCGGAAAAATGGATATAAAAGATGACAGTGCGGACTTGACAGTACGGGATGGTTTGGGTCGTGAAAATTCGCAGCCGTCATTGTCTGCAGGGTTACATGCCCAGATCTCGGCTGCGCTCTCAGACACAGAAAGTGGTCTCACAAGTAGCGACCCAGACTCGCAGAGGCAGACTGAGTGGTCTGATTTTGGCTCATTTAATGGGTTTCAAGGTGATATGGGCGAGCTTTTTGACATTGACCCAACGAACCTGGATCTCTTTGGTTGGTCTGGGAATTACTTGGCAGATACGACATAGCACACGTCTTCGGTATATGTGCACATATCCGGAAATTCACATGTCTTTCGAAGTGAACAACAATGCTATGGTGAACCCTCCGATAATTTGGGGCCATCGACATGATTCCACATCAAACCTTCACTCGCGAACACGGAACAAACGTACGGCACATCCAGGAAAACATGAGGAGCTGGACGGCTTGAGCATCAGCAGATTGATAATGTTCGCAATGAACATTGATTTATAGTTACATTATGGATGAACTCATGCGACGGCCCGACGATAAGCCTCGGAACTCATGCAACCGTCTTGGGCTATTTACCGGACTTGGACAAACGTTCCTCAAACTGTTCTCTCGGAGATTTTAGGTCAACCTTGGGGAAACGATCGTCCTTCGAAAAGGGCAAGAAATCAGATCCAGCCACCAACCATCTGAAAATCTCACCCTGGAGCATATTCGCCACGGGCGTGTATTCAGGCTCCATGGCTAGATTGTGCATTTCTTGTGGGTCCTTCTGTCTATGATAGAGCTCAGCGGGCTCATACAACCGGTAGATATACGTCCACTGTTCGTTTCGGATACTGATAGCTTTTCCGACCAAAGTTGTGTCCTCATGCTGTAAGCCAGCTTTGATGTCATAGGGATATGGGGCTTGCTCGAGCAAAGGCTCCTCAGTGGCCAGAAACCCACCCTCGGTGAAAGCAAACTGCTTGTGGAAGGTTGCGCCATGCACCAAGGTCGGGATCAAGGTCGTCCCGTTGTGAGGAAAGTGTTCTCCGATTCCAGCCATCTCGAACATCGTAGGGACCAAGTCAACCATCTCGCACATGACTTCTGACACCTTGCCTGCCGGAATGCCACCACCTCCGATGAAGAGCGGTTCATGTGTCAGAGAGTCTGATAAGCCTGAAGGCCATTTCTCCACCAGGCCATGGTCTCCAAGATATTCGCCATGATCTGTGAAGAACATGGTAACCGTGTCATCCCACAGGCTCAAATCATCGAGCTTCTTGGTTATACGACCAAATTGGTCGTCTAGCCTTGTTATCATCCCGTAGTATGTTGCCTTGACCTCTGCCCAGATTTCCGGTGTTGCTCGGGCAGTACCATACTGCTCTCTTATGGTTTTCATGTAGCGGGGCTCGTATCCCGTCTTTCTCTCGGGTTCTGAGACAATAGGCTCCATCTTCGACCGGTCGTACATGGAGAAGTATGGTTCTTCTACTTGAAACGGGCAGTGAGGGAAGAGCAGCGGCATGAAAAGCACCCATGGTTTATTGTCAGGTGGACAGTCCAGCCATTTAAGAGCTGATCGGACAACCGCGTCATCATAGTCCAGTGCCTCGTGAGGGTTCCGAAGACCTTTGTAGAATAGTCGACCCCAGATACTTTCATCCTTCTCGCCCCCGCCACCTGTAAACTTTGGAACAAATTCAGGTGTCTCAAGAAATCCGTACTCGGTCACACTCAATTCGGTTACGGTTGGTGCGAACGTGTCGCCTCGTGGAGCTAAACACGCAACGTGATAGCCGTTCTCCTTCAGGCTACGGAACAAATTGGGCTCCCAGGGTTTGATAAGGTTCTCCAGGCTTCTGTGTCCGCTCACATGTGGGTATGTACCCGTGAACATGCTACATCGCGATTGAGAGCAGACGGACGCTTGAACAAAGCAATTGGTGAAACGTGTGCCTCTTTTAGCAAATGCATCGATATTTGGTGTCTTGATGGCACTATCTGGACCGGCTAGACAGCCTATCGAATCGTATCGAAGTTGATCCGGCATGAAAATAACAAAGTTGGGCCTGCCGCTGCCATCTTTCGACTTGATCTTGAGAGGTAAAGGGGCCGGAGGTAACGAGTGCGGCATGTTGAGGGATTGTTCTAGTAGCTCAACCTTCGAAAACAAATCAAATTGAAATATTTGCAAATTGAAATATTTGAAGCAGAATCGCGTGCTTTAAGAAAGTTATTGCGTTTGTAGATTCCATACGTGAGGACGAGCGCCGACAGCCGTCACCGACCGGCGGTCGGTGGGGCAGAGGCACTTAGTGCAAAAATCCAATGACGTGATTGGACCGCGAAAATCGGATCCTACTCAGAGGTGAACTTCGGTGGTTTGGGATCGCGGCAACCTGCGAGGACATGTTACTTACTCGGATGTCCATCGAAGATATAAATTGGTGGAATCTGCTCAGCATGAAGTCAAGTCACCTCTTCCAGCGCATCGTTTCTCTTTCATACCGAAGCAATGGCAATCGTCAAACAATTTGCCTGCTTTAATCGGAGACTGGCTCTTGGTTGCCTTCTCATCGCCTTTTCATCGTTCAACTATGGCTTTGATAACCAGGCTTTTGCTACATCTCAAGCAATGGACGCTTTCGCTAAGCAATTTGGAGAGTTGAACCCAACAACGGGAAAGTACGCACTCAACCCGTCATGGCTGTCGCTCTTCAACTCATTGAACTACATCGGCTTTGCTGCAGGTAGGCAAGACCTACACATATCCACGACCACGATCTGACTGAGAAAGGTGTCTTGATCGGTAGTTTCATTGCCAACAAGTTCGGACGACGATGGTGCATGTTCAGTATGAGTGTCTATGCACTTGGCACCGCGACGCTCAGTGTCACTGCCCGTAATCGCGACCATATCATGGCCGCAAGGATTCTAAACTGTATGCTATCGATCCATAACCTCGCTATATTGACGCTGATGTACTGTAGATGTATACGTAGGCATGGAGCTGGCCGTCATCCCTGCGTTCCAATCTGAAATCGTTCCCGCCCCTGCTCGCGGTCTCATCGTCGGCTCCTACCAACTTAGCATCATCCTCGGAGGGTTTATCATCAACATCGTCTGCAAGAGAACGAGCACGATAGAAGATAACCGGGCTTGGAGGATACCTCTCGGGCTTTTCTACATCGTTCCATCAATCATTGCCAGCCTGGTCTTCTTCACACCAGAGAGCCCTAGATGGCTGCTGAAAAACGGAAAGGTTGATGCGGCCCGAGCTAGCTTGAATTCATACCGGGAAGGAAAGTTCTCGCAGGATGAGATTGATTCCGAGTTCCGCGAGCTTCAATTCGCTTTGGAGCATGAAGTGGAAAAGGGGAAGTTCATTGAGACAGTGAAAGGTCTCAATCTCAAGAGGACACTGCTGGTTGTGGCCATCAACTTTTTTCAGCAAGCGACAGGTCAGGCCTTCGCCAGTCAATATGGAGCAATCTAGTAAGTTCCAACCCGTCAGGGCCTTCGCACTAAATGCATCACTTACATAGGCTAGTATTAAATCACTCGGCACAGTAAACCCATTTGACATGAACCTCATCCTTGCTGGCATCAACATCGTATCTATATGCATCACCCTCTTGATTATCGACCGAGTTGGAAGAAAGTAAGTGAAGGTATATAGAGAGATTGCTTGAGTCACTCACTAACAAAATGTCAGGCCAATGCTTTTGATCGGCGCAGCTGTCCAAACAATCGCACTCATGACAATGGGAGGACTAGGCACTCCATCGACCATTACTGATGGTCACAAGGTTGGCATCGTAGCAATGCTTGCTCTTATGGTCACTGGTTTCAGCATTGGTTGGGCACCACTGTGCTACGTTGTGACAACGGAGCTTCCCGCTCTCAAACTTCGCGACGACACCCTGCGCCTTGGGTTCTTCGTCAACGTGCTACTAAAGTAAGTTCTCCTAAGTGCTTACACAACATATTAAATACTAATTCTGACTTTCAGCTTCGCCGTCAACTTTTCTATTCCATATCTCATCTACCCGCAATATGCTGGTTTGGATTCCAAAGTAGGGTTCATATTCGGTTCCATCGCAGCTCTATGCTTTGTTTTTACATACTTTTGCATTCCAGAATGCAAAGGAAAGACTTTGGAGCAAGTTGATTATATGTTCCATCAGAAGGTTCCTCTTCGAAAGTTCGGAAGTTATGAGGTCCCAGACTTCTCCCAGCAGAAGCACGAGACAGTGCACGAAGTGTTGAAGGAGAAGGTTTAAGAGATAACAAGCAAGGTGGGAAATGTTGATGTATGATGGAAATTTGTACAACCTCGAAGATCTTTTTGAGATATAGTTAACATGATGATTGAATTTCTCAGCTGGGTTCTTGCGAGACCCCGTAGAACACAACTGTTTGTCTGAAGTTTCAGATTCTTAAAACTGTCTCGAGAAGTCATTTTTAAAGTCGTCCTCAAAATGGGTGGGATGCGGGGCGGTGTCTGAAATGGCTTACTCAGCCACAACTCGTATCCAGCTGGGCGCCTTCCCACATTGGAACATGGCGGTGCCCTTCACTCGATTCTGTCATCAGGTCACATACTATGACTCAATCGGTGTTTAGTATTTTCTGTCGTTCCCATTTTGCAGTCATGTTCATGCCACAGCTCGCATCGCTTCTTTTGATTCTGAAGTCACCATGACCGAGTTCACGCCTGCTCCACGCCTGGCGTACATCCGCACAATCTTAGAACCAGATAAACCTCGAGATTGGACTTTGTCCATCTTAACAATGTTCGTTAAACAGAAAGATCCCGAGATTCTGGACGGCAAACCTAAGCACCGCTTCCTCTTTGGCGCCTCCACCACCTCGGACGAACACATTCTCGACATATTTCTCGCTTCAAACCCCCCATTGGATCATGCCCACTGGAAGTTGAGAAACCTCCAAATGTCTGATATCGAGTTACATATCTCGAGAACTCATGCCGAAACATCAAAAGGTCAGAAACTGCTCAACCGCTGTGATAGTGGGGGCATCCAAGCCGTTATCAGCGGCACAGATGACAAAGAGTGCGACGAGATCCTTCTACAAAGGTGCGACTACATTATTGACTGCCGGACTACCACGTTAGATACCAACCGGTCTTGGTACTGGGATACTGCATGGGCTGGGAAGCGGCAAGATAACATTCTTACGAATCCGAAATACGATGTGAGCAAACATGATGTTAGCAAAACCCGCCTGCTAAATCGATACAATGGGTATGGCTGGAGGCGTAGTTCTGGATGCTACCATGGCAATGGACGGTGGCTGTGTCGCGATTGTGGGGGGAAGTGTAAAAGAGGAAGATGTCGTGTCAATCCTGAAAAAGAGCAATCGATATCTCAGGGTGGCGGACTCCCAGGTAAAGGAAGCAAAGAGTGGCTCAATCTGACCACAGAAGACATCTGCGGACGTTATCGATGGCAGAGATTTGCGGGGAAACATGGCGTTCAGGTTGCCGTCTTCGATAGCATCGATACATTCAGTGGAGACTGAGGTGTACGGCATCGTTCGATTTTTGAGCATGTTATCTGATCCCACTAGGCCCCTAGTCATACATACATGTCCACAAGTCTCCAGGGTCTCCAGGGTTGTAGTCAGGCGGTTGTGGACGCTCTAGAGTTGAATATGATGGGCCTATTCTACATTTCGAAGGAGAAGATGTACAACCGTGATAAAGCATACCTGGAGAGGTTTGTTCATTATTGATGGTTAGACGGAAAGAGTCGCGACGGCTCTCCAATCACGCTAAGACTAAGTAATTGAATACGGAAGCGTCTCCACCAGTTGCCACACTCTCATTTTCATACTTCGCCTCTTCATCTTATCTATCTCCTTCTCGCCCATGGACGGCGAAACTTGGTTCATTTCATTGGTTGCAAGAACAATAGCCCTTGTCATTCTCGAGCATTGTGCCTCGTTGTGATTGGTCGGACATCCAAGCATATACAAGCAATCAACTCTTCATCTCCGGCAGTTACTATTCAACCCTGCGGCGAGCAACGAATGCCCCATAACATTCCCTAATATGGCTTCCAAGAAAAACGTGCGGGGTGGCTGCCCTGCTTTGGGATATGGCCTAGACAAGGCATTCCATATGCGAATGATTGAAAAGAAGTGTCAACAACTCCCGGGGCAGACCCTCGCATCACCCTCACCGTCTACAGAACATTGTCCCGCGAAAGATTGAAGTCGACAAGCGCAAGATGCAGTGGAAAACTTTGGCTCTCAGCCTCGCGCTGTCTGCGCATGATGCCTCTGCTTCGCCGGCACACGGCCTCATGGCCCGCCAATTCGCCCAATCGGCCATGCTACGCTTCCAATGCTCCCAGCTTGTTTTCGACCGCATCGATCCGCTTGTACAACCGGGCGTGTTGCCGTCAACTCACATGCATCAAATCGTTGGAGGTAACGCTTTCAATGCGTCTATGCCTCCGTTGGAGCTTGATCCCTCGGCAGAAGCTAGCTGCACGACGTGTGATTTCTCAGAAGACTTGAGGTCAGTATTACTTGTGATGAAATTTACACATTTGTACAGGTCGTCCTAACAGTTGGTTCAGCAACTACTGGACCGCAAACCTCTACTTCAAGGCCCGTAACGGCACTTTCAAGCGTGTCCCCCAGATGGTCAACCTAGGACTGCAAGGCCGTGAAGGCGTCACAGTGTACTACATCCCTCCTTACGATGGCAAGTCCACAGTCACAGCTTTCCCCAAGGGCTTCCGTATGCTAGTCGGCGACCCAGGTTTGCGGGAACGAGAAGGCCAGCAAAAGCAGCTTTGCCATCGCTGCTTCAGCAATATGCAGCAGGATCCTTTTGGTGGTGCGCCATGCACGGGCGCGGATACATATGATCTACCAAAGACAACTTGTGGGGGCGGGATCAGGACCACAATCACTTTCCCTACGTAAGTCAACACACCTGTCTAGCATCTACTCGGATCTCTTGAGCCGTTTCCATGGTTCAAGAATTGTAGCTGATAGTACTCCAGATGCTGGGACGGCAAGAACCTCGATAGCCCCAATCACAAAGACCACGTCGCGTACCCGACTTCTGGCTCATTCGAATCTGGCGGCCCTTGTCCGGCATCGCATCCGGTCAAGATGCCTCAGCTGATGTATGAGGTCATGTGGGACACCACGCCGTTCAACGACAAGACCATCTGGCCCGAGGACGGATCGCAGCCATTCGTGTATTCTATGGGCGATGGGTGAGTAGCATATTAGTCTAACTGGGAAGTGTAGGAAATAGGATGCTAACGACAGCATAGAACCGGATACGGCCAGCACGGCGACTACCTCTTTGGCTGGAAAGACGGCGTCCTGCAGAAGGCCATGGACCAGCGTTGCTTGGGTAACACATGCACTGGACTGAAGACGCAAACGGCTGCAGACTCGACTAAGTGTGCAGTTTCGCAATCTGTCAAGGAGCCTGTTGAAGGATGTAAGTCTTGTTTTCTGATGCACATGCTCAAAGTCGTGGATATGCTAACGATTGTCGTAGGGCTTACCGAGCTACCTGGAGGCCCGCCGATTACCTATAAATGAGTTGGGACCTAGATGTCGATATTCTATTATTCTTCCTTTCTTTAGACGAATGCGGTTTGCAGGGCATTAGTAGAACGGATTATTGTTGAGGTTGCATGTGCTGTACTTTCGCTACCAGTACCTATGAAATCACTCACTCTTGATTGGCGTAACAATGATTGTGAGAATCCATCCTTAGAAGGCAAGACGTGGTCAATGATAATGTCATAATACCCATGAATGGTCTGCTCTCCAGTACAAACCTACGAGCGAAATGACAGGGGCAACTGAGAAGATGACGAACGATTTACATATATGACAACCTGTGGTACTGTAATTAGAATGCCACGTGCGTGCGTGGCCAGGCGTCACTGATAAAGTTACTTATCGATCCTATGGAGCACGCTAGAATCGAAGATAGGTTCCGATATACGGTCGGGAGCCCCGAAAGCTTGGAAACATAGATTTTCGCTTGTTCTTAATGCCAAGATACGCGAAGACGTCTTCAATTTCCACAAGCTTGAAGCTCAGCTGTTGGCCTCGATGCCAAGTCGCGCCACGTTCCGATGCTCGCTTGTACCTGGGATGACATGATTCCTGCAATCGGTTACGTGAGACCTACCTTACCGGTGTGCGATCTTGTACCAAATTTGATAATAATACTGCAAATACGAAAGCTTGATGTACATGCATTTGTCTTCGGGGCGCATTGTCTCTCTCTTCGGCTGGAGCGAGTCGTACGTTGATGCCCCTGCAGATGGGGCACGTTTCGAACAACAAGCGTCGAAAACGCCATCGCCTCGTTGTCTTGGTACGTATGACAACACCGCGGTTAGAGACAACGACTATCCCTTTTCGGCTGCATGACACCAAAAACGGTATGCCTCTCGCTTGCGTCGATCACCAAATTCATTGTGGTAAGCCCTCACTCTAATTCGTAGCGACACAACTCTGTACTCCTGATTGCTGGAAAGATACAATTTTTTATTGAACCAGCGAGATCGGCTCCCGTTCATCAGACAACTTATCGCACATAGCATGCCGTTCCTGCGCGCTACCTTAGGTTACCAGATGTCTCTTCTGAGCAGTTGTGCGTTAAGAGTCTAGACCGCCTAAAATACTCCGCGTCGCAGACCATATCCCAGGGTGCATCGCGGGCCCTAGTTGGATCTACGGCTCGATCTGGTAAGATTCCAGGGGCACGTCCTTGGCTGTGGGTGACAGGGCGACCTGTAAAATTTCTCAGAGCAGCATGCTACCATCACGACTGCCGGACATAGTAATGAGGACGAAACATTCAGTCTTCTCATTCGTTTCGTACTTTCCAGCATAACAAGTAATTCTCGTTGTGTTCTGATTCGCCACAACGATTATGCGCTCTGAACTTGACATGTCTTATAATAGTACTTCCTACAGGTACGGTGGTACACACAGGTGTGGACACCACATCACCACCTGCGCTCCTCGAAGCAGCTAAATGGCCCTAAAATGCTATTCGAGGGCATTTCCGCACTCCTAAACTAGCTCTTCAACATCGCCCGACAGGCGCTGCGGCTGAACTTTGGCACCTTTCATGGCCAAGGACGCCACATTATGGCGAGGCGTCAACAGCCTTCTATCATTGCAATGTCGGACGCGTCACGCCGTACCCCTAGTCCATGCATACTTTTTTCTGGTCCCATAAGTATCAATACTCGCCACGCTATTTGGGATCTCTACACTCGTTTTGTCAGTTTTCGTGCGTTCACTCGCACTGTCACTCGCTCAGGTTCGACATCTTGTTCATGGAAGCCAACTTTTGTTGATAACTTCCACTGACTCACATTCGCTTATCATCCAGTACTGGAACACTAATATCGATTTAATAATTTGGAAATACCTGTACGTTTGGGTTAGAACCGGACTATTCCACGATGCGTTTCTTGGATATCTTCGCCGCTTCACTGGTGGCTCCGCTCGTTGCGGCTCACGGCGACATTCCCGGAGCTCCGAAGCTCTTTGGACTTGGACCGAGGGATATTAGAAAGTTGAAGAGCAGGGACATTCTTGGTGGACATGCTGCGTGGGTTGGTCGGGCCAAGCAAGGACCACAGAAGCTGGCAGCTCGCCAGGGTGGTGATGCAGAGGGACGATGTGGACCCGTCGCTGGAGGTGCAAGCTGTGCTGAGGGTTATTGTTGTTCAGGAGCAGGCTGGTGTGGACAGGGCACGGTCTATTGTGCAGCGCCTGATGGTCTCTTCCAATATGGGCCTGCCAACGACGCCAACGTGGTTCCTTCTGGAGGAACCACCCGCAACATTGCTCGACCTAAACTTGGCTCCCATACGTACGGTGGTGCTGGCGTTCGTCTCTGCACAAAACCTGGAACGGTGGCAATAACTTATGATGACGGTCCATACCTCTACACCAACGATGTCCTGACTACGTTCAAGTCTTACAACTTCAAAGCTACTTGTATGAACACCCGATTTATGATATATGTATGAGGCATGAACTGATTTCATATCCTTCCGTTTAGTTTTCATCACAGGTAGAAATCTCGGCAAGGGCTCCATTGACGACACAACTACCAACTGGCCCACCTACATTCAACGCATGTATGATGACGGGCATCAAATTGCTAGCCATACTTGGTCCCATCAGGATCTCAGCCTTATCACCAAGGAGCAGCGGTACGAACAATTGGTCAAGAATGAGATGGCAATCGCCAACATCATTGGCAAATTCCCGACGTACATGCGACCCCCTTACTCTTCTTGCACGGCTGCTTCAGGGTGCGAGCAGGACATGGCAGATTTAGGATACATTGTCTCCTATTTCGATTTGGACACTGATGGTAATTTCGCCCCGGATCTGTGCCATATCATTCTAACTGTTAACAGACTACAATCAACTCTCACTCGAGAAGATCCAAAATGCGAAGGACAACTTCAACAACGCTATTGATCCCAGTAACCCCGCGACCGATGAGTTCCTGGCTATCGCGCACGACATCCACGAGCTCACTGCACATAATTTGACAGTTGCTATGCTTGACAAGCTCGTAGAGAAGGGTTACACCGGTGTCACTATGGGCGAGTGTTTGAATGACCCGGAGGCCAACTGGTACAGAGATGCATCTTCTGGCCGAGTAGCTACCGTGTCTTCCTTCACGCCGCCGGCAACCGTATCCGCCTCTGCCAGTGGCACAGTATCCGTATCTGCCACGGCTACGCCCAGTTTCATCGCCACTACCGACGCTACCTGTGGCGGAACAAATGGATACAGCTGTCTCGGGTTCGTAGATGGGGAGTGCTGCAGCTCGTCATTATGGTGCGGAAATACAGAAGCGCATTGTGGCACGGGTTGCAACCCGCTTTATGGCAAGTGTGGTAGCGCCAATGTGGTGTCGTCTTCATCTTCCGTTGCTTCGTCTTCCAGCAGCGCCTCCAGCAGTGCTTCTAGCAGCGCCTCTCGCTCGGCATCAAGCTCTGGGTCATCGACTCGCGCTTCGAGCAGCTCGACTCGCATTTCGTCGACATCTCGATCTTCAACTGTCAGCTCCTCGAGTACATCGCGTACTTCCTCAGCTACCCGATCATCGACCGTAAGCTCTTCGAGCGCGTCGCGTACCTCGTCTACTCGATCTTCGTCAGCTTCTTCCAGTGCCTCTCGCTCCTCGTCGGTGTCGAGCAGCGCTACTCGATCGTCAACTAGCTCGTCTACTAGAGTTGCTTCTTCCTCTTCCACGAGGGTTGCATCTTCGTCATCCACAAGAGTTGCGTCGTCTTCGTCTAGCTCTGTTGCGTCTTCTTCCTCGACTAGGGCTACATCCTCCTCCTCCACCAGAGTCTCGTCCTCTTCGTCTACTAGGGCTGCATCCTCTACAGCCGCGTCTTCTTCATCCAGTGTAGCTGCATCTTCATCTACTAGAGTTGCATCTTCAACCGTCGTTTCGTCCTCGTCTACTAGGGCTGCTTCGTCCTCTACCAGGGCAGCATCTTCTTCATCCAGTGTAGTTGCATCATCGTCCAGCAGGGCTGCATCCTCGTCATCTACTGGAGCTGCTTCTTCATCTACCAGGGCTGCGTCGTCTTCCACTGTGGCTGCTTCGTCGTCCACCCGAGTTGCATCTTCGTCCTCTACCAGGGCTGCATCTTCGTCATCTACTAGGATCGCATCTTCGACAGTTGTATCTTCATCGTCCACTAGGGCTGCTTCCTCGTCTACTAGGGCTGCCTCTTCATCTACCCGAGTGGCATCATCGTCATCAACCAGGGCTGCGTCTTCCTCCTCGAGCATCCGGGCCTCCAGCACCGTATCTTCCGTTGCATCATCCAGCCCCACCGGTGTAGTCTCCCCAGACGGTACATGCGGCGGCTCCAAGGGATACACATGCGCCGGCTATTATGAAGGCGAGTGCTGTTCAACCTACGGATGGTGCGGAAAGTCAACGAATCATTGCGGCACAGGTTGCAACCCTCTGTTCGGTAAATGCACTTCGTCTGGCACAACCACCACCAAGGCCGCAGCCTCCGCGACGCCAGTAAGCACTAAGGTTAGCAGGGACGGCACGTGCGGATCAGGCAATAGCAATCAGACTTGCAAGGGCTCTAGGTTCGGATCGTGCTGCAGTAAGTACGGATGGTGTGGATCGACCTCTGCGCATTGCTCTACTGGGTGCGACTCTGTGTTCGGAACTTGCTGGTGAGCAGCGAACGTCAACTCGCTCGGACATGTATCTCTCTACGGGAATGAGTCGTCTTAGTCTTTAGATGTGTTGTAGAACTTTGTTAAGCTAGCGATGACGCGGTAATGTTAATATAGAACCACCTTCTTCCATTCTCACTTCTACATCTCCCCATTTAATCAATCAACTCGTTTCCACCAAAGGACACCTGTATACCCTCCTCCCCTTTCACTCCCAATCTTCAAATACTTCGCTACTTTACCTTCCTCTTCTCTTTCGATAACAGTGTAATTCCTCCTCTGGTTAGCGCCCACCCATGTTGGTACATTAGCGACCGTAAGCGGACCATGGAATACTTGGCCGTCCGTTTCGTTCGCGGGAATATCGTCGCTTATGCGAAGTGGTCCTGCGTATCCAATGCTGTGTTTGCCGACGAGCGCCCAATCGGCGTCAGTGTCGTTGGCTTGGAAGGGAAAAGTGAGGTTCGGGCGCAGCCAGGGTTCTGTCGCGGTGATGGTTGCGCTCATCCAGCCGGTGGCGGTGTAAATCAGGATGCCGACGGGGTGTTCGCCATAGGGCTCATCGGGTATTGTTTCGCCGTTTAGGGAGCTGTACTGGGATGTTAGCTGGAGTAGTCGATTTGAGTGGAGTGGGGATGCTGGACCTGCTTGTATTGACGAGAGAGTATGTGCCGGCTAGGGCTTTGAGAATGTCATGGTCGCTACATCGTTTTTCATTGGGACTGAGATTATATGGAACAGCTGCGGTAAGGGTAGCAGATGCTAACAGCGCGATAAGCCGCATGCTGTCTTGCTTGATGGTAACACTTTCAGGCTCTTTCTACCAGTAGATCGTGTGAACGCGCAAATCGAAAATTCGTCGATTCAAAGTGAGTTTTGCGCATCCGACAGGAAGGATGTCGGGTCTCTTATATTAATTCTCGAGTACCCTGGTAGCACACAATTTTCGCTTCCCATCTTTTTGTACTCGCGCACCGAGTACCTGTCTTGGGTTCATAGCAACTTGCCGTGTTGGGAGCCCGCCCGTGACGTCTGACACGGAGAAACGTCGCATTCAGTCGAGCCAAGCAGAAATTCAAGGAGCGTAGTCATATTTCCGGAATCGCGCCGTCAGCAGCTTGCGGGGCGCCTGGGGACCGCCTTTGATCCGGATAAATGTCTGCGTGTGTATGGTGTGCACGAATGTGTCACGCAAGGTCCAGATATGGTCTTGATATACACAGAATCGCAGAGTATGTCGAGAAGAAGACGACGACGATAGATGTCGTCCCCAAAGACATTACCAATAATTTGAATAGAAGAATCGACATCTTACCAGACTTTCCCCAGATTTACCCCGCTCGGAGTACCCCAGCTAGTACACGAGCATCTCAATTTCGAACGGTCAGATCTTGGCTTCCTACGGGTTATCTTTCTAATTCTCTTGGTTCTTGGTATTTTTCTTGGCGTTCTCTTGTTCCCCCTCCTCTCATAACAAA
Source organism: Phoma sp. ATCC 74077 (assembly GCA_033682645.1). NCBI lineage: Eukaryota > Fungi > Ascomycota > Dothideomycetes > Pleosporales > Didymellaceae > Phoma > Phoma sp. ATCC 74077. The sequence continues at coordinate 168,639 of JAWDJC010000016.1, read as the reverse complement.
GCTCTTCCGAACCTCCCATAGATCTTACTGACCCTTCCTTAACCGTCAGTACGATGGAACTTCCAGCAGAGTGATACTCCGGCTGATCACCAACCTGGAGCAATTCGCGCTCTTTGATAGCACATTAGACGCATTTCACAAACTCTTGAAGCGAATTCGCCCTTCACCAAAGGTACGAGAGGGCTCGGAAATTATATATTGGGTCAGTCTACCACAGTGTAAGCTCAAGTAATTGATTTACATGCATTGTAGAGCTGAAGAGAACATAATTGAATTTAAGTGTGATCAGAATCTACCATGCTAAACCATTACAGCTACCGGTTACTTTGATGATGTGAGTACTGCGTGTTATATATCATGTGGCATCAGAATCTGAGTGAATCTCAAATTCAATGAGGAAGAATGGTCCCGCAAAGGTAGAAGACCTCATCTGCCACTTAGGCTTCCGCACCGGTGTATAAATGGACCAGGCATCCGTGCAAGTCTGAATATGTTGCAATATTACTCGAAGCTTGCAAATTGTTTATGAAGCGGTTTTACTAGGCCTTGTCGGTCACTACTATGTTGAGAAATGATTGGTAGTAGAGAGTGCCTGGAACGTCGCGGTCGTGGTTGAGTAACTTTGGTAAACTTATTCCAACTGCAGACCTCTTCTTCAGTACATACTCTTATACGTAAGGTACATTCCGTACTTCACTCATTGACTAGGCACTACTGTGGTACTACCACCGCAAAAATGATGGAGCACAAAGGAGATATTTAACAATAATCGCAACGTGACCAAGCCTCAGCAGGCAACGGCCCTTTTGAGCTCGAGCGGATTGTAAGACGAGTCCGTAATGAAGTCAATTTCTCCCCCAAGGCCTCGACTCCGTACGCCAATTTCTACATGACAGCGATGCTACCTGCAGACACCTACCATTGAAGCAAATCAGAACATTCTCGAATAACATCATACGTCGTCTGCAAGGATGCGATGGAGGCCAAGGTGACAATAGCCTCATTGGACAATCGATAAAGCGGTGGCCGGCAAGCCGTTCGCGGGCTGCGTGGTGAGCCATATCGGATGGTCTTCGGGTTGGGTGTACGAGGCGCGCGTGTGTATGAGGCTCTTACCGGTGTTTTTGAAAGAGGAGATTGTATAGTGGGCACCAAGGTGGCTGAAGGGGTGGGAGACGGGCACGGCGAGGCGTTGGTTCTGAGCGACACTGGCGGCCTCTTCATCAGATACCGAATTCAGCTTTAATTCGCCAATTGAGTTCTTATTTGAATGTTGGCAACTGCGGCGACAGTTTGAACACTGGTGGATGCGGCGCGAGGTGGTGCCGGCAAGAATAAGGGTAGTGTGGGTGTGTAGCGGTGTATTCAACCGACTGGTGGTGTAAGGTTGAAGGTGGCAGCTGTAGCAAGTCGCACCAAGTAAATATAGGACGGTGCTAAAAAGCAGGGTCGATGCGTAGATGAAAAGGGAGAGTGTACGCTTGTCGTCACGGGTAAACAACTGCAACTACTCTGCCCACACGTCCACCAGCCGGCAGACACGACCTGAACCAAGCTTGTATATCACCCTGTAGAGATGGCTATAGAATGGAAGACAATCAGTCACAACCTCTTCCACACCTGCGCTACGAACGCAGCAAGAAGTCCACCAACGCCAATTGCTCCTACCGCTCCCTCAATCGTAGGCCCAAACATCTGTGGCTCAGCCCAGATCAACTCCATTCGAGGCTTTCCATCAAGAGGCGCCGGCTCCGACTGCGGTACACCGGACTCCCTCTCTTCCTCCCTGTCGACTTCCACACTAACTTCCGCATCCATCTCATCCGCTTCATTCTGCAACCACTCCACATACTTACCCCAAGTATCAAAGTCCTCCCTCCACCGGTATCCACTTGTATCCACGATCTTGCTGCCTGCAGATGTCGCCCAGTCACCTGGTTGATAGTCCTTGCGACTCCTACGGAAGTAGAAGTTTTTGTTTCGTGATGTACTGTCCTTCAAGGGGTGTATCTTATATTCGTTCTCAGGCTTTGATGCTATAACCGGGAGATCATTGCAAGGAAATGCGCCTGGACATGATTGCGTCTTGGCTAGTGGGATATCTTGTGCAGTTGAAGTAGGAAAAGACGGCGCTGACTTCCTAATATCGTCGATGTCTCGTTTGGAGAAAACTTGGACTGCTGTGCTGAAAGATACAGTTGTGTTTTCTATTCGGCGACGCTTACGCTTTGGCGTGTCGTCGTTGTCGTGACGAGAGGAAGATGCATTAGCATCAGCGTCTTCAACAGTAGGAACTTTCGACGCGTCGATAAAGGCGCGCTGTTGCGGTATAGTCTTGAACCACATATGAGGTTTCTCGCCCTCGAAGTCATCCTCGGGATAGTTCGGATCGGTAGCTATCTCCCATTCGCGTCCGCGCTTGCGCATGAATTTCGCGCCGGCTTCTTCGATGCGAGAAAGTAGGCCTAGTTTCTCGGCATTGAAGTATCGCATGAGGGCTTTTTCTGCGGAGTACTCTTGGATGGTATTCTTCTCTTTCTCTGGTAGAGTATGCGATTTATGTGAAGCATCGTGCTCCCACTCCCACTCCCGCTCCCGCTTGGAGAGCTCTTCCAACTCCAGCACGAGATTCTTTAGGCGCTTCTTGTTGTGCCTATGGCTCGAATCAAGTCCGCTCTTATCCAATGCACCATTCTTCGGCTTCTTCGGACTGCCGCCGCGCACAGCTTGATCAAACTTGGTGCGTTCGTTCTCTTCTTTCGGTATAGATGGGTTCCTGACTCGTTCGAACCACAGCTCCAGACCACCTCTCTTGTTGATGAAGCTCTCCCTCTTCCACAGTCTCTTCATGTTGCGCCTCATGCGGCATGGTGGACACTCTGGCTCGGTGTATATAGTAGCATATGCTGGATGTCGAGGGTGCTCGCATCTCTTTGGTTGAATAAGTGTCTTCTGCGTATCGGGCGTTGGAACTGAGAGTCCTTGCGGAGAAGGCCCAGGGCTGGATAGCATAATCTTCATCTTCTTCCTTGGTGGCGTCTGTTGAGCTTCTTGATTGGGCTTCAGCTCTGCTAGTGCAGCCCTAGGACCAGTATCGTCTGTCTCAAGAGACTCTAGCTTTCTTTTGTTCTCTGAGCGAGGTGAATTTGCTCGTGGTTGCGGTAGTGACGAACTGTCTGAAGAAGCGTTCTCCTCACCGTCAGAAAAATAGTTTCTCAACATAGCCGTAGCGGAAGCGTGAGATAAAACAGGGTCGAATGGACTTAGTCCTGCGTTGAGGGTCGAATACGTGGAAGGTGATGGTGCGCTTCTTTGATCACAGGGATTCATAGACCCGAGCATGTTTCGAGTTATTCAGGTAGGTTAGTATTTCAAAGGGTGTGTTTAAAGAACTTTATCTGAAGAATTCTACATGTGCTCGCGACAAGTTGAGAAGCGGGGTGGAATAATAGTACTCGAATTACTGGAAACAATAGGTAAAACTCCAATCCGACAGGATAGGCAGAAGTCGCTCGATAGACCCCAAAATGACGTAAAATAGAAAGTCCGTATTGTTTGCAGTGAAAAGTTGCGCGGACATATTCTCAGCATTCACTCATTCACCTTCACTGAAAGAATCGTCGCTGAAAGAGTCACCAAAACGGCATCCTCGGCGTTTTCCTACATGATACAAGCAGGCTCGTATTTTCATCTTTTTTTTGCCCGTAGTGTATTGGGCGAACGACGTTCTTCATTTCATCACGTGTACCCGGTGTGTTGACGACATCTTGGTAACATCCACGTCGATGACCGTGGCAGCGGCAGCGGCAAGGAAATTATCGTCGTGGAACCAGATCTTATGACATTATCTTTTGTAGGATACTATTGGTTACTCCTCGAGGTATTCACATTCGTTTTATAGAATGAGACCGCACTGCTATTATGTTGCAAGCAGTACTACAAGAGTTTTGTAAGTCGTAAGAGAAAAAGGGCTGTATAGATCGACTAATGCAAGTGCGTTAACTACCTATCAATAGTTTCACCCTTGCCTACCACCTTCCCCTATGAATCCACGCATTCCCAACTCTCAATAACATTCGGATCACCCACACCTTTATACTGGTTCCTCTTTGGAAACTTACAATGCGCGCGCTGAAACTCCACCCCAAGACTCTTCGTACCATTAACCCATTTCGTCCCAACAATCGTCTCAGGCGCATTCCCCTTCTCCACCCACTCAACCATAGCCATGAGGACGTTCTCGCTGGGATCGTAGCTATTCGTCTCCGCCGAGCCCTGACCGATGGCATGTGCGCCATCTCCTCCGCCACAATGCCCTGTGCCGCTGACGGTGAAGTATCGGTAAAACGAGTCGAGTTCAGCTGGTGAGAGACCCATCGTGGAACTTACGTGCTGGTAGTATCTGGGTGAGTTCTCCATCGAGATGATGAAGTCAGCGCCGCCGTGCCAGTGGAGGACTTTAGTTCCACGGTCCTTGACGCCGCTGAGGTCGCCGTTCCAGGTCTGGATGTTGAACGGATTGAGGCGCGCTGCGTTGTCGTAGTCGGTCGAATTGATGGTCTTTGGGTCCCAGGTTGGGTCGTTGTAGACTACGTAGCGGAACCAGTCTGTTGTGTAGGGAAAAGGAACTCCATTTGCTAAGACGACTCCAAAGACGACTTCGGCTCCGGGCTGTTGGCCGGGGTACACTAGATCTCCATTGTCGTTGAGGAGAGGTTGGTAGACGGATTTGACCGTCTCAGCTTGGAGGGTGGTAAGACAGTTGGTCGAGTTGCTACCTTCGGGACAGATCAAGCCAGAAGGGTCGTAGTTGCACTGCAGTGGATCCTCGATAATGCCATCCGCAAAGCCATCCAGTGTATCGCATTGTTTCAAAACATCAAGGTGGACCTGGACCCAAAGAGATTGAGAAACAAAAGTAGGAGACCCAGGTGGTCCGGTGAGGAGATAGAAGTGCCCGCTCCAGGATGTCAAGTTGTTGAACGCGAAAGCTGGTGCGCCAGCAACAATGCCATCAAAGTCGTCAGGGAAGTCCTGTGCTGATTTGAAGCCTTGCCGTCCACCGGTCGAGCATCCAAGATAGTACGACTTGTAGTGTGGCTTGCCGTAGAAGTCATGGCTGATCTGCTTGCCGACAACAACGCCAGTATGGAGGCTAAAATAGTCAGCTTAAGCCCAACGCGTTGTGCTTCAATTACTCACGCTCGATATGCAAAGTCCTCTACAACGTCCGCGTTGTTGTAGAATGGCTCGCCACTTGTTCCATTGTGGCCATTGTTAGTACCCACAGTCGAAAAGCCCAGGGCAGATGTAAATGCCAAGTCTTCATACTTGATACACCCATTCAATCCACCGTTGCCTGTAGATAAGAATCTCCCCGTCCAGTTCAATGGTAGCCATGCTTCCATATTGAAGCCCGAGCGGTCCGAAGTGGATACTGAGAGTGCGATGCGACATATGTCCGCTGTGACGACAATGTATGTCTGTCCGCATGTTGAATTGTTCTCGGCGAGACTCAGATTTGTCCCAGCGGCAACAAACTCTGAGAAGTAGACGATGCCGTTCTCGACAGCGAGCCTAGATGCAATAGCGACGCATTTTGAGTTGAAATCGTCTGACGACGTCTCGTTACTGTGAGCATGCCCTGGTGTGTAGTCGCTATTTGAACAGCCTATAGGCTGAAGATCTGCGAGAACAGAAGATGCGCCTAGAAGCGCAGTCCATAGCGATTTTTCGAACCTCATCTTGACTCTTTCCCAATCGGGTCGTAGATATACAGCTTCATCCTGAAGTCTTGGGGAGCGTCCATGTTCTTAAATCCGCGAGAAATGAGCTTGCAGTACCACATTATTCTAGCGTCTGCTCCGCGCCGGGGCAAATAGATGATGAAAGTCTAGGGACCCCTCCCCGGATCTACCATGCATACAGGAAACGTGCCGTCGAAGGCTGCCGTGACTCAGAACAGAGACTAATATCTCGATGACAGACACGAACAACAGGGCAGGGAAGCCTTGCCGAGGCTACATGTGTGATCATGCATGAGCCGCAGAATATGCGTTTATATCTCATTTACTTGTGCTGTTAAGACTGACTACTCAATTGCCGGCGGTTGGACGTAACTCTAACGCGGAATCGCTTCGGTCCTATTAACGTGTTCGGACACTAAAACAGCATTCAGGTTGCCGAAAGCTCTGCCGGTAGCGACATTGTAGGCGGGGCCCCGGGCGAAGAACCGGGAAGAGGCACGAGAGTCTGTTTAGTTTATCCTGCTCTTTTCCATCCTGACTTTGTTGTGGAGTTGGCGGGTCGTGACCGTGAAGCTAGTAGACTGTGTGAGGTTTGTTGCGTCATGCTTCGGAGCATTGAACCGATGTGTGAAGTTTGACCTTCTTCAAAGGAGCTAGCTTTCGCTGTTTTTGTTTCCTTGTAGCCTGTCTACAGCAGGTTGTCATTTACGAGGAGAAATTAACGTAGGCAGTGAAAGCACGACAAACGAATTATGTAGTAGCCTGGGTGGTGTTTAGCTGTCGTAATTGGTTCGTTAAGCCTTCAATCACCCCTACAATTTTCCGCGTATGTAACAACTTGCCATATTCATACCTTACGATTCGAATATGGTATATAAGACACGTCAACCGGTCCCTAGAAATCAACTAGGGAATCATAGATGAATATCTCGTCTGCTGTCAGTCCTCAAGAGAAAAAAGCATTCAAGATTCCGAATGCGAGAAGAACATTGATAAAAACAACCTTATGCCATTAAAAGCGGTGAAGAACCGAAAACGTTACGAAGAGTCCGTTGCGTTTATTCTGGCCTTGTCCATCCCGTGAGCGTTGGTGCTATTGGTCGTGAGGCTGGCGAGTAGTGTGACGGGGCATTGAGGGATGGATTGGGTCATGCCGAACGAAGTATCGAGTCGTGCCACAGGGGGAGAAAAAGCGCACAAGTTGATGGCAGCATCTGACTCTTCAGCAAGAGTTTGAGCCTGAGCCTGATCCTGATCGATTCTGTATACTCTCGCATCCACACATCCGCCCATCCCTCAACTCTCAAACCTCAACCAAGCCGCAGTCTCCTACTCTATGAAGGCGGCAGCTCCCCACCCTCCTTCTCAGTCCCCACAGGCGCAACACCAACCTGCTCCTTCGTGGCTGCCCCACCCGCCGAGTTCAAATAACTCAAATAGCAATTCCACCCCAAACTCACGACATTGACAAGCAGCACGCGATGCTCCATGGGCACGTACTTGAAGTTGGTGAACTGCACCCACGGCCAGATCATCAAGTTCTTCTGGTATCCGGGGATATATGCGTCCTGCAGGCGTTTCTTGGGTGATGCGCCTTCTAGGTACGCCATGGAGGAGAGGAAGAGGCCCATGTTGATGGGGGCGAAGATGAATTGGTCGCAGGCAACGCGCGCGACGATGGTGGTGTTTGTGGATTTGAGGTTTACGTTGCGGACGAGAAATTCGTACCATTTTGTTGCTGCGGGGCCGAAGATTGCTGTAGGGAAGAGGGTTAGTATGGTGTTTGTGTGTTTAGGTATGTGAATGGGTATGGAAGGGAGGGAGGGATTGAGGCATACCTCCACCGTATGCAGCCATTCGTGCCGTTCGCATCGGGTCGTGTTTCGATACGCCTCGCCTTTCTACACCTTGTTGTGCCATTACATCGCCTGTTGCGAAGAGGACCTATACTCCTATCAGCAACTGGCCTTCTTCCAACCAGGCTAAATATTCGCTCAATTGCTCTATCAGCTAGCTATTCATCGCAAGACACATTGTACAGTGTCGTGGTGTTTGCGCGCTTGGTGCGAAGTAGAATCGAGTATATATGTGCCAGCGCGTCACGTACCGCTGTAGTAATGCTCTGTGTAAGGAGCGGCGCCGTCTTGAGCTTCGCCTGGTACCTGCATACATGTCAGCCAGATTCTTCACTTCCACCAGATACACAGATAAGACCCACCAGCGAAACGCCATCTTCCCTACTGACACTGCTGTGACAATTCAAACTCCTCAGTCTACTCTATCCTCTAATGTAATAAACGACTGCGCCGTATGGAAAATAAAGGGTGCAGAAACACAAAGGGCGTGCGTTGTTGGTTGTTGGTAGCTTGAAAAGGTTCGCGGAAATACTAGCTCGATGGCATAGCTCCAAAGCTAGCAGTCGGCAGCCGAGCCGATGATGTAGTTTGCTTGTGGACCCTGCACGACCCTGGTGTGCGAGGGGCCGATCGCGTATCGGAGCGATCGCGATGATATGGCGGTCTCCAATGTATACGATAAATCATAGAACTTAGAGGGAACGAGGGGATAAGGACAATTTTTACTATTAGATTGACGAGAGCTTAATGAGTTGTACTTTTGACATTTGTACATGTTATGTTGTCTGTATTCTGCGATGGAATTGATTGCGATGCTAGGAATTTAGCACGTTAGATTAGGGACAGCGTATGAGAATAACAATTGTGAAAACAGAATTTCCTAACCTAATCAATTTCACGCTAGCCTGTCATGATGGGGGGTATAGTATGAGCAGACACCTAGTTACAAAAGGACCGACAGTTTTGTTGTACAGTGGCCGTTAGTTGATGATAAAAGAAAATAGTGCGTAGTGGTATGGTTAACCGCAGCCGTAAGGGCAGATCGGATTTCCATAAATTCCTGAGGCTCCCCAAATCTCCAGCAGATTCCCTTTAAAAGCCCAAGATAGGTCTCTCACAGATACTAGAACGCCAGATGTGCCGATCCGGTCCGAGATGGTCGGAGCGATGCTCGCAGAATGCAGGTATCCAAAACAGGTCGTGTCGTTAAATTGGAAGAAAGAATAGCCAAACTCGCACACTAATCAATCTCCATGCGCTGCGAAGGCGTAGGCCCGCTCAATGACGGCATCTCTGTGTTGTACTGCTTATCTGATTTCACCAGACTGTCATTTACGTGTGGCTTGAGACCCTTGTTGAAGTTGTGTGTGCAAATGCACGCGATAACAATTGTGAACAAGAGGAGCAAGATGGTAAGCACGGCGAACGCGGTCAACGACTTGCGTGCGGGTTTGTAGTCTTCCTGGCGGTTGGCATCGGCAACATACATCCGGATGAGCTTGAACAGGAAGTAGGCGAGAGCGACGAAGTAGACAAAGATAATGACGATCATGCCCACAATGGACTCGCGGCGCACCCAATAGGCAGCCAGGAAGAGGAGGAAGAAGGTGATGACGAGGGCAGCGGCGGTCAGGGCGAGTTCGACGGTCTTGGTGTTCTCGACAACGACTAGGAACTGCACAGTGAAGGCGAGAAAGAAGAAGAAGTCGAATTTCAGGAGGGCGATGTAAATCTGTATCAAGTCAGCAATGGACTATCGGAGCACAGTCGGGAATATCGTACCTGATATGTCAGGTACCGCCTCTTTAAGCGCGTGTCAGCACTGATGCGCTTGTAGATGGTCCAGGCAAATTCATCGTACAGTTTCCACGCTATGAAAGCGAAGAGAACGGTAGCAACAGCCATCAAGATGGGCAGGGCGATCAGCATGGGCTTGACGTTTGACCAAAAGTCGGCGGGAATGAAGGCGGCAGCGTTCAAGACATCGGCAGCGTCCTTGATCTGGTCGAACTGAATCGCGGCGTAGACAAGAATGCCGACATTGTACATGACGAGTCCGATGACTTGAATCGTGTTCTTCAACCGCAGAGCATCCCACACGAGGAACAGCTGGTAGATGTAGCCGAACATGAAGACGGCGAGGTATGTGGGGATAGTGCGGGCCTCATTTTTGACGCCATCGGCAGCGAAGTGCAGTTCGCTCTGGAACTTGCCAAAGACATATCTACGTTGTGGTTAGCATGTGCGATGGGTAGTGCGTGCATCCATCAACTTACGATTCCAATGCGAGAGCGATGATGGCCTGCCCAATGGCCGTCAACATGAAGGCCCATGTCCATTTTGTGTTTGGGATATACATCCTGGGCGCGCGTCGAACGGGCGGCGGTAGTGTTGTTGGGAAGCCTTCACGGTGGTGATAACCCCCAGGCCGGGTATCAAAGTGCGGTTGCTGGAAGGTGGGCTGGTAGCTGGTATAGGGCGGGTAGCTTGGATCGGGCTGACCTCCCAGGAGGGATGCTCGTGCCTCGTGGTGAGAAATTTTGGCAGAAGTATCAGCCGCGAGAGGCGGCTGTAGTCGGTGGATATAGAGGAGTTTGGCGGTGTTCGGTTGGGGTGGCGGCGCGGACAGCGTGCGACCTGTGAGGGAGGTGTCGTGTGGGCGATTGGCAGGGCAGGGCTAGAGGCACAGCTGAGACGGGTGTGAAGCAGTAGGGCCGCTTGGGACGGGGCGTGAGTGGTCGCGCGGTGCTGAAACTAGAAGCGCCTTGGCTGTGCGGAGAAGGCGAGGGTGCAGGAGAGGAATGAACAGCGAGTGGGATACGAAATGTGTCGCGAGCTAGTTGGTGCGGAGGCTATCGACGGTGAGCGAGCGGCAGAAGGAGATGGCAGGCAGGACGAGAAGATGAAGACGAAGATGATGTTGATGGTGCGCCGCTGGGGTTGCCCAAGTAGGCCCGTTAGCTCCCCGGGCTGTGTGGAGACGACAAAGGGCTGAAGGGGACCCCCAAGGCTCGTCGCTGGTGGCGCCCACGGCTGTTTACCACGCACTGGGGCAGGCAGCTGGAGAAGGAGAAGCAGAATGGCACGAGGACATGTGCAGTCTCCCTCGAGACAAAGAAGCGCTGGCAGAGCGGTCTGGCGTCGAAGAAAAGAGCACAAAGCAGCACTGCGGCGGGCTGCTTTTGCTTTTCAGCTCAGAGCGGGAAGCCCTCACACGCTCACCTTTCTTGGCAATGCCTCCAAGGGGGAATCTCGCAGCCAGCCCGCTGAGCCCCAGCCGCACCCACCGCGCTCCGCCCACTGACGACCGCCCCGCGCCATTGGTCAGCCGCGTGTAATTATATCTCTCCCGTCGAGAGCTGTGGCGCAGCTGCAGCCGCAGGTCGCGTTTGTGGAGCACCTTCTCATCATCGCGATCGCGAGCCTCGATTCTACACCGCGCGCTGCAGGCATGACGTCCGGTATGCCTCCAACCTCTTGATTAGCCGTCACATGAGCTAATTGTCTCCAGCAGAAGCCGTCCTCCAGAGGGCCGCCCAAGAGGGATCGCTAGACTCGTAGGTGCCCCTCTCCAAGTACGTACCTGCGCCAGCTTCTAATGCGCACCCATGTAGAGCAGAATGGCCCGCGACCCTCCAGTATATCCTGCATCGCTTAGATGAGGTAATGCTCCCATGTCCATTCCTACTCCAGCTCCTGACGTTGTATGTAGATTGTCAGCGACTTTCCCAAGCCGCCCGCAGATGCGACTCCACAGACCAGCACTGAGCTGCCTTCGCGGCCCCAGACCTCGAATGCCATATCGAGCCAGGAGTCGCATACCACGGACAAAGAGAATGCACCGCCTGCGACCCCTCCACGCCCGCCCGTCCCTGCCTTCGATGTCTCGTCAGACGCGCAGCACGTCCCACAAGACATCACCACCTTCTATTCCTCAATACGGAATACCCTCGCTACCAACTTTGCCCAACACCCCCCGCACACTGTCCAAAGGCTAGCTGAGCTTATACTAGAGCCAAAGAGGAGGTATAGCTATCTGCCGCCCTACCTCCGCGCCCTCGATCGCGTCGTCTCCGTGTCCTCGCCACTCACAATATTTCCCCTCCCACAAGCCGTATTACCTACTGCTGGAGGCCTGCTCAATGGCACGACCTCGACCAGTATACCTCAGACGACTGCTCTTGGCTCCGATGAATCACTCGGTGGGGCGCTCCTCACGCCGATACCATGGCTTCAGAATCGCGGACAGAACGAGCTCATATCCGAGAGCACTGAAATGGTCGATGGCCCGAATGGCGCTGGGCGGATTGAGACGGTGACAGTAGGTATGCTGAGCGGCAACGTGCGACCAGAGTCTGCCCAACTCACCCAAATCGCTTCGTCACATCCAGATGGCGAGACGCTGCCTTCCACAGGCCCTGTCACACAAGGCGAGCTTCTACGCCAGGAACAAGAGGCTGGCATTGTACTTAACAATCCACACTCCATGAACACGAGCCCTACACGGACTACATTCGGCGAAATCGAGGGTGGAGGTACCATCGTGGAAACGGTGGAAGGAATGGAGGAAGTACCACATGCCCGAGGCCCCGAGATAATTGGCCTGGAAGATACAGGACTGCAGAAACAGGGTGGTGGACTCGATATTGAGGGCGCCATCGGCAGGCCGAGTGTTGAACAAGCCAGCAAAAGCCCTGGACCATCAGGACCCGCAGGAGACTCACAGAACGAGATCATGATGGATGGCAACGAGAAAAGCGAGGCAGCGTCAACCGAAAAGGCAGTCACAAGAGGAGATACAGCAGCGAAAGAGGGGGCAAAGAAGAGTCAAGATGTCGACATGAAGTCAGACAGCTAGGTTCTGCTTATCAACATGCAAAGGGCTTTCTCAAGATGAGCATATGGAGAGTCGATATGGAAACGTATCCCACCTTGCTCTACATGGCGTTGAAGGCGATGAATGGCAACCATCAGATAGATACCTCGGAGTAGGAACAAGGTTATGATTGTCAAATCCAATGTTGAATTGGTGCCAGTCTCGACTTTGTGTTCTTCAAACCTACCGCCCTTGACCGTCGTCTTCTTCTTCAATTGATTAATGGCACCACGGCGTCCTCCTACGAATTTGGTTTGAGAAAACAAGAATCGGCACCGCATCTCAAACAGTGTCTCAGCGCTGCAAGTAGCACCGTTGCCACTTCGTCTAACCTGTTTCGCACGCACAAGCACTGAGGTTCGGCCACAGGATACAGATTCAGAGAATCAAGGGACGCTTTGTTGTCAAGCAGAGGCACACCTCCGGCAATAAATATATTTTTTCTCTCACTCAAGGAATCTTTTCCGCTACCACGCGTCAGGTTTTGCAGTTTGGTCGTGCAAACGATTGTTGTTGCTCAAGGACCTCGGCTTGGCATTGGAACGGCTGATGGAGTGCTGACGTAGTAATCGGATCCACATCGAGATCTGTGGAAATACACCTTTTGCATCTGCTTCGCTCTCTGTAAGACACTGATGCATAATTGACAGGCCCCATCGGCCGGGACAAGGACCCTACATTTGCTGCATATCTCCGCCGAACCTAGGTCGAGTTGGACCGCACCCCTCCCATAGTCGGTCCTTCTCTCGCACTCGCAATGCCGCCATCACACCGACGCCTAGCACCTGCACGTACAAACCAAAATGAAGAACCAAATGATGAGCCTCCGAAGAGGAAACGCAAAGCTCGGATGGCCTGCAATTTTTGCCGTGCAAGACGAGCTGGTGTAAGTAACTTTGACACAGTTACCTCTCCGTCTCCTCCGTATTCTTCTCTTGCTATGCTCGAAAGCTAACTGACCAATGAAGTGCGATGGGGAGCGACCAACGTGCTCTCGGTGTCGAAGGAAAGGCGTTCCATGTGTTTATTTGTCTGAAGACGCGGACGCCACGCTTTCCATGGTCTTGAAGCGCGAGGTTGAAAGCCTGCGACAAAAAATTCAAGAGCACACTGACTTTCTCGAACATGTTCGCGGGGCAGCAGAGCCAGAAGCACTTTCTCTTGTTCGACGTCTGAAAACAACGGAAGACCCCTCTGCGGTGATATCCTCGTACAAGGGTGATGCCACCGGGGTCCTTCGGCCCTCTGAAGCGGCCATTGCACGCGCAACATTACCCCCAATACCATCTGACACCGAATTCGAGCTAATGATGCTTCATCCTACGGTGTATCCAGTATTGGAGCCACCTAGTAGCTCTGTAGGGGAAAACATATCCCTTGCGCAACCCATCACTCTTCCTGACACCAATGGGGTTGCGCGGAGCAGCTTGGTGAGGCCTCTCAATCCATCGACCTACTGTGATCCACGACTCGAACAACTCAAGGTTGGGTACTGGACGCGAATCCCCATTAGTGACGAACTCGCTGCTTCTGCTCTGTCACATTATCTTGAAGTGGAGCACCCCATCCTTGGATTTTTCGATGCCGACCTATTCGTGGATGACCTAGTCAACGAACGATTACAGTTCTGCTCGTCCTTCCTGTTCAGCGCCTTGATGGCTATCGCATGCGTACGTAGCCTCCTACTATCGAACCTTCGGCACCCTTTCTAACCCAAGTTAGCAATCCTATAGCTCCATAGAGATATCAATATCACCGCTGGGCCCTGCGTTCCTAAAAGAGGCCGAGAAGCTCTGGCTTGCCGAACGCTCCTCCGATTCGACTGTTACGTTGGCCGCCATCAACTGCCTCTCTGTTGCTGCTAGCTGGGATGGCCGGAATGAACTTGGCAATCATCAACTCGTAGCCGACGCACGCGCTATGGCAACGAGGATGCAATTGCTTGACGTCCCACCAGCGGAACAACCGACTTCGTTTTTCCGCCAACTGACGGATGACAGCATAAGAGACATAGCTCACGTCGCATGGGGAACGTACTCTTGCTTGAGGTAGGAAAAAGCAAGATCCGACTGCGTAACCATCATGCTCAGCCATCATAGCTACAGGGCAAGTCTTTTTCCGAGGGAGCCGGTGAGGTTCCCGCCAACGCTCCCAATACCTGGCGACTCTAATAGCCCAGTTGACATCTCCGGTATCACCTGGCCGAATCGCCCACTCCCGAGCTATGTCGGAAATACATTCACTACCATGTGTAAGTTTTGGGTGATTTGCCAAGAAATTTTGGCCGTGTACGATCTCCAGGACAAGAGTCCCTTGGTTGAGCGGGTTATGCCCGCCTTCGCTGAGTCGAAATACCGGAAACTGCTTGCTTGGGCAGATACACTTCCGCCATGCATGGGGCACACTGGACATAGCGGTGCTCATGTGTACCTCTTCCAGCAAGTTCCCCTGACGCTCTGTTAGCAACTTTCATTGATATCTTCCAGCGCTTTATACCACACCACAGTCCTCAATTTATTCAGACCGTTCCTGGAGCCTCCTTACATCATGCGGCTCCGTTCCTTCTCCTCCAAGGACAGCACATCTCGAGCCGTCTTCTCGGCATCGTTCAAACAACTGAAGCGACTCATATACGACTATCGCACGCTACTCCCACGGCATCTCTCCAGAAGTTGCATCTTCAATGTCGCTGTCCAGCACGTCTGCAGCGTCATCCTCCAACACACGGACACCGACCCGTCATGGAAGTTCTTCTTCAGACTCTGTTTCGACTACTGGGAAGACGTATACGTCCAACATCGAGTCTTCCAGGCAGTCGTTCCTGCGCACCTATCACTCGCATTGCAGAACGGCGCGATCAGCGCACAGGAGGCGAAGTCAATGATGGATGAGTTCCAGGCTTACGGGGAGCACCATAAGGCTGCTGAGGGAGTGCTGACGGACTCGATGCTGGATTTTGGGGCTGCGATACAGAATCGAGGGGCTGCTAGGGTTGATGAGCTTGCGGAGAAGTTTGACGAATTGGTCATGTTTGATGAGTTTACCACGGGTGAGTACGGCGATGCGTCGAGTACGGCTCAAGAGGAGAGTGCTAGCTAGTGAATTGGTAAGAATGGCCGAGACAAGTATTTCACCAGGACTAAGAATATCCCGGCTGTGTTACAATATGTTCCCGTGTCGCATCATACCACCCATATCATTTCTCTGCATCCATCTGGAATCATACTCATACCCCTTTACACCAACCCATGGCGTTTCTTAATCAAATCAGCAGCCTATACTCAATATTAGAATCATATCCACGCTCGAAACAGCAAGCTGCATCCCATTCCATCCCCTCTTCCTCTCTCCTCCAACACCACCAACATAACAAAGTAAACAAAAACAAGACTCACCTTCTCGGCCCCCGCATAAACACTAGCCTGCGGCCCACCCCCGACAACAACCGGCCAAACACTCGCATCCACAACACTCAATCCCTCAACCCCATACACCCTATTCACCAGATCCACCACCCCTCCATCCACCCTCCCCACCATCGCACACGTACAACACATGTGCGCATTACTAGGCTGCACAACCTTCTTAATCGCCTCTTTAACAGCCCCTTCTTCATCACCACTAACACTGCCTCCATCCACAGGACTCGTTTCCCTAGCTCCCAGAACAGCAAGATACCCATCCTTCATAAGCACTCTATTCGCGCGATAAATCGTGTACAACATATGCATATCCAACGGGTCCGACAGCGCGGCGAAATCGATAGCCGGCGGGTCGAAGATAGAGTTTGAAGTGAGTGTTACGGAACCGCGGGAAAAGGGGCGGGTTAGGTATATGCTTGTTTCTGGGCCGGTGGACCAGGATATACTGCCTACTGTGGAGGTGTTGAGGGTGCGGAGGAGGAGGGTGCGTTGTTTTGAGGAGGTGGGGAGGATGGGGCTGCTGGCGAGGGGGCTGTTTGGGGTGAGGAGGGATGGGGGGATGGATGAGGTGTTTGAGAGTTTTGTCCAGTTTGAGATGGGGAGTTGGATTATCATGTTGCCGGTTGTGGCGGTTATGTCGTAGGCGCTGGGGAGGTGGGCGTTGTAGAGGGCGCGTCTAGGGAGAAGGAGCAGGGAGGTTAGCAAATATTGAAGATGTAGGGAGTGGAGGGATTTACTGTTCTGTGGCGTAGGTGGTGTTGGATTGGAGCGAGCCGGCGTTGGGGAAACGGTTTGACGTATCTGTAATCACCGTTAGCATGATGACCTACCGTGCAAGGCTGCTTTCAGGTGGTTTTATTTCTTACAATTGTAGTTCACTTTCAGCACGAGATGATCCTGTAAGTTCCGGCCTACGCCCGGCAGATCTGAGACAACTTTGATACCCAGATTCTGGAGTTGCGTTGCATCACCAACGCCTGACAGTTGCAGGATCTGAGGTGTGTGTACACTTCCAGCAGCTAGTATGACCTCTTTGCTGGCTCGAACCCTGCTCCTTGTTCCATTAATGGTGGGAACATATTCCACGCCCTTGGCGGTAGTCCCTTCGAAGAGAACGCGTGACACAGCCATATTAGGAAGGATATGGTAGTTAGGCCTGGATGCATCTCGGTCGTAGCGATTGACGCGTGCAGATGAACGCGTCTGCGTCTTTGGATCAACGGATCGCAGCAGGCGGAAGATGCCCTGGGCGTGCCCGTTATTAGGGTCTTTAGCTGGTTGAATGCCGAGATTGACAGCTGCATTATAAAAGTTTTCTGCGTGGTATAAGAGCCAAAACGCTTTCGATCTTGGCAGGGATGCTCACCACTTCCGGGGTAGTCATATGGCGCATAGCTTGCTTGTACAGGGCCATCAAAGCCATGAACTGAGTCGTCCCAAGTAATGTTGCGCTCGGCTGCGTATTTTGCATCTGGTGGGTTGAAAGTCTCGCTCTAGGCCCTATTAGTCAAGAAGAGGAGCTCATATTCTTCTAAACTAATCTGTACCTTCTTGAAGTATGGAAGCAAGTCCTTCCACGACCACCCAGTGGCACTGAGCTCATCCCAAGCATCGTACAGCTCGGCATCCGACCGATGAAAGAACATAGCGTTGACGACAGAACCACCTCCAACCACCCTCCCACACGGCACGCTATAAGATGTACCCCCCAGCGCTGCTTGCGGGGTGCTCATCAAGGGCAGCCAGAGGTAAGGTACTGGGAAGTAAGCTCCCGGAACCATGACGCTGTCTTCTCTTTGATCGAATGGGCCATATTCGATGACGAGAACAGTGACTCAATTCTGATGTTAGCCACTGTACAATTTGAAGTTGTGGCGTTCACATACCGTCCGGATTCTCAGTCAATCGGTCAGCTACAGTTAGTCCTGCGATCCCACCACCCGCAACGATAAAATCGTACACCGTTTCATTGCTCAGCTGGCGGGCGTCAATTACATTCGCAGTATGTCCTAAATGTGAGCGACCGCTTACGCCAATGGCGAAGCACAAGCTGAGGGCAATCTGTAGCAGCATCTCTGCACTGGGAAATAAGTGACATTGAGAAAATGAAGAGCGAAAGACTGAAAATAAGCATGTAGAGTTTCGTTATTTTGCAAGCGACATGCAGGGCTTCATGCGGAGGACATGCTCAGAATAGTCAGGATAATATGGAGGTCATCGTTCATTGGTTGGAGTGGAGATGTTGGACCTGGTCCCTGGCATGTTTGTATCATCGTGCATATGGGGGCCAATAGAAATTACTGCTTCGGTGATCTTTTTCTCATCCCTCTCCGATGTGGTACCAAGTAGTCGTAGATACGATCAGTATGAGGGAGGGTGAGGTCGGGTAGACTTGCTGCGAGAACGCAAGGCCCGTGCGTACAGCGCAGCTTCACTAACTTTCAGCCTTCCCGGATCAGCTTATCCGCATTGGTCTTGGGGCAGATCCTACCAAGAATTGTTCGCAAGAAACACCACACAGCATTCTAGTCTCAAGAACGTAAACTCCAGCTAAAACCGACGTCTATCTCCGACGTCCACGGTACAAGTGGAGACGATCACCATGCGACGCCTCACAAGGCCAACGACAGAGTAGATCTCGACCCGACTCCAAGACCACAACATCTTTAAAACGTCGGCCCAGAGCCTCGAAGCTGACATGACCCCGCAAAGTCCGTCGTGAGAAACATATATATGCCATGAGAAATGCGCGCAAAACTCACAATTGAGCAGCCTCACATACTATACTCACTCTACTCACTCTACTAATTCCATCATGACTGAAGCACCAGCAGCTGGAGAAGGAAGTGATTTGATCCAAATAATAACATACATTCGTCGCCGGCCCGACCTGACGCCAGAGCAATTCTACGCCCACTGGGAGAACATCCACGCAGCGAAAGTCATTCCATGGGCTGAAAAACACGGTATAAGGCGTTATCAGCAAGTACGTTCCTCTAACCCCGACCCAGCCCCAACTCCAACCTTCCCTTCCCTTCCCTCCCTCCCCATCTTCCCTCACTAACCCACCACCTCCCTAGGTTCACGTCTCCGGCACAACCCTCCCCCTCCCCTCCCTCTCCTCCGCGCCCAACGCGCAATCCAAAACCCCCCTCCCAAGCACCCCCATCTCCTTCGACGGCATAGCAATGTTTCTCGTCCCCTCGCTGAAACAATTCACCGATGCGTTTAGCGATCCGTATTACGTGGAGGTGATTGAGCCGGATGAGAGGGAGATACTGGACAAGGAGGGCCCGGGGAGCGGGGTTGTTGTTAGTTTGAATGGGAGGATGGTTGACATGGTGGTTGGGGGAAAGGCGGTTAGGGGAGATAGAGGGGGGGAGTATAGGGGGTTATTTGAGGAGTTTGAGAGGAGGGGGGTGTAGGAGGGAGGATTCTGTTTGAATTTGTTTGCTGTTGTAGGTACTCGTCGTTATGATCTACTTGCCGTCCCACCACGTATTCAGCATCCAACCTAAATACACTACTACAAATTTACTTACAACAAGTAAATACGTGAATAATTGCAGAGGTAGATACACCTAACGACCTCACCCTTACAACAGCAACAGCACGCACGCGAAGGGAGATACCCAATTACAAATGCCTGCGCGCCTGACTCAATGAAGTGAGATGAAAAAAGGAGTAGAATAGGATTATAGAGGGGCGGTTACTACAATATGTACCCAGTCGGAGAAAACGCCTACGAATGCAGATTGACAGATATTACTCAGCTGTGCTGTGCTGTGCCCGCTTGCTTGCTTGCTTGCTTTGCTGATGAGAAGCAGTAGAAGAGAGAAAAAAGCAGGAAAAGCCAAAACAACGCATGTGCTTGAATATGGTATCCAGCCGAACGCAGAAAGAGAAGTAGGAAAACCCTCAGAACCAAAAATATGTGCTCCAAAAGCTAAACGCTCCACACACACGGATAAGGCTGCAACTTTGAACAACGACGACGACGGCTCCGTACTAATGCTCCCATGCTTCCCCGCATTTCCGCCTCTTCGTTTCGCGCTTTCTCGCCAACAGACGGCCAAAATGACTTCAAGTGATCTCACTCATCTTCACCGGAAACGATGCAAGAATACTCCCTCCTCAGAATCAGTGGAGAGCCGCACTACCGGCCCCCAGTCCTCTGCCTCCCCATACGTCTAAAGAAGTCCATGACCTTCTTAGAGCTCCCTGAACTACCCTTATTGCCGCTCTGCTCATCGTACGCATCGGCAAACTTCCTGCTCTTTTGGAGCACACCCTTTCTTTGCTGTTGTTGCGGTGAGTCGTCTCCGCCCATGCCCTGTGGATACGGGTTGCGTTGCGACTGCGATGATGGGCCAGGCCCAAAGTTCTCGCTTGCATCGGAGTCGTTGGTGTGCTGTCTGTAGGGCCGATTCTGCATGCTTGGATGGGGATCTCGAGGGTTGGGAAATTTCTCGTCTCCAATCACAGCTTGGTTGCCGTACGAGTCAAATTGCGTACGATCCGCTGGCGCTGACGACGGCCCAGCGGCACTCATATTTGCGTTTCTTATCCGGCTACTACTATCGTGCTGTCCGTCGTAGAAGCCAGGAATGTTGCTGCCTGTGGTACTCTGACTAGGAGACCTACTCTCCCCGGCGCGGCCAAACGCCATGCCAGGCCTTGACCCAGCTCTTGGGCGTGCACTGGAGCCACGGCGTTCGCCATGAGACATGGTCGCGGGCATGCTTTCTCGTTGCGAGGAGAAGGTTTTTGACAGCGAGGATGGAAGGAGCGAAAATCTACGAGACGGTTTCGTTTCACCCGAGTTGCCCGTGTTCTTACGCGAGAAGCCGAATGAGGTGCGTCGGCTCGATTCGGTGCTTGGCCTAGGTGCTCCGATGGGTTCGTTGGACATCGGTCCTGCCATAGAGGTGGGAGGATAGCTCTTCTGCTTCTTCTCCTCAGGGTAATTCGCGTACGAGTTCTGCGATGTGAGAGAATCTTTGGGGTCTTGGGTATAGGAAGGTTGACGACCTGAGAACATGGACGTCATACGGCCAAGAGTCTCAGTAACAGTGTTCGACCGTCTATGGCCCTTTGCGTTTGCTGCTGATGGTCCCAGCTGGATTGACTGCCCTCGTTGCGTGCTCGGCTGTCCAATGCTAGATTGTGCAGCACCAGAGGACTCAGGTTGGGCATAGGGGGCTGAGATTGAGTATTGCTGGCCCTTTGGTTGTGAAAAGCGGCCCTCGGCGTTCGTCTGAGCAACAGCTGCCACGGATGGCATACCGTAAGAGTTTCCTCGCGAAGGAAGTCTTGGACCAAGAGTGCCCCCGGTTGACGGACGCGCCGTGGAAGTCACAGGTGTAGTACCAAAAGCAGTGTAATCGGAAACTGAACGTTGAGGTTCTCGTCCCGGTCGCGCTGGGGCGGACGCACCAGTTCCACCAGCCGAGCGACTTGGCCTCGCACCCGTGGAGGATTGATAACCATCCGTGGGTGGAGCCTGAGCCTCCTTTGTGCGTGCTTTCGGCGTTTCGGCAGCAGGGGGTGAAGCCTCGCCCCGAACAGTCTGCGATTGGGGGGCGACATATTCGACCTGAACGGTTCGGCGCTTGTTGTCGCGAGTGGTCTTAGTTTTCTCTGAAGGTGGCTGGTTGATCTGTTCCTTTTTGGTAGTGAGACCGCCATGTGCAGGTGAGGCCACTGTGTGAGGTTTTGTGGGTTCACGAACAGAAGCACTCCTGGCGAGAGATGGTTGTTGTTCGAACGTGTCTTCTAGAGATAGATTAGAATCAAAGCGTAGGCGAACATAGGAATGTGCATGCTTACTCGAGTAGACAGACGCTTGTTGAGCATCGCTGGAGTTGGTATTGCTCGATGTGATGAAGCCAACGACATGTGAGTAGTCGGCCAGCCAGCTATGGCGTGCGACCTCGAACAAGTCCGCTCGTTTCCTTGGATCCGGTACGAGAATGCGTTTGAGGAGATCTCTTGCGTGCGGTGTAACGTACTCAGGAAATGTGAGTGGGGTCGATACAATGTACTTGTATAAGAGGTTGATGTTATCTCCCTCGGGATTCGCTGGGTCATCGTCAAATGGGAGATAACCAGCTAACATGGCATACTAAATATTGTTAGTATCGGCAATTAAAACGCACGAAGTAGAGAGCTTACCAGGATGACACCACAACTCCAGACGTCCACCTTGCGGCCCGTGTACAAGGAATCGCTAACCACCAGTTCGGGCGCAGCATAGCATGGACTTCCGCAGCTTGTTTGCATGAGGTCGCCGCGACGAGTGCCATCACTTCCGTCCATTCCCAGAGATCTTATGAAGTCTTTGTCGCCCAGCCTATACTCGATCTCTTCGCTGAGCTCGTCAGTCGGCGAGAAGGTATTAGCGAAGCCAAAATCTGTTATGATGATGTTTTTATTGCGGTCGAGCAGCAGGTTTTCAAGCTTCAAATCTCGGTGCACAATGCCTTTTCTGTGTAGATAGCCAACACCTGAGATAAGCTGAGAGAATAGTTTCCGTGCGGGACCGTCCTTCAGGTAGCGATGGTTGAGGATGTAGTCGAATAGTTCTCCCCCTGAGGCATACTCCAGAATGATGCCGATGTGACGCTCTGTCTCGACCATCTCATGCAACCGGACAATATTAGGATGGTCTAGTCCTCGTAGGATATGGATTTCGCGGTAAATTTTCTGGAGTCGGTTCGAGTTGCCGCCTAGTGTTTCTCTTCTTATGAGCTTGATGGCAACTTCCACACTACTGTCCCTTTTCCAGCCCATCTTGACCTTGCCGAATTCACCCTCACCTAATGTCTGGCCTAGGATGTAGTTGCCGAACTTGGATCGCTTGGTGGAGCTCTCAGACTTGGAGTGGTCCTGCCTGCTCTTTCCTCCACCTCGGCCACCATCGTCAACGCCCTCGCTGCCCACTAGGCCGAGGCCTGTTATTGGGGTGAGGTCTGCGCCCGACGACGTAGGGATTCCCTCGGCTTGTCGCGCCTGCTCGCGGGCAATGTCTTCCTGAGGGTCTGCGACCACTATTCGATTTATAACGGTGCTATCCTCACGGGGGAGGTTCGTGCCTGTAGGCGGTTGACCAACAGCTGTAGCGGACCGGCTGTGTCCTGGCTGCGATCTGCTTGAGCTGCCTTGCTGACGTGGGCTGTCCTTTGCTCGCCGACGGGACTGAGCTGCATTTGCGGCCGCACTTGCTGCGTCGTCACGTATTCTATCTGCTTGCGAAGAGCTTCCTGTTGTAGTGGCTGAAGGCTGGGCGCGAGTCGACGATGTCCTGGGCGGAGGCATCGGCCCACTGCTCATGGAAGTAGCTGTGTTGTTCATGGCCGGGGAGTTCTGCGTCGATGCGGGCAGCGGCTGCGCGCGGGGTGTGGTCAGCGTCGAGTTGTGTGACACGGCGGGCGAGTGGTGAGTCTGGGGAGTGGTCGGCGTGTTGGGAGACGCGCCATTACTGGGCCGTCGCGATGGGCGGCGTGCGGAGCCCGGCGAGGCTGCTGTGGGAGACTGTTGATAGTACTGCTGACCATGCGGCGGTTGCGATGCCACAGCGGCCATGCTCTGCAGTCGCGGCGGGAGAGGGTTGGGATGGTGTTGGTGGCTCACGCAGGCGTGTGAGGTGGACTATCGTGCCAGAGTTGCGCTGGCAATGTTTGTCCAAGTATCAAGCCTGGCCCTGTTGAGCTGTCGACGGGGGGGATGGCGGGGAGGTGAGCTGGTCTAGTCGCGGCGGTCAACAGACGCATCAAGCAGCGCGCGAGGAAACGGAGGCTGCTGCGGAGCGGTGAGTGCGTGGATAGCGGACAATTGGGCGGGGAGAGGTGCTGGGCGGAGGGCGAGCGAGACTCGACTGCGATGGGCGTCGGGGTGGTGTGCAGTCGACGTCGTTTGTTGCCCCTTCACATGCACTCGAGCAGCGAGGGTGAAGAAGGCGGAAGTGCAGCCCAGGCTCCTAGCGTATGTAGGCTGTCCGGCGCAGTGATTGACGAGCTGCAGTCAAAGGCAGCGCGGCCGCCTGTCTAACGGTCGCCGTCTTGGGAGCGATGGAGAGCTTGACGTGTTTCTTGACGTGAGTGGAGAGGAACAGAAGGCGCGGCTGAGCGAATGTGAGATGGTAATCTCGCCAAAGCTGTGGCTTGGGATAAGGGGAGAGCAGATGCACATCATTGAGCGCGCGCACTCGGCATAACCCCCCAGTCCACCACAGCACAACCACGGCCCACACAGGGCGAGTCAAATTACACACGACTACGAATACCAGGTTGTCCCCGCGCGCGCCTCTCTCTGTTGGACAGGGCCGGCCACCAGCGCTGGGCGCGCCGCCTGCTACTGCTGCTGCCGCTGCTCCTGTTGCTGCTGCTGGGCGGCTGTCGTCGGCGGGCGCTATCGTCAGACTGCAGCAACCCGCAGCAACCCCCTTTCAGGATAGCAGCCAGGATGTCGCTGTAGCGGTTTCATACTCCATCTAACCCGGTCGCGACCACATTGCGCAAATTGCCTGTAATGCGCCCGCCCAGTCCACGATATACACCCGCCTGCTTCATCTTCAGTAATACCGCCCTCGATATCGAATATCCAGTGCTCCTCAAATGTCGGCAGCCACCTGCGCCTGGCCTTGCCTCGTGTTTGCTGCAAGTCATCCGCCTGGTTTCATCACCTCCATATGACCGACGCATCTGCTGCTGGGCGGGCTGTCACAGTCCTGTTCGCTGGTCGCCTCCAGACATTGCCTCGCGTGTGGCCGCAGGTACGGACGCGTTCAAGAGGCACTACGTCAACATCAACATCAACATCAACATCAACAACGCCAACACCTCGTCGCCAACGGTGATGACGCGCAGAAGTCGGGATCCGCCCCAGTGTTACCACTTGCCCCTGAGTCCGTCTGAACCTTCGGCCAGGATATCCAGGTGACGAAGGCGCTCATGCGCTGTTGGCGACCACACGTTGGTCCTACGCAAGGAGATGCACGCTATGAAGCGTGAAGGACATGTTCGCGACGGCCGTCAACGATGTCTCAGCCCGGCCATGGAGAGGTCCGGCAAGGGAGGTGCCCTGCATACTCGCACATTCCTCGGCAGCGCATCCAATGGCCCACGTCCTTGAAATGACTCGCGACCTCACCTAGTGTCCGCGATATGACTGCAGGCGCCATCTCTCGCGAGGTCAATCTCGAGTGCATCCTCTTCGTCGGGTTGTGCTTCTTGCTGCTGAAAGTGCACGATCTTGTACAATTTCGCCCTCTGTACCTCTGGTCATGCTCGGAGATTAGACGTTGGCGCTTTGATCGCCCTTGCCGTACATGGTGTCACCACCCCGGGTCCACCTTCCGCTAGTGCTCTCAACTACGGTTACGCGACATTTGCACCTTCCTCGCTTCGTGCGTCCTGGAAATCAGTTCATGTCTTATATTTAGTATATCTAGACTCTACCAGGAACCCGTCAAGGGCAAGTTCGTGCTGACGTCACATTGTGGAAATGTAAATACTCGTTCAGTTTGAGTAGCTGCTCTACCGAGCATGTCCTTGTCTTTGTCCGGATGGGGCAGAAACACCGACCACACCTCTCATGAACATTGCATTTTGACTACCTCCCGCAAAACAGAAAGAGGCGAAGAAAATCACTCTGAGCTACGAACTTGTTCGCTATTGCCTGAGTACCTATTTGATGACTCTTAAAGCAAGCTTCTTCACGCAATGCCACTTCAGATCTTGATCTCGTTCGGCAGACCAATCTCCAAAATATCGACCCCCTTCTGGAGCTCGCTCTTGCTCGGCATTTTTTTTCTCCTCATAAGCTCGGCGCTTTGCGTCATATACGGGTCCTTCTGCATAGACGCGACTGCGACAACCTCCTCCCCACTAGTATAATAGGCAATGAACGACGGCTCCTCAGGCTTGCCTTGGAGAACAACATCATCATATCCATTGGCCGTGTTACCGCAGTACCGCAGCTGCGAGCCGAGCGCTGACCAGAACACAGGGATGAACGGCTTTGGCTTCACTCCCGGGTTATTGATTGAATTGGCCACAGAGCGGCCAGCGTTTTGTGCAACGTTCCAGTGCTCGATGCGGACGGGCGAGCCATTACCTCCAGGGCCATGGTAGGGGTATGTTGCGATGTCGCCAATAGCGTAGACGTCCTTCAAGCCGTTGACGGCGAACGACTCGTCCGTCTTCAACGATCCGTCCTTTTCTAGGGCCACGCTTGAGTTGTCTTTGAGATATTCTGTTGCAGGCGCAACACCAACACCTTCGATGACGAGGTCGGCTTCGAGCGATGTGCCGTCCTTGAGCTGCACTGCCCCAACCTTTGAGGGATCGCTCGTTGATGGAGTTGCCTTGTCTACGCTGGCGCCCATCTTGAACTTGACTCCATTCTTCTCGAGAAGCCCACGGAAGATCTTGCCGACTTTCTTACCCATTACCCGCTCCATTGGCTCTGTAGAGGTGTTAGCTGTTGTTCAGTCATCGGGAGAAATATATACCTTCTTCCATGCCAATGATGGTAACGTCGTTCTTCATCCCCGCAAGGCAGTTGCCGACCTCCATGCCGATGAAAGAACTACCTATTACGACGATCTTCTTACCATTATCACCAACAGCTTTCAAGATGTTCTGTGCGTCTGGCAGAGTGCGTAGTAGAAAGACATTTCCTAAATCTCCCTTCAGGCCTTCTAAGGGCAACCACCTCGGTGTACCACCCGTGGCCAGCACTAGCTTCGAGTACTCGTATGTCTTGCCAGACTTGGTCGAGACCTTCTTGCTCGAGAAGTCAACGCTCTTGGCTTCATCCTCAACGATGTCGATCGACGCGTCCTTGTACCAATCCTTCTGCCTCCATACCGCCTTGGATACATCAGCCAATAAGGCCTTGGACAGCTTGGTTCGGTCGATGGGCTGGTAGCCTTCTTTCGAGATGACCGTAATTTTGCCGTTGTAACCCCCGCCTCGAAGGCCTTCAACGGCGCCGAGGGTACCGGAACCGCTGTGCTCTGTTAGCGATCATCACCAACATCCATGGCTTATGGCATACCCTCCAATGACCAACACGTGTTCACTGCTCACCGGTGAACACTTGATATTGAGAGTTCGTCGGCCGGCCTTCAGTGTGTCCTCGTCGGTCTTGATGTATACGGCGCCATCCTTTTCGAACACTTCGTACTTCGAAATCGGATCGAGGGCTGGTGCGTCTTCAACATCTCCAGTTGAGACCTTGAAGCAAGCTATAAAGTATCAGACAGGAAGCTTCCAGAGTGAAGGTAGTGGACTTACCGCCGTGCCATGGGCATGTTAATCGTCCCTCGGGTGTGAGTACACCTTTCGCTAGTGGTGCTCCGTAATGCGTGCAGTTGGCTGATGTAGCATGTACCTGATCTTGGATCTTCAACAGAAGTACCTTTCCGCCCTCGACACCTTCCACTTCGACTTCTTTCTTTTCTCCGTTCTTCAAATTCAACGACGTCACGTCCTTGAGCTTGAACTCTTTGGCCATGGCTGCGTTTGTTGATGTGAATGTGGTTCGTTGTAGACTATTTGTGGGGGTAAATTGGAGCTTCAGAGAGGTTCGCAGAGGTCGAAAAACGCGCAACGACTGCATTAATAAGTATTGCAGTGAGATGTGGAGGGACGTCAGTAGATAGGCTCATTGAGCTTCACAATCATTGCCAACAAATGGAACGAGCGGGGTTGTATCTGCCGTCACTTTGCTTTGCGAGCACGCTGATTTGCTAGGATCATGATGACGACATGATGGAAACGCGAAGGAACGCGTCTTACACCTGCCTATCGATAACAACCCTAGCCCGGGTGACGTGGGCATGTCCTCCACTCGGCATCTTCGGAATACACACTTCTGCCCGCATCACTCGAATCTAATTACCTCTCAATTGCTGTCCCTTCAAGGTCGTCCATGTAGTGACTAGCTAACACGCGCAGACTATCGCCCTTTAGCTAGCTCCGAAACCCCAAACCGTCAGAGCGTAAGGGGTGTGGTCATTTAGACAAGGGTAGCCGGCATCACCATTTCCAGTCACCGGCCGAGGACTAGCCTACTGGATATCTGAGGCTCGCATTGGGCTTCCATACGGGTGAAACACAGTCGCGTGTTCAGCCTTTCGAAACATTAAACGGTTGTCTGCCTGTCACGCAGCTGCCATGGCTCGTTAGTGGTGCTGAAATGCAGATTAGTTTAGGTGATCACTAACTTTACCAGACACAGTCTTCCCTTCAGATCTACCCAAGCCTGAGGATGATGGGGCTTGCACGCATTTGACCGGCTCGAAGATCCCATCCGTTTCCATGTCTGCGACATCAGGAGATCGAGTGGACGTGTCTTCATTCTCCGATCTTACCGTCGTCTTCTGTTATCCACGCACCGGCGCACCTGGTGAAACGATAACAGATGACTGGAACTCTATACCAGGAGCGAGAGGATGTACGCCGCAGGCTTGTAGCTTTCGCGATGAAATGGCTGAGCTGCGCAATTTGGGCGTAAAGCACGTATTTGGGGTATCGACTCAAGATACTTTGTATCAAGCAGAGGCGAAAGAGCGACTGCACCTCCCTTACGAATTGCTTTCGGATGAAAATTTGGAATTCACAAAAGCGCTGAAGCTGCCGACTTTTAATTGGAAGGGCATGACGCTCATCAAACGACTTGCTTTGGCAATCGACAACGGAACAATTGTAAAGGTCTGGTACCCTGTCTTCCCTCCTGACGCAAACGCGAGGGAGGTGGTCGAATGGCTAGCGATCAAAAAATAGTGTACGGAGTACGCAGGTACCGTTTTGCTCACTTGAAACAATCTAGTGATCCTTGGAACGAAACCCGGGATCATGACTCGCCATCCGCAGTGCTCTGCAACCCCCAACCGTATCTGAATATGCTACCAACTTGCTACCGTACTGTGCGCGAACAGAGGCGGAAGTGTTGCAACGTTGCGAATTCTGTGAAAGATCAAAGCATCCTCAATGGCGCAGCATAACAGCCGTTTCTCGCATTTACGTCTTCCTTCGTCGTGTCCCGGTGCATGCGCGCTGTCATCTGTTTCGGGAAAACTAATGCTAGGTTTGGCATATGCGACGTTGGATCACCCGCTAAGGATCGTCAAACCACCAGCCGAAGACGGTTCGACTTGCACATCTCAATAAGCTTTAGGCCTTTTTGCCGGTCTTACAAGTTGGGATCAACACCCCTCGCCTTTTCTCGCGATGCTGTCGCGAGCGCCTTACTGAGGCCCTCTGTTCACCTCCCTGCGACGCCATCCTGATCAAAACGACTCTCGTTACACTCTTATACATTCGAATATACGTGTCATTCAGGAGCATGAATACGCGACTTATCACAACCTACGACGAACGTAATTGACGCGACCATCCTTCATCCTTGATTCGTCTTACGGTTTTACTTACGATACTTAATTATAATGTCTACCACATTCATTACCACCCGACGACGGGAAACTACTGCGTCTACCATACTACGAAGAGGGCCTGCCGCAGCTGCGTCCTTACGATTGGATACCGCACTACCCACCGCTGTACCAAGCGCTAGTTTCGAAGTAGAGTTCAGTCTCCTCAACTCCGACACCGTTGCATCTACCCCAAGCGCGACCGCTACAGCCAAATCGATTGACGCAAGCGCCACAAGCCACGTTGATATATCTGCTGAGACATGTTCAGCGGACAAGAATTGTGCAACGGACAAAACATGTTCGGAGGGAAAATGTGTTGGTTCTAATGATGCCGCTCCACTTGGTGGATCAGGGTCCGAGCCAACTTCACACTTGAACACGGGAGCAGCCATTGGCATTGGCGTTGGAGTTGTGGCTTTGATTGCGCTCCTAATGGGACTGGGCGTCTGCTTCTGGAGGATGCGAGGAAGACGGCCGCCCAACAAACCGATAGACTCGCCTCAGACGAATCGTAAAAGATCCGCTTCGCATGCGACAGAATGGTCGGTCGACAACGACCAGAAAACTCTGGTGGCTTCATATCCGACTAGTCCGTACAATGCAGGGTTCAACGAGCAGCATGGAATGGCCCCTGGGGTATTCGTTAAAGCTTTAAAGTCCGACGGGAATGGCAAAGAAAAAGAATACAATAACCAAAGGCTTATGGGTGACATGGGATCCACTGCGACCGACAAATCACTACCGCGTTCGCCAACCGACAACCCTCTTCCACCTGCACCGACCGACAATCCCCTCCCCCCTGAACCTACTGAACAGAAGCGCTATGCGCTGAATGTTAATATCAACAAAAGTATGATCTTTGATGAGGACATGATCAGAGCTGTCAGTCCA
This sequence comes from Phoma sp. ATCC 74077, assembly GCA_033682645.1. Taxonomy (NCBI): domain Eukaryota; kingdom Fungi; phylum Ascomycota; class Dothideomycetes; order Pleosporales; family Didymellaceae; genus Phoma; species Phoma sp. ATCC 74077. Next base: position 138,406 of record JAWDJC010000016.1, on the reverse strand, counting down.
ATTCAGCACGGTGGAACGGCTCGTGAACGTGCGCCAAGATATCGCTTCGAAGAATACCTTCCACCCGTGGCAAGCACTCCACGAATTTCGATTAATCTCGAGAGACCGGGCTCGGGCGATCGGCGTTCAGAGTATGAACTTGAACGATTTCCGACTAAGAAGACCTCACCAGAAACTTCTACAACCCAGGGGGATAGATCATATGAGGGCACACAATCTCAAGGTCCAAGAGAAACCACACTCTCCAAACCAGAGTCCAAACCGCCACTACTCCCATTACCTGATCTTCCTCCTGCAAGTCCAAGCCTGAGCTTTCGCTCCTACGACTGGTATCAAGATATCCTAGGAGATCAACAAGGTGCTGAGCGTACAACACTTACCCTGCCCAACGTTAATTCGGTACAAACATCCACGCAAGCAAGTCTCTCTGCTCCACTAGCTCTTTCTCCAAGGTTCTCAAAAGTGGATCCTCGCCTCGTACCTCAGCCTTTATCCCCAGCTGCACCGCCACCTGTTGCCACAACTCGTTCAAAGCCTGTCTCAGAAGCTACTCCAAGCCCAACAACCTCGAACTTCCGGTTATCACCCACAGTGTACCAAATGCCATCACGATCGCCCGACGTGCCATCAATGCCACCAGTACCGATATCACCTCCAAAGACGACCCGTGTCTCGATGCTCGGCACAGTAACGCGCAAGACTCATAACTCTCAGAGCTGGCTACCTGACGATGGGTTGTATTTGCCTGAGGATGGGACTGCGGATTCATGGAAGCGGCTGAGACGACCGAGTGATCCGAGCAGGCCAACAAGTTATTCACCTCTTTCTTGAGGTGTTGTAACAATCATCGACCGCTTCTTGGACGGTGCATCAATTGACGTAGTTCGCAAGAACAAACTCGACAATCCCAAGGGATTTCCTATTACCCAATTACAAGCCAGCTTGATTACAACCACCGTGCTAGACACAATCACAAGCTATTCGCAAATAAGCTAAATCAAGCCTGCAAGCGGCTCTACCGACGACCTTCCTTTCTTGTATTCTACAATGCTTCCTTCGGCGTTCTCTTCCCAAGATACCAATGGCTGTGTTCCGACTTTCGACCAATAACCGTATTTCTTTAACCACAGGATGAATCGGGCCAACTGCACCGCGGGAAGATGTGCGTGTCCAAGCAAGCACCAAATCCCCGGTTTTCCAATTCACGATCTACGAGCCAGTGAAGAAAGATGCGACTACGCATATCCCAATGTAAATGTAATCATAAACCGTAATGAACTAAGTGCTCTGTTGACTCTCGAATAATGAATGTGGACCTCTTTGCACATCCTAACCAAGAAATCAAGGCCCGTAAAGCTTTTCGGGACCAAGTCGGACGAGAAAACGCCTCATTGTGGGGGAATATGTGTGGTTAGACCGGTAAACCCGCCGTTCCGACATGCAGCTACTAGGTTGAGCCGCGACGGCGCAGAACCGCAAAATCAGGTGCTCGACCAGATATTTTCATTCCCAGCTGCCTGGATAGTCGGGATATGTGCGGGTAAGAGCGACGACAACGTATGCATGGAAGGAACAAATGCTGCCTGTAAACACGATGACAACAATGGCGCGATGTTGGAGCATCATGGCCTGGAGACAACCTATTCATCTCTCCATGTTACAGATTATCAATCTTGCGGTATTTGTGCTATCCTACGTTACACGGCGCCTTTATCCTATCACGGTAAGTCTCTCTACCCTGGTTGTAAGCTGCTAGGTCATGTCAAGCTTCGAGGCGGAAGCTTTGCAACCGTGCATGTCAATCGTCGTCCGCCTTTCAGTTGCTCCGCTCCTCGAGCACCGATTTGCTGCATGTCGGAACGACTCCACCAGAGGTTTCCCCGCGTCGACTCGCTTATGCACCATTCCCTGTCCATGTGCCTGAACTATCGTCATCCCGCTCTGGTCGCTGTTTGTTGACTGCGGGGAAGCTGTGAGCAGCATCGGCGTAGGCTGTACATGTCGTCGATGACGGGAAGGCAAACGAGTATAATATGCTGCTGGTATCCGCCTTGAAAGAAGGCTTCGCAACCGCGAGTCCCTCCCTGTGTCTTTTCTCAGGGCAAGCTCAGTTACCTACAGTCAATTGAAGCTTATACGAAGTGCATTTGGCAAAATGCCTCGCCCAAGCTTTCTCCAAGCTTCCGCGGTGGTCTTGTCTTCGTTCTCAGCGTTGACTAGTGCTCAGACACCGGCAAGCTCCTCTGCAAGCGGCTGGTCTACCACTCTCAATGGCACACCAACGTCGTTCCGCTCCGTCTTCACAATCCCCGCCTCCGCTGACGAAGGCGCTGAACTCCTTCCAAACATCCAAGACCCTGAGGCCATCAATGCGCAAGACGTTTGCCCGGGCTACAAAGCCTCTGATGTTCAACAGGATGATAGGGGTTTGAGTGCGACACTGTCGTTGGCGGGTGAGCCGTGTAATGTTTATGGTATTGATATTGAACAATTGAGTTTGAGTGTTGAGTATCAGGCCAAGGGAAGGTTGGCGGTTAGCGTAGTGCCGAAGTACCTCGTAAGTGGATTGTTAGAAGTCAAGGAGAGGGGCAGGATGCTGACAACAGCAGAGCGCAAGCAATGAGTCGCAATGGATTGTTCCAGAGGACCTTATCCCTAGACCGAAGGCTGAAGAGTCGTCTGAAGACTCTGATCTTCAATTCGATTGTGAGTCGTTCCCAAATAGGGAGCTGGATGGCCTCACGTACTTCTACAGCATCCAGAGAGGTGCCGAGGCTAACCAAGCTGGCCTGTATACACCATGATTGAACCGCTACTAAGGAATACTCTAGGGGGTGATGACCCATCCTTTTGGTTCACCGTAACTCGGCACTCTACTAGTGATGTCATCTTCACGACCAAAGGCACCCATCTTGTCTACGAGAATCAATTCGTCGAATTTGTAAATAGCCTGCCAGAAGACTACAATCTCTACGGCCTAGGAGAGCGTATCCACGGCCTGCGCTTGAACAATAACTTCACTGCCACCATCTACGCTGCTGACGTTGGTGATCCAATCGACCGCAACCTATACGGCAGTCACCCCTTCTACCTCGAGACGCGCTATTTCGAGAAAGGCACCAACGGTACGAAGAAACGGGCCCTGAAGCAATCCGAGCTGCAACAACGCAGCTTCGGTAGCGGCGACCAGCAAGGCTCCCCATACGAATCCTACTCGCACGGTGTGTACTATCGTAACCTTCACGGCATGGATATCGTTTTGAAGCCCGAGAATTTGACGTGGAGGTCCCTTGGCGGCGCTATTGACCTTTTCTTCTTCGATGGGCCGACACAGCCAGAAGTCACAAAGCAGTACCAGACTTCTGCTATTGGGCTTCCTGCTATGCAGCAGTATTGGACGTTTGGGTTCCATCAGTGTCGGTGGGGGTATCGCAATTGGACTGAGACAAGAGAGATTGTTGAGACGATGAGGGCTTTTGATATCCCCATGGGTATGTACGATGCAACCTCGATTTCACCATCCGCTGTTCCATAATAGTCACTCAAGTACTCAAGCTCATGCTAACACATGGTAGAAACCATCTGGCTTGACATTGATTATATGGACCAGTACCGAGACTTCACTCTCGACCCAGTCACCTTCCCTCCCTCTGGAGTTGCAGACTTCTTTGGGTGGCTGCACGAAAACAACCAGCATTTTGTGCCTATCGTCGACGGAGCCATCTACATTCCAAACCCCCTGAACGCCAGTGATGCGTACGATACATACACACGCGGTAATGAATCCGGTGTCTTCTTGAACAATCCGGATGGGAGCCAGTACATCGGTGCCGTATGGCCAGGCTACACTGTTTTCCCCGATTGGATGTCTACCAACGGTGTGGCTTGGTGGGTCAAGGAGATGTGAGTATTACCATGCTTGTATCAGAAAGACATTCTAATGATGATAGGGTTGAATGGTACAAGGAGGTTCCATTCAGCGGCTTCTGGGTCGACATGACAGAAGTCTCGTCGTTCTGCGTTGGCTCCTGCGGCACCGGTAACGTGACTCTCAACCCTGTCCATCCACCATTCGCTCTACCTGGCGAGGTTGGCAACGTGATTTTCGATTACCCAGAAGGCTTCAACATCACGAACGCTACCGAAGCAGCTTCGGCGTCTGCTGGGGCATCTAGCCAGGACGCTGCGAAAAGTACAGCGGAAGCCAGCTCAACTTCTACCACTTACCTGCGTACTACACCAACAGCTGGAGTGCGGGATGTCAACTATCCTCCATACGTCATTGATCATGTTCAGGATGGGGCGGATTTGGCTGTCCATGCCGTAAGTCCGAATGCCACGCATGCGAATGGTGTGGAGGAGTACGATGTGCACAACGTCTGGGGACACCAGATCATCAACGCTACTTACCAAGGCCTTCTTTCTGTCTTCCCTGGAAAGCGACCCTTCATCATCGGACGATCTACTTTCGCTGGAAGCGGTAAGTGGGCTGGCCATTGGGGCGGTGACAACGCGAGCAAGTGGTACTACATGTACTTCTCCATCCCTCAGGCGCTCTCGTTCTCCCTTTTCGGCATACCTATGTTCGGTGTTGACACTTGCGGTTTCAACGGCAACACTGACATGGAACTTTGCTCCCGCTGGATGCAGCTTTCCGCATTCTTCCCCTTCTACCGCAATCACAACGTGCTTTCTGCCATCTCACAGGAGCCATTCCGTTGGGATGCTGTAGCATCCGCATCAAGGACCGCAATGCATATCCGATACTCTCTACTCCCCTACATGTATACACTCTTCCACCAGGCACACACGACCGGATCGACCGTCATGCGCGCCCTAGCTTGGGAGTTTCCCAATGAGCCGCAGCTCGCAGGCGTTGACAATCAGTTCTTACTAGGCCCTAACATTCTTGTCACTCCGGTCCTTGAGCCCCAGGTCGACACCGTGAATGGTGTCTTCCCCGGTCTCGTTGATGGGGAAGTGTGGTATGACTGGTATTCTGGCGAACGCGTGCAAGCGGAGGCTGGCGTCAACACTACCATCTCCGCTCCACTAGGCCATATCCCTGTCTTCATCCGCGGCGGCTCAGTTCTACCTACTCAAGAGCCAGGTTATACAACGACTGACTCCCGCAAGAACCCATGGGGCCTCATCGTTGCACTTTCAAGTGACGGCGCGGCGTCTGGTAGCTTGTACGTGGATGATGGAGAGTCGCTTGAGCCTTCTGAAACACTCGAGGTTACCTTTGCTGCTTTGGACGGACAGCTGAAGGTTGATGTGCAAGGCGAGTTTGAGGACACAAATGCTTTGGGCAATGTGACTATCCTCGGCGTTTCTGCTTGTTCTGGAGAGGTCAAACTGAATGGAGAGACGATTGAGGAGAGTAAGGTGGATTACAACCAGACCAGCAGTGTATTGAAACTTTCGGGTCTGAACGACCTGACAAATGTTGGTGCATGGAAGGGCAGCTGGACTTTGAGCTGGAAGTAGTGGTTCTGTAGCGTTACCGCTAGCGGAGAATTGATAATTTTATGGGACAAACATAATGCTTTACTAGCGAGAGAATCCCAAACACCACTTTCCTTCTACGCTCGCTTTCCAGTTCGTACAATGATGAATGATGAGCCGATGATGGTCCACAACATGCCGTCCACCGTCCCACCTCTATCCAAGTTTTTGACTCCATCGTACTTTGCAGCACGCGAACGCATGACGTCACAACGGTAATCCCACATCACTTTCACCCACCAAGACCAAACCAGCTCTCCGGCACAATGGCCATTGTCTACACCAACACACGTCCGAACACCCTCCCCCCGCCACGATGCCGCCAAAAAAGCTAGACCAAAGGTCCTCCCAAGCAGCGAAAGACGACCTCTCGCAAGATGACCTCAAATCCCTCGCCTCCCAAAAATCCTCCCCGGAATCCGCACTCCAAGACGCGGCTGCAAAAGCTGAAGCTGCACTCGCCGCCCAAAAAACCGCTTCCTCACTCCGCGCTGCCGCAGATGCTATTCGCGACCCGAAGAAACGTGAGAAATACCTCCAGGATGCATATAACAAGGAGGTCGAAGCACATGGGAACAGCAAGAAGGCGCGGGTGTTGAGTTCCGGGGCGTTTCAGGGGTCCGTAGGGGGTGGGGGCATAGGTATGGCTGTTGGGGCGGGACTAGGGACTGTAGTAGGGACGGTGGTGGGTACTGTTGCGACGATTCCTACGACGGCTGTTGGGGGGTTGGTTGGTGCTGGGGTGGGTGGGTTTCATGGGCCTTGGATTAAATTGAATGGCGCTGGGAAGGATGGGAAGGGGGCAAAAGAGAAGAAGGATAAGAAGGGTAAAGAAGGTGAGGGAGACGATGAGGAAGATGGAGAGAAAGGAGAGGGAGAGGCTGAGGAGAAGGCTGAGGCCGTGGCGGGGGAGATTGATCAAGAGGAATTTGATGAGGAGGATGCGGTGCCTGATCCAGAGGTGCTGAGGCAGGCTGCTGCTGAGGTTGCTGAGGCGAGGAAGAAAGGGGAAGTTGGAGACGGTGCGGGCGAGAAGAAAGAGAAGAAGAAGCCTAGGAAGCTGGAGGTTCGCAGCAAGCAGGGTGCAGGTGCTGGTGGGCAGCAGGAGCCTGTTGCGGTGTAACGATTTATATGCTGGACTGTCCGGTTGAAAATGATTTTGCATCGAATGGCGTTAGGATCCAAGCGTTTAGCAGCACTCATGTCATGTCTTGTCTTTCAGCGCCCGGGCTTATCATGTTTTGAGTATATTAACGTGTTGCTTTCGAGGGTTGGTACATCAGAGAGTCTGTAAAGTTATCACACACTGGGTTGAAGCGAAATATATCAAGATACTGTTTTAAATGTCGTGGAATCTGGAGTGGGAAGCTCAACCCGGAACATGTGATTATTTACGCTCGTTATCGACTGGGACATGGCGATGTTGAGTAGGAACTGCAATTGAAGATTTCAACTATGTGCCACAGGGAGTGGAGGGCAAGAATGCGAGGGCCATTATTGAAGCCCTTAAGATGCCGCGTGGTTGCATTTGTTCCCTGTACTCTACTTAGAATATCGCTGCTAATCGTCTGCTACTAGCATTAGTACGTGTTATCATCATGGATAGTCAATATAGGTGATTTTTTAGACTGCAGTGTTGCTTGTGCACTGTGTGTTGATTCAATTTTATTTCTAGGAAGACTTGATTTAGGCTAAATATAATGGGTAGTGTTGCTTTTAGGACACATGGATTGTCCTCTAACTATCTAATCTTTGTCCTTTCGTTCCCGTTGTCTCTCATGCAGTGCGCCCATGTTCTTCTATCCCATCCCTCGTTAGGCCATCTCTCGTTATCTACCGTTCAATCTTCGCGCTTGCTATCTCTGAAATTGTGTCGTGCAATTACGATGCTCCTATATACTTAATGCTCGTGAAAATGCCTTTGACAAGGCCTGATCGCGAGCTCACCTCGTGTAGGCGGTATGTGAATTGGCCCGCACATCAAATGCTCGTTCACATAAATCTCGCGCTGTCGCTTCAGATTATCAAGCAGCATTTCCTTTGGAAGATCGTCAATGTGATCAGTCAGTTCATGAACTTTACAAAATCTCACTGTGATTTCGAGAAGTATGGTGAACATATGTCCTTTTCGGCCCTCCCAAGTTTCCTTGAGCAAAGCGTGTTTGTCGTTTCTCGACTGAAAGCAAACCATGCAAATATCTATACCAAAAACGAAGTAACTATCGTAGTAGATTTCCGAGGGTGGAAGTAGTATGCATGTGATAATTCGTCATCGAACTTAGCCGCCGTTGTCTTCCGAGTCCAAGATGTTATTGCACGTCTACCGGCAGTCGCAGCATTAGAGGCACTTGCAAAACCGACGAAACGGGCAGCAAAGAAAACACACGTTTCTTGAGCGCTGGCCTTGTTCCCCGCAATTGGCTTGAGCCTACCACAGAAATCCCCACGTGTTCACGGCAACTAGCAGTTTGACTAACGCGAAGAAGAAGGTCAAGACTTTTAACCATCACAGAAATCGGAGCCACGTCCAAGACGAGCATCGTACAAAAACGCTCCGATGCGCCATGCTGCAGATCAATATATACTTGCAAAGCAATTCGGCATGTACTGGCAACGTGAGTTTAGCTCTAATCATCATTGGCTACTGGTCATATTTTCGGTTTTAATAGAAGCAGTCCCCGGAGGAAGTAACTGCAAAGGCAGGACAAAGGTGTAGATGAGATCGGGTGACACGTAAGGACCGGACAGCGTATGACAATGGGATTAGCTAGGTTTGTGAACCAACGAACGGGAAGTACAAAAGGCGGAAGGCACTCGTACATCCAACGATCAGCATCGAGCCGCCTCCCATCCTAGATCAGGAGCCAGTCGTCGATCTGAAATCTTTCTAGAAACTATCACAACTCTCAAGATGAAGGGTTTCGTACACTCACTCCTGCCCTTCGCGGTGCTCTTCACCACAACACTATCCGCACCAACACCATCAAATGGACCAAGCTTCCCCATTACTGACCTCATCGGCACTGACCTCACCATCGAAGAATATGCCCAGCAGCTCGAAGGTCAAAGCACCGAGGAACCAGCACTCACTAAACGACAATACGGTGGCAATACGTACAACCAGCTCACGGACGGCACACCATGTCGTGAGATCACTCTCATCTATGCCCGCGGCACCACTCAAGATGGAAACGTAGGCGCTGCGACTGACGAAGGCCCGACTTTCTTCAACGCCTTGGCTAGCCGCCTAGGAGGAACAAGCCGATTGGCGATCCAGGGCGTGACATACCCGGCTAATGTTCTTGGCTTTTTGGCTGGAGGTGATGCTGCGGGAGCTACGACGATGTTCAACTTGATCAACACTGTGAGTAGCATGACCTTTGAAGATTGCTTCAAAAGGAAAGTTGACGCTGATCCATTACTCAGGCTGCCTCGAAATGCCCGTCAACCAAGATTGTGGTGTCAGGTTACAGTCAAGGTGCCCAACTGGTGCACACTGCTACGCAGAGGCTCTCAGCAGCCACTGCTGCCAGAGTGAACGCAGGTCAGTCTTTTCTTATTCCGTTTCAATCCTTTAGTAAGATTCTCGGACTGGTACCTGACTTTGTTTAGTTGTCACTTTCGGTGATCCGGACCGGGACGAGACTTTTGGTCTCATCCCTACCTCGAAGGTACTCATCATCTGCCACACGGGCGACAACATTTGCGATAATGGCATTATCATTACTCCTGAGCACAGAAACTACGAGATTGACGCCCCGGCTGCTGCTCAATTTGTAGCTGCGCGGGTCTAAGATTGCGGAGAGAACACTTTATTATTGCTTGGATTGATAACTTTACTGAGTCCAATGTCAGCGGCATATCTTTCATCTGCATAGTACTACTCAATGAGATCATGATGCAAGGTTGCAACACATTATCAAGCTCAAAGGAGGTCTTCTATTCCTCCGCTAATGCCGACCTTCAGAGTAGGAAAACCTTGTCACGTACATGCCTTGGGACTGCTACTGTTAACCGCGATGCCCGAACCACTTTCGAGCGTAGTAGTCATCCCTATGTTCCCGCGTCTCATTCGCCATACACTTCTTCACTACGTCTTGCAAGTAGCTAAGGTGTGAGCTCACGGCGCCTTCGTAATGAGTCGGATGCGAATCACGATACAAGCGCAAGGAAGGGTCCTTGACAGACAGGCTGCCATACTTCTCTGCAATCGCCGCGATTGATGGCAACTTGCTGAAGTTCTCGTTAGAAACCTCAAAAGGAATATCCCTTAACACGGCGTTCATTTGATGAACCTCGCCATGACCATTGATGCTTACAGTGAGTTGACGAGCCAAGTCGATCCAGCCGCACTTTAGAACAACTTGGCAAATGAATTCTAACACCCGGGCACGGATGGCATATAAAGGAACCACATTCTGTTCGGTGTGGGCCTTTCCGTCGATAGTTGACGTGACATTGAAGCTGAAAAAGCACTTATCACCGTCGATGTGAGATGTGATGCGGATGAAGTCCATAACGCTCAGGTGAATATCAGCCAACTTCGTCATGTGATCGAACTCGAAGTGCAGGTCAACCGTGATACGCTTGTGAGCAACCTCGAGGTCGAAATGACGGCTGGCCCACGGAAATACCGTGCGCGCTTGCGTCGTGACATTCTGGATCGAGTCTTCATAGCAAAGCGCAGCTTGGAGATTGCTAACTCCGGCACGCTCTGGGTGCACCGTCATCTTGTAAGTAAACGTGTTCTGCGTCCAGAAGACTGGTGTTGTCAAGCAGCGGACGTGTTTGCTGACGAAAAATAGAGCGTTGTCTACGCCAGTGACCTGTTTCGTGTCAAGGTCGACTACTATTCCGTCCGGAGATACCAAGACTTGCTCTGAAATCTTCTTCATGACGGTGCGAGGTAACCCCTCAGGGGTGGGTTGCCAACCATCGCTGATTTGCTCGAGAGTCTCGCCATCATCTTTTGATGCAAACTCCAGCTTCAAGCGAGCGCCTGACTTTTCAGCATTAGTAGGATCGCCGAACGTAACGGAACATATCTGGTCATATAGAGTATGCCCAACGGGCCAATCGCTCTCTCCAGCTTCGATAGATATAATCTGACGGGCGTACTTGCGGACGTCTCCAGTGTCAGCGACCATATTCCAGAGTGCGAGATTCAGGAAGTTAACATCGTATCCATTTTCAAATTCGGGGCCCGAATGATGAAACTCGAAGATGCAGTAGGGATCGTTTCGTAGCCAGGAAGCCTTGACAAGCTGTATCAAATCAACTTGCGACTCCGGCTTCTGATGACGTGACCGGCACACCCAGGAACAATGCGTGTCCAAGTTGATCACAACGCGTTGCAAATACTCGAAGCGCGAAGATGATCCCATTAGGAATTGTGCTGCGAGGTTGATCTGCCCAAACGAGCTGATATGCTGATCCGGAACACACAGAAACATGAACGTATTCCTACCATATAATATGCCGACAGTTTCGTGATACAACTGGCGACATGTTCCCAGGATACCAAGGATAGCTTGGACTTCTAGCTTTGACTGGAAAGAGATACGGTATGGCCACACTGTCTCGGGTATGCGTTCGTCGTCTTCTAGAGTAGCCAGAACACGCGGTTGGTCTGGCAGGTAATGAATGAAGATGGCTGAGTCGAGTTCGAGCAGAAAGCCGTAGACTAGATTACGCATTTCAGGAGATAGATTGACCAGAAAGGAGAAACCTGGTCCTGCAGGCTGGGAGGCGATCTTTGGTATTGACACCTGCTGATTCATGATGAAGGCTTTCGTATCGGTTGATATTGGTTGGGGTTGAAGTTGAGCTCCCAGTGTGTTGTATCGATGGGAATCAAAGGAAATAATTCAGTGCGGCGAATACTTAGGTAGTCGAGAGAAGTATCTGCTCGTGAATTGTGAGCACACATGCTCCTCATTGTTTACAGCTGCTTCTAAAGCAACCATTGTGTGAAGGCTTCCTTGAAGTAGTGTGAATGTTCAATTGACGAGCTCTCACAGTAGAGTGAGCGTACCTCCGAGGAATCTTTCTATCCATGCGACCTAGTGAAAGGATAACTAGCCTCCAGCATATAAGTACTATTCGTCTAATTAGGCGGTTACCTTAGACAGGGAGGCATAATGGGCTACTTATGTAGTGACTGAGTAGATGTCTGTTTATAATGCTGTGACGTGACCCAATAACCCCGTGAATTTAAACACAGATACACATAGGGCGGATATAGAGCGGCGCTGTGGCTGAGAAGCGCATATATAAGAGGCGTTAAGCGGAGTCATATGCATGCATCTAGAGGATGGCTGGCGCATGTGTGAGAGGCATCGAGTTGTAACGTACGTGTACACCTCCTGCACGTAAGAGGAGGCGAGTCGACTCAATGCTAAATGGCAGCATCATGCTCCTAGGTCTTAACCTGCTAGACGGGGCAATACCCTGCACTGGATGGCATAACGGACCACACTCATGTAGTATCTGAATGATTGTCTGCTCATAAGTGCTGTGAGACATACCAACAGAGCTTGATGGAAGTTGATCATGGTTGTCGAGAGCATGTTGCTACAGAGGACCAAGCTACTACGCTGAGCATCCTGAAGAGCTTAGTTACGGTAAGCTCTTGACATGACTGCTAATGTAGCGTCTAAGAATTCATCAAGTCTCGGCCCTCCGTACCTGGCCCTTGCACCATCGCCATGGATGGTCATTCGAGATTGGAGAAACTGTAACAGTCGGGCCGTTTTAGACAAACTACCTGAGTCTTCCCATGTAGCTTCCATCCAATGGAATATAACGCAGATGCGGAGCCCTACTTAAATGTTCCAGACGATGGCCCCAAACCGACAGAAGCCGTAATGAACTCGCAAGCCAGGAGAAAACTCGATGGAAGTGATGTAAAAAGTTTCCAAGCAGGGCGCGCTCTATGGTTCGCGCCACTCAGTAGCGCGAATGTCGTGCTCGCCCCATTGAATTTCTACGTCGCATCGCGTCGAGTCTAGCCGCCTCAACACCAACACAAAGAGAAAATGTTTTCTTAAGCCACTAGAGATTCTGCGACGCTTCTCTGGGGCCATAAAAGATGTAGTACCCATAATTGCCTGGAGGCTCATCACCTCCTTCCATCTCTTCTTCGCCATATCGACCCGCGACGTCACCATGTCGTCCGCCACTCTGTCGGAGTCTTCGGGTTCTATCAAGGGCTCTGGATCCTTTTTTCGCTCAGTCCCTTTCCAGATTGTCGTGGCATGCGGTGTCTCTTTCACGGCTCCGGGCATGTGGGACGCCCTTGGTGGACTTGGTGCAGGAGGAGCAGCTGAGCCTTACGCTGTCTCCGCCGCCAATGCGCTGGTATACGGTCTTTTCGCCATCGTCTGCGTAGCTGCCGGCGCCATCAATAATCGCATCGGACTGAAATATGGGTTGGCCTTGGGCGCAATCGGATATCCTTTGTATGGTGCAGGACTGTACACCAACAATGTCAGCGCAAACACCTGGTTCATGCTATTCGGAAGTGCCCTTTGCGGAATCTCGGCCGGATTTTTCTGGGCCGCCGAGGCTGCCATCATCATTGGATATCCTTCTCCTGGCGACCGCGCATTCTACCTGGCTATCTGGCAAACCGCGAAAGCAGCTGGACCAATTGTTGGTGGCGCGATCAACCTAGGTCTGAACGCGAACAGGAAGACTGTAGGCTCAGTCTCATCCGCAACATACATTGTGTTCATCGTCATTATGTGCCTTGGTCTTCCAATTGCATTGTGTCTATCCCCAGCACACAAGGTCTGGCGCAGAGATGGGACTAGGATTGTCACTCAACGCGCTGCGACCTGGGGTGCCGAGTTCAAGGCGGTTGGAAAGCTTTTCGTCAGCCGCCGAATTCTGCTCCTACTCCCCGCGTTCTTCATCAGCTACTTCTACAACGGCTTCGTGAGCACGTGGTTGACAACTTATTTCACGGTTCGCTCGCGAGCTTTCTCCAGCTTTTTCACCAACTTCGCCGGTATCTTCAGCTCCTTCATCATCGCTGCGCTGCTCGACAACCAAAAGGTTCATATCAAGCTCCGCGGAAAGATCGCTTTCATTACCATCATCACTATTCTGGTTGGCACCTGGATCTGGGCCACGATCCTGCAAAAGCAATTCTACGATATGGCTGAAGCACCTGTTTTCGATTGGTTCAAGGGTGGCTTTGGAAAGAGCTACGCGCTGGTATTCTTCTGGCAGTTCGGTGGACAGGCATTCCAGCAATTCCTGTACTGGCTTATCGGGCAGTACGCCACAGATCTTTCGAACTTGAGCCATCTTACTGGTATTCTGAGAGGTGTGGAGGCGTTGGGTCAGACTGTTGCTTGGGCTATGCAATCGCAAGGTGGCGCAAACCACTTCGTCAGCATTGGATTAAACTTCGGCATCACCGTGCTCTGCGTCCTACCCACTTGGATTGTTCTGTCAGAATTAGAGGGTAGCCACGAGGTTAGAGTTACCGAGGAAGAGGTCGCAGCGGACAGCAAGTTGGGTCACAGCCCGTAGATGTTGATTTTTTTGATACCCCTCTCGTATCTTTTGAGGACTGGCTCCCACCCCGCGCCTATATCAAGATTACTATTTTAGAGCTAAAGTGTGCTGTCGCCACCACACCTACTAATTAGTGTGTAAAAAATCGCTATAGATTACTTGTATATATAGAGAGTTAAGGATTCTATTACGTTCTCTTGTGGCGAAGAGTTACAACTGCTATATGTTAAAGGAGGCTAACACTCAAAAAATCACGAGCTCCTTCGTACTCTCCGTCTACCGAGTACAAGGATGGCCAGCGTTGATTATTACTTTGAACGACGTTTGAATAATGCTAAGTCGTCTACAGGGCGATACTTTGACAGGGATGCGGGCCGACGTTTGGTGACCCTGCACTCCTGGATGAGCTAGCGAACGATATAATATGTCAATTCCGGTCCAGACTATTCTTATGCAGACAGGAGTTGGAAGATTTGATCAGGTTAAGCTACAGGTGTAAGAGCTATGCTAGCCAACGGGATCCTTACATGGTTGAATCATCGGTGTTGCCAATTACAATACAAAGCTAGGTGCAAGCGTTCACGTATGAACCCGCATTATTACTACAGAAGTTTGCGAAATGTGAACGATATAGAATACGATCAAGCATGCACCGCAGAAGAAGCTTTTATCAGCTTTTGAGCGAGCGCTGGAGCTGGTTAGTAACCCGGTGAATAGTCAGCTTCGACGATTCTATAAGAGCTTCCCACGGTTGGAATGTATTGACCTGTGGTTGTGATGGACTCATTGCACAAGAAAGTCGACGAATTGAAGAAGAAGAAAATAATTATCCCAAGGAACTTCCGCTCTCAGCGTTTCCTATACACAGTGGTATAATATCGCTCATAATTGAGCGGAGACATGATTATCAGCTAAGTTTGCGAAGTTCATGTGGCCAAGGACCGGTCAAGGAGACACATCATTGCAATGCACGTCAGCGGCGTGGTGTGACCGGGCTTCCAATCGCAGCTGCCGCAGGGAAAGCCACCGCATGTCTCAGTCGCTGTTGGAGCAATGCTAGCGAATTAAATACTGCAGCCATTTACAAATCTGCTGATGTTATCGTGGGACGAGGCAGAGAAGGCTGATATATAAACCGCACAATCCCTTTCTTCGTTGTCCTTGTATTCAGCGTATGCGTGTTAACGCACAAGCATGACGTCCTCTACACTTCAAACTATCATAATCGACCAAGATGGAGATGCCATTATCACTTTGTCGAAGCCGGGCATTGCCTTCGCCATCTGGGATCCAACACTTGATGAACGCAGCCGAGACGACGCAGCGAATACGACCCCGGCGAGGGCAAGGTTGTCAAAAAAGGAGCTGAAAATAAGAAGAAAAAGACAACGCAGAACTGACGAAGAACCTGCTGCTGCTGCGGCCGCTATAGAGGAAGAAGCAGCCGCCACTATGGCCGCTACGGAGCAAGACCCGGGCAATATTGCTACCGATGGCCCGGGAGATGTACAAGCAGCTGAGAACGGGCCTATCGAATCACAAGTCTGGGCAGAGGGGGAGAGAGAAGAAGAAGAAGAAGACATTAGTTCTCCCCAATCAGAAGAGGAGCTCACAGAGAAATCTGAGCCTGCAATGGTATATCGGGTATCATCAAAACACCTGGCAACTGCTTCTGGGAAGTTCAGAAGCGAGCTCTCAGGATCATGGAGTGAGAGCATTAAGGGAGAGGATGGCTTGCATCATCTAACGGCAGAAGAGTGGGATCCGGCGGTGTTCACCATCTTGCTTCACATTCTACATCTCCGGAACCGCCAGGTACCGCGGCGCCTCAGTCTAGAGACGCTAGCCAAATTGGCTGTACTCGTAGATTACTACAGGTGCTGGGAAGCAGTTGAGCCGTGGACGGATATTTGGATCACGGAAGTAAAGAAAAGGGAGCCTGTTCCTGAATTGTACAGCCGAAATCTCGTCCTATGGATGCTGATCGCTTGGGTTCTCGAGTTAGACAAAGAATTCGAGGAAACCACAGCAATTGCACTACGCCAAAGTCGGACTCCAATCATTCAGAACATGTATCTTCCTATTCCCACAGTGGTGCTTGGTGAGTAGTGGGACTGCAAAATGTGCATTGACGGGCTTGCTAGTCTAACGCAGAGGGAATGGAGCTCCGGCGACACAAGGCAATCAAAGCCATTATATCTACCTGCCACAACTGGATTGAAAAGCTTCGCGATACATACGAGTGTCCAATGAGAGACGACTACTCCTACGCTTGTGGATCTATTCTTCTCGGAGCATTCACGAAAGAAATGCATCGTCTCGGTTACCTATCACCCAAGCTGGAAATTCCATTCGCTGGGCAGAGTTTCGAAAGCATTTGTAAGAATGTCAAGGAGATCAAATCACCCCAATGGTGCCATCCAGCAAGCCACTACTCCCGTTGGCATGATTGCAATCTGCAGAGCACTCTGAGTCCCGACGTCGACGCGATCATGGCAAATACTCAGGGACTGCATCTCCATGACTTCAAGGATCGTGCAAAAGAACTCAATTAACGGAAGTTGAATCAGGCCTGAAAGACAGCCAACACTGTGCAACGACAAGGGCTCCATAGTCGGTGAAAACAACCAAATTTCATACAATAGATCACTGTCGTAGGGAACGAGGATGGTGTACCAGATTTAATTCCCAAGTACGATGATCGACAGTCTTCATACTATATATTTCGGTATAGTCAGCTACTGTACAGCCACAATAGCAGTCTCACCTGCTATAGCTATCGCAGAGACATGCACTAAGTCCAAGACACGGAATGCATTGACAGATATCAGCATTGAAACAACACACTGATAAAAAAACATTTTTGACCTTGGAACCAGTCTCTATCATTAATTATTGAGATGAATTTTCGACGAGAGCTACCCAAATAGCGAGGCAGGAGCCTCTTAGGCGTAAAAATCTCTTCCTAGGAAGCATTGGGCCGGTCTATCCAAAGGTCTACAATCTCAGCATCGAGCTAAAGTTTAAGAACACAATCTCTTAGCCCTGACATTTGAAATGGCCCGATTGGACGAATTATTCCAAGACAAATTTGTTCACACTGATCGAACATGTGGAGCGTTCGATAGAGGCAATTAGAAGTGATTCATCGAGACCCGCCAGTGGAGACACAGGACAATACTAGCCGGGACGTGCCCAAATCGTAATTTAGATATCTTCACAAGAAATTATATGCTACCCAAGAACATGATCCTCGACCTACGAAGGCCGATATTTCACTCCTCAAACCTGCCCCCCTGACTAACATCAGGATAAACATCAAATCTCCTCTGCCCATACAACGGCACCCCCTTCCTCGTCTCCTCAATCTTGCCCGCCAGCAACTCCTGAATCAGCGTCCCCTCCTTCTCATCAAGCTGCTCCAAAACCTGCGCATTGGGATCCACAACCATACTATGGCCCCACGCATTATACTCGGCCTTCATATCCCGCGCCGGACTACACAGACCCACGTAAACCTGATTATCCGTTGCCCTCGCGCGCGCCAAGAGTTCCCAGTGTAACGCGCCGGTCGTGAGATTGAATGCGCCGGGGTACAGAAGGAGGAACGCGCCTTTCCGCGCGGCGATGGTGGCGAGCTCGGGGAAGCGGATGTCGTAGCATATGGCGATTGCGATTTTGCCGTACTCGGGGAGGTCGAGGAGGGTGATTTTGTTGCCGGGCGATAGGACTTCGGACTCTTTGAATTTGATCTTGCCGGGGATGTCGATGTCGAAGAGGTGCACTTTTCGGTGGGTGGCTAGGAGTTCGCCCGACGGCGCGAATGTTAGACTCGTGTTGTAGAGCTTCTTGTCGTCTTTTGAGGCTTCGTCGCGCTCGGGTATGCTTCCTCCGACTAGGTATACGTTTGCTTCCTTCGCGAGCTTCGACAGCGCGTGGAAGCTAGGCGATTGCTCTTCGGTGGGCGGTGATGGGAGAAGCGTCTCGGCGTACTTGTCGAAGTACTTCGTTCCGTAGGGCGAGTTGAAGCATTCTGGCAAGACGACGAGTTTTGCGCCCGCCTTTGCGGCTTCGAGAACTTTTGTGCGCGCGTGGGAGAGGTTGTGCGCTTTGTCTGCGCCCGAGGCCAGTTGGATGAGAGCGAGTTTTAAGGATTGCTTGAGGAGGGACGCCATGTTTGCGGATTGGTGACAGTAGTAATCTCAAAGAAGGTGAAGGACAGAATTCGAAGACGTTTTACAAGGAGATTGAGGTCAGTGAGCGGATATAGGGAACTATACGCCTGATAGAGTGGGATGAAATGTCCGATGTTTAAGCCGATGGATCGATGTCATTTTCTCGGCTGGACCTGCCGTCCGAAGATGGCGGGGAGCAATTGCCGACGCGATGGGACGCGACTTCATCCATGAAACCCATTATTACGCTCGAGAGAGCGAATAAGAAGGCATTATTCTGAGCGTTTAACCACGCTTGACGCCAATACCATTAAGAAATACAGGAACACTTGCAGATAAGACATGATTGATAGTACGAAGAGAGTACGAAGGAAAAGGAATGACTCCGCCGCGAAACAACATAGTAGTGCCGAGATACTATACAGGATTGTCTTTTATTTTTGTCGGAAAACTCTTAACCACTCCAGGAGTAATTAGTGTACGTTTAACAGAATTAACTGCAGCATTATTGTGCTGTGAGAACTACTACAGGAAGCTTTTGCTATGTTACTACAGGAAGCTTTTGCTATGTTACTACAGGAAGCTTTTGCTATGTTACTGCAGGAAGCTTTTGCTATGTTACTGCACACTAAATACGAACTTTTCGTACGGATCATCTATCGACCAGCGATGCTGATATATATACAAAGGCGAATAATGAGCAGCCAGGGTATCTAAGGGTATCTCAGAGGGGCTCTTTGGGGTATCATATCCACCAAACGTATACCAAACAACGCCAATCGCCAAACGCCGTTCCGCAAAAAAAAAAAAAAAAAAAACAAACTTTGTCGAAGCAGATGCAAAGAAGGATACTCTCAGAGGTAAAATGCAAAAGACCGCCATACGAAGAAACTCGTAGGTTATGATGGACCAATGTTAAGAACAACTTTTTCGAGAAGCAACATACCACAACGACACTATACAGGAAATGTCTTCGAACTTTGTCGAAGCACTCTAGATGCTTCTCGAATTACTCGCGAAGATTTACGGAAATTATTCTGCAGCGCTTTATGTTGCGAGCATGCTACCAATAACTCTCCCTGTGTTCTTGCTCTTGTTCTTGCTCTTGCTCTTCTTCGGTTTCAAAACCCACATCAGAAGGCGATGCTGCAGACTGCGTAGAGATGTTGTTTGCTCGCATATACGCTTCGTGGTTCAATTCCGCGAGAATCTGGGGCATGCGTGAGGGACCCGGCGCATCGAGAATCGATTCGTACACCGGTAGCCATGGGGCTTGAATACGTGGAGTAGGCTCAGTCGGTGCTGCTCTGGTCGTTGGTATCGCGAGTTTAGGCGAAGGAGGGTGATCCAGGGGTTTTGTGAGCAGCTGAGACTCAAATGCGTCGAAGGGAGTTGATGATGGCTGTATTTGATTCATAAAGTTGCCAGTATTAGGTCCAGGTCCAGATCCAGAGATGCTGGTTTGCGAGGACCCAAAGAACGAGGAAAAGCAACTGCTGTAGTCGTAGCTACTTGGCCACGTGCTAGAGTCGGAGGTAGGATTCTGGATGTTGTCCGGGACCGAAAGTAGGTATGGAGGAATCAACGCCTGCATGTCAACCCTGTTGCCAATATTGTCGAGTTGATTTTGATCTGTCTCCCGAAGATTGTCAAGACGCAAACGGTACTCGGCTTCTATGTCCTCACTTGGCCGCTGCTCGTGAGTCCTTTCAGCGTGTTCCTCAGCGAGAAGCTTCGCAGCGAGCTCTAGAACGCCATGCAATATCGTGTCCCGAGAAGCAGCGATCGCATTTTGGCTTGGCTCAGAGGCAATTGTCTGGAAATTCGTTTCTTGAAGGCATGGCGGCCGTTGGCCTAAAAAAGACGCGGATGGCTCCTGGCCAGTCTGTGAGAAATCTGGCGGTTGGTTTGAAGTCTGCATGTGACCGACAAATGGTGCTATCAATCCATGCGGCAGCCAGCCAGCCTCATCAGTATCTGTCCGGTATTAGACAGCAAATACTGGTTCACCGTGGTGATAGTACTCACAAGGGACTGGGACTCGAGTCTCTTTGGGATAAATACCGAGGTAGAGGCGCACCCAACGCACAATGAGAGTTCCACGAGGCTGGTCTCTGTGCATACACGTGCCAGTCTGGTGGTTTCCCTCGATCCAGGCTTTTTGATCAACTATGTCATCTTTACACCGTGTGCATCGTCGCATGAACTTAACGAAGTCGAGGTGTTTATTGGATCTGTTCGGGTCGAGATGTTGGCGAATCAGGTTCATGGTCTCCTTGCCGCATCCGCCGCATGGGGACTCTTGTCCATGCATAACATGGTGCTTGTGAACTGGGCAGTCAACCTTTCGATTCTTCGCTTTCTCAGCGAGTTCGTCGTTCGCGACCAGGAGTCCGTCACCAGGCTTCTTAATCGACTTATCGAGTCGTTGACTGTGCTCCGCACTTCTTTTCGGGACCGCTCGAGATGCTGGCGGTTGTGCCCGGCCTTTCCCTCGATCCGCACGTGATGCTGGCCTACGGTTTGAATTGACTTGGTCTTCTGTTTCGTTCGGCTGCGGCAGGTCGTCTACACAGGAATACGGCCGACATGGGAGTTTTGGACGCAACTGCGTCGAAAGATCGCCCAGTACTTTAGCAAAAGCGTCATAAGTGTCTGACCTAGGGCACTTTAGCTCTCCATCTTCCTAATGTTGGCACAGCACTCACTGTTTCAATTGCAACTCCTCTACGATACGCTCCCAGCGGACTAGAAGGGTTTCGCATAAGAAGTTATATGTAGCACTGTCCAGCCTCGAGCGAATGGTTGCAAATATGGCATGGGCCTGGCTTGGTTGCGTTGGGATCCGATAATTTATGCCACCTTCGTCTTTAATTCTGTAATCGTGCGACAACAATGACGAAGAAGATATGTCGAGTTCAGTCTCGCCGTCAAAACTGTTCCTTGCCCAAGCATACGCTACTTTATGTCGTGCGGAGGCTGGTATCCTGGGAATAGGCTTGGTATCTGGCAACCTGTGCTTCTTCCATTCATGTTTACGTCTTGCGTCCTGTCGATTGTAAACTTGGTTGCATACCCGGCAAATGCATCCTGGCCGAAGCTTCACTAGCTTAGGATGTTGCTGCCGAACATGCCTGGCGCAATTTCCTTTTCGGAATTTTCCTGTAAATATCTTGTGGCACTGCTCGCATTTTGTAACATCGATCGGGCTTGGAGTCACGCAATTATGGTCGAGCTGATCTGGTGGCTTCGGAGAGACGGTTGGACGCGAAGGTTCCGCAAGTGACTCGGAATGGCTGTAATTAGGCTTAGTGTGGGACTGCGGGACGTTCTCTGTTAACTCCGTTCCCAATGTTTCGAATGATCCCGAGTCGGGGACAAGACGCAGCGGATGTTGAGTGAAGTAATAGGCAGGAAGATTAAACTCGATCGAGGTTAATGTCAGCAACATAAGCACCATTACTCGGCGGTGACATACTCTTGATCCGGGGAACCATGGAGCGGCATCTAGATCAACAGAGTGATCGGTCCATCCTGAGATCTCTGGCTCTGGCCAATCGAGAAATCCGTACCAGGGGCGGTGTGTACGTGAGGGGCTTGCATTTTGTCTGATGCTCGATTCTAGCGAAGGATCGCTGTAAACTCCTGGGTCAGATCTGGCGGCAAACAGCTCTCCTGCGTACAGAACATCATCTTGGATCGATGTTGGCCTAGGACCCGTGGATTCGAAAACAAACTCGGAACGTTCCGACATGCAGAAGTGGGGCTCCGCATGGTTTGCGGACGTTGTCATGGAGCCATGCTCATCAGCCATGTCCCCCGGGCCGGGCGGCATGAGTAAGTTAGGACGAAACAGGCAAACAACTCTGCGATGAAGAGAAAGAAAACTGCGAGAAAAACTGCGGTAGAGGCGCAGACCTTATGCATATCCGAAGTGTGCAACTGTTCAACCGTCTAACCCGATTGCAACACGTACATGCGCCACAACATGTTGAACGTGCTGGGCTGACGAAATATAACTTTTTGTAACTGATCGGTGACAGGCATGGTACCGAGACAAGTCGCGCGACGACGGGGATGAGCTTACGAGTCGTCTCAGGAACAGCCAATCCTCGTGGGCAATTCGTCGAGTTCGCGTCCAGCTGCATGACTGAGCAAGTGTGCAGTAGTCTGGTAAT
This sequence comes from Phoma sp. ATCC 74077, assembly GCA_033682645.1. Classification (NCBI taxonomy): domain Eukaryota; kingdom Fungi; phylum Ascomycota; class Dothideomycetes; order Pleosporales; family Didymellaceae; genus Phoma; species Phoma sp. ATCC 74077. Next base: position 116,019 of record JAWDJC010000016.1, on the reverse strand, counting down.
CTTCTGTAGACTATCTAATGCGAATGCCAAACGACTGCACAGTAGGCCCTTTGAACTGTGCAAAGTCTGATATTCTGCTCTTATTCGGTGTTGCACATTGTTGGAAAGGCTGTGGCGACGACGAAGTTTTGGGCGGCTCAGGCGAGGAAAGATGTCCTCACTTTCGGCCCCCACGCAGTCTGCAACCCTGGTGTCGTCCCCCCACAGACCATTCGTTGGCTCCTCTTTCCCTTATTCTCCGACTTTGAATACCGTCGCTCCGCGGTTCATCTGCTAGTCAACCGTAACCATGGTGTCGGTGTGTGTTCGACGACTCCGGCATCATAAGCCCAACAAGCCCTCGCGAGTATGCGAACGATGTCAATGTTCTCCTTGCTGAGTCACACGCGTGTTCGGTTGGCTGTCTATTCGGAGATGGCTCTGTCGGCTGAGAAAGCTGGGCATGGAGTGACGTGTGCCTGAATGGTGGGCCGGATGAGCACTTAAAAGAGGTAGGTGGTAGGCTTTCCGCAGATCGCTATTATCAGCCTTTCGTTGAGTTTTGCAATCGCAATAGTTTTTGAACACATCTGCGCATTATTGCTTTCACAATGGGATGAGCACTGTCCAAATCGTTTCCTCAAGATGCGCCCCGCGGTAGCCTTCTGGCTCGCTATTCAGGCTCTGCATGCGACCACAGCAGATGCAGAGAAGTGCGCAGCTCCTCCACTACGCCTCTCTGTCCGCGCGATATCAATTGCTCCAGGGACATTGTCGCGCGGCATACCGATTTCGATCGGCACACCATATCAGCAAATCGCACTTGTACCCTCCCTCCAGATCGACAACACGTTCATCCCGCGCTACACCAACTCGTGCATTTACAACGATGATATGCAGTTGCCCTCCAACACTACGCGACAAAGTCTCCTGAAACGTGATGGCTACCCAGGTAGCTTCGAAGAAGATCGTGGCATAGCAGGCGATGGACCATATTGGGAGGGTCGAGACTGGAAAATAGGCTGCGCGGAACTGTATGGTGGAGGCTTCAACCCAGACCTGTCTAGCACGTTCCACGATAACGGAACGAACGACCAGATGCGGGAAGATTGGTTCAAGAGGGAAAAATATTCGAATTGGCATTTCGTAACCGAACGATTCTCGTTCGCGGATTACTTGGAAGCGTATATGGCGCGAAACGAGGTATTGCCAGAAAAGCGAAATCTGACCACGAGTTTCATATTTCCTGACGAAGGGGCATTATTCGGAAATATGAGCGCTTCGACATTGGGGTTGACACCAAAGTCGACATTGCTAGGGGCACTGTATGAGGAGACGATGATACCAAGCACGAGCTGGAGCTTGACAAACGAGAGCCTGTGTTTAGGTTGCGTTGACGACAGAGCGCACAAGGGCAGCTTTCAAACTTTCAAGCCAGCGGACCGAAATCAACAGAATGGACTACCATGTCTTCTCCAGACGAAAGTGAATGCGCTCAATTACCATCCCAATGCGCAGACCGAGGGTGCCACAGTCATCGAGAAGACGTTCACCGCGTGTATCGATCCCGGTGTTGAGTTCTTGGTCTTGCCACCAGATGCGCGTCAGAATCTCCCAAATATACTTCGCCGTGACGTGAAAGCAAGATATGAAGACTATACTGTGTTCCAAGGCCCTCCGAAGAACGACACGGGGATCTTGACATTCAAGTTAGAAGGCGGTCTGGAGGTCAATGTCACCATTCCTGGAGCTGGCGACGTGAGCCCCCACGAGACTGGCGACTGGAGGGTTCCAATTGGCAAAGGTGGATGGGGTGCTTATGGCGAAGATGTGCCCGTCTTGGGTAAGCCGTTCGTGGATCATGTCATCTTACGATGGGATGAGAAAGCGCAAGAATATGGCATCGCGAACGTAAACCTGGATCCGAATCGAAAACAGGAATTGAAGCCACTGGGGTGCGATGAATTCCCCACTGTTGAGAAGACTGTGAAAACGACCCCAAGAACAAGTGTGATCGTGGGTTCGATCCTTGGTGGCTTTGCCGGTGGTGTGCTTTTCGCTGCGGCAGGTGTGTTCTTTTTCAGACGCGGACAGAGGGGCGTCACACGCAAGTACGAACCGATGAGAGGCGAAGACGCAGTAGCTCTTCGTGCTGTGTCTGTCGACGGGAGGGACTCTAGAATGAGCGGAGGTCTGCCCGCTCCAAGCATACGCGAATCCCTGCGGTCGCAATTCGGCGCACGTTCAGTCTCACCAATGATGGAACCGCAAATGGTTGGCGATGGGCAAGTATACGAGGCGCCTGAGGGCGGTACCGCATATCCTTCGAAACGAGAGAGAGGCGAACTTCAAGTCTACTCTGTCGATCAAAGATGAGGAGAGGGAGTGCTCTTCTCGTGTCTCGTAAGAGTTCGCTGGGCGGGTTCTTAGACAAATGAAAGTTTCAAAACGTTCATCCTAGCTGTAATGCCTAGAGCTTCATGATGTTTCAGACGCGACTTTCTGCCACCGGGAAGCGATATGCAGTGAACTTCACTGGGCTTCGGATTTCCTATCTTTTCGAATCGAATATGGCGACGAGACAACGGTGAAGCGACAATAGAAACGGCTATTCCGGGATGGGTAGGTGACGGTTGATGCTGTGGAGTGCCTTCGGGAGGCGTTGGTGGTCCGTGCGCCTACCGTTCCCCGTCGCGGCAGCCACCACAACATCACCTTCATCTACAACGACCAGCCTCCAGCAGGAAAATTAATCGGCCAAGTTGTAACACAGGGCCTTATTTCTCTAAAGATGGCATCGGCTCCGTCGCGACTGCAGGCACGGCATCGGGACAGCCTTGTACGCACGGAGGCCGGGGTGCCGTGAAGCGGGGAGCCGAAGCCATGCGTACCAGAAGTCCAGCAAAGGGTACTCCTTATATGAAGACATGATAGATATAAAGACTATGGGAGGGAAGATTCGAGGGAAGATTCGCAGTATCGACCAGTATAGAAAAATCAAGTCTAGTCAACCATCCAAGCACATATCGAATTACCGCATCCACCATGTCTCAGCAGAAGTTGAAGCCAACCTTCGATGGTTAGTCATCTAATTGGACCTCCTGAGAGCATGACTAACTCAGCCAGATGTTATGGGATGTCAATCAGCATGCTACGAGTGGGCAGACAGCTACGATAGCAAGGTATGTGGTCGTCGCACATGGTGCTCGATATTGTGTACCATTCTCACACCCCACAGGACTGGGACCGTCTCCGCAAATGCATTGCCCCAACTCTAAGGATCGACTACCGCTCTTTCCTGGACAAGATCTGGGAGGCTATGCCCGCGGATGAGTTCGTCGCCATGGCCTCTGACCCAGCCGTCCTGGGCAACCCCCTCCTCAAGACTCAACACTTCATTGGCGGCACGCGGTGGGAGAAGACTGCGGAGGATGAAATGGTCGGCTACCACCAACTGCGGGTGCCTCACCAGCGGTACACGGACGAGTCGAGGACAACGGTTGCGGTCAAGGGCCACGCTCACAGCTTCAACACGCACTGGTACAAGAAGGTCGATGGGGAATGGAAGTTTGCTGGGTTGAACCCGGATATCAGGTGGTTCGAGTACGACTTCGACAAGGTGTTTGCGGAAGGCCGTGATTCGTTTGGGGAGGCTCAAGAGGCTCAGTTGGCGAGTGGGGTGCCAACTAAAGTGGAAGCTTGAGCGAGGGTGAGGAGGGGTAGAGGCGTTATTTTGGGACTACTTGCAGCCCGAGCAGGGTCAGAGAAGAACGGCCCAGGGCTTTTACGATGAGGATACCACGAATTGAAACCTGTTCCAAGCGCTATCGACAGCACATTTCGTCAGTAGGGCATGGAGTGCGTGATGAATTTTCTTGAGACGTTCAAGCCAGAGGAAGTGACGAATTAGAGCGGGGAAGGAGCCAACGGAACCATTCACAGTCGCGCCTTCCCGCATTGTTGAAATCAAATTCGATTATCGCATTCGAGTTTGATCACTGCTCCACAGAGCACAATGGCCGTGTACTAGTCTGATTCCTATCACTTGTGCTGGGTGAAGTTTGCGGGACGACCAGTCGTTATGCTAGCTCCAGCGACATGGAACTGCTGGGAACGGCCTGGCGGTACGGGGCTCTGATTCGACCCTGGCGGTGCGCCAAATTCGCGCACACAGGCAGGCCACCAATGCGGCCGAAAGCAGCGAGGGCCGGCATGAGACGAGACAGATCTGTTGAGAGGGCGAACAGCCAGTGCGGCGACCACGGCAGCATGCAAGTCATCGACGGCCGGCCGGGGTGGGTCCTATTAATAACGCGTGGGCAGATCGTGCAGCACCGCACCGCTCTCCAGAGTCGAGAACCAATCTGGAGGCGAGCGTGGCAGCCTTGTCGTGAAGCAGAGGCGAGGTGTGACGAACCACTAACGGAGGGGGGATAAATCGATGTATCGAAGATCTCCAAAGCTTGATTCAGCCCCCGAAACAATGCGCCCTCGTCCCCAGGCTCGCACTGGAGCATCGCTACCGAGCGGCCGCCGCCACACATGACCAGCGAATTGGGCGGAATGGGCGGATTGGTTCGGCTGCACGCTTCTTGAAAGGGCCCGTGTCTTCACATCATCTACGCTGCCTCTCTCCTCCTACCCCACCCACCTTCTTGCTCCTTCACAGCTTCATCCGCATCACGCTCGTCTCCCCCCGTGCGGTGCTCCTCTCCGTGTTCCTTTGCGTTGTGGTGTTGGATTGCGCGCTGCTTTCACGGTCGCAGGTGTCCCTGGCCTCTTTTCGGTGCGTATGCTGGCCCTCACAATTTTCATCTCGGCTTGGCGCGGCGCGGGCGCTGCTCTCGCTGTGCACGCAGGAGCGGGCGATGCACATTTTGATGCCAGCTTGTGCAGCCGCAATTGCGATGCACCGCGCTGGTGTTGAGCTGCGCATTGCCCGCTGACGTCTGCGCTCCCTGCACGGACTGCAGCGCGCGTGTGCAGTCTCTCACCCACCTGCAGCTGAGGTCGCGACTCTGGCCATCTATCACGACGCGCCCTCTCGCTGCTGCCCTGGTGCTACCGTCGCCTGTCGTGGGCCTCGTGCTACGCCCGCGCATGTGATCCCTTCGCAGCAAGACCTTACTGACACCCCCGCCTAGATTCTGACCTTCCTCACGGCCACTCGTTCACTCTCCTCGGTACCCCCCTCTCTTTCGAGCGCGAACCGGAGTTACTGTCGCCGCTTTCCCGGGTTGTCTCCTTAGCTGTCCCAGGCTTGTTCCTTGGCCCGGCAGTCTTTGCGCCTGTACTCTCTCTGTGTGTGCACTACGCGCCTTCGCTGCCAACGCTTCCCTCGCACTTCGACGGCAGGCTCGCTCCCAAGCGGTAAGTGCAGCCTCGCACTCTGCACCGCACGCGCCCTCATCTCTCGCTCGCTGCCTGCGGCATTCTGCGCCAATTCACCGATACTAACGAATGCTTGTTCCTGCAGACGATACACACCCCACTTCGATTCTCTATCATAATTAGAGCGCGACCCCTTAACTACCAAACAACATAGTTCAACCGATCATTACCCCGCTTGATCTACTACTACAACATGTCCTTCCAGAACTACGACCAGTTCCAGGGCCAGCCCCAGGGCGAGCAGAACAACCAGACCCCGCAGCCTGATCTCGGTCAGCAGATGGATACCTCTGGCAACGGCTTCCCGCCCCAGGGCAACATGGGTCCACCAGACAGCGCGGGTGCTGACGGCCAGGGCCAGGGCCAAGGCGCCGGCAAGACGACTCTCTGGTGAGTTCACCAAAATGCCCACCCCGCGCAGCATACATCCAGTCTGCGATGTACATGCGCGCTGACCAGGCTGCAATGATTTCAAGACGAGACGCTAACCGGGCGCAGGATGGGTGAACTCGAGCCCTGGATCGACGAGAACTTCGTGCGCAGCATTTGGTACAACATGGGAGAGACCGTCAATGTCAAGATGATTCGCGACAAGTTCTCCGGGTAAGCGGGCGAACCACAATCGATAAAGTCTCCAGGCTAACTACCGCATAGCAGCAATGCTGGATATTGTTTCGTTGATTTCTCCAGCGCTGATGCTGCTGCTAAGGCGCTCTCTCTCAATGGCCAACTGATCCCGAACTCCAATCGTCCCTTCAAGCTCAACTGGGCCTCGGGTGGTGGCCTTGCTGACCGCAGGTGAGTGTCTCTCAGGCCAACATCTCGCACATATATCGTGGCTAACACATGGAGTAGTCGTGATGAACGCGGACCCGAGTACAGCATCTTCGTCGGCGATCTAGGTCCCGAGGTCACCGAGTTCGTCCTCGTACAGCTCTTCCAGAACCGCTACCCATCCACCAAGTCTGCCAAGATCATGTCTGACCCCATCAGCGGAATGTCGCGCGGCTATGGTTTCGTTCGTTTCGCTGCCGAGGAAGACCAGCAGAAGGCCCTTACTGAGATGCAAGGTGTCTACTGCGGTAACCGCCCCATGCGCATCTCTACTGCTACCCCCAAGAATAAGAGCGGTGGTCCTGGCGGACCCGGCGGTATGGGTATGCCCCAACAAGGTGGCGGCCCTGGCATGGGCATGTACTCTATGGGTGCTCCCCCAATGGGCTACTACGGCGCACCCCAGCCCATGAACCAGTTCACTGACCCGAACAACACCACCGTCTTCGTCGGTGGTTTGTCTGGCTATGTTACCGAGGATGAGCTTCGCTCGTTCTTCCAGGGCTTTGGTGAGATTACTTACGTCAAGATTCCTCCCGGCAAGGGATGCGGCTTCGTCCAGTTCGTGCAGCGTCACGCCGCGGAGATGGCTATCAACCAGATGCAAGGTTATCCTATTGGTAACTCTCGTGTTCGCCTTAGCTGGGGTCGCTCGCAGAACAACTCGGGTCCTGCCGGCACCCCTTACCGCCCAGCACCTCCCCCACCAGTCTATGGGCCTGGTATGGGCATGCCTCCTCAACACCCCTATGGCGGCGGTTTTGCTCCCATGAAGGTAAGAGCTTCCTTCCGATTAACCGATCCACAACGCTAACAGTGAAGCAGTAAGCACATTCTTTCTCTCTGTATTGCTTGCACGGCGCTTCATCCATGGTTCATCCCGTTGGCTTACTGCAATGACACCCTTTCATGACTCGTCATAACGACTCTCGAGCGATTTGGTTCCTTTCTATACCTGGGCGGTTCTACAAAAGTTCTCGAGTTCCATCTGACGACACCAATTTTGCTGGAAGGCCTTAGAAGGGAGTCTTTGTATAACAGGTCATCTTTCTGCCCGCGGGTTTTCTTTCGGAGCTAGCTACTCTTCTTTTTAAGGGAGCATCGGGGGATGTAGCTAGTCATGCATGGGTCGGATGCTGCTTTCTTCAAATGTCTTTCTTTGACGAGAGTGTGGTACTATGAGCGAGATTGGCTATCTTTCCAATCACACGAGTCTTTCTATTCGTTATGTGTTTACTTGCGTGCGTACTTGATTCGTCTAACCTGCTTTTGTCTCATCTTGTGTGATCATCTAGCTTTTTTTTGACAGCGAGTTTGTGTTGCGCGGTTTTTTTATGGTTCGTTGCTCTATCGCAGTAACAATGACTGTGCGTGTATGCTGACTGAAACCCACAGTGCCTACGCTCTTCCATCCCAGCCTGCGGAGTCCCCGTACCTCGCCAATAGCCTCGCGACCGGTCAGAACGGAGGCCTGAATGGTCTCAGCACCCTTCAGAGCCTCGGGCTCATGTCTCCTCGATCAGACGGCCCCATGAGTCCCGGCGCCAACGGATCACAGGATAACAGCGCCTTCTCGCAACAACTCCTGTAATCCCCGTCTTCCTCGTCGATGCCTCGCATAACGCACGATCAGATTGGGCGACGCTTCGGCATGGAGTTTGGTTTCAGTCTACAACATCACGAATCTACGTTCTCGCAGGATAGCATCTTTAGCTTTGTTAGCGTGGCGTCTGGCGAAACAATAGAGGTATGATATACCTAAAAGCGCATAATTACGGAAAAAGTGTTGTAAGGTGATATGGCGAAAGCGGCACCTTCGCACACGCATACTTGTCGCACGCGAGTATAGGTCATACGTGGTTTTGATGTTTGTGCTTTATTGGAATTCGTGCTAGAGTTGAGAGATCAACGACATTCATAAGGGGAGGAAAGGCAGTTGGCTAATTATTATTATGGACATCGATAACGTGTAGTAATTGATGTGTTCTGTTCGAAGCAGACATTTACTCAACTCTACACACGACCGAGGCATCGTTGAAGTAACTAGCCCACTCCGCTAACTTCACGAAGTATTCTTAATCCAACTCTGAACTTGCGATGTCCGTATCCGCCTTTAAATCTCATCGTGCTATGACGCACCACGGAACTAGCAGTCGTGCCTGCCCTCGGATGAGGCCTGGGAAGCACAACCCTCTTCTCAGCCTTTTTCTTCCCGCAAACAAACCCTCTCTTCTCTTCCTCCCATACCATCTTCTCGCGACGACTGCCAGTTGCCTGTTGCTCTTTTGGGTTGTAACAGCAGCAGTTGCACGCCTGCCATGCGCTACGACGACTGGGACGTGATCTTGTTCCCTAAAGACTCTCATGTTCCAATACAGGAATTCAAAACTGCTTGCTACGTCTCTGCAGATGAATGTAAGCAACACCTAGCCTTCCGATCGTTTCGTACGGACCTTGGCTAATTGGTTCTCACCTACAGATGGACGTCAATTGCCAACTCTAACGTGCTATATTAGCTCACTTGCGCCAACGACGCCGTTTCGCATTTCTATACACTCTTGGGCTTCTGCAGCGAAACCTTCGACAGTCATCGAGACCCAACAGAAGCTTAATCAGAAGGCAGTATACATGGTCCACGTCGCTGTCGATGGAGCCAAAGTCTTGTGAGCCGGTCACTCAGACTTGCAAGTTTCAGTGCAATGTACTGAGAGAGTATAGCCACGACTTCTTCGAAATTAGGTCTAAATGGCCTCAAGAGATTGGTACGTGTCGGCGGATCTTTAGTCGCACCTTGGGCTACGCTGACCAGGGCGAAGCGCACGAGAAGCGATCTTTATTCTCGTCCGAGCAACCCACAAGCCAGCGAAAACCATACCTCCAATTTCCGCCTTTCCACCAACAGACCCTCATACAGAGCTGTTGGGATGCACGCGACCTAAACGGACGGATCAGGATCGTGCTATCAGAACGACTGATTACCAAGACGGCCCGCCCTGAAGTCCTCGACCTCGGAGCTACACATGACATTGTTTGCTTCTCATTCCAACATGCTCCTAAAAGTGCGCAGTGACCTTGGGGTAATCGTTCCAATCTGACAGGAAGTAGACATACTTGAACAAGCCGGCATCTCATGGCCGATACGTAATCCGCTTTACCTTCCAAACGCGCACGATCGAGCCACACTGCCATCGCAGAAATCTCCAACGTCTCCTGGGGCTTCAAAGGCACGTAACGTGGCATTGGATGTAGATATGAAGTCGCCGTTATCACCTTCCTCGACGTCAACGTTCGCTAGGCTACAGAATCCAGAGTCGCACCGTAGACCTCATTCACATTTGCCACCTATCTCAAACTTCTCTAAACAGCCCATTGGTACTAGAGCCAAGGGTCGCGCGAGCATATGGGATGATGCTTTTGCTTCTTTTGATGATAGTGGTGACGATGTGAGCATAAACAGGTGGTCAAAAAAGCAGACTGCATCCAATTCAACTGGTGACCAGGCGATGTTCGACTTTATGTACGCATCTTCGAACTCCTCCAAACCAGTTCTACCTTGGCCGAGTCCTATGCCAAGATATGAGCAACGTGCCAGTGCGCGATGGGCTGACCAACAATCAAGGAAAGATAAAGAGAAACAACTTGTCGTAACACTTCGAGACGATCAGCTCGGGCAGATCATTGAGGCTATCAGCCCTCCAAAGAGAAATAGAGAGCTGCCGCTCAGTTTTGACAGCCAGCGTCACGGGCATGCTAGTCGTCCACCCACCTCCCACGCTTACTATCCGCCAAAGATGGGTGCTCCTCTTTCAAATCGTCCCTCTTCAGCGGCCATGGCCCGCACATCTTCCTATCCAGAACTGAACAATTTTCCGCGAAAAGCATCGAACAGGCCATCACCGGACGAGCCGTGTCCTGGTGAACTATTCAAGGAGAAGCTGCCCAGAATGTATTACCCGTCCGTCTCCAGCAACAAAGAGAACCGTCCTCCGTCACAATCACGCCTGCCGACACCTTATCCACAAGCCAACCGTGTCCCAACGCCCAACCCTTTCGCTCTGAGGCTACCGACGTTCAACTCTGATGTTTCTATGCAAGATCCTTCTTCAGTGTATTCTAGCCTATCTCGTTTTGAGCATGGCATAGCTCCGCCACTACCGCTGGCCATGAGCAATGTGAAGAGCAGGAAAGAAGGCAAGGCATTCAATTCACCAAAGTCATCAGATCAAGGGATTCGCCATGATCAAAGCCTGCTTACAACGGTGAATGGCGACCTTAATGTATCACAAAAGCCTACTATGAGGGATCGCGAAAAGGATGTGCGTAACGCACCAAAGATATCTGCATCAGTGGAAATCATCGATGTTGACGCCATCGATCCGAGTCTGGACGCAGATGCGCCGCAAGACTCTACCAAGCTCTCCCCGACTAAGCCTACCCACAAGTCAGGTATGTCAAGCATCGACAGCACAGTCCGTCTCGAGCGCCAACTGTACAGCGCCCTGGGTGATGAGCTCGGCAGCTTTGAGCAGCAAATCGACACGACCGGCATGGGGCCTGAACTTGCGAAAGCTTTGGGAGGAACAATGACGCATTCCGACCTCAGTGGAAGTACAATGCTCAATCCTTCGGCGAGCGAGTTTGAGCCGACGGTTAAGAGAAAACGACGGGGTACTCTGGGTGAAGATAGGGATAGGAGTCCGCTGAACAAGAAGGAGAAGGGTGGGTTAGTAGAGGTTGAGGAGGTGGCAGACGAAATGATGCCCAGACTGAGAGGAGATTGAGTGGCTTGATGGCTATAACTTGATACCATTGACAGTACCGGTTTCGGTACTCGTTGCAACTTTCTGGAAGGATGGCTCTATAGCGCTTTAGCGGGACGCACTAAACAGGATGGGAGAGATATTGGGTTAGAAGAGCACATGGCTTTTGAAGTAGCGTAACGGAGCAGAAATGGTCCAGGTTTGAATAAAGCACAATCATTTAGATTCTCAATCGCTCGACCTGAAGTGACTAATTCGTAATCGAACAAAGAGACATTGATAAATCTCGAGACTTGAGCAAACTGAATGCTGTCTGGTATCTGATGGTGCACCCCCCTCAAAACGCCAATACATGCTTAATACATGATAAGAAATCAGAAAACTTGCAGAAGAAAAACATGGAGCAATTTCAAACCACCACGGAATTGAGTAACAACGCCGTGTTATCATCCAAGCCTTACACACCTTTGACTCCCCATTCACCAATTACTCCACTCCACTCCACACTCCTTCCATTCCTTTCTTCCTTTTCACAACAAACAACTCCTTCCCTCTACTTATACTGCGGCACCCCACTCGGCGGCGCCCCTCCATGTCCCTGCTGACCCCCATGCATCATCACGGACCCCCCTCCTCCTGCACCGGCTCCGCCGCCTATCTGCTGCTGCACATCAGGCCTGTACTTGATGTCCTGCCAGAAATTGCATATGTGGCAGCCAACTTCCTTGTAGGGCTTGAGCGAAAAGGGAATCACGGGGATGAAGCAGAATGTGAACCACTCCCAGCGCTTCATTACTCTGCCGGAGAAGTTGCCGCAGTTCTGGCATTGCACGGTTATGTGTTCTGCGCCGGAGAGCTTGGATGTGAAGGCTATGTAGAGAGGGAGGGAGTTAGCGGGCTGGTTTTGGGTTTGGGTTTATGGGGGATTGGGTGGTGGGGTTGGGTTTGTGAGGGTCAGACGTACTGTGTGTTCCGCAGGTGAAGAAGAAGAACATTGTCGCGGGTTGTTTGCGCTTCGATCGCGCGGAGTTGGGTTGTGGTGGGTGGAGGTCTTGCGGTGGAGTGATGCGCGTGCGGCGGATGAAGTAAGGGCGCGTTCGCGATTGAAGGAAGTTGGATGTTTGTTCGTGTTGGACAGTATCGGATAGTGGTTGCGAGAGGGACTTGGGGATATTCAAAAGGTATGGAAGGGAGTATCTGCGAGGGTAAAGAGGCAATGCTGCGGCAAAGTGTTTATGCACTCGTGGACTGGTGTTGGCGCCGAGGAAGCTGCGTCATCAACCTTCAGCCACACTTGGCTCGAGCTTTTTAGGCTAGTGGCTGCATGCTGATAAGTCGATGCTTTATAGGGCGTTATGGTCACTTGTTTTCGATGCTTAGGACATCTATGCAATGTGAAAATTGAGATATCAGCATAAACGCTTCATTATGGTATCGAACAGCCTCCAAAGCCAGTTTTGTGGAAAGGAGACTCGTAACAGTCGTTATGATCAAGACCTCGTCGCCTCATCATCGTGCTTTCGTGGAATAAAGCAACCGGTCCCCGGATCCTCCAGGAAAATCACGAAATCCACCATATAGGCAGAGAGCCTCTGGATTAGGAAAGAATACATCTCGACATCCGAGCCGTCCTAGAACCTGTGCTGACATGAGAAGTGGATTTCGAAAGTCCAGGCATTTCTTCGAGAAGAATGGCACGCAAGATCCAGGAGATCAAAGGCACTTTAGTCCAGTTACATGAGCTTACTGGGTCTTGAAGAGCAGGATGGCGCAGTGTCCGAGATAGAAGTAGATGAAGTGCTTGGTCTCTGTAGAACATCAGATACTGTTCAGCAAGCACTATCGCGACCAAGAACGTACCATGAGTGACGAAGCTTCCAAAGTTCCTACCAACGATGCAGTGCCATGTTGCGCCCTTCCGGCTGTCGAACTTTGATTGAAATTAGCGCGCGCTTTCGGAAGTGGAAATGCAGCTACTCACCTCCTTCTTGATGAACTGGGCAATGTCCTTGGAAAGGAGTGTTAGCATAAAGCTCCGCTCCGCAGATCACCCCGGAAACGAGCGATGGATATAGGTTGGACCCACCTTCTCAATGGTGAACTGTTCCATAGCCTGCTGTGCTACGAGGCGTCAGTGTTTCAGTCAGCCGCACTGGGGTCGGGAAAACCCACCGACTTCGATAGCTTCATTCTGCATCTCTTCGCTCTGATGCACTGTTAGTTGCGAATAGCAGAGAAATCCGTGAGTGCAGTTACCATGTCCGCCGACTTGATCTGAGCTGCATATGATATTAGCTCGTGCTGCAGGCAGATGTCGCAGTATAAACATAGGGGTCTCACCTTCTTGCTTGTGCGTATCGGACTTTTCGCTCGCCATGGTGCCGGATAGATGTTCAAAAAGTTCGAGTGATAGAGTGAGCGACTTTCGGAATCAGTCTATGAAGTTGTAGCGGTCGGTAGAATAAGGGTACGTTTTGTTGTAGGCTGCGTGAGCGTTTGAAGGAACCGCTGGGGCGGCCAGAATTGGCGCAGGCGTCACCAGGCGGCCTCGGCGCTAGCGTGCACTAGCGCGTAACTAAAGTAGGACGAATTTTTTGGATGTGCACTTTCAACAACATGAAGACCGCGTCTCTCGTGACACCACAAATCAGGCCGGCCACGGCTTAGATTCCAGCATACGAGCATGGAGTCGTCGCGGATATTCGTGCGCGGCCTGCCTCCCAAGTTCACCGAGGATGATGTGCGCAAGCATTTCGCCAAATTTCCCGTCACAGACGTCAAGTTCTTCCCGCACCGCCGCATAGGGTATGTCGGCTACAAGACATCTGAAGACGCCGCAAAGGCGGTCAAGTACTTCAACAAGTCATTCATCAAGCTAACCAAGATCTACGCGGAAATCGCGCGTCCGGTGAGTGCAGAGCCGTCACAGCGGCCATGAGCGGGGCTGATGTTTTGCAGATCGCCGACAAGGAACTCCCCAAGTCACGACGGCAGCAGAAGGCCGAGAGGAGCGCACCGAGAACTGACGAATACGTCCCGCCGCGGAAAGAGAACGACTTGAAGCGGAAGCGAGATGAAGCCGAGCAAGACCCGAAGCTGAAGGAGTTCCTCGACGTATACCAGCCGCCATCCAAGACCAGCATATGGGCGAATGGCGAAACACAAGGTGTTGATGTGAAGACCTCTGCAGAAGATGCTGTACAAGCCGTTGCTGCTCCAGAAGCTGAGAGCGACGATGAATACCAGGTCATTGCCAAGAAAGCAAAGACGGTGTCGGAGCCGACAGGACTGCTGGTAGATGAGGCGCCCATCCCCAAGGTTGATCCAAGAACAGAAGCCGAAGAAGCAGCTGCGGATACTGCCGAGGTAATCGAAGACGTACAGGATGAACCTCCAGCCGAGCAAGGACCTGTATCTGATGCGGATTGGTTGCGGTCACGAACGAACAGAGTTCTGGAATTGGTCGAGGATGACGAAGTCCCATCAACAACTGTACACTCGGAAGAAATACGACCTCCACAGCCAAAGGCTAATGAGCACACATTGCCGGAAGCTACAGAAGAACACCTGGAACCACGGCAAGTTCAAGAGCCGCAAGAGGAGCAGGCCGAAAATGCGGCGCCTTCAGAAGAAGAAGAAAATAAAATTCGTGAAACGGGTCGCCTTTATCTGCGAAACCTGCACTACGAAGTAACTGAAGACGAGCTCCGGGAACAGTTTTCAAAACACGGAGCTGTGGAAGAAGTAAGTACACTTTTTCTTTCTTATCCAAACTGCCCACGCAATGATGAACGTCAAGATAGGGACAACTGATGCTTCGGCATTTGAGGTTGACTTGTGAAAGTATTTTAGTAGATGTCTTTCTAATCTGATAGTGGCAAATCCATTTGACTTGAGATTGTGGTTATTTAGACAAATGGCCGCTGACCGCGATAGGTGCATGTACCGCTGAAGAAGATTGACGGCAAAGGCAAAGGCTTCGCTTTCGTGCAGTTCAAGAACCCCGACGAAGCTGTCGAAGCATATCTCGACAATGACAACACCATTTTCCAAGGCCGGCTTCTCCACATCATCTCCGCCAAAGCAAAGAAGGACACAAAGCTCGATGATTTTGAAATTTCGAAATTACCACTCAAGAAACAGAAGGAGATTCGACGGAAACAAGATGCCGTCAAGGCTACCTTCAACTGGAACTCGCTGTATCTAAACGTATGTCACGCTTACAGAAGCATGTCCACTGTTTCACTAACTTTTCCGTAGGCTGATGCAGTCATGTCCACCGTTGCAAATAGGATGGGGATCAGCAAAGCTGAACTGCTTGACCCGACGTCGTCAGATGCAGCGGTCAAGCAAGCTCATGCAGAGACGCACATCATCCAAGAAACAAAATCTTACTTCGCCCAGCACGGTGTTGACCTTGAGGCTTTCCAACGAAGCGCCAAGGGCGACCTCGCGATCTTGGTGAAGAATGTTCCCCATGATGTGACCCCTGATGAGTTACGAAAGATGTTTGAAGAGCATGGTACCGTCACCAAGTTCCTGATGCCACCAACAGGCATGACTGCAATCGTAGAGTTGTCAAATGCTGCGGAAGCAAAGACTGCCTTCATGTCTTTATCCTATCGGAAGATGAAAGACTCCATTTTATATTTGGAGAAAGCCCCAAAGGATCTGTTCAAGGAAGGATTGGTTGCCAATGTACCGCAAGTCGCGTCTTCGGATAAGCCTGGAGCGAAGTTGTCCGCAACTGACTTACTCGAAGAGGCTGCAGAACCAGAAGCGACGAATACAGCCACGCTATTCGTCCGGAATCTCAACTTCACTACCACGACAGAACGTCTTACGGAGGCTTTCAAGCCTCTCTCTGGTTTTCGCAGTGCGAAGGTCAAGACGAAGATCGATCCGAAACGAGGTGTATTATCGATGGGCTTTGGCTTTGTCGAGTTTAACAGTCCTGAAACGGCATCGGCGGCCCTGCGAGCGATGGACGGACACGATCTTGAGGGACATAAGCTTCAAATCAAAGGCTCACACAAGGGCGCAGATGCAGCTGAAGAGCGCCGCAAAGACGATGCGGCGAAGAAGGCGGCAAGCACAAAGATCCTCATCAAGAACTTGCCCTTCGAAGCGAGCGTGAGTCCTTTTTATTACCTTCATAAAGCGCGTGCTAATCTAGGTTGCAGAAAAAGGATGTTCGCGCGCTGTTCACCCCTTACGGCCAACTTCGGTCTGTCAGGGTACCCAAAAAGTTCGATTCGTCCTCGCGTGGTTTTGGTTTCGCCGAGTTCACCACGAAACGCGACGCCGTAAACGCCATGAACGCCTTGAAGAATACCCATCTGCTAGGTCGACGTTTGGTTCTTGCGTTCGCTGAAACCGAATCAGATGACCCTGAGAAAGAACTGGAGAAGATGCAGCAAAAGGTGGGGGCACAGGCCAACAAGGTCGCCCTTCAACGCCTCACAGCGGGAGGCCGCAAAAAGTTTAACGTTGCAGGCACCGATGACCTAGACGACTAAGCGCGAGCGCGAGCGTGTTCTGGTAGGATTAAATCTTGAACTGGGCGCGACACCATCAAGCTGTGTCGTCCTTGACGCCATCCCTTGCTTCTCTGACTAAGGAAGCGAGGCCCGCCCTTCGGCACGGTATACCGAATGTAGTAGCGCTATGACGCCCTGGCACATGAAAGCTATATCTAGGTCACCGCTTTCTAAGCCCCGACAGGATATCCGTACAGTGGACTGAATCAATGGGCATGGCCACCACACCGCGTTTCAGATTACTCTAAAACATGGGGAGTAAGGCAGCCATAAACGAGACGTTTGTCGATCATACAGACTTGACTCACGTAGTTTGTTGTCGACAGCCACTGACGTTCATTCTTTCTCAGAGCATTCCGTACCGCTTCTCCCTCGCACACGTCCAATCAGATGACGGTTGATCAGACGGCAGTCGCCTCTATGCCCTTGCTCCCTCCGCTAACCAGGCAATATTTATCATTCCAGCAGGCGAAGGAATTGCGATGGATGTAATTACTTGGACAACAAGCGAAATGGCGATCTGTTGGCGACGAAGACGGTAGTAGGAAGCGTGTTATCCTAATTTTATGGTAATCACCATGTTACCCTGTTGACTGATCCCACTCCCACTTCCAGTATAGCGGGTACCGTATCGTACCCATCCGTCGGTCTGCCCTGGGAGAAGGGCAATTCGTGTCTGGGTGCCAAGCAGGCCTCCTGCCTGACAGTCGGTCATCTGGACCACATCTTATATCATTGCAAACTGTCTGCATACCTTTACCTTTGCCACACACTCAGATACATTCTCTCCTTCCTCTTTCTCCACAATCCTCAGTCACTCATTGCTCCAACTGCCCTAACGCTCGTTCCATTTCTGCCTCAGCCCTCATTCTTACCCTTATCATTCCTTTCGTCAGCTTCCATTGCATACCATAGGCTGCTATGGAACTCCAACACCAACAATCATGCGTGCTACCGGTCGATGTTCAAGCTTCAGATGATACACGGGACGAGGCTGCATCATCACAACATCGAGGCGTCCTTCAGGAGAGGTCAGCTAACCGGCCACACGATTACAATACCACTAATACACCACCACTGAAGCTTTCATGCAGCTCGAGTCCAACAGAAAATGCCTACGCACGGCGTGCTGCTCCGGCAGGAAGCTACTTCACTGGCAATGTCCATGCGCAGCATATCGGGCTTGCGGGGTTCGGGGTCGAGAGATCAGAAAAACAAATCAGATATGAGCTTGAGCGGTTATACAAGATGCTTCAACGATCAGACAAGTACCAGAAGTATCGGGAAAAGCAGCCCGTGCTAACTCCAGCGGAGTTCATTGCCAGAGAAGCGGCAGAGAAGAGAGCGGCAGAGCGTAGAGGGGCAAAAGACGAAAAGGAGAAGAGTGTATGGCCTGAATTCTTAGAGCATGCATTCTGGAGAGGTAAGTTTGCCGCGTCACTTCACCGTCGCGATGCAGTTATTATTCATCTTACCAACAGTGGCTTGCTATCAACATTCTTCTGATCACCATCGAGGCTCAGCTACCGGATCTGAGTACATTCACTAACATATACAATGTAGCGCTCGTTCGATGGCCTCCGATGGGTCGGAAGAAGTACATGCTCGAGGGTGCCCTACGAGGACGGAACGAACTGATCCAAGACTCGATTCGTAGGGACACGGGAATCACTCGATGTCGCAAGCAAGTGTCAAGTCACCTTCAAGTACTCAAGCAACATCTTCGAGATCAACCTGCTGGTGAGTACTGATATTTCGCACACCTCTCGCCAGGTGCAGTAGTCACCACACGTCCTTCCATCGACCATGCAGGTGGCCCCCACCAGTTCGAAGCCGCCGCCTGCATGCATCGATGCGTTTCAGGGGTCGAAACGTAGCGGATATTGATAGAACTTCTTGAAGGGACATGCAAGTGTTCTTTGAAGTTGCTATTGGTGCTGTTTCTTGGAAGGGATATGCCAGGGGCTGCAAGGATCAAGCTGACGCACACGACAGTGCTCGTCCACATGGCCACAAAAGAAGACGACAAGAAGCGCCACCGCGGGAGCGAGTCCTCTCAGGCATATCACTTGGCACATGTGCGTGGCCGCCACCATCCGCAGAACGCAGTTTCCGCCTCTAAATATGACTACAATGCCTCTACACCGCATTTTTGGCCACAATTCGGTGCATTGCAGTCGAACATCGCCATGAGTGAGGGCTTGAATGGCGAAACGTCGACATCGCCTTATACTGTTACCGACTTCACTATGCTTGTTGAGGATGACGATCAGCCTGTCCATCACTTCACCCAACTGTTGTCGGACGGGAGACTTGGCGACTTGAACGTTACAGACACTACATCATGGCGCCGACAGTATCCTGAATTTGACTTTCTTCGATCTCAGATTGACGATTGGACGAAGAAGGATCGCAAGGTGCTAGTCTGTGATGCTTCGATCAAGATCATGACTGAGGCGCGACCGAACGCCAACCTCTCCATCACTTTCAATCTACAATCGCAGCGCGATCTTTCGCACTTCGAGTCTCTAGAATGCACGACGCGGTTTTATGACAGCGGCGACATCGCGCCTGATCCGCAGTTTGATGGTGCAAATGCACACGACTTGAAGGAGCACCGTACACCTTGCGACTATATGCCTGACCCGCATGGCTCCAGCGGTTGTTTGCGGATCGCTTTCGGCTCTAGATTTTGGGTCAACCGCATGCTGAGGTATCAAAGTCTGAGGCATAAAGACGAGAACTGTGTGAGCAGGTCGTTGCTTCGCTTGACGGCGACGCAGGATGTCTACGGCATAGAACGGGGCACAGGCAAGGCACAGTGCGTGCTGACTATTCTCTGGAGATTCACACAGACACGGAGCTCTGCAGAAGTGGGCAGTATGACCTGGCGGACTGCAAGCTTCAGTAATTGCCATGCTGTTGCCATGGAGCAGAAGTGGATCAAAGAGGACGACCATATGGGTGCAACTATGGAAGATATGGAGGGCGGCCACGAAGAAGTGGAGGCATGTTCAAACTCCGCGCCTGAGGAGCCTACGCTATATCATCCGGTCTCGCAGCTTCCTTTAGACTTCCAGCATCCACACGCTGCATACCCAACATACGCCGTCCAGCCGCCGAATACTCACGGACCTCCTCAACTCTCTCTCGACATCCTTGCGTCTATGCACCCAGACCTCGAGCACCACTCTGCCTCAGCACCTACTACAGCATCTACCGCCGATTACTCCCAACAAAGTCTCTCCCTATCTCATAGCCAGGATACTGTGCCTACATACGCCCACGACAATGACTTCGACTTTAACGGCGGCCACATCACCATCACAGGCGCCTTTGAGCCTGCTATCAACCTCGCAGCATACGAGAGCTTCGCGAGCCAAGGGAGTGGGCTGGATGGTCTGCATGCGCTTGCAGGGCTCGAAGGGGATGGACTTGCGGGCCTGGGCCTTGCTGTCAACGCCAACAATGAGTTGGTTACTGTGAGCCACGGCATGCAAGTTCCCGCTGACTTGACTTGCTACTCCACCAAACCAAACTGGCATCACACAAACCTCATTTCAAGCTTAGAGAATGCGGCAGAGCAGTACCATTCGTATCTTGGGCACGAAAACCATAATCAATCAACTCAGGGCCACGAAATACTACCTGGACATGATGCGTACCAGTCGGCGAGTCATGCAGAAGAGCTGGTCGCGCATGGCCTTCACGATTCGCATGTTAATGTTAACCCTGGGTTGTGGAATCTGCAGAGCCCGTTTCATGAGGATACTGGGAGCGGCGCGGTTGGAGGTGTAGATTGTAGAGGGGAGAAGGCACATAATGTGGGACTAGGACTAGGGTTGGGAGTGTTGGATTTAATTGAAAGGGATCAGAGGGCTAGGGGTTACTAGCTTTCAGGTTTGGCGTCCAAAATTTTACTAATGGCAATGCTGGAGGTTATGACGATATATGAATGTACTTTCGCTATGTATGATGAAGATGGTAATATCAGGCGTCTAGTCTAGTAATGATAATGAGAGTCTGCACAGGCAAGCTGGCTGGTTTTACATGCGTTTACAATGCGATACTATCGTCGAGCTCGTTTAAAGGGTATCAAACAACTTCTAGCACCTATCGTGCTTCATTTGTCTCACCGACATGATAGAAGAGGCGAAGACCACTGCGCATCATTTGGCCCAAGCTTAGTGCTGGGCCTAAACATGGGTCCTGAGCACAAGTTGGGAACGATCTCGGGAGTGGCGTTGGGCGGCCATGTGGTCGACAGCCGCACTGGAAGGGCGCTCCTTGCGATCCAACTTGCCACTACTTACAGAAATAGCTGAAACGAGAGGCTTGGAACAGGAGTGTCTGCATTGACGCCCCTGATGCTGTGGCTTTGAAAACGATCAAGTTGGTGAGAGAGGTTGGTGGCCCTCTTTTTCAGGGAAGGTGGAGTCTTCGGATTAGACTAGGAACGACATGAGTAGACCAATCCAAACCTCAGCTAAACATCGCGCTTATTGTCACTGTTTATACCACAACATCCTTACGCAGGACAGTAATACATTCGCTATACTGAGTAAAGTTGCTGAGCTCCAGCGCCGCAATCTCACCGCACAGCTACCCCACGCCCTGCGCGACTAAACAGCAAACGCAGTGTCGCACAACCATATGCAGGCTAGCCCCACCAAACGACAACTCATTCTTACCACAGCCTGATCACAAACCATTGCTCTTTCTTCTTCTTTACCATGAGCGAGGCGGGGGCCGATTTGCAGAGTTTTTTAATCATACCTACCTCTCCTTCTACTTCAAGTCCAACCAACAATTCGACTTCCATGGAGACACAAACGCTAGGCAATTGGTTGCAAGCAAAAGAGGAGGCTACGAAGACCAACATGAAGATTGATTACCCGCCACAGTCGGCCATGCTTCTTTCAGCTCAGTCCGCCACCACCGACGAAGTATCCAAAAATGGCATCTACAAGCTCGAGGACTTCCTGAGCGCCCACAAGGCTGAGCGAGATGCCCAGATCCAAGCTCGTGAAGCCGCCAATACTGCTAAACAGATCATGCCTCCTTCGAAGAAGGCTAAGATCGACGAGAATGTTGCGCCGTTGAAGCCCGTTGCTGTTGGTGCCCGGTCTTCCCGACATACCATCCTTCTACATGAGAAATATCAAGCTCTCGGTATCCCACAACCACAGTTCACTTATGACGGCGGGAGTATGTCTGGGTGGACCGTCAAGGTCAATTTTCCTGGTCTTGATGTTGAAGAGCTCCAGGGCTTGAGCGAGGAGAGGAGTTTCAACAGCAAGCAGGAGGCGAAGGAGGCATTGAGTGAGCGAGCTTTGGGGGTTCTCGAGGAGTTGGAAAAACAGGGCAAGGTTACAAAGGCAGGGAAGGGCAAGAGGCAGATGGCAGTTGGTGAGCCGGCGCAGCATGAGAAGAAGAAGGAGAAGGAGCCTGGTCCAAATTATATTGGCCAACTCTTGGGTATGTCAACAGACACCATCTTCACAGATTATGCCATGACGAGATTGCTAATTCGCCAACAGAGTTCCAGCGCTCAACGTCCTCCCCACAACCAACATACACCGACTACCGCTCTGGCAACCATTTCGCCTGCCTCCTCACCATCGACGGCCACCCCGAACCCTTCGGCTCCCTCGACACGCTACACTCCTCGAAAAAAGAAGCCCGCCAAGACACCGCCCGCCACGCCGTAGAATACTTCAAAGCGCAGGGCCTCTGGCCCGAAGAATACACCTCCGCAGGCGGCATCAAGAAGAAGAAAAGGAAAAGCCAGACAACCTCCCTCGTCCTCTCAACCCCTTCTTCTCCCACCAGCAAAACCCACACCTCCCCTCCCCCGGCATCAATTACCCCCACCGGCCCAACAACCCCCTCCTACGCCCACCAGGTCTCAACCCTCGCTCTCAAACTCTCCCTCTCAACCCCGGAATACCGCTTCACGCCGCACCCGCATGACAAGGATTTCCACACGGTGTCCTGCTTCTTCCGCAACGCGGGGCCGCATGAAGGCCCGATTGGCGAGGCGCGCAATGTGTTTGGCAGGAAGAAGGCGAAGGAGGAGTGTGCGCGGTTGACGTTGGAGTATTTGAAGGGTGTTTTGGAGGGACGGCTGAGGGTTGGGGAGAGGGAGAGGGAGCCTGTTGGTGGTGGTGGGGATAAAGGAGGGGGTGGAGAGAGTGAGACTGATGAGAGTTTGGTGGAGGGCGAGTTTGAGGATGCGGTTGAGGAGATGGAGGAGTAGATCTTGTCTAGCTTACAGGGCTGGCTTATGTACGCATATATGGCAGTGCGGTTCTCTTTTCCTTGACTTTTATCAGGCGTTGGAATAACGGTCGTTTCGTTTTCATCATCGGGTTTAAATTCAGGACTACATAGCATGGATGGAATGGATATGAGGTATCTTGAGGTAATGTGCTTTCTCGCTCAAGAGGAGGAGGGAGACTTCTCATTGAGCCGGATGACTACCCTTTACGACGATCTGTTGAGCCCATTTACTTGCTCACTTACTTTGTAGTATACCCTTCCATCCCTCCATTCATCCACCCATTAACACAAGCTACATTTCACACAAAGCAAGAGATTCAGAAATGTCATTTGACAAGGATTCTTCGTTAAACCAACCATACACCATATGCCAGCGCTGGCCAAACCGCCATTTTACAGGCGCAAGAAAGGCAGCGCGCAGCAGCGTTACGATATATACCCATCCACCTCACTACACCCAGCTAGCTAGCTAGCCAGCTACCAATACACACACGCAAAATGGAAGTCACGAAAGCATCGCACAAAAGACCCCTCCTTCCTATTCATCCATGAAAAAACGACACTGCCAACGTTACAAAGGTTTTGGAATCGCCCTACCACTAGCACCATAAAACGCCGACCAGCCCATTCCCGCAGAAGGAATCCTTCATCTTCTCATCTCGATGCGTTCAATCCTGCGTTCCACACGGTCTGATTCAAGCCTTCTATTCGCGTCCTTCACATCGAGCGGGCAAGGAACAGGAGTGTGGAATCTAACAACCGTCTGCAGCTCGATATCACCACCTACGCTATACCGTTAACGCTCATTTGCCATCCCTGTACACGCTGACTTAAGGCATCATCATCAGCCCTAACTTCGAAGACCATCTCAAGATTGAATGATGTCTAGGGGATTGGGAACAGGGCCAAGTGTTTCCTAGGAAGAAGCAGCCTCACTCTTCCTCTTGCTCCGATCGCGCTTCTCCTTCTTGGCTGCAGGTGGCTTTTCCTTCTCTTGAGTCGCATTCTCCTTGTCGCCTTCGCCTTCCGTGTTCCGCGTGCTACGGCCGCTCTTACTCTTCTTCTTGCTTGCGCCGCTCTCTTCGGGGCTAGGTTCGTCAAGTGAGGCTGCTGCGGGCGCGGGAGCAATGGCTTGAGGGGCTGCTCTGTCCTTCTTCTTCTTGTCCTTTTTGGCTGGCGTTTCTGTGACGGAGCTGGAAGTGGGAGGAGGCACTTGCGTAGCTGAACGAGATGTGGGGAGGGGGACCGGCGTAGCGCCGCTTGTGGCTGGCGCAATGGGGACGGGGAGGGAGGTGCCGTTTACTGCGGACGTTTGAGTGGTCTTCTGGCGCTTGCGGGGTGTCTTTGCTGGGGGAGTGGGAGCTTTGGTGACGGGGGGTGCTTCGTCTTCGTCTTCAGAAGAGGCGTCACTGTCGATAACGCCTACATCTGCTTCAATTTCGGCCTCGTCGGAAGCTTCTTCGCCCTCGTGGATGTCGGCGACTTTGGCACCAT
The DNA here is from genome assembly GCA_033682645.1 of Phoma sp. ATCC 74077. Classification (NCBI taxonomy): domain Eukaryota; kingdom Fungi; phylum Ascomycota; class Dothideomycetes; order Pleosporales; family Didymellaceae; genus Phoma; species Phoma sp. ATCC 74077. Next base: position 91,739 of record JAWDJC010000016.1, on the reverse strand, counting down.
GGTTGGCAAGGTACTCGGCCAATTCGACTTTGTACTCCTCCATCGAGTTGCGGTAAGACGCTTTCCATTGCTGTGTATATTAGTCAGTAACACTCCAGAGCGAACGGCACAAATACGCACCTCCTTCTCCTCCTCAGGCAACTCGTTCCACCTCTTGTTCACTTCAATCTGAACCGCATTTTTCTCGAGGGTCTGACCAGGCGCCAGCGCGGCCTCGAGATCCGACCTCACAATAGGTCGCGCATGTTGATGGTACAAGAAAGCAGCCGTGAGCGGCTTCTTGGGGGCGTTTGGGTCCCTCTCCTTCTTCTCGCGCTTGCGCTTCTTGCTCTTGTCGGCAGGGACAGTGCTAGCCTGGTTCGCGTTGTTGATAACCTGTGTTACGCCATTGGCAGCACTCGTCGCAGCTTCCATGGCGGCGCTAGCAGTCGCAGCAATAGTGGAAGGGATCTGAAGCTTGTCGAGGTCGCCATCTTCGCCGGCGAGGATCGAAGCGGTGTGCTGCATGTATGCGCGTAGGAGGTCGTTGAGACCATTCTGGACGTGAGTGAGACCGCCCTGCAGGTTGCTGAGCGCGACGATGACCTGGTGGTACGAATGTCTTAGCATCATGATCAAGGGATGTAGTAGTATCCGCGCTCGCGGGCTTGCAGGATATAGCTCGAGTTGGCGTCACCGCGTCACCTCGCGACTCGGAGCTTGACTATGGCAACAACGCAGGGCGGTGCTTTGGCGGAGATGCCATACCAGAGTCGCGTAAATGAGGCGACCAAAGTGATACAAGAAAGGACAACGATAATGGGAAGGCGGTGCGATAATGCGCGATGCTTGTGCAAGCTTGCTGCATCGCGACACAACAAGCTGAGGCAGGCGCGTCGCAACATGAGGAAAAACGATGAGTGTGTACATACCGAGTCTCGAGTTTTGGTGTACTGCTCAATGGAGACCATGAGCTCGCCAGTGTCTTGAGCCTTGTGTTTGGGAGCCATGGTAGGTGAGGTTGTGGTGCGGTGTTGCAGCGGGCGTGTTGTGGTGAGGGTAAGGGCGCGGAGCTGGGGGAAGGCGCAGTGGTTTTCGGGGGGCAGGCGCTGTTTTGTGACAGAAGGAGCGAGCTTTGGCGAGTGACCGCGCCCAACGTTTGGGGCACCCGCGCCGAAATCATGGCGCGACTGTTTACTTTCCACGCGCAGTTGCAAAGGGCTGGCACGGCTGGGCACCTTGCGGGTGCATCTGCGCTCGCCAGTCGAAAATTACACAGCACCGTGGTGGCCTGCAGCTTTTGCAGTCATGTGTCCTCTGGGGCACTATATCCAGCCAGCTCTTGTTTGTCATGCCAGCAAATGTCTTGTGCACCTCATGTTGCGTAGACCGTCCCAAAGAGCAGCGGCCATCCGCCCAAAGGTAGCCCTTCTGGCGCGTCGCAGCCAGCTTCTGCTTGCGGCTGCCGAGGGAGCCACACCCCCGAACACTGCGCTGTTTTCGAAGTCGCCCCGCACTTGCGCTCGCTCAACATCACTATGATTCATCTGTCATTCCCTTCGGTCCCCAAAGCCCTACTTTCATTTCATTCATCATACATTCTATCCGTACATCCCTAGCAGCCACGGAATACTCCTCATCATCTCAAGTTCGCTGACCACGCATTAATGCCATCAATCTGAAGAGATTCGGGCGGGACCAACCACCGGGGATGATATGCTGGAGGACTTCAATAACTTGCTCAGATCAAAATACAAATCACAAGAGGTATCGTGGGTATTCAGGTGCACCTCATTACGCTACCTAGATATGCTGCTCAAGCGTAGCTGTAGCAACCGGGCTACTTTATGAGATGAACGAGTTTAAGAAACTGAACGATAGGAACTGCGATGCCAATTTTTGACCCCTCAGATACCGACAAGGCATCTACACGTGCTCTCTATACATCATCTTAATACACAAAATATTCTTGCGTCAATGGCAACGTCTCCGCCGGTTCTGCCGTACACACCATACCGTCTGCTTCCACTGTATATCTCTCTGGATCAACCTTCATCTTCGGCTTCGTATCGTTAAACTTCATGTCCCTCTTGCCTATATTCCTGCAGTTCTTTACGGCTTCAATGCGTTTACGTAAGCCGTAGGATTTGATGACGCCAGAGGAGATGGAAGCTTGCGAGACAAATGTTATGCTTGATTGAGGGACAAGCGGTGCGAACATTGGGCGCATGATGATGGGTTCTACTGTCGGGATAGAGGCATTGGGATCGCCCTATAAATGGTCAGTAGCGAAGCGGAGGATTTGAGAAATCGAGATACGTACCATTTGGGCGTATGAACAGAACCCGCTCTTGACCACTAACTTCGGCTTGACGCCAAAGTTCCTGGGCGTCCAGAGGACCAAATCTGCGACCTTGCCCACCTCAATGCTTCCGATGAGATGGCCCATGCCCTGTGCAATTGCTGGGTTGATGGTGTACTTGCTGATGTACCTCTTGACCCTGAAGTTATCGGCATCCGTACCCTCGTCCTCTTTCAGTGTCCCTCGCTGGACCTTGTTCTTGTGCGCTGTGTTCCATGTGCGCAGAATCACCTCACCACATCTACCCATAGCCTGCGAGTCCGACGACATCATGGAGATTGCACCTAGATCGTGCAGAACGTCTTCCGCGGCGATAGTCTCAGCGCGAATGCGAGACTCAGCGAAGGCGACATCTTCTGGAATGTTGCGAGACAAATGATGGCAGACCATCAACATATCTAGATGTTCGTCTAAAGTGTTCCGAGTGTATGGCCTTGTCGGGTTGGTGGAGGAGGGTAGAACATTGTCATGTTCAACAACACTGATAATGTCGGGAGCATGACCACCACCAGCACCTTCAGTGTGATAGGTATGGATCGTCCTATTCTTAAACGCGGCAATGGTCTGCTCGACGAAGCCAGACTCGTTCAGAGTGTCGGTGTGAATCAGCGTTTGGATATCGTATTCGTCGCAGACTGTCAAACATGCGTCAATGGCTGCTGGCGTGGTACCCCAATCCTCATGCAGCTTCAGACCGCAAGCACCCGCTTCGGCTTGTTGTTGAAGGGGACGAAGCTCGGCGTCATTCCCCTTGCCAGTAATGCCGAAGTTCAGGGGTAGTTCATCAATGGCTTGCAGCATCTGTCGAATGTGCGTTTTGCCTGGTGTGCATGTTGTCGCATTTGTGCCGGTGCTGTAAGGGTCAGATACTGCATGGAAGCCTTTTGTAGATATTTAGTATACCTTGGGCCTGTACCACCACCCAGCATGGTGGTGATGCCAGATGCAATGGCCTCCTGCGCTTGCTGGGGGCAAATGAAATGGATATGGGTGTCAAAGCCGCCAGCTGTAACAATGCCATGCTCACCAGCAATGACATCCGTACAGGATCCAATAACTAGATCCGGGTGCACTCCATCCATGACATCTGGGTTACCAGCTTTGCCGATTCCAACAATGATACCATCTTTGATGCCGATATCCGCTTTGAAGATTCCAGTCCAATCAATGATCAACGCATTTGTTATCACAGTGTCCAATGATTCTTTATCAGATCTGCCTCCAGCTTGCCCCATACCTTCTCTCAATGTCTTCCCTCCGCCAAATGCGCATTCGTCGCCATATTTGGTCATGTCTTTCTCTACCTTAACCCATAGATCCGTGGCGCCTAATCTAACCAGGTCACCAGTGGTAGGGCCAAACATGCTGATATAAGCTTGTCGCTCCATCGTACAGATGTCAATATGTGCAGCGTCGCCAAGTGGTTCCGGTTCATGCAGGAAGCCCCCTGCCTTCAGCCTATCCGCGATGCCCTCTGCAACAGACAGTTCTTCAATGAAGCCCGAGGCAAGCTTGTTTCCTCCCTTTATGACCTGGTTGCCAGCGATTTGCACTAATGTGACTGTTTTGGTGTCGCCAGGCTCGAAGCGCACAGAAGTGCCAGCGGGGATGTCAAGCCGATATCCATGCGCTCGTACGCGGTCGAATTGCAGTTGAGGGTTCGTCTCGATGAAGTGGTAATGCGATCCGACCTACACGGTGACGGTAAGCCGCGTACACTAGATGCACATTATTGTAACCTTACCTGAATCGGCCTGTCGCCCATGCTCTTGACCCTGAGCTTGATCCTCTTGCGTCCTTCATTCAGCTTAATTGCTCCTACTTCTCCCTTCACAGCTACTATTGCGCCAGGCTGCTTCGTGTCTTCGTATACGCTTGCTTCGGGCAACGGGAACATGTCATTCGAGGGGATGGGCAAAAAGGACCCATACAAGGCCTTCTCGAGATCGCCATCGTCGGTTGCAACGGGGTGGTGGACCGTGACGAGATAGGTGCCAGTCGGAAAGGTGCCCTCGACCATCAACTCGGAAAGTGACGCGACTACGGAGGGCAGGACGTGGCGGCGACCGAGCATGGTCTTGCCAATGGACATGAGGTCCGCAACGGTATGGTTTCCATCTCGAATGAGCTGTATGCGTTCAGACCATAGTTCGACGTGGGTGGTATGATCAGGGGTGGTACTTCTTGAAGGTTGTTTGCGATTAGAGCCTGAAGCTTGTTAGGACCGCTGCGTAAAGGTTGCTGTTGTCTTACAGTAGCTTCAGAGTGATTCAACTTCACACCTCTCGCCAGGCGACGTTGTGCGAGTAGGCCAAGCTGGGAGATGACGAGCTTGTCGAGCTGTCGCCGGATGGTTAGCGGGGACAAAAGCGGAAGGCGCAACCGTCGCACACACCTCCTTCGGACACAACTGCATCGTGTGAGGATATCAAGCAACCAGAGAATGGAGCAATTGGGGCTGTTCTCATACACCTTGAAGAGGCTCCCATTCCATTCAGAAGGCTTCATATCGGAACCGAACCGTTCAAGCTTCACCTCTTTGGGGATATTGCGGGGTTCGCGCTGCGATAAAGAGTGCGCTGATAAGGAACCTTACGTCTGGGGTTTGAGCCATCTGCCGCACATGCACACCTCCACCTCCATCGCCAATCCATCCAGCCACCTCACGCCATGTGAGCCACTGCACCAGGAAGCAGGACGCCAGGCTAATGTTCGAACCCCCACCACTCAGATGACTCGGTTGCTCAGCATGCCGCACGGTCCTCAATTGAAAGTTGACCATCAAGTGGTCATTAGGGACGCCAGCTGCTGTTGCTACAAACAGGCAGATCCCACGCCTCATTTGGCGTCCACGGGTGCCTGTCAGCCTCGTTGGCGCTTAGTCCTTCTTCGGTCGGTCTGACCTCCTCCTTTTTGACCTCAGCTTCTCTCCGTGCCATCATCATTATCCCTCTGCGATCTTGTATCCTGCTGTGCCCGTGATGTAGGCATCCATGTTTCGTTGCGCTCACCACCTCGTGACACCCGACAGCTTCACAAGCGCTCAACTGCCCTCATGCGCCGCATCAGTACCGTATGATATTATAGAAGAGACGGGGGTTTGAGGCCGCAAGAGTGGCCATTGAACCGATCGCGATGAGCTCCTGGTTGCAACGACTAAGAGGAGGAACAGGCGTTGAAGCACCACAACAGAGAACTACAGGTCCACCAGTCCGGAAGCGAACAGACTCCATTAGCGCTCCTCCGAAAGATCAGAACGTTCCCAAGAAGCGCTTTCAGATCCACCAAAAGTGTCTCTACGAGCGCATACTACCAGGCAATGCTTTCATCTCAGCGCATGTGAATCGCCTCCAACACGGATTCTACGAATCCAGCGTGCTTCACGAGCCAGTTGTCGACAACGTGTACTTCGTCTCGGTCCACTTCGTCTTTCATCCCCATGACCCACGATCACATCGATTCAAGAGCGCAGAGATAGAAGTATGCGTCCACGGCGACGATGATCACCCAGCAGCTTACGACGACCCACGATATCAGCCTCCAACCTCACATCCTCGGATTTTGAAGCATGCTCCGGAGTTGATGTTCGGCGCCGTTTCACCCGAGAATCTTCAGTGGAATTTCAGCTTGTCAAGCTCTCTAGGTGTCTCACAAACGCCCGTGTCTGCCACTGTGAACCCGACTGGAGGAGTGAAGGGCAGCTACAAGGTCTTTCACATGATGAGCATCCAGGGCTCCGTACGTTCGAAACGAAGCCCGTTAGGACCAGAGTACGATGTCGAGGATGCAATGGCTGTCTGGACGCTCGAAGAAAACCTGCTGCAGCGATCTGGCCTGCCGCGCGAATTCGATTTTGTCCTACTGGTGGAGAAGCCAGACGATGTCAAGAATGTATACTTGACGGTCAATGTAGACGCTGAAATTGAAGCCTGGTACGGCGCATACCCTAAGTGGTACACGAACATGTCGAGATATTTGCCGACTCAGGATTTTTACCTCGACTTCAACACTGATATAGGGCAACGATTCTTACCTAGTCAACCCGGACGAGGTTTTAACTTCGCCAGCTTGCCGCATCCGCTGGACGAGTATGTGATCATGCCTGGCACTGTGTATCCAACAAATGTGAGAACTATATCCATACTAATACAGTTTACGCTAACCTTCGCAGGACACAAAAAGAGAAGATGACAAGTCAGGTGAACAGAAGCAACCTGACTATAGAAGATTCGAAGACGAGAAAGCCATTGAAGCGTCGCCAACCAGTCCCCGAGCGCAACAGCCAGTAACTCCACGGCGGAATAGCAGAACGCCCAGACAAGACCAGAGTCAACAAAGTAGGCATAGCTGGGCATCCCCCGAGAACCTAAACGTCCGCGTTGTCCTCGAGCACCAGTATCCTCAAGCATCTGATCCGCGCCGCTTCTCATACTCGCCACTAAGCAACCAAGAGCCAACGCGGTATCCGTCAGTACGACGCAGGAAGTCACGATCAGGATTGAAGGAATATGGTGCGAAGCAGGCTCTGCACGAGCTCGCTCAGAATGAATTGGAGGGCAACGAGCGAAGAATGGACGGAGAGAGGCTTAACGGCCATATGTAATTTGTCGTATTTGAATGAACTCGCTATTCGGGCTTTTTTAAGCGTCTATGTAGCCGAGTCTTGTGGTTCGGCATTTGCATTGAGGTATTCGCCGCTGGCTTGCAGCCTGTTGCGTACCTACATAACACGGCAGCCGCGTGGTAATGCGAGCCTCACATGGAAGGCCGCAGCTCTGCCATTACTCGTGGACTGTAAGAGCCGAACACCCAGTTCGTTCGGGCACCGAGGAGTCGGTAAATCTGAAGTGATTTGCAGTGCAGCCGATCGTTCCATTAGTGCAGCACGCGCACGCGGCCGCTTCGCAAATTTACAGAGAGACTTCCATAACGAAACACTCAGCTGCCCACTATTAACCCACCCTCAACAGGAGAGTACTACGCAATGCTTCACTGGACTTTTCTCCTTTTCGTTCGTGATGAAAAGCTGAAAGTAAGACCTCATCTCTCCCACCGCGCAATGCCGGTTCGTGGCAGTAGGAGGCAACTGTTCGGCAGTGGCTGATTGGGTCCGTACATTCACCGGCGGCTCCACTCGACAGGCCGTCGAAACGAGATGACGGATAGCAAAGATCAAGTGGCTGTGATGGCTTCCTTCTCGCCTCAGCGCCGTGGTGTCTGTGTTTCGGTGCTGCAGGAGCCTGCGACGTCCGACTGGCTGGAAGGCGAACACGCTAGGCAGGGGCGACTCAAAACCACGACCACACACGGCGCTGCATCGCTCTTTCTGCGAACACGAAGATCCAGTGGGTGTAATGAGCCATGGCAGCAAACGTGGATGCGATGAAAATGTGTGGCCTGCTGAGGGGACGACTGGTCGGTGGGCCCGGGGTGGCCTTCTTGTCCTTCTGACAATGTTCTGCTGTTGTTCCTCGCCATCACGCGTTGTCTCCTAGGTACTGTACTCGACGAGTATCGTGCCTTCCTTGTCTGGCGCACCTCCGCCGTTGTGCAGCGTTACTTCTCTTCTCTTCAAGTGGGCTAGATCTCGTAGCATATTATTCTCTTCTACCGCTTCTAATCTTAATATTCCACGTTCCTCGCACCTTCGCTGCTGAATCTTGATCCCGCTTTCTCCAGTCGTCACAGTCGCTCTCTTACCTATACCGACATCTACCAGCACAGCACCGTGGCAAGGTATCTTCGACCCCATAATCAGCCCACTCTCGCACCCGGGAAAGGAGTGTCAAGCCCAAAGGCCACCTCAGAATTGACAAGCGTACGCTCAGTGGGAGGAGAGTTTGGCCCGCTGCCCAGACCTCCAACAACCACCTACTGGATCGGCTTCACACCATTAGACTTCATGGCGTGGGCACAGCAATGTCTTCGCTAGGAGCTGTCAATAGTGCGATATCGGACCAGCCAAACGAAAGAGGTAGACACAGGTGACCCGGAATTTTGCTTAAGATCAAATTGCGGCGGTGAATGCGGCCGGACTGGCAAATCGAGCACAATGACGACCTACCATCCCTATTCGCATTCACCGCGAATGCAGGCTGGCAACCCAATCACGCCGGTCCACTCACCTCACCACTCGGTGACCTCGTCAGTCTCTTCTCGAACTCCCATCCACACCCTCACCATACACGAGTACCGCAAGCAACAATACACGCCCAATTCGCAAAAAGGGACACCACCAGGCAGGACTCTTCGGAGGAAAGCTGCGGCGTCTGCCTTGAGCGACATCGAGCGCGTCCCCTCCGTAACGCGTACAACGCGATCGGGCTCAGGCTCGTCATTACACCCTCTACATTTTTCTCAATCCGCACAGCAACTCAAGCCGAGTCAATCGTCCTTCGAACAACAAGCATTGCTCGAGTCTACATTACGATCGCAGTCGGCAGAGCCTCGTGTGCAAGGTGGTAGCACATCTAGCATCTCAACCGCCAACCTCTCTGGCAAGGTACGTCACTTCAACTCCAGGAAAAGGCTGCCGAGGCCACCTGCTGCAACAGGACCTCTAGCTTTTCCTTTCCCTTTTGCAAACGTGAAATCTACGCAACCCCGGCGCTCGCCACTTCCTGCTGCGTTGAGCCTCTCGACCGAGTATTCACACTCAAGCAACGCACAAACTATACCCATGCCCTCGTCATTTTCACTTTCGCGGTTCCCACAGCCGCCCCATCTCGAAGAACCGCCATTTCCTCCGCCGCGCGATGAAAAGGAAGATCCATGCATAAACGCGCTCAGCTTCACGACCACAGCGCCAGCAACACCGCCAGCGACCCCTGCAACGATCCACTACCGCGGTGCGTCTTTCGATCTGGTCAACCCTCACGACTCCTTGGTGCTTCATGAAATTGTCACCCCATCAAGGGAATTCGATTCAAGTGAATTTCTTCCACTGCGGTCTTCTGAAGAGCCACTGCTACTATCTTCAGAGGTAATGTCCCCCAATTCGACCCTGAGTTTTTCTAATCAATGTAGATGGCGCCAAAGCGAGCTTTGTACGGCGACCTCAACTCAGCGCATGCGGGTATCATGAGACGCGCAGACGATTCTTTCAGTGGATCGAACTTTGACCTTCCACTTCCCCCAATGCCCGCTGCGATCAGCCCAAGCTCTTCCGCATACACCTCTCCGATCTACAGCCCGGAATCTGTTAATGCCCCTTCCCCATTAGCGATCCGGAAGCCAGAGAGTGAACCGCGCTTTTCACTTAGGCAGCTCACTCGTACACTGACCAAGAAACTGGGTAAAAGCCCTGTTATGGCGCAGGGCGAGGAATTGCACGATATGCGGGATACTAGCGTTAGTCTTGCATCCATTGACATGGACGGCGAGTATCCACGACCACTCGATCAAACTTACGTTGCTACGCCGCAGGCTTCGTACTTCCCCGTCAGCCCGGTGTCACCGATTACGCCTACTAGTCCTACTTTTCCAGGGGGGTCGGACACACGTTCGGCTGAGGAGCATGAAGTCGAGTTCCCGCGACGACACTCGACCAATAACTACGACGTAGAGCCGTTGAGATCCATGGTACCGGATGAGCCCTCGACGCAAATGGGGCGGATGGGCAATTCGCAATTTGCCTTCTCCGAAGAAGGTCAACACTCGAAGCCTTATTACGATGATCTCGATTCCATATACCCAAGTTCATCAATATACACCGGAGACGATCGACGCAAGTCAAATTATCAGCAAAGCCTTACCAACAATCATCAGAGCAACCCATTCGTCCGCTACAGCGCGATAAATCCAAGCAACTGGGCGGATGCGTATAATCGCGATAGCCTGTATGACTATAGTAGCGGTTATACGGGCAGTCATCAAGAGTCCAGGCCTCTAACAAAAGAGACATACCACCGCTCAATCGACCAAGGAGATGCTAAGACTGACACCATCAGCAAGCTGATAGACGAGTACAACCCAGATGACATACCAAATGACCATTCGCCCCTAAAACCTGGGCATACCACAAATGTCCATGGATCTCAGCCTGACGGCTTTGAGGAGAGTTCCGCAATCGATCATTCCAAATCAGCGAGGGTCAAATCTGGTCTTAGTCAATTCGAGTTTGGACTGCATCAGGACACCCCCCAGACCTGCGATCACGAATACGTCGGTCCAATTCAGCGCGTGATTTCGAGACGACCTACGTTTGCCCGAGATCCTGGCTCACCGCCACGCGAAGCTGCTCCTCTTGCGCCGGCCTTCGAGTATGATGAGACGAACCCCATTCCTCTACGCCCAGAAATGTCAAGGATGTTCTCCAATGGCTCAATTCAGTCGTACGGAGACACCCGTAATTTGCTGCAGATCCCACAGTCCCAAGTTACTCTCACAGAGGCTTCAGGCCACGGTCTTGAGCCATCTTCATCATATTCGCAGCCTGAGCATAAAGCGCTCGAGCCTTCATCATCGTACTCGCAAGCGGATGACCAGGCTAGCCCACACACTCCACAAAAAGCTCTTGATGAGGCTGAGAAGATTTTCCAAGATGCTGTCAGTGAGCATCAGCAGAGTAATACGATCCCAGCCATGTGGGCTAGACGTAGCTCAGGCAGTCTACTCCTCAGCAAGAAGATCACGAACCAGTCGTCTGGAAATGCGAAGGATCCTGAGTCTGCTACTGGTGACGACAAAGCCGATTGGGAAACACTGGCTGGCGATAGCCAAGCTGGACGAGATTCGCTTGGCAGTATTGCCGATTACAGCAGCAGCGAGGGCACTCGAAATAGTCTGGGCCTCAACTCGGAGCGCTCGCTTCAATCCTGGGGGAAGATGAATAACTCGCAAGGCGCTTCATTCTACAGCCACCCAAGCCCTCTACGGTCACACCCCAACACGTTCAACTCGTCGCCACCGGATGCCAAAGGCCAAACCAGCAGTCGCACAATACCTGAGATATCATCTTCTCCTTTCGCTTCCAAAGCTCCGGTCTCGTCGACAGTATCTTTGTTTCGAGCTTCCACGGGAGTGGAAAACGTCTTAGGTCGCGGTGCTGTCGATGAACCATATGCCCTAAAGCCTTGGGCAGATCCCTACGCTTTCAGTGACAAAGAGACTCAAGAACTGCTGGCTTCAGGTCCTAATGATAAGATCATTATCAATGAAGAATCGGGTTTCCCCGATCAGTCAAACCGTGGTAGCCACCAACAAGAAAGCCATGAAGCGGCACCGATGGCTTCCGATAGCGTATTCGATAGCCCTGATAGTGTGCAACGCAAAAACTCGTTCGAGAAGTTTTCTGTGATTGGGCCAAAAGGCAACCTCACATGTACGCCACGAGGCATTCGCATGCATGAGACTGGCAGCAGCGTTGCAGACACCAGCAGTTCTGGTCAAAGACTGAGCTCGAGCGCCGGGCGCCAAACATTCCGCTCCGACTACACTGGCTTCTACGCATCTCCTTTTCCAGCAACAGGAAGTGTGACCCAGATCCGTAATTCTCGACCCCCACCCGAGCCACAGCATGAACGAACACCTTCCCAAGAGACGCTCTTTCCAGGCGCATACGCAGTAGAGCCGGTTCAGGACGCTCCTGCACATGCAGGCACAAGCCGTCGCCAATCACTACGGTACTCTACAACATTCCAGCGTGCACGTCATGGTAGCCGTGCAGCTGTACCAGGTCAGACCAAATTGAGGCAGATGGTCCTCGCGCCTGAAGGCCGAGCAACCATGTCCAGTCAGGATACTCACTTCTCGCGCTTCATAAACGGCAGTGGACGTCCATCAACAAGCGACACGAGGACACCATTACGCTCATCACACCTTAGCATTGAGACGAATCCAGTAACCACTCGAAATGTCGTCGCTCATGGGCATTCGCCTCACCTACTCTGCCCAGAGCGAGTAGTCAACCCAGAGGATGAGGCTCGCCGGCGTAAGCTATCATGGCTGATCCTTGGCGTATTCTGCATCCTACCGCCTTGTATCATTCTCTTCCGCGTGTGGGGAGATTCCATAATGATCTCGCTTACAGAGGGTCGTCTGGGCCACTGCACGGCGCAGTCTAAGAGGGCTGCGTTGATTGCTGGCATTTGCGTCAATGTTGGAATTGCTGCGGCGATCTTGATTCCGATTCTTGTGGTGCATGCGTTGAAGGCTGTGTGAGGGCCCCACGAGCAAGGTAAATATATCCATAGGCATCGTGTACTTCACATTTGACTAACCACAATAGCTACTGCCGCAAGGTAACTGAAGGCTTCTCTCGGTTGTCATCAATCAGCAATCAATCTAGGTGACACACTTCAAGGGGATTATGTCCCTCAATAGTCTGTCGTTGCATTCACTGTGCATCGCTCAACCCGTTAAGCGGTGCTGATAACTCACAACATCCGCCCTGTTTCGGTGGCGTCCTTTCTTTTCGAAGATCTCTTTCTCTTTCTTGTTTTGTATTGCATGATCTGGCGTCTGGTTGGTTGGATGAGCTTCCAGCTCTTCCTATAATAAGCATGGTCTTGGTCCGGATTGCATAATGGGTGGCATGACCTAATACCCCGGGAGCATATCTGAGGGCTTCCTCGATTGATCAGCATCTTTCCAAATTTCTTTGCATGAGTTTTCTGCTGTGGATCTGGCCGCCTGAAGCGAGCTTAAAGCCCCAAAAGCATTGCAGAAACCGCTTTGGGCAACGAACGATTGAGAGCTACAAAACACAGCATAGCAGCTTCTCCCAACTGTTGGAAATAATTGAAAGATGCCAACTTCACCAATCGCCCGCGCTTCCGTGACTATGCCCAAGGCACTGTAGTACTGTATCAACTAATATTGAATGCAAAAATAGTCCACGATAGAGAACGCGATAACGTTACATTAGGGCCGCCAATAGATTAGTAACCTCGTATTTGGTCGATTGAAGCTGGAGATAGGCATAAGGACTCTAAGAATAGACTGTGGTGGTCGCGTACGCCCAGAACACGGGGATCTGCAACGCATAACGCGCGCAGAGGAACCATTGGTGTCTTAAGTAGACGTCCATATACCCCCGTCAGTGGCGCAGGGAGCTTGGGCCTTCCCGTTCCCGACTGCAGTCTCGAGTGGAACTCCATGACATCTGAATCCACATAAACATCGCCATTGCACGGAATACGCTCAATTCTCAGCCCAGCCTTCACTACTCTCGTTGCATAAGCTTATTTCGAACAAAAACCTCAAGCAATTTCGTTTGCTGTGTATATTTAAACCCTCATCTTTGTCGTAATGTCGGCGCAATTAATTCCAGTCGAACCGCCACCATCATACGAAGATGCACGCAAGTCACCTATTCCAGACAGCAAATCACCCTCGGGCACACCGGGAGCAAGGAAGCCGCCGCCAGGGCCTCCCCCACCGCTAAATCTACCATACCTGAATGAGTTGAGAAAACAGAGAGTCGTGCTGGCCTCCGCTTCTCCACGACGAAGACAGCTTCTAGCACAAGTAAATCATGCCTCATGCTCCTCACAATCGCAGTTGCTAACCAATTCCAGGTCGGCCTACACAAGATTGACATATGTCCCTCCAAATTCGCCGAAGACCTGCCCTATTCTCTCGGCGCGCTGAACTATGTGCTCGAAACCGCGTCCGCAAAGGCAATGGATGTATACAAGCGCGAAATAGACAACCACGAAAAGGGCGAGCCTGCTATCATAATTTCTGCCGATACCATAATAGTCTCGCATGATGGCCGGATATTAGAGAAGCCACGGAGTGAGGTCGACCACATTGGTATGCTGAAGATGCTGCGCGATCAAGGGGAGCACAAAGTTATGACAGCGGTGGCGGTCATGCGGCCGCTGGAGAGTGCGGTAGATCCGGGATATAGGATGGAGACGCATGTAGAAGAGACGACTGTGAAGTTCGACCCTAATGGTATGTCGCCTGTCATCTTACATATTATTCACAACTGACACGGTACAAGTCACGGACGAACTCATCCTCGCATACGTACGCACACGCGACGGCAACGACAAAGCGGGCGGCTACGGCATTCAGACCGCAGGTTCCGTCCTCATCGAGCGCATAGAAGGATCGTACGACAATGTTGTCGGCTTGCCGCTTCGCTCGACGTTACGGCTGATTGAGAAGGTCATGGAGCCAGAAGAGAACCTGGACGACGATATGGACAATATGTTTGATGGGAACGCGTATGAGGACTAGGCCTCCTCGGATGGGGAGGATCACATCTGGGTGGAGCAGTAGAGTGACGATGGGAATCCGTCTACTCTGGTGCAAGACGAGTCGGAACATAATGGATACTTCAGCTCCGAGGCTTGGGAGCAAGGACATAGAACCTTCTAGCGGATGAAGGCGGCATCTGAGCGCCTAAAGATACACGATGAGCTTCCTCGGCTCCGTCATTTAATAACTCATGCATCTTCATGTTTCAGCATAATCCGCAGCCATTGTACATAATACTCGATTTCCAAGCATATATAGCATGTCACACAGCTGTTCGGATTACAGCAGTTGGCGTTGGATATTCTGATATGCTTACTGCATGGCCGCATACTCTCTGCAGCAGTACACGTCCAATTAACCACAGGGGTACATGTTCTCCAAGCATTTCATGTCAGAACTTTATTCTGACATGCCCATTCTCGGCCCTGTCGATCCAAGTATCTGGCCACCTTCACCCCTCATTACCAATCCTGCCCCACTTGCCTCGGTTCTAACTAGATAACCTGCGGGCACTTTGCCTAAACAGTACCACTTCCGGCGTACTCCATCGTCATCCCTACACTGCTGTTGGTGTTTTTGTGGAATTTTCTGCGTGGAGCTTTCTGCCCCGCGAGAGGTCGTTGCAAACCGAGGCTGTTTGATCGGATTCGGACGAACAATGTTCGCCGGTATCTGCCCGATTGCAATCAACGTCCGTACTCGCATGGCTTTGTTGGACCCTTCATTATGATGCAATCGGGTTTGGTCTCGGCGCATGAGATCACATTTCTAAGCCAGATGGTGTCGTGAGTATATGTATGTGCTCTTTGCTGCTACTCTTCTATACCGAGTCAACAAGCTTCACTTTTCCCTTTCCCACACATTCTTGTTTTGAGATACCCACTTCTTCTTTCTCTTACCCACACAACCAACATACACAAGCCGTCACCATGGTTCAAAATAAGGGCCTCATCTTCAAGAAGGTGCCCCAGGGATGGCCAAAGCCAGGTCAGGACCTCGTAGTTGAGGACCGTCCCATCGACCTCGACCAGAAGCTCCCCGATGGCGCTCTCCTCGTCAAGAACTACTACGCATCATTCGATCCCTACCAGCGCGGCCGTATGCGGGCTCCCGAGATAAAGTCATACTCCGCACCGTTTGAGCTGGGGAAGCCCATCACCAACCGCTCCATCTTCAAGGTCGTAAAGTCGAATTCCGACAAGTTCAAAGAAGGCGAGACCCTCATCACCCGAAGCGTGACCCCCATTGAAGAATACTCTGTCCTCGACAAGGACGCAGTAGCCCTCTGCTTCAAGCTCGAAAACCCCTACAACCTCGACCCGAAATACTTCCTCGGCCCCCTCGGCATGCCAGGCCTAACAGCGTGGTCCTCTTTCTACGAGATCGGACAGCCCAAGAAAGGCGAAACAATCTTCATTTCCGCAGCCTCCGGCGCAGTCGGCCAACTGGTAGGCCAACTCGCCAAGCACGAAGGCCTCACCGTCATCGGCAGCGTAGGCGACGACGCGAAGCTCGACTTCATCCTCAAAGAACTCAACTTCGACGCAGGCTTCAACTACAAAAAGGAAAAGCCCGCCGACGCACTAGCCCGCCTCGCCCCCAACGGCATCGACATCTACTACGAAAACGTCGGCGGCGAACAACTCGAAGCCGCCATCAACGCCATGAACAATTTCGGCCGCATCATCGCCTGCGGCATGATTTCCCAGTACAACGCGAAGCCAGGCGAACAGTACCCCATCCGCAATCTGATGTCTGTTGTTGCGAAGAGGCTGACTATTCGCGGGTTTATCGTCGGCGACGAGAATATGGGGCCCAAGTATGCCAAGGAGCATCAGGAGAAGCTGCAGAAGTGGTTGAGTGAGGGGTCGTTTAAGGCGAAGATTAGTGTTACCGAGGGGATTGATAATGCGGTTGAGGGATTTATTGGCATGTTGGAGGGGAAGAATTTCGGGAAGGCGGTGTTGCAGATTAAGGATTTGTCGAAGGAGTAGGTGGAGATTGATATCCCTAAAGTAGTAGTGAATAAGACATGTCTTAGTGACGATATAATGAAATAAAAGTGCTATCTTACGTGTTTGTTCTGCTGTTTGGTCGAGGTGCTGCTTAATATCTCGTAGTCCTATCAGGTACTTCGTCTTGCATGTAGTCGTGTTAGCCAGTACGGCTACGAAAGAGCTTGTGTCTTGAGGACGAGCAACCTTGGCAGTACCCACATGTGCATATGCATACGAAGTCGTGTTGTCCAGCTCACGTATGAAGACGGGAAGTACAACAAGGCTGAGTTGACTCTCAGTACCACCCGCTTGTCACTCGAATTTCCTTAGCGTCGTTTTGTTGTAGCCTATGGGCAGAAACATCAGAGCAGTCGCAAGCTCAACATAATGATAATAGTAGTTATATATAATAGTAACCTCGTGTAGAAACGTGGTGACTTGCTTACTTGCTCACAGCGTCCTAGTACGCGCTGAGGACATTCGAACGACGAGCGGGCGGCATTGACTGTTAGCAACATGTTCAACCATGTAGGAGTGCGGCGCACCTTGTTATGCTTAGGTCTTAGGCGAAGTTACTAGCAAAATGGTCGACGAGAGCAAATAATGCCCTGATCATACAATGGTAAGGGCACTTATCTCCACGGCTTCGAAGTCGCGAGGCTGTGTCTCTGTTTCAGCCTTAACAGATAGACACGCCTCTAAAGCTACAATTGGTTGTTTCCTTCAGCCCAGCCTTACGCCACGACTTGGTATAAGATGCCGACAACTCACCCTGGAGATGGGCTTGGTCATTTTGGGCTGTGTGTTACGCGTCAAGGATGATCTCTGATTATAAATTATGCTGGATTAATTCTTTGTTCATCCTTCGATTGCAACCTCGCGGATAAGAATACTTCTAACAAATCCATCATTGCCCACCCGGTTTATTGCCCTGTCATACAATCACATTTATCGACTTAAGTTGCTATCCTTACTTTAGGCAGATTGTATCCATTCACATAAGGCGTGATTTTAGCATTATGGTTCGTTGTTCGAGACTCATTTACAGTTCTGATCTATATGAACCTATTACCTATCAGAGGGCAAAACGAAGCTCTCAGGCAAAGAATAAAGGCTTCAACACTAGCGTCTAAAGAGACATCACATTCACCGGCCCTCAATCAACCGCCAGCTTCGCGCCTCCCAGACTCCTCGAAACCAGGGACACCAACCGGTCCGCTCGTTTTGACGTCTTAAGAGGTACAGAAGAAACAAGAGAACCAACTATGGCGGGCGTCAGCCAGTCTTTTACGCTTCCGTGTAGGCAGGATACGGAGGCCGATATTGGGTTAGTTTCGTTCCCGCGCAGGCATTCAAATGACTTGTAAAGATGGGGTTTTACTCTTTCGAACGGTCCACGTACATGTTTTCCGATACAGACATTGATTCACTTGAAGTAGATTTAAACTATGCGGAAGACAATATTTTCATCAGTAGTTGGCGTATGGAAACTACCGATTTTTGCAGAGACGTATGGTTTCTGGCTCCGTGGCGATAGAATTGATATTGCTCTTTAATTATTTAGCACAAACTACTTCACCTTGCATTTGAGGACTTGTATAATCCTCATTTGCCATGATCGCTCGTTCCTAGTGTGTTGTTTATTAGAGTATATGCACGAATGTCCCCGTGTACTAAATAAAAATTGCTAATTAGCACCTACGCTAATTCATTTATAGGTCAATGATAAGGCATCTTTTCTTTCTTATTAGGCCAATACTAACACATTGAACTCTCTTGCTAAGCTTATATATAGCTAGAATGTCTATTACTGGTGTGTAGCTCTATAAACATCTCCTTTCCATCACTTTCCGTAGTCTAATAAGTCTAAACGATACAAAATTTCTGTTCTAGCCGTTTTCCCGCATCGACTTCCTGCACAAGCTGTCCTTGCATGATATCATCAATATAAGCTTGCCCCATGAACAGGTACTTGTTACCCTTCGGTCTTAAAATGTACGGCGTGTTGCCTCCATATAGGACTACTACAATATCACCAACACGCATGCATTGCGGACCTAGGCCGTAAGATCCATTTCCTGTCAAGAAAATTCGTCGCTGCTTGCATTGGTGATAGGCATTCGACTGAATGGCGCTCGACTCGGAATCAAGCGTCCATTCGTCTCTTTCTTCGTCATTATCTTCTTTGTTCACTGCCAGGTCTACTAGCCTTTTCATGAGATTGATGAAGCCAGTATAGAATTTATTTTGACCCTCCTGATCGAGATTGTGGACGTATTCCGTGTAGTCAACTGAACCTGCAGATAGTGTTCGGGCTAGCTTGCGAAATCCCTCCTTGTTATTCGCAATAGATAGGAGGAATCTGTATACGCCAACGAATGGATGTACTTCGTCTGGTTCTGTGGGACCTTCGACGTCAAAGGCGGTCATGATCTCTTCATTGTGGGTTACTATATCGTACAAGATGCCGGTCAGGCAGAGCTGTTCGTACCCAATACGTGTCTTGTCTACTGTCCGTACCGGTTGGGCCCCACATGCAGTCCATGGACAATTCTTATCGATCCCCAAGGGTTCTGGAGCATCTAGGTCATTCCAGAGCGGCGCCCATGATCTAACTTCATCATCTTCGTCATATTCTTCCGGGTGTCTGACATAAGCTAGTATAGTCAGGCGTGAATGAAGCCGGATAATGGTAAGTGTTGTGTCAGCATAGACCTGCCCGATAGACTTGTTATAGTCTACCTTCAAGGCTTCTATTTCATTCTTGTGTGTAACTAGATTCAAGAGGCCATATACTTTGTCCCTTGGGTCTGTTGACTCAAATTCACGAAAAGCTGGCAACACGTCGAGAAGCCCTTCATTTACGAGTTCCTTGTCGTACATGAGGTCAGCGTTTAACGTGTGGATATTGCTCAGTGAGGATGACAGGGTGCCTTGACTGTATGGCCGAATGCCCTTATCGAATATCCACGATGCTGCCAGACCAACAGCCGACCAGGGCATCTCCTGGTCACCGTAAAGTACGACTGCATCTTGCGCTAAGAGTTCTGAAACCGGCTCGGAAGAAGAGAACAACGTGGGATTCGAGATTCTTGACTGCTAGATCTTGATAAGAGAAAGATTCTTGCGTAGTACTACTAAAATAACGGAATTTACTACGTCCTTCTTTACATCTTTTAAATTGTTCATAAATAAGTTATCATGACCTCTCTTGTATAGGAAAAAAACCTATTACACTATATAGCAATAGTTAATTGCTCTCTAAATATTTATATATTTATAAATATCGTGCGATCTTCTACGGAAACCTACACAAGCTCTCTTTATCCTCATCTTCACTTCCTGCTCGTTTCCTCAATCTATTAAGTGTAGACTTCATCCCTGCTTCTCAAACTTGGACTACTCGAATTCAGTTGTACAAAATGCCTGCTTGTCAGCGCTCAATTTCGTATAAAACTGCTCAGCAGTCTGGAACGTATGAGGTTGGAAAGGCTTCGGTTTGCCAGAGTCATGAGTGCAGCACTTGCATAGAGACACATCCAGCCTGGTCGCGATGCGGCTCTGCTGGCAACTGAGCGCACGTGCCAGTGTTCTGTTCTCGACGGCCCTTCACTCTGTACACAACACTGAAAATACTGGGCTATAACTCAGCCCTGTGCAACCCACCATGATATGCATTGTGCAGCCGATACGGCGTCTTATCATTGGCTGGTCAACACGGCTCACATGCCCCTCCTCGAGCCTTGCTGCTCTACTCCGCGGTCAGCATGCCGGTTGGCGTGGTGGTGTCCTGTAGAAAAAGGCAAGAAGGCAACTATTTCACTTGCCACCGCGAGTGCTGCAGATGTGCACGCGGACAGTCCCCTGCCATCTTATCGTCCGCGCAGCAGCGCTCATCTTTTGAGGTGCTGCTTTACCAAACTGCTCTCCGAAGGCTTAATTGGCTGGCCCATCGATTGACATATTAGCCAATCTGTTCATCGGCGGCTTGTTGCAAGGCTTCCTGAGCCCAAGGTGTGCTGGCAGCCCAGAACATCCGTTCACACGTTGGTCGGCAACCTTCCATCTCCACAGCCCTGTTCTGACAACATTAGCATTCTCGCCATGACATTGGAGAATCAACGTTTAGTCTCTGATGATCTACTTTGATACATCTTCAGCAAAATAACCTCATGTCGAACAATTATACATTCGCGACTCCTACATCAGACCCTCGTTACCGATATCCTGGCAACTCGAATACGGACTCGCGTGCTAGCACAAACACATACTCTCCGAATGTACACAGTTTTCATATCCACGATCGTCCTGGCCAGACTAACCCTGACCCGAATCCACCAGAGGTAAGCCTGTGCGCAGTGACATGTTAGGCATCTACTAGCTAAGAGGTCATCCTAGTGGCCGAAGCCTCAGAAGCAAGACTCGCATCGATCTTTGACAAGTCAGTTGTACCCGCAGCAAAGATTTGCATGTAGCGACCTTCTGACACTCATACATTTAGATATACAAACGGTCGGAAGCGGCGACGCAGGGCTTGCATATGAATCGGGTTCTGAAACTGTCGTACCGAACCCATACCAGCAACATTACTCAGGAAGTGTGACCCACTACGGAACTACTGTATCGGACCAACAAAGTGGGTCTGCTCAGAGCCCGCAACGGTACTTGTCGCAGTATCCCAGCTCACCTGAGGCATCAATAGCATCTTCTCAATACTCCGGCCGGTATTCATCTACGAACACACGCGTTGCTGCCAGAGGCTACGATTCTCCGATGCATACCGATGAAAGTGATGAGAATACACAGACGTATAGCATGGGGCAATCACAAGAGAGCAGAGGAAGTAAAGACTACGAATGGAGTGAGGCAATATGGAGCGAAGAGCACAGGAGATGGTATCGGACGCGTATCGATGAACAAGGTAAATCTTCACATCTTACCATGCCGCGTCCAAAGGACTAGATCTGATTGATCCTAGGCAGAGTCGTATATCATTGGCATTAGGGCCTAAGAGCTAGGAGCCGGTCGCAGTTGTAACTCACATTATCGTTGCCAAGCGGCAATGTTCGCGCTGGGTGCACGACATAACGACGGTGAAGCTCCTTGACAGCAACTGTGTCTCGCGGATCGATGTCGCGCACGAGTGTCCATTATGGTTTCACAGTCAGCGTTCAGCCTTAGCTCACGTCCTGCTGCCAGCATTGGAAGGTGTGTGCTGCACAGGCTAATGTTTGGCCAATGCTTCAAGTTTTTTATTTTTTTTTCAATAGACCAAGATGCGCCCCAAGTTTAGTCACAGTGGTGGGCGCTTTGAAAGCTCATTTGCGCCCCATGTTCTATGCTGACCCCCCTGAGAGGGCGCTTAGAAAAGCGGCGCTCGATTGCCTTCGCAAATGTCAGACGTGCCGCAGAGCGGGGGGCAGCCACTCTCCTGCTATCGCCGCCGTACTCCTAGCCCACAGGCTTTTGCCGTGGGTTACCATGTGTCCGTGCTCACCTGCCGTGCGATTCAGTGTCAAAGCAGCAAGCCCAGCCGCCGGCATTTTTCTGGAGCAATGGAAAGAGGGCACTCTTACATAGTGTGGTCCAACGCCCTGCCAGCGGCTGACTTGTCCGCCTTCTTAACCCTTGTCCTTTTCTTCCAAGCAGTGCGCCTACATATTGCTGCAGCAACCAAACGGCTCTGTTTGCAATCGTGTCGTATTCTTACAGGCGAGCCTACACTGTAAAGTTGAATCGTCGGCCACAGCCTCGAAGTCCTTCACTTCTGCGCTCTTTTCGCACGCTAATCGAGTAGAAATATATTTGGGAGCTGATGGTAATGTACCTCGCGTGTAACCAGGCTTCATTTTTTGACATGATGATAGACCTGATCGTCCTTCCGCGGATCCGCAGACATCACAAACGTGATCTGGAAGTGGGTTTGCCACCCGCCTGCCAGGATATGATAGAAGTTACGGTAAAAGATAAAGAGTCCAGCTCTCAGTCGCCGTCGGTGTCAGATGGCACGGTAGAGTCCACATCAACTGAAAGGACCACTAAAGGTAGAATCCTACGGGAATGCATATCTATGATCTGTTCATCGCACTGAGGCAATGTCAGACACGCAAGAGAGCCATCAAAAAGCCTCGGAGCCGCCAAGGGAAAAGCGTAGTGCAAAATCACCATGGTTTAGTTGGCTTCCAGCTATTCGTCGGAACCCTGAAGACGTGCCCGATGGGCGGTTCAACAATATTCAATATGAATCAAGTTAGCAATCCCTGTCTTTTACTTGGATTTTCTTAACGTTTGGCACAGTTGATTCATACCGGATTGGCTACCCGCATTGGGCTGCATACCAAAATTCGGATCCATCTTTCAAAATCTACAAACGCTACGGCACGTTAAGAAATCGCGTCCTTCTCTACAGACAGCAGGAGATAGCGCAACTGGAGGAGGAACTTAACCGTTTGGATGAAGAAGACCACCAGAGCGGCAACATGAAAACTCGTTCGCTGCTTTGGGATCAAGAGGACGTGGATTCAAAACGCATGAAGCTCATTGACCAGATTGAGGAAAAGTTGAAGCGTTACGGTGAGTTTTCTTTGTTGTAAAAATGATTCCGCGCCCATCAACTGACAAGTCTAGACGACTTGCTTGAGCGCGAGCTTCGGATCGGGCTATTGGAAAAGCCGTCGCCTCGCGAGTATCGTAGTCTGGTGAATTACATTTATAATAACAAGCCGGTGACACAAGATGAGGCTCAAATTCTCAAACATCGAGACGATTTCGTACAACTCACCGAGAAATCTGAATCACCACTGGAATCGTTGCTCATCTGGGCAATCTGTCGAATACCCATACGTTGGGTTAGGGTGAGCAATTTCTTTTCACATATTCACATGGGCTCTTTCCGCAATTGCTAAGCCCTGGATAGCGACAATTTGCTTCAAAAGCCCAGATGCAAAAGATGAGCAACGACCTTACAATCCTCATAAGTCCTCGAAAAGTCTCCCTCCTCGCTCGCGGCATAGCATCCTTACTAGCCATTGGCCTGATCAGTATCCCGCTATTTATCATGGCCTCTGACTCTTTCAGCGAGAAGATCAAACTGGTCGCTCTGCTGGTGTCGCTCGTTGCTTTTCCAGTCGTCATTCAGATTGCTGCAAGGCCTAGGAACTTGGAACTTTTCATGGCTACCGCAACGTGAGTACCAATATTCTCGTATAGTAGTAGTTATGGAAGCTGACATCGTTATGAATAGATACTGCGCGGTCCTTAGTACTCTCCTTGCTGTTAGCTCTCCTTTCGATGTCGCGGACTTCCAGCGACAGCTTGTATCTCGTCCTGTGAACGGAACCATTTCGTCTTGAAAGCGTGATAATGATGCAATAAAGTGAATTTGGCGCTTGTAACATTCTTTAGTAGAACAACAATTCGTAGACAATTCATTGTACGTGTTCGTTTAAGCAGATAGTGAAGCAATTGCGTTTGAAACGTCCAAATAGCCTCTAAGACAGACCGTGGGTGCTAAACCTTCCAGAGCTAGTCAGACCCACTCTTTGGACCCTTAGTCCTGATTTCTCAACGCACGTGACGGCCATAAATAGAGTGCTATGCATGCGCGTGAGGGTTAGCTCAGCGCTCCACGCTACCCAGCATCTTGCATCACGCGTCTGATGCAGTTTCTGAACTCTGCCATATATCATCCGGTCGTGGTTGCTTACTCTAGGTCTACAAAGCTGATCGTAGTCATCGGTATGGCACCGGTTTCTGATACAATGATATGAACTACTACCAAACCCAAGTTGCCGCATCACCATGCTCCGAAGCGCGCATGCCTGATGTCTGACAGCATATTTTGTCGGTTGCCAAAATTGGCCAATCAGTATCCGTAGAGATTGACGCGCTCATTTGTGGAAGCCTTCAGCCTCTGGTTCTCCTTGATGAGCATCACCCGGATAACCCAAGCGCAACCAATCGATAACAACGCAAAAGCAGCGGACGCGCCGAAACCGATACCGTATCGAGGCTCATCGTACTCTGGCCATAAATACGCGCCATAAATGTAGCCAATCTGGCCGCCAACATTCGTCATAGCAAGCACAACCTGCTCCAAGTTAGCGCTTCAAACAGTTTCTGGGGAGTTGTGTGCACTTACCGCTTTCTTCTCCTTGGTCTGACCAAGCGTAGAAGACGCCCAACCAATGATGACCGAGTTGACGGAGTAGGCGCCAATAGGGAAGATGAAGCAGGCTACATAGCGTCCTGCAGTATTCAAGGTGCTGGCTGCGATAACGAATCCCACGATAGCGACGATGAGTCCAACAGTGATATGCCAGGTACGCTCGTGCATGCGACCGGAGCTCCATCCTGTCAAGATGCCTGCTACGCCAGCCATGATGAATGGTGGACATGTCAAGACGAGTGTAATGGTTCTGTTGAATCCGAGAGTTCTCACGACGCTGTCACAGTGTTATGATCGTGAGCCGATTAAAGCTCCTGGGATTGAGGGTTGTACTTACGTCGGGAAGAACGAGTTGAATGAACAGGCACTCAAATGGAAGTTTTGCATGAAGCAGAATAACCAAGTTCGCTTGTCTCTGCATGCCTGCCTCAATCCCTCCATCATGCTGGCTTGTTCGAGCGAGTCGCCAATCCTATCGCGCTCCATACGCGCATGGGCCATTTCACGTTCGTGGGGCTTCAGCCAGGATGTTGTCAAGGGTGTGTTTGGGAGGAGGAAAAATCCGAAGATGGCTACAAGGCCGGTCACTGCGCCTTCACTGCGATGTACGTTAGGCTTGTAGATCAGAGCAGTGGGGACTGAGAGGTGAATACGGAACCAGTGTGACTTACACAATGAACAGCCAGCGCCAGCCGGCTATACCACGGAGACCATCCATACCAGCGAAAACGCCCGCTGCAATTAAGCCTGAGAAGCCAGTAGCCAGGATCTGTGCGCAGTAGAGCATTGCAATACGCGTAGCGACCTCTACGCCCGGTTATCAGCACAAGCCATAGTACCATCGACAGCCATAGACAACCTACCTTTACGCGTGTAGAAGATAGAGAGCATGTACGTAGCACCGGGATAGAACTGCAATCATGGTCAGCCACACCACTTCAAACATAAAAATTAGTGGTAGCCGTACCGGAGCCTATAGTGTTTGTTAGTTCACACTCTTCGTACATCCATTAAGAACCGAGACTCACTTCAGTGATGCCTAGAAAGAACCGGCAAGCTACCAAACCCCCGAAATTTTGAACTAATGCCGTGCAAGCTGACACAACCGCCCATATAGCCATCCAAGCACTCATGTAGATGCCAGGTTTGATGCGAGTTATGAGCATGTTTGAAGGCACTTGCATAAGCACATAGCCAACAAAGAGGCTGTGAAGAGGTTAGAATTGGGTTTTCGAAAATCGTATGGGTGGTGGTGAGAAAAAATGTACTTACATGCTAACTGTAGTGTTGAATTGCACACCGCTCATCCCCAAATCATCCTCGAGGTTGTTCAAACGAGCTTGCGCGATTGCATTCCTATCTGGAGAATTGAAGTATGAGATCAGTATATGTCTCGAATGAATTTCGTAAAGGGTACTTCTCACCAACGTAGTTGAGAAAATACATAATGCATAGCGTGGGCTAGCCTTCGATTAGTACTGCGTCCCAATCATAAGCAGGACGTAGGTACCATCAGTCTCCAGTCAATCTTTCTGACCAGCGCAATCTCCGCTGGATCAGTCTTCGCCTCTGCACCAGTATAATCCGCATTTTCGAGAATAGCGGGAGTCTTCTCCGGGCCAAGCTCAGGTTGTTCTTCGAAATGCTTGGCCGGCTTCTCGTCTTGGACAGTTTGATGTTTTACATCCATATTTGCCATCGTGACTAACCTTTGTTCAGCTCAAACAATGCAACGACGCGAACTTCAAATGAAGGAGAAGAGATGTGACCAATATTTGCAAATTTAAATAATCAGAAATGCAGCGTACTTGTTCAAGTTATGTGTGCAATCTTCCGCTTGGCGCGGGATCCTTCCAAGCTTTTCCCCGCACCGTGTGCAACGGGCGATATGCCTTGCGGGCGCGCTTGGCTGAAGATCTTATATCCAATTCTAGGCTTTTGGCTTATTTTCCAAGATAAACGGACTTTCTGCCAAGTGAATGTCGGTCCTTTTTCTGAATCCGTAGCATGGCCTTACAAGATGGATACTGGAGAAATGGCTCCGTCACTCACAAGGACCAACGTGAATCTGTCGGTAGGAGTGTTCTACTGGAATGTCGCAAGACAGGGAGGTGGTTTCCCCGCGTGAACGTATCCGTGAACCAGGTACTAGGACAAATTCAAGTCGTGCGACTGTGGCGAGCTGGTTGTGCGATCGTGTATGTTCGGCTTACCTGTCCGATAAGATGAAAGGGGAATAGTTGATAACCTTTTTGAAATAAAAGTCTAGATACGTTCGGATAGTGGTACAATCGTGTAGTAGTATTGCTGCTGTACAACTAGTCAATTACCTGAACAATGTCTTGAACCCTTGTGTACACCCAAAGTCTATCATACCCTACATTACCATCCCATTACGACTCTAGCAGATAGTTCCAAATTTGTATTGCACCTGTCCATTACTGATCGCAGGGAAAACGCCCGCATCAATGAGTTTGAACGCGTCCCACTCAGCCGCGCCCTCGGTCTTGAAGTTCCACCAGAACCATCCTTGTGTCTTAGTCTCGTAGGCTGCAATCTGGGCCTCGATATATTTGCGTGTATCGTCCTTGTAAGACTGCGACCACTGGTTCACATCGTTCTGCCATCCGCAATCGCCGACCTTGGAGCTGTCGGTGAAGGTACCGTCGTATCGAGCACCGCGGCCAAGGCCGTTGAGATATTTTGCGCAATCGGTCATTGCGCCTGTCCACTCACCAACAACTTTGCAAGGTCAGTAATTAATCTTCATATAGCCGAATCATTCAAGAAACTTACAGGTCCATTTGTCAGCGCCGTTGTAGGATTCGGCGGTGCTGCAGACATATTGCTGATGTTGGAGTGGTGACATGCGCACGAAGTCGTTGCTGAAGATCTGATATTCGTGGTGGTCGATTGCAACGTTCTGCGCGTTGTTGTCTGAAGGAGTGAGGAAGCCATTCCAGTTATTCGGTGCTTTGAATCCGTCGTGTAGGATGACGGGCGTGTCTGAAACTTCGCGGACCTGACCATAGCCGTCCCGGTAGAATTGCTTAGTAACATCGAAGTTGATGTTGTCAAAATAGAGTGCGGGCTCGTTGAGAAGTTGGATGCCAATGATAACGTCCTGGTACTCAGTCTTTGCATACTTTTGCGAGATAGTCTTCAGGACCTGGAGTGTCTGCTGTACTGTGTTGCCGGTTTGCCAGGTCGGGGGACTCTTCCGTTGTCCAGAGTTGTCATAGCCATTTTGTGAGCCTGGTGCGCCGTGGAGGTCGATAACAATTTTTAAGCCTAGCCCTCTTGACCAGTCTACTGCAGCGTCAATATAGTCACGCGCACCTGAGACGTAGGGCGAGCCAAAGGTATCGTACGCCCAGTAGCCAATGGGAATGCGGACAACGTTAAACCCCGATTGCTTGATCTTGTTGAAATCATGCCAAGTTACGAATGAGTCCCAGTGCTTGCGAAGTATACTGAGAGCTGCATCTTTTCCAAGTTTTTCGCCAAGCGTGTACTCATCGACGATATCCTTTTCTGGTCGACCTTGGTTTGCACCATCGAAGATCGAAGGAGTGATCCATCTGTTGTCAAGAATTTAGTCTTTTGCAGCCCCTATCGTACAAGTGACGTTTGCTGGGACGACTTACGGCTCTAGCACCAGCCACCCGCCAATGTTAACGCCCCGTATCTTATCTGAACCCCATTTGAAGTCGACGCCACGCTTCTCCCTGAAAAGTGTTAACGAAGTCGCCCATCATTGCACACATTCCTGTGGAAGCCGTGGACAGAGAGGTAGTCGCCCTCAGTCCCCGGCCTGAAGAGGCAAGAAGCATTCCTCACTATCATAGGTACACAAAAACTTACGTTGGAGCTGCAAGCGCGGCTGCGCATAACAATAGCGCAGTGACAGCGCTGTTGAATATCATAATGTTGCAGTAGAGCAGTATTAAAAAATTAAGGTAGGTGTGTAAAGTTGAAATGTTTGGTGACACGGGACGACCCTGATAAAGGTGGGAAGAATGCTGGCCGTGAACAGAATCAACAACGCATCCAGCAACGCTAAAGTTGGAAACTTGGTACGCGTTCCTTGCAGCTGCCGATCTTGGAACAGCCGCGACTACTGCATTAACGAACTGCTTATGGTCCGAGCCGCACAGGGATGAATCAAGTCGACAGGCATGAAAAAGAGATGAGTGGAGGTCGAATTTGACGTGGCAACTAGAAGTTGCGGGGATGGTATATTGTTGTCCTCGAAAATCCTCTTGGCCGCGGAGAGAAACATAAAAAGCGTGGCGGAATGACGGGCTCAAAAGGATTCAGCGATACACGTTGCACGTGGGAAGAGATACTGAACGCATTCACAGCTGCTGGTCCAACTATAGACTGGCCTTACGGCTTGACTAAGTGATTCAGACCTCCTACAGCAGTGGGGCAAGGGACCCAGAACTCGGTGTTCGCGCAATTGGAGACTTCGCGCATCCTGCAGTCGTTGCGCGCTGGTCGTAAACATGGATTGTCGGTGGTGACTCGAAGCAGGTATCAACTGGACAGCGGGTATCAGTAGCACCACTCTCGCTTGTAGCATCTGAAACACGCTCGTAGATTAACACAGCTCCATTTCGGTCAAGCGACGAACAGGCTGAAAGCTTGAGATGACGGTCCTTACCATGCATGGCAAATTGGTCGATCCTAGAAAACAGGGCCTTTGGAACATGGAAAAGTTGGACTAAGAATTACGACCTCATCTTCGCGATAGCCTATCGTAGCGTGTTCTGTTGTTCATTCAAGATAATCCCTATCGCGGTGATTTGCCGGTTGAAGTCGGGCCATTGTTGTTGAGATGCGCGGCAAATGTGAAAGGAGCGCGAAGTGGAGGCTCAGCATATCGCTACGTACATCTCTACTCCACACGTTCTCGTCCGTTCTGCTGTAGCTGAAATCACGTTGCGTAGCATGTGAAGTCGCGCTGGAAGCGAAAGGGATGGCAGCTCTTCTCCTGCGCGGCCAATCGCATGTCCAGGGACAGTATTGGGAGGCGAGAATGTCTCCAGTACCTTGCAGAATCCAGGGGCAAATCCTGAATCGAAGCCTGCGCTGGCGCTGGGAGTTGCTGGTCGTTCCTTTAGGAGGCGAAGGTGACAGGTGAGACAAATTTAGATCCATTGCCACACCCTAGACTCGACGCAGCGAAGCGTGCTGCAAGCTTGAATTCCGGGACAAGGCCTAAGGAAGTTAGCGACAGATCGACGCGTGTTGTCACGAAGTCAATTGCAGATGGTATGGTGCAAAGCACAACGGGAATGTGAGCGGAAGAAAGGGGGGGTTCAACGAGAGGTGCAATCAAGGTGTGGCGTTACGAGGCAGGTGCCGGTGACGCAGGGGCACAGTCGCCATGCGGGCAAATAATGCCGGGCTGGAGCTCTTCATGCAACACAGACAATGAGCACAACAAAAGCGCGATAAAGGCCATTGATAGTGTCCGCAGGCACGTTTAGTCTGACTTCTTCTGGAACACCCATCCGCCCAGCCACAGGACAGCGGGCAAAGAAGTTACACCTGAGAGCAGACCTAATATCCAGGCCATGGTTGCCCACCCTTCACCCTGCACGATGAATCCTGCCGCCAGCGGGCCGATCATACATCCGCCGGCGAATGCAACATTGAACAGAGCATAAGCCTGCGCAAAGGCGCCTCCTGGTCCGAAGCCAGGACGACCACCTGCAAGCATGGTCTTCTCTTTCGCTTCAACAACACTCGAGATCTCTGCCATAATCGGCGGAAAGGTAAGCGCAAGAAACAACCCAGTGACAGCGAGCAATGCGCATAATAGCACTTTATCCTTGGTAGTGTTCTCGTCAACAAAACGTAGGGCGACCAGCGGAGGGCAAGCGCAAAGAAAACCTATGGCTACCATGTATCGACCTCCGTACCTGTCACTGAACCAGCCAAACAAGGGAGCGAGGAATCCTGGAATCACTATTGGGAGGAAGAGAAGCGCTGCACCGGTCGACGTCCAGTGGAAGATGTTCGCGGCGTGAATGGTGAGCACTGAGTCAAAGGCTGTGATTAAGGCTGCTTGGATAAGAGAGCAAAACAGCGCGGCGAGAAGTCGGCGGGAATATAGGAGTGATAAGACGGGTGGGAGTCGATCGCGTCGGCGTTGACGAGGCGGAAGCTGCTGACTCAGTCCCACAGACTCAGGTTGCCGCTGGTCTGCAGCAGCGGGTGCGGCTTTCTCTAGGTCAGAAGGCAGACGAGCTTCTGGCACACCTTCATTGAGCTCTTCCCTCGCAGTCACAGGCACACGCCCTACGGCATTTGGATCCCATCGCGCAGCGACTTTCTTCTCCACGAGCAGTAGTCGTAGCACAATGTCCAATCCAATCAGCCCGTATGCCATGCCGAATACAGCATTATAGCCAGCACGGTCATAAACCACTCCACCCAGCAAGGGAGATACAAGAATGCCAAGTGACATCCCTAGGCTCAACCATCCTGTGGCTGTGGCAAGCCGCTCTTGGGGTACAGTATCCGCCAAGAGAGCAAGACCGACAACCCAACTGCATTTCATTAGCCAAGTACTTCTCTGTGGAATGTCTCACGTACACGACCGCAGCCGATGCTCCCTGCAGAATTCTTCCTACGATCAGAATGCCGGTAGAGTTCCCAACATTCAGCAAGACGGTCGACCCTAGTAGGGCGAAAAGTCCCAAGAGAAGCGGAGACCGACGAGAAGAGCCGCGATCAGCTAGCCAGCCACAAATCGGCGAAAAGGCCAACAAGGAAGCTCCATAGATGGCGACAAGGACAGATACCCAGTACTGAACTCTGTTGTCATCCACGTGAGAGCGCGTTCGAATGGCGAAAGGTATGACGGGTACGATGACGCCGTAGAGAAACATATCCTACGCTGGTCAGACTCGATATTCAAAGCTCGGAAAATCTTCCAACTAGGGGAAAGCATCGGGACTCACAGTAAACACAGCCAAAGCAATTGTCCCAATGATGAATCCATCCGAACTTCGGATGTTCAACATAAACGGCTTTTTGGGGCTCTGCTGTGTCAATGACGACAGCCATTTTGGTCGCGCCATGGATGTCGCAACGCCTACTTGTGTAAAGCCTAGGAGTTATGCATTGCAAAATTATTCATACAGGCGATGCGAAGACGTTCTGCACGCTGGAGCGCACTGGCATTCTGTTCAAAGCACGTTAAGCTCAAAAGGTTCGGTCATTGACCCACGCCACCCGACCAGGTTCGTATTTGCGCCCGCCATGGGCCGAGGCTAGCAGCTGCCCCACTGACGATGTCCACGGGTTCCGCGCAATCGCGTCCTCTCGACATCGATATATGCAGGAGCTTGGGGTTCCCCAGACGGGGTTGTGTGAGCAACTTGCAACAGTAAGAAGAGCTGTGCAACGGGCGGGGAGAACGTGTATATTGGTACCGCTGCAAACTAAGAGAAGCGCCGAAGCACCGACACCGGGGAACGACTTCATACACTGGAATCTGGTAATATGCACACTTCTACCATTCCTTACCAATAGAAAGAATTATTTGTACAGTAATATCTCACCGGTGCAAGTCGATGAACTCTCCTCAGCCTATGCAAATGGCCATCCATTAAGTCCAATGCTCAACAGCGGACCATCCTCAATCTCCTTCGCCCTAGCTTTAAGCTCATCCACGTCCCAGTTCGCCCACGAATACTTACCATTGAGGAAGCGCGCCTCCGGGTTCGCGAGCCAAACAATGAAGCCGCCCGGAAGACTCACATCATCAAAAGTGCTAAGAGCATCGCTCCCTTCTCTTTTCCACTTAAACTCCTCTTTCTTCGGCTCATACCCTGCCTCCCTAGCATGTCTGTAGCTATTGCTTCAGGCTGAACACTGAAGATGGAAAACTCGGGATGCTCAAAGGTCAAGGAGCTGTAAAAGCAAGCAGTTGCCGCTTTCGCGACGTTGTAGGATGCGAAGCCAGGTGAGATTGTGAGGTGCGCGGCAGCCGAGTTCGTTTCGATGATCACCCCGTTTTCAGGTGCGTAGTTGAGGAAAGCCTTGGTAACGTTGACATTGCCTTGCAGATTGATCACGATAATGCGGAGGAACTCTTCGGCGGTGAGGTCGGCAATGTTCCCCTGCGCACCGATGACTGCTGCGTTGCTCACCAAAACATCAATCTTTCTTTGGCCAGCGGCCTTCGCAAATGCTTTGTCTACCTCGCTCTTCTTAGTGATGTCTTTCGCAATAGCAAAAACCTCAGCACCAGGGGACTCGGCGTTGATTATGGGCTTTGGTATCGAGAAGAGGTTGTTCTATGCGGCCTAGAATTGCAATGCGAGATGCGGTTCCTCCGCCTGTGATAACAACCGTTTTGCCCTTTGCAGAAAGCTCAGGACGAGTAGGGTCGATAGATGGATAGGCTGTCCTGTGGTATTTCTTGGTCGGGACGGAAGAGCAGATATTGTGGATATGGTAGTGCTGTTAATAGAATTATAGATTGTATGCGAGGTGGCATATTTCTTTGGAAGTATTGTATGGTTTTATATCAGACAGCCCGAAGAGAGCTTCTAGTAAACTGAACGAACGAACGAAGTTATACAATCTGTAGTCCTGGTTCTCACATCTCGATAGAAGTGGACTGTTTAGAATGCTATGGATGGGCGCGAGAGGTGACCATGATTTCTCTGAGCACGTCGGCGAATCAGAAGTCAGGGCCCAATTTACAAAATGTTCCGCCCGACGGCTAGTCCCAATGCGGACGAACGTTTTGTGCTGACAAACATTCGACTTACGACGCCCCTCTCCAGGTCTCTTGAGACGGGTGGATTGGCATCATTCCGTGATCCTTCAAATCGAGACGCTTCAAATCGAAATGGCTGGTATACAACCCCTGGGGATTTTACGATGCGGGTTATGCAATAAACCATTTGACAAAGGTATGTTGACTTCACTAGGCAATCTGCGGCTTTTACATTTTGCAGCACCCTGAAAACACATGAAACTTACAAAATTGCAGAGTCGACGTTGAAGAGACATGGGTATTACTGCCGTTCACGAAATAGCAGCAGCCGGGCCGTCCGATCGCGATCGTGTATTTCTTGCGCGAAGGCAAAAGCACGATGCGATAACCGACTTCCGGGCTGTACGAGGTGTGTAACGAAAGGAATCGAATGCCGCTCTCAGATAGAGGGTACCGTGAACAAATCGCCGCTTGGAAACCCTGGGGAGGAGTTGCCGAGGATCAGGCGTCCTATGAAGAAGGGGCCACCAAGATCTACCTCGACGAAGACTTCCCAATCGTCGTCAAACATCAACACAGTCTCCAATGAAAACCAGTATGCTACTACAGACATTGGTATTTCAAATTTCACAGAGGAGCAGTTTGGTTGGGACATGCTAGACATCAACGTTTCGGCAATTGAGGATCTAGTCGATCAAACTATCCACCCGACTGTACTGGACTCTCCATCCTCTCTCCAAATCAGTGAGTATGCAGCCAATGATGGGGTTCGAACTGGACAAATGGTCCCTATACAAGGCCAATCCATTCCTGCAATGCCAACCTACGAGCTCCGATCTTTTGCCCAAAATCCGGCAATCAAAGGCGGAACACAAACAACAGCCATGCTCATGGCCCGTATCTTAACATCGTATCCGATGATGATGCTAAGTCAGGATTCTCTTCCGCCCTTCATCCACCCGTGCTCTCTATCTGATGTCCTAGAGTCCGAAAGTAAATCGGTGGAATCGCTCAATACGTGTATCAGCCTCATGCAGATGATTAGTACCAATGCGCAGGGAAGTAGAAAGTTACTATGGAAGAACGTGAGGCTGGAGTGCGAGCGGCTGCAGGGAGAAGTAAGTATACCATATCACCGTGAGAATTGGCGGACCAGGCTAACATATAGTGTTAGTGTTTCGGGCTTGATAGATGGGAGCTTCTTTCCTCCATGCAAGCTCTCTTGATCTACATACTCGTTCGACTACAAGAAGGCGAAACCTTGTACAACAATTTCGATGTTTTGCTTTTGTCAACCGTGTGGGTAAGCTGAAACACGTTTCCCGTTCCATCGATTCAGGACTCACGAGATGGCAGATGGTATCATGTGCGCTTAATCAGCAACTGGGTAACGTTCCATGTGACACGCCTACTGGCCTTGGCTACGGCCCGAGTCAAAAAGACTGGATATTCGAAGAGTCAAGGCGAAGGTAATAACCCCGCATTACTCAACGTACTGAGCTGTAACATCATTAACTGTCCCTCAGAGTCGCCGTGATTTTCAAATCTATACGTATGATATTCTCATTAGAGCCAGCTGCAGGATGCGTGTTGCACGACGGCTTTCTCCTTGCACCTCTACCAGCGAGGAAGCAGTTATGGGAAGCTCGTGACGAAGGCCTTTGGCTATTAGAACGGAGTCGAGATGTTGGACTTCCTAGCGTATTTGGAGTTATGGCGAATGGCCAGATGGCGAAAATCAACGAACAGCAAGCATTGCTCAGCAGTGACATGATATCTTTGCAGACTGAACGATCGATGGAAAGTAATGCGAATTGGGAGGAATGGTGTTCTGGCATGGATGGGCTTGGTGGGCTGGTTATGCTTGCTGCTTCTCTGCCAGTCGCTTAGTTGTTTCCATCTCGCCTGGTATATTAGCGGCTTGCAAAGACGACTGTAGTATACGTTGCCAGGTATGAATCCACCTGGTTTTGCAGCACCTTAGCTACAGAAGGCTTTGTCGCACGCAAATAAATTTGCAGCGACAGCAGATAGGAAAGTGCGTTTACATCCCAGGGCTACGAAGGAAAAGGCCTGCTATCGATGCTAGTTGCTGTTTCGTAATTTCGTATGTACAGTAACGCTGCTATTGGTTATTTATATACTGTTTCATCCTCTTCCCCTCCCATCGACATCGAGAAGCATTTTCTTCGCACCCCACCACGCTCACCGATCCTCAAAACGCTCAAAGCGTCGGTGTCTGCCCGTTCCTGATACATCCACTCTTATCCGTAAGCGCCTTCGGGCACGTAACCTCCTTGAACGTGACATCCGGGTTATCAGCACCACCAAACCAATCGAACCTCCAATAGCACCCCGCTTTCAATTTCTCAGGGAAATTGTCGCATTCGGAGCGCGATGAGATGCCACCGTACTGCTGGCCCCAACCTTGAGGCGGCGCACCCCATTGGTTGGTGCAGGCGTTGAACAGACCCACGCCGCCGCCTGGCATGGCGAGATCGAAGTGGTTTGAGCCGAGATCGCCGCCCGTGTTGGTAGCTTGGACGATCATCTTCTTGCCATTGACGGGGCCGGATGTGAATGTCAATCTAGGAAAGAATGGTTAGCGATGTACATGAGGGGTGGTGAGGTGAGAGTTACTCGTAGCATGCACAGCACCAGGTTCCTTCATTTCCACCAGCCAGCTTAACAGCAGCGAATCCGTACGCTAGCTGATCATCAACGGCCCATGGGCTCTGGTTGGTACACATGTATGCTTCGCCACCGTTCTCGCATCCATTCCTCGCGGCCATGTTTGCGAGTGGGTTGTCTTGCTTGTCGCAGCTCTGGATCGGCTGGTTGACTGCGGCTTTGCCTGACCATCCGCATGATCCTTTGCAGCAGTCCCAGTACCTAGTTGTCTTTCCGGACGACTGAGCATCGACGGTTGCGAGGCCGGTGGCTAGCGCCAGGAGAGCGAGTTGCTTCATTGACAGCATGTTGGTTTGTTGTTGGACGATGATTTCTAACTCCGAGTCGATGTACTGTGAAGAAGTGTATCTCCAGATCAATTATTTCGGGCGGTCGGGCATCCAACATATATGAAGTGTTGCTATGGTCGATGCAATCCCAGTCTCTACCCCACATTTTCTTCATTGCACGTCCCTGCTCTTCGCAAAATCGATCCACAGATTGGCCCCTACACTCCATCTAACTACCAACCCGGCTCACGGCTCCTGCACATCCTCTACGTCAATAGGCCTTCATCTCCTCAGCCGGTGGCACAAGGCTGTAACCGAGATGACCATTGGTCGTACCAGACGCCCATACGCAATCGTTGTCTTGGTAGATGAGCTTGATTTTTCAGGATATCCAAGACAGGCGCATCATTTGACCCAGCGAGCAAGTTTTCATGGTGGAACAGAGTATAAGACAATCTGACGTTCATCTATGGGTGCGGAAAGACGGGTGGTTAAACCCTTGAAAGTGCCGGGACGCGGATTAACCCACCGGAAATTAATGAGGCGCTCGGAAACAATGCCACGATGCGGGGGTGCATACGCGAAAATATGCACGCGAAAGCTTGATTCGAGGAGTCGGGAAGCGGGTATCAGGTGGTTGTACAAGAAAGATGAAGAAGACGTAGGTGACAAGATGGAAAGTGGAGGGACAGAGCGACTAACGTGACTCTGGCAACCATGCTAGGGTGATGCAACTACCCCACCACCTTATTGCTGTCTGCACATCATTTTAGTATTTGGAAATGAACAAGGAGGAGATAATATTAATCTCTTGTAACCCCACTATATCATCAGCTTCTTATAGGCCCTAATCGTAATAATTCTTCACCTCCAAACCCTTGAACTGAAACGAGGTACCTTCCCGCTTGTCCAAAACGGTTTTATGATGTACGTCCTTCACTCTCGCTCGTACATACTCCGTCCCTGTGGGCACAGATCTGGTTAGATCTCTGTCCTCCTCCGAGATCAGACCAAGACGGTCCAGCAAAGGAGATGGGACTGGTCGCATCGGCGTGTTATCGCCCGGTCGACTGAAGTACAGCAAGCCAAGGCGGGGAATGTTAATTTGGTCCTTAGGTGGTGTGACGACCCGATGAATTGTTGATTTGATGAAGCCTTTAAATCATCAGTTCATGTGCTTGATTATAGTTGACCATTCAGTAACATACCCTTTGTCAAGAATGTCAAAGTATCCGCCGCATTACACGTGATCCCGCCATCGACCGGCTTAACGTATTTCCACTCTCCTTCCGGCGTCTTAATCTGCAAACCAGCCACATGCTGACTAAACAACAACGTCAAGCTTCCGAAGTCAGTATGGCCTCCCTTAGAGTAGGCTTGCGTCTTGTCCCATTCTTCCTGCGTGCGGACATTGTAGATCATGTAGCGCAAGTGGTCGTCTGAGACCTCATCGTACGCATGCGCATCGGCAAGATACTTTTCTGGCAACTCAAGGATGATGGCCATGAGAATGAAGAGCTTACGCGCTACTTTTTCATGGACGTCCCTGTGGAACTTACGGATCTCTTCCCAGTTTTGCTCGACGATGGTGTGTTTACCGACATTGGCCCAGGCTGGGATGTCTTTGTGGATGTTGAGCTGTCAATTGGCATGAGCAGATATCCAAAACCTAGTCACGAATAGAACTCGCCATCTCAATGTTCTCCTTCACACCCGTATCACCGACCCATCGGGAATTCTCGCGATATCCGAAATACTCGCCCTCCGCAAAGTTACACGGAAACCTCCTCTTCTCCGCTAGGTCTTCTTTAAAGAAGGTGTTTCCGATGCTGAATTGTTTGAGAACACGTTCATCATCGATGCCGGTGTTAGTCACTACCCAGAAACCGACTCTTGTGATAGCGTCGTAGAGTTGTTTTGCGAGCTCCTGTTTGCCTCCCGGCTCATCGAAGCGCGAAAGGTCAATTGTCGTCAGTGGTGCCCAATCAAGCTCCTCTTTGGTTTGTTGTGGTCGACTCCATGGCTTGACGAGGAGTTTGTTCGTTGCTTCGATGGCTGTTTCAACGGCGCTGGGAGCCATAATGTGAACTTGAGACGCTATCTTGTTCGGCGAGGAAGCTCTTCTATGCAAGCGACAATTAACGCAAGCTTTAAGCAAAGCTTTCCTAGTTATCGGGTATAAGCAGCCACGTTCTCCTCCGGTGTATGGGGTTGCTTAGGCGGGGTTACCATCATGATTGGTGTGTTCTCTTACGGATTATACCTCTGGTATTGCGTGCTTCGGATCGTCGACCACGTGCTCGTCTCGAACCCCATGCTGAACAGGTTGCCTTACTTTTGCTCGTTCCCACGTTCTGCACCTATAATGCAAGTCGTGATTACACCCCTGCGATGCGTCTTCTACGCGTGGGAATAACTTACGATGGCTGTTGCGATAGCGGAGATAAGTAATCGAAGGAGCTTGATGGACGTAGGCTAGATGCTTGCGCTGATGGCTAATGCTTGAGCAACCCCAACTATCGTCATTGTAGGAATTATGTCGCGATAGATATGAGGATATCTATTACCTATTCCTGTTGTAGAATCGAGGGAGCCCTTTCTCTGGTGTTGCTCAAAACGTTAGACTGGCCTCCAAGCAGCTTCCTTCTTCTCTAGCCAATTCTAAGGAATTGGTCTTGCTCATTGGTTCGTATCATACTGTTTCTTTTGGTGCTCCTCTACTCGTGGTCGAAAGGACTTGGATGTCTACGATGGCCACTACCACCGACCCAATTGACAAACTCACCTACATTGCAAACGAAGCAGCACCACTTTCCTCGAAGACCTCGCAAGAAGCCGAATCCGCTACGCCCACTGAGTTTGGTCCCGAATTCGAACGAAAGTTGCTTCGCAAAATCGACTACTGGCTGGTAGGCTTCTACTCGCTGGTCTACATCTTCCGTGTTATCGATTCCGCAAATTATTCCAACGCGGCCATCATCAACCTTGAGAACGGAACTGGCATCAAGAAACAGCTTGGCTTTACGCCGTCTCAATGGGCATGGACGCTTTCAATCTTCTCGTACAGTTATTTGATCTTCGAACCGACGAACACTATTTTACTCAAGCTGTTCAAACCAAGCCTATGGATGTTCATCCTGATCATGGCATGGGGCGTCTCGGCTTGTTGCAGTGCGGCTGCTATGAACTTCAAGGGCATGATGTGTGTACGGTTTGCGATTGGTATGGCGGAAGCAGGGTTCTTCCCTTCAGTGCTTTATCACTACGCATTCTGGTACAAGCCATCTGAAATGCCGCAACGTATTGCATTCTTCTACTCTGTTGGACAAGTGTCAAGTGCGCTGTCAGGCCTGCTCGCGTACGCGATTTCGTATATGGACCAACTCGGTGGACTATCAGGATGGAGATGGTTGTTCTTGCTTGAAGGATTGCCAGCGATTATCCTATCCTTTGTTGCGTTCTGGCTTCCGGATTATCCTGCAACGTCCAAATTGTTGACCGAGGAGGAGCGAGAGTTTCTCACCAAGAGACTTGCGAGCAGTGCGCCAAAGGGGACGAAGCATTGGGATTGGCCGTCATTGAAAGTTATGGTGAAGAATCCGACGCTTTATACCTTCAGCCTATATTGGATCTGTCACGGTATCGGGGGTTTCGGTATTGGATTTGCCCTGCCGACTGTCATTTATCAGTTAGGCTTCACCACAACAGCAAAATCACAGCTCATGAATATGGTGAGTACATTAAAGTGGACAGAGGAATATTGAAGGGTATACTGACGAGTCGCAGCCGCCATACATAACGGCATTCCTGCTGCTCAATACGCTGGGGTTCATGCTGCAAAGGAAGTGGATCAGGCCCTGGGTAACGGCTGTTGGGAGTAGGTTGTCCTATATTATCTGAGACCTGACAACCGCTGACATGAGCAGTTGAATCTACTATTATCATTTGTTACATTATTTTACTCACTGTCGATAACCCGGTGGTCAGATATCTCGCTCTCATCGTGGCAGTCGCCTGCGCTGGCTGTGCGTATCCCGTTATTTGGCCTGAACGTATCCGGGCTTTAGAGGGTACTGTTGCGTCCGGAATAGGTATCGGGCTCACAAATGCTTGTGCGCAATTTGGGTACGTCGTGTTGCGAATATCGATCAAAACCTGAGGGCTAAGGCTGACAACATCAATAGCGGCATCGTTGGACCGCACGTCTACAGTACGGTATTCGGGCCTAGGTACCGCGTTTCGTATTCCATTAATCTCGCTATACTCTGCGTGGGCATCAGTTCGATTCTGACTAGTTGGTTCTTGGTGGTGAGGAAAGATCGAAAAAGGGCAGCACTAGTAAAGTAGCGGTACAGTTAGAGTCGAAGATGTCAAGGCAACACAGGTAAGGTTGGACAAGAAAAGAAAATCGAGGGAGATGTGTCGATGGTTACCGAATCCATTATAGTAGATGGAAATACATGGGGACGGATGTGTCCGCTGAATACCTGCTGATATTGAGACTGGACGTGGTAGCATGTTGAAGCTTGGCGTCATATTTTTTTCCCTGTTCAATTGTCAACATAAACCGGAAATCGCCAATCGATCGTCACCAACCTTCACAAATCCATCAGTTACCCGACCAACAGCTTATTCACGTGCATCAACGATTGGTATGTAGCTGACTATTCACACCATTTCGAGAATCCGTATCCACAACCGTCGCCCAGCTTTTCCTCCGTTCGAAGTATCGAACCGAAATCGACACGACCGCGAATCCCACGACAATATACAGCAGATAGCATATAAGGTATACATGCTTCTGCCTCTCGGTGACGTCGTTTCCGTGGTCCATTATGGGGAGTTTTTTGTGGTCGCAAGTTGCTGAGTTGAGTTTTGGGTTAAGAAGAATCAATGTTGTTCACCTTGAAATGAAGGTTTACACGTCCTTGTATGTTCGTGTACGACTTGAAGGGTAAGAGTGGATTGAGATTGTTAGCGATGCTCTTTCGTTCGCAAACGTGAAGCGAGAATCGCAACAATAGGAATAGAATGGAAAAACCTGGCTTATAGGCATCACCTTTACACTCGCATTATACCTACCGTTCACCCAGCATAAGACGTCTTACTCTCAGCTCATAGAGCCACAAGGCTGTGATCAGTCATGACTGGACGACCCCCCACGCCCTGGGTGTTGATAGTGCTAGCTAGCTGATCTTGGCGTAAGCTGCCAGGAAAGTTCAACCAGCGAGCAGAAGCTGAGCTGCTCTTACTCAGCGTTGGGTGAAGATAGATTGCCGTTGTGAATGTTGTTGTCCATTACTATTCATGGAACAGCTACGTGATGTCTGACTAGTGACAGTGTATCGCTTCCGTGTATTACAGAGAGGGCAACGCGTAAACTCTGTGGTTGGTTTCAGGAGAACACATACTCAACGACCTTTTCGTAAGACTCGAGTGGTCTTGAATAGCAGAAGGATGTAGTCTTTCAGGCGTACCGCTTCACGAGGCACCGAGGCTAGCATTGAAGAACAGCATGCCGATCAAAACGAGCGAAGCCTATTTGGGCCACCTGAAACATGGCATGACGTAGATTGCCAAGATACGGCAGGCGCACCCGAGGTTGACGCCACCCCAGGGTCCGAAGCTTCGGCACACCACCGCCATCAGGCCAAAACACCAACGGTACCGAATCCCGCACTCTAAGTCTGTGTTGTTCGAGGCAACATGCTGCTGTTCTGCTTAGCCTGTGGAGAACTTTGATGCCTAACGTTGAACTTCATGCCACTGTAGCTCGGCGACATGCGGCTCCCAAAATCCCATGACAGGGACGGCATACGAGTGAGCCCACACTGAGGCATTGATCGGCCGTGTCGCGTCGGGCACTTGCGCACAAGTCTGGTCAAAGATGAAGATCGCCGGTGCCGTGGTTCGCTCTTGAACTGACCTCTTCCCCCTCTCTACTCACCGTGGTAATTTTCTCCCACCAACCAATATCTTTACCCCATCCTCCTCTTTGCTGCACCCCAAGCCGCTGTCATCCGATGGGTGGGAAGACGTTGGATAACCTTCACTCTCTAATAATTCCATAATAGGCGCACTCGTCGCCGAAAGTCATTCTTCTTCGTTCCTGAAATCCGCATGGCCTGGCGCTGTGCTTGGAATCACTAATTCGACATGCATCACAGCACATTCTTTTGCCGGCTCATCTTCTGCGCCATATTCTCAGTATCATTAGTCAACATCTTTACCAGGGCCACCTCGCCATCGTTCTTCCTCAGGCACTCGAAACCTGCCGCCTTACAGCAAAATGAGGAAGTAATATGTCCCCAATCCGAACTTGCCGACGATGTACTACTTGTTCTTCGCACCGGCGCCACCGAGTCATTGGAAAAGTTACCGGTGCATTTTCGCACAACGT
Organism: Phoma sp. ATCC 74077; assembly: GCA_033682645.1. NCBI lineage: Eukaryota > Fungi > Ascomycota > Dothideomycetes > Pleosporales > Didymellaceae > Phoma > Phoma sp. ATCC 74077. Next base: position 48,921 of record JAWDJC010000016.1, on the reverse strand, counting down.
TGCGATGCGTGCCCCACTTTGTTCTGTTTTCCGACATGGATGAGGAGATTGAGGGTCATTCGGTCCATGATGTCCTTGGAGGAGTGAGTGAGGAGACAAAGAAAGAGCACGAAGATTTTAAGATGTACAATCATTTACAACAGCATGGGCGGACCGGGATAAAGAGCCAAAAAGTCATCACTGCGATGTCAGGGTCGTCGAAAGGTGACTATTTGCAAACAGATAAAGAAGGATGGAAGTTGGACAAGTGGAAGTTCCTACCTATGATCGACCAAGCATTAGAGAAGAAGTCAGATGCGAAGTGGTACGTCTTCATCGAGGCGGACACATATCTAGGCTGGAACAACCTTCTAGCCTACCTCAGCAACTTCGACAACAGTAAACCCTACTATATCGGCAAGCATCTCTACATCAATGATGTTGAATTCGGCTATGGTGGCGCCGGCTTTGCCCTCTCGAATCCTGCGATGCGAAAGGTCTCCGACCACCGCTTAGAGCGCATCACCGAGTACGAGGAGTTCACGAAAACGCATTGGGTCGGTGATTGCGCACTGGGGAAGGTACTGGAGGACGTCAAGGTGCCGCTTCATCGGGCATTTCCGCACTTCCAAGGCGATTCACCTGCCACCCTCGACCCAGCAGTCGTGAAGATTGACCGCGACCTCTGGTGCTACCCTACTGTCACGTACCACCACGTCTCGCCGGCCGAGATCGAGGATCTGTGGGAATTTGAGCAGGTCTGGTATAAGCGCCATGATATTATGCTCCGTCACCGTGACGTCTTCATGGAGCTTGTTCGTCCCAAAATAGGCGCTTCCGTAGCAGCATGGGATAACATGTCCGCGGATAAAGAGTACAATGCACACGATCACTCCACCGCAGAGAACGAATTCGAGCGTAATGCTTGGAAGTCATTCGAACATTGTCGCGGTCTTTGCGATGACCAAGACGACTGTATACAATTCTCATTCGACGCAGGAAGTTGTTCGATATCGAATGTATTCAGACTTGGATATGCAAAGCCGAAGGAGAGGGTACGCAGTGGCTGGATGATGGATCGTGTCGATGATCTTTTCAGGAGCTTGGAGGATAAGTGCGGGATCAGGGACTGGTTCGCACCGCAGGAGAGCACAAACAGTGAATTAAAGATGAGGCGAAAGCGGCATATATAAAGGGACGTTGATAAAAGATCGACAAGCATGGAAGGTGTTGAAGCATTACTGCATAGTACACCCACGCATTGGCATCGGGTAAGGCGTTTACGGTCTGATCGGCATGATACCCCAAACACTCGCTTGAACATCATCGTTGTAAATAAGTGGATTAGAGGTTGCCAACGCAGAACCTCGTTAATAAACAATATCAAAAACACGAAACTTGTCTTTCACACCTATTTCAGCCGAGAAATGGTGTTGATTCTGTGAACACGAAACCAAACATAGGATGTATGGGTAATACATTCTTCGCACCCTATTATGATAAGAACTCACTGCAATCAAAGCACCAAATGATACATATCCCCCTACCACCCATTCATCTCCATTTTCCCCAACATCCCCACATCCTCTCCCCCATCCTCCAAGCCCATAACCTCACTCCCACTCACCCCAGCACCACGCTCGTCGCTATCCTCATCCTGAACAACACGCGCCACCCCATCCTCATCAGTCTCTCCAAGCGTGTCCGCACGCACAGGCGCTTCTAGTTCTTCTTCATGAACCGGCACACCCGCAGCACTATATGCCCACTCCCTATCATGCGTTTCGCCTGCGCTGACCTCCTCGTCGTTGTCGAAGTGATCTTGATCTTGCGCGTCGTCAACAAGCAGCAAATCGACATGCGTCTCAACGCGTTGAACCTCGCGCTCACTCGCCGCTTGTACATCCTCATCAACGCCAACGCCAACGCCAACGCCGTACCCGTAATCCTCTGTCCACGCATCATGCGCATCAGTAACTTGTTTATCCGTGCCTTCTGTCCCCCCATTCCCACCCGCATTACCATTCTTATCCTTGTAATCTTGCGCCTGCGCCTGCGCCTGTACCTGTACATCGTCGCTCTCCCCACCACCACCACCACCACCACCACCAACTACGCTCGAACCCAATCTCCACTTCGAATACCGACCACTTCCAAGCACACTCCCCCCACCCACAAACCCGCCTATCCCCTCTCGCATCCCCTCTCTTATCTGCTCAAACCGCTCCCGTTCCACACTACCCATACTATCTATCCACCCCGTCCGCAGCACACATCCTTTCGCCAAACAAACCCACTCGTTCACCGCCGCGCCAAAAACAACCAGCGCAATAAGGAGAATCACTAGTCGGCCAGCTGTGCGTGTGCGGGAGCGACCGTGGAACATTTTGTTCTTGGTGGGCTTGGTAGGTGTGAGCGGGTGGGGGATGTGTAGGCGGGGAGGGCGGGTGGAGAAAAGGGGGTGGTGATGGAAGCGGTGGGTTGGGACTGCAGTCGGGGAGGGGGGTGGGGAGTGTTTTTCGAGGTGGGAGGTGGATGATGAGGAGGAGGACATGCTTGTTGCTGTTGAGATGAGGGCGTGGAGTGTTATTGGTGTTGTGGTTGATATGCGGTGGTGGAGCATCAGAGAGGAGAGAGAGGAGAAGTGTGTGTAGTGCCGTGGGTGCGGTGCGGTGCGACGCGGTGGTGTACAGTGCCTTGGATCGCAAGGGGAGGGGAATCGTACTCGTAGTCGGACATCCGCCTCGTTTCCTATGGGTCCATCGATATCCCTTGGTGCAGGTAAGGGATAACGCGTGCGTGTCCAACGCGAAGTCGCGTTCTCATTCTTCTCTCCAACAACTCCTGGAGCTCATAAGATAAGACAGCAAGGAATGCAACACAGACACACACGACTCAATTGAGTTATTGACTTGGCAGACCAGTGAGATAAGGGATTCGGATGATCGATTGAAACATGCGTACAATTACATACCCCTCCAAAGTACATAGAAGATGGTCGAGGTATAGTTAGACTAAGCTTTTCTAGATTCAACCAACCGCCGTCGTAAAGATCATCAATCAGTATGCAAGAGGTGAATTAGAGGAAAAAGAATTGACGGGTATGAATTATCCGCCCTTCCATCGTGACAAGCTTGAAATATTCCTGTAGATGAGATAACGCCTGCTGCCTACCCTCGCGCCTTCTTCGCGGCCCCGTCCGCTAGTGAGTGAATTAAATGGCATATGCTTTACGTTTTAAAATTTTGGATATATTGTTCGAAGAGAATTAAGGGATCGGCCTCGAGGCAAATTAAATCAAGTTGCAGTCGTTGCGGTCGCCGTACTTTCGTGCTTGTTCTCCGTCGTCGAGTCCATGTTGTCCGCAAAAGCAAGAATGGCCTTCGCGTCATCGAGTCCTGCTATGGCGAGGCCTTTCTCGTCTTCCTCATGAATGACGCTTCCTTGTATACTCTCTTTCGAGTACTCGCTCTTCTTCTCATTCTCGGCAGACCCGGTCTCCGTATCGTCATCATCGTCCATCAGGTTTGGAGGGCGTTGACGCATCGCTCGTGCCTTCTCAAGCGAAATGGTCTTCTGCTGGTACGTGGTAGTGAAGGGAAGCGCTTCGTCGCGGTCAATGGTGGCTTTCATCAGCGCGGCCATCCATAGTCGTCCCACTGCCAGACTGTCGACTGCGAAGTAATGGACGATGGGTTTGGTAAATTGCACGCCTTTCTGTAGTCCAGCGCGTGGAGGAACAAGCTTGAAGATGAACATGCCTGACATGTCTTCCTCGATACCAGGGATACCATTGGCACTATCCGTCGCTGCCGCTGTTTGTATCGTAGCATTTTGAGGCGATGAAGGTGATGATGTTGCTCGTGTGAATGTGGCATGTAGCCCGGTCATCCGCTCGTTATTGGCTGGGAGAACACGGTGTGAGGAAATGTCGATCAGACCCTTCTCTTCCGTGTCGTTCTCAGTGTAATAGTAAGAAAGACGTCGGCCGCGTAGGACGAATAGTCGTGTTTTCCAGGTGGTCATAAGGCTTGAGGACTTCTTCTTCATCCATCCGCTGTAGTCGCAATTCGCCATGGCCTCTTGAGGTGTGATCTGCTGGCGGCCCTTGAGGTACGCGCTAGTTCCATGCTTCTTGCTTTTCTTCCTTGCCCCGTCCTTCGTTGCGGTCGAACTACCAGTGAGTCGTTTGGAAGCGTCTGATTTACCAAAATCGAAGCTGTTCGAGACTTCGGTACCGGATGGTGTGCTAGAACCTGTTCGAGTTGGTGACTGCATTGGAGAATCTTTATTCGATAACGCTGTGACATCACCAGCGCTTACGTTCGCCTTTTCGCCACCTGTAATGGCGTCTGATATTGCTCGAAGACCTCGGGGTTGCGATTTCTTGCCAAAGAAAGATCGTGAGTGTGTCATAGCGGCTGGTGAAGGTGATGCCCGGCCTGTGCTCGAAGTTTCACTCCCAGGCATATTTGGCGAATTTGCAATGGCATCGATACTGTGTGAGTCGTAAGTGAGCTTCGTGACCGTTGGATGTGGGTCGGCCATAGGTTTGAGAGGTCGCACGAAATCGAACGCGCTTGAGCTGCGATCACTCTTGGTGCTAGTTCCATAATATTGCTTCGCCGCCGGAGACATGGTTCCCGCAGACCCAACGACTGAATCTGCGCTTCCTATTCTGCTGTGACGCTTGCTGTATGACATGCGTCGCCCAGCATCACTATTGTAGCTGGCATTGCGGGAGTGGCTCGTGCTATCTCGTTTGCGTAGCACATTCCGGTTCTTGCGACTGTCCACTTCTCCACCAGAGAAGTAGCCCCTATCGAGTTCAGCTGCGGAGGTGAGACCACTTTCACGGGAGTCGAATGCAGTCCCATTTGTACTTGTAGAATGAACGTGTTGAGCAGATGAAGGCCGCATCATCGAGTCCAGAGATGGTTTTGGTGCAGCGCCCATGGTCCAGTTGCGGTCAAAGGATGGTGTTTTCTTATGCGCTGCGGGATCTGGTCCAGAAGGGGACATCTTGACGGATATGGGCGAGCCCGGGGTGGGCGTGCTCTGGTTGTAATCGATGGACGAATGCCGCCTGTTGTGGTTCATACTGCGTATAGAGGCAGCAGAAGGTCGGGTAGGTGATCCAAGAGGAGGCGAGGCAGGCGTGTGCTGTATCAGCGGCGATGGGGCTTCAAAAGCCGGCACATTAGAGCGGCCTGCGGATGAGGCTGCGCGGGGGATGTGCTGGCGGCCAGAAGTGCCTCGAGCGCCCATGCTCTCTCTCAAAGTCGGTATCCGAGGGAGGACTGCGCCTGTCGAGGCAGCTCGGTTCCTTGCAGGGTCGGCTTGGAAATCGTCTTGTCCATCGAGCGAAGGTAATGGTTGTATTACTCTTGAGGCCTCTTTTGCGTTCTTCACTTCCGACTGCAGCGCGTTGATCTTCATCCATGTACGTAGGCGCGGTCCCATGGGTCCCAAATCGAACTCCTGCATGAAGATAAAATTCCGGTCCACGCCTAGCAGTGCCTCGCCGTCAATATCCTGGTCGCGAAAGACATCGCAATGCTTCTTCTCTACACCCACATCTTCCAGGTACTCTGCCACCCGGGCTGGGGACCATGTCTTGACTTCCTCTTCTGTATGCCAATTCTGCTCCTCTTCTTCCGTCTCGTGCCCGTGGATGTAGGATAATCGGTGGTGGCTGCTGTATTCACTCCCAGAATCGTTCGCCCGCAAGTCTTTCCCAGCTGTGCTGTGCCGCGGAGTGCTCATATCCGTGATGTGCTCGTCTATGACACTCAACGTCTCGTGCATAACGGGGCTCCCAATCGTCTCATCCTCCTGTGGCACTTCCCCGCTTAAAGTCATGCTGATGCTCCTTGGGCCGCTCTGCAGCGATGTCCTGCGTGTTATGTCGGTCCCAGTCGCGATGTTCAGCGGCTCCGTGGGTGCTGATTTCAGGGGTGCAGGTGCACTCGCTACAGGCAATGGCTGGGAAGAAGGTGGCTCAGCGGTCGCGGTGCCGGGTGCAGGCTGAGGGGGTTCGAGTCGCGTAGAGGCCTGCGATGGGTTGCGTGAGAGCATCGTGGGGATGGGCGTCGGTTTCGGCGCGGGTCGCGTGTAGACTGGCATTGGATCAGATAAAGTGCTCACAGCAACCAGGGCAGCTACCGTCAACCCCGGGTCGGCATGTGACAGGCAGATACATACCCTCGGGAAACAAGCCATTGTCGCCCGTCTCGGTGTTCTTGCCCAAAAACCAGCCATCGCCAAAGTCGTCGTCGCGCTCGATAAGCTCGATGCGGTCCCCGCGCCTCAGGCTAAGCTCGTCGGGACTCCGGGCTAGGAACTCGTCTGTAATGGCATGTCAGCGGTGGGCTCACCCGGCAGCGTAATCCATTGGGAACCACGGGAGCGTGGGCAGACGTACGCACTACGACGAGGGTGTCGCCGGGCTTGCAGCTCTCGGTGTGCGAGCGTTGGGCCATGATGGCACTGCTTGGGTGTGTACTAAGGGAGGGAGCGTCTATGCGAGGAAGGCACCCAGCGGCTGGTGCTTCATCTCATCATGTATTGCCGATGTTCGCGCTATCGTTGGGTGTGGCGGGCGCAAAGGGACCACGTCCTGACTCGGACGCTGAACGCACAGGATGCTTTCTGGAGTCACGGCTGCTTGAGATGGAGTCGACGAGGAATAGTGGACGGGCCAGGCGAGGGGGGATGGCTCGGAGCGTCTCGTGGTGCGGGTGCGGTTGTCGTGGCTTCGTATAATTAGGTGGTGGGTGGGCAGAACAGGATCATGAATACCGCGAGGCTAGTCTGATTATGTATGCATTCGTGCATCCGCATCCGTGAGCGAGCGACAGCGGCCGATATTAAGTACGTGGGCAGCATTGACAGGCCACCAACCGACTCCCTTTGACGACAGTACAGAGCATCGCTCCAGAAATGCCCACCGCGCCGTGTCGAATGCAACTTGCTCGTCCAAAGGCCACGGCGTGTGCATTCCAGCAAACCCGCCGCGACCCGTCCACCCGTCGTCAGTCCCGCCGTCCAGACCAAACATGGCTTTCCTGTCGTTTCTCGTTCGGTTAGCGCCATTTCACGACCGCTCGTCGCGACTGCCGCCTGCGAGCCCGCAACTTCCACGTTGACTCCCTCCTTCACCACGCCCTCCTCCGCGTCTGTCCACAAGGACGCCAGGACGACTCTATCGCGGGAACTCGCTGTCGCCTGGGACTCTGTTGTTCTGGGCCCCTGACGCCGCCTCCCCGTTGTGTGCACGACATGCACTCCCCGCACTGGTTGCGAGACGGGCTTCTGGTGGAAGGCGATTCACGCCGTCGACGCTCCAAAGCTACATAGCGAACAAATCCTTCTGGTCTGTTCTGGACGCCGTGCGGAATGACGCCTGAGGCCCACCCATTGGCAAATGATGCCACGGCACAAACCCTGAACTACGCGCTGGGGAATCTGGGCGGAAAACAGAAGAGCTGGATGGTAGACGTCACAAGTATGGCGCCTGTGGAGCCCGCTGCACCTCCTCCTTTACCCCCAGTATCGCGTCGTGGAAGACCTCGAAAATACCCTGCGCCTTCTCCTACACCTGCACCAGCGCCTAACCCTAAGCTCCCGCCCCGACCCGACCCTATCGCATGCTCAACGACTGAGCCTGAGGCTGAAAGGCATCCCTCTTCCAACTCGACATCTCCCCAGCTAGCCAACACTGTCACCCGACAAGACAGCGCTGATCGTGGGGCATCGGCCATCATCGTCTTTCCATCACCCACTCCGAGCGTTGAGCCACCAACTACTCATGAGGACAAGGATGCAGCACCTGCGAATCCCACTTTTGTCGCGTTGGCTGAGGGGTATGCGAACTACACGCCCGACACTTCTTTGGAGACCATCTTTATGGATGCAGTGCATGGTGTAGCTCCACAATCGACGGGGCCGACGGCAGAGGTCGCGCCAAATACATACAGGACGAGCCGCCTTGGCGGCCATGGAAATGAGCATCCAGCAATGCTGGCAGATACCACGGGCCAGTCGCGACCACAGCACCCTAATATCTCACGCCGACCTTCGGTGCCACGATTGCACAATGGAAGTCCGTTGCTTGAGCAAGGCCACAGTCGCAGTCCTACTCTCGGACACCAGTTGAACAGGCAAGTACCGTCACCGCAATTGCCGCAGGGCGTCCAGACTCGTGTTGCGCAGGTCGGTAGGACTCCGCCTCAGGCACAGGCACCTTTTGGCCCACCACGTACTTTGTCTCGTGGGTTGACGCAACACCCATTCCCTGTTCCTTCAGACGCGGGTCATGCTCCTGTTCCTCAGGGTACTCCAATACTGCAGCCATCCGCTACTCCTTCAGGTAGCTGGTATACATCGGAGGAGTGTCTGCAGCTATTGAGCAGCTTCGAGAATTCGTATGCCGTCCCCCAAAATCACAGTCACGATGGGAGGCGACTAGCAGTGCTGAGAAATGCTATAGTAAAGCAAGACTGGATCTATCTCACCATGCACCAGTACTACTGTATGGTAACCCTCATGCCGAATGCGGTACCAGAGAGTCTTCGGTGCCAGCCAAGTCTGCACAATGCTATTAGGATGATACAAGTGGTCCTCGATTCGAATGAGACCTTGTCGCCAGTCGTACTCCGCTTCTTCTGTAATTTCCCATACTCGCTTGATGTGATTGGGACGCAGTGGCCATCTCAGTTTCAGCAACAAGCAGAACTGTTTCTACTGTTGCTAACGCACTCTCCAAATATCGACCAGCTGACGCACGTGTGCAAGGAACGACGGTACCCACCACTTGTACGGGAACTTACTGTCGACCTTAGAATCGCTTCTCCGACGTTCCAGCGCCTCTTATTCACTTCATGCTTGCGGTCTTTGTGGAGGCCGAACAGTCAAAATCAGTTGCGGGCACAATATGAGGCGCAGGCGGTCGCTCTCTTCGAACAGAATCAGGCCAACTTTTACCAGCGACAGCAAGACGCTCTCGCAGCCAACGGACAACCGTTCAGTCTGCAACACCACCAGCAAGAGAAAGAGCTCGAGGCGCAACTGTGGGCTCCTCAGCTTAAGCATCTAGTCAACGAGTTCGAATCAATAATTCGTAGCCAAGGCGTCCCATCAGCCAATCAGTACACGACAGTTCGTCAACAACAATCGCAATACCCTATTTACTCTCCGCCACAATATTCACAAGCACAAAACCGCTCTTTCCAAGCCGCTCCACCGACTGAGATGGCACCACAACCCGCTGTCCAGCGAACACGTGGGAGGGGACGGCCTCGCACACGACCTCCCCCAACTCCTCCCGTACTGCCCTCCCAGCTAGCAACACAGCAATCTCGGGTTCCATCAGTACAACCACGACGTCCGGTGCCTTTACTTCCTCCGCAGGGTTGGACACAACCACAGCAGAGACAGCCTAACCCTGCACGATTCAGCCTTCACAACGCTTACCTGCGGAGTCCTGTCCTCCAGGCCCAGTCTATCCCGTCGCCTTTGTATCACTTCATGGTAGGATGCGCACTGTCACCAAGGCGACTCTCTGATGCTAGTCGAGCGATTGAGAGACACACTTTTATTCTATCGTCGGATGAAATGCGAGTAATTCCCAAGACTGTGCCCGGCGCGCAGGGCGGACCTGATATTCGATCTATCAACGACAAGAGCAAGACTGTCCGCCTACGTTGCATTAAGTGGCCTGCTGTCGCCCCAATACCACATGAACATACTTGGGCAGTGACTGATACGACATGGATTCCATACTCGTTCATGACGTTCAATGGCACGTCTTTGCATCAGCGTAAGAAGGTCCATTATGGTAGGGACTTGCCAATCGACATTACTGGACTGCTCAAAGAAGGGGAGAATGTTCTAGAGGTTGTGGTCATGGCCCAGTCACATGAAACGTCGTATCAGAACTACCTCATCGCCGTCGAGGTTCTAAGTTTTCAAAGCCACAGTTCGATCAAGCACAAATGTATTACGACAAAGCGCATTTCTGCTGAGCAGGTGGTAGAGGGTATCAAGAGAAAACTCTCGGCCACGGGCGATGACGACGAGATCTGTATCGTGGAGAGCAACCTTACCATCAATCTCTTCGATCCATTCAGCGCTTCCAAAGTGTGCGACACTCCTGTTCGTAGCACGGCATGTCTACACAATGACTGTTTCGACCTAGAAACCTTCCTTCAGACACGGCGACGGTCGGGCGACAGTTCAGTGTCTGACCAATGGCGCTGCCCAATCTGCAATGCAGATGCTCGGCCACAATATCTCTTCGTCGACGGCTTCATTGAGGATGTCCACAAAAAACTCGAAGCGCAGGGGTTGTTGCAAACACGTGCTATCATTGTCCAGCAAGATGGTTCCTGGATGCCAAAAGCGGAAGTGCGCGATCCTAATGGTGTCTCTGATCGGGGAGCATCCGACGACCCTCCCACTCCAACTATGGTACAAAATAGAACGCCAGCTCCTGCGGAGGTCATTGATCTCAGTGACTAATCCGAAAGGTGCGAGAGACATATACGCCAATACATCTGCTCCTTTTCTTTCACGTTTGTTTTTTTCAAAAAGTTACGGCGTCTCAGCATCACTCTTGCAAGGAGTTCTACGAATGGAATACCCCTGGTCTGGTTTGTTTTCATCTTCTTCCTTGCGAGTGCATTTGAATATACGAAGGAACGTATATTCATGGTCATGGTCTATGATGTAAAAGGACCATCAGGAAGGCATTTTGCACATAACATTGGTAAACGACTGTTGTCATAGCAGGACTGGGATACCCACATAATCCTTTGGATATATATGCATCATGAGATGCAAATGCTAATACACGATTGTGATTTGTAATGTGTCTTTGGTGTTATACCTATTTGCATAAGTGTCACCATCGTTGTTGTGAAAGTGGAAGGGAAATTATGGGACAAAACTGGCGACGAAGACGCATGTATGTTGAAAGAAGAGTTCACACGCGTAATAGCTCATACTGGTCATTGCCATTTGACCTTGTCCGCCTTCATGACTATGACCAAATCACCACTCCCACTCATGAGTAAATAGATATGGCCTCAATGCACCATCCCGCCTATCTATTTTCACCTTCATTTACATCTCCTGTCAACTCACCTCCCAACCCCAATTTCCCTCTCTTTCCCTCAAACACTCCCACTATTCTTCACCATTCACTTCCTCCCCCTCATTCACGCCCCCACCCCCTCAAATCACAACCTCCTAGCACCCGTCCACCCTTTACCTCCCCCACGACCGCACTCCACCTCCCTAAATCCACCGTCCCGCCTACTATGCGCGCAGCTACTTCCTCGACTTTCGCGGCTAGCACTTGCCACGCGCGGCCGTGTCCGCGCGGTCCGACGCTGATGTCGTGCGTTGGACACGAGCGGCAGGAGTATGCTTTGAGGAAGGCGTGGCAGAGCTCGTGGAGGAGGGTTCCCAGGCGGGAGGGGAGGCGTATGTTTGGATCTAGATCTCTCGTATCTGAGCTGGTGCTTGTGTTGATGTTATTGTTTTTCTGGTCGTTGAGTTTTCCACGGTATAAAACCGGATGAAGCAAAACCTGCGTGCCCACCACGCGATTAAAACTGCCTATCCCAAAACTCCCTTCCTCACCATCAACAAGATATCCGAATCCATTTGAGAGTTTGGGGTTATGTGCTGGGATGGCGTTGTGGAAGAATACACGGTTCAGGTGCGTGAAGAGGGTGCTGAGTTGGGGAATTGAGAGGGTTTGGCGCAGGTCTGTTCCGGAGAGGTGTGGATGCCAGGCCCGGAGGATTGATTTGAGGTGCAAGACGGATGGAGGGTCTTGGTCAGCGGGGAGGCGCAGGTAGGTTGCGTCGAGCCAGGCGGTGTGGTGGCGGACGAGACGCATTGCTTCGTAGTGGCCGTAGAGTTTTAAAGTGAGTGTTGGCTGGGGGGTTGGCGGTATCTCGGGGGCATGGTAGAAGCGGGTTTTCCGGCCTTTGCGGGGATGGAGGTGGTAGGTTATTGTTCCGTGGGAGCTGTTTGAGCTCAGTTGGTAGAGATTAGGAGCGCATACGTCGCAGTCGCATGGCGTGGATGTTTCTTCAACCCATTTCTTGAGCTCTTCAGGGTCCGATGGTATTTTAAATGGCTCGTCATTAGAAGTAGCTTGTTTCCTTCTGAGGATATGGTCTTCGATGAATAGGAATCTGGGGTTAAGCGTAAGGAAAGGCTCTAAGATCGGGAGAAGATTATGGAGAAAAGATGGGCCGCGACATATATATTCTGAATCAACAAATTGATCCTTTGGCCGGCTACGAGCCCTGAAGATAATGCGAGCGATTCTCCGGGCGGGTTGAACATGGCGTTTCTTGGTGGACTGAACGGTCACAACGGCTTCATGGCCTGTCATGGAGTATCGTTGGACGGTGACATGGCGAGGGAATGAGCGAAGAGAGAGAGCAAGAAGGTTGCTCAACGCCAAGCGCGGAGGAGATCACTTGAAGAGCGTTGAAGCTCCGAATCTTGGATGCCTCACTTTACTAACCTGAATTACAGGATGATTTACACAGGGATCATGTTCAAGAGCAATCAAGGCCAGAAGCGATCGAGCATGGACGGCGTGGACATTTTGGCTACGCTCGAAAGTAAGTGTGCTTGAGAGATCCAGACTGTGATGTTCGAGTTTGGTCCGTAAGCCTTGTAGGGTTCTTGTATCGTGGAGTCCTTTGCGTGCAATCATCGAAGATCGCGTCATTGAACTTGGTAATGACGGCGGTCATTATCGGGAAGAGCTGTTCCTACCATTCAATAAGGTTTGTCTTTCTTCCAAGGCTAACATGCATCGTATAGGCTTCGTTCGTTCCGCAAACCGGTTGTGAAACAAATGTTCAACGTCTTTCGGGAGTTGCGCCACCTTCGTCGAGTCATGGCGCTAAGCTAGGACAACTCTCACTGGTCTGCACATCGGCATCCTTGCAACCTGCTCTGCGTTTAGCAATCGCATACTGTGATATGCTTGCGTACCGGATCAACGAACCGACTTCCTCTTGACGGAACCCGTGTTACTCCGCCAAGATTGCCGAACTATACTAGGGCGCGGCAGCTAACCGCAAGTCTTCGCTCGATGGGCCAATGACCAGCTATGCCCATAAACCTATACAATGACGGCAGCTTATCGAAGTACCCAAGAAGCTTCTGCATGGAGCTATTTATTGGTCAAGTACCTACAAGACGTGAGGGATCGGCTCTCGCCTCATACTAGTTTGGCAACTGTAGTACGAGTTTACAATATTTACACAAACGCAACGTACGTGCGAGCATTTGCAATTCCATCAGTGCAAACTCAAGGCGTGGCCACTTTCCGAGACATTGGTTGCCCGCCTTTTCTGGAACACTACCATTTGCAACCACAGCGAATACCTAGAGGCATTAAAGCAAGCGATTTTGGTGTTGATTCTCTCGAGCGAGCAGGCCAGAGCTCTCCAATGTCCTGCCTATTTGGTACTTTAATACACCGGGCGCTCCTCTCCCGACGAGTTTTGCCACTCTAGGGCACATGTGCGTCTAATGAACAATAGATATAGGGATACCATTGGTTACTATAGTATGTTCCTTCATTAACGTATACAGCACGTTAGTTCTGCATCGCAATGCCAACTGATTTGCATGATTTGGGTAAGAATCTCTCACGCTGGGAGATATTTTTGCCTCCCTCTCCGCCCACCTTAAGTCTCTGTTGCCTGGTATGACTTATTGTTCCAATTGAGAGCATTGAGGACCTCGTCGAACATCACAGCCAAACGTGCAAACAGTGTTTGGATAACGATGACGATAGACACAAGCTCTAGCGTGGGAGAGATTCCTATCAGTTTTCCTCATCTCCTTCTATCCACTTACTGGCAGGCGAGGTCGTACGATCGTGCATCCTTGACTGATAGATTTCTCATCTCGTGTTTCAATCCATGAAGCGAGAATATTTACATAATCGTGTATGTTCCCCCGAAGAACCAGCTCGGGTGGTGAAGGTGTTATGAGCTCCTTTCCTATTACATATGTATGCGCCGAGAACTTTGTCACCGAACTGTACGAAATTTCCTAAATCAAATGCCACAATTCACTACTTCTGTAATTGCAACCTGCCGAAGGCGACCAAGATGCCTAGTCATTCTAGTTCTCCGCCAGATGTGGGGTTCAAAAGGGTAACATACCTATTGCATGTCGTTGCAAGCGCTGTTGCCCTATCTAAAGAACAAAGAGAATCTAACAATTGGATTCGACAATCGGAAATGCCTGCCTTCACCAATGCCGTCAGCACACGAAGCCTGATCGCCCATCGCATATTCTTTGAAGAAAGCTAGGACGAGTAATCGTACTATTGACATTGATCTTCTCTACATTATTATACAATACAGATGCTCATTGTGCAGCGTTGTCCCAGCCTGTCCAATTTTTGTAGATTTATTGGATCAGATGCAACTTTTTCCAAGGCTCACTGCAGGAGGGTGTTCGATACGTTACGGCGATTGGCCCAGCCACCAACACCACGAAACGCAAGGCAAACGGATGCTTGGAAAATCAGTCTCGTTATCAAAATTCAGGCATCTTAGAGATATAAATTCGTCTATGATGGTGTCTACTCAGTAGTAAATTCAACCTTCAATTCTCACCATGTGGCCCACGATCCTTCGCAATTACCTCGGTTCTAGCCGTTCTGCTATTCCTCCACTAGCTGTGAGAATTCGAAAATACACATACCCCCCATGCACTCGATTTCTCTGTCCAATTCGGTCTGGGAGCATTGGAACCCCTCAGTCATGTCTGTTCTCAAAGCTCGCATACTGCCAGAACGGCAAGTGGATCTGTGCCTGTAGCCTTGAGGCTGTCTGGAAAACAGTCAAGAAGAGCGGCCCATTTGCGGGGAAAAAATGTAGGTGCTACCTTCTTTCGCGAATCCTAGTAGGAGCTCAACTAACTAACTGGTTTAGTCCTAAGATGCCCCCGAGAGGAGAGCAGACAGTGCGAGTTCCTTCTCTGGGAGGAGCATGAAGCCAAGGCCAGAGCGCTATACAAGTAGACACGAGGAACGTAGCAGACCGAGATTGTTCGCGGTAGGAGCATGAATGGTATAGGCATACGAAACTGGGTAGAGGACGATTCAGATGTTATTCGCTGGTCGAATTAGGCTTTTTTCCAGAGTAAATGGCTTTAGGATACACTGGGTATTGTCAGTGCAATTGAACGCCTTAAAGTATTGACTCGTTATCTTTGTGATGCTCTATTTGTGCGAACCGCTGAATCTACCTCGTATCTATTGCAGATATCAGCAATATAGCACATCACGTTCAATGAAGAACGGAGCGAAGATCGTCATCTACGAATGCCAAGAATGGTCAATTACATTGGAAATGAACGTACTACTCACGAGGACCTCGATCGATATCTAAATCTCCACATTGTCCGAACCACCATCGAAAGGGCTGTGTAGGGCCCGATGTATGATTCACCATTAGATCTAGATGTACCTATCCTGAGACTACCACGAGACAAACCACGTGCGCAGTCCACGCTCCCACCAGCCGATAGCTCGACAGTGCAGAGCCTCGTTTCCAATCCCACGACTCGGAGGAGGTCTCTGAGCCTTTCTTGTTCGGCAACGTCAAACCAAGCAAGCATTCCTGACGGGCTTTCCTGGCAAGTTTTCTTCCACTACAATGTACTCGGCGGCGACGGCGCTATCTCGAATGAATACCCCAAGACTTGAGGTGTAGGAATCCCATGGGAGCGAACAAAGGTTAAAGTTGCGACCTCACTCGCTAGTGCCAAATGTCTAGTAACGGCGATGGGTTAGGAGGACGGGGCGAGTATAAATGGACTATTTTTCATTGATATGTGAATTGTAGTTCGAGAAGGTATGATCTTATATACTGCTAGATGCGAGGATACTTTGAGGGCATGACTAGCGTTTCTTTGTGGAACGGGATCCTAATAAGGCGAGTGTAGACGAGTCGAGGTGAGCCAATTCTTAAGCGCTTATTCTCTACTCTACAAGTCCTTCTTGAAAGACATTGCTTAGACTGCTGAGGGGAGACTGTATTCGGGTTTCACTGGAGGTAGTTGATGGACTCAACGAACTCGGACGTCTGCCGGCTTAACTCCTAGATACCAAGGTGCTGAAGTCCTTATGATGCCAACACCGACTCGTTCGTACTCATCGCAATCGTGATGCTCACGTCGCAGCAGAAGAACTAAGTCAGTAGATATCGTCTCCGTAGACTTACGCATCCCAAGCTTCGTCGTCTTGCTCATAAGCTGAAGGCAGTGCACTTCAGCATCGACGAGCGTACCTTCATCGAGGGCGCTCCATCCAATGATGCCGCCGTCATCCGCACGAAGAGCATAAGACATGGCAGCAGGTATGATATCGTAAGGTGTCTCTCCAGCCATCCAATCTGGAAAGTCTTTCCCAGCAAGTGGCGAGATCCCATCGACTTTCCTTAACAAGCCACGTATACTCAGCTTCCGCGTGGCGTCGTCAAACCGAAACCCACTACACGCGTTCTTCGCACCCTTGATGTCCAAGAAGCGAACGCCGTGCAACGTACTCGCCCAGGTCCACGTCGGCAGATCCAATGTGCTCTTGCTCCTCTCCGCGGGCTGGCGACTATACCACAGAAGCTGATCGGGCATGCTGTTCTTCCAAAGGCCGAGACAGTACGTATCGAGCGGCCTCTTCTTGCCTAGCGCGAGCCTGATGCCTTCTATTGCGATGAGGCGGTCAGTTTGCTGAGTGAGTAGACGAGCAGAGTACTTTTCTACAAAGTTTTTCCAGCGTGTATTGCGAGTTGTAGCGTGGAATGAGGCGCCTGTCTCACGTTGACTGATTGCTTTGCAGGACCAGACTAGGTTGCCTGCGGTGTAGAAGATCATTCTTCTGGAGAGAATCCATTCTTGCGAAGCCCATGCGCGGTAAGCGAGGGCTCCAAAGTCTGGGGATATGGCATCGTAGTCGGACGGTAGGAGACTTGCGAATATACTGCCTTCGGCTTCGCCGGACGCAGATATGTGAGGTAGCTCTACAGTTGGTGGCTGGGGTGGGCGAGGGAAGAAGCAGGGCTGACTAGAGTCTGCAGCGTGGGATGCAGCGATGGTAAGGCGAGCATGTTGATACACATCGCCCATTCGCTTTGATTCGCCGAGCCAGTCGAGGTGCGAATCTTGGATGATGCATAACGAGTCTATCCAAATGTACTCGAAACCGAGACGGTGTGTGGCTGATATCGCGTCCTGATATGTTCGAGGGATAACGTCCCAGGGAATGCCCGCGAGATGATCGGCTAGCGTGGATTGAGTTGTCATCAGGGGACGATGAGAAGGAGGGCCCCAGCAATGTGACAGAGCGACGTAGTGACCTCTCATGCCCTGTGTCTCGAGTAGACGCGGCGACGGTACCTCATTGGGACGGCCGACGTGTATAACACGCGTAGGTAAGATAGGTGGTGTCGCGTCATCGATGACGGACCCAGAGAGCGTCTCTCTGCACACTTCATGTTTCGCAAAGCAAGTGCTCATCCAGCGCTCGATCAGATCGAAGGCTTCCGGCGAGTCCGATGCAGGTAGTTCGTGACGACCGATAACATCGCAGCTGGCACCTGCGGGACTGTCTGGTGTCCTTCAGCTCAGCAAATGAGACGCTGAATACCCCAGAGTGCCTTACCTCCTGCCGCAAACAGTCTGATCCACCCAGTCAGGACTCCATGATCGACAGGCACGAAGGCCTTCAGACCCCTAACGTGCCATGCACCATCGGCACCGTGTTCTGGAAAGCTTGGCTTGAGGAGATCGTAGTTGGGCCGGAGGTATATTGGCTGGTCCGCTAAATCACCTTCAAGGTCATGGATGGTTCGCTTGATGTTACAATTGGGCGACTGAATAGAATTCGAGAGCGAGCTGCTGTTAATATTCTGCAACACAGCGTCCAGGATCAAGCCACACAGAGGACATCCCGCCGAAGCTGATGCAGGTAACTTCCTGGCGTCAGCCAAGTGGACCATGCCGCGAGGCGTTGATTTGCTGCTGACTTCATTCCACCACGGCGGCAGATCGTCGAGCTTGCAGGTTAGGTTCGGTACATTTACGCTCGTGCATTTCGGGCAGAGCGACATGCTCACGTACGCGGCTGAGAAAATAAACAAGCTACTAGTTGTAGCCTCACTAGGCTATGGCCAGATACCTTCACGCAGCTTTGCTGTCGCTAGTTGACGAGTTCATGGGTCTTGAGGGTGGCTAGGCTGTGGTGGGGTTGCGCCGCAATTATCAGAAAGCAAAACTCTTTGCTCGTTCGACAGTTGCAGCAAAGCGTACACCTTTCGGTAGTTGGACGAGACGGCCCCCAATCACAGGCTGCACAACCCAGGTATTCGGATTGTCAAACTGTGGCGTTCATGCAGGAGCCAGCCACAACTGACAGCAGGATGCCTGAATCAGCCCTACTGCAGTACTTGGGCAAACTCAAAGTGGCGACACTGCCGTAACACGAATCTCCAGCTTCGAGAAAAGAGACGGAAATGAACGCACTCGCTCGAATGCGACAGGAGCGCGGAGATGTGACCCAAGGCTCGTTAGCGTGCGAGAAAGGAGTAGGCCCGCGATCCGGGACATTGGATATAGGGAAGAGGCGCTGGGGCGCAGGACAATAGGAGAATTGCTATGCTACTGCTACATCGGACGCACAAATGAAAGCGGTAGTAGAAAATGTTAGCGAGATTATTGGCCGCTGTTTCACGCAGCGACTCCCTGGTTTGGGCTTCTCCACGACCCGGTGTTCAAGGTTTGGGCGTGGGATGCTGAGCTGATGTGCGTGGCACCAGTCGCGAGCGATGGCTGAAGTTTGTTTATTCTAATAGGTGGCGACTGGCGTGCGGAAGTAGCGGATGCATGCAGACGAGATGGCGATGGAGATGAGGGGTGGGAATAAGAAGCGTCGTGCGAATAGCTGCAACCACTCGAGTTCCAGAGCCTGGGTGAGATCCACCTCCTGGGCTGCTGGGGCACGATCCGCCTGGATCAGGAACTGGATGCAGCTGGTGGAGGCGACACAGCGCAGAACTGTGGATTCGTGCAGGATCCGGCAGTGCCTGCAGGCCAGTTGATGATCATTTCTCCAGATTGTCCAGAGGGTGCCGGGATCGAATCAGCGTCCCAGGCTGTGTCGCATTTCCATCCGGCCTTCTAGAAGGCCAGCCTGGTTGGCTACCCGCGTCCAGCTGCCCCCATTCACCCAGACTTTTGCCGTCGAGGTCAGCCGAGAAGCTGAAGCTGTACCCGTACCGGCGCCGCGGGCGTCGTTGAGTGCGTGTGACGTTTGCGCAATATGCTCCTGTGCTGCTCGTCGACTTTTGCCGCTCAATGCGAGAGTGCGGCCACGGCGCCGTGTGAAGCAGGCCCAACAAGCGAGCCAGCGGCGGCCGTGCTGGCGGCGGAGGTGTCGCAGTTGAGGAGCGACGCGAGCGCCACCGGGAGCGGCTTTGCCCCATTCGTGGTGGAGCGGCAGGCTGTTCGCAAACCAGATGTGCGGAATCGCGCCCGTTCGCTTGGCAGCCATGGCCCGACGGGACAGCAGTCGACATGCTCCAGCGCCTTATTAGCACCCTCGCCCGCCCGCACCCTGGGGCTGCTCAGACGCCGCTGCGAGTACCCTCGACCTGCTCATCGACTCTCTCGCCCGCCCACGCCCTCGTTCCTCTGTGCAGTCGACTCTCGCGAGCCCAGCGGTGCTCGCAGCATCATGGCCACCATGTTCCGCGACTTCTCCTTCAACCCCGTGTCGCCACCCGCGTATTCCGTCTACGAGGCTGAGCGGGCTGCCATGAATGTCTCGCCCACGTCCCAGGCCGTCGAGCCGCTGCAGCTCCCGAGTCGACCCTTCACTCCGCCGTGCACAATGGGCGATCTGGCAGTGCAGCTCAACCAGCAGAGTCTCCGCATCGACCCACGAGAAGATGAGGACCTGTATGGTCCTCCTACGCCGCCAAGCCATGGCTGCACGTCGCCCACTGTTCCGCTGCAGCAGGCACGACCGACATATTCGCGCGTCGCCGCTTCCGTGCTCAGAATGCAACGCCAGAGCAGCTCGCGCATGCAGTGCTGCTCGTCGCACGTCCGGGACATCTCCAAGCTGGTTCGCATGATCGAGCGCGAAGAGCAGTGCATTGTCAACGAAGCATCATCACGAACATCATCCACCTCATCAACATCAGCATCCTCCTCGTGCACGACCTCTGGAGACGACGAGGGCATCGACATGGACTACGACATCCCAGCGCGAGGAATCGAGTCCTTGGTTGGCATGCCTCAATGGAGGGCAGGCGATCGACTCGACAGCTGCGTCAGGGTCATTAGGCCTGTGCGCATGCGAAAGCGATCGAAAGAAAACGGCGTGAGCAAAAGGAGGTCATCTTAATTCTTATCGGTCCTATTTGATGCATTGCGCCGGCGTTTGGGTTGTTTTTGGGCGCAATATACCACTTCATCTTCTGGACAGGCACCGCGAGACAAAGCGGGGGCAGATTCTCGTCGAAACAGTAGTTTCTAGACGGCTTTTCATTCTTTGGGACGGCTGGTTGGCTATCACTTTTGAAGAGCTCCCTTCGGGTTGAGCCTGGCGTTATGAGATCGGGACGCGTCAAAGCTGTCGCTACCGCCATCTACAGTATAGTATATCCATCAATAGTATCGTGCGAACACATCCATTGCATCTTATTACCATCTTTCTGATCGTGATATATCGATCTGCAACCCAGCGACATGGAACTCGTCCTCCCACGTGATGCGCGTCACCGCGACCCCGAAGTTTGGTAAATGAACGACCCACTTCGGACTTTTGCTGCACCGCCGGTAAAGCTTACAATCCGTCGCACCAACATCACAACCACCGCCATGTCCGTCCGACGGGCGCTGGCCCCGCGCTCTGTTCATCTGAGGATTGTACCACGGCCTGCGAATCTGTCTGAGAGTCGTGAGATTTTCCGCGTGCTGCAGCGATTTGGGGAAATCAGTACATACAAGTATCTGCGGGTTCGTGTTCCCCCCGCCATGAAGCTCGACGGCGCGCGATGTAGTGACAAACTTTTGGAAGCAATGGCTAATTGTGTATGACTGTAGTATGAATACCACAATCCAGCAGACAATGTCGCGCTTGCCATCTTCCGCGACGAGAACTCGGCGCAGCAGGCCCTCCATGCCTCCCCTATACGCTTCGCTCTCGAGAAAGTCGTAAATCCCGACGCCGATCCCACGCAATCTATCCCTGAAGAAGACGAAGACGAACTTCAGAGCCTCCCCGAAACACCTATCAAAGACGGCATCGACGAGATCCTCCGTCCCTCCCAGCTCATCAACCGCACCCTATCCTCCGCCACCTCCAGCACCCCTGCCCAAAAATCTCACCCACCAATGCCGTTCGATCCTCCCTCCACACCTGAGTCAATTCCAGACAGTAACAAGAACATGACCAAATGGTTCCAAATAACCGTTGACCGCTCGCGCGCCGTGCACCAAGACTATATCGAGCGACAACCCTACTGGAAGCATTTCACCCCCATGAAATCCATGGCACAATTCGATCTCGCGAAAAAGGTGCCGCACATCGGCTTAAGCGACGTGAGCAAGCGGCCGCCGAATGCGCACCGGACGCCGAATCGTGTGTTGAGGATTATGAGTGATTACGTCGAACATCATATGCCGACGTTGAAGGGGATTGTGGAAGATGGGGATCAGGAGAGGGGGTTTAGGGAGAGGAGGGAGCTTTGATGGACAGAGGCGGAAGAGAGGAAATATATTATATCCGATGCTCCGTTGAGGACGAGAGCGATGGGCTTGGCTAGGCCAGGCGTTGCAAGTCGTGACTGCTTGGCCTATGATGGTTAGGATCGCGCCACTTCATGAGTCTGCCTACGCTCTCGGTATACATCTGGAGGCTGAAGAAGGAGGGCGCCACCCTCACGAGCTCTCGAGCGATAGGCTGGAAGACATGGCCATATCCTCCACACAGTCAGTTTACAAGAGTGGGGCTAGGCCATATCACAAAGGTCACGGTGGCAGGATATCCCCAACTCATCGCGAGAGGGCAGCAGAGACGCTTCGTATGCAGCGGAGTGACTTCGCTGCCTTATGAATAGAGGAAAGAACAAACCACGATTTGCAGGACTTATAAACAACTTCAGAGTATATTTTAACCACTACCATCTATCGAATGGTATCCGAAGCCATCTACCCCGGTACATTACCATCACTCCCAAACAATCGCACACCCCCATTGCATCAAATCAAGCTAAGCCTACCCTTCAGGTCAATGCTTGACACCAACAATTCAGAGGCCTGCATACCAGCTATAGCGTCGGAGTCAAGAGCACAGCCGCACATGCAGCCTGGCAAGTACCAAAACCCGCATTGCACGTAAGAACGGAGGCAGGCGCAGACGCGCCGAGGGTAGCTCCCCACGTGAATCCTGCTGCGGTATAGCACGCCATCACCACCGCAGAGCAACCCGCTTGGCAGATGCCGTATGCGGCTGGGCCTGCTAGTGCCGTGTGGGACAGGGCTAGAGAAGTGAGGGGTGTGGCTCCGATGGATGGAAGTTTCATCTTGGATGCTAGCTATCTCTTAGACTCAGCGACGTTGAGTAGTGTCGTTCAGAGGTATCCGTACTTACCCGAGGAGATATTTTGTCTTCAAGATCATCAAGGGGGTTCTAAGGAACGAAAACTGAGACAAGGCGGGCCTCTTGTAGCCTTCTTATCGTGAGGAGTTCTGGGTCTGACATCAGCGTTGTGTGTTGTGTTACGACACGCCCAAAATGGCGGTGTCTGTGGAATGTTTATCTTACGCAGAAGAGAGTCGCTAGATTGCATTAAACGGTGTACTGTGGCGCCATTCTCATGTGTAAGCCCACCGCTCTCATCGCAACACAATGGCCCATTGGATACATGTCGCAGCCCGCCTTTTGGCGCTCCAATCAGACTTTTTGTATGTGGTGACATGTGACGTGCGTCCATGTGAGCTGACGATTCGGACTTTTCTCAATCGTGAGGCTCGAAGAAGTAGTATTATTTCACGGTATCCAAGGCAAGCAAGCACAATATTCTGAAAATCGATTCTTGATATTTTGGTTCAAAGGAGTGTGTGTTTGACGCATGTGTGCCCGGTCAAAATAGCGTCATCCAAGCTACAAGTAAAGCATGTTGAATGCTTTACCAAGGCGTTTCCACGACTGTTGGAGCGAGGATCACCGAAAAAGAAGTACTGCACCTTCGTCTACAATCAAACTGACCCTAGACTTATCCCACACCCTAGTAATCGTCTCCGCGGGAGATGACTTCCTTGCAATTCGGTCGAAGTAGAACAGTCTGTCAAAGATATTGGGTCAGCAAGTCCACAGTCCTCACCTAGCAGATTATACTCACATGCTCATACTGCGCAATATACGACCCAGAGACATCAACCAGCGGCTCATAGCACTCAACAATACCATTCGCCACAAGTGATCTCATACCAAGATGGTAGTTCTTCACCCCCATATGTTCTAGGTACCGCCGGGAAAACACCAGCGTCCCAAAACTCTTATCAATCACCTTCAGCAGCGACTTAGCAGACGCATGATGCAGACCAGCCGTGCTAGCGTGCTCATTGCGTCCATAGCCATACACACCCACATCATCTCTGAGATACGCTTTGCCCGTGCTGCCGAAAGTTTCGATAGCGAAGACATCGCCTTCTTCCATGCGCTGCGTAGTCTGCGTTTTAAAGAACGGAACCTGCTTGTCGCCGTGGATTTTGTAGCGCAGGATATTATGACCTGTGATGTTCCGCACGGCTTTGATGGGGATAGTTTTGCCGTTCAGCTCGACCTCGTGGCTCTCCATTACTTCTTGGATTGCGGCGCTAATGTGGTCCATGCGCGCATCGATACCTGCTTCCTAGGCAAATATTTAGCATTAGTTGTAGATGGTAGTTGGTACAGCACAGCACGTAGGATGCACACACTTACCTTGAGTCCAGTATTCGTAGCTGCTCTCACACCCGCAAGCAGGTTATCATACACGGGGTTAAACGCCACGGTAAACGCGCTATCGACAATCCTCCCATTGACATGGACGCCGAAATCCACTTTCAGCACATCGTCGTACTTCAGAATGACATCCTTGGCCCCAGGATTAGGCGTCCAATGCGCGCCTACATTGTTCAAGCAAAGGCCCGTTGGAAATGCCAGGCCAGCCTTGAGAGCGTCGCCGGGCTCGATTCCCGGGTGGCCTGTTAGTGCTCGGACGCCGTCTTCGATTTCCTGGGCGAGCTGGTCCATGAAGATGCCGGGTTGCGCGATGGTTTGCGCGTACTGGCGGACTTGGCGGTGGACTTCTGCGGCTTTGCGGTAGTCGGTTAGGAACGAGTCGTCCATGTTTTCTACGGTGTATAGGTGGCGGAGTTCTTCGGCCGTGGTGCGCTGGAGATTGTCGTCTGCGGTGCCATATTCGACGATCTCGCCTTCTGGATAGCGCTGGTCGGGGAAGAGGTTGGCGATTGGGACCCTTGGAGGAGTCGACTGCTGTCCGCTTGGTGCCTTCTTCTTTTTCTTCTTGTTGCTCTTCCTTTTCTTCTTTTTGCCTGGTGATATTAGCTTAAGTATATATTGGCCAGAGGCTGCGATCATGATGCCTTACTTCCGTTTGGCTGATCACGAGATTTCAGGTCAACTCCGATTTTGTCATCATCGTCGTCGTCTCCATCTTCGTCTTGCCCTTCGAGTGCACCTTCAATGAGTCCACTCGCTGCAGCTGGCTTGGGAGGATTGCCAGACGCGATTGCAGAGCTTGCTGAGGACTCTGCTCAGGTGTTAGAACTGCTGACGATGCAAAGTGGTTACTGCATGTTCTATACCATTTGGGCCTCGATGATGGCCATCTGGTGTCTTGGATCCCATGGTCGGCTTCGATTTGTACTCATAAGTTCTTAATGTGGTTGTTGATGTTGAAGGTCGGCTGCTCACGCGACTGGGGGAAAGTGCGGGGCTGCCACATGCCTTGGCCAGCGCTTTGACCCACAGTGACTTGACAGCGAGAAGAGAAGCTTTATCCTCTGAGACTATTGCTTAAATCATATGCTTGTTGACGTCCGAGTATGTCTCTAGTCACTCATCATAAATATACGTCGCCATCGCACGCGCTTCCATTGCATTAAGGTTATTCGCAGTGACTGAGAATTTAGCATACGCTCCGACTATAAATACATCCAAAAATTATAAGACTATTGATGATTTGGAAGCATGTTAGTATTGATAGCATAGGAGATTGGAGCGGGTTTCGAGCATCGATGAAACCGTAATATTGGAATCAAGTCCACCCATAAGCAAGATATCATCCACTGAAGCTCGCTCCTCCGAATGGTGAGAGGCAGCACCACCGTAGTCTAGTCGCGTTTCAGGATGCAACGCCTGCCATTTCCACCACAAACGATCGAGCTGCGTATGATGCAGAAAGAACACTGGATCTACGGGAACACCAATGTCAGACTTGATATTGGAATTGAAGGTTACTAGCTTACCTGATGGAGCAGTAAGAAGGGAAAAGTCGCCACGGATACTCCGTGGTATTGCCAGGTGCGGGCCATGCTCCAATCCCAAATTGAACGAGTTGTAGTCACCAAAACTCATCAGGTTTTCGATCGTTTCCGGACTCAGCATCATTGACAAGTTTTTGAGCTCTTCGCCCTGAACGAAGCCTCTTGATAAGCAATGAGGGTAGTGCTTCTCATCCAGATATGGAATTTCGAAATTCTTAAAAGGGCCGTCGACCACGCAGTATCCTTTTACGATGGCATGTTCGGTCTTATCAGGGGCCCCGGTGGTACCAAAGCCATGCTCACCATCCCATAAAGGCGCTTTGGTAACGTCTTGCCAATCGAGTTGCCAGTCCCAATATCTTGACACGATTAGCTTCTGCCGGTACGCAGGTAGATGACAACTTACGGCATGCTCCCTGTATAACCACATTCATATTTCAAAGCCGATTCATATATATGGACGAAGTAGCGATGCCACGCAAGGAAAGGAGCTGCGTCATGAACTACACGGCCTGATTAGCCCTTGGCTCATGGCAAAATCTGCATCGAACCCTACCATATTCGCCGACACGGCTATGTACCCATGGAAAATCATCGTAGAGTGTATGGTTCAAACCAAGCCTGGAGGGTTTGGTTTTCAAACATTGAACCGAAGCAAGGTATTCGTGTTTTTGTGGCATCGTCAAAGTGCGCCATTCTCGCCTCGTGGGTGGTTTCTCACATACGTTGAGGCGTGTTGCTCTGTGTGGTGAAGTACTCAAAACCCAGTGGGCGTAACTGCATATTACCAGTGCTGTGAGAAGCAGTACGATGAAGACGCGTGAGAGCTTGTGAAGCGACGGCCGGATGTGAGGCTGTAAATTAGATTCACCATTTTCCTCGTCGGCGATCTTTTCGTATGCTGGTTCTTCAGTTCGTCGTCCGAACATTTTCCTGTCGGTGAGTGACGTTCGTGCACAAACGTGCAGAGGCTTTCTTCAGAGAAGGGATGCAGGCACCGAACGTCCTGCCAGTAGCTGTGACTGCGCTTGACTGCCGCCGATGACTCAACCAAGAATAGTAACGCTGTGGCTATGTAGCCCAGGCAAGGTACCCCGATTCTCTTCTGGACCGTGACCAAGATGCTGGTTAATTGCGGCAGCACGTTGATAGAAGCCTTGCACACCCAGATCCGCCTCCTTGCTGGGGGCGGAGTCCAACTCGGACCTAGGGTCATATGAGGTTGACTAGTCCCGGCAATTAGCAGTGGTTCGACAACGCTCCGACAGCTTGGATACAATACTCTCACAGCCCGTTGCGATGTGAGTCTTAGAAGTCCGATCCCTGATACCAAGAGTCAGCAATCATACTACGCATTCTCATTTGAGCAGACGGTGTTCAACGCCTCGCCGTTCTTGGGGACAATAACTAGTGTCGCTGCTGCCTCTTAGTTCGTCCGGAGACGAACAAGGCAGAATGCAGTGTGACTTATGACCAGGTCTTCATGTCTCGGATCAATCACTAGGATTTTAAGACTTCCAAGAGTGCACAGCATATCAGAGGGAGTGAAAAGAAGGCGTTTTCCCGCCAACTTCAAGGTTGATAGCTCACCAAGTCTCATCCCGACGACAACAACACCAACATTACGTAGGACAAATTATCAGCATGAAGTTCTCTACAGCGGTTCTTTTCGGCCTCCTTGGCTATGCTATAGCAGCTCCTACAGGTATGTGGATTCTCATAATCAAGACAACATTAGAACAACGGCAGACAACAAATCTTGTTTCTAACATTACAGAAGGCTTCAAGCGAATGACAACATTCGACTCGGACCTGGCCGAGATTTCGGAGGTCGACAGCCAGCCCGGCGAGATCGAGCCGGACTATCGCCGGGACGTCGAAGTTGAAGTCGAAAATGATGCTGGCGAGATGCACGCTGACTACCGGCGAGACGAGAATGAAGAAGATCCAGGAGATATGCACGCCGACTACCGTCGGGATGAAGAGATAGAGACTGAAGAAGACCCGGGCGAGATGAAGGCTGACTATCGCCGCGACGTCCAAATCGAGACAGGGACAGCGGAGGATCCTGGTGAGATGAAGGCAGATTATCGCCGGGATGTTGACGGTGACATTGAGGTTGAGGAGGACCCTGGCGAGATGAAAGCCGACTATTGAGACTGAATCCAATCGAACTCATGGCAGAGTCGCTTGGCGTTGTAACCGTCGCTTCTTTTCCTAGCCTAGAAACTATTTTGGGTGTCCCGACTGGGTGTTTCTACTGAGGTTCTTTCGTGTAATGCAATATCGGTGTTTGTACATTCTACCAATCAAAGTCAACTTGACATCGATCGACGAAAACATTGTCAGCATCGCATATTGACTTGTCTTATCTCGGTATCTGTTTGGTTCGGAGCGGCGCCTCAACCGTGTCCGCCTTTCCGCATGTGCATGGTCACCGGTTAATATCCGAATGGTGTGCATACGCGCCACTCGAAATTGTGCCCCACGGCATCATCGCGCCATCGACGATATTCCGCTGATACCTGGACTCTGTAATCATCTCTGAATGAGATTGACAGTTACCTGGACTCGTAAACCTGGTGGCTGAGGTGAGAAGCAGGGATGCTCCCTCGCGCTGCCGTTGTCACCTGGGCCCGGATGTCTGCAGTTGCCTCCTCCTCCACTTGTCTTGGGGATCCTGAATAACCCTAATGTCGAAATCTCCAGAAGTTGTTGAGCTATGGATCGCGATACCACATCTGAGCATCCACTGCTCTCGTCTTATTTGCACGACGATATCGAAATCAAACATGGAACTGCCGCTGGCTCTCCCAGAACAAACTGGCTCCGTCCGTTGCATCGACCTAGAACTCTCATAGCATTGTTGTGCCTCACGTTGACATCACTCATTGTCAACGCACTCTTGATTTGGCTCCAATTCCGATCAATTCATGTCGAAGCTGTTCCAACTTCAAGTGTTATGGGAAAGTCCGCATATACTGGGCTGAGCTTGGACACCCCTTCAACTCATTACCATCACACCGACTACTGGAGCACCAACCAAACACTCGCAGATGAACTGTGGGAAAGCATAGACACAAATCCAATGGTGGTAGCGTTGACCGACGCCTTTGCCGACGCGCACGATCTACCACACTCAGACCGCTTCCCGTGGGATGAGACCAAAGGAAGATACTTCGTGAAGGTTTTCCACCAGCTCCACTGCCTAGTAAGCGTTTCCATTTCACACATGAAATCCAAAACTAACGTCCCCATGGAAATTCATCCGACGAGCATTCGTCGACTACCAGCGGGGCCACCCTCCTCAACTAAACGGACAGCACGTACACCACTGCCTTGATACATTGCGACAAGACGTGATATGCGTAGCAGATGACACACCAATGCCCACAGGAGATGAAGCACGAGCGATTGGAGATGAACAACCGATGATGTGTCGGAATTTTGGTAAGTTGGTGAAGTGGGTTTATGCTCCTGAAAGGAACGCGTGTCATCGTGCCCTGGATGATTATCGGTCGATTACGCATTCAATTGAGAGGTATGCATTCTGTAAGGAAGGTACCGAGAACTATGTGAAGATGAAGAAGTATTTCGATGAACATGGACATGTGGATCCTTGGAGTTAGAAACATTGAATGTCTACAACGAGCAGGATCGTTACACATCTTGTATTAGACGAAAACTAATGAGATTTTCTGCTAGGGGATGTCTTTTTACATATGTCTAGTACATGAATAGTCAAATGAAACCAAAATGTCAAGCATCTCAACATCACCGTACACTCTTTACAAGCGGCTGAATTTAGACATGGGCCGACGTTTGATCTACCCTTACGCTGTGCATGATAACGGACTCGCCGTGTACCGGTCTGCTTGGATTAGAGGCATTCGAGTGCACCGAAGCATCGTAGTCGGCTACATGCGTGCGCGAGTTGCCCTTGGAGTTCAAGCCGGAGTACTCGGATGGTTCACTAGCTTCAAGCCTTGTGCGCACATTCTTGTGGCCGAAGAATCGGGGCAGCAGCGGAAGACAGCACACAACCAGCCCAGCAGAGACCTCTGCAACAGCCCATAGCGAGACTGGAACCAGTGATACAGAGATATTTGGGTTATCCAGACTTCGGATACTTTCGACGAGCCGCATCACGCTCGTGATGCATGCACTACACAATTTAGCATACTTCCCATCCGCACGTTAACGTTACAACTTACAAAAATCCAGTAGCGAAGATGAGCGAAACTCCAATCTTCCGCTTCATATTCAACTGTAACGTCCAGGTCCAAACTAGGGGTAAGATGAGGATGACCCAGTCATCGACTACGTTGATCACGCCCGTTGCTACAAAGGTCTGATTGATGTTGATGCAGCTTCCTTCAATCATTGGATTCCAGATCTTTTCGCGGGGTCTACACTGGAAGATCTCAATGAACATGAGGGCAGTGAAGAAGATTGTGTTGAGTCCAATAAGGGTCCAGAGGCTGTACCAGCGATAGTTGCGAACGACCAGCTGTGGCGCGAAGATTTCGAGGAGTTGTAGGAGGATGGCTACTTTTGTAAAAAGGATCGCAGGCATATACACTGCCTGTTGAATGTTCAGAAGCTACCAGATGATGTAAGCTTCACCTCTAGTGGTTTGGACATGAAATAGAAAACTGTACCTCAGCGAGCCTAGAGTATGACTGGATTGGGAGATCCCAAGCAGGCTTTCCCATTCCAACATTCATGAAGGCAAAGCCTAGTACGATCAAAGCGATGAAGTTGAGCTGGATTCTTGTAAGTTCTTTAATCCATGCAAAATCGAGGCGCCACTCACAAATCCGATCAAACAAAATAGGTCCGTAAATCTGAACGCCTTCAAGACGACAATCTTGGTATAAATCCTCATTGGTACCGTCAGAGCTGGGAATACCAGCATAAACACCAAAGCTGTTGTATAAGTCACACGAAGCGGGTTGTGAGCGAGATCCAGATCTGGTGTAACGCCAGGTGGTGCTGGGAGCGCGCCTTGGGACTGTCCTGTCACCATATTGTGAGGCTGCAGAGCTATGAGACGGGGTACGAAGAAAGACAAAAGTGCACAAGGCAAGCAGTGTTGCGAGACACAACGTGAGGTTAGCGACAGCCTTGCCGATGGAGATGTGGGCCCTCAAAATAAGGTCAAGCTAGGGTAGGTCAAGTCTTCCAATATGCTGGATGTTTTAGCTGGGCTCTTATCAGCCTCGTAACAGAACTGCCGAAGTGTGTTCGGAATGGACGTTCAGAACGGCGATGCAAAGCTGACTGCAGCGTGCAGCCTTCTCCCTCCGTTTCGGATTCAATATACACCTCCGTAGGATTGCGTCTAAAGCTTGCACTAATATATGAATCAGGAAGCGGAGCAACACTTCGCAGAGGCGTTAAGCCTCGTCCCTGCCATTAAGAGTCAAGGGAAGGTTGGAATGTTTCGCTGAAATGCATAGTCGGGTCATGCTTACGGGACACTATAATCCCAGCAACCCGCAAGAAAGGATCGACCCCGTTCCCGTCTTCAGATAGTGGATGTAGCACGACGGAGTCCGAATGGTGGTTGATTGCATCGATCCTAGATCCGTAACAAGGAGTCTTTTTAGCCGAAGGATAGAATGGTGTATGGCACCTGAAGCGGGCGGATAGCGCTTACTCCAGATTGGCTACCGACGGCGCGGACCGCACCTGCTGCGCCGTGTGGTGTTAAATTACTGTCAGCACGGCAAAGTATTGGGATGCTTGTTAAATGGCGAGGGGAAACATCTGCTTTGTGCAACACTGATGTACGCCGTCCTGCCCCTTCCGAACCTGCATTTTGGAGCAAGTGGCTAATCTCCCGGAAACTGTCTTGGAGTCCATCAAGCTCAACGTAGCAGGCGCAATGGGTGGTGTGCAAGAAAGCACCAAAGAGTATGACTACATCATTTGTGGGTATGTAGCTGTAGCATGAATACACCAAGGAAGGATTCGAAGTACTGATGAGCCTAGCGGAGGTACTGCCGGTTGTGTTATTGCGCGTCGGCTAGCTGAAGACCCAAGTACCTCCATTCTCGTACTCGAGGCCGGTAGACCGAAAGCGGACATTCCAGCTTCCGCAATACCAGCCGCTGTGTCGCAGATTCTTGGTACAGACGCAGACTGGAACATCCAAAGCGAACCTTGTGCGGAGCTGAATAATCGTCAGCTGCATCTCGGGAGAGGAAAGTTCGTAGGAGGTAGTAGCGGATGCAATGGTACGCTCTGCATCCGTGGAGTACCCCAAGACTACGATGATTGGTGTGTGGAAGGATGGAGCGGCGCTGAGATGTTTGCCTATATGAAGAAAGCTGAGAGTTTCCACAACAAAGACTGGTTCGAGGCAACTCACAGTGAGCATGGTCAGGATGGTCCACTTGCCACAGCCCCGCACGATCCAGCGCCTATATCAAGTCGCGTTCTCGATTCCTTCCAATCAAAGGGCTTACCGTTGAAGCCGGATATGTTCACGACAGGAGATACCGCTCAGGGTTGTGGTCACGCTGTGAGAACTATTATAAATGGTGTCCGGACGACGTCATTCGACTACATTGGCAACGATCAGAGCTACACAAATATCGAGATTCTCACCGGTCGATATGTAGATAAGATCGTTCTCGAAGAGCGTGGTAGCGAACTAGTGGCAACAGCAGTAGAGGTTCGTGACGCAAGTGGTCAGCAGTCACGCATTGAGGCTGCAAAAGAGGTAATACTCACATCTGGTGCCTACGGAAGTCCGGCAGTATTGCTTCGGTCTGGCATTGGGCCTAGATCTCAATTAGAAGAGTTCGGGCTTCCGGTGCGATTGGACCTTCCTGGGGTTGGAAAAAACCTCATGGACCATCTTGTAAGTCTTCACGGTGACTCTGCAACTTGAGCGCGATTTGCTGACAGTCGGACGTGAAGGTTGTACTTAACTTCTATGAAGTCTCGAAGCCTGGCTTAACGAACGATCACCTCATTTGGCATCCTGGAGCAAAAGAGAAAACTGCGCAAGAATATAAAGCCTCACGCACCGGTTTTTTCTCGCAATTCCCGTTCGGTGTATTCGCTTTTGCTCGACTAGACGAGCGCTTGAAAGATGACGCAATCTGGCAGGAAGCTCGTAAATCTGCCGACCGAGACGCGATGGGCACACTACCGAGCCAGCCGCACGTTGAGTTTTGGAACACAGAGTGCTATAGCCCAAAGTACATGTTCAAGGACTTTCCACCGGATGGTAAATATGCCTTCGCAATGGCGACCACGTTCTTCTCCGCGAGATCGAGAGGCGAAGTTACGCTACGCTCCGTCGACCCGACTGCGAACCCGAAGGTGCAGCACAACTATCTCAGCGACCCTCTAGACATGTTGATATTCACAGAAGCTTGTCGGCTTGCTAATGAGATTGCGGTGGACGGAGCTGGCACCAAGGATATTGTCGTCGGATCTTGGCCGGCGGCGCAGGCACACAATAAGTACACAACGAGAGAAGAATGGAAGGAGGCGATCCGACA
This sequence comes from Phoma sp. ATCC 74077, assembly GCA_033682645.1. Lineage (NCBI taxonomy): Eukaryota > Fungi > Ascomycota > Dothideomycetes > Pleosporales > Didymellaceae > Phoma > Phoma sp. ATCC 74077. The sequence continues at coordinate 15,808 of JAWDJC010000016.1, read as the reverse complement.
GCGCGCTGATACATGTTATCATCCTGGAGGTACCTGCAAGATGGGCAATGCGAGCGATGAGTCAGCTGTCGTGGACGCGGAACTACGTGTACGCGGAGTGAAGAACTTACGCGTCGCGGATGCGAGTGTTATGCCTCTGTTGCCGAGCGGGCATCCGCAGATGGCTGTTTTTGCGATTGGAGAGAAGGCGGCTGATCTTATCCAGAAAGCAAAATAGTGTTAGTACAAACTTGTGGCTCGTGAGGCAGATAGGCTCATATATTGCACCCAAAACAAGGGAAATGATCCTATCGGAAGCTGACTGTAGAGTAAACGACGTATAAGAGTGGTCAGAGCCTGTACTGTAGGTTATCGTCGGTCTAGACAAAGCAGAGCCATTTCTATCATGTCTTGAGCCAAACCATAACAGTCTTGCGCGAAGATACTTGACCAACCACGTCCTCCCTGTGTCAATATCGACACAACTAGATTATTTTCTAGTCGCCTCAACGCCGTCTTAGCTCGTACTATTAATACTTTGCGGCAGTCCATTTGGTTTGCACCCCTTCAAGACACCGTATAAGAATGTTGATCACAGAAGCCACTAGAGCTTAATAAAGCACAAATTGGCAGACGAAGACATAGAATACGTTCTTCTACTTTGCGACACTGAATATGGCGTTGCCACCTAGTGATGGCGCACAGCAGGCCTTTGAAATATTAGTGGGTGCAGTAATACAGGTACTTCGCATCCCCTCCTGCTTTTCTTCACATACACATATAGACAGAAATACGATATGGTCTCCAACTCTCCATAGCAGCAGGCCGTCCTTACGGCGCAGAGCAGCAGTGCCACCGTCGCAATAGGCAGCAATGAGCTTAGGGATCAACCCTCAACACCAAAACGGGCATCTTCTCGATAGCGGACACCGTATCAAGCTGTCCAGCACCCCCGAATCTTCTCAGCACTTAATTCAGGGTGCACGTTGCCCTTATTGCGGGGCGCGCCAGCTGAAGTGCGGCTGAAAGCTAAGCCGGGGTGATGTGTGTGGGGTTCCCAACACTTGAAACGTTTTGAAAGCACCTAAAATGCTGCAAGCTTATCGAGACTTACGCCTCCGTAGCGTAGGCAGAAGCATCTAGGGCATACAATTTTTCTCACTAAATAGGATGCTGGTTACGCATAGGTGGGACTGCTCGAGAGGTACGACAGTGCGTTAGCCGAAGTACACGTGAAGACTTAGGCAGCCACGGTTGCACCTTTGAGCACTCCAGCATCAAGCTTAAGTTCTGGGTTTTACCTTTTAACATTCGACCACAACAAAGACTCAAGATGCTCGACCTCGCGACCCGCCGGAAGATTTGCGAAGACACGATCGCGCGCTCCAAGGCTATCGCCGCATCAACTCCCGGCGGCTCACTCAATAGCACTTTCATCTCGTCGCAACTCGCTCCTCTCAGTAGATCACGTTCCGACTACCCGAACTTACCCTTGAAGCCCATTGAAGTTCACAACAGCGACTCTTTTGCGCTTGCACGAACATTATACTCTCATTACGGCAAGGTGGGTGTATTGAATTTAGCCAGCGACCAGCAGCCTGGAGGTGGCTGGCGCTATTCACTCTCCAAAACGCAAGAAGAAGCATTATGTTACTCATCTACGCTCTACGAGACACTCAAGCCAGAATGGTATCCCTGGCCAAATATGGGACCGGAATCTTGCGCGGGCATCTTTTCCCCGGATATTGTTGTCTTCAAAGACACGATTGACAATGATCTTGTCGAGTTACCGACCCATCAGCGACACGTGCTGGCCGTCATCACCGTGGCAGCACCTTGCTCTCCCCGGGTCACAGATGATGGAGAGAACTTCGCAAACGACTCCGAATTGCGGGACCTGAGAGAAAAGATCTTGCTGATACTCAGGTTGGCCGCGAACAACCGCGTGACCAGTTTGGTGCTTGGAGCGATGGGATGTGGAGCGTATGGATGTCCGCCTAAAGCTGTGGCGCAGGAAATGAAAAAGGCCCTTGAAAGCGATGAGTTCGGCGGTTGGTTCGAGAACATTGTCTTTGCTGTTTATGCTGCCGGCCCGTCTGGTAAGCGGAATTTCGAAGTCTTCCGGGAGGCCTTTGGAAATGCGGCCTAGTTTATGCGAGTGTTTTAACATTAGATGGAACGCCTTGTTCGGCTACAAGATTAGTTTTGCCATCCTAAGGACAAATTGTGTGCTTGATCAAGTCTTCTCATCAATGAGACAACGTCGTCGAAGAGCTTACAAAGGCAAATCTCCGGTCATGAGGTGATAGGTCGTCACGAGGATAGAACACTAGATCACAGAAGTAGCCCACGGGAAGGCGCGGTCGACACCGTAGCGGGCCGTCAGTGATTTAAATATTTCATGTGAGAACAAGTCGGCCGAGCGATCGTCCTAGCGCTTACCTTGATGCAAACATGACTAATGAGACCCACATGTAGCTACAACGCCAAGGTACGTCCACAACACGTATTCAACAAGTCGCTAGCTTGATTACTCGAGTTACAACGTCTGATTTACGCACCTTGGGTGTACATGTCATGCCTTCACAATCCCCAATGTCAGAAATCTCACCACTCGATAATACTACCCCAACACCTAAAGACGCCAGCTACGAACAGCTCGGCGACACCCTCTTCAAACTAACCCTGACCCCCGAGAACAAAGCCGAACTGTTCGAATACGCTATATCCAAGCTATCTCAAAGCAGCCATGAGGCCTCTCTCATACTCAAAAACCTTAGCACGTGGAATTCATCCGCCGCATCCCTTTTCACTCAACGCTCTGCCTCTACCATCCTAGACACACCCTTTCGCCTCATCTACCCGAACTCCGCGCTCCCTTCCTTCAACGAGACAGGGCTATACGTCCGCCAATACATCGCTATCTCGTACTGCTGGCGTTCCGAAGATTTCTTGCCCGAGGGATATGAAAGGTATGGTAGCTGGCCTATCAGCAAACCCTTCGTCGAGGCTATCTTAAGTGATAAAGATCATCCCCGTGAGGGCATATGGATGGATCAACTGTGCATTGATCAGAAATCTTCTAGCGATAAACAGAAGTCCGTTGCGGCAATGGATGTCATTTATCGATCGTGCATACGGCTCATAGTTTTGTTGGAAGACGTGTTCCTTGATGAGCAGGAAGCGGTGCTGCATGAGAAGTACGATCCTGCCAAGATGAAATTTGAGAGAATTTGGAGGCCTGAAGGGGACGAAAGAGGCGTGTTTTCGAGTTTTTATAACAAGGTCAATAGTGCACGGTGGTGGGAAAGAGCGTGGTGTTTCCATGAGTTCAATGTCCATGAGCCTTGGAGTGATAAGAGGCAGTGTAACGTGATCCACAACGCTACTTTCATCCTGAATGGCCCTCGAGGATCGACGGTGAAAATTAAATGGCTTAATCTTCAACTCATCATGGGGAGTGCGTTATATATACTTCCCCAGATTGACGTGTTGAGTGATTTCAAAGGCCAGGGGATCTTCACTGGGGTTGGCAAAGAGGAGAATCGGGAGGATGGTTGTAGAACTAGTTTGATGGCGACGCATAATGGCGTGAGTCAGAAGGGGTGCACGTATTTGGCTGACCGATTGAGTATCATGATCAACATGTGTGGGCTAGGGCTGGCGTATACGGGACACGAATTGAAGAGCAACGAAGAGGTCCTGTATCTTGGCGCTTTGCTCGCTCTTGCGGCGGGAGAAGTCTACCCACTGACCATGTTCGACGGAAAAAAACTCACGATCAACAATAAACCAACGTGGCTAGCACGAAGCGCTGCCGGGACGGATACATCCATCCCTAGATTCAAGCTCGGAGGCATCAATGGCATTCATCGTGTATCAGCGCAAGAAATTGAGCTGGACATGATCGTTCTCAATGCCGTGTGGCAGGTTCTACGACAAGAACATCTCAGCACTACGTACGATGTCTTTCCCGAGACCATAGCGACCACGCAACCGGCGAGACATGTGCCAAAAGAATATTTTGAAGCCACGACGAACATACACCCCGATGACTTCCTTGATAAATTCCGCCGCCAGTTCCTCGCTGGTTGTATCATGAATGGGCACTCTTTCACTGCAAGGCTGTGGAGACAACTAAGACGCGATGTGGTGGTACCCAACTATAACGTTGGCGTATTCAAAGACCTGATGCCTAACCCCTCGCTACATGCAGCATCACGGAACTTCATGGCACAACTCACACCTATCTCAACGTTATTAAACATCCCGCCTCCATCCACCTTCACACTTGAAGACGCATGCCTTTTCCTGACATGGCTCACTGATCCGCGATCCATGTACTACATCGGCTTCATGACATTCCGTTTTAAATCTACTCTCGATGACCACCAAGCCTTGGTCACTTCTATGTCGTTCAACGAGCACTTCAGTGACGGGCCGGTTGAGGAGTTACAAGCTGTCGTGCCCACTGATTTGCTGGATGCGACATGTATACCATTGAGAGTATGGATCTTACGGCCTGGAAAGGGCGAGCAAGGAGAGGGCAAATGGAGAATTGTAGGGAAGGCGTTGTTGCTTGGTGATTCGGAATTGATGCGAGAGGTCGGAGTAAGTAGGAAAAGGAAAGATGCGATATTCACGTTGAGAGAGAGAACAGTTATTTGTGGGTGTTAGTCAAGTATGCCTAGTAAATATAGGGAATACCTACGCTCAAAGTAATCTCTTGTGAAGACTACGATGTGACATGCTCGTATCTACACGAGAGATGCAAGTCTTCCCTCAAATACTACATATCTTTACATCCATCGGTTGATAATGCACCTATTAGAACACCCTTCCAATCACGAAAGCTTCGAACACCGAGTTTTCGAACACACTTTGTTCGATCACACCGCCAAATCTAGATTTTCATGTTAGTGATCCTTTTGTTAAGAACAGTCAAGAGTTTTCTTGAGAAAGCTCACCCATGACATTTAATATGCTTTACCAACTTCTCCTTCAAATCCTCAAGTCGCGTAATTTCCAGACCAGCATATTGCGCGTGGCTTCGAATGTACTCCCACGCTTGCACGGGCGTCACCTCGCCATCTGCTAGTGGTATATCTTTCGAGAGTTCTAAGAGCTTCTCGATGCCTTCACGCGGAGCTTGCCAGGTTTCCGAAGCCTCGAGACGCTTACCAGGCGGCGAATGGCTTTGGTGCAGGAGACATGCACTTACGGTAAGGGCATGACCATTGGGGTTGGCGTCCTGGTGGGAATGCGCGACATCGATGTGGCCGAGGCATGGGCTTTCGAGACTATAATTATGAAGGTAAGCTAGGTGTTTTACTTATCTCGCTTTTGATGCCGCGAGCTAAGTCTTGATCGCGACTTACGTCAACACAAAATCTACTCCAAGGACTGTCGGATCGAGTTCGCCAAGACGTGTAGCAGCATGTGAGCTCGTTGAGGTGCCTGAGATTTCCAAATCGGGCGAAGGTGACGTGATAGCGTGGTATTCAGCTATCACAATCAGTCCGACATGAAGGAACCGATAATAGTATGTATGCTCACATGAGACTTCTGTGGAAGATCTGTCTATTGCACGGGTTGGGCGTAGCTGGGTTGAATTACCCATAAGTTGACGCTGTCTGGGTGGTTGCCTTTGAACGCATATTTGCTTTCGTCGATGCTCGCTTTTGCTTTCTTGAATCTGAAATGTGAAGTCTGATTCCAGACTGTCACTCGTTTTTTCCGATCTTGGTCTTAATTCCCGGCTCAACCACGTTGAGCGACTATCTTGCGTAGCCGGTATTATGATGCCATATTTTGTCAACAATGTTTTCAGGCTACCAATCTCCGTATAAAGTAACGTCGTCTCCTGCAGGATCTTCGCTTCGTTGGCGCGCAATTGGATTACTTCAGCTTCGAGTGATGCAATGTATGCTTCTTTACGCTCGCGATGACTTCTGATAGAATGGTTAGGGAGGTACTCAAATTTCAAGGACCCCGATGCTCACTTCTGGGCTTGACGGATCTGCTCTCTGCGTCTTTGCTGCGGGTTGAGCGGGTCTTGAGTGGAGTTCTGTTGTGTGTCTAGATATAAGCATTGTTAGCATGCAGACGACACGACCCGTGAACCGTTTGACCAGTTCCAACTTCGTAAGGAGTATAGGACTGAAGAATCTAGAGTATGCATGATATCACGTCGGACCGCCTCTGCTGTTCGTTATGTGCCACAGTGATCCGGAGAGCAGAAATGCAGCCAAACAGCTTCGTACCTTGAGAAGTGGTCTTGTGACCCTTGTATGACTTGAATGAGAATTTCATGATTTGGCGCACAGGATGGCGCAATCACAGGAGGAGCAAGACACGTGAGAAGAATCAATCCAAGCGCTCACAGCTCGATGCAGCACTAAAGTCGACCGTCAATCTAGCCGCTATGAAGATTTGAGGGACTGGCGCTCTCGTCGGAATATGGACCCCACGGTCCCAGGGGCACATTACTCAGCCCCAATGGACAGCCGCAATATCACAGCCGAGACATTCCGCTTCAGCCACATCCGTATTCTACTTCTCCTCATGCGGCGATTGTTCTGTAATCATAATAACCGTTCAGGGATTAGTGGGTATCGCGGCGCTGTCATAGTGCCCTGGATGATACAGCACCGTTTCATAGCGCGGACAACATATCCCACAGATTATGCCTGAAATGCACCCCTGGACCCAACGTAGTGTCCGTGCACAATTTACAGCGCACACTCCAGGCACCTTTCCTAATCGGGGAATACTGATCGAATAATCGCGTTTTCCTAATGAACGAAGGTGTAAAAACGTGAACTTGGAGATGAAAGTATAAGAGGATAGGGATTCAGCGACGAGCTGTTTAATCAAATCAGCTAAGCTTTCTTAATCATACCAAGATCCGCACGCAGCATTCTCCATTCCACTTGCCCGAGGCGTTTTTGGCTACCATCATGTTTGACCTGTCACGATCGACCATTTTCTTGCTCGCACTGTTCTCATCCACGACAGCAGCTGCACCTCATCAAACACATCGCGCAGGCCCTAATCACCAACAAGATGGCAGCAGCTGCAGCCAACAACAGGAACCAGGCGCGGCTGCTACAGGCAAAGCCATTTACTTCCTCACCAACGACGCCGAAAACGCTGTTGTCGCCTTGGCTATAGGAAGCGATGGATTGCTTTCGAAAGGTACCACCACTAAGACTGGCGGTGCAGGCTCAAACTCCATTAGTGGTGCTACGGGGCAAAAAGCGGCGCCAGATGCATTGGTTGGGCAGTCTGCGTTAACCGTCGTGGGACAGGTAAGCCGTCGATGATTTTAAGATACCGTGGCAACTGCTGAAAATTCGCAGAGCTTGTTCGCTGTCAACGCCGGATCCAACAGCCTTACCATGATGTCCATTTCAGCGAAGGATCCCACATCGCTCTCCAATATCGGTCAGCCCGCTGTGCTTCCTGGCGAATTCCCCAACACGGTCGCTGCTTCTTCGAAGAACAAACTAGTATGTGTCGGTACTACCGGTGCTGTGGCTGGCATATCTTGCTCGCAATTCGGAAAGCACGGCCTCAGCAAGATGGATCATTTGCGCCCCTTCGATCTAAAGCAGACCACGCCTCCAGTCGGTCCAACAAACACCGTCTCTCAAGCTTTTTTCTCTGTTGATGAATCAACACTCTTCACCACTGTCAAGGGCAACCCCACTGTGAACAATATTGGCTTTCTCTCTGCGTTCCCTGTTCAACAGATCAACGGTGCCGCATACCTGTCGACAAAAGACACGCGCAGTTCTCCTGCCGGAACAGCTGTATTGTTTGGCTCGGCGGTCATTCCTAATAATCCGCTCTCACTTTTCGTAACCGATCCATCTTTCGGCGCCGCCGTGTTGGCCCTCGACTCCACGAACAGTGCGACTGTGAAGCGTGCGCAGCCCATCAATGGCCAAGTAGCGACCTGTTGGGCAACCGTCTCCTCTGCAACGAACAGCGCTTTTGTCACCGACGTTGGTATGGATCGCATCATTGAGATGAGTCTCGACGATGCCAGTGTTCTCGGGCAGATTGATCTGTCGGCCAATGGCGATCCGGGACTAATTGATCTAAAGGCTGCTGGCGACTTTGTGTATGCATTGAGTCCGGGCAACGGGTCGACGCAGGCCGCGGTCACTGTACTGGACGTATCAGGTGGGCAGGGGAAGATGAAGCAGGTGCAGCATTTCACCTTGGAAGGTTTAGCAGGAAAAAATGCCCAGGGCATGGCTGTACTGGTGTAAGGCCTTATTGAGTTGGTCAATGCGGAGCAACGGTTTCTAGTTCGTTCTCAGACACTTGTGCATAGATCCCGGTTGGCATTTAAGTCGGAGAAGCATTTGATGGTGATATAAACCTGCACATGCTCCATCCTCTGTACATTATCGTAGTAGTTGACTTTGCTCTATATCGGAACGCCCTCGCGCCGGGATCTCCTCGCGCGGGGACTCAATCATATATAGGATATCCGACTCTAGCTAGGTCTTGTCCTTTTTTTACCAGGTAAGACAGACTGAGGTGGTTGCTCTATTGGCTACAACCACGAAGAGAACGCGAGATTGCAAACTAGCCAGAAATTGGGTCCAAAGCGCCTCTATATATGCTTGCGTAGCATATGCGCATTCCCTTAAGTGGTATTATCCTCATCCAGTAGTTGTAGTGCGCGCGGGTTCCACAATAGACCTCTTCTCCTTCCTCGAGGATTACTAGACATAGGTCTGTGTCCCATGCAGCGCTGACATCAAGTCAAAGTCCTATTTGGCGCATCTTACGCGGGTTCACAGTGGCTGATCACCCGGAACTTCGTTCCTCAAGAAAAGCACACGTTGCTGAGAAGAAGCATTTGCAAAAGTCTCTGATCGACCCCGGCTGCTGTTTATGTTGCTATGTTCCGTTGCGCTGGTGGAATTTATTATCCATATAATGGTAAGCGCTCTGACTATGTTGATTGGAAATCGTAGCTGATCATGTTAACAGCAATTTTACTCTGTTGGGATTCGAACACACTCGCACTAGACGACAAGCGCTCAGTTGGCATTCCGCTGTTCGCCTCTCTCGCTACCATCTCAGGCGCAGTGGCGAGTCAAATTTACCCCGCTGCCGATGGCCCACGGTACTTAAAGAGCAATGCAATTTCTCTCGGTGTGGGGACTCTTGCTTGTGGCGGCATACTCGTAGTTTGGCTTCTAGTGTCGCGCAGGGACAAGGTAAGGCGAAGCTGGAAGCTGAAAGTATAGAAGGTAGTGGTTACGCGGCCGAGGATCGTGGACTAAGATTTAGGTACACGCTGTAAGGGGATGATAACTATATAATTAATAATAAGGTACTAGAATAGACAATATTAGCTGTACAGGAGGCGCTGAAGAGATCCTCTGATTTGTCGCCGACGCCGTCAGCACCACCACCACGAACGGGAAGTAGCCTGTCTCGATTACAAAAACCGAGTCCTCGGTTATTCAAGTTGCAAGAAAGGCGAATCTTATTTCTGACGAGCCAGTATAAGTGTAACCATCAACTATTAATATCATCTAATCTTCCGCAGGAAAAGGGAAATTTCTTAGTGGGTGGGTATTACGACGGGTTGGATTTTCTAAAGTTTGTCCGCCAAGTGGAGTTTCCTTCGTGTCCTCGATCCTATACACGTACTTCACAGCACTGGCTTTTCCATCCCGTAGGTTCCTTAATCCAACCAAAACACCATTCAATCCATTTGGAATAATCTCAAACGGATGCGCCTTCAACCTTCCGTCTTCCAATAGCCGGCCCATGTAGCGCGACCAGAGATGCCCAAAGTCCTGGAGGATAGTATGAACGAAGGGAGCAGCGCTGTTGATGGCCTTGATACCAGGTGGCCATTTGAAATTCTCTTTATCCTTGGCGAACAATATTGGAGGCAGCACGGTGCTGACAGTACCGCCATTCGGGTCGATGAATCGCAAAGTTGCTTCAAGTGACCCACCCTCGCTGATCGCGTCAAAAACATTGGGAACTTTGCTACCTAGACCTTCCTTTGCAAGAATCTCTTCAATGGCTGCGACGAGCGCGTCCTCGCCATTGCGGTAGTCAACTGAATAGTCAACCAAGGTCTCCGCGAAATCGCTCGCGCGGCCAGCCACTCCAATGATGGGACCAAGACCGGAGAGTCGGGCATATTTCGCTGCAAAAGCACCGACTGCAGACGTAACGCCGTAGATGAGAATTGGAATTCTCTCCTCGGGAGGCTTTCTCGGATTCCAAGGCGGTGGAAGTCTCATATCAGCATACAACGCAACCGCAGCAGTGATACCCGCAAGAGGAACGGTGGCAGCTTCTTCAAAGGATACGTTATGTGGTACATGGAAGGTCGTCCAGTCTGGAGCCGTGGCATATTCCGCAAAACTGCCGTTCCCTTGTTGGAACGCATGGAGCGCTGCAACACGGTCGCCTGGTGTAAATTCATAGACATCCTTGCCGACAGAATGGACAATACCAGCAATATCGTCTCCGCTATTATGGGGCCAGTCCTTCCTATGTAGGATATAAGCATCATGGTCTAGACTAACATCCAAGTCGACATACCATAGCGGATACTTCCAGTCCTTCGGATTTGTACCGGACACAACGACTTTGATCACGACCTCCTTTTCTTTGGGAATAGGAATGGGGGTATCAATAAACTCGACAATGTCAAGAGAACCATGAACAATGACTTCTTTGGGCATGGTAATGCTTCCGATTGATCTGTCTGCGAATTGAGAACAGTACTGTTCTGAAGGCTATTTATCGATTCTTTCACTCCGCGGACGCCCAGCTTCAGTTACTTACAGGAATTTATCCCAAGCTTAACCAGGTTGTATTTACGCTTTTTTGTGGTTAGACACGAGTTTTGGGATTAGGCCGAACCTGCTGAGGTGTCACTGGGACCAATCACGAGGTATGGGGTAAACTAGCTCGCCGGATGTCCGCGGACGACAAGACATCAACTCATCGGACCTCCATGGTCCATACTTCCTCTCTTCCTCAGGAAACTTTTACTCCAATCACGTCACTTTTCCTGAGGCATGCGGAGAAACAGAGCCGGTCCAGATCCAGTCTCATGCCGATCATGTCGGTCCAAAAAACTGAAATGCAATCGGGTTCAGCCTTGCTCTAATTGCGTGGCTCGCGGCATAACCTGCAATTTCTTGGTTCCGCCACAAGATCAGTCAATCACGACATCTACAGTCCAAAGCAATGCGGAATTACTGGCCCGCATTGAGAGACTAGAGTCTATTGTCATAAAGCAAACAGATTCCACTGAGACTCGTTCAAGATATGCGTTAGATGACAGTCACACTGCAAGACAACAGACACTTCACCCCACTCCTGAAAATATCGACTTACCTAGCATCGATATACAGCGAGAGCAAGTTTCGCGATTGCTCGAAAATGTCGGGACGAGAGAGGATTCGCTCGTATGTGACTCCACCTCCGCACTCTTTGAGCTTCACGTTATGTACTAATTTTTTTGAATCGTAAATAGCTCCCTTCGTTGTCAAATAACCTGGTTCTCAAGATACATGACACATACGAACTTCACGAGACACAATCCGGTCTACAACATTCGGCTCCAGATTCCAATGATGGACCACCAGAGGACATCGTTGCGACATTCCCAGCTTACAGAATAGCGACTCTACTCTTACAAAGCTACGAATCTAATGTCGACCACTTGTGCCGTATTCTGCACATCCCAACAATCAGGTCCCTCATGAGGGCCGTCTACTTACAGATCACCCAAAGCGAGCCTGTCTTATCCGGCCAAGCTGCTCTACTGCTATCTATTTTCGCCCTCGCCGCGTATTTCTACCGGCCCTCTGTGCGTTCGGATGTCGCGACTACTCAACAAGACGTCATCCACCTATCTAAGATGTTCAGTAGAGGCGCACTTGACGTCCTAGATTACTCACGCCGAACTACCTCGGGCACGTTGGAAGACGTTCAAGCTTATATCCTAATGTCATTCGTCACCTACCACCTCGATGGCTTCTCTGCAAGAGGTCGTCTTCTGTCGATGGCTGCGCTATCAATCGCCAGGGAACTTCGTTTACATCGACTAGATGCCGACAACGAGTCATCTGCGACTGAGAACGAGACAAGTACTCGTTACCTGGTTGATCGGGAAATCAAACGAAGGGTTTTTTGGCATATAGCATCCACAGACTGGTGCGCGCGGCCCTTTTTCTCTTTTCATTGCCTAACCCCCACTCCTTGCTTACTTCTCTGTTAGGCTCTTCGCAACCATTTCGGGTCCTCAGGAAGGAACCTACTCCATCCATCCGGACCATATCAACGTCAAATTTCCTAAAGACTGCACCGACGACGACCTCGTCCTTGGCGACGAGAATGTGCCGATCATTGCGCCTCAGCCGACTAGTATGGCTTTCTTCCTCCAAAGACTTCGCCTCGCCCAGTTGTGCCGTGAAATGGCAGATACAGTACCGCTAGAAACACCCAAGCTTCTGCAGCTGCCGTATGACAAAATCATCACACTTGACCAAAAGCTGCAAGCGTTCATCTCAAGCATGCCCTATCTCTTCAAATTCGACCCCAAAAGTCGCGAAAGAAGTCAGGGCTTTGAGGCCATGTATCCAACAATCCCCATTGCACGGTACTGCATTACAACAGAGGCGCACAGCAGGCGTTGCAAACTTCACCAAAGGTTTCTCCTTCGACAGTCTGCCAACCCTCGTTATGCCTATTCAAGACACGCATGCGTGGAATCCGCACGTGCTGTCGTTCAGATATACGCAGATCTCCGGGGCCACGACGCACCATCCACGGTACCGGAACTAATGGGAATGACAGTCCATTTCACGCATCTTGCACTGGTAGTCATGACGATGGATTTGTGTTTCAACCGCGATATAGCGGATGAGCCAGAGTTAAAGGCTGACGTCAAGAAGACTTTGCAGATGTTTGAGGATGCGGGGAAGACATCACCGCTTCTGGAGAGATTCTTGGGGAGTCTAAACGAGGTTTTGAGGAAGCACGATATACAGCTTACTAACCCGGCCACGCTGGGCGCGGATCGTGTGGCTGGCCTTGCTCGAGAGAGTATACGAGGTGCTTTCAATGGTTATGATGAGGATAGCGAATTACAAGCTGTTCATCTTAGTATGGATGCGCAAGAGCCGGGCTTTGCTTTCGACACTTCCTTTGATGATTTTTGGCTAGCAATGCAGGGCGCGCCAAATCCTGATTCTCTAGCCTGGGATAATCTATTCTCAGCACTCGACTCGCGTCCATTATAATAGCTTAACGTAACTTACTAGCGAGTAGTAGGCACGGGCAAGTAGTAGGCTTTTATAAGTAGATTTAGAGGATAAGGTGCTTATAAAGTGTTGTGGGGAAAGGTCTAGGTTTAGGCGACGAAATCGTGGGACTTGGAGAAAATCAAAATTTCGTTCCACATTTCATTCCACATTTTTTCTACACATTATTTCTAGAAACCTAAGAGGCTATTTTATGCAGAATTACGCGCTAATTCTAAATCTTTTCTTAGATTAATGATAGCTATCCTAGTTATAGAGATATTAATAATGAAAGGTAGGATACGGAATCTAGTATTCCTATAGGTATTCTAACAGCTACATCCACGCAATAAGGCGTAAATAAAATAATCTAAATAAGCTATTTTATGTAGAATAATGCGCTAATTCTAAATCTAGTCTTAGATTAATAATAGCTACTCTTATTATTAAGATATTAATAATTAAAGTTTTTAGTTGAATATTTTTATTTTCTATATACCTAAAAAGGTAAGTAGAATAAAAAAGATAAGATTAATAAGATTATAGACTAAAATAGATACCCCTATGTACCTAGTAATACCTAGAGATTATAGATAGAGATTATAGCCTACCTCTATACGACAGCCTCTAATTCTACTACAATTAAACGTTTTAGGTATCCTACCCCTTTCCTAGCTACGTGTAGTTTAGCTACTACTCTTAGTATATAATTCCCCTATATATCTCCTTAGTAAGGGTTAGTATAGTATTCCTTAGCTATATAGATATAATAGTATATTATACCTATATAATAGGAATAAGTATATACTTTTTATACTTATATCTCTCTTTATTACTATACTACCTCTTTCTATAAAATAATAACTATAGATACTACCTATATTCCTTATCTCCCTACTTTACCCTAGCCTTAAATACTATCTCTACTATATTCTCTAGTACCTATAGTATTATAGGAAAAGGCCTAGGATTAGGTGAGGAAATCGTAGGACTTAGAGAAAATTTGAATTTCGGTCCACACTTTGGTCCATTTCGGTCCATATTTCGGTCTATACCTAATTATCTTAATAACTAAGACCTTATAAAATAATCCTAAGAGGCTATTTTATGCAGAATTATGCGCTAATTCTAAATCTTCTCTCGGATTAATAATAGGTATCCTGGTTGTAGAGATATTAATGATGAAAGGTAGGATGCGGAATCTGGTGTTCCTAACCCCCAGGAGTAATACAATAGACTAGTTATTCGCAGACTAGTAGTCTGCGTAGCGTAGTCTATACGCATAGACTAGTAGTTTATATTTAGTTTAGGTCTAGCGTTAGAGTTATATATAGCTCTAGGAACAATATATAAACTCTAGGAACTGTATATAGCTCCAGGAGCTACGAAAAATTCGCAGCTCCGTATTATTATAGTTACTATCCTTATTATCTAATAAGATTACTACCGTTACTATATTTCTCTACCTTAGCTCTCTAGTAGTCCAGCCTAAGGCCTACTTCTAGGGCTAAGTTAGTAATAGCGTACACCTCTCCGAGACTAGGTATATTTACTACTATATCCTCCTCTTCTAAAGGAAAGAATATATTATACTTATATATTTTAGTTATAAGAGCCTACTAGCTAGTAAAGTTAGTATCTTATATTTATAGTAGAAATATATAAACTTATAGTTAAAGTAACTCTCTAATACGTAGAATAAGTGTTATATAACTATATAGTTAAGTACTAAGGAAGTCCTCTATTATAATATTATTAGTATATATAATAGCTAGCTAGAGGGCTTATCCTAATCTAGTAGGGTAATAATAGAGTAGACTTACTAGCGTAAATTATACTAATTTAATAATAAAATAAGTTACTTAGTAAGGATTAGGGTTAATAGTGTTATAGGAAAAGGCCTAGGATTAGGCGAGGAAATCGTAGGACTTAGAGAAAATTTGAATTTCGGTCCACACTTTGGTCCATTTCGGTCCACATTTCAGTCCACACCTAATTATCTTAACAACTAAGACCTTATAAAATAATCCTAAGAAGCTATTTTATGCAGAATCACGCGCTGATTCTAAATCTTCTCTCGGATTAATAATAGCTGTCCTGGTTGTAGAGATATTGATGATGAAAGGTAGGATGCGGAATCTGGTGTTCCTACAGGTATTCTAACAGCTGCATCCACGCAACAAGGCGCAAATAAAATAATCTAAATAAGCCATTTTGTGCAAAATTACGCGCTGATTCCAAATCCGGTCTCGGATTAATGATAGCTACTCTCGTTGTTGAGATATTGATGATTGAAGTTTTTGGTGGAACATTTATATTTTCCACATACCCAAAAAGATAAGATTGATAAGATTGTGGACTGAAATTGTGGACTGAAAAAGATAACCCGTGCACCCGGGGATACCCGGAGATTGGGGATGGAGATCGTGGCCCGTGCGTTTAGGGTTAGGGTTAGGGTTAGGGTTAGGGTTAGGGTTAGGGTTAGGGTTAGGGTTAGGGTTAGGGTTAGGGTTAGGGTTAGG